>JAQQTO010000059.1:52725000-55225000 GCA_029884595.1 Ormosia semicastrata
TCCACTTTATATAGAATGATGCATATTAATTTTCGGTTCTTGTGTAATAGGTAAAGGGATATACATACTATACAAGGATGTGAAGTCCTGCCAATGCGAAGATGTGCATATCCTCTGGTCAATACTGGTCGAGTCAGGCGCGGCCTCTGCTTCTTTGCCATCAAAATGAATAAATGATTTCAGTGGTGTCATTTACCTTACAGTCAATTTTATCTGAAAGAAAATACTTATATAGTTTCCCTTCATGCACATATATTATACATCATTTTATGTGAGCTTCACCTGGTTTTGTACTTTTCTTTTAGGGTATGTACATGTATATAGTTCTTCTAGAACAATTTGTAAACAAATGCATCTTCTGCGTACGTGCTGAGGACCGAGGCTTTCTTTCACTGATGGAGTGATAGTCAAAACTTACATAAACAAGCAAATAAGTCCCTTCAAGTATATATTACTATGTCATATAAGTTTGATAGTTTTGAAAGGATGGAGTACAGTGGTTCATAATATAAAGTGTAATTTTCGTGAATGTATTTTTTTTTCTACAATATGTTAGCAGTTATTATATCAATAAAAGAGGTTGAGTTTTGAAATAGTTCAGGCCAATTCTAATATACCTCCTCTAAAGGAGGGTGTACGGTGCACCTTGACAATTATAACTATTGATTGTTTAAAAAACACATCAACGGTTAGGATTAATGATCTGTAACTTGTCGATCTTTTTTTTTTTGAGTCACCACCACCACCACAGCTGTCGACGACCACCACCATGTCAACCGCCGGTCGCCACCCACCGTCGCGACCTCCACCTTCAGCGATCGGCGGCAACCTCCAGCAACGGCGATAATCTCTGGCCACCTCCGACCACCATCGCGTTGGCCTCCGACCACTGGTCACCTTTGTCAAACTGACGTCGGCCACCATCTTTTTTCAGGTTATACTATTTATTTTTTTAAAAGTTGCACAACTATTTAAATAATATCAGTTAAAACTGTACTAGTCTTTATATTTTTTATAAATAATTATACATATTAAAAATTTTACAAATTTTATTGTTTATAAATATTATCGATTAAAATTTGTAAAATTTTCAATATACTTGCATTTGTTATTTATAAAAAATATAAAGATTAGTATAATTTTACTAATATTATTTTAATTGATATTATTTGTAGTTATGCAACTTTAAAAAAATAAACAATAAAACATGAAAAAAAAGTAATGACAAAGTAAAATGGTGGTTGGTGAACAGTGACAAATCGATGGTGGATGGTTGCCAACTGCAAACAGTGGTGATGGTGATGTGAAAAAAAAATAAACAAAAAAAAAAAAAAAAACCTACTAAAAGAAAACCTGCAACAACAGGTAAAGTAAAAAATATATAATACACCCTAACTTAGTTAGATGTACCATAGCAGCAGCCATAGTTATCATTATATAAAGTTCTTTTTTTTTATTTGATATAGTCAAGTTCTTTTAATAATCTACCCTCAAAAATTTGTTTTTTGGTACATTAAAAAAATGGCAATAATTTACCCTTAAAAAAATTCTTTTAATAATTTGATATTGCATAATTGAATAGTAGTATAAAAAAAACTATAAATTGGCAAAATATAATAAGTATATGATGAATTGAACCCGGCAATAAGTGGGCACACACACAGAAGCAATGGGCCTGGGTCAAATAAATAGAGAAACCCTGGGCAATGGGCCTCAGATTAGGCAGGCCAGTTTGCAAACTCTTTGAATTGTTGGAGCAGCTGCAGCTGCACCTGAAAGCGCAGTGGGAGAGAGAAAAAGAGAGGAGACGACGGCGAGAAGAGAATGGCGGATAAGGCAGTTACCATCAAAACAAGGAAATTTATGACGAATCGACTTCTTTCGAGGAAGCAGTTTGTCATCGATGTTCTGCATCCAGGAAGACCCAATGTTTCAAAGGTTTGGTTTTATCTTTCTCTCTTTCCACTTCTTCTTTTATATATATTTCCATGTCATAATAAGAGAATTGCTGATTCTTTTCATACTCTGAAGGCGGAGTTGAAAGAGAAACTGGCAAGGATGTATGACCTGAAGGATCAGAATGCCGTTTTTGTGTTTAAGTTCCGCACCCACTTTGGCGGGGGAAAATCTACTGGCTTCGGTTTGATATATGATTCTGTTGACAATGCAAAGAAGTATGAGCCAAAATACAGGCTAATAAGAGTAAGTTATTATCCGTATTGAAAAATTCTTGTGCTAGTTCATTTCGTTCATGTGTAAGAAATCAGTACTACATCTACATGCATCTGTCAATTTCCTGTTAACAGAGAAATTCATGCATGTTGATGTTGATTATAAAACCAGCATTTTAAATGACTGTGGAACCTGATTGCTGCTATGCTAGACATTACTGGATTTGGGGTCATAAGAATAATCGATATACAGTTTTGGACATGAAGATGGTAACCTTTTGGCTATGTTTGGATTGGGGGGATTGAGTGGAATGAAATGAAATGAGATGGAGATAGGTTTCATTATTTAATTATATCAAAAAATGATGGAATATGATGGAAGTGGGTGAGATGGATCTCATCTCATCCCACTAAAAACCATTAATTTTATTCTCCTCAATTTGAGGGTATGGGATGGAATCATATTTTTTATTATAATTATGATTAAGATTTTACTACATTAATCTTATACCCTAAAATTGATATGTTTGCAATAAGGATAATTTAGAAAAAATAAAGTTATAACTCTTACTATTCCATTCACTTCCCAAATAATAGAATTATAACTTTACTTCATTCCATCCCATCTTGTCCATCCCATCTCATTCAATTCCATTCCATCAATTACTAAATATACAAACATAGCCAAAAAGTTCTAATGTTACATTAAAATAAATGCTCATATTGACTATCATTGTGTAGGATGACGCTTTTCTCATCTTGTATTGGTATGCATTAGAGCTGCCAGCCTGCTATTGCTTGATTGTTTATGCAACTGGTTTTGTACATTAGAGTTTACCTGAGAGAATGCATATAGGGAAATTGGCTTGCATCAACTTCTTGTCTATCATGCTGTTCCCAGGAACATTACATACTTGAGTTCTTTTTTGAGTATACTTATTAAAAAAAAAAAAACCACCACCACTACTTTTGAATACTTGTACATGGGAAATGTTGCAGACAAGATCTCATATATAGGTTTCAACGTCCAATGTTGTAGGGTAGTATATCGGAGATATGATGCACAGCCTAAGAGGCTATTAAGTACTGACTAATTCTTTTGAAGGAATGAAGATAGATATTTCTATCTGGTTCTGATAAATGCTGGTAGCAACTCCTTCCTGTCAATTACAATGAAATGACTTTGATACAGTACTATCTGTTTGATGGTGCACTTAAATGCATGTCTCAATGTCTCGTATTGCATGCGGTTATGTATATATTAGAAATAATAAAATGTTCCTTCTAATCTAAGACTGGCAAACTGCACAGAATGGGCTAGATACCAAGGTGGAGAAATCAAGGAAGCAGATGAAGGAAAGAAAGAACAGGGCCAAAAAGATCCGTGGAGTGAAGAAAGTAAGATACATTTCTTAATTATTGTCTTAATACAATTTTACTGCAATAACTGGTCCGAACTGTTTTAATTTTTTGCTTATCCTGTGACCTGGATACTTTTGCTTGCTGCGTAGTATGCAAAATTTATAGCTAAGTTAATGCCATGAAAATAATGAGCATTAAAAGAAAAATGCCGAAAAAACAAAACGAGGTTAACGAGACCTCCATAAGAATTAGAGTGGAGGTTAAATTAAGATTTCAGTTCTGTCCTCATGGTGCTTTAACTTCCAATATACTGTTTTTTCTAAAAAAACCCTCAAACTTGTCTTTTTAAAGCTTTTCGTGGCATTGGTCTAGATGGAGCCTAAAGTTCTATGGATCTATGTTTGACCTTCTCCTTTGTTAATTTGCAATAATTGGTATGTTTATCAATTTAACTCATTGCAATGGTTTCTGTTACAGACAAAGGCTAGTGATGCTGCAAAGGCTGGAAAGAAGAAATGAGACTTGTTATATTTTATGGGGGAATTACAAACTCGATGGGAAGTGTTGTTTTTGCACCATCAATTTACTATTATTCATTTTTCGGCCATGGTTTGCCATTATTGTTTAAAGTTTAAACTTTAAACATACCTTTTGAGAATTGAGATATTGGATTTTGACAGTGAGTTGATATAAAGTACTTTTCGGCAAAATGTCACCTAAGGTATTTGGTGCTTTGCAGCTCAGAACGATATTCCGCTGTTCATATTTGAATGCCAAAATGTAAATCTGAATGATCTGCCGATATTACCAGAATATTTATCTTGTGGAAGGGGTACCCCTCGTGGACCACGTCATTACATACGACATGGTAGACCATTCCATTAAATCGTGCTAAGTTTATGAAATTTATCCACTCAACAAGTTGTATTAATTAAAATAATCAGTTAATCCCCGTCTATGTACCTGAAAAAAACCAGTCAATATTTAAAAAAAAAAAACCGGTTAAGAGAGCAGCAACAATGTTCTGATTTTTGGCTATTAAGAGGATGTTTGGTATAGCTTTTTTATGCCATCCAAAAGCTTTTTTACACATGAAAGCTTTTTGCATGTTTGGTATGACTTTTTTTATGCCATCCAACAACTTTTTTACACATAAAAGTTGTTGCAGACATCCAATGGCATGTTTGGGTAATATCACACAAATTTAATGATGTCCAAATTATGTACGGCAATAGCTTTTGAAAAAAATTAATGTTTGACCTGTTTTATAAAAAAATATTAGGATTATTTTTAATAATAAAATATAAATATTATTTTATCTTTAATTAAATAATTTTTTTAATCAATTGAATAATTTTTTATATTTATTTTAATAATTTGATATATAAAAATAATTTTTTTATATCATCTAAATAAAACAAATTAATTTAAAATCACTTTTTAATTAATATATCTAAACATAAATTTTTCTTCTTATAATTGATTATAAAAAAAATTATATATAATAATTAATTATTAAAATAATCTAATTTTCACAAGTATCCTACACACCTAAATTTGTATTTTGTACCAAGATATACCTTTTCAGTCATGTGGATCTAAGATTCACTATATTGTCAATTTTCTTTTTATCGTTTGGACACATATCAATAGTTTTTACTGCAATGGCCAATGAAGAATTGAAATTGAAAAGTGACTTAAATAAGCTTGTGGAGTAGCTCTTCCAATGAACGAGAGGATTGAAGTGGCTTTTCTCAAAGTCGAACTGGCATCGCTTTGTATTTGTTGTTGATCTATAGACTGCTTGTACGTAAGAATCATAATTTAGGGGTCATAATATACGACGGTTAACCAATCAGCGGTTATGACTCAATTTTGATTTTATAATAATTTAATCAGATATTTGATCACTTTTTTTTTTTTGGGTTGGGTATTAGATTATTTTAAATTAAGGACATTGAACAGAATATTATTATTCACCAGACATGCCATTGCAAACTTGAGGTTGTATCTATAAAAATCAATGTTTTTATAACTGGATTGTTCATTAAATCAGTAAAGAAAGATGGTCAAGATTTTAAAGTCCATCAAAGTTTGTATATATATATACATATATATTATGTAAATATATAATATGTAAGAAAAATATAATATTCATATGTTCATTGTGTAAATAATACCAAATAAATATATTAAATGCATTTTTAACATAATTAAATTTATTTGTCACATATATAATTATTAAACTAAAAATATTATATTAATACTAACATAATTTTTTAACATATATTAGTCCCACATAAAGTAAATAAAATGATAAGAGGTGAAGTTTCTCATTATAAATTGAAGTTAAATTTTTATTGTATTACAAGTTCTTATTTGTCCTTCATTAGACAAATTAAGATTAAGATGATAAATGTTGAATTTTGGTTATAAATTGAAAATCAAATAATCAATGTCTTGAAAAAGTTTTAAATATTTATTTTTTTAAAAATGGATTTTTTCAAAAAATAAAAGATGGGCTGATTTAGCCATATGAATTGTAACCGATTCAGATGGATTGATCGGTTTATAATCGATTTCTGATTTTTTTTTACCAATTTTTAGAAATTTGATTTTTGAGAACTGATTGAATTGATTGGAGGATTGGTTCTCAATTTTTCTGATCAAATTCTAAAAATGATGACAAATTTTTTGGACAAGAACTATGACAAAAATTGATAAGGTGTTTGAGTAGTATTTCGCCTTGTTCGGTTCCTCTTTCTAAATTGAAATCAAATTAACAGATATTGGAAATAAAATCATGACTGAGTTTGACGGATATGAATTAATCTTAGTATTATTTTGTAAAAATAAAATGTATTTGATTTCTTAACTTAATGCCACAATATGAATCTTAACACATATCAATATGATTGGTCGATAAGCAGTCTATGTAACATTTCATGTATGATACAAGTTATATATAAAAATATAATATGAGATAATTTTTTCTTTTATTAAAGTAGGGTTTATCTTAAATTTTTACACTCACCATAAAATATATATATATATATATATATATATATATATATATATATATATATAGAGAGAGAGAGAGAGAGAGAGACTCCAGAATTTTCAGGAAGTATTATTTTTTTTAAAGTATTCTTTATTTAATAGATAAAAAATTAATCTCTTAAAATATAGTTAGACACTTAAGTGAAAATCATTTTTAATATTATTATTTTTATACACATAAATTTTAAGACAAACTTAAAATGACATGTTTAAGAAACTCAAATTCTTCTAATTGAACTAACACACATCAGTTTAGGAAGTATGTTTATTATTGTTATTTTTATTAGAAACTTTTTTATCATAAAATGTAATATAACAAAATATTTTTTATTAATATTCAATCTTTTTCTAAATGTATGTAAGCTTATATTATTTTTAATTTTGATATTGCATAAATATTATTTTATACTTCTCTATAATAACTGTGTATAATTTATTTTAGTTAGTAAACAATTTAACAGGAGAAAATATTGTTTTATTTCAAAGTTATGGCTTGTTACATGCTTTGACAAGTGTTTAAAATGATATTTATAGATTGTACTATTAACAAGACAATGTGTATAATTTAAAAAAGCCAAAAAGTGTTCATTAAAGAAAAAAGGGAAAGAAATCTCAGTTATTATCTAAAAATTTAAGAAGCTTTACTAAGAAAGGTTTTGTTAACCAATGCTTTCAGTAGTTAAAAGATTGAAAATAATAAATATTAACTAAAAATGACAGAATTTGATATATTAAAAATTCAAAAAAGTGTTTATTATTATTTTAAATAATGAAATACATTTAATATGAAGTATTTAATGTTCTTTAGCAAAACTTTATTGAAAAATATTCATCTTTATTAAAAAAAGTAAGACAGAAAGCAGGATTTTTATGCCATTGTCGGCAAGAGAAGCAGGAAGGTTCTTGGACACAACACACACACAGCCTTAAATGAAGGACCGCAAAATAGGAAAAGATCATTTCAGGTTTGGAGCCTTTGGACTAGGCTAATGGTAAATGGAGGGAAGTGGGAAATGACGACTAGGCGATTTTGTCTCCTTCCTCACCCTTGCGTCACATAGGTAAACTCAACGCGAGCAAAGAAAAAAGAAATTTTAAAACAAAGACACGTTTTTTTTTTCCAAATTAAAGCAAAAAAAATTATCTCTTACATCTTATATAATTATTGAGTACTAGTCAAATCAATTTTATAAGTTATTTTTTTAATTTTATTATTTATCTAATTAAAATATATTAATTTTATCTAATTAATTTATAAAATTATTTTATATATTACAAAAATTTTACAATCATATACAAAATAATTTAATATTTTTTTATATTAATATATAATATAAATATGATATACATATTTTAATGTACATAAAATATTTTTTTTATTTTTTTATCTTTCACTTAACAATGTATAAATAAAAATTTAAAATAACTCATTAATTCTATATCTTTTTAATAAATAAATTAGCTTAATAATTTTTTCAATTATTCAAAAATAAATATTAAGTTTTTAAATATTAAACGCTTCACCTTCGTATTAAATATTTTTTGTTTTAACAAAGAGAATCTGAGAATGTTAAAAGGATTTGTTAAAAGAATAATATATCTCAAAAGTTTATATGTATATTAAAGTTAAATCCTGTTTCACACCTGTCGGAAATCTCTTATTTATAAGTTTTCCAAAAAAGAAAAAGAAATCTCTTGATAAAATTTCTAAACACGCTAATTTAAAATTATAATACCCTCCCCGAATACCCCTTATTGCATTTGTATTGTGTCGCCTCACTCACATCACACTCCCTAAACCCCCTCTCTCCGTCTCTCTCTCTCTTTCTTTTATTTTTTTTTTGTCTCTTTCTCGCTCTAAAACCTCAAATTCTAAAACAACCTTAGAACGCCATGCCCCTTGTACCTCTACGGAGCCAACTGATTCATCGCATGGACTCGTAGGTTTCGTGGAATCTCCTGCAATTCCTCTCACATTGGTAAGCTTCCAACCTCTCCCGCGTTTCATGTTGATCTGATCCTTCTCTTCCATATTCTTTACCTTGTACCGAATTTTGTTACGAAATTCTGATTTTGAGAGACCCATTTCGATGTGATTCTTGTAGGGAATTCGCTGATGACTTCATCTGCAATGTACCTGTAAGCTTTCTTTCCCGGTTTGAATTGAATGGGTGTTTTGTGCGCTTGGTTTTTCTTTCACTTTACTCCAGCTATACGCTGTTTCTAGAATTAGGGTTCCGTGAGAAATGAGAGAGGGACTGAGATCTCAGACTCGATTGGGGAAGGTTTCTGCTGGTGGAGAAGTTGTGGAAAAGGGTGGCGTAAAGAATGAGGCTTTTGATTTGAGTGGTGAGGGTTCGGTGCCTCTTGGCGTAAAGAATGAGGCTTTTGATTTGAGTGTTGAGGGTTCGGTGCCTCGAGGAGAGGCACCCAACTTAACCATTGAGAAGAAGGACGTGGTAGAATGTGCGGTAAAAGAAGAATGTGGCTTGGATTTGGATGTCAGTACGAGTTGGAATGTTGAAAATGTTGACTTAGCTGAGAATGGGAACAATAGGAGTTGTTATAATGATGGGAGTAGCGTTAAAGAAGCTAAGGAAGAAAGCTCAAATGATAAAGTGTTGATTGGTGGTCGAGTATTGCGCTCAAGGTCGAAGGGGAGAGATGATAAAAAATCTTGTAATGGAGATAACGATGGTGTCTTATCTGGGAAAAGTAGAGAACACGGTGGGCTTGAGAGGATAAAAGTTAAGAAGGAATATGAAGAAGCTAAAGATGAAGTTGTTACTAACTGTCATGAGAATGAAAGGGTTAAGCTGAAAAATGAAGGGTGCAAGAGGAATTTGAAACGTAAGCGTGGGAGGCCTCCCAAAATAGAGTTGAAAGAGCAGGATCAATTAGTTGATCAGTTGCCACGTAAGCGTGGGAGGCCTCCCAAAACAGAATTGAAAGAGCAAGATCAATTAGTTGATCAGTTGATACGTAAGCGTGGAAGACCTCCCAAGGCTGGCCTACAAAACAGGCTCCTAACAGTGGCACATAATAGAAAAGGAAAGGTGGGCCTTCGAAAAGGTAAAAAAGATTTAACTATGAGAGATGGTGCAAATGTGAATGCAATTGAAGATACGTGCACAAGGAGATCTTCTGGGAAAGAGTTAGAAAAGAGTGGATTTTCTCAGGTCAAGAAGAATAAATTTGGGAAGGTTTTGAACACTGAGAACAATGGGGTAGCCTCACCATTGAGATCAAATACTGTGAACGCATCTGTTGCTGAGAAAAGTGGAAAGAGTAAAGTAAAGCAGTTAGTGAGGGAACAAATAATGGAACGGCTCTCAGCTGCAGGCTGGACAGTTGACTATAGACCTAGGAATGGCAAAGAGTACAATGATGCAGTGTATGTTAGTCTAGACGGAAAGACACACTGGTCAATCACCTTGGCCTACAAAAGGCTTAAAAACCATTATGAAGCTGGTGATGGTGAAGGTAAGGTATATGGGCCAGGTTTCAAATTTACTCCAATACCAGAAGAGGATTTCAAAATACTAACTAAGGTAATGAACAAGAAAAGAAAAAGTAAAGATAAATGGAAACAAAAAGGGGAAAAGGGTGGAAAGACAATTGATGGAGTCAATAGAAAATTGAAAAAAGAAAAACCAGGTTCTGGTGCAGGCATTGGTAAATCAATGATGGGGAAAATGAAAAGGAAACGGTCACTTCTTGAGGAGGGCAATGTGGATGTTACATCACCAAACAGGATGCCAATTCTGGTCAGGGATCATAAGCGACACAAAACACAAAACAAGAAGCGATGTGCTCTGTTGGTTCGCAATGCTGAGGAGGAGATAGATTCAGAAACCGATGGATATGTTCCATACAATGGAAAACGAACTGTGCTTGCCTGGATGATTGATTTGGGAACAATCCTGCAAAATGAGAAGGTTCATTATATGCAAAATACAAGGATATGTGCACCATTGGACGGTAAGATCACGGGAGATGGCATTCATTGTGGCTGCTGTAATGAAATTGTAACAATTTCAGACTTTGAAGCTCATGCAGGAAGCAAACTCTCTGATCCACTTAAAAATATATATATAGAGGGAGGAACTTCTCTCTTACAATGCCTGCTAGATTCATGGAATAAACAAGATGAATCTGAACATAAATGTTTTCATTTTGTTGATATTGCGGGTGAAGATCCAAATGATGATACATGTGGTGTCTGTGGAGATGGTGGAGACCTGATCTGTTGTGATGGTTGCCCGTCAACATTCCATCAAAGCTGCTTGGATATAAAAGTATGTATCTTGATGCCTGGTTATAGTGACTTTTTTAATTAATCTTGATATAATTAGTCTTAATAGAACTCTTTTGTTGTGAATTTGTTATTAGGATAAATAATTCATATTGTTATGAACTATCCAGTTGTCTCTTTTCATACAGTGGCTGTTGTCTCATTATAGAAAAAGGACTTGAATTTCTGCGAACTTGGTGCAAATTGTATTGGCTTTTATTGGCATTAGTGTCTTCTTCTTTCCTTTTGCTTCTTGATCATCTAATATTATCTTTTTTTGAATAGAAGGCTGGCCAGGATCAGCTTGTTTTAACAGCTATATGGGGCATAACCTATGGTTGCCCATCAGTTATTTCCAGCATTGAAAATTGTTTGTGTTCGTGACTTAGATTGTTCACTACCTAAGAAAGACCTAATTATCACCTGCTGATAACAATAAGTTCATTCTTGGAAAACATGTGTCGGATATGCCTTCTTAATTTCTGGCACATTTCATGAGAAGTAACAGGAAGGTCTTATTGTTATGTCTATGCTTTATAGTTTTCAGATGTATCCATGATAAAGCTGCAAATGGAAAATAGTGCAACTTAATGTTTGTATTGGAAAATAAAGCGTCTGGTTTGTGCTTGCAGAAGTTCCCATCTGGTGACTGGCACTGCATTTATTGCTGTTGCAAATTTTGTGGGTTGGCTGGAGGAAGTTCAAACCAACGCGACGGCTATGATGATTTTACTCTGTCTACATTACTGACATGCCATTTGTGCGAGGAAAAATGTATTTCCTTTGCATACATATATTCCTTTGTTAATTAGATACTAATTTCTCAAGGTGAGTTGCTTTATTTCCCCGCCAGAAATGAATACAACTTTCTATGTTTTGTAGATCATAGATCCTGTATTGAGGCAAATGGTGCCAAGACTGATGCTTCCAGATATCCATTCTTTTGTGGAAACAAATGTCAAGAGGTGTGATCTATTTTTTCATGTTCCTGAATCTTGATCCCTGCGTGTGAATTTTAGTTTGCCTGGTTGGTTGATGCTAAGTTATTCTGTAGTAGTAAGTTGAGTTGTGCTAAGCTTTTGACTTGCAATGGTGGCTACAACTTTAATGGTTTGTTCTTTCCTGCTTTAATGCATGGAAAAGTTTTATGAAATACAACACAGCTTTTAATGTGACATTATTATTCTGTCATATGTGTAAATAGCATCATCAATATCTTGCTTCTTTGGGGTTTCACTTTTTTCTCAATTGAGACATGATACACATTACTGAACTGCATTTTTAAATTGTAAAATCTTTGCTGAAAGATGGATGGTGACCGGTGGCCGGTTGAAAGGGATGGTCGGTTCCCACGTTTTCACATTTTTTGTATGCCTTGGTTTTAGTACTTTATTGTTGCTTATTTTCTAGGCTTGTTTAGCTTGTTTTCTTGGGTCTAGTTTAATGTACAGCTCCCTATATATATATTACCTTCTTGTAAACTATTAGGGTCCAATTGCAAGGTATGGGACTTGATTCCCACATCGGAAGTATGAGATTCCGGTGTGGGGTTTATGTGGCCTTGGGCTCTCCAATTACAATGGCTAGCTTTTGTGGTGTGGTTCTCCTAAGGTTCGTATCAATTGGTATCAGAGCCTTCCACCATGTCTCTTAGCTGCAAAAGAGCGGTGCAGGTGGTGACGCTGGCATTGCAGTGTTCGCCCCGGACTAGTCAGAGGGCTACTGCATAGCCAGCCCGCGTGGGCGCTGGGGCTGCGGAGCGTGGTGGAATGTTAGGGTCCAATTGCAAGGCATGGGACTTGAGTCCCACATCGGAAGTATGAGATTCCGGTGTGGGGTTTATATGGCCTTGAGCTCTCCAAATACAATGGCTAGCTTTTGTGGTGTGATTCTCCTAAGGTTCGTATCAATAATGTTAGGGTCCAATTGCAAGGTATGGGACTTGAGTCCCACATCGGAACTATGGGATTCCGGTGTGGGGTTTATATGGCCTTGGGCTCTCCAACTACAATGACTAGCTTTTGTGGTGTGGTTCTCCTAAGGTTCGTATCAATTGGTATTAGAGCCTTCCACCATGCCTCTCAGCTGCAAACGAGCGGCGCAGGTGGTGTTGCCGGCATTGCAGTGTTCGCCCGGGACTAGTCAGAAGGCTAGTGCACAGCCAGCCCGCGTGAGCGCTGAGGCTGCAGAGCGTGATGGAATGTTAGGATCCAATTGCAAGTTATGGGACTTGAGTCCCACATCGGAAGTATGGGATTCCGGTGTGGGGTTTATATGGCCTTGGGCTCTCCAACCACAATGGCTAGCTTTTGTGGTGTGGTTCTCCTAAAGTTCGTATCAATCTTTTAGATTAATGCAAAAATATACTACTCTTCTTCCTAGTCTCTTTAGTTCTCCTACTTTCTTTATGGTATCAAAGCTCCAAGTCTGACTGGAGCCTTGATAGAAATGGCCATGACAGGAGCCAATTGTGGTGCCCGTTTTCTTCTGGGGAGGTAGCGGACAACTTTTCCACCACTACTCCAGCAATCGGAGTTGATATCTTGTTCTCTACAGGATTTAGTTCCATTCAATTAGGTGTTCAAAAATTGAATGACAAAAATTATCTAGAGTGGGCACAAATTATGAAGCTTGTAATTGATGGAAAAGGCAAGCCTGGACATCTAACTAGCGAGGTGAAAAAATCAACTGAGAATGATCCCAATTTTGCGGCATGGAGATTTGAAAACTCCATGATAACTGCATGGTTAATAAATTCTACGGAACCTGCAATAGGAAAGCCCTTCCTATTTCTGCCAGCAGCCAAGGAAGTATGAGGCTGTGTCAAAGAGACCTACTCTGACATGGAGAATTCATCTCAGATTTTTGCCCTTAAAACCCAACTATTGCACAACAAGCAGGGAGATTGAGACCTAACCACACACTGCAACGAGATGCTGACATTGTGGCAAGAACTTGACCTCTATTATGAGGACAAATGGGACTGCTCTGCAGACAGTGCAAGACATTTGAAGAGGGAAGAAAACGACAGGGTCTACATGTTTCTTGCAGGTGTAAATAGAGAACTAGATGAGGTTAAAGGGCGAAACTTGGGCCGTAAACCCCTTCCTAATACGAGGGAAGTCTTCTCAGAACTCAGAAGAGAGGCACGAAGAAACATCATGATGAAGAAGCAAGACACTACATCTCATCACGGAATAGAGAGCTCATCCCTTGTATCTAAAGGTGCAAAACCTCATGGGGATAAGAAGAAAAAACCATGGTGTGATTTCTACAAAAGACCATGGCACACTAGTGAGACTTGTTGGAAACTGCATGCAAAGCCACCAAATTGGAAAAGAGGGGAGGGGGAGGGGGGCGGGGGGCCGGGAAGGGTCGAGCATATCAAGTCTCAAACGAAGCTCAAGGCCAGCAGTCTTCTTCTGGAGAGCTTCCATTCACAAAGGAACAAATAGACACCCTAGTCAAGCTTCTGCAAACTTCAAATTCATATGTAAAATCCCCTCCTTCTTGCTCCTTAGCCTAGTTAGGTAACTGTTTACATGCTGCCTTCGTTAGTGTCAATTCCTCTAGTTCTTGGATTATAGATTCTGGTGCTACAGACCACATGACTTGGGTTTGTAAATCTATTTGTTTCATATAGTCCCTGTGTAGGAAATAAGAAAATCAAAATAGCATACGGTTCTCTCTCTGCTATTGCAGGAAAGGGTTCTATTTTCATTTCTCCTTCCATTACTCTTCATGATCTTCTCCATGTCCCAAATTTGTCTTGTAATATGTTATCCGTAAGTAAGTTAGTTCATGACGTTAACTGTCAAGCACATTTTTCTCATCCCATTGTGAGTTTCAGGATCCAACCTAGGGGAGGATGATTGGCAATGCTAGATAGTTAGGTGGCCTTTATTTTTTTGAAGATGGATCTGACTTAGGAGGACAATATCCAAGTACTTGTTTCAATTTTATCTCTACTTCCAATAATAGTGATGTCATGCTTTAGCATTTGAGATTAGGACATCCAAGCTTTCATTATTTAAAAGTTCTATTTCCAAGTTTGTTCATCAATAAAAATCCATCTTTGTTTGACTGTGAAACTTGTGAACTTGCAAAACACCATCTTACATCTTTTTCTATGCAGGCATATAAACCTTCTGAACCTTTCTCCTTAATTCATAGTGATGTTTGGGGGCCCGCACGAACTTCTACCTTATCAGGAAAAAGATGGTTTGTAACATTTATTGATGATCACACAAGACTCATGGTTGTATCTCTTGAAAGAAAAATCTGAAGTTGAATAAGTTTTCATAAATTTTCATAACATGATAAAAACTCAGTTTCAAACAACCATTAGAGTTTTTCGAAGTGATAATGGAAAGGAATATGCCAACAACATCCTAGGAAATTTCTTTGCAAAAATGGCATTATACATCAAAGTTCTTGTGTCAACACACCTCAACAAAACGGAGTGGCCGAAAGGAAAAATAGACATCTTCTTGAAATAGCTAGAGCCTTGCTCTTTTCAGCCAAAGTGCCTAAATATTTGTGGGGTGAAGTTGTTCTTACAGCAGCGTTTTTAATTAATAGAATGCCATCCAGAATTTTGAATTTTCAAACACCAATAAATGTTTTCAAAAAGAATTTTCCAACATCTAGGCTGGTTACTAACATTCCTTTAAAGGTATTTGGTTGTATTACATTTGATCATAATCACAGTAATAATTGTGGGAAACTTGAACCAAGAGCTAGGAAATGTGTTTTCGTTGGTTACTTGCCAACGCAAAAGGGTTATAAGTGTTTTGATTCAATTTCAAAGAATTTTTTTGTTACTATGGATGTAACCTTTTTTGAAACACAACTTTTTTGGATCCCAACTTCAGGGGGAGACTAAGAAAGAAGATGAAGAATTTGAAAATACTCTACAAATTGAACTTCCTTTTTTGGTTCTAACTCAGTCAGTGAATCCTAAAGATAGTCAAGGTATTGTTGAGAAATCTGCCCTAGAACCTATAGCAACTATAGATTTGGAAACAAATACTCCTGAAATAGAAAAGTTGGATAATATTCCCTTAATGCCATTAGAAGACAAATTTGGAATAGGAACAGAGATGTGTGAGAAACCAAGGGAGAAAGAAAAGGAGCTATGTGTCTTCACAAGGAAGAAATATTTGCCAGAAAAAGAAGTCCTCTCGCTGAAACAATGCCAAAAGTCCAATCCGAGAAAAGAACTGGACTCAATTAAGTCTTCAGGTAAAATTTCTGCTACCCCTAATGATTATGAATCCTTAGATCTTCCTATTGCCCATAGGAAAGGTGTCTGAACTTGTATTAATCATTCTATTTCCAAATATGTGTCATGAAAAATTGTCACCCTCATTTCATGCTTTCACCTCACAACTGTCTCGTGTGGAAATTCCAAAAACTATACAGGATGCCTTAAATGTTCCAGAGTGGAAGGAAGCTTTCCTTGAGGAGATGAAGGCTCTTGACAAGAATGAGACTTGGGATGTAGTTGACTTGCCTAGAGGAAAAAGGACTGTGGAATGCAAGTGGGTGTTTACAGTCAAGTATAACTCAGATGGGACCTTAGAAAGATATAAAGCGTGATTGGTTGTAAAAGGATTCACTCAAACATATGACATAGATTATTCTGAAACATCTGCACCTGTGGCCAAGCTCAATACTGTCAGAGTGCTTTCATTAGTTGCTACAAACTTGGATTAGCCACTACAACAATTAGATGCCAAGAATGCATTCTTGAATGGAGACCTAGAAAAAGAGGTGTACATGGAATCTCCACCTGACTTTGATAAGAAGTATGGTTCCAAGGTATGCAAACTGAAAAAATCCTTGTATGGACTCAAACAATCACCTAGAGCATGGTTTGATAAATTTACTCAATTTGTAAGGAAACAAGGATATTCTCAAGGTGAAACTGATCATACTCTGTTTATGAAGTTCTCACTTGTAGGAAGAGTTATTGTTTTGATAGTTTATGTAGATGACATTATCCTTACGGGAGATGATGTTGATGAAATAGAGAGATTGAAGAAATGCTTAGCATCAGAATTTGGGATCTCTGAGATATTTTCTTGGCATGGAGGTGGCTCGAACAAAGAAGGGGATTGTGATCTCACAAAGGAAATATATACTTGATCTATTGAAGGAGACATGGGTGAGTGGCTGCAAACCTGCTGAAACACCAACAAAAGCAAATCGAAGGCTTGAAGATGGCAAAAAAAGGGTTCCAGTCGACGCCACAAGGTACCAAAAAATAGTTGGTAAACTGATCTATCATTTTCACACCCGGCCAGACATAGCATTTGTGATCAGTGTGGTCAGTCAATTCATACATTCTCCTTATGAGGAACATCTAGAAGCTATCTACCGAATCTTAAGGTATTTGAAAAGTACTTCAGGAAAAGGTCTATTCTTCAAGAAAAATCAACAAAGAGGGATTGAAGTTTACATTGATGTTGACTGGGTAAGATCTGTAACTGATAGGAAAACCTCTAGTTATTGTATTTATGTTTAGGGTAATCTTGTCACTTGGAGAAGTAAAATGCAGAATGTTGTAGCAAGAAGTAATGCATAAGCAGAGTTCCAAGCAATGGCAAATGGAATTTGTGAAATGCTATGGCTAAAATGAGTTATGGAAGAAATAAAAAAGGCAGTTGAAGGACATATGAAGCTATATTGTGATAACATAGCTGCAATTAGCATTGCTCATAATCCAGTGCAGCATGACTGATCTAAACATGTAGAAATTGATAGACATTTCATAAAGGAGAAGTTGGAAGGAGGATTGACAGCCTTTTGTTCCTACAGCTCAACAAACTGCTGATATTCTAACTAAAAGTCTCCCAAGGCCACACTTTGAACTTTTGATAAGCAAGTTGGGCATGCTTGATATCTATGCACTAACTTGAGGGGAAGTGTTGAAAGATGAACGGTGGCCAGTTGAAAGGAATGGCCGGTTCCCACGTTTTCACGTTTCTTGTAGGCCTTGTTTTTAGCGCTTTATTATTGCTTATTTTCTAGGCTTGTTTGGCTTGTTTTCTAGGGCCTAGTTTAATGTACAGCTCCCTATATATATTATCTTCTTGTAAACTTTCATATTAATGCAAAAATATACTACTCTTCTTCCTACTCTCTTTAATTCTCCTACTTTCTTTAATCTTCAATCTGCTTTAGATTGATTTTGCCTGTTTCGTGTAGAAGAATTCCTTGCATGAGATTAAATATTTATTTAGATTTTAGTTTACTGAAATCTGAGAAATGTAGCATGATCTATGAGGGATAAGAGCTAGGCTTTAAATTATAGGTTCTAGACCCATTAGGTGCATGTTGGTCAATTATCAACAGAGACGGTGCAATCACTTTTGAGTGTGATTTACAGCCCATAAATTTGTCAGCTGTTGATTTTTAACGTGAGTAGACTTGGCAATATGTCTGCACTGTGCATTTGCTAATCGTTATATTTCTTTTATTATTATTATCATAATGCAACAATTAAAATTTATGCTTGAATTAGAGTACTATATCCCTGATGAGGGAAGTGGTCCTTCCCTTTCTGATTCACGAAGACCTTTAATTTTATTTTCAGTTTTTGGTCCACATTTGAAGGTATCCTTGTTGATGGTATTATTTCTCAATCTGTAGACATTTTCTTGTCATTATAATCAAACTAATTTATTTTGTTATTTTGTCCTCCCAGTTGTCTGAGAAACTCGAAATGCTTCTTGGGGTTAAACATGAAATTGAAGATGGATTTTCTTGGACTTTTATTCAGCGGTCAGATGTTGGTTTTGATGCTTCTCAGATAAAACCTCAGATGGTTGAATATAATTCCAAGCTGGCTGTTGCATTATCAGTAATGGATGAGTGCTTCATGCCATATATCGATCATAGAAGCGGGATTAATCTGATCCACAGTATTCTATATAATTGTGGGTAAGGTCAAATGGCCTCTTTCTTTTATGTCCTTTTAACCACTTTTCTTGGGTTGGAGCACATGTTGAGTTGCGCTGATAATTTCTCCTTGAAAGCAGGGTTTTTTTTTTGGGGGGGGGGAGGTGTAAAATACATTGATATATATGATCTTTTGCAACTTTTGAGTTGAGATGAAGTATGATAATTAAGAGAATATCTTAGGATTTGTGAAGGAAAGTTTGGGACAACTCTGGTGAGACTAATAGCTTGTTTGTTTGAGATTTTGGTGACCACAAATGTACTACACATTCTTTCAAACGCGCATCAGCTTTCATGCCAAAAGGTGTAACAAACGGCTCTTAAATCAGTTTGGGTTTGTGGGTGGAATTGCATTAAGTTTGGAGCTTTTTGGCAAGCCCCCGGGGCGCTTCCCTATTAACTGTCAATATATGGATGTGGAAACTGAAATATGACAATTAATATGAGGTTTCAGAATATGTTTCCAATTATTTATGGTTTAGTAATTGTGCTTGTATCCTCCCCTCTCTCTCTCTCTAAATAAAAAGAAAACAAAATGGTTATTGACAAGGATAGGACACAAGTGGAGGGTCGTCTTAAATAATTGCTTGTGAGGATTCTGTAAATTTTGTGCTAGAGGTTTGTTCCTTAGATACAATAATTTACTTCACCTTGTGTTTCTAAAGAAAAGTGTAATGTACTAATATACTTGAACCACTTATTTCAAATATGGATATTATTAGATATATAAACCATTCATGAGTTTTCACCTAATAGCTTAAGCTTTTGGGAGAGTTAGTCCTTGACATGTATCAAAGCCTCTTTGGCCAAGTGTTCAAGAGTTTGGTCCTTGTCACTCCCCTTCTTCTAAATAGAAGTTGAATTTCAGCACAAGGTATGATGGGCTTGTGCATTGTCTACATGTCAAGCCTAAAGGGCTCTTGTGTGAGGGGGTGTGTTAGATATAAAAATCATTCATGAGTCTTCACCTAACAGGTTAAGCTTTTGGGAGAGTCGGTCCTTGACACATCATGAAACAATCAATGGGAAAGCTCTGATGTTAGACTGTTAATTATTATATATTTATATTTGTTTTTTTAAAGATAAAGACAAATATGCAGGCTTCGAAGTTATTTTACAGCCAGCTAGGGTTGTTCTCCTGAAGAGAATGGAGAAGAGGTGCTTCTGGGTTTAAGTCTTCTGATTTGACCCAAACAAGAGTGTGTAGAATAGAAAAACAACCCCTTGGAGACGACTGGAGGAAGGTTTAAAAGCATTACAGCTTTACTAAATGGAGGGAAAATTTGGTTTATTTAGGAATAACTTGGAACCTAATCTGGAGATGAAATTTGCATATGTTTTGTAAATAAATTTTTTTTCTTGATATTACTGACTGCATGCTATTAGCAGCAATAAATTCTTCTGGAAAGTGCTTATTTCATATGTGTGCAGCCACTTCTCTAAAGATGATGGCTGTCTTGCAGCGGCTGCCTTCATAAGTAGAAATTCTAGCAAAGATTATAACCCATAATGCCTCGAGCAAAGCAAATGGACAATTAGGGAATTGTGGACAATTAGGTTTTCAAATGTTCTGCAAACTACTGTCATTAACCAGTGACTGGAAGTGGTAGACCACAGTTCTCTGAAGTCTGAATAAATTGCATTAAAAAAATCTCTAGATTTATGTTCTACAATTCAATCTGTGTCAAGATTGTTTCTATTGAATGCATGACCTCTTCAATGCTCATGTTTAATAACTATATTATGTCTTTTTTGCAATATATGAAATTCTCTCATGCACACAGCTATCACTTATCATTAAATTTCAGTGGATTTTTTTATTTTTAAAATGATTTTCATAGTTTTGAGTTTTTGACATTCACATTTAAGCAAATAAACAATGGTGTCCTAATTTCATGCATCTAAAAATTAGTTACTGTGTTAGGATGGATTAGTATTATTCTTATGCCATTTGTGGTAGTTATATTCTTATTATCCTTGTCAGGTCAAACTTCAAACGTCTGAATTATAGTGGATTTGTTACTGCAATTCTAGAGAGAGGTGATGAGATCATCTCTGCGGCATCTATCAGGTAAATCCCTAATTAAATCTTAGATTTGGTTATGAATGCTTTCATGCAGTTTACAAGCTGTCAATAATTAGTACTTGTGCATAGTGAAGACTAGATATGGAATTCTATATTTTGTGAGGGAAAAACAATGATTATTTAATTTCCTTTGGTATTTGATTGCAAATGGTTGGGTTTAATGTCTTTGGTACTTGTTTCAGTTACCATCTTTCTTTATTTAAAAAAACAAATTGTGATATAGGTTAATTCTCACTAAGATGTAATTAATATGGTATTTCTTTATATGATTGTAAATGGATTAATTGTTGGCCTGTTAAGAATGGATTCTGCTATTGATCATGTGCACTTCATGCAGTAAAAACTGTCAGTTTGTTGTATTAGGGTCTCTACTATCACCGAACCTTCATAATGTAACACTAACATCATCTTGGCAGGATATTACCTTGTTTGCTATTTTGAAATATTCCTTTTGTGAAGTTAACTTATTCATCTGTGCTAAGATATCATAATCATTGACTCTGTCCTTGTTTTCTGTTCTATGGCTAAAACACAATTTCCCTTGTATTGCTTCATTGTCCCCGCCCCCTCCCCCCCCCCCAACACACATAAAAAAAGGTCATTAACACCTTGGGTTTACTGGCAAGTGTGTAATCCACCATACTTTGTGAAATTTCTTTTGGGCCAATCCTATAGGTGAAATCATTAAAAATAACTTAGATTTAAATGGCTTTTTTAAAAACATGGTTTACAATAGAACATAATGGTGTTGTTTGTTTCATATAGCCGACCTCACCTAGTAAGAAAATGCTTTGTTGTTGTTGGAAGAGAGTGAGATTTTTATTCTGATTACTTAAGTTTTTTAATTTGTCAAATAGGATCCATGGGAACCAACTAGCAGAGATGCCATTTATTGGGACCCGCTATATGTATAGGCGACAAGGAATGTGCCGCCGGCTTCTCAATGCCATTGAATGTGTAAGTTCAGAATTGTTATAATTGTCTCTTCAGTTCTAGTTGGACAAATTTTGACTAAGACTTGGTCCTCGTTTAAGTCATACAGAACTATTTTCAAATTTGTAGCTTTTCATTCTTTGAAATACTGTTCTGTTAGCCTTTATTTTTTTTCCTGGCTAATGTTGCTTCTGTCACATTTTGCAAAAGTAAATGATCACTGATCTGTGCCATATTACCTTAAGGGTGGGATACCGTTTTAGCTAGTTGCAGAAACATTGGACATTTAACAAGAGGAGCTTAATTCCTTGAATTTAGTTCAGCAAGGGAACTGATATTAATTCCTTTTGCTTTTGTTTCTAGAAAGTGGAGAAAATGAAAGTAGATTTTAGTAAGTGCTCTACTTCTTCATTTTCTTAGTATATGTATGTGCTGCAAATTAACAGTGCTTTGGATGGCACTGAATCATAAAAAGAAAGTACTATTATTTATTCAGCAAAATCTACTTTCATTTTCTCATATTTACTATTTGGCAAAGTCAAAAGGAGTTTCAGCATTTAATTTAAGGGCCCAGAATAGATGGTTAGTCTTATCTTAGGACAGAATCATGTTGCACTTTGATAGATGATGCGTTATATGTTGGTAAATTTTGAAGTGTGCTTTTGTAGACTGACATCTTTCTGTTCTTAATTTTTCATTCATTTTACCCTATAAAGCATGGACACATGACATGGACATGGATACAAGGACATCAAATTTTAAAAGTTGTAGGACATGGACATTGCATATATGTGTGTATACTATATATATATATTGATATAATTGAAAAGTTAAGGAAAAAGATTCATAATATCATATATATATAAGCATCAAAATTTACAATATCTTGATAAATGGCCATCTCCACGCTTGTGTCTATGCCGTGTCCCATCGTATCATAGCTGTGTTGGAGCCAAAACAAATAATTTTAAAATTAGACATGTATCAACGTGTGTCGGATGTGTCGTGCCAAATACGTGTCTGACACACGGACACAGAACCAAAATGGTGTGTTCATGCTTTATAGATTTTATCTGGTTTTCTTTGGACCTTTCATTTTGCAGACTTCAAAACTTATGTTTCTATGACTGTTACCAGGCACTCAGCTCTTTAAATGTTGAGTTATTGGTCATACCAGCTATCTCAGAACTCAGAGAAACTTGGACTTCTGTTTTTGGGTTTGAGCCACTTGATTTGACCAGCAAGCAAATAATAAATAACATGAATCTGTTGGTATTCCCTCATGTAGATATGTTACAGAAAAAGATATCAAAGCATAAATTTGCTGATGAAAATCTGATTCCTACAGAAGGTACATTTTCCTAGGCACTTGGCAGGTCCTTTTATGTTTTTTGTATGCTTGGAGACAGACATCCTTGCTATCCTTTTTCTTTCCCCAAAAATTTGAACTTGTTCTTTGCACAATGCAATTTGTGGCAGTTTCCAATCTTCAGAAGAATCATACATTACACAAGGTAGCAAATAATTGTGATGGGGCAGCCTCATCTGGATCTGATTTGATCAATTTTACTGGGATCCTTCCCTCTAATGCATGCCAGATAAATGATAAAACCATGTCTGTTGAATCTGGTTATTGGCTTCCTGAGGGCTCATTGAATGACACACCTGACATTACTAGCAATACTATACATCATGATAAATCTCCAAACGATGTCACATGTGAAGTTGTATGTCAGGCAGTTCGGGAAAATTTGGCGGTGGAAGACAAAAATACTGCAAATGCCCGTGATTATGTGAGTGATACTTGTTACCGAGCTGAAGACGTAAGTAAGTATAAGAGTACTAGTTGTGATTGTATCATACTGAACCATGATGAGAAGCCAATAGATTTAGATACCCAATTGAACAAATGCTGTGTTACTTATGAGGAAAGGCAATGTCTCGGTGTGTCTCGTATTAGCACTGAAGCTACTGAAGAAGGAGGACATTATTTTAGTACAAGGGAATCGAAGGATTCTGCTGACAGTATTCACCATGATTCACATAAGATTTCTGACAGCTGTGAACTGAGAAGCAATACTGATTGTGTTCAGCCATACTTTATAGGATCAAAAGAAGCACAAGCTGAATCTGTTAATGGTTGTGGTTCTTGTTCTAGACTCAACATTGATTGTGCCGCTGGTGAAGCAGTTCTTACAACCAATGTCTTGATGCCCCTTAGATCACAGAACATTACCGAAGATTTGCCTTTTAATTGTGATAAAAGTTCCAGTGTGGTTAGTCCGCCAAATGCTGATGAAGCACAAGTATATTCAGCCAAAGCACTCAATCTCCAGACAAACATGAATCCTGGAGATTGCCAATCCATACTGTTATCTTCAGGTTTTGGTGAGAAGATTCTGGATGGTGTCAATGAGAAGAGTAAAGCATCTTGTGTAGCTGAGGCCAATCTCCTTCCTGCCGATACAGACATAGCTCCCAATAATAAGCCTCGGATGACGGGGTCTTCAGAGCTAGCTGAGCCTGATTTGCAGGTTGATCAAACTGCACGGAGCAATGCTCCATCCTTGTGTAGCCCAAACACTGCTTCTGGTGTGGGTCTTCACTGGACATCTGCTGGCAGTACTTCGTGTGGTAGTACTGAGGTGATAGTTCTGTCAAACCAAGCCAGTTGATTTCTGTGTTCCTTTTGTAGTTATCTGTTGCGGGTATTCATTGACAAAGGGAATCTAGCAATGCATTATGGAAGGTCACTGTTAAGTCATTGTTCTTGTACGTAAGGAGGTGAAGCCCACCCACTTATGTGATGACATTTGTCATTGTAGCAAAGTATTCTGAAAAAGTTTCTTATAAAAAGGTGGTTGTTAGAGTAGGGCGTTCTTACCTTTTGACAAAGATGTCCGATGGGTAGCTCCATTTTTTGGGGGGTGGAGGAGGAGTGAGGTGAGGAACACCATGAGGGTCGTGTATTTTGTTGCTACCCATCATTGTGATGTAAATGGAGTAGAGCAATGCTTTTGTTATAATTCTAGCTTTTAACTTCTTTCACTTTTAGGCGTTGCAGTTTATACTGACGTTCCTAATGACTGTATTCCCCCCTTTAATTAACTTGTTTTTAGGTGCTAGAGATTGACACAATTAAATGATCATCATGGATGGCCAAAAGGTTTGATCTTTCTGCTTCCTTTTCCCTTCCTTATTCGGGTTTTTGCACCTTCTTTTAAATAAAAAGCATCGTGGGTAGTCTATATCTTGCTAAAATAAATATAATTCAGTCATTACTCTCTTTTATTATCTCACTTTCTTGCTACAATGGACTGCATTTTGGGGTAGGTAAAAGCAGAGTGCGAAATAGCCAGTAATGGTAGAAAATATAAAATTTAAGTAAATAACTTGAGGGGCAAACAAAAAAAGGTGCAACATGAAAGAGGAAGAAATTCGGTAAAAATATATTTCTCTTCTAATATTTTTCAAAGGTGGAAGGAAGGGTTACTTAAGTTCGATAAAAATCAAACCTCAGCAGTATATTTAAGGGTAAATTTATCCCCTGTATTTTAACTTAAAATCACTTTGCTTCCTTGTGGTTTTAAAAGTGACACTTTATCCTTATGTGGTTTCCTTCACTATCATATATCATATAAACACTTTGTGGGTTTTTTAATCTAATTTTCTATGTAAAACATATATTAGATCAATAAAAAGAACTATGTAAATGAATTAGAAACTTCTATAGAGAACATGAAATGCACAAATACCAAAAATAAGAGGAAAAAATTAAATCCCAAGTCAAGAAGAGGATAAACAATAAATTATAAATGATTTCCTCATATCCCATCTATCCTCAATTACGTTGGTGAAATTCAAAGAAATAAAACTTGGCAAGAAATTAGATGGAAGCCGCCTAAGGTAGGATGGGCGAAACTTAATTCAGATGGTGCAGCTAAAGGCAATCCGGGGGAAGCAGTTGAGATCTTCTCCGAAAGGAAAGATGGTAGTTGGGTCGTGGATTCGGCTGTCACATTTGTCACGTTGGATATGGCTATGTTTTGTTATAAAACATATATAATTATAGTTGACATTTTGCTAGTAACAAAATTTTAAATCCTAACGTGTATTTTAAAAAAAAAAAATCGAAACAAAATCACAAAAATCACGGGAATAAATTATCACTTTCAAATCATAGGAACAAAATGATTTCGACTCAAACCAGAGAGTAAATTTGCTAAAAACTATTTTGGCATAGGCTAACCATAGAGTAAATTAGCTAAGAACTAGCCAGTTAACAACTACACTGTTTCTGCACGCATAGCTCCACGCAAGTCAATATCATAAGTTTGTAATAAAAAAAATAAATACTATAAACTTTTGTCTGTTTTGATTTCTTGTGCCCTGCCACTGGCTTCATTGGAAATACAGCAGCTATGGCGATTTCTTTGCTCCCATCTCAATTCAAGAACTGTATCTTTATGGAAAAAGAATGAAAGGAAATTACCCCAAAAAAAAAATCACAGAGTGAATCTTCTGCGTGGCTTATCTCCAGTCATCTCATTAAAAAAATAAGAATCCAGAGATGAAAAAAAGATGGGAAGGGGGCACAAAATTGGGATTCCTTGATTCTGTCTGTTTGCCAATTGTTATTTTACTGATCTGCATTTGGCCTTTTCTGAGCCATTCACTGTCAAGATGCAACGATTCTGTGCAATCAAAAGACGATTAAGTGAGAAGTTGTACTTGTTTATTGATATTGACTTGTCACTATTTTCACTGTCCAACAATAGTAATTAATTTAATCAAAGCCAATCAATAATATTATAATTAACTGTTCGTATACACACAAGCCAAACTTAACAAGTTAATTACATTATAACAAAGACTCTGAGGAGTTAAATAATGAATCAAGATCTAAGAAGAAACCATAGGCACAAACAGAAATTGCTATTCGCAATTACGTCTTTTATGCTCCATCTGAATTTTAATCCATTTCTTTTCCGCTGCTCTGCATAGAACCCTCCCTGATGAAACTTAACTGGGATTGGGATATATGACATGAAAATAAAGGCTATATATGGAAGCATTCATTGAGAGGGGTTCAGTGATACACTATCATGAGTCATGACTCAATCCCATGCCATAAAACAAAACTAGTCTTGTGCTCTTTCGCTAAATTTTTTTTATTTTTGGCAGATAGCTAAATTTGCTTTCTAGTTAGCAATTTTTGTTCCCACATATGAACACCCCAAAGATTGTAATTCGCTAAATTAATATACTTGCCTAGCTTATCTGTTCCATCTTCTAGTTAATTATGCTAATAATGCTCTTGAGCTATTGTTGTCTGCATTCTGCAACAACATCTTCAACCACTGTCATGTAGTAATCAGTATAATTTCCAAGTTGCAAAACTAAATGAAATCCTAACAATACGGCATGTTAATTGACCACAAAAGTCTAGGAATTTCATGTTTCTTTAAAGTTCCTTGACACATACTCCTAGTCACATATATTACGAACACATTAAAGAAGGTTTTACGTATTGACTAGGTATCCTAAAAAATATTGTTAACTTTCCAAACAAAAATATATTGAGATGGTCACAGGCCATAAACTGAGAAATTCGAACTGAAATACCCCATAACAAAATTAGTGTGGTTCAAGTCCCTCAATTGGAAAATAACGATGATATTATATTATTTCTTTCTTGAGTAGTAAAATAAGGAAAATACATTTCTCAAGACGTACTCTCTTTTTCTTTTTCTTTTTTGTTTTAATGAAAACTCTCCCCAAGAGAGCTCTCTGTCCCAAACTAAACAAGAAGTATATATAACAAAAAAAAAAAAGTGGGATTGATAGATAAGGAGGATAGTGATAGATGGAGTGGAAGACAATGAATGCATGGGTGAGGAGGGGACCAACTTTCAGGCTTTAAGCATAGAGGTTCCCCACCCTCAAAAGAAAGAAACCAAACATGTCACTACGTGCTACTAGCTAGTAACTGCTAACCAAATGAAGAAATATAATTAATGTGTATGTCAATGAAGCAGCAGATTAATTAAGGAAAAAAGACCAATCATTGTCTGTCACCCACATTACATATTCAATTTACATATCCAAATTTTAACATCCACCGGATGGAGGAGTTTTAGAATGGCATGAGGGTAACAAGGAGATCAGCAAAAGCACTGAGAATGAACTTGTGGGTGCTCTTTGGGTTGAGCGCAAGATAGCAAAGAAGAAGCTCGTGCAAGATGTTGCAATTGGACTTGACGTCCATCAGCTCCGGACGCGCCTCCACCATCTCCTGCATGGACCGCCGGAAGTCCTTATAAGGGTCGGGCGAGTAGGTTGGCACCGCCACGCTGCCCTTGAACAAGACCTTCTTCCTCTTCTCAACATGCTTATGTTGTGGTGGTGGCGTGGTGGCCATCAAGGATGAGTGTTGTTGGGTGCAGTCAGTTTTGGTGTTGGTGTTGGTGTATTCAATGAGGGAGTTGGAGCGGCCAGGGGAGGAGAAGAAGAAGCGTTGGGAGGCAAAGGCGGTGGCGAAGTCGGCGGGTTCGGGTTCAGGTTCAGGTTCAAAGGTGGTGGTGGTGGTGGAGCAGAGAGAAGATGAGCAGGTTAAGGTAGGGTCATAGAGAGAGTTGAAGTTCTTGATCATGATTGAGGGTGAAGATGGAGTACATGGAGGGTTGTGATGAATATGATGATGATGATGATGATGATGATGTGAGCAAGTGGCAGTGGGGCTGAGAGGAGGAGATTCTGATTTAGGAGTGAAATTTGAGAAACACAACTTGAGGTTGAGATGCCTCAGATTTCTTGTGCTTGGCATATTTGTTTGCCAAATGATCTGGCGATGAGTAAAGGCAAGTGAAGATGCCAATAACAATAACCTCTTTGATTTATGATTATATATATTATTATATACTAGTAGTTGTGAGCTGCCAATATTTAACCTTATGTTTTGAATCATAGTTAAAATTATTGAAAATGATTTGATTTAAAAAATTAAATTTTTTGCTTGAAATTTATTCATAAAAAATAAGGTTTAAATTAATTTGAAAATCAATTCTTATATTTAAAAATCATAAAAATCATTTCTTATATTTAAATTAATTTGATTCTATTTTATTATTTTAGGTTATGTTAAGGAATTTCATAAAGGAGAGAAGAAAGTGACTCATAATGAAATGAAATGAAATAGAATAAAATGTGTCATTCTATTATTTGAATATTTAACAAGTTTAATGAATAAAGGGATGACAATTCACGTCATTTCTTCATTGATTCCCAATTTGAAAGGATCAAAATGTGAGGCTTTGAATGGTAAAAGAAAGATTAGATGTCATTTTACTCTCTTTTATTAAATAACTTTCACACACAATTTTTTAAATTAGATCATTTTATTTCTTATCATTACTGTCATTGACATCTATTCAAACATAACCTTATATTTTTACTCTTATGAAAAGTTAAATAAAAAAGTTAATAAGGATACAATAATTATTTATTTTAAATTAAATCTAATCTTAACAAATTTAATCATATTTAATAAGATTTTCATATATAGACTATTAAGGTTTATGAATTTTTTTTTGAGCTGAAAATTCATGAAATCATTTCTTATTTTTAAACATTTTAAATATAAGATTTTAATTTATAAATCATAAAAAATTCACTTATTTTTACCTTCCAAATATACTAGAAGGGAAATGGAAAATAAGAAATTAGGACATTGTATTGCATGTGTTGAAACTGGACCCTGTTGCTTCAACCAACTGCTATTTTCGTCTATGGAGCGTAACTACACGCTCGAAGAATCTTTGTCATTTGTAAATATGAGTACGAAATCGGGAACTACACTAACTAAACCACGAATTTATCTTTATGATACAATTTTTCATCGAAGAAATATTATTATATATTGAACTTGAAGATTTTTATAACTCATCGATCTACGGTCACAAGAGTGCGTAAAAGACTAGTATAGCCAAACCATTCGGGTTTTCAGTATGTCTCCTTTAATTTGTTTGGGATGAAAGCAAGTTGCACATGGGGAACGATTAAGAAGCATCAAACAAAAGCAAAGCACAAACCAACAATAATCCTTCAAGTGGCATTTGTTAATCGGATATACAAACTGAATAGTGAATAGCCACACGAAAATAAAACCATTAAAAGAAAGGATTCCAAATAGTATGAGACAATTTCATAGTGGACATGAATACTCATGGTTGGTCCACTTCATGCACAGATCCAATATAAAGTCATCACACAGGAAAGTGATGTATCGAACGGCTATCATATCATTATTCATGCAAGATATCACAATAAGGACCAGTCCTAAATTGGGTCGCACTCCCACCCAATTTTTTTTTTTACGAGACAGTTCCATATTCTTGCATATAAGTTTAAGCGGATAGTTACTTACATATCACAATTTATAATGCCATTGTTTTCATTAATTATTATTTGGAATGTTTTGCTATGCTGATTTTTTAATATAAATAAACGTTTTAAAGAATGAAAATTTCAGTTTATTTATACAATTATTAAAAAGATATATAACTTTATTTATAAAACACGTGTAACTTTTTTGAAAGGATTAGTTATAATAAATTTACTAATTTCTTAACAAAACTTAAGGTTACCACCTAGCCATGGAACTTATTTCACAACAATAATTTTTTTAAAAAAAAAATCTATGGACAAAAAAATTCTACATGGTAGCAAATCCGTTTTTATTTTGTCCATGTTCCTATGATAATCATCATGGTTTGCCTTGGCCAGCTCTACATTTCCCTGCAATTTCCGTATCAGATAACAGTGGCCCCTACCTCAATATTCCATTATTATTGTACGTACCACTGTGTTCACTGGATTGGTAGAAGCAGAACCCATGAAGGAAACCGTGCTCAATCACAAGGAAAAGAAAAGGCCAAGGTGCTAACTTCTAACACTTGTGTCTCGTTCTTTTGGAGGATATATAGTTACGTTAACAATTAAAATTTTACCCTTCAAGGAAGATATATAGAAGAGAGACTAACAAAAAGCTTTTCAGTTTGGCAATATGGTTTCTTACAGACAGTAGAGCAATAAATTTTTGGGAAATGTTATTTGCACATCGAAGTAATTACATAATCTTTATATTTTACTTGTTTGAGAAATAAAAAAGAGAGAAAGTGTATATTTTTTTATTAAAAAAATATATAAGAATGATGTAAAAAAAAAAAGATATGAAAATATCATTATTCTAAATTTTTTATACTAACGCCTTAGCTTGGGCTGATATTCAACCTCTCAAATAAGTTCTTCTTTTTCGAAGTAAAAAATTTTTTTACATAAAAAAATTAAACACATAAAAAAATCTAAATACAATACATAATTTATCTAAATTGAGAGACAATGTATTTGAACCCAAATTTTAATTTCTCTCACTCGGAGGATTTAATCTTTATAGGATGGATTCTATGGTGCATGTGGTGGAAGCTACAAGGATGGTCCAACAACCTTACAACTATCACAGGCTTCAGAGCAAGCACATGGGGGGGGGGGGGGTATTTTGCCAGAATGTAGATAATGGGCAAAACATTTGCTTCAGTTTGCGTCCAGGATCTAATCCCATTCATTCTGGTAACCATAATAACCATCATCGGTTCATTTTTTACCCCATGCAGTGAGAAAATTAGTTATAAAGCTCAAAGTTGTACCCTTCTCAACCACTATGCTATCATTTTCGTTAACTAATGGAACAAGATCAATGTTCCATCCCGAATTTATTTATTTGTTTATATATAGAAGTTATTGGTGCAATAACGTTTTCAAGAAATTAGGAATATGAAGTCAATATGGACAATATAAATTCAAATCTTCTTTCAGTGAGAGAATTATTTTTGCTGCATAAAACATTTAGGTCTCTCTCACTCTTAGGTAAAAGCAAATTAATAATCTCAACAAAAAATTATCGTGAAATTACAAATCATTTACGAACAAGAGAACTCAAGATTAGAATTCGAATTTAAAGTTATACAATTATTAAAAGGTTGATCAGATGAACCAAATAAGTTGATTTTAGTAAACGATTTAAAATCAGTTTAAAATCAGATGCTCACTAGATAAGCAGCATATACTTGAATATTTAGTTTTATGCATATATGTCATTCAAGAATTTATGACCTTTCATGCTTTTTTCAATATGTATTACATTAAAAAAAATCTCGTATGTCTCGTCTCATATTTCATTTAATTAACTTGTGAGAAAAGATCTTTTTATTCTGCTCCCTTACCACATGCATCACCAACTACCAAAACAAGCTATATATCATCATCACGTGTTTACTGCAATGAGGAAAGGTAAGTTTCTTTTTTTATCTTTATCTTTTTTTTTTGGTAACAGGTAAGGTTTTCTTTATTATAGAAAGAAAAAAAGGACACCAGATGAAGAAGAGAAGATAAAGATGGAATTCCTTTCCTCGACAAAGAAGTTATATGGTATGATAGTTCAAAAAATCTCTATACCTCTCTTAACTATGATAGGTTTTAATATACATTCTTGTAAATCTTCATTTGATCATGCGTACATCGTCATTGTTCGACATCTGATCATAGTTCAAGTGTCTAACATTAATTGTTTATCTTTGTCTTAATTTGAGATTCTTGTAATAGTTTAAGATTAACTATGATAGCTAGGTTTTAATATCCATTCTTGTAAATTTTCATTTGATCATGCATACATCGTCATTGTTGGACATCTGATCATAAATCAAGTGTCTAACATTAATTGTTTATCTTTAATTGTCTTAATTTGAGATTCCCAGCCATATAATATAAATAATAAGCACGCGCGATGCCATTTCTCTCACCAAAGGTTATCCCTTTAGTTTTGTTTCTACAATTTCTATAATTAACTCTGCGGCTCGTGGGTATTATGATATGATAACTGATAAATGTATTAAATAAATACTATCATTTTATTTTATTTTCCTACTAAAATTATTGTGGGTTGAAGTAGGAGTGACTTGGGTCTTCGCCAGTCCTACACAGTCAGAGTAAGCATGCTGCAGGTGCAGCTTATAATATCAAGTGCCGAGTGAATTGCCAAGAATGAGCTAGCAATAGCATCAGATCACATACATACATTATACATATATATATATATATATATATATATATATATTAAGAATGAGCTGTAGCATATGAATTGCGAACTTAATTTGTTCAGTCCTCTCCTCTGGTCAACTCAGTCCTGCGCGCTCCAATCAGTGCTCTACTGCTTCATATATTATATTCGTGCAAAACCGACAGTTTAACTGGTGGAGAAGAATTTTTTAAGTTCTGTAATCGTGATTTGCAGCGTCAACAACTCAACATCCAGCATGCATGTATACGTACTTGCTCCCTGCTAATTAATTATCATTTTATCTGTGCTCTCTGGCGTTAAGAACAAAATTGTCAATTAACACTGGGATTTGGAAAAATATATTATCAATATACTGAAACATATCAAGATTTTTGCTGCATGAAATTATGGAAGATACAGGATGTCTTTGCATGGATTTGGTAGTAGTCACATTGATTTTGTTTAATTCGGTTTCTCTAACGAAAATTCAGTCTAGCTAAATTAGCTTAATTAATATCACTTTGACTTCACTTGAATTTATATATGTATATTCATCATTATGTCCCTGTTAGATCATACTCAACGTGTATCTGTCAGTGTCACATCTTATAAACTGAGTTGGATAGGAATAGCTTGCAATGTCTTGGGCTCATCATTCATTAGTGATGATCTCTCTCTGACTGCCATGCATTAAAGCCTTTATGAGATATATATGTAAGTTATAGTTTTCCTAGTGTTCACATTCAAGAAAACTATCAATAATGAAGAATCTTGAAATCTATGATTCTCACATAGAAGAAGAACTTACCTTGATCCATGAAATGATCTTGTAGCGTAGAAATAATTCTCCTAATTCTAATCTATCTCTTCCCGTACGTTCTTTCTCACACCTTATTCTTGATGGCAAATGACAGAAAGACCTTATAGGAGAGAACCTAATTGCATAAAAAGTATATGATAACTCCCATCAAGTTACCAACAGTTAATAGAAGTTTTCAACTTCTCACATTAACCAATAAGTCCCTTTATTTTCATTAATTTACTTATAGGCCCAAAACATTATTTCACATGAGTCACACATAATAATTTATTTATTATTTTTCCAACATTCTCCTACTTGACTCATGTGACTTAATAATACATCAATCATGATGCGCATCAACGGACCTTACATACATTGGTTCCATCATTAATCATAATCAAGAATACAAGCTAATAAGAGTCATGACGGTCGTACATTATTTAATCAACACACTTCCTTCCATGTACTACTGTATTAACCTTTCTCCTTAATATGATCTTAAAATGAGAAGTCCTTAATAGGTTCAAACATAATGTCATTATCAATAACATAATCTGTTTTCAACAGCATCAATTGCATGCATATACATAAGTAGAAAACAGAAAATTCAGAAACTTATACATTAACAAGCTCAGAGTGTCAAACATAAAACATTACAATTCAACATTCGCTAGCAGACATAATGCCCATATTCTCAACATGGCCAGCAAATATTTTGGGCGATAACCCTTTTGTTAAAGGGTCAGCAATCATAAGTTCGGTGCTAATATGTTCAATTGACACTCTATGTTTCTGAACTTCTTCTTTAACGGCAAAGTACTTCAATTCCATATGTTTAGCACCTTTGGAATATCTGTCGTTTTTAGAGAAGAAGACAGCTGCGGAATTATCACAATAAATTTTCAGCGGCCTGGCAATGCTGTCGACTATTCCAAGTCCTGAAATAAAGTTCCGCAGCCAATTAGCCTGAACTGTGGCCTCAAACCATGCCACAAACTCAGCCTCCATGGTGGATGCAGCAATGACTGTCTGCTTCGCACTTTTCCATGAAATCGCTCCTCCGGCTAAAAGATATACATAGCCAAACGTGGACTTTCTTGTATCCACACAACCAGCAAAGTCTGAATCTGAATATCCAATCACCTCAAGGTGGTCAGATCTCCTATAAGTAAGCATGTGATCCTTTGTTCCTTGCAAGTATCTTAAAACTTTCTTTGCAGCTTTCCAGTGATCTAATCCTGGATTGCTTTGATATCTACCTAACATTCCAACTGCAAAGCTAATATCTGGCATCGTACATGTTTGAGCATACATCAAACTCCCAACAACAGATGCATACGGAATTGCTTCCATCTGTTTCCATTCCAAATCATTCTTTGGACATTGCATGAGACTAAATTTGTCTCCTTTCTGATTTGGAACGGGAGATGCTGAGCACTTGTCCATTCTAAATCTCTCTAAAACTTTATTAATATATGATTTCTGAGACAAACCCAACAATCCAAGTGATCTATCCCGGAATATTTCTATTCCGATCACATAGTTTGCCTCTCCCATATCTTTCATTTCAAAGTTGTTAGAGAGAAAATTCTTAGTCTCACGTAATAGACCAAGATCATTAGTTACAAGTAAGATATCATCAACATACAGAATCAAAAATATAAACTTACTCCCACTGACTTTCAGATATATACACTGATCAATAGTGTTTTCCTTAAATTCAAAGGACATAATAGTATCATTGAACTTGAGATACTATTGTCAGGAAGCTTGTTTAAGTCCATATATTGATCTCTTAAGTTTACACACCATGTGTTCCTTTCCTTTTTCTATGAACCCCATTGGTTGATCCATATAAACATCTTCCTCTAAATTCCCATTTAGAAAGGCAGTTTTCACATCCATTTGATGTAGCTCTAAATCATAATGAGCTACCAAGGCCATGATAATTCTAAAGGAATCTTTCTTGGAAACTGGTGAAAATGTTTCCTTGTAGTCAATGCCATCTTTCTGAGTAAAACCTTTAGCAACAAGTCTAGCCTTGTAACGTTCAAGGTTGCCATTTGAGTCACGTTTAGTCTTAAAGACCTATTTACACCCAACTCTCTTGCAACCTTTAGGCAATTCTACAAGGTCCCAAATATCATTCTGTTCCATGGATTTAAGCTCATCTTTCATAGCATCTAACCATTTATCAGAATTGTCACCAATAATGGCTTCTGAAAATGAAACCGGATCATTATCAATTCCTAAGTCATTTTCTGACTCTTGTAGATATACCACATAATCATTCGAAATAGTAGATCTTCTTTCTCTTTGGGATCTTCTTAATGCTATTTCTTGTGGTTGTTCTACTATAGATTCATTATTAACATCGGGATCATTAATTTGTTGTTCTTCTTGATTATTATACGGTACATGAGGAACAACAACTTGAGTAGTAGGAACACAAGTCAAAGGAACTTGTGTTCTAACTTCCTTAATCTCCACATTTCGTGAGGCTTCACTCCCACTGGTTTCACCATTCTCAATGAACCTAGCATTTCCAGTTTCAACAATTCTTGTACTATGGGTAGGACAGTAAAATCTATACCCTTTAGATTTTTTCTGGATAACCAATGAAATATCCACTGATTGTTCTTACATCCAGCTTTCTTTTCTTGTGGATTATAAATCCTAATTTCTGCCTGGCAACCCCAAACATGCAGGTGCCTTAAACTAGGTTTCCTACTGTCCTCAGATTCAAAAGGTGTCTTCGAAACTGCCTTACTAGGAACCCTATTTAGTAAATACATGACAGTCTTTAAGGCATACATCCACAATGATAAGGGTAAAGATGCATTACTTAACATACTCCTAACCATATCCATCAAGGTTCGTTTACGCCTTTCTGACACACCATTTTGTTGTGGTGTACCAGGCATTGTGTATTGAGCACATATGCCATGCTTTTCTAGGAACTTAGCAAATGGACCAGGGTGTTGTCCAGTTTCATCATACCTTCCGTAATACTCACCACCTCTATCGGACCTAATGATTTTCACCTTTTTATCTAATTGTCTTTCAACTTCATTTATGTAAATTTCTAAGGCATCCACTGCTTGAGACTTCTCATGCAATAAATAGGCATATCTATAACGTGAATAATCATCAATAAAGATAATAAAATATTTTTCTTTACCGAAAGAACTGACATCAAAAGGTACACATATATCGGTGTGTACTATTTCAAGAAGCTGAGTACCTTTTTGTGGCACATTTCTTTGTGTGTTTTGTTTGTTTTCCTTTAATACAATCCACACAAATATTAAGGTCAGTGAAATCTAATTCTGGAAGAATTTCATTCTTTACTAGTCTTTCCATTCTTTCCTTGGAAATATGACCCAAACGCTTATGCCACAAATAAGCAGAAAGTTCATTCACTAAACCACGTTTAGTACCAACATTATGATGCAAGGTCATAAGTGTTTCAGCGTATAAATTATCAAAATTCAATTTATATAAACCATCACAAAGTATACCAGATCCAATCATAAAGGTATGCTTATACAAACTGAAACATCCATTACCAAATCTAAAAAAGTGTCCAGCAACATCAAGTTTAGATAAAGAAACTAAATTCCTAGAAATATTAGGTACATACAAAGTTTCTAACAAATCCAAATGATGTCCAGTGTCTAGGATTAAACGATAAGTCCCGGCAGCTTCCACTGGAACTTTCACACTATTTCCCATGAAGACAAACTTCTCATTTGGGCTTATGGTTTGGATTGAAAGGAATCCCTGCATCGAATTAGAAACATGAGTTGTACATCCAGAATCAATCCACCGAGTATTATGTGGAATTTCAGTTAAATTTGATTCGAAACATACATAAACATTAAGCTTACCTTTCTTTTCGAACCAAGCTTTTCGTTTCGGGCAATCCTTCTGGAAGTGTCCAGATTTCCCACAGAAATAACATTTGTCATTGTTTGCTTTCTTCTGGATCTTAACGGAGGACTCATTTATCTTTAGTGGTCCTTTCCCCTTTCCATGTTTCTTATCAGCCTTCTTACCAGCTCTTTGATAGTTCACATAATGGACAGAGTGACTTCCTTGATTCTTAAGTCTTGTTTCCTCTTGAACCAACATACTGTGCAATTCATGCATATTCCATTTGTCTTTCATGGTGTTATAGGTCATTTGGAATGGGCCATACTAAGACGGTAATGAGTTCAGAATTAACTGCACAAGCAAATTCTCATCCACTTCCATTCCCAATGACTTAAGTCTTGTTGCAATATTTGTCATTTCTATGATATGCTCGTGCATTGTACAAGAACCATCAAACTTCATGGTGGTTAAAGTACTCATTAATGTCCCAGCAAGAGACTTTTCAGCAGTTTGGGAGCGCTCTTCCACAAATTTCATAAATTCCTTTGCACTTTCAGTTTTGGGAAGAGCTGACTTGATGTTACTTGCTATGTTCATTCGCATAAACATCAAGCTAAGTCTGTTTGACTTTTCCCAAGTCTTATAATGAGTTTTCTCTTCATTGCTACTAGCAGTAGTAATAGCAGCAGGCTTCTCAACTTGAAGAGCCAAATCAAGATCCATTACACCAAGGTGAAATTGGACTTGTTCACTCAAATCAGAGAAATTCAACCCATTAAAGATTGGAACAGACGAAGCAAGCGAGTGCAAGGAAAAAGGGACAGAAACTGCAATGAACACATGCCTAACATTAATGCTTTGAGTTATAATCTAACATTCAACACAAATTCAGACAATAAACATTAAACATTTAGTGCACATCAATGTTCTCCTTTGGGTGATACATCAATATACAACAACCATAATGATGCTAATACAATCAACATTATCAGGCAATGAAACATGCACTAACTAGAAATATTTAATATCTTTGGATATATAAATAAAACTAATAGTGCATTTACATTACCAACAATTATGTCTATTAATTATAAGGATAACTAATCAACCTTTGGGTGATCCATAAATATCTTATAACAATGAACTTCAATTTACCCATAAACTAATAATCATCATTTTATTTATAGCATCCATTTTATAGGTAATTGAAATCAATCATCATTAATGATTTGGCCACTTTGGTGATTAACAAATTTATCATACATTTAACTCCAAAATTATCAACACTTGATGGTAAATAGTACATATTCAAAAATATGTATTTTCTCCTGTACAGCAATGCTGCATGATCCACTATTTTTTTTTATTCTATCCTTTCACTTTATCAAATCATGCCACTTGATCACAAAAGAAAAGGGAAAAATCTATACTGTAATCACGTACAGGAAAATGACATACATTAACAATTCAATATGCAATTGAAAAGCATTAATTGACTTAAAAGGGAACTTTATTCTCGATTCCGACTTGCGTACAGGGAGAACACAATTCAATATGCAATTGGAATGCATCGACGTAGAGGGAGAATTACTTTATTCCCGATTCCGAATTCTTTCACGTACAGGTAGAAAACAAGTAAATGTCGATTACCACAATTTCAGATAAACATCAATTTGTAATATACAGCGAAAATCACAATCATAATTTGTAAATTCCCAATTTTAGAAAATTAGGGTTGGAAAAAATTGAGAAATAATTATACATGAAAAAAACATAAACAATCATACATGGAGAATCATAAAATTCACAACCTGATGCTCTGATATCACATGTAAGTTATAGTTTTCCTAGGGTTCATATTCAAGAAAACTACCAATAATGAAGAATCTTGAAATCTATGATTCTCACATAGAAGATGAACTTACCTTGATCCATGAAATGATCTTGTAGCATAGAAACAATCCTCCTAATCTCAATCTATCTCTTCCCGTATGTTCTTTCTCACACCCTATTCTTGATGGCAAATGACAGAGAGACCTTATGGGAGAGACAGAACCTAATTGCATAAAAAGTATATGATAACTCCCATCAAGTTACCAACAGTTAATAGAAGTTTTTAACTTCTCACATTAACCAATAAGTCCCTTTATTTTTATTAATTTACATATAGGTCCAAAACATTATTTCACATGAGTCACACATAATAATTTATTTATTATTTTTCCAACAATATATGCTTTATTTTTTGGTAAGTAGATTTTATATATATATATATGTCATTTAATTGACCCTGATGAACTGTACAAATTGGTAAACTAATCCACAATTTTTTAGTTTCCTGCTCCGGGTTCACTAGTAACTACCTTATAATTGTTCAGCATGTTAATGAATCGAAGCTCACTAATTTGCCATGGATTTTACCACTGTTATTACATTCAAATACTAATTTCTTTCTTAACAAAAATGTACTAATTTATTTTTCCTAGTAACCTTCGCTTGCCGTGGACAATATGATAGAACTCATTCCAAAAAGAAAACCAAATTCCTCAGCCATCGTAAATTCAAAAAAAAAAAGAGTTAAAGAAGCATTGTAGTATGTTTGGAAGGATGGTTTTAGAAGAAAAGGGTAGAAAAGAATTATTTTTTATTTCTAAATTAAGATAATTATAAATATTTATAAAAATAAATAAAAAATAATTAAAAAATTATATAATCATCTTTCATTTTATTCTCTCATTTTTAAAAAAAAAAACTCAACCTTTAAAATTTTTTATGAATCGATTTGATCGAAAAACCCGTAATCCGGTCTCTAAGCTAGTTCTTATTTCTTATTTAATTAATGCTTTAAAATTATTAACTTCTAGGATTTAAATTCAGTACTTAAAAAACCCTTATTATGATAAAATATACCTTCTCATTCAATAATTTCCTCAATTTTATAATTTATATTATTATCATTATTAATATTTTTAATATATTTTTATATAAAATAATCTCTTCATGTATAATTTAAAAAAATTCTTATATATTTGAATTTTTCAAATTAACTATTTAATCCATAGTCGAATCATTGACATGATCTTTTAAAATAATTTCTTCATATATATATTTATATATATATATTTTTTTAAAAAAAATTCTTCATCTAATTTTTTCATATCGACCACTTAATATACAATCAAATCGTTGACCTAATCTTTTAAGGTAATTTCTTTATATATATTTTTTACAAAAAAATTCTTTATTTGATTTTTTTCAGATCGACCTGCGATCAAACCATTCACCTCATCTTCTCACTGGGACCTCCCGTCCGAATTATTCCAAACACCACTCCCCCCCTCCCTTCTCAGGTCCATTAAAATACTAAAGTAAAAGCCCATTCAGGCACACAAAAAAAACCCCATTCAAGCGTTGAATTTAATGCTAGATCTCTCAGCCTCGACTGATTTCGGACAATATCCATGGGCCTATTAAGGCTTGCTCCATTGCTTTCTCTGGATGCACATATGTAATGAATTGTCTAATGTTCTTGTAGGGAAAACAAAGTCTGATGTTCTGCCATTTTTTTTAATAAATAATGGTATTCATGCACAGTTACAAATACGTCAACACAGTCTGATTTTATGGAGGTGATGTATACACAGCATTTTTTTTTTTATAAATATTATAAGTATGGTCCAAATACAGAAAAAGAAAAGATAGGTATATAGTGGAATATAAAGCACATAATTAAAAAAAACTACAAAAAGAAAGAGGGAAAAAAGAAGAAAAATGTATTGTATTTTTACAAACAACAAATTAATAAAACTCAACAATGATTTCATTTATTTTTTGAAACCCTATGAACTGTTGTCGTCATGCAGGATGCTACCATGCCACCAGCCACCAGCTGATATGCTACTTATAGCATTGGGAACTTGGGATCTTCACGTGTCACCGGTTCATCCTGCACGCATTAAACGTATTGCACAAAAGCATAAACCCAGTATTACCTTATAGCTTTAGCTAGTACATGAAAAGCCTAGAGCTAACATGGTATTATATAATTAAAATGTGAGAGGCACACAGTTCATTTGTTTTGATTAAGCGTAGCTGCTGCGGCCACCGATGCAGCCACACCACCAGGGGTGGTTCTCATGTCCCGTTTGTTTCTAAGCTCCGCTCCAATCACTCCCTCTGCATCTTCTCGCGTCACCGCCTTGTCTGCTGGCAGCGTCTCCCTCGCATCCTGCATAACATCACATCTATTTCTTATATTGATTCACATCCAATAACACAAAACATATATATATATATATATATTCGTAATTGTTTATCATCGGAGACAAGACAATAAGTTTGAGTTACCGATAAGACATCAGACAATGTTGTCTTCTGAAGGTAAGGTAGAGTCCGAGTGTTCCGCGTGGCTGCTGACTGGGCCGTCGCTCCCAAACCGCCAGGTTCAATCTCATTCCTTCCCGTGGCCCTCATCTCAGCAGCTTGTATTGCAGCGGCGTCGCTTTGATCCACTGGCTTATCACCTGCTCGAGTCAACGCAGATGCTTCAAGTGCCTCCCCAATGGTTATGGCATCTCTATCCAGAGCCGAAGCAGGAGCACTCATCGCCACATCGGGTTCCACAAACTGTCCCACAACTTGTGTTCCCACGGACTCGGTGATGACACGGTTGCCACCCACTTTCGTTTCGGAGACACTGACGCCTTGGTCTCTGGCAACGTCCGAGATGTCGTCGCGGCCAACCATACCGGCGGTGATGTTGATGGTGGCCGCAGATTGCATGACGGGGGCGGGGCCACCCTTCTGGGTTTGTCCCAAGGATTGGTTCTCGGTTGCCTGCATGAGAGCTGCGTCTCTTGGCATGATGGGTTTGGATGCCAACTCGCCGGACACGTTGAAAAAGTCGCCGTATGTGATAGGCTGCTGCTGAGGGAATTGCTCATCAGCTTGAGGTCTCTGTGGCTGTTGCTGGGCCTGGCTCATGATGCTGCACGTTTCACAAATCACAAAGGATGGGATAGCCTAGCTCTACTAAACAAAAACCAGTTTCGCAATTAAAATGTGCTTCCAATGGATTAAGTGCTTCGGTTTTAGTTTGGAACTTGGAATGGAATATATAAATAGATAGATATATGAGAATGGAGGAATTGAGAGGGAGAAGGGGGATTTTAGTCGTGTCAGCGGGGACTGACGGTGATTCAATGTTTTGAGTTACAGGTGGCGTTCAAGCACCAAAGTGCATGACACATGGTATACGAATGTCTTACAATGTATCGACAACATGAAATTTAAGGACCTAGCTAGTTATAGGGCTACGCACGGATTACACGTCTCCTCTCCGACTCACCCTAGCTCTTTCTTTTCTACACCTCCCATCCACTTATGTTTTTTTATATAACTACTTTTTTATATTATTTTTTATGCTATTTTTTCGTATTATTGATTATATTATTTTTTTTATTTTTTCTTATTTAATTACAAATTTATAATTATTAAAAAATATAAAAAAAATTATATAAGATAAAAAATAATATAAAAATATTATTTTTTATCTACCAAGTGATTATTAATGTAATAAGAAAAATATATTCTTATATGTAAAGTATTCTATTTAATATATTCATCATATATATATTTTTTTATCATTTTTTCTTACTCAATCAAATCTATCAAAAATAATAAATTTGACACTTATTTTTTTAAAGTGTAATAATATCTTTTTCTAATAAGAAATGATCATGTAAAGTACATTATTATTGATAAAGCACAGATTATTCAAATAATTAGACACTTATTCTTTTTAAATATAATTTGGAATTTGAGTATTTTGAATAAAAAAATTAACACTAACAATTTTTTATAATTTTGTAGTTAGACGATTCCAAATTAACCAGAGTTGAATATAACTTTCACGTACTGCAGATTTGCACTTTAAAAAAATACAACAATATAAGCGGGTCACCATCCTCTCAATTGCAGGAAGTCAAGTGCCAATATACTTGTAAGATTAAGATCTGAATGTAATTTAACTGTCGGTGTCGTTCCCTTCAGCCCCTAAGCCGAAGGTAAGGAGAGGTTAAAGAAAAAGAACTACATGTGATACAGTGATAGTTACAACTTACAAGTCATGAATTTTTATTAGTTTTCTATGTAATTACTAAAATATTGATTCTTAAAAAATGTAAATTTTTTTTGAATATGTTGTCAATTTTATTCTCAATTTAGGTCCCTGTCCACATTAGGCAACCAGTTCGGCCTGACTATTTTTGCGGGCGGGACTTCATTCTTCACGAGAAATTATTAGATATTTCAAGAGTATTTATGCTTATACCATTTAAATTTTGACATTTGAATTTTAAATAATTATGAGATTCACCATTCAGAATTAACTATGGTTAAGCTTCTCAAATAAAAAATTGATAAATATATTTAAATTATTTATATTAATAAAAATATTAGATGACCACCATCCCTGTCGCTTATTATTCCATGCCTCATCCTTCAAGAATAATACTATTCTGTCAAAAAGTTTGACCGAATTATTGATTCCCGAATGATTTGACATATGACATGGAGTTTTTGTGTCATCATATTCTTGTTTTCCTTTTACTTCGTGTTCTCTCCAAGGCATTTCCATTTACCTTCAAAAGTTGAATCTCAACCTTACGCTTCATATCTTCCACCCATAATGAAATCTCAGTATTAATCTGCATCACTTCTCAAGTTCTCATCGAACAACTCCACCGCTTCTGATGTTGATAACATTTGCAATGACCAATGAGGCTTGCTGTTATAATTTCACTCAACCATGGATTGCCATGTATGTCCCTTTCAATACCAACCCTTCAATCACAACCATATTTTCAGTAAGCTCTGAATACTGGGTCATCGGCTTTGATTATAGGCTGGGTAAGACTACCTAGCTTAAAGCTCCGACATTTGGAAAGCAATTCAAATCTGTTTTGGGCTGAGCACTTCGACGAACATTTTCTGGGCATGCTAATTCTTATATTTCCCCATAGTTTATCGTTAACCAAAAAATGAAAATCAATAACACAGAGATAGCAACAAATAAAAAATCAAGAGGTAAAGAGAGATCTCGATGAAAAGGTTTATCAATCGATTCATGCAACAAAAGTGGGATTGTAACTTGCGAGATCGAACGATCGAACATGTAACAAACAAAACTTGTATCTCTATAAATAACAGACACAACCCAAACCCAATAAAGTCAAGAAGTGAAAACACATATCTGAAAATAAACAAAAAAATAAAAAAAGAAGGCAGAGGCAGCTTCCCTTCAATTCCACATTTCATATGTTAATTAAGCATAATACATTTTTTCAATTAAATGAAGATGAAAGGAAATCAAAATCTGTGGAGGGGGATTAAGCAAGTAAAGAAAGTGGCAGAAATGCAAAATGCTTCTGTTGCAGAATGAGAGATTGACGAAAACTAAATGTCCTTTTTAATTTGTTTAAAATATTAATTGACACTTAAAAGCTTAAGTTGCCGTTATTTCATTTAAATGACTTGCCACATCAGTCTGGCAAGTTAAATTCGGTCAACTTGTTCTGGCTGCATAGCAGCACCCATTCTTCAATGGGGATAAGATAAGCGAGATGCTCTCCACATTGTAGCAGCAAGAAACAAATATCATCTCAATACATTCTTCTCTACGACACAGTGACACAATAATAAAATAGCAAAGGAAAAGGAAAAAAGTAATAGATCTGGAAAAAAAAAAACTGAAGAACTTAAAGCACTCAACAAAGTTCAAAAACATGAATTCTTTCATTCTCAATCTGCATTAAGTTTCTGATACATAATATAATAAACTTTTCATAAATAAACTAAGTATGGTATTCAGCCATCTGCTCCTTACTTATCCTAAAGACATTCCAATAGGTATGAGTCATCATACACTTAGTCAAAACATCATCAAATAACTAATTAATATATAATATAATATTACACATCACAAAATACTGATATACATTAGAAATCTCAGTTGCATCAACACTCCTCCTTAATATTTTTGATGGACACTCCAAGCAATTCTCTAAGGGTGTAAGATAATTTGTAAAAATTTAATTCTTTTAAATCGATTATTGTATAAAAGCTTTTTGTTATAATCGATTATAATTGATTCATTTTCATGTTTGGAAGAGCTTAATATTCGTGATGATATAAAAAAATCCATTTTATGCATTAAATTACTAAAATAGGTGATAGAATGATTAAAAAAATTATTTGATTGAGGACAAAAGATTTACATATCAAAATGTGAATAATCTAACTAAAATCATAATCAATCTTCATGATTATAAAAATCACTTTAAAAACTTTTATTTTACATTGAACGTAAAATAGCTAATTTTACCAAACATGATTAAACACTGTTACAACAACTTTTTTCCCAAAAAAAGCTAATCAAAAGTCATACCAAACATGCACTAAGTCTTTCAAATCTAGCTCTAAGAAGAGCTTTAGTGAGTATATCAGTGACTTGAAGATCAGAACAACAGTGAACTAACTTAATCTCATGATTTTTAACAACTTCACGTATAGCATGAAACTTCACTTCAATATGCTTGGTCTTTCCATGTTGAACTGGATTTTCAGCAATAGCAATAGCTGATTTGCTATCACAATTAAGCACTCCCAAATCTTTTAAAATTTTCCTTAACCAAATAGCTTGGTTTACTACTACAACTACTGCTACATATTAAGTTTCTACAGTGGACTGAGCTACAATTTCCTATTTATTTGAATTCCAAGAAAACATGCTAGAGCCTAAGGAAAATGTATAACCAGTAGTACTCTTCATGTCATCAAGGTTTCCAGCCCAATCACTGTCAACAAAGCCCAATAAGCTTCCATTTTCACTTGGTTTATACCAAATTCTAAGATGAGTAATGTCTCTCAAGTATCTAAGCACCCTCTTTGTTGTTGCAAAGTGTGTCTTAATAGGACTTTGCATAAATCTTGACAGCAAACTAGCAACATACATAAGATCAGGTCTAGATGCAATAAGATAAAACAGGCTTCCAATCAAGTTTCTGTAAAGAGAAGTATATATTTTTTGAACTCCATCTTCCTTTGAGAGTTTTTTACATTCTGCATTAGAGGAGTAAGAGCATATTTGCAATTTTTCATTCTAAATTTCTTCAACACTTCATGAGCATACTTCTCTTGATTCAGAAAAATCTCATCCTTGGATTGATGCACTTCTAAGCCCAGAAAGTAATTCATTTTTCCTAAGCCAGACATTTCAAACTAATTTTTCATCTCCTCCATAAACTTTTGCACTTCTTGTTGATTATTGCTTACCACTAGCAAGTCATCAACATACAAAGAGATAATCAAAGAACCACCATCCAGCAACCTTCTTACATAAATAATTGCATCATTTTCATTCCTCCTAAAGCCTTGATTGTAGAAGTAGTTGTCAATTCTGTTATACCAAGCTCTAGAAGCTTATTTTAGCCCATACAAGGCCTTATAAAGCTTATACACCTTATCTTCACTTCCTTCCATAATAAATCCTTCAGGTTGAGCTATATAAATCTCTTCAGGTAAGCTTCCAATTAGGAATGCTGATTTGACATCTAAGTGTCAAAATTTCCACTTCATTTATGCAGCCAAAGCTACAAGAACATGAATTGTGTCCATTCTTGCTACTGGTGCAAAAGTATATGTATAGTCAATTCCAAATTGTTGAACATAGCCTTTAACAACAAGTCTGACCTTGCATTTGTTGATGGATCCATTGGGGTTTAGTTTTACCTTACAAACTTATTTTACTCCAATGAGATTCTTGTCTTCAGATCTGTCAACCAGTTGCCAAATCTTGCTGCTCTCAATGGTAGTTATTTCCTCCTTCATGGCTTGACTCCATTCCTCCACCTTAATATCATCTTCATAGCTTGTAGGTTCAAGTACAACACTATTACATCTCTGATAAATTTCAGAGAGAGGCCTTGTACCTCTTACAACAAACTCATCATCAACATCTTCATCTTGGTTTTCATTTGTATTCTCAAGAGAAGGCAAAATTGAATACCTATCAACTTGAGAAGTCTCCCAATTCCAACAAGCATCTTCATCCACTTTAACATCTCTACTAATGAGAACTTTTCCTAGGTCAATGTTATAGACTTTATAGCCCTTAGATTGTGAGCTATAGATTACTAGAATTTCTTTTTTTGCCTTTTCATCCAGTTTGCTTCTTTTCACATCTGGTACATGAGTATAGCAAAGTGAACCAAACACTTTTAGATGCTTAATGGATGGCTTGATGCCTCCCCAAGCCTCAATATAGGTGTTATCCCTTGTACTGCCCTTGTAGGAAGCTTATTTTGGAGGTATACAACAGTGTTTACTGCCTCTGCCTAAAAGAACTTTGGCAATTTCTTTTCAAAAATCATGCATCTAGCTATTTTAATAATTGATCTATTTTTCTCTCTACTACTCCATTCCGCTGCGGTGAATAACTCACAGTAAGATGGTGCTTAACTCCCAAATCATCACAAAACATATTAAATTTAGCAGAAGTATACTTCTTGCCATTATTAGTTCTGATTTTCTTCAATAAACAACCACTTTGAGCTTCAACAAAGACTTTAAATTTCTTGAAAATAGGAAAAACTTCATAATTTTGCTTAAGAAAGTAAACTCATGTCATTCTTGTAAAATCATCTATGAAAAGAATAAAATACTTGTTGCCATTGAGTGAGGTAGTTTTCATAGGTCCATAAACATCTGAGTGAACCAATTGAAGGTTTTCACTTGCTCTCTATGTAGTTGAACTAGGAAAAGGCAATCTATGTTGCTTACCAAGTTGATAGCCTTCACACACTTTTGAACATACTTGAATATTAGGCAAATCTTTGACTAACTCTCGCTTTTGAACAAACTGAATGGATTTCAAATTATAATGGCCAAATCTCTTATGCCAAAGCTTAGAATCAAGTTCAGTCTTACTGATTTTACACTCTTGTTCAGTAATTAAATTCCAATTTACAAGAAAGCTTCTTTTCTTCATTTTTACTTCAAATGATTCATGACCATCAATATCAGTAATCACACAACTTCCTTCTTTAAACAACAAGGAGTAACTATTTTGCATCATTTGACCTACACTCAATAGGTTTTGATTAAGTTCAGGTACTAAAAGAACATAAAAAATATATTTGATACTTGTTGCAGTATGAATCCCCACAATTCCTTTGCCAATGATAGCAACTTTATCTTTATTTCTAATCTTTACTGATCCTATAACTGATTATAGCTTTGAGAAAAATTCTGGTTTGCTTATCATGTGATGAGTACAGCCATTATCAATGAACTAAGTGTCACCATCTTATAAACTCCTTGTAGTCTTGGCCATGAATAATAGTTCTTCATCAGCTTCAGTTTCAGTAACATTAGCCTTCTAAGATGGTTGGCTTTGTTGATTTTGTTGCTGCTAATTCAATCTATGAAACCTCTCAATATGGCCATTTCTATTGCAGTATCTACATTGGATTGGTGGTGGTGTTTTCCTTTTGTATCAACAATCACTCTCCTTATGACTAGTTCTTTTGTAGATTTCACACTTTAAAAATCTTTCCTTTTTCTTTGAATCTTTTCCAGAATGCTCTTCAACAAATCTCTTTTCACCTTTGATTGCTACAACTTTTCCTTTGTGTCTGACTTGCAGGGTTGTTTTTGTTGCTTCCTCCTATTTGAGAAGTCTTCTTTGTTCTTGAGCTTGAAAAGCATTTACTAGCTTTGTCAAGCTTATCTTTGAAAGATCTTTTGACTCTTCAAGTGAAGAAATCTTGGATTCAAACCTTTTAGGTAAGACCACTAAGACTTTTTCTACAATTTTGTTGTCAAGAAATTCTTCTCCTATCAATTCGATCTGATTCATAACTCTCATAAGCTTGGGCATGAAATCCTTTATGGTTTCAGACTTATTCATCTTCAAGGCTTTAAATTCTCTTTTGAGCTTAAGATCTTGCATATGCTTAGTTCTCTCATTTCCAAAGAATTCCTCCTCAAGCTCATCCCAAACTTGCTTTGTTGTCTCCAAATTTAAGATTCTCGTAAAGATATCATCATTCATAACTAAGTGCAGGATGGTAAGAGGCTTAGCTCTTTTGGCAACCTGCTCACTGTGATATGAGCAACAGTAGGGTTTGCTTATTAAGGTGGTGGTCCAGCACCTATTTCCACCATATCCCAAAGATCATAGCCTTTCAATTGAACCATCATCTTCACAGCCCAGATTTCATAATTCTTTCCTATAAACATAGGAGGTGCAAGTAGTGAAATATTGATTGAAGCCATTGATAAGCCCATATTTTATGGTCTTATACTAGATAAATTGTGGTGATTTGCTTATATTTATTAGTGAATTTTAGATGAATCCTTATCATTGTCTTCATTTTTATTAGGTAATTACACATGGAAGAAGACTTGATGCCTAAACAAGGAGCAAAATTCGGATTCCCGAAGCATTTTAACATTTTCTCAGTAATAGAGTCATATCTTGGGCTATAGAGATCGGATCGACGCCCCGTTTGTGGCATTGGAAAGCTAACATAAAAGTCTGGAGTTTTAAGCGCCTTATGTGTGACTATTTTTAAGAGACACAGTTGTGTCTCTTGGTCACATGGCGATGTCTCACTTACGGTATGAGTTATACAATTCAAGCTCACATGACTGTATCAAGCTTAAACACGGCCGTGTGAGGTCTCCTATGACTAAAAACAATCTTTTTTCATAACAAACATTATAAATATAAGCAAATCCCTAATCCTGAAACACACTTTGGCTACGGCAGATTTTGAGAGGCAAAGGCTAGGGTATTGAAGACAAGTGCAAGAGCAATTGAAGATCAACTATTGAAGACATCTTCTCCTTCTTCATATTCTCCATCTTTTTCTTTTATTTTCTTTTTCCTATTTTCTTGAGATAACATCATGGTTGTTTCTTTAATTTTTGTTCTTGTTAATGTAACATTGGCCATGACTGGCTAAATTCCTTCTTCTAGGATTTGGAAGCAACTCTCTACTTTTCTATGTTGAATTGTTAATTTGATTCTTTGTTAATGGAAATTATTGTTCTTGATTCATTCTTAGTATACTTAATGTTTGTAGTATGTTGCGAGTCATATTTACATGATCTTAGGTTTTAGGTGAAGGATCGAAAAATAAAACCTAATTGATAGATAATTCAAGAATTGAAATTAAGAATTGAGACCTATACATAGACTTAAATCATTTGAGGAGTAAACGATTGTCATAAAACTTAATGAGTTAGAACTTGGATTAATTGTCATGAGAATAGGATTGATGGAGTTTTAGCATGTTTTTAGTGCCAAGAAATTGGGCTTTAAATAATTTAGGATAAATCGCCTTCAAAAACATAATTGAACATTAGTAAAGATAAAATTACAATTTATTAGTGTAGTGAATTCCTAATCCTAAGCCTTTAAATCTTGATTGAATCTTGACTTTTCTTGATTTATTTGCACACTTTATTGCTTTGATATTTATTCTAATTTTGATTAAGTTTCATCATTGACTTCTATCGCTTAAATAATCAAAGTCGTCGTAAGAGTTGGTAATCAATCGATCCTCGTGGGAACGATTTTTATTTTACTACTTGTACGATCCGTGTGCTTATGGAAAAGTCACAACAAGTTTTTGGCGCCATTGCCAGGGACCTTATTGATATTAACACAAGCGTCAATTTAGTTGATTTAAGCATTTTTATTTTATTTTATTTTATTTTATTTTCATCTTATTTAATATAATTTTTTCTTTGAATTTTCAAGTGTTATTTCTTTGTTATGCGTAGAACGAAGAGTCAAGAAGATATTATTATCCCCATTGATCTTAAGATCGAGAAGACACTTCATCATATCAAAAAGGAAAGAAGAACACTGAGAGCTGAGAAAGATCACATGGCGAACAACAATATCCAAGTCGTTAATCAAGAGTGAAGGCTGAGAGATTATAGAAATCCTAACATTAACGCTCGTTAATCTTCCATTATCAAGCCACGGTTAAAGGCCAACAGTTTCGAGATTAAGACGTCATTAATCCAGATAGTCCAATAATTACAATTTGGTGGGTCATTAAATGAAGACACAAATCAGCATTTGGAAGAATTCCTGAAGTTGTGTGACACGATAAAGATAAATGGGGTTTCAACTGATGTTATACGGGTAAGACTTTTCCCATTTTCTCTTAGGGGGAAGGCAAAGAAGTGGATTCACTCGGAAGCCCTAAATTCACTTACCACATGGGACTTAATGGAGCAAGTTTTCTTGGACAAGTACTTTTCGCTTGGAAAAATAATCAAGTTTTGTCAAGACATCACTACCTTCTCCCAAAAGGAAGATGAATCACTTTATGATGCATGGGAGAGGTACAATGATCTTATTCGTCAGTGTCCACATCATGGCTTATCAGATTTTGTTGTTATACAGACATTCTATGCTGGGTTAACTTTTTCTACAAAAGTAACTCTTGATGCCGCAGCTGGTGGTGCTTTGATGGCAAAGACTCCAACAGAAGCAAGGACTTTGATTAATGAGTTCGCTTTGAATATTTATTTGTGGCTAAGCAAGAGATTATCTTCAAAGAAATAAGTCAGAATGATAGAACTTGATGTCATTAATATGTTGAATGCCAAGTTTGATGCCTTGACTAAGTCACTTGAGAAGCTAATTGTCAATGTTGTAGCTACTCCTAACATAACTTGTGAAACATGTGGAGAAGAACATTTGGCTTCGGAATACAATGTAGTAGAAACATATTCTCAAAATCCGTCTTTGGAATAAGTGAATTAAGTGCACAATGACAATTTTAAGGCTTAAGGAAATCCCTTCTCCAACTCATATAACCCCGGATAGAGAAACTACCACAATTTCTCATATGGCACCCAACAAAACAATGGGGTACCGCCCGAATTCCAACAACCTCAACAATCCTCTTAAGGAGCGAAGTCCAATTTAGGAGCCCTCATAGAGAACTTCATAGTTACCCAAAAGAAACAGAATCAAGCCATTCAAGCATAGATGCAACAACATGGGGAGTTCATCAAGCAAATCAATACTCGCCTAGATCAAATAATCACTAACTCCAAGATACTTGAAACTCAAATAGCCTAACAAATAAGCTTGTTCAACATGGCTTAAGGGCGAATACCAAGTCAATCAGAAACTAATCCAAGGGAGCATGTTCTAGCAATTTCATTGATAAGTGGTAAGCAACTTGAAGGCCCCATAAGGGAAGAAAAGCTTGAAGATAAGGAAACCCATGAAAAAGAAGAGAAGCAATAGAAGAGCAAGGATAAAAAAGGAGATGAAGAAAGGACTAAAAAGTATGTTCCTCCAAAAGCATATGTTTCACCTTTGCCCTTCCCTCAAAGTTATCAAAGGGCAAAGCTTGACCATCAATTTGGAAAATTCTTGGATGTACTTAATAAGTTTTACATTAATGTTCTTTTTACGAAAGCTCTCTCCCAAATGTCCTCTTATGTTAAGTTCTTAAAAGAGGTTCTCTCTAATAAGAGGAAGCTAGAAAACTATAAAACTATTGCTTTGACTGAAGAATGTAGTGTAATCATCCAAAACAAACTTCCACCTAAGTCAAAAGATCTAGGTAGCTTTTCAATTTCCTGCTCAATTGGGAACATGAATATTAACAGAGCTTTGTGTGATCTTAGGGCAAGTGTGAGTTTGATGCCCCTTTCTATTTGTGAGAAACTTGATATTGGGGAACTCAAACTAACCACCATCTCTCTTCAATTAGCGAATAGGTTACTCAAGTATCCTATTGGCATATTAGGTTACTCAAAAAGAAATGTTTTCCCTGAGGCTGGTAAACCTTGAACTGTGGAAGCGTCGACGGGGGATCTTAATAAACCCAAGGCCGGACACAGTTTATAAAGTTTATGTTTTTCAAGATTTTATCTGATAAATAAAATCTTTGTAGCATTGTTAAATAAAATTTTGCAGTACGCTCTATTATCCGATGGATAATTAATATTGACTTGTGTACTGCAACAATTATCCATTGGATAATAACCTATAGCTAAAATCTTAATCACTTTATTATTTAATTACTTTATCACCCTATCTTATCCTAAAGCAATTCACTTTATGTCTAATCAAATCATTCTTTTTGAAAAAGCTAACAAGTTTCTCAAAGAAGCCAAGCACACTTTTCTCTCCTCCCCCCCACACACCACATGGCTGCATGCTTCTACTTGGAGCCCCAAATTGTGCTTTCAATTAATTAAGCTTTCTATACTAATTTCAAAATAAAAAAGTCATCATCTTTTCTCCTATCAACTTCTCTCACTAGATTTCTCTTTCTTTTCTCTCATTTTTTTCTCTTCACTTCTCTCTTCTCATCTTCCTCTCCAAACCGTCGGCCACCTACCCACTACCATCACCTCTCCATTTTTGTTTGCTCCAACAAATCACATTTCTTGAATCCTCTCATCATCCTAAGGCTTTTCTACTTAGTGATCATCTTCAAAAACTCAACTTTTCCTCTCCATTTTCCCTCCTCTTCCACGACCCAAACCACCATTTTTGGCCATCCAAGCTTTTTCATTCAACCAACCTCATTTTCTATCATTTCTCATCACCAAGAACATCTTCTCTTTTGTAACCACCACCAAAATCCACCTTTTTCATTTTTCTCCATCAAGCTTTAAAGTTAGAGACTTTGAGGTAAAAGTTCATAACTTTATCATCTTTCCATCCCATTTTCGTGATCCATGGTCACTATGGTGATCATGGATGCCCTTTTCAAGCTTTGATTGTGATTCTTGTGAGTTTAATGTTCTTAGGGTTTTCTTGAAGGGTGGAATCCGAATTTCACTTAGAGCTTCAAGGGAGTTCCATTACTTGTTTTCTCCTCTAGGTAAAAGGGAGATAATCCTCTTCAACCTCTCTTGGTAGTAGGAAACTTGATTTTGTGATTGGTTGTGAGAAACCCTTTCTAGGGTTACTCTCTTTGTTATATGACTTTTATGACTATGTGTTGTTTTTAATTTGTTTGAATTGTTTGGTTAATTTAATATGTATACTGATGTGCTTGGATGGATTGAAAACTTGAATGGAAGCAAAATGACCCTTGCCCTTTTCTAAGAGGCTCACGGCTATGAACCCTAAGATAGGGTGTTCTTGGTGAAAATTTGTAGCAAGTTGAAGATATGATTAATTAAAAAGGATAACATGTAATTAATTAAATGAAAATTTGGGAATCCAAATCTTAGAGAGGCTCACGGCCTCTAAGGTTAATTATGGCCCAATTCATGTAACTTTATGCAACTATAATATTTAATTAATTAAGTGATTAAATAGTAATAATGAAGTGGAAAGAAATCAATTTGATGACCTAAAAGGAATCTTTGGACCTTAGGAACTTAACAAAATGAGAGAACTCCTCTAGAGAAGAATTTCATTGAGAAATGCTAAATTAAAGTGAGACTTTGAGAATCATAAGACACTTAATTAAATAAGTTTTATTATGAATAAAAAGAATGACTACTGGAATTAGAGGAACAAGAATTAAGAGTGCAAGTAAAATTTTGAGATTCATAAGAAACTTAATAAAAAGAATGACTAAGTTTAAAGTAAAAAAGCTAATAATGAAAAGAATTTCATAAGAGACATTACATTGAAGTGGAACTTAACTAATTTGGACAATTAGGATTTATTTAGGATCTCATAAATTGGAATAAACCAAGAATGAAATTTTACCATAAAAACTTAGGGTAATTCTAATTAAAAAAAGAACAAGGGAGTGTGAGACCTTGAGACCCTTAGAATAATTTTCTAAGTGTGTACGAATAAATTTACAATAGAAACCTTAATTAATCAAAAGAATTCCTTTAGGGACGAACTTTGTAATAAATGCTACATTAAAGTGAGAATTCATAATAAACCTTGAAAGTGTATTATTTCATTTAAATACCGAAAATATGATATTGTGGGTCCATGTGAGGGACTAATGATGTGTTGATGCTACTTTGGCCAATTGAGGCATATTGTGAAAAAATATGTAATGATAAACATACATGATATATGCATTGAGTCATCATGCATTGTGGAAGTCCGATGGACTATTTGTCAAGACTGTATTGTCTAGGAGTTGAATCACACCTTAGTGCAGGTGTGAATAGACTAGTGTAGGTCCTACTATTGACCTTGGGGGCGTCGGGGAGCGGGCGTCTCACAAGGGACAATTGGTAGTCCCTCTGGGCCGTGAGACAAACCGATGCAAACGCACCGACGATCTTGACTGAGACACTGTCCTATATCGCGATCTTGTAAGAATGCCGTTGTATAAAGCCCTGTTGCGCAAAACTATTATTATTCTGGGAAGCACTTGATTGTAGGCTGACGAGATACTGGCATATCTCCCTGATCATTATCTCCGATGTTTGTATCTAGCTCCATAGAGTAGGATTTTGATATCGTGTACATATGCATAGTGAGTCAATATATTACTTGGCATTTAAATTATATGATGATTAGAACTATTATTTTATCGACACTATAACTACCTGAAATTGTTACGTTGTTTAATACCTGTTTCTTGATAATGTTTATATTTCTTGTAATGCTATGTGCGCATCCTACACCGTTTCTGTTTCTTGCTGCCATAATTGGTAATGAAGTTGGATATCTCACCTCTTGCTTGCACCATTCTTGTTCTATGTGATATTTGGTTAAAGACTATAGAGGAGAGAAAATTGTCTTTCCTAGACTTTACTTGGTATTGACCTCCTGCTTTCGAGGATGTCGTCAAGAAGGGGTTCTATCGGTTTTGTCAGGATTATGTTCACTGGGAGCGTCAATGCTTGGCGAGTCGACTGGGTCGGCGAGCGCATTTGGTATGTTGGGAATCTGATCTTGACGGTGAGGAGGACCCGCGATGGGGATCCCATACTGACCCTTACTACATCAGTGCATCTGGAGTTTACTCTGCCTATTCGAGAGCTATGGGGTGATCCGCTTCACACCCCTAGACACGATGGCATCAGTTGCTAAGGCACCTGCTCGTGGGACTGTACTCTATCCTGTTTTTTTATCTTCAGGTGACCCGGGGGAGGATCCCGAGGTGGATCCGATGGAGTGTCCAATCCCTTAGACGTGAATGTCTTTATGGGTAGTTTATGTTTCCTTCTGTATTACTTATATTAAAGTGTAATTTGAGTATAACTGTATTTTGAAGTCCGACTTGATGTATTTTAATTTGAGTGGTATCTGAAATGCGTCGCACTATGTATGCTTTAAATTAATTATCTAGTCCCATGAACTGTATTTTGATTTTGGCCTGTTGAATTATATGTGCTAATGACGGCTTATGTATTATTTTATCTGTGGCTCATATTTTCTGTATATGCACAATGGTTTAATTTGGATAAATATTATTTGAAAGTTAAAATTTAGTATCCGTGGTATAATGACGATTGTGCCATGGCTATTAAATCGAGGGGTGTTACATTAGATGGTATCAAAGCTCAGTTCATCCTGTTGAGTCGGGGTATGAACTGACTATGCTTAGATATGTTAGAAGTTTCTTTGTATGTTGTGTGCTTCCTTGTCTCTTGATGGAGATGTTTAGGAAAGGAAGGCATGACTTGCCATAAGTTGAATGTTGGTAGCTACTATTGCATAGATACATGATATTGAGTATTGGCCCACTCAATGTATAATGTTCTGTGCGGACGAAAAACTATGACTTCACCTAAGCGTATTAAGTGAACAGAAGTTCTTTTAGTAAGAAGCTCAGCGGATATGACTGAACTTGTCTAGGGTTTACTTGCATTTATACCCTTGTTGTGTTACCTCTAGAATTGTTTGAGTCAATGAGTTAGAAATGGGTAGTTAAATAGGATTTGTAAGGTTTATGGACTGAAGCGTCCAAGACGTTTTGGAGAACTGAATTCTCTTGGGAGAAGAATATCTGGCGTAAGTATGATTCGAGGAGTTACCTGGAAGTTAAAGACTTGTGGAAGATCGCGCCATAGAAGGCTGGATGAAGGAGCTCAAGTTAGAATCTTTTGGGTTTGATGATTTGGTTTGTCTTGCTGTGTTGTGTGTCTTTTGTGTTTGGTTTCCAAAAGGAGACAATGTTGTTTGAAATGGTTACTTCTTGTTTTCATTGTGCTTAACTGTTTGTTTTCAAAGGAAAGGCAATGAATCGCAGTAGACGTATATGTAGGAATGTGGAACGCAGCAACAAAGGGGTGGATGCGACTGTGGAAGCAATGCGGGGAATGGCTGAAACAATAGTACAACAGAATCTAAGGACCGCACAACAACAGGAGTTGGAAGTCGAGGTTCAGAATTTGTTGGGAGAAAGTCAGTTTTGGAGTAACTCTGAACTACCTAAGTTGCAAAAGAGGAATAATAGAATGATCAATCAGTTCAAGCGAAAATTGTACTTACGACCATTAGGGAATCAACGACGACAGCAACCAACTGGGGGTAATGCTAGTGGTGGTAGACCTAGTCATCCCGTGACACTTTATAGACATGTAAGAAGTGTAGAAAGAACCATTCAACGAAGGAATGTAAGATCAAGAGGGTAATTTGCCTCAAGTGTGGAAATGACCACTTAACAAGGGACTGTACGATCGAAGGAGTAATTTGTTTCAAGTGCGAAAAGCTAAGACACGTGGCTAGAAATTGTACTTTGCATAGGACGAAGCCTTACGTCGGAGATATATGCACCTCAAAATCTCATGGACAAGGGAGAGTTAACTCCTCCATCCAGACTGAAGACCGAAATGAAGAGGGGGACTGTGCTATAGTAGATAACCCTATGATTCCATTGTATAATTCTCGGGATGACCAATTTCCTTGTGACATATGATTGTATGAGTCTATTAGGATCGTTTGCATCTTCATCACCTTTTGACTAAGTTATTTCTATTTTTGCTACTAAGAACTTGTTGATGGTAGCCAAGTCGTTTAAATTATTTCTATGACCTGTTAAAGACTAAATCCTTCTGTTGATCTGATTTGTTTACTTCTTTTACAAATTAGATGTAATGTTAACAAAAGGATTGATTATCTTCCAACCATATCCTATTGAAATATTCCAATAAAAATTTAAGAGTTTGTTTTTGGGATTGGGTTATCTGTGTATTTACTTCCTTTTGACCCGAATATTACTATTCTGGTTTACAAGCCTGCTCTCATTATATAAGTTTGTTTAAAACTATCCTATTGTTGTTAGAAATTGAGACCCTTTTTTTCAATTCAATTATCTACTTTCTTCGTGAATAGGCTTGATCTCAGAAAGGGGATTGGTTGTTTTCTAACCATGTCTCGTCATTCTGTTCTAATAGAAACATAATGTCTCTTGAGACAGAAATTCCTAGATTTGAATTCACGAAAACTCATTCTTAGGTTTTATTGGACCATATCATATTCTTCGTTGGACGGGTCCAGTGGTAGACCGAGTGACTTCCCTATCTTTTCCTTCTGACTGTTATAATGTTTCTAGTACACTTCGATTGAGGAATTATGTTCCTGAATTTGAACCATAACAGTGTGCCGAATGTAGCACGGTTAGAGAAGAACATACCCTATGTGACGTTTCTGTTTAGATCAAGGATAGATGGCATAATGAATTAACTGAAGGAAGCCGCTGTTATCTCCATGATCAGTTTGCGTTTTGGTTATCTACAAGTTCACTCGAAGGTGGAAGATATTTCATAAACAACTTTCTCTAACGCTTTAGGAGCACTACTAGTTTTTGGTAACGTCGTTCCGTGCAATGTGCACCTCAGCAGTATTCGTCGGTTACATGAATGGGATCTCTCTTCCCTGTTGAAGCAGATTTGTCAATGTCTTTGATGGTGACATTCTGACCTACTCTTGAAGATCAGAGGAACGTATTAAATCTCTCATTGTGATTCCTCAAAATTCTAAAGAAGAGGAGGATGTTGTGCGAGGAGTTGTCCAACCACGAATTCTGGTTGGAGGGAGTTCATTTCGAGACACGTAGATTCACAGGAAGAAAATTTTGGGAGTCCGTAAAAAATCGAAGCAGTTTTACGATGGATGCTGGTGCAAAATAGGAAAGTGATAGCGTATACTCCAAGGCGATCGGGAGTACATGAGGAGAACTACCCTCCACAAACTTGGAGCTAGCCGTTGTGTGCGTGCGTTAAAGATCTGGAGGCATTTCTACATGGAGCAACATTTAACATCTACAGTAATCATAAAGAGTCAGAAATATCGGATTGATTAGAAAGAGTTAAATATGAGGCATTACGTGGACGGTATGTAAGACACTTTTGTGTTAGCACCGAGACAGTAAAGGGTTACGATTGGACCCGAGCTTGTACAACAAGCAGAGGATAAAGTTAAGATGACTCAGGAAAGGATGCCAATAATTCAAGGGGAAAAGATATTATGTTAGTAAAAGTGATTTGGGGTGATGTAATTGGGGGCATAATGTGGGAGCTAGATTTTATGGTATGAAAATTTTGAGAATGAAATTTTTTTTTAAAAGAGAGAGTTGTAACATCTCGAAAATTATTTATTTCATCATAAATATTCATTTTATAATATTTGTGATTTTTGTGAAATTTTTTATATTTTTTTGAAAATGTTGAATATTTTAATATATTTCTCGTTTTACGTGCACACTGAGCAGAGTCAGTGTAACACCTTAAAAATTATTTGTTTCATGATGAATAGCCATTTTTCAATAATTGTGATTTTTGAAAAAAAATTAAAATTTTTTAGAGATGTTGAATATTTTAATATATTTCTCGTTTTATGTGCACATTGAGCAGAGTCAGTGTGACACCCTAGAAATTGTTTGTTTCAAGATAAATAATCATTTTCTAATATTTGTGATTTTTTAAAAAAATTCTAAATTTTTCCAAAAATGTTGAATATTTTAATATATTCACCATTTTGCGTACGCACTGACGGAATCGGGAAAACGAACTATTTTTCCTGAGGCTGGTAAACCTTGAACTGTGGAAGTATCGACGGGGGATCTTACTAAACCCGAGGCCTGGAACAGTTTACAAAGTTTACATTTTTCAAGATTTTATCTGATAAATAAAATCTCTGTATGCACTGTTAAATAAAATTTTGCAGTATGCTCTATTATCCGATGGATGATTAATACTGGCTTGTGTACTGCAATAATTATCCATTGAGTAATAACCTATAGCTAAAATCCTAATCATCTTATTATTTAATTACTTTATCACCCTATCTTATCCTAAAGCAATCCACTTTATGTCTAATCAAATCATTCTTTTTGAAAAAGCTAACAAGCTTTTCAAAGAAGCCAAGCACACTTCTCTCTCCTCCCCCCCACACACCACACGGTTGCATGCTTCTACTTGGAGCCCAAAATTGTGCTTTCAATTAATTAAGCTTCCTATACTAATTTCAAAATAAAAAAGTCATCATCTTTTCTCCTATCAACTTCTCTCTCTAGATTTCTCTTCTCTCTTCTTCTCTCATTTTCTTCTCTTCACTTCTCTCTTCTCCTCTTCCTCTCCAAACCGCTGGCCACCTACCCACCACCATCACCTCTCCATTTTTGTTTGCTCCAACAAATCACATTTCTTGAATCCTCTCATAATCCTAAGGCTTTTCTCCTTGGTGATCATCTTCAAAGACTCAACTTTTCCTCTCCATTTTCCCTCTTCTTCCATGGCCAAAACCACCATTTTTGGCCATCCAAGCTTTTTCATTCAACCAACCTCATTTTCTATCATTTCTCATCACCAAGAACATCTTTTCTTTTGTAACCACCACCAAAATCCACCATTTTCATTTTCTCCATCAAGCTTTAAAGTTGGAGACTTTGAGGTAAAAGTTCATAACTTTATCATCTTTCCATCCCATTTTCGTGATCCATGGTCACTATGGTAATCATGGATGCCCTTTTCAAGCTTTGATTATGATTCTTGTGAATTTGATGTTCTTAGGGTTTCCTTGAAGGATGGAATCCGAATTTCACTTGGAGCTTCAAGGGAATTCCATTACTTGTTTTCTCCTCTAGGTAAAAGGGAGATAATCCTCTTCAACTTCTCTTGGTAGTAGGAAACTTGATTTTGTGATTGGTTGTGAGAAACTCTTGTCAGGGTTACTCTCTTTGTTGTATGACTTTTATGACTATGTGTTATTTTTAATTTGATTGAATTATTTGGTTGATTTAATATGTATATTGATGTGCTTGGATGGATTGGAAACTTGAATGGAAGCAAAATGACCTTTGCCCTTTTCTAAGAGGCTTACGGCCATGAACCCTAAGATAGGGTGTTCTTGGTGAAAATTTGTAACAAGTTGAAGATATGATTAATTAAAAAGGATAACATGTAATTAATTGAATGAAAATTTGGGAATCCAAATCTTAGAGAGGCTCACGGCCTCTAGGGTTAATTATGGCCCAATTCATGTAACTTTATGCAACTATAACATTTAATTAATTAAGTGATTAAATAGTAATAATGAAGTGGAAAGAAATCAATTTGATTACCTAAAAGGAATCTTTGGACCTTAGGAGCTTAACAAAATGAGAGAACTCCTCTAGAGAAGAATTTCATTGAGAAATGCTAAATTAAAGTGAGACTTTGAGAATCATAAGACACTTAATTAAATAAGTTTTATTATGAATAAAAAGAATGACTAATGGAATTAGAGGAACAAGAATTAAGAGTGTAAGTAAAATTTTAAGATTCATAAGACACTTAATAAAGATAATGACTAAGTTTAAAGTATGAAAGCTAATAATGAAAAGAATTTCATAAGAGACATTACATTAAAGTGGAACTTAACTAATTTGGATAATTAGGATTTATTTAGGATCTCATAAATTGGAATGAACCAAGAATGAAATTTTACCATAAAAACTTGGGGTAATTCTAATTAAAGAAAGAATAAGGGAGTGTGAGACCTTGAGACCCTTAGAATAATTTTCTAAGTGTGTGCAAATAAATTTACAATAGAAACCTTAATTAATCAAGAGAATTCCTTTAGGAACGAACTTTGTAGTAAATGCTACATTAAAGTGAGAATTCATAATAAACCTTGAAAGTGTATTATTTCATTTAAATACCGATAATATGATCTTGTGGGTCCATGTGAGGGACCAATGATGTGTTGATGCTACTTTGGCCAATTGAGGCATATTGTGAAAAAGTATATAATGATAAACATACATGATATATGCATTGAGTCATCATGTATTGTGGAAGTCCGATGGACTATTTGTCAAGGCTATGTTGCCTAAGAGTTGAATCACACCTTAGTGCGGGTGCGAATAGACTAGTGTAGGTGATCTGTTGATTATTCCTATATTTTAATCGCCTTGTAATTGATTCATTGAACTCCATTTGTGCTTAATTGTCATCATTTAGCTTAGTTTCTGATATCAAACCCTAATTGGAACATTATTGTGAAACTTTACTTAAATGTGTTCATTTGCACTCATGATTGAATTATGCTTTTCAGTCACTGGGCTTCTTAAGATTCAAGTAGGTTCAATTAAGTTGGTTTTGACACATTTTATGATATTGAGCCTAACTGGATCATTGAAGAAATTATTGCATGAATTAGCCCTAATTTATCTCTTTGATAATGTTCAGTAAACTAGCTATAATTTGAGTTTCAAATATCTGATTGTTGTGATTTTAGTCTTGTAGGAAAGTTAAGACAATTCTCTACTACTTTCATGAAGATCTCAAAGGCCCAATCGCACGTTTGGATAACTCAAATTGGAGTTGAATCAAGAACTAGGGTGCTGATCCTGACAACTTGACCTTTGCATACTATTCATGACATATCTCGAGCTACAAGTTATCAAATAGGCTGAAATTTTGATGGTTGATAGTTAAGATCTAAATTTACAACTTTCATGTTGAACACTTTTCCAGATTTGGAGATCTAATGGGTTATATTGAGCTTGGAAGTCAGATTATAGGGCCAGAGTCAGAATGCAGGGCTTGCGTCAGAATACAGGGCCTAGATTGCGTAAAAATACACGGCCGTGTGAGAATACACAGCCTAGGCCGTGTACACCTCTGACTTTGCAATTGAAATAGTGAAATTTTGCCCCTAAACTCAGTGTCATACACGGCCGTGTATTCATGCCAGAAACTCAATTATTGAGACTTCTACGCTAAGTTTGTGTTGGAGGCCTATATATTGACACTCTTGGCACGTTTTGAAGGGAGTTCCGACCTAGGAGAGTAGTTGCAAACCTTTGGAGAAGGAGAGGGGAGTCTTGGATCAAAGATTGGAGTCTCGGGTTCGAGCAATCGGAGATCCATCATCCTCAATCCTCAGAAACTCGTTTGCTTTAGTTTTTCTTCTGCACTTTGTTTATCATGTTGTTCTTTCTCAGTTTTTCTTGTGATTTTATTCTAGTTATGTGTAACTAAACCTCTCTTGGTTAAGGGGGTGATGAAACCACTAGAATTGATGTTGTGAATCTTGCATATTTGATTATTTCAATACAGTTATGTTTTTATTCATATATTTCTGAATCTATTGTTGGTATGAAGGTTTTTGTACTTGTTCCCACTTTCAAAGTGGTAGATCTGGGTTTATTATGCGCGGTTACGGTAATAGATCTAGTGGGATGTATGATGTTCATGTGGGTATAATTATCTTTGTGCTATTTGCCAGTTATAAAAGTGATAGATCTGAGTTTATTATGCGCGGTTGCGGTAATAGATCTAGAGAAATATATGTTCTAAGTAATTTAATCCTGGTGTGTGATTAGATCTTAGTGTAATTGGTTTTCTAAATCTTAATGCAATTGTTGGATAGTTGTAAGAGTGATTGCTTTATAACTAATCAGTGATTAGGAGTTGATTTGAGCGGTTGCTGAATTGGCCAACACGTAAGGAAAACAGAGATTTACTCTCACAATTGCGTAAAAAAATAATTGAGCATGTCAGAATAAAAGGATATGTGGATTTACATTATCATATAAATCTAGTGGTGGATTCAATCTCTTAACCAATTTTCTTATATTGTTGATTTCAGTTTGTTTATTGTTATTGTCTTTGAAACTGTTCATTGTTCATCAAAACTCCAAAACCTCCCTATTTACTGTTTATTGTCAATCAGAGTCTAAATTGGGAATTGTTTAATAGTATTAATTGAATTGGTTCTCTGTGGATCGACCCTTACTAACTACAACTAGTTGTAAGATTTTTATTTTCTGGTGGGCCTGACAACTGATTTTTATCTGAATTTTAATCGCTATATCCTCATACATCAGTAGGTCCTACTGTTGACCTTGGGGGCGTCAGGGCGTGGGCGTCTCACAGGGGACAATTGATAGCCCCTCTGGGCCGTGAGACAAACCGATGCAAACGCACTGACGATCCTAACCGAGACACTGTCCTATATCGCGATCTTGTAGGAATGTCACTGTATAAAGCCCTGTTGCACAAAACTATTATTATTCTGGGAAGCACTTGATTGTAGGCTGACGAGACAATGGCATGTCTCCCTGATCATTCTCTCTGATGTTTGTGTCTAGCTCCATGGAGTAGGATTTTGATATCGTGTACATGTGCATAGTGAGTCAATATATTACTTGGCATTTAAATTATATGATGATTGGAACTGTTATCTTATTGACGCTATAACTACCTGAAATTGTTAAGTTATTTAATACCTACTTCTTGATATTGTTTATATTTCTTGTAATGCTATGTGGGCGTCCTATGCCGCTTCTATTTCTTACTGCCATAATTGGTAATGAAGTTGGATATCTCACATCTTGCTTGCACCATTCTTGTTCTATGTGATATTTGGTTAAAGACTGTAGAGGGGATAAGATTGTCTTTCCTAGACTTTACTTGGTATTGACCTCCTGCTTTCGAGGATGTCGTCAAGAAGGGGTTCTATCAGTTTCGTCAGTATTGTGTTCACCGAGGGCGTCAATGCTTGGCGAGTCGACTGGGTCAGCGAGCGCATTCGGTATATTGGGGATTTGATCTTGACGGTGAGGAGGACCCACGATGGGGATCCCATACTGACCCTCACTACATCAGTGCATCTGGAGTTTGGTCTGCTTATTCGGGAGCTATGGGGTGATCCGCTTCACACCCCTAAAGACGACGAGGATTCGATGGCGTCAGTTGTTAGGGCACTTGCTCGTAGGACTACACTCTATCCTGTTTTTGTATCTTCAGGTGACCCGGGGGAGGATCCCGAGGTGGATCTGATGGAGTGCCCAACTCCTTAGATGTGAATGTCTTTATGGGTAGTTTATGTTTCCTTCTGCATTACTTATATTAAAGTGTAATTTGAGTATAACTGCATTTTGAAGTCCGACTTGATGTATTTTAATTTGAGCGGTATGTGAAATGTGTCGTGCTATGTATGCTTTAAATTAATTATCTAGTCCCATGAACTGTATTTTGATTTTGGCCTGTTGAATTATATGTGCTAATGACGGCTTATGTATTATTTCATTTGTGGCTTATATTTTCTGTATATGCACAATGGTTTAATTTGGATAAATATTATTTGAAAGTTGTAGCACGCCAAAATTTAGTATTTGTAGTATAATGACGATTGTGTCGTGGCTATTAAATCGAGAGGTGTTACAAAAGTGGTATGGACTATATGAGATTGTTCGAGTCTTGTTGTACGAATTGCTTGAGGTGAAGAAAGAAAGCCAAAAGACATTTTTGATAAATGGTCAGAGAGTACAACACTATGAAGAGGGAGTGAGGACTGAGTACCACTCCTTTGGCATCACCTTAGCATGGCATCAACTCATAGTCAAACTAATGACTATAACTTAGCGCTTCACAGGAGGCAACCTGTGTTTCTATCATTTCTTATATTTTCTTTTAGTTTTTGCATTTAGTTTTTTTTTTCCAATTTTTGATTTGTTTTTCCCATCATTAAAAAAAAAAAGAAAAAAAATTTAACCCTTTTTGTTTTTTTTTCTTGTGTAGTTTTAGACCACATGTCGCCGCTCAGTTAGACTTGATGTTTGAGTTCATGGCTACATGCCTCCCTCCGGCTCCTCCTTTCCCACCACCTTCGTGATCTTGTGTTTTCATTTTTTAGGAAAATTTCATTGTCCTTTGTTCAGTTATTTTTCTTATTTAAACAGCCATCAAGAAAAGGTTCAGTTTTTTTATGAAGTTTTTGGTTTTCTCTCATACTGTATATTCTGGTTTTACTTTTTTGTTTCCTCTCTAATTTTCTCTCAAGTTTTTTTCTCACAAGTCCCTCAAGAACTAAGAGCTCTTGATACCAATTGTAAGCACTCAACAAAATTCAAAAACATGAATTTATTCATTCTCAATCTGCAATAAGTTTTTGATACATAATATAGTAAACTTTTCACAAATAAACTAAGTATGGTATTTAGCTAGCTGCTCTTAACTTATCCTAAAGACACTTTAATAGGTATGGATCGCCATACACTTAGTCAAAACATCATCCAACAACTAATTCAGATATAATATAATATTACACATCACAAAATACTGGTGTACATTAGAAATCTTAGCTATATCAACAAGAACCAGACCACCATTATCACATAACTCAAACGACAAACAATAGCAAAAAAATATTGCCAGACAAATCTGTGAATCTAACATGAGCTTGAAGCAGATATGAGAATCTAACTAGAAGGAGGATGAGGGTGATGGCTAGTGGATGCAGCGTGAAACAAATTTGAGAAGACAAAAGGGAAGCAATGTTGAAAGGTTGAAGGAGGAGGAGGATGAGCCTGAAGGAGGACTGATAGGGGTGGTGGCTTCCGGGGAGTTGTCTGGTGGGATGACAATGGTTCACCAACATATTCATTGAATTAAAAAATGGCCGGAAGGAATGACGAAGAACAAAGAAGAAGAGATAAGCATAGGTTAGAAAAATAATTGACCTCAGTTAGTTTTTTTTTTAATTTAAGTAAAATGTTTAAAGTATACAACAACAACAATCAAGTCTTTTTTCACTATGTGAGATTGACTAACAACAACAAAATGTTTAAAGTATAATATATAAATTTTTTAATTATTATTAAAAATTGATATGTCAAAATCTGAGTGATGTTAGTATAATTGTGGCATTCTAGAACATTTAATAATTTTTCATTTTTCACATCCCTTCCCTTTCATGTAATGTATAATTACATAAATTATTAAAAATAATAGAAATACAAACACGAAAAAAAAAATATTATTTTAAAAATAAACTTAACCAGAATTTTGATAATTAATAAAAAACAACATCATTATAGTAATAAAAAACATTTAAAAAAACCTACAAGTCACGTCATTTATGATATGCCATGGTTCTAAAAAATAAGGTACATAGCATATCTATTGGTCCCATATATTTTAAGTTAGGCTCAGTTTTGTTATCTAATCATCAATATAATATATAATATATAAAAAGAGAATTTTAATTTGTAAAATTTTGTTAAGTGACAGTCCTAAGTTATACTATTAATATTATTTGAATTTAAATTTTAGTATTATCATATTAAATAAAAATTTAAAAATATATATAAAATTTTTTATTAATTCTCATCTCTAGATTATGTCATTCATGCAATTTAAATTTAAAAATTTAAATTTTATTATTATTATCTTATTAATGTAATAATAATGTTATATATATATATATGAAAAAAAAATTAAATATTTTTAATAAAATAAAAATATTTTTGTTATGGTGTGAAGTTATATTATAATATATAGAGATAAAATTAAAAAATATAGTAATGATCGTAGCTCTTAAAGGTTAAAACACTCTTTTAATAGTTTTTAATTTTTTTAAATATTTTCAAAATTTTATATATAAACTTGATATTTGACTCCTTAAAAAATAAAATAAATATTTAAATCTTAACGAAAAATTTCTACATTACTTATGATTACTTATGAAAATTATAATTTTTTATATATTAATAATATAGTTATCATATATTATTTTTAAATATTTTTTATAATCATGTACATTTTATGAGTGTTATTCTAATTTAAATAATAATAATAATAATATTTACATATTAAAAATTTTATATTAATCTTATATAAATTTTTTAATGAAAAAATAAAAAAATACATTTTATTACATTATTTTTTAATTTTTATTTTTAAAAATAAATATAAAATAAAATAAATATAAATTTTTCGATCAAGTTATTCGTTCAATTTTTATACTCTAACTTTTTTATAATTTATTCACAAACTTATTTTGTATCTCATAAAAATATTATAATTATATATAACTTAATTTAACATCTATATCATATAAATATATAATAAATATATATTTATTATATTTAAATTAGACACAAAATATTTTCCTAAATTATTTCACGTGTGAATACCTCTTTCAAGCCTCTAACCTAGTCTGTCAAATTGCCAAAGTCACATTCATGACCCCACAGCATCCACTTACGAGTTCGTCAACCTTCTTCCTGTAGTTGCTTTCATCTTTATGTAATTATATAATAGTTTTAATGACTTTATAAAAACTCAAAAAGTAAGTCAAACACAAATATTAAAATTCATTAAGAATAGAGTTTTAAACTATTTTTTTAAATAATTGTGATATTAGACTATAGTTGGCTGCTTTTAATGTTTTGTTTAAATTGATTTGTTGCTTGGTGCTAAGAATGTTATTTTTTTCTCTGTGTATAATCTCATATACTCTCATCTTTGTATTTCTTCTCTTTTTAGTAGTAAATATTTGATAGATAGACTGTGAATTATAGGAGAAGGCTAATAGTGAGTTTGGGTGTATGGATGCACTATCATTTTTTTGTATTTTTTTATTTGGTGAAATTTATATGTAAATTTAAGTGTCAGTAAATATTATTAGTTAAAATTTTTAAATTTTTTATATATACAATTATTTATATAAAAAAAAAGAATAATCTGATTAAATTTGTATGCAAATCTAACCATTAAAAAATCTTTAGAGTTTCAAGTAACCAATTTTAACCATTAAATTTTTAATTAATAAATCTATAATTTATATCACTTAGTGCCTGCTCAATAGTTAGTGTGTGTGTCCAAAAGCTATCAAATTTGAATTAATCAATATATCAATCAATATATGATACAGAAAAGGAAGATAATTTAAAAATTTGTCATGTATCTTCTCAATCATCAATTTAATACTTTAAAATTTTGACATGTGACGTTTATAGTACCTATCTTTATGTAACATGTCATTGATGTGACAAATTTTTTCACATGTTATATGAAATTGCTACTGTCACATGGAAAAAAAAAACAAATAATAAAATTTAAAAATATCAATCATCGCATTACAAAATAGAGAGCGATAATGAAAAAGGAAAAAACTCAAACACTCAAATAAGTTAAAATAAATAAATAAAAAAGGATTAACATCAAAATGAAAAGAAAAAATAAACACCCAAATAAGTTATATTGACCGACAATGAAAAAATAGATAAAACTCAAAAACTCAAACATCATATGCAAAATAATTTCAATGAGAGTGATTGCCTAAAGAATATAACCCCAACCAATCAACATTTAACAATAATATATGATTCTTTTATGGGTTTATGAGTTTTATTATCTTCTTTTATTTTACTTCTCCCAACATTGCTTTCTTGCTCTTCACCATAACTTGACCAAGATCTCACCATGACTTGAGTTTCATGTAATTTTTTCTTTTATAGTAGAGTTTCCTGCATTTTTCCTTCAATCTCCCTATCGACAACTACCCACAAGAGTAAAGTACAAAATGAGGCAACGCCATGTGAGGGGGTCAAATAGTGCGTGGGCTCATGGTGGGTGATTTCCAGGTTAGGGTCTAAAACCATGGGTGGCAGTGTGTGATGGTGCACCAAATATGCTGGCTTTGGCAGTGGCATGGATTTGATGTGCGAATGGGGTAGGGAGCCCATGGCAGCTGATTGGTGTTTCTAGTGGTGGGAAAGAGTTGACGGTTGTGGCTTGACGCGGATGGGTGGTTGGCCTGGTGTCAAGTTAAAATACATGCTCATAGTCTTTTGGTTGCATTTTTTTATAAGGATTCGAAAAATTTAATTGCTTTTAAAAAATTTTGAATTTTGAGATTTGATTTGGTTACTAGTCAAACACAAATATTAATTGATTTGACAAAAAATTAAAAATGATCTTTATTACAACGCTTGAATTGTCGCCATTACTTCTTAACAAGTGTCCCTAATCCCCTATTAGTGTTATTTAATAGGTCAATCAATTAGCTAGCTTAATTGATTCGATGAATTTTTTTTAAAAAAATATTTCTTATTTTGGATTGCAGCTATCAAGTGATGATTGCATATTCTATGGATTCAAAGAATTCAAAATTAACATAAGAGACAAAATAAATCTCATTAAATAAAATTTGTTTAAATATAGATACAATCTGAAATTTAATTAAGAGTCATGTGATTTGAAATTGAATTTGTCATCAATAATTAGTTGATTGTCAATCTCTATATATAAGTATAAAATATAATTTATTTTAATATGCAAATGCTAATAATATATCTGATCTTGAATATAAAATATTAAAAAGACTTAAATAAAAGACTGACTCATCTAATTTTGCATGAAATTAGGTATTATCCTACAAATGACACAAGTATTAGAGGAAGATGATGAACAAGTATTATATATTAATTTTACAAACATGTGCACCGCTTATTTAAAAGACCCTTAAATCACCCATGTTATTGTTATCATATTAGTAGATTCCTCTGCCACGAGTTTGCTTTCCTACAAATACTGTTATTGTCTGGGTAAATAAAGTCAGAGTATAATACTTCATTATATTATTCAGTTATTTGATGGATCATATCAAGCTCTTGCTGTATTTGTTAATGGTAAGTCTAAGTAATGTTTTTTTCTATATTTCTATAAAAAATTGTTGGTCATTTTTTTTTTATGTTGATGTCATGTTATATTTAAATTAAAATCATGTACTTCTAATTCAAGTATGGTATATAGAATTTTTTTTGTTATTATTATTTTCTTTATATATTTATTTATTTATTTTCATTTTAAATTAAATTTAAAAAATGTTTTTATGCATAATAAATCTATCTTTTATTTATAATTTAATCTATTATTATAAAAAACATTTTAATAAAATTAAATCTTATTTTATTATATTTGTATTTTTTCATAATTTTTTACTTTTAATATTAACACATGCATTGGATAAGTACAAACTCTAGTTAATAATAAAAAGTGAATAATTTACGAGAGATTATAGCATGCACATACAACGCCAAAGCTGGACGAGAATGAACAATAAGTGCAGCCAGTGGCAAATCTTAGTTATGACAGGAAGAGCCATGGCTCCCCAGCCAGTTGTTTTGTTTGATGTGTATTTGTTGTAGGTATTCTTCCTTTCTTTTTCTTAATTTGCTGCCTGATCACCTAAACTCTATTTACTTTTAGCTCCCTCAAACTTTTTCCTCAAGTTTCGCCACAGAGTGCAGGCTTATATCTTTTTATATTGTTATTTGTTAGTGACAATTTGTGAAATATTTTGTTGAAAATACGAAATAAAAAAAAATAACTGATAACCCGAGGGAATAAAAATCAACTGGATTTGACGTTACAGCATATTTTGGAGATTTTCTCTTGTATTCTATATAATTACGTAATTCCAGAATGGACTACTGGTTTGCAAAAGAAGAAAAAGGGGAAACGTAACTTCATCTCTTTCAGTCTCCAATTTACTCCATAAAGATTGAAGCCAAAGGTGTTAAATTTAAACTTTAGGTAGAGGTGTGGGACTTGCACCGTCCACACAACTTTTAATATGCGCCCACATCACGAAGCCATTTCTCTTATGCGCCTAGATTACCACCATATCATTGCTATGAAAATATATGTTTATAATTGAGGTTCTATTCTAAATACGATAAAGAATGATGTTATGTCAATACTCAATAACACTTAAGGAGATTCATATAAAAAAACAAACAAACAAACTTAAGGAGATAAATAAAAATATAAGAATTCTATAAAACTATTGAATTGTATATGAAATTGTGCAAAAAATAATTTTAATTTATAATGTTGTATAAATTTAAAATAAATATTAATGACACATATAAATAAATATAAACTTCTACGCAATAATTTATTGTTTATGTAACGTTACACTTACAAACATCGAATTCTTCCGTTTAGACACATGCTAGCTACTGAAATTGGCTCTATGAAAGGTGAAAAGAAAAGACACTAACAAAAACAATGAAGTTGAAAATTAAAAGTTTAATGACGTGCAATTCTGCTGGTAAAGTTAATGATGTCTTCAAATAAGTTATCATAATCTGTATTACGTGTCATAGTGAAAGCGAGTTGTCTCTTAAAGATATAACATATGCTCGATCTTAAGTAAATTTTGTAAGAGAATGGTCATATTATTTTGATTTCAATCCAAAAGAAATAGAGATTCCAAAACGAGCAGTGTTCACTTATGACCTAAGTTTGTAACTGCTCAAACTCATTTTCATAATAAGAGTTAAAAATATATATATATAAGCCATCACATTTCTTTTTTTTTTTTGGTACAAGCCACCACAATTCTTAATTTCATAACTATGTGCTCTCACTTGGCCACTTCAATTATTACAAAAACAACAATGCTATTTAGTACCAAAAAAACGAAGTTGATTACAAAAGTTAGGATGTATAACAATAAAAGAAAATGCTATTGAATCCGAAATAGTGCCATGCCTGAACTATGTGGCATTACATGTCATTATTTTTATTTTTTTCAAAATCACACTCCTTCACATTTTGAGACCTTTTTAATTATCTCCACAGTCAAACACCTGCGCTTCTCCTGAAATTCGCCTTCAATGCTTGCATTTGTGCCACATCCATAGTTTATTATTTATATAATGCTTGTTGGTATAAAAATTAACTGATGTCAAACATGAATCCTAAACCACCAACTCATCGGGAAAGAAGAACAAAGTAACACCTTCTCGACAGCCAAGCACATCCGTGTAGTCACTCACCGAAACCCTTGACAGGGTCATAACTTAAGCTTCACTCCCCAATCATGCGTTACTGATCAAAATCCCATCGTCCGGCTGTTGTAACCCGTGCAGCCTTAATCGAAACCTGCAAATAAATGAAACAAAGAAAATCGTGAAGCAGTAGCGTGTCCGGCCGAAAATCCTAGGACTTCTTATTTGACGGGGCTTCAAGAACGCAAGAGATTTTAAGTCACGTAACCCAGTAGAGAAAGAGAATAGAAGTGGAGAATGATCAAGAGGAAGTTCTCACCACAAAACTTAATAAAGGATGGTATTTATAGAAAACAGTTTTTGGTCGTTGGAAAATGACCGTTGGAATATGACCGTTGGAATATGTCCATTGGAATATGACCGTTGGAATATGACCGTTGGATTATGACCATTGGAATATGTCCGTTAGAATATGACCGTTGGAATATGTCCGTTAGAATATATGAGTTGGAATATGACCGTTGGAATATGACCAGGTCAAAACTCAGATAAAACTAAATCATTTTTAAACCTCTTCAAAAACTTATTTTCTAACCAATGTAGGACATTTATTCTTTTTGAAATAAAGCATTTTTCACAACAATCCCCCACATATTTCAAAAGAATATTAAATCAAATCAATAATTTTAAAAATAGAATATAGATTACATCATGAGTGCAAACGTTTCGAATCTGGTGTCTTCTGGACTATGAACCAGACCTAGATAAATAGGATTTTAACTTACAATGTAATTAGTGAAGTTTATACTTCTATGAACCAAAACATTTTTCGTGTAAATTAAAATCCCACTTGATCACATTTACACCCTCATTTATCTCTTCTTTGTGCAGATTTTGTACTTTTTCGGCCGTGTGCGTGCACGGTTGTTCATGAGTGCTCTAAAGACTATGTCATTATCTCATAGGAGCGGTCCCATTCCACACTCATATAGGTGATTTCGACAAGTGTAATTGCACTTTATACACCACCCATAAGGGATATGAAATTCATTAAAAGCATTTAGCTTATCCTCACATTAAAAATCTAGCACTTCTCATGCTTCTCACACCATAGGAAGGGACAAAACGGTGCAATGGAACTAACAAGTGACTTGTTATTACCCATATGAACTTTTTTCATGGGATCTCCACTCATAAAAGTCGGGTTACCATCACTTTGTCTATTTCAAATTGGCTTAAGTCTCATTCCCCTCGATGTGGTATTTATTCATTTTCTACACAGAGATTTTGTCAGAGGATTGGCCAAATTTCCACTTCACATAATTAATAGATTTAATTCCATCTTTTAGCATATGCTTCACAGAATTGTGATGTATACATATATGTCACTTTTCATTATACACAATTTTGTTTGCTCTTACTATTTGCCGTTTTGGCAATCACAGACTCAGAAGAATCTATGTCTTCAAGTTTCTTCCATAAAAGGAATATCTGCTAAGAGATTTCTTAGCCACTCAACCTCAGATCCTACCAACTTAATAAACTTGACCTCAATTTTAGATCTGGCTATACAGGTCTACTTGGATGACTTCCAAGTGACATCACCTCCATTGAGGTTAAAAATAAACCCACTTATGGATTTTGTCTTATTTGAATCAATGATTTATTTAGCATTATGATTATTATGTCCACACCTCAAATTCAACACCATGGCTCTTGGTCCATAGTCTCATCAATCTCAACTAATCTCATAGTGCAATAGGGACATGGAATTCATTCATGCAAATATCATCAAATACTTGATCATGTACATCTAGATCATGGTTATCACACTCTATACATATATAATTAACTATGCAAGTCACATAACCAAGTTAATAATAACTCAAAAATAACAAGGATATATGCGATACTATGTAAGACATTATATGAAGCACTCAAATGCTCTATTTTAATTTTTAAACTCTACATAAACCATTATAAGGATTATATGTGTATATTTACTCATTCAATTTATAACACATGCAAAATCAAGTATATAAATGCTACCAATATTTAAGCATATTCAGATTGTGATGCACCACTATTAGATCATATTTTAAACTCAGTAGCCTTTTAACTCACTTCTAATCTCATTAAATCATGATTTTAAATTTAAAACAACTTCAATATAAAAACAAATTTATCCGAAAGAGACATAAACAAAATTGTCTTTCTAAAAAATTATTTCACATAATTAAAAGCACCACAATGTCTCTTTCTTGGTTCACGTAAATAATTTTAGTTAGACACCCCCACACTTTAAGATATTTATATCAAGTCATAAATTAACATAAGTTCAAAATACAATTAAACAGCAAAACCACATATCACAAAATTAGTGCATTACCCTCATCTATACACGACTTCACCATTAACATTAATCTTACTCTAAATATGCTTATTTTTCTTTTTCCTTTTAATTTAATAGAAACAAAAAACAAAAAAATTTAGCGGTGGAGTAGTAACGACTTTAGTCTCTTCTCACTCTCCAAAACGAGTTTGAGGGTTTTGTGTGTTTTTGCTTTTGCAACTTTGATCTCCTTCAAGCCAAGCAAAAGAACACATGACCTCTAAGCACCACAACAGCAAACACCACCCAAAACCAGCGCGTGAACCCACGTAACGCTGTTTGCATCTCTGCCCCTACGTCCAAAATGATGAGCTTCTCTTTCCCTTTCCACGGTAAAATTAAATATTGTATGGATAGTATTGACGTGCAGCAATAATCCTTGAGATTGTTGTAACCCGTGCAGCCTTAATCGAAACCTGCAAATAAATGAAACAGCAAAATCGTGAAACCTGTAGCGTGTAAAGCACTGCCCTCAAGGATTATTTCGGTATAGACAAAAATCCCCCAGGATACTGCAAGTTCTTCCTATTTGACAGGGCTTCAAGAACTGCAAGAGATTTTAAGTCACGTAATCCAGTAGAGAAAGAGAATAGAAGTGGAGAATAATCAAGAGGAAGTTCTCACCACAAAACTTAATAAAGGATGGTATTTATAGAAAACAGTTTTTGGTCGTTGGAAAATGACCGTTGGAATATGACCGTTGGAATATGTCCATTGGAATATAACCGTTGGAATATGACCATTGGATTATGTCCGTTGGAATACGAATTAGAATATATATGGAATATAGTTGGAATATATGAGGTCAAAACTCAGATAAAACTAAATTATTTTTAAACCTCTTCAAAAACTTATTTTCTAACCAATGTAAGACATTTATTCTTTTTAAAATAAAGCATTTTTCACAACACCAGCCTCCTAACTTAATTATTCGCACACAACCAGCGACAAATCTCAGGTCCTGGAGCAATTCCATCAAATAATGAACCAGATTCACCTTCTTCGACAATCTCTAACCCACGTCAACATCAGCACCAATCACAATAGAACGATATAAGTGAGAAAGGTCAAAAAATAAAATCACAAAGAAATTAGATCAAAAGGAAGACAGAGTTCGAGTGGATTTTCTTCTTCATGGAGTTGCAGCAATGCTATCATCTTTCTTTAACCTCTGAAATTTATTTTAAAAAAAATATTAATTATAGATAATGACATGTAATAAAAGTCAAAATGGCCTGCCACATCTCTTAAATAATTTACCACCTCATTCTTGTCGGGCATATTCTTTTGACCGACTAGCGCCACTCATAAAAATACATGAGTGGTCAAAGTAAAAAAGAAATGTTAATTCCTAGGAATCAATTTACAAATGAGTTGGACAAAATTAAGTAAGTGAATTCAGTTATAAGAGAGATTTAAATATTTGACCGAATCTGTAATGCTTTATGCCATGTAATTTATAAGTCAATTCGTAATAAATGTTTAGGGTAAATCAATTCGTAATAAATGTTTGGTGTTAAATTGCGATTTTCCAAAGTAAAAGGTAGGTTTGAAAATAACTATCCACATTAGAGAAGTTAGTAGATAGGAACTTCTCAAATCAATCTTTAATATGTGTAAAGTTGTGTTAATAAATAAATAAATAAATAAATATATATATATATATAATTTTAATATGATTTGCCCAACTTTACACATATCACAAATTGATTTACAAACTTAAAATGAAACTTCTCACCTAAGAATTTTTCACCCACATGTTTCATTATCAACAAGCCAGATCATATCCGTAAAACTTTTAAGAAAATCTTTAGGTACGAAAGGAGCATTTTCTTTTTAAAAAACATGTTGTTAATTTGTTTTTAACTTTCTTGCTCTCTGCAAATATAGTATTCTTGCACCACGTGATACCAACGAATTAAGCTCGTAGCCACAGCGATGAAGCTAACCAACACTAGGTTTACCGCAGACTCGATGTCAAAATCAACACACATGTATCATTTGTTGAAAATATTCAACATGTGTGGGCTCACATATGTATCTAATAATATTATATGGCTATCTTAAAAATATAGTCTAAAATTAATTGTGATCTAACAAAGTTAAACTTAGACTAAGAGGTATTAAATTGTCATAGAATTTTATGTATAGATATCATTAGGTAATTTTTAATTTGACGAGGGGCCAATTTAAAAATAAAAAAAATATTATAATAACTTATGATTGTCAATTATTTTAAAAGGGATTATATAGTCCTCATTTGAACGTATCACTTTTGTTTCTCAATGTAACCTTTCTACAAAGAAAACACACCAAAATACGTATCAAGTGAAAGATCTTCAAAATCTCATATTTTTTTAAAAAATTGCTACGGATCAAGGTACGCTTCTACTCTTGTATTCCTCTTATCTCTTTCTCTTTGAATCTAAGTAGAAAATGATTAAATCTTTTGGGCTTGATCTATATTGAGATTTGATGTTTTTCTGTATGAATATTTCAAAAATTGAAATCAACAAGTGATATCAGAGTCATCTCTTTTTTGGATTCTTTGAGAAATTTCAGATTTTGAACTTTTGGGGAAAATTTTGCTATATTAGGGTTCTAAAGTTTTCTGAATTTAATCATATTACATTAATTACGGGATTCACATCAATTTGTTATGATTTGAAAGTTTCAATCTGATTTCAATATGTACTGGTTCATCATTATTTGTCAAAAGGCTTTGCTTTATATTGACTTTTGAATCCACCTATCTATTAATTTACTTTGCGATGCATAAGCACGTGAAATCAACAAGTAGATTCCAGTATATATTGAAGAATTGATCATCTAAACATGTCATTGCTTACTTGAAATACTGGGCATTGTTGTTTTGGTTTTAACATTTCTTTTGGTATAATATATATATTAATTGGATATGATATATATTGATTAGATCAAGATGTGGGCGTTGAGCCCATGGACAAAGGCACTGATTTTTTAAATTTTTAAATGATACTTTTTGGTGCATCTAATGACTTGTTAAGTTTGTCTAACATTTAAAAAAACTAATTGAAATAAGATGTCACCAAAGTGAACTCTCTTGTGTAGATTAGCTTATTGAGAGTGTTACGATGTTTCTGTGTATGTGAATTCATGCGGGTATTGGTTAGTCCAAAGGAAGGCTAATATTTGGCCGAATTGCATATACATTTTTTGTGATAAATATGTGAAAATTGTAAGGTTTCCATGTGATTAATAAGTTGATCTAAAGATAAACTTATTATTTGACCGGAGTTATTTTCAATATTTGATCACTACACCAAGAGTACCACTTATAATTAATATTACTGTTTGATATTAATGTTGTACTAGGTATCTTGAGATGCATCCAATCATTGTTTAAATTCGAAAGTCATATATTTAGTTTATGATGTGAACATGTTTATTTATTTCAATTAAATTCTCTGTACAGTTATTACATCTGCTACTACAATATTTGCAAACACAAATAACATTCCCATGCTTAATGGGACCAACTTCAAGGATTAGAAAGAGAATGTGTTAATCATTCTTGACTGCATGGATCTAGATCTTGACTAAGGACGGAGCAGCCCACTCCTCTTATAGATGAAAGTTCTTATGAAGCCAGAAGGTACTTTGAGAAGTAGGACTGCTCTAACCGCATGAGTCTAATGATCATAAAGCGCGGCATTCCGGAAGCCTTTCAAGGTGCAGCATCTGAAGAGGTAACTTTGGCTAAAGATTTCCTTGATGAAATTGAAAAACACGTTGCCAAAATGATAAGGCGGAAACAAGCACGCTTTTAGCTAGATTGACTTCCATGAGGTATCAAGGCAAGGGAAATATAAGGGAGTGCATCATGCAAATGTCTTATATTACTTCTAAACTTAAGGCACTAAAGCTCGATTTGTCTAAGGACTTACTCGTGCATTTAGTATGGAATTCTCTTCCTGCACAATTTGGTCAATTCAAGGTCAGTTATAACTGCCTAAAGGAGAAATGGACTCTCAGTGAGCTTATTTCATATGGTGTGCAAGAAGAGGAAAGGATGAAGCATGAGAAATTTGATAGTGCTCATCTGGATACTACCTCAAAAGATAAGGGCAAGAAAAGAAAGAAAGATGAAGTTGCTAAGGGTCCAGCACAAATGAAACCTAAAGAAAGTACTGAAGGATGTTTCTTTTGTGGAAACCCTGGACACGTGAAGAAAGAATATCTGAGGTATCATGCTTGCCGTGCCAAGAAAGGTATGTTCTTTACTTTAGTCTGTTCTGAGGTAAATTTAGCTTCAGTACCTAGAAACATTTGGTGGTTAGATTCTGGTGCTACTACTCACATCAGTGTTTCTATGCAGGGTTGCCTGAGCTACCGAAGGCCAAGTCATGATGTTGAAAAACACATCTTTGTGGGCGATGGAAAATCGGTGGAAGTCGAGGCGATAGGGCATTTTAGGTTGTTATTAGGAACTGGTTATTATTTGGATTTGAAAGACACTTTTGTTGTACCATCTTTTAGACAGAATTTGGTTTCTGTTTCTTTATTAGACAAATTTGGTTATTATTATTTTTTTGGAAACAATTAGTTTAGTTTTTCTTTAAATGCAAATATTGTTGGTACTGGTTCATTGATTATTTATGATAACCTATATTTGCTTGAAACTATTGTATCATATAATGAAACTTTGCATGTGGAATCACATGATACTAAAAGAAATCTAAATAATGAAAAATCGGCAAAATTATGGCACAAGCGTTTGGGTCACATATCCAAATCAAGTATAGAAAGACTTGTGTCAGAAGGTATTTTAGATTCACTTGACTTCTCATATTTAGATGTTTGTGTTGAGTGTATCAAAAGAAAACAAACCAAACAAAAGAGGTTATGTGCCAATAGATCTTCAGACGTCTTAGAATTGATACATACGGATATTTACGAATCATTCCCAACGGCTTCTTGGAATGGTCAACGATACTTTATATCATTCATAGACAACTACTCACGCTATGGGTACCTATATCTCATTCATGAGAAATCAGAGTCGTTAGACATGTTCAAAGCTTTTAAGGTTGAAGTTGAAAACCAACTTGGCAAGAAAATTAAATGTATCAGGTCTGACCGTGGTGGTGAATATTACGGCAGATATGATGGTTCAGGAGAGCAACATCCAAGACCATTTGCTAACTTCCTGAAGGAATGTGGAATCGTCCCACAGTATACCATGCTGGGTTCACCTAGCATGAATGCTATAGCTGAAAGACAAAACAGAACTCTTAAGGATATGGTAAGGAGTATGATCAGTCAATCCACCTTACCAGAATCATTCTAGGGAGAAGCAAGAAAGACAACAGTTTATATCTTGAATAGAGTGCCAATTAAAGCAGTTGCCAAAACACCTTATGAGCTTTGAACAGGTCGAAAGCCTAGTCTAAAGCACCTTCACATTTGGGGATGTCCATCTAAGGCTCGGCCTTATAGGCCAAATGAAAAGAAATTGGACTCCAAAACAGTGAGCAGCTACTTTATAGGTTACTCTGAGCGATCTAGGGGTTATAAGTTTTTTGATCTCACAATCAAGTCAATTTTTGAAATAGGAAATGCAACATTTTTTAAGGAAGTTGAGTTTGGGGGGAGAAATAAGGTTAGGGACATTGTCTTTGAGGAGGAACTGATTCTGATTCCTACTACTACTACTTTTGACAGTGTACAAGTTTTAATACCTGTCATTGATCAAGAATTAGTTTTGGAGCCTCAACAAGATAATGCTGAACAACTCCCCAATCAAGTTGGGGTAATTGTTCCTGAAGAACAAACTCAACAACCTCAAGAACCCATGCCATTAACGAGATCCACAAGAGAGAGGAGAAATGCTATTCTAAATGATTATACAGTATTCCTCCAAGAACATGAGGACGCTGATGGTTTAGTGGAGGATGGTCCAATCAACATCCATCAAGCTATGCAGGATTCTAACTCTCAAAAGTAGATAGATGCTATGAATGAGGAGTATAAGTCTATGCAAGACAATCAAGTTTGGGATCTTGTCCCATTACTTGAAGGAAAGAAGTCCATTAGCTGCAAATGGATATTTAAAACCAAAAGGGATTCTAAAGGTAATGTGAAAAGATATAAGGCTCGTCTTGTAGCTAAAAGCTTTACTCAAAAGGAAGACATTGATTTTAAAGAGATTTTCTCTCTGGTTTCTTCGAAAGATTCTTTTAAGACTATAATGGCTCTTGTTGCACGTTTTGATCTTGAATTACATCATATGGATGTTAAGACAACGTTTCTTAATGGAGACATTGATAAAACAATATATATGGTGCAACCAAAAAAATATGTGTCTGGAGACCCAAAGAACATAGTTTGCAAATTAAAGAAATCCATCTATGGACTCAAGTAGGCTTCTCGTCAATGGTACTACAAGTTTCATCAGGTAGTTATCTCATTTGGTTTTGAGACAAATGTTGTTGAGGATTGTGTGTATCACAAGTTTAGTGGGAGTAAGTTTATATTCTTGATTTTGTATGTTGATGATATACTACTTGCCACTAATGATAAGAGCATGTTGCACGAAACTAAGAGATATCTCTCAAAGAGTTTTGATATGAAAGGCCTTGGTAAAGCATTTTTTGTATTAGAAATCCAGATACGTCGTGATCGCTCTCAGGGTATTCTTGGATTGTCACAAAAGAGCTATATAGAAAAGGTTCTCAAGCGATATGACATACAAGAATGTAGACCAATAGACACCTCTGTTGCTAAGGGAGACAAGTTCAGTTTCAATCAGTGCCCAAAGAATGACCTTGAAGTTAAAGAAATGCAGAAGATTCCCTATGCTTCACTTGTTGGGAGTCTAATGTATGCTCAAGTTTGCACACGTCTAGATATAGCATTCATAGTTAGAATGCTAGACATATATTTAAGTAACCCTGGGATGGATCACTGGAAAGCAGCAAAAAGAGTTTTGAGGTATTTACAGAGAACTAATGACTACATGCTCATATACAAGAGGTCAGATCATTTGGAGATCATTGGGTATTTGGATTCTAACTATGTTGGATGTCACGACAGTAGGAGATCCACATCAGGCTACATTTTTTTGTTGGTTGAAGGAGCTATTTCCTAGAAAAGTGTCAAACAAACACTCATAACTTCCTCCACTATGGCAGTAGAATGTGTAGCATGTTTTGAGGCATCCAACCATGGATTATGGCTGCAAAACTTTGTCACTGGGCTGCGCATTATGAGTGGTATTGAAAGACTACTAAAGTTGTATTGTGACAATAACTCAGTAGTTCAATATTCTAACAACAACAGGAGCTCATCTTATTCAAAGTTTATTAACATAAAGTTCCTGGTTGTGAAGGAAAGGATACAGAGTGGACATATTTTTATAAAGCACATTGGGACAAATTCTATGATTGCTAATCCGCTTACTAAAGGATTGACACCCAAAGTTTTTCATGAGCATACTACTCATATGAGTGTTTTATCATATGATGATACTATGGTTTAGTGGGAGTTTGTAATTTTCTATATTTTGTTGCTCTATTTTATACTTTAGACATGTTTTGTGTATTTGGATATTTTCTGCAGAAATAAAGTATTCAGTTCATTTGCACTCTGTTTTATTAAGTTAAACTTTGATCTCAATAAAGTTTAAAGTAAGACCAGTTGGAAATAGACATGTTTAGATCACATTACATGTAATTTTCATGCTACGCATCCATGATTGATCTATATCATTTGGTTGTATTGGTATATGTGACTACTGATGAATTTAGTTACGCTAAATGTAACAAAAGTTCCTTTAATCCTATATCAATGTAGTTAATGGGCGAGATTGTTAGGAATACCCCATTATGTGATAGCAATATTTAAGCACATAATGTGTATACATTTATAAGGTAACATATGTAGCCCAAGTGGGAGATTGTTGAAAATATTCAACATGTGTGGACTCACATATGTATCTAATAATATTGTATGGCTATCTTAAAAGTATAGTCTAAAATTAGTTGTGATCTAACAAGGTTAAAGTTGGACTAAGGGGTATTAAATTGTCATGGAATTTTATGTGTAGATATCATTAGGTTATTTCTAATTTGATGAGGGTCAAATTAGAAATAAGAGAAATATTATAATAACTGATGATTATAAGTTATTATAAAAGGGGTTATGGTCCCCCATTTGAACGTTTCACTTTAGTTTCTCAATGTAATCTTTTTACAGAGAAAATACACTAAAATACGTGATCTGTTAATAATTTCAGCTCTTTTATGTTCTTTGTTTGATCTAATCAGATTCCAAATGTGCTTAATTGTTGACATTTAGCAAAGTTTCTAATTTAGAGTTGTCTTTGGATGTTTATTGTGAAACTATGCTTAAATGTGCTTATAAACACTCATAAAAGTATTGTGATTTTCAGGAGATCTATGAGTAATGGAGTCCATTGGTATTGAACTATTGAGAAAAGAGTTAAGAGACTTAAGGGAATCAGTATCAACCCCTAGAAGCAAAGGAAGAAGGGCATTCATGAAGAATCAAGGCTGGATTAGAAGAAAATGATCAACACGGCCCGTGTCAAATGACACGGGGTAAGCCGTGTATTATTCTGAGTTTGAAGACTAGAAGATTTTGAAGAACACGGCCCGTGTCAAATGACACGGGGTAGGCCGTGTACTTCTCTGACTTCACGAGGAAGAGTCAATTTCAAGTCTTGACCGAGAACACGGCCCGTGTCATATGACACGGGGTGGGCCATGTTCTTCTCTGACTTTGGAATAGCTAGGAATCTGTCATCAGAATTGGACACGGGTTGGGCAGTGTAAAATGACACAGCCCGTGTCATCGACTCAAAAGTTTAATTTCGTATTTTAATGCTAAATTAGGTTCCCAAACCTATAAATAGGGTTGCTTAGAGCCCTTAAAGAGGGTCTGAATAGAGAGAGCCGTTAAGGAAACTGAGAGAAACACGAAGACCAAGAAGAGGAAGGATTCGATTGAGGATTGGAGACTCGGATTCGAGTGATTAAAGATCAATCACTCTCAAGCCTTGGAAACTAGTTTAATCTTTAGTTTTTCTTTTCTTCTTTTGTTCTGAACAATGTTTTCTTTTAATTCTTCTTCTGTTTTTGAATTTACCATATGTGGCTAAACTTTTTGATTGGTTAAGGGATGATGAAACTCTAGTTTTGATTATGTGAATCTTGCATACTTCTTTATATTAATACAATTATGTTTTTATTCATATGTTTCTATTCTTAAATCAATATAAAGGTTTTTATATTCTTGCCAAATTTCGAGAATGGTAAAACTAGGATTGCTATGCGCGGTTGCGGTGGTATGACTAATGAGACATATGATCTAAATAATTTAATCCCGGTGTGTGATTAGACCTTAATGTGATTAGTTTTCTAATTCTTAATGCAATCACTAGGTAGGTGTAAGAGCGGTTGCTTTACAAATAACTAATCGTTAGGGTTTGATTTGAGCGGTTGCTGAATCAAGCGAAACTTAAGGAGGACACGGGATTTATCTCACAATCACATAAGAACATAATTGATCATGTTGGTGTAAAGGGTATGTAAGTTGGCGTAATCATATAAATCTAGTGGTGGATTCCATCTCTTAACCAATATCTTTAACTTGATAATTCAATTTGTGTTTACTGCTTTGGTTTAAGTTTAATTTCTTTTGTTAGTTTTAATTAACAAAACCCCCCTTTTAATTTTACTGTTTATTTTTCATCAGAGTTTAATTTAAGAATTAGATTGATAGTGTTAATTGAATTGATTCTCTGTGGATCGACCATTGCTTACTACAACTGGTTGCAAGGTTTTTGTATTTTTTGTGGAACTTGGCAACTATTTTTTTATATTTATTTTTAATCACATTCCACACCACACCAAATTTTGGCGTCATTATCGGGGAACTAATTTTCCAATTGCGCTATTAATTTGTTTCCTATTTTATCTCTGTTTTTATTTTTTTTAATAGTTTCAATTGTTTACTTCAACTATCTTGCAGGTGTTCATGTCCGGTGAAGAGGTGAATGAGCAACTGAGGAATTTAAGGTGTTACTTTGAACAAATTAGCTCACAATTCACACCTGCTGACGTTGAAGCTGCCCGTCACATAGATCTTTCCAGTTCTGCGGCATCTGAGATATCTGAGCCACCTGAAGAAGAAGTGATGGCAGAAAATACACTAAGGATGTTGGGTGCTCATGACTTAGACCAATAACCTCTGTGCATAGAAATTCCTGAGAATGAGGAGGCATTTGAGTTGAAATCTGGCCTAATTCATCTTTTACCATATTTCAATGGACTAGCCGGAGAAGATCCTAACAAACATCTGAAGGAAATCCATGTTGTGTGTTCTAGCATGAAGCCTGTGGGAATTTCATTGGAGCAAGTCAAGCTGAGAGCTTTTCCGTTTTCCCTGAAGGATTCTGCAAAGGAGTGGCTGTACTACTTGTCACCCGGATCTATTCAGATATGGCAAGACATGGCTCGGGCTTTCCTAGATAGATATTTCCCTGCGTCAAAGGCCGCAACCATCAGAAAAGAAATTTGCGGCATCCAGCAAAGACATGGGGAATCACTTCATGAGTATTGGGAGAGATTCAAGAGATTGTGTGCTAGCTGCCCTCAGCATCAGATTAGTGAACAACTTCTGATACAATACTTTTATGAAGGTTTACTAGTGATGGACTGCAACATGATTGATGCTGCCAGTGGAGGAGCTTTGGTTGATAAGACTCCTCGAGAAGCTAGAAACTTGATATCTAGAATGGCTGCGAATACTCAACAATTCTTCACTCGGAATGATACAGGGGTGAGAGCAGTTAAAGAGGCTGACACTACTAGCTTGCAGCATCAAATAACTCAGTTGACTACTATGGTTCAGAAGCTGAAGGACAATAGGAAAGCACCAGTACAGGCATGTGGGATTTGTTGCTCTTTAGGACATCCCACTGATATGTGTCCCACTTTGCAAAAAGACACCAATGAAGAGGCCAAGGCAGTGGGGGGATTTTTTGGTTTATCCAAAAACTACAACCCCTACTGTAACACATATAATCCGGGGTGGAGAGATCATCCAAACTTTAGCTATGCAAAACAGCCCCAAGCTCAAGCTCAACCTCAAGTCTATGGGCCTCCAGGGTTTCAGCAAAGATAAGCACCCTTTCCTCCCAGGGAACCACAAGTTCAAGCTCCTAGGCAACCTGAGCCTTCGTTGGAAGAACTAGTGAGGCAAATGGCCACCAGTAATATTCGATTCTGCCAAGAAGAAACAATGGCCACTTCGCATCAAGATTTTTGCGGATCCTAAGTGGGACGGGTTGGCTACTGAGATCAACAAGGTGCAGAGTCAGATTTCAGGGAAACTTCCCTCGCAGCCAGAGGTGAACCCAAGAGAAAATGCTAGTGCTGTCACCTTGCGAAGTGGGAAAACGCTTGATGGGCCCACATATTCCCTAGTCACTGAAGACAAAGCTCAAAATCCTAAGGAGGTAGATGATGAGGGGATCCATTCTAAGACCCCTAAGGTAAGTGTTTCTGACCCACTTCCTAAATATGTCACTAAGGCCCATTTTCCAAGTAGGTTGGTTAAAAATAAGAAAGAAGAAGCGGATAAAGAGATCTTAGAGACTTTTAGGAAAGTTAAAGTTAACATTCCTCTGTTAGATGCCATAAAGCAAGTGCTTAGATATGCTAAATTCTTAAAAGAGTTATGCACTAACAAAAGGAAGTTGAAAGGTAATGAACGGGTCCAAGTGGGAGCAAATGTTTCAGTTGTTTTTAATAAGAAACTCCCAACTAAATGTAAGGATCCTGGCACATTCACTATACCATGCATTATCGGTAATGCCAGGTTTGAGAGGGTCATGCTAGATTTAGGTGCATCTATTAATGTCATACCCTTTTTCTATTTATGCATCTTTACATCTAGGACCTTTAGAACCTACTGGAGTTATTATTCAAGGCGCGACAGTGTGTCTAACGCTTACCCTAAGGGGTTGTTGAAGATGTTTTGGTGCGAGTAAATGAACCGGGTGTTTCGGCAGATTTCTATGTGCTGGACATGGAGGAGGACAAATCTCCCAACTCTGCCCCCACTCTCTTGGGGAGGCCTTTCCTCAAGACTGCCCGAACTAAAATTGATGTGCATTCGGGAACATTGACTATGGAATTTAATGGAGAGTTGATTAGATTCAACATCTTCGAGGCCATGAGATACCCGAGTGATGTGCACTCTGCCTATGTTATTGATTCTTTTGATGTTGTTGAATCTTTAATTTCTACTAGTTTTGAGTCTGATCAATTTGATGTTCTTGATACAATTATGACTCGCAATTTAGATTTTCAGGATTCAAAGAATGATGACCAAGGGGAGCCATGGAGTGAGGAGATTAATGAAGTGGTGGCAGCCTTGCATACACTCTCTTCCACCTCAGAAGGGCATGAAGTATCGTATGTTGATTTGCCTTTGACCACTGATGTACCTAAACTTTACGTGTGCGAGCATCTTTTCATTGAGTGGAATTGAAAGAATTGCCCTCCTATTTGAAATATATTTTTCTGGGAGAGAAAGAGACACTCCCGGTAATAATTGCTAAATCCCTCACCAAAGAGCAAGAGAGAGAGCTTGATTTTTGTGTTGAAAGAACACAAGAATGACCATCGGGTGGACTATTGCGGATATCAAAGGTATTAGCCCCTCCATTTACATGCATCGAATCTTAATGGAGGAGGGGGCTAAGCCAGTGAGAGAACCACAGAGGAGGTTGAATCCCCCGATGATGGATGTTGTGAAGAAGGAGATACTAAAGCTCCTAAGTATGAGGGTCATATACCCCATTTCTGACAGCAAGTGGGTAAGCCCGGTCCAGGTAGTACCAAAGAAATCTGGCATTACTGTGGTAAGAAATGCTGAGAATGAGCTTATTCCCACTAGATTACAGACAGGGTGGCGTGTTTGTATAGATTATAGAAAATTGAATGCTGCCACCAGAAAAGACCACTTCCCTTTACCCTTTATTGATCAAATATTAGAGAGATTAGCTGGTCATTCTCATTATTGTTTCTTATATGGATTTTCAGGTTATAACCAGATTGCTATCGCTCCGGAAGATCAGGACAAGACCACTTTCATTTGTCCTTTTGGCACCTTTGCTTATAGGCGAATGCCTTTTGGACTTTGCAATGCGCCAGGGACCTTTCAGAGATGTATGGTGAGTCTTTTTTCTGATTACATAGAAAACATCATTGAGGTCTTCATGGATGATTTTAGTGTATTTGGGAATGGTTTTGAGAAGTGCTTGGAACATTTGACTTTGGTTTTAAAGAGATGCATTGACACTAACCTTGTTTTAAATTGGGAAAAATACCATTTCATGGTAGAAGAAGGTATTGTGTTAGGTCATGTAATCTCGGCTAGGGGCATTGAAGTTGATAAAGCTAAGGTAGAACTTGTGCGTTCATTACCCCCGCCCACCAATGTGCGAGATATTCGTTCTTTTCTTGGTCATGCAGGTTTCTATCGGCGCTTCATCAAAGACTTCTCCAAGATATCAACACCCCTTTGCACACTTCTCCAAAAAGATGTGCCATTTCAATTTGATGAGAAGTGTATGAAGGCTTTCATTACACTTAAGGAGTTGATGACTGAGGCACCTATCATTAGGCCACCAAATTAGGAGCTTCATTCGAATTAATGTGTGATGCGAGTGATTTTTGCGGTAGAAATTTGTCTTAGGACGGCGAGTTGATAGGGTTCCTTATGCTATTTACTATGCATCAAGGACCCTAAATGATGCTCAACTAAATTATTCCACAACTGAGAAAGAACTTCTTCTTGGTTGTTTTTGCTTTAGAGAAATTTAGATCATATTTAATTGGCTCTAAAGTAATTATTTTTTCTGATCATGCAGCATTGAAGTACCTACTGGCAAAGAAGGAGGCGAAGCCAAGATTGCTCCGATGGATTCTGTTGCTCCAAGAGTTCGACTTGGAGATTAAAGATAAAAAAGGGAGCGAAAACTTGGTGGCAGACCATTTGAGCAGATTGGTGACTGAAGAGGAGGACATACCTATTCCAGAGAGCTTTCCAGATGAGCAATTAATGGCTATCGCAACCACTATTCTGTGGTATGCTGATATTGCCAATTATTTGGCCACCAAGGACTTTCCGGCAGGCCTGAACAAGGCACAGCGAGATAAGCTGAGGAGTGATTGCAAGTACTATATTTGGGATGATCCTTACCTTTGGAAGCATTGCATGGATCAAGTGATTCAGAGATGTATCCCAGATTCAGAGACTCACTCTGTTCTCTCTTTTTGCCATACCTATGCCTGTGGAGGACATTTCGACATGAAGAGGACAGCCAACAAAGTGCTTGACAGTGATTTTTACTGGCCTACCATCTTTAAGGATGCTTATAATTTCTGTAAGTCATGTGACCGCTGTCAAAGAACAGGTAATATTGGTCCACAAAATCAAATGCCTCAAACTCCAATAATCTTTGTGGAAGTCTTCGATGTTTGGGGCATTGACTTCATAGGACCATTTCCTCCTTCGTTTGGTTTCTCCTATATTCTTTTAGCTGTGGATTATGTTTCAAAATGGGTGGAAGCTAAAGTCACTACATCTGATGATTCTAAGACTGTTGTGGATTTTGTGAAGTCCTTTATTTTTTCCAGGTTTGGCACTCCCAGAGCCATCATCAGTGACCAAGGAACACATTTTTGCAATAGAATCTTTGAAGCCCTGTTGAAGAAATATGGGGTGGTGCACCAGATCTCTACTCCTTATCATCCTCAAACGAATGGCCAGACTGAGGTGTCCAATTGGGAGATCAAGTCTATCCTTGAAAAAACTGTGAATCCCACGCGCAAGGATTGGAGTACTAGACTTACTGATGCCTTGTGGGCTTATCAGATTGCATACAAGACCCCTATTGGCATGTCCCCATTCTGATTGGTTTATGGGAAGCCCTGCCACCTGCCAGTAGAGCTGGAACATCGATCTTACTGGGCTATCAAGCAAGTTAACTTGCATTTGGAAGGTGCTGGCAAGCAGAGAAAACTCCAAATTCAGGAGTTGGAAGAATTGAGGAATGAGGCCTTTGAGAGTGCCCTCATTTACAAGGCCAAAACCAAAGCATTTCATGATCAAATGATCTCTAGGAAAAGCTTTCACCAAGGCCAAAGAGTGTTGCTGTACCAATCCAGACTCAAATTATTCCCAGGTAAGTTACGTTCTAAATGGATTGGCCCATTTGTAGTAACTACTGTTTCTCCTTCTGGTGCAGTGGAGATCATGAACGAGACCTCTGGAAAGACATTCAAGGTCAATGGGCACCGTCTCAAGCCTTACCATAAACTTCCGGAGAATGCAGTAGTTGAAGACATGCCTCTTCTCCATCCATCTTATGAAGAATCCTGAGGAGTATCACAATGTCTAGCTGAGGACAATAAACCAAGCGCTTATTGGGAGGCAACCTAATCAGATTTGCTTTCTTTTTCCTTTCTGTTTTACGTTGTTTAGTTTCTTAGTTTAGCCTATTTTTAAGTGTTTCTTGCTTGATGATACCTGTCTCCTTGCTAGTTTTTGTGTTTTGACTTGCTTAGTTTTAGTTTGATTGCTTGAGTTCATGGTTTGTTGAGTGCATGCAGTCATGAGGAACAGTTTAGAGTGCGTTTTGTAAGTCAGCAGAATACACGGGGTGGGCCGTGTCACATGACACGGCTCGTGTCCTCATGACAGCACCCCCAATTACTGTAAAAAAATACATGGGGTGGGCCGTGTCACATGACACGGCCCGTGTTTTCGAGGATAGGACATTTGGTGCGATTCAGAGAGAGAGGTATGGGGTATGGCCGTGTCATATGACACGGCCGTGTTGTCTGCGCGCAGCTTATTACTAAGCACAGAGGAGTACACGGGGTGGGCCGTGTCCTACGACACGGCCGTGTACTCGTGACGGCACCCCACTTAAACCCCGATTTAGGGATTTACGCCTAATTTCCCCAATTTCCCTTCTCTCTTCTCTTTCTGCGACCATCACCCTTTCCCCTCCAATATCCTTTTACCCACCACCATTCTCCATCCTCCTTCACCGTATTTCACCATTATCACCTCCCCTCTCCCCGGACGCAGCTCCTCTCCATCCTCTCCATCATTCTCCTCATTTTCCACCAATTTCTCCATACCATTGCTTCTCCTACTTCCTCATTCACGGTTCCATCCCATTTTTTTTTTCTTTATTTCTTCTCGCTTCTTCCCGGTGATGGGTCCTAAAAAGCGCGTCAAGACCACCGCCGTTTGCTTCTGTTCGCTCCATCCCCATCGTACGGCTCTAGGTGTGCTCGGTCTCCATCACCCCACGTGAGCCCTCACCCCCCTCGGGTGCTAGTCAACCCTATTGACGTGAAAGGTAGTGGTTCCCACTCGTTTTTAGATGTAGATACCCTTAGGGCTATAGGGTTATATGATGAGGTGTTTGCTCTATTGGGTAGGATTGGTTGGGTTGATTTCGCACTATTACAGAGGCCTACTTTTACTGAGTTAACTAGGGAGTTTATTTCTAGTTTTAATCGTAAGCTTTATCCTCTGTCTGATCAAACCAGATGGCCTGGTGAAATCACCTTTAGGTTGTTTGGTAATTCTCATTCTGGTAATATCCATATGTTTCGAACTGTTTTTGGTTTTCCTGAGGGAGAAAATATGTTACCCCGTGATTTTAATGCTAATCGTGTGTGGTCTGAGCTCACTGTGCCTGGGTCTGATGACTATGATCCTAAGGTGTCTAAAGCTTCTAGGCTTAGGTCCCCTGCCCATCGTTATATTCAGAAATGGTTAGCTAATACTCTTTGTGGTAGGGGGAGAGTCAATGGACAATTAGTCGTTCTGAGTTATTTTTCTTGCACTGCATGATTGAGGGAGTTCCTGTTAATAGAGGGTATTGGCTCTATAATCAGTTTCACCACGTAGGGACCACTCTAGCTGGTCGCATTGTGATAGGGGGATATGTGACAGCCATTGCTGATCATTTTGATTACTTGCATTTGTTAGAGGAGGCACCAGTCCAGGGTCCCACTGCTATTGACAGGGCTATTTTAGTATCTATGAAGCTCTGCACTCGTTTAAATGGTGCTCTTGTCTTGTTTGGTGCTGATGATGCTGCTTTGCCTAGGGCTGATCCGGCTCCTGAGCCGCATGAGGATATTGCTGTCTCGCCTCCTCCCGTGTTTGCTGATAATGTGGGCCCTTCCACTCAACCTGGCGTAGCTTCCTATGATGCTATTTTAGCCCGTATTGACTGCTTGGAGCTGGACCATGCTACTCGCTTCTAGCGCTTGGAGGATCACTTTCAGGCTCTAGAGGTTGCACGCGATCAGAGAATGGATGCCATTGATGGCAAGCTTGATCTTCTGCTTCAGCGTTTTTCATATCCCCCTTCTCCATCTTGATGTATTTTCATTTTGAGGTTGTGTCTTTCATTTTGCTGGCTTAATGGACATTGTTTTGGTTACTATTGGTTTATCTTTTGTATTTGCTTGAGTTTCACGATGCGGACTCAATTCTTCATATATACTTTGCTTATTCCTGTGGATTCCTTTTAGATGTTGTGTATGCTTTGACATTGAGGACATTGTCTATTTTAAGTGTGGGGGGAAGTTTGAAGTTTGATTTTGACCTTAATTGCACATTCTAATTTTAATGGCATATCTGGTGCATGTTTTTCTAACTGGTTTTGAGAGTATGTTGAGCGATGAGTAAGTGATTGATTTTTATTGCCAGGTTTTTAAGCCTAAAGGAGTTAACTTTCTTGATTCTAAACTTGCACTGAGAGGTTTTGAAAATTGAAAGAGTTTTGAGAATATGATAAAATTGGGACCTAGTGAGTTTTTGGGCCTTAAAGTGAATGACTAATTTTAAGTCATTTCTGTTCTTTATTGTGTGATTTCACTTGTGATTATATGCTTTTCAGAACTTGATTTGACTCTCTTTTAAATTGCAAATGATCACTGCACATTTTTGAGATGATAAATACATTTCTTTCTTTCAGCTACTGGCCAAATAGCTATCCTTGTATTTTGATCCATTGTTTCACCCCTTTGAGCCTGAATGATTTCCTTTCTTTTTATTATAGCTCAATACAAGCCTAATAGTGAAAAACCATTGCTACCCTACCTTAGGGAGTAGAAGAGCTTAATAATTATGTTGGGAATTGTGTTTGAATAAGTGTGGGGGTGATTACATAGTTTTGATAATAATAAAAAAAGAAAGAAAGGAAAAAAAAAGAGATTGATAAGTTGGTTGATGAATGAAAAAAGTCAAGCAAAAGATGAAGATGGATTGAAAAGTGTTGGGGTAATTGTGCAAAAGTGTTTAATTTTTATCTTCCCCTTGGCTCTTTTATTTCTGATGGTCTAACTTTGTTTATCCTTGATATATCTTACCTTGACCTTGACCCCATTACAACCTGATTAAAGACCTTTTGATCTTTGTGTGCATGTGATTTAGGTGGTGGAGAAGTAGAGACTTGTCAAGCCTATGATAAGGCATGTTTTCATGAGTTGGTTGAAAGTAAATACAAGCCCAAAATACTTGAGTGAAATAGAGTACATCTGTGAGGATTTATCATGTTGACTTAACCCTGATATTGGATTGACCTGGCTTGCTGATTTGGATTGTTGAGAGAGGAAATTCCTGAATGCTTAGATTCCTTGAAAGGACTGATGTGTGTAGATCTTTGCTCATTATTCAGTACTTTTGTTACTTTTTGGGAAGCATGTGCTTGATTTTATGTTTTTGCTCAGGAGTACAAAAGGTTAAGTGTGGGGGTATTTGATCTGTTAATAATTTCAGCTCTTTTATGTTCTTTGTTTGATCTAATCGGATTCCAAATGTGCTTAATTGTTGACATTTAGCTAAGTTTCTAATTTAGAGTTGTCTTTGAATGTTTATTGTGAAACTATGCTTAAATGTGGTTATAAACACTCATAAAAGTATTGTGATTTTCAGGAGATCTATGAGTAATGGAGTCCATTGGTATTGAACTATTGAGAAGAGAGTTAAGAGACTTAAGGGAATCAGTATCAACCCCTAGAAGCAAAGGAAGAAGGGCATTCATGAAGAATCAAGGCTGAATTAGAAGAAAATGATCAACACGGCCCGTGTCAAATGACATGGGGTAAGCCGTGTATTATTCTGAGTTTGAAGACTAGAAGATTTTGAAGAACACGGCCCGTGTCAAATGACACGGGGTAGGCCGTGTACTTCTCTGAATTCACGAGGAAGAGTCAATTTCAAGCCTTGACCGAGAACACGACCCGTGTCATATGACACGGGGTGGGCCGTGTTCTTCTCTGACTTTGGAATAGCTGGGAATCTGTCATCAGAATTGGACACGGGTTGGGCCGTGTAAAATGACACGGCCCGTGTCATCGACTCAGAAGTTTAATTTCGTATTTTAATGCTAAATTAGGTTCCTAAACCTATAAATAGGGTTGCCTAGAGCCGTTAAAGAGGGTCTGAACAGAGAGAGCCGTCAAGGAAACTGAGAGAAACACGAAGACCAAGAAGAGGAAGGATTCGATTGAGGATTAGAGACTCGGATTCGAGCGATTAAAGATCAATCACTCTCAAGCCTTGAAAACTAGTTTGATCTTTAGTTTTTCTTTTCTTCTTTTGTTCTGAACAATGTTTTATTTTAATTCTTCTTCTGTTTTTGAATTTGCTATGTGTGGCTAAACTTTTTGATTGGTTAAGGGAGGATGAAACTCTAGTTTTGATTATGTGAATCTTGCATATTTCTTTATATTAATACAATTATGTTTTTATTCATATGTTTCTATTCTTAAATCAATATAAAGGTTGTTATATTCTTGCCAAATTTTGAGAGTGGTAAAACTAGGATTGCTATCTATGTGTTGCTGGTGATGGTATGACTAGTGAGACATATAATCTAAGTAATTTAATCCCGTGTGTGATTAGACCTTAGTGTGATTGGTTTTCTAATTCTTAATGCAATCATTAGGTAGGTGTAAGAGCGGTTGCTTTACAAATAACTAATCGTTTGGGTTTGATTTGAGCTGGTTCTTTGAATCAAGCGAAACTTAAGGAGGACACAGGATTTATCTCACAATCACATAAGAACATAATTGATCATGTTGGTATAAAGGGTATGTAAGTTGGCGTAATCATATAAATCTAGTGGTGGATTCCATCTCTTAACCAATATCTTTAACTTGATAATTCAATTTGTGTTTACTGTTTTGATTTAAGTTTAATTTCTTTTGTTAGTTTTAATTAACAAAACCCCCCCTTTTAATTTTACTGTTTATTTTTCATCAGAGTTTAATTTAGGAATTAGATTGATAGTGTTAATTGAATTGGTTCTCTGTGGATCAACCCTTACTTACTACAACTGGTTGCAAAGTTTTTGTATTTTTGGTAGAACTTGGCAACTGTTTTTTGATATTTATTTTTAATCACATTCCACACCACACCAATACGTATAGAGTAGAAGATCTTCAAAACCCTATATCTCTTTGAAGAATTGTTATGGATTAAAGTGCACTTCCGCTCTTGTGTTCCTGTTATCTTTTTTTTTAAAATCTAAATGGAGAATGGTTAAATCTTTTGAACTTCATCTATATTGAAATTTGATTTTTTTTATGAATATTTCAAAAATTGAAATTAACATCATTTTCTTACTGTTTATTATGTACACTGCTACTGCTAAGAGCATCCTATGTAACGTGCCTTTTCTGGTAGCAAAAGAAAAAAAAGACTTCAATTCATCAAAAAAACAATAGCCCCATTTGTTCTTCAAAATACTGTATGCTGCGAACTGCTCTATACAGCAACGGCTAATTAATGATCATGAATCATGATCATGCGCCAGCGGCACCATCATCAATCGATCACTATAACATTTTACTCAAGAACAAAAAAATTAATATTTTGTTCCATAATTAAACCCATAATATCGCAAATTAGTAACTGGATAACAAATTAAGTTTCAAATTGACCCACAAGCCAAAGCCAAATTAACAGGCCACGTGGCATGGAATCCTCGTTTTATTATAAACAAAAAAGAGGCCACATATATTATGTCAAACACCCACATATATGTTAACTATTGTACAAAGCACACGCCTCTCATATATTCCTTCCTTGGAGAATCAATTCCCTTTGCTCTTGGGCACCGTCACCACCAGCTTCCCACCGCTGCAAACGGCGGTGGCCATCTCTGGCCGCGAAGACGCCGGAAGTCGGAACCGCCAATGATCAATGGCAAAACGAAGGTGCTGACCTGCCAGCGTGACATCACCGCCGTTCATTCCCACGATAACGATTTTGGTGACACCCGGGATAATCTCGATGGCGTGAGCTCGCACACCACCGGCGTTGGAGTTGAACGTGTTTATATTGTTGTTGCACAAAGCAATGAAGCGAAGAAACTGCGGTGTTTCCTCGATCGAAACGTCAGCGTCTGAGTGGAAGGGGAGCTCCAGCACGTTGTCGAACACGTGAGGCAGTCTCCATAGCTTCTTCGAGTTTGAGTTTGAGTTTGAGTTTGAGCTTGGGGTCGATGAAACGACGGCGTGCTGGGAACGCTGGTTGTTTCGCTTCTTTGCGGACAGGAAAACCTTCATGGTGAACATGGTGTCGCTGCAGCACCTTAATTAATTTACTCCAACCACTTCTAGTTAAGTCCTTGTTTGGATATGTATGTGTGTGAGTTTGTTAGCTAGTAGCTAAGGTTGGAGAGGGAATTCAGAAATGGGTGTATTCAATGGATTTATTATAGCCATAGGAATTTTTGTCGATGGTGATATATAGGGACCTCATGTAGATGGTTGGACGAAACTACCCTCCAAGTATGGCCTGTGAATGACGGCATTGCTTGCCTTTGCTTTCTTTGTTCGCAGGAATTCTAAAAAGGTTTGAGGCCAAACGAAAGGAATAGAATCCGTGTTAATTTTGGGTTCGGAAATTGAAATTGTATGGTGACCGTGATGCTGATTGCTGATTATTATTTGTTTAAGGGGTTCGTATAAATTCACGAATCTCTGTATTAGGATAATTTTATTATATTCTTTGACACAAGATAAAAAGATCCCCATTCAAATCGAATTGTCAGACTCCACATTGGGTGGGGGACTCACTGCCATTTAAACCCTATCCCAAGCCCAAGTCCAATCACACTTTTGCTTATATATATCATATACATTGAACACTTTTCTAACTTCGGTTTTATTTATACTTGATAGTGTGATTTGACTACGACGAATACAATGCAATTATATATTCAATCAACAGTTCCATGTTAGTGAGAGTAGCTTTATTCCCAAACCTTATTCTGTTATTTACTTATATAGTGTAATCGGTTTTATTTCTGCTTGTTTTTTGCTATCAAAATTTAGTTTCAAAATAAGGATTCAAGCAAAACACTCCACTGCTTAGTGCTGGAGAGGAGTAGTTTTAATATTAGCTTTACCTATTATATTAAGTTTTAAATTTTACAATAAAAGTTAAGTTTTTATTGTTTTAAAACCTTCTAACTATTGATATATTTACACTAGTTCTATATAATTTTTTCATGTCAGAGAATTGCTAATCACCACTACAGAGCACTATTACCATCGGCCAGAACCAGAGTCACAATGACTAGAACCAGATTTTCACCATCACCAGCCTCTTTCATGATGGTCGACCAGAGCTCCACCTGAGCTCGTCGCACCGCCAAGCCTAACCACCTGACACATGCTTCGTCGAAAAACCCATTCCGGCCATTGAGGCCAGCACCAAATGGCTCCAACAATATCCATCCAAGGTTTTCTTCTCAAATCTCAATCTTGTTCCGTTCAAAATTGCAGACTTTTCTTTTCCTTTCTATTTTCGCTCTTTTTTTTTCTCTGTGGTTGAATAATCAAGTGGAAAAGAAATGGTGTTGAATATTTTGCTCATCTGGTGTGAAATCTGGTGCGCAGCTACCATAAGATTTAGACCCAAGTGTGAGATCTGGTGCGCAACTACCACCGGATCTGTTGGTGGTGATGGGTGGCGCTGGCGGAAGTGGAGGTTAGTGTTCGATGCTGGTGGATTTTATAGTGGCTAGAGTGCTGGGCGGAGCAGAGGCTCACATGGATTGCTGCAGTGGTGCCACTACTGCAAGGATGGTGAAAGAGGCTCCTGGTGGTGGTTTCGACCGAAGGGGACCAACCGGCCGGCGGCAAGGATGGTGATAGGAGAAAGGTGGGTGTGCAAATAATATAATATAATTGAAGAATCATTTTACATTATTTATTTATCTTTGTTACCTAATTACCAAGTTTTAAGTAATGATTTATAGTCATTAATTTATTTCTTAACGTATCCAACGACCTATTTTACAAGCTTTATGAATGGACCTTTGACTACAAGTTTCATATTATAACGACCCACTGGAGAGGTATACGATTGGTATGAATCCTTGATCAATTGAAGACTGTTTGTTCTGCAATTTATTTTTTATGCTATTTAATCTTAGGTTCCTTGTGTACCTTCGGATGACAGTAGCATTTTCCCTTTTTTCTTCTGGTAGACATGTGCTTTTGTTTATGTTGATCGTCTGTTGGACAGATCAATTGACAACTTTTAGCAAATGGGGTTGCTCTCTTTAGACTAATGAATGAACCATTAACAGATCGTCCGTGGAACCCCTAAGAACCTTGAAGATTTTGATAGAGAAACCCAATAGTGCCATAGACCTTGAAATAATGAAAGTTGAACAGTACTGTCGTACATCATGTGACTAAACTTTGATGAGGGCATGAGGCCTCCTCATCTCACTTATTCATATTAGAGTTCTGTTTTCTTGCTAGATATATGTGAGTAATATTATTTATCTATAATATTTAATTATCTATACATATACACACACACATATATATATATAAGCTATTAAATAAATTTCTATAATTTTTTTATTTTTTTATTATTACATATCTTAATTTTTTTTGTTATCATATATATTATAAAGAAAAAACTAAAAAAAGAAAGTCGGGATCTGATGTTATAACTTATAATTATGTTTCTATCGGAAATCCACCGTGGGTCCATATTGAGTTATTGCATTTAGTTACTACTACTATGCTGCTACATATTAGTCGGAAGCTAGACTACTCCATTAATAATTATCGTTAATAAAGAGTGTTGGTTCAATAATATACCAGATATTTTAAATTCAAATATTCATACTACCGTAATTAAAATAATAATAATAATACTTTCATTTGCAGAAATTTGTCATTTGATGACATTTATTATCCTAAATGATGTTTTGGTGGGAAAAGTTTCACCAACCGATAAAAGCATTTTTTTTAATAGTCCATCGATAATTATCCACTCAAAACTGTTATATTTGAATGTAATTTGTGTTATACATCATTTTTTTTTGTCCGTAATATCCTTAGTTGATAATTAAAAGACTAATCTTTCGGTATATAATCGACACTTAAATAAGGACTCATCTTAAAAGTGTTATTTTTATATATATAAATTCTAAGATCAAATTCAAAACCACACATTTAATATATGTTATACATTATTTTGTAATTACAGCAACACGTGATTAAAAAAATCTTACTAATTAAAATTAAAAAGTGTAATTTACCAAAAAAACATAAAATTGAAAAGTGTATAGAAGTGCATGTAATTTAATGGTATATTTAGATGATAGGTAATGAGTGAAAGGAAAAGAGAATGAGAGGAAGGGAAAGGGAATGAGAGGAAGGAAAAGGGAATGAGGGGAAGGAAAATAACTTTCCTTATTTGAGAGTTTTAAAATACATGGAAAGTGAAAGAAACACATAGGAAATCATTTTCCCTCTCTTCTCCTCAAAGGTCTAACCTTTGTACCTTCCAAAATTAAGGTGGAATGAGTGGAACATATGAGTTAATGAAGTTCCGTTCCATTCTCTTATTAATATTCTAAACAAATAGAAAAGTAAGTATATTCCATTCTTTCCCTTCCCTTTTCGATCCATCATCATCTATTCTATTCCATTCAATTAATGAAAAAACATTCAAACATAATATAAGTTAAAATTCAAGTCAATTTTTTTAATTAAATTTATTTAAAATCGTTTATGATAGCTAATGGCTTTAACTTATCTGATTGATCTTTTGCTTATGATAATTATATGACTTAGAATTCGAATCTATGTTTTCTGTTAGTAAACAATCTATAATTTTATTACAAATTATTACTCTTTGTTTGAATTTTTTATTATAAATGAAATGGAGAGCTATATAATCAAATGAAATAGAATGGAATGAGATTAAATGAAATAAAGTTCTTATGCTATTGTTTGGATATATAGTGATGAATTGGAAGAAAATTTTCATTTTATTATTTGAAAATTTTAGTAAGAGGAAATAGAATAATAAAAAATATAAAATTGTGTTCTCATATTACCTTTAACTTATCTCAAACACACTAAACCATGGGATTAATGACAAAGATGTAACTTCATAAGTGGTTCTATTCCTTTCCACATCCATCATCCCTTGACCTGCGAGAAGAAAAATGAGGGAACGGAATGGGATGAATTCCATCTAATTCTATTTTATTCCATCTTATTTAAAAAAAAATCAAAAAATAGTACTCATTACCATTCCATTTTATTTTACTCGTTTCCATTTCTTATCATCAGTCCAAACATAAAGGGATTAACACTTATAGTTATGGATTTAGTTTTTTCTTTTTTTTCTCAGACGAGTTCCGGATGGAGATTTGCTAATTCGGATATAGGGTGATGGAGCATTGTGGACTGAAATTAATGGACTGTACTGGGCCTAAGACCCAAAGAAAGGTTGGGTCAACCAGTGATGTAACATATGTGTGTTATGTTTCAAACGGCTCTGTTGCATTGTCATACGAACATACTATTTGTTCTTTTGGGCCTTAGTCATAACAAGGTTGGAGATAGAAATTTACAGATTCATTCCATTTAACAATAACCGAGTGTGGTCCTGGGATTTTACCATAAATGGGAGATCATGAGTTGGTGAATGCATGCAGACATCGGACTTTGTCTTATGCCAATGACAGAATTTCGACAACCAAAGAAAGAAATTCCAGTATATTGCATTAATGTTGGTGAGCCATCGGTGAAGAAAAATCCAAATGAAACTGTTTTTTCGTGTCTGGTTTACAAAACAAAACCTTCTTTTTAATATTTGACCATGTATCCATACAGACATTATTATAAAATTAACTTCTCAAACAGTGTTACAACTAATAAGTTCTCTCTACAATTGCCTTTTTCAAAGTTTGTTTTCAAAACCTTATACTCTGTTATGATAGATTATATATGGTTAATACAATACTTGAATTCTTTTATGGTTGTTACTACTTTGAATATGTTAGCAATCTTAATGATTAACAAAATTTAATTTTGTTTCATATCTTTGTTTTAAGTCTTATAATTTTGTCTTGATTCTGAGATGAAATTTGTGGCTTTTCCCTTAGGAAAATAATTAATTTTTTAAAATATAATATATGGTAATCTTAAATACTTGAATGAAATAGAAAATTAAATTAAATTCATAATTTTATAAATATAACAATGTTCATAATATAAACCTAAATTCAATAATGAATTCTATAATTATAAAATATTTAGTGATATAAAACTAACGGGTTTTTTTATACTAATATTGATGACTTTTTAAAAAATATATATATTTACATTCTACATCACTTTCATTTTTATTAAAATGCGATAATTATAAAATACAGTCAAAAGCTGCCGTGGGTGGAAGTAATTTTCAATTTAACAGTTTAAATTTACATTTTTCTTTAAGATTTTTTTAACGAGTGTCCTAAGTACACTTGTTAAAAAATTAAAAATAAAAAGTTTTACATAAAAAGTAGAGTTTTTTAAATTTTTAATGTATTGAATATTTTATTTTTTATGAAATTTTTTTTATTTTAAATCCTTAACAAGTATCCTTACGATATGTTTGGATTGAGGATTTTGGAAGAAAATGAAAAGAAAGACTTATTTTTTATTTCTAAATTAAGGACATTATAAAATGTTTAAAATAAATAAATAAAGACTAATTAAAAAGTTATATGGTCATCTTTCATTTTATTTCTTCATTTTTAAAAAATCTCAAATATAAAAAATGTTAACTCAAAATAAAAAATAAGTCCTCCATTTTCTTTCCCTTCAAAACTCTCCAAAACTATAACTCTCAAATGCACCCTTAGGAACTCTTTGGAAAACCCTTTCTTTAATCAACTAATAATTCTTTTGCTTCATTATATATAGAAGCCGCCTTCCATACAAGTAAATTCTGTGTAATATCTTTTAGAAAAAAAAAACTAAGTTTTAGTTGAGAAGCCCCCCTCAATAGAACGGTTTTCATGAAAATAACTCAGAAAGAAAATTCTCATGGGGGAATACAAACTTTATGCGATGAGCCAGAAACGTTGGTACTTGTTAACACTGTTATGATAGTAACTAATATATTTGTGCTCAACAATCCATTTACAATTTTATATACATAAATCAAATTTCTACAAGTCAACTACTAAGAGCCGGTTTGTTTGAAGCCACCGGGCGATTAAAGGCAGGAGGTCTGTTGTTCCTTCTACTTGATGTGCCTCAGGAAGTGTTTTTTTTTTTTTTTTTTGGTTTGCTATGGAAGGAATCTCAACCAAACTAGCAGCAACTATACTCAAACATTACCTTGGTTTAAATCAATGCAGTTGCACTAAACCCCTAAAAGTGGTGTTACTTATTTTATATATTAAATAGATGTATACCTTTTATTTGCATGACAGAAGTTCAAATTTCATGAGTGTAGGATTATCAAGTCATTGTTTTAACTAATTACGAATTCATTTGGTTGAAATAAAATTTCAAAGAGCTTTAATTTAGAGATATTAAGCAAGTGACACTCATATGTAATAATTATGTATAAGTTATTTTGCATATCATCTCAGATCTAAATTTTTATTAAAGGATTAAATATATTGAAGTGGATTGTTATTTTATTAAAAAAAAATTCCTATCAAGAGATATAACTATTAATTTTGTTTACTCAAATATCAACAAGTGAATATCTTCGCTAAATCTCAAAGAAGTTATCAGATAAATTATTTGTATACTAAGCTTGGCATGTATGATTTATATATTCTAACTTGAAGCAAAGTATTGAAAACGTGTTTTGTTAATATTTTCTCATGTACTTTACTGTTAAGTGTCTAATTAGTTTATTGTATATAGTATATACAGTAGTGAGCCCTTATTATGTAATTATCGGAATTGGGATAATTAAGATCCATATATTCATTTGAGATTAAAAAAAAATCCATATATTCATTTCCAACCTATATATTCAGATATCATATGTAATCGAGACACAATTTGCCATATGTATCTATTTTTTTGGCCTACTCTCAACACTTACCCCCAAAAAAAATGGTGCAACTCATACCATATATATACTATAATTAAAGAAGTAACCATCACAACTCCACAATCTTATAATTATTAGAAAGTAAACAAAAATCTTCATCCACACCACACCACACAACACCACCGAGCAACAACATCTCCATGAAAACCGCCTTCCACGAGAACGGTAGCTAAACTAAATTTTTAATTTTTAAAAACTATTTGAAAGAAACTGCCTCCATGAAAGGGGTGGCATCTATGCATATTAAAGCAAATAAATTGAATTACAAGACGATGAGTAGTACGGACACCTCCTCTGCAAATTCTTCCAAGGAAGAGAAAGACCAGCTGCACTGCAGCAAGAAAAAGGTGAGAAACGAGATGATGCTGAGTTTGCTGGGTCGTCTTCCCTCCCCCCAAGAGAGGAAGAGTGGATGCAAGATGCTGGGAAAAAACCCATGGAAAGAACCATCTAGACGCTCCTATGTGGACACTCTGAGGAAAGGAACCAGCAACTAACTATCTGAAGGGGAGGACACAAGCTCAGAGGAGATGGAAGAAGAGCTTGATAAGGAAGAAAGAAGACTGAAGAGGCAATGAGTTTTTCCTAGTAAAATTCTACTCCACTGCTGATTATGATTATGCTGCTACTGGGGGACCATGGTTACTATTTGACCATTATCTTACTGTTATAAAATGGCAAGCTGATTTTAATCTTTTTAATGCTTCCATTAACAAAATAGCAGCTTGGATAAGACTACCTAGGTTAGCAATTGAGTATTATGATAAGTAGTTTCTTGGAGCTGGTGGAAATCTTGTTGGGAGGACTCTCAAAGTGGATCTTAACACTGCTAAACAGAGCCGTGGCAAGTTTGCCAGGCTATGTGTTGAAGTGGATATTGAGCAACCCCTCTTATCGAATATGAAGGAATCCATATGGTGTGCTTCTCTTGCGGAAGATTTGGTCATGCAAAGGAGCAATGTCCCCACAAAAAAAAAAGTGCTTGACAAGGGAAACTCGGGTGGAAAACCCAAGGTAATAGAGACCAAGGAATTGTCACCGCCCAGATACTCAATTCCAATGGAGGAGAAATTGACAAGGGTAATAATGGAACATATGATATAGAGGGTCAATTCGGCTCTTGGAATTTTGTTCAGAGACCCAAATGTACACGACGTGTAAATCAAGCTTTGAAGTTTTGCAAAATGAGGAAACCCAGGTAAATAACGAACATGGGCCCACTAATGATCCCAACAAATTCCTCTGGAGGGAGTGGGCCAATCTGGATTGGACCCTAACCACCAAATTTAGCTCATCCTTCTATTGGAACAGAATCAGTACAAATGAGTGAAGACCCAATTGGGACAATTGGTTTAAGTGACCCTACCCCACCATTTGGGGGTGATGCCATGCAATTATCCTAACCCTATGTTTGGATATTTTTTTATTAATGAAACGGAACGGAATAGGTAGGAATGGAATGGAAAGGAAAGGAATGGAATGGAACACCATTCTACATGTTTGGAAGTTTCATTAACTGAATCCAACGTAATCGGAATTTATGCATGTGTTCCTCTCCCCTCAATTTTGGGGGGAACAAAGGCATGATTGGGAAGAGGAAATGGCTCCGCTTACGCATTTTAAAACTCCCAAACAAGCAGTTATTTATTTCTTAGTTCTCTCTTCCGTTCTCCTCATTACCTATCATCCATACATAGTGTAAGTGGGCTATGCCTATCCCTCCTCTGCTTTTATGATTATCTTAACATGGAATTGCAGAGGAGTGGCTGCCAAATGCTTTCATCGCAAGCTCAGAGAGATGGTGAAACAATATAAGCCTGATTTGGTGGCTCTGCAAGAAACTTGGCGTAGTGGGAATGTCGCCAAAGATGTGATTCGCAGGCTAGGCTTTAAGTTTTCATCCATTGTAGAAGCTAGGGGCTTTGCCGGAGGGATTTGGCTCCTCTAGAACAATACTGACATCAAAGTCTCTGCTTGAACAACATAATCAGTACCTTTATGTCACTATTTCTGGTGTGGACCTTAGGCAGTGGATTTTCACCAGTGTTTACGCCAGCCCTCATGAAGCTGAGAGAAGAGAAGTTTGAGCGAAGCTATTCGAAAAAGCCCAATGCATACAAGGTATGAAGAGATAGCTAATGTTGAAGAGAAAAAGGGAGGGGCCTAGTAAACATCCACAAGTGCCATGCTTTCAACAACTGGATAAGTTCCTGTAATTTGATTGATCTCGGTATGAAGGGGACTAAGTTCACGTGGCGCGGTCCTCAATGGGAGGGTCCGGACAAAGTGTTTAAAAGGCTTGACCGGGCTTTATGTAATGCTCAATGGAGAATGGAGTATCATGAAGCTACTGTTAATGCTCATCCTAGGGTGCATTCAGACCATCATCCTCTGCTAATTAGCATGATTAATGAACGCCCGTTCTGTTTTGAGGCTATGTGGCTTCAACACCCTTCATTCTCTGCCTTCTTGAATGATAATTGGGATCTATGATGCACGGATACGGATACGAATATCGGATACGACACAAATATAGTACAGAGATACGACTTTTGTTAAAAAATTAAACTAACATTTATCAAGTATCTGAGTATTTGATATGAATACGGGTACGTATCCGTGTATTGACACGGATACGATAAATATTATGAAGTACCCGTGCTTCATAGATTGAGATAGTAATTTGTCACTTCCCTGCGCTGCTGCAAACTTGGCCCCTAAATTGAGAGAGTGGAATAGAGACACCTTTGGCAATGTGTTTCAGAAAAAAAAAAAAAAAAAAGACACTATTGAACAGCATTAGAGGCATCTAATGTTCGCCAAGATATGGGTACAGTAAGTTCTTGGAAAACTTAGAAACAGACCTCAGGCAATAGCTTGATGAGATTCTTATCTCAAACGCCCTGATACATATATTTGAATATATTCAAAATATCCAAATAAAAACAGTGCTACGTTACTTTACTTATTATATACCTAGCTAATAATATATTTATAATTACAATCAAGTCATTATGGAGAGTACTGAGAGAATGACAAAAATATAAACACAGATATATATATATATATATATATACACACACACATAACTCTTAATATATACAAAGCAAATATAAACTATATACATAAACTCTGTCTATTAAAACATATAAAATTATATTAGTCTTCATGCTTTGTTTTTATTTTCTTTGAAGAGTCTTGACTTGAATTTATATGAAAACACAATTGGAATGAGAATTATAATTCTCAGTAAAAGTAATTACAATATCAGTTAGTTATAATATTGTATAAACAATTCTCTAATAACCAACATAGGAGTTTCCTCTACTATTACTCATAACTGCACACTTCCTTGTAGTGTGGTTCAATAGATAGCCAACATACTGTCAAAATATAAACAATCGCTCATATAATTTTGAATATCAACAGTAACAGATAATTGCCCATACAACTGTCGTTCAAATGCAATGCTTGTAATATGTAATATGATTATGCCTAAGTAATGTCCTATAGTTATGCTAATGCAGAGTTTTATTTTTAAATCCATGCAGGGTTTCGTTTTGAAAACTATGAATGCTCAAGAAAGTAATTACAATACCAGCTTAGTTATAAATGTATAAACAATTCTCTAATAACCAACATAGGAGTTTCCTCTACTATTACTTCACTTCCTTGTAGGTGGTTCAATAGATAATAACATTACACCTATTGTCAAAATATAAACAATCGTCATATAATTTTGAATATCAACAAGAATGTGTATAATCGCTTCATCTCATTCGAGAACCTGAACGCTCCATGCAATCTGCTATAGTAGGGAGGAAGAACTGCAACCCCACTCTACTTGTAACCCTTAGCTCTCTGAGAATCTAGTACTAGTCATTATCCAACAGAGCTTTTGGACTTTCCCATTATCTCTTTTGGCCAATGATTGTGCACATCATATAGGTTACTATACATTGGAAGAGCAACGAAAACATGCAGTGTTATATATAAAAACATACACACCACAAACCTTTTCTATAGACTCAACTCAACCTAGTGAAGGATTCTATCATAGCTAATGCTTCATTTAGTTCAACTTATGGAAATAGATGAGAATTTCTCTAGAACTCTACATACTTAACTCAACTTTAACTAAAAGTAAGTAATTCACACATCTAGATAAGTAGAATATACCTATATTGGTTGTATTTAGCTTTCCTCATTATCTCACCCCAGTTGTAACCTATGTCACACTAGAGTATTTAAGGTCCCAGATACCTATTTTAGGTAACTCCTCACTTTTGGAATACCTAAAGACTTGAATTTCCATACTTAACTTAGTATTTAAGGAAGTACATCTCATTCATCATAGCTTTCTAACTCAACTTTACTAATAAAGAAGTTAAACATACCTCCACCACATCTTACGAGTATGACAAGCTACAAGTCATAATTCAATCTATTATGTATTTAGTAGTGCACTATATCCCACTTGCTAGTGAACTTAGTATACCAAACATCATCTCACTTAGGAACTAAATACATAACTCTATCACTACTCAAGTGAATCTAGTGTAAGGGTGGTTATCAAATGCAAAACTTTGTTACTTAAGATTCTAGGTACCTTCACAAGGCAAATTCACTGCCTTTAGTTGCTTTAAGGTTCATACCATTCATAAACTTACTAGATGGTCATTCCCATCTTAAATTACCCCTAGTAGCATCTTAACACACTCTAAAACACATGTATAAAGGGTTCAAGCAAGTAAGAAACCCTATTTCAACAAGATACATATCTTAACATTTTCTAGTTTGATCACCTAGAAAGGCTAATTTTCATAAATGCACCAAATGTATATCTTAACTTCTAAAATTATGGAATTTTATAGGCAAATAGTATTATATCATATCTTTCAAATGAAATAAATCTCACTTCATTTGACTTAGTGTAGCTAAAATTATGCAACAACATGCATAAGCTGAAACAGGGCACTAGCTGTTTTAACCAAATTTGACCTTATTTTAAATTGAAACTGGGAACAAATGAAGAGTGCTAAAATTATGAAATTTTTACCTCTTATAGCCTTACATGTTAGCTTCAAAATGTCATTGGTCTCATGTAATTACAACCCCTGAGCAAGAAGTTATGCAATCTGACTTATTAGGTGTCTGGCTTATTAGGTGTCAGTCTGCTTGTTTCTGTAAAATCTGACTCAAATTCAAACCTAAACTAGGGCTAATTGAGTTGTGATAAATTTAAATTTTTACTACAAGAAGTCTTATGTCTTAACTTTCAAATGCAACAAGAAGCAGGTTAATCCGATGACTACAACTCAAGTTATGCTATAAATACCACAGACTGTTCGGATGCTTTGTCCTGTTTCTACAGAATCGGATTTTGCATAATCATTATTTTTAACCAAGTCCTAATCTTCAAATCATGGATTTTAAGTGATTTTCAATCCTAAACATGATCTCTAATCATATTATAATCATCAAACATTAACTTTAACTCATTAAACTTAGATTAGGAACAAAACTTAATCATTCAAAACTTAATTCTCAACTTTTAATTCAAACACTCAAGAGAGTGTTTCTAACCTTACAATCAACAACCAATCATATGCAAGCTAGAACCAAACTAAACTTAGTCATTGAAAGCAAGAACTAGCTAAAGAAACCATCTTTACCTCAAATAGCTATTTTCCCCCCAAACCATACATACATGCATAAACTACAAGAGATGGAGAAGAAAGTTGGATTTTAGGAAGGAACACCCCTACCTCTTGAAGCCAAGAAGATGAATTCCAAGCTCCAACTTTGCTCCTTGAGCTCTCCTCTTCTTCCTTCTTTTCCCTTTCTCTTTCTCTCCTTCGGTTCCTTTCTTCTTTTCTTTTCTTTTCTTCTGTTTTCGTTTTCTTTCTTTTCCCGCTGCATTTGCTACTTTTAAACGAGAGAGAGAAAATGAGTGACCAAAATATTCATTAGATATTTTGCTAGAATTTCCTTATTTATTAAGAATGCTTAAATTTAACTAAATTAAATTTCTTAATTTCTAACAATTTTAGAATAAATCCAAGGATTCATCTAAATTATTATTTTATTATTTTTTAATTTTTTATATCTGCTGCTAGTCAATCCGATATTAAATCACACAATCAAGTATGCTTAAAAATACTAAACTAACTCGATTATCTTAAAACTTTAACTATATCTTAATTTATATTTTTGTGACTTAAAAATAAATTATTTATATTTATTTCTCTCATTTAAGTAATTTATATTATTATTTAAGTCATTTTAAATTACTTTTTATTTTCTATATTACAACAAAGTGTTTAAACTAATTCAATTTGTCATAAAAATTTATAAACATGCTAAACAAGTAATATGCTACTTATGTAACCATATAAAAGATTAGAGGATGTTATATTATTTCAGGAGGAAACTTTGTGGTTGCAAAAGTCTAGGGAGAAGTGGATATTGGAATGAGACCGAAACACCCGGTTTTATCACAACAAAACCATTATTAGTAGGTAAAGGAGAAAATTTTCCTATTTGCGAGATCAGCATAGAAGTTGGGTGAACGACCCCATGGCCCTGAAGAACCTTGCTATAGAGTATTTCCAAAGTTTGTTCCATGAAGAATGTAGTGGCCAGAACTATCTCAATACTAAGAATTCCTACCCGCCGTTGGACATAAGTTATATTATGTAACTGGGTAAAACTGTAGGATATGACGAAATCACCAAAGCTATTTTTGAAATGGGGTCCCTTAAAACCCCCGGAGAGGATGGGTTTCCAGCTCTTTTTTTCAAGGAAAACTGGGATATTGTGAAAGACTCTATGGTCAAATTTGTTATCAATGTGTAGCACAGGCCTTCTCTGATTCAAGAAGTAAACGAGACCTTGCTTTTGCTGGTGCCAAAGATCTCTACCCCTAAGTTCATTAACCAGTTTCGCCCTATAGCCTTATTCAATGTAATCTAAAGTACATTACCAAGGTTATTGTCAACCAGATAAAAAGTCAAGTACAAACTACAAGGGTGAAAGGCGCAATGGATATGTTTGGCTGGACGCATAACTCTAGCATAAGTTGTTATAGGCCCCATACCCTATGCAGCATTCTCGGGTGCCTAGGGAATTTGTGAGGAAATAGAAAAAGGCGCAACGGAACTTCATTTGGTGATGAATGCACAACAAAGAAAAGCCTATCTTGTCAAATGGCCAACCCCCCGCCTCACTTAAATAGCGTGGTAGGCTGGTGGCCTGGGATTTAAGTGCCTAAGCCGAGTGGATGATGCTTTTGTGGCCAAATTGGGCCTGGGAGCTGACTACCTCACCCCAAATGTTATGGGCCCAAGTTCTTTCTAGCAAGTATGGGAGTGGGATCAACCTATTTAGAGAGGTCTGAAGCACTACCATCGATTCACCTTTGTGGAAAGCAATGGTGGCACGTTGGCCGGCCCTCCAAGCTAATATTCCTTGGTCCTACGGAGATGGTCGTTCCACCTACTTCTAGAAGGATAATTGGTTGAAAGGTGCCCCAGAGCTTAGCCACCAAGCCCTTGTTCCCCTCACCGATGATGATATTAGCAAAATGGTCTCCAACTATGTAACTGGTAATGGCGAGTGGGACTGCCCAGCCACCTCTCGAATTTGGATCAACATGATTAAATCGGATATGGTCATCCTTTTCTTCTCTTGTAACCTATGGGATTGGATCGAGTTCAACTTCTCCCATGAGTTGGGACATTTGGGTTCCTCCACCTGGATTGATGTATTCATCACCTCTATATGGTTGATCTGGAGGTGGCGAAACAAAGAGATTTTTGAAAGTCAATTCAAGTGACCCATCTCTCATAATAGATAGTGTAAAGCACATCCTTCTGGCTAGGGTAAGTTCCGGCACAAGATTAGTACTAAATCGCCATAACATGATCCTTATAAAATGGTCCTTTCTACCTACCCCTTGGATGGTTGAAACTAAATACAGACGGTGCAGCAAAAAGGAAACCCAAGACCAGCTGGCTGTGGAGGTGTGATCAGAGGTGATAATGGAAGATGGATCAAAGGCTTCTCTAAGAATATTGGCCATTACTCATCCTTTACAGCTGAACTATGGGGGGTGGCTATAGCCTGTAGGCCTCCAGGTTGCTAGGGATACTAGTCACAAAAAGATTGTTCTGGAATGTGACTTTAGTACTATGGTTTCCACCCTTTCCAGCAGGAAAATTCTCAAGAATTTCCATCACAATCTAGCGCTTAGAATTCATTCTTTTGGCTTGAACGTGACTGGGTAGTCCACATCCAACACACTTACAGAGAGGGATTGGATGGCTAACTTCAGCCTAACACAGGGATATGACCTGGTTTGCTAGGTAGTCCCCCACCAGGGGTTAGACAGTTGCTCCATATTGATACTATTGGGGTTTCTTTGGCCCGTCATGTTCTTATTAGCAGTTAATTTCCTTTGGACTTTTGCCCTCCTATGTACCCAAAAAAAAAAAAACAAATAAATTTTTTATTTGATTAAAGAAAAGCTGCCTTCACATAAGGCTATTTTCAAATTACTAAAAAAAAATTAAACCGTACATAAAAAATACATTTTGATACTTAAAAATAAAAAGGTACATATTTTTTTTTATTATTTTTTCTTATTTTCACACTCCTTAAAAAAAAAATAAAAAAGATAGAATAGAAAAAATATCAATATTAGTATAAAAAACCTTAAAACTAACTTCTATGTGTCCTATCATACAAAAAGGAATTTAATTTATATTCATCTAATCCTACAAGAATGTAATAACTAATACATAATTGGGTCTATGTTTTTTTTTTCCTGATTTTTAGTGTTGTTATGAGACAATATTTAAATTTATTATTTATCTAATTAAAATATATTTAATTTTATCTAATTTATTTATAAAAATTTATATATCATAAAAATATTATAATCACAAATTACATACAAAATAATTTAATTTCTCATTCACATTGATATATAATATAAATACAATTTTGATAAAACATTTCCCAACAATTTTCCTTTGCATTGGGAAACGTAGGTTTGTGGCAAACCTTTCGGCGGGCACAGTAAAGCATATAAGAACGCTTTTTCCGGACTGCTTTTGTCACTTTATACTATAGTACTTCCATTCCACCACGACCAAGCAAAGCAAAGAACCACTCCAGATTTTTGTTATAGTAATGCAAACGGCTAAAGTCATACCACATGCCTAGCAAGGTGAGGGAGCCAAAAACCGACACCAGTAGGTAAACTATACTCTTTATTAACGTACAATCAATATTGTTTTCAATTTTCTTGTTGAATGTTCAGCATCAGCGGAGTCCTTAACCCAACCCCAACCCCAACCGCTCACGTCACCAACCATGCTTGCTCTCCATTATTATATATATACCACTGTTGACTCTCATTTCAGATCCTGATTTTAAGATTTTTCGTTCTTCATGCTACTTTCATTGCTTTCAAAATAAATAAAACAAAATAAAATAATTTATAAAAACATAACTCGAAGGCAAAGCTGCAGCACTCTCATACTCTTTCATCCTTCAATCGTTAGGTAATTTTTTTTGCTCTCCCTTTCTAGAGCAAAATGTTAATACCCAAGAGTGCAAGTTCTATTTTTTGGTTCGAATTTATCTTATTTGGGGTGATGCTTTATTAATTTCTGTCTTTTTCGCTTTTTTTCTTCTTTTTTTTATATTTTATTTTCAGTGTCTGAGAAAGTTTCTGTGGTTGATCTGAATCAGTGAGATTGTTATCTGGGTGATTTGGTGTTTTTTTGGTTACAAGTTCAGTTTGGATCCAGTGGGAAGGAGATTATTTAGGACGGCTTGTTTCTGAATCTGATACCTCGTACTGAGTTGTTGTTGCAGTGGATCTAGTAGATTTCGTTACACCTTGAAATCTCACTAACTCGCTTTGACTGGGTTATTGTTGCCATGGAGACCCTTGTTGTGGAGCATCAGAACCAATACTACAGTAGCAGGTCAAAGCCAAAGGGCCATGCTGGATTTGGCTCTTCACCTTCCAGGGACTTTAGGGGAATAAATTGTAGGGCTTTTCAGTCTGGGACAGGTATATTACCAACCCCATTGAAATCTCAAAGTTCCCCTAAAACACCATCACCTACTCCTGCAAATTCAAACTCTGATAACAAAACTTACGAGAAAACTACTCCTAAGAGCACCCCCATTCCTATCAATGCCGCCAAAGCTTGTGGAAAAGAGACAACTTTCAGTGAAGATGTCCCTGGTGGAAGCCTTTTGCTCTCTGAGCTATGGGCTGGACCTACCTACTCCAATTCACCACCACCCAGTTCCTTGCCAATTCCCAAGTTTTCTGTTAGACCAAAGAGGACTGTGTCACTTGATCTGCCTGGTTCCTCCCCTGAGATTGAAATGCGTCCGGTGGCTAAGTCTGCGCCCCCTTCCCCCAGCAGGGAGCATTCCCCTTCTACAAGAGATCTTTTTGTTAATGCTGATTCTGCTACAAAGACCCTGCGTCGCATTCTCAATCTTAACATCAATGACGAGTGAAACACAAGGAGCATTGGACTCCTGTAAATAAGTCTTTTTAATGAAACTGGTTTAGTGTTAGATGTATATATAGAGACCAAATAAAATTTGTAGTCTGAGTTGGTTTGAGTTTGTGTAGCTTTCAGTAGTGGTGGTGCCCTTGACGATCGAGGCTGTGGTGGGTTAACAATCTCCAGATTTTGGAAATTAGATCAAGCTTTGAAGTGGAGAGGGTAATTGGGTGTATACTTGGGGAATCTATTGAGAGCAGGGTTTGCTATGGGTTGTGCGACTTGATGGAAGCTTCCATGAAAATGGTTGGGAAGCAGAATGATGGTAACGGGTAGGAGTGGCATGGAATAGACTTGGTTGACTGCGTTTTAATCTATTGGACCTGAAGAAAGTTACATTCAAGTTGAATCCCGAATTTGTGATGTATAGTTCTCAGCATCATCTCCTTACAGAATGGTTAACTTTCTCTTAATCTGACATAGGATTTAGGCCTCTTGCGTTAGAGCGTTAGATTCTAAATTTCTAATACTATGTACATACCGTAGAATTTTGCACTTGCAAAAACCCTTAAGAGTACCCTTTTGGTCTTTTTTCCCCCTCCCTTCTTTCCATCATCTTTAATCGTTGTATCCTAAGTTGTTTTCCTTTTTTTCTCTGTCTGACATTTAACAGTGTGCATAACTGTTATTTCAGTCTCCTAGATGATCTGCTGTTTACTAGTTACTACCTTGCCTACCAGTCTATCTTCTCTCCTGGTCATCTTTCTTTCTCTCTTTTAGTATCTTATTTCTTAGCTACCCTCAACAAGAGTGTAGTTTGCCCTTTCACTATCTTTTCTGTTTTTTTCAAAGAAAAGTTGGAAGGGATTTGGTATAGTCTTTTGCAGCATCTGCTTCAGTTTTTTAGGATTAATCCATGTCACACTACCTGCTAGTAAGCTCATTATATTTTTCATTTCTGGTGCTGGTAATGCTTCTTTCCTTAGTCCTAGTCCTCACCTGGCTTATCTTCCATGGAGAGTGTTGACCATGCTATGCCAAACTTCAAGGTAAGACCTTGCTTGATGGTTATTTAAATGCTTCTGCTATATTCTTTTCATGCCATTACATTGCAGTTACTGAGAAATGTTTTCAATGTGTGAATCAGGGAGACAAAACTTTTCTGAGGCTGTTTCAGTCATAAGATGTGGTCAGTTGCAAGTCAGTTTTTCTCCATGAAGTCCCTTATGGCTCGTAAATTTGTCCGTGACTCTTTCTTTCTGCTTCAGTAACTCGCGGAACTTGTTTGGTCTGCTGAAATAAAATGTTAGTTACTATTATCTATGCACCATTTGTATCTTAATTAATTTCTATAGCATTTCTTTGAAAGCTATCGCACGATTGTCTGCATTTTAATTAACTTTTGTATCTGATGTTGATCTAGTCGTTATTTAATTGAATTGTGATGGTCCTAATATTGAAGGAACTTGGACGATGAAATTATCAGTAATGATTCTCACACATCAAAGATTTGGTGTCAGTTTAAAAACCATTCCACTTGAGAATGGTCTATTTTCCTGGGATGGCACCAATTTTTATGCAGGAAAATGGCATGATAAGGTTTAGTGTTCATATAACATTTCTGAAATATTTTAGTGGTCTTATCTGAGTACTTTGTCCAGTTCAGTCCATATGAGCTCAACGATTCCTCTTTTCAATTTTCTTTGCGTTGGTTAATGTTTATCTGTTGCCTGACCTAATTGTAAACCTATATTTCCCGAATCGGGTGTCTGTTGCCTCTATTCTTTCAACTTTAGATGGATATGGTTGCTACTTGGAACCTGCAAATTTCGACGAGTTGCCATTTTTCCATCAGTACTGATATTATCGATGTCTCTAACACACTTATTTCACTCTCTCTGTCTGGCATATCAATGGAATTCCATTTAACATCTCTTTTGGAATGGTTCAAACTGTCCACTCTTCCCATATCCCAGTGTGTCATGAGGTGCCATTTTTTTCACGAGTAATGTTATCTTCAGTCTCTGTAATTCACTCTTATTGTACTCTTTCTCTCTCTCCTGGATATCAGTTGGATTCCATTTAAATGTTTTTTCTTTTGAATGATATAAATTGTTCGCACATATCACTCAGTTTGAGACAATCATATTATCTTTCTCTTTCAGCAGTTCATATTGTCCACACTTGATAAACAGTGTGAGACAAGTTTTCCTGCATCCCAAAAGAAAAAATTTGTCTCACTCTGCTTATGAAGAGCGGACAAAAATGTTTGAAGAGAAGTTTAGAAGTTTGTAAATCATTAATTTTGGTTAATTTAAATAAAAACTATAGTTACGAAGATAATTTATGGGTTGGATATGTATTTTGTTACTTACTTATTTTATTGAATATTATATATATTCAAAAAAATGTATGGAATTATTAACACCACATTTCTTACTATTTCGTAAAATGGCTGGCGCTTGAGCTTATCTTCTTTAATTGAAATCCGAAAGATGTCATAATGATGTTCATTTCTCATCCATAATAACACTGGCAGATGCCAAAGGAGTCGCTATCTTTCAGGTTCCTTTTGTTTGTTCTTTGAAAACATTAACTTAGCATCTTAGCATGTAATCATGCTCGCTTTTTAGTACTTTGTGTCCCAATTCCGTTGTGCTCGAGTTTTCACCTATAGTAGCTGTACCCTGCCTTCCCGAACGTCACTCTCTCTTGGTATTCTCCAAGCACAAGACTCGCCAAGTTAAGGTTGCTGCTGGTTTTCATGCGCACCATGTCTTGATTGTCATTTCCTTTCTCTGTCGGATACATGTGGTAGACTATGGGTAGTATTAGACTAATAATACGCAGAAGTTCTGTTTTATCGCTCTGCCTGAGCCGAAGGAATGACTATGAGGCTAAGAGCCTTACCAATCCATAGTCCAAACTCCAGAAGTACTTCTGTTGCATAATGACGGAAACAAAAATACCAGTTAGTTATTTGCTTCAAAATTATAATCTGGGATTTCTTATCTCATCTGGCTGCAAAACTATAGTTACTACTTGCTAGTATTGTTTAAACTAATCATTTAATGTAATCAAATTTATCATTGTATATACACCATTACCACAAGTCTTTGGGGGCTTTTTTTTTTTTGGTACATAATGTTGCTTTAATGAGGACTCCATTTATGAGACCTTTTTGTTGCCTATGCCTAATCAGGACACATAATAGTTGGCGTTGTTATAATGGATGAGACTCAGGTGTTGGGATGTGGGATAAGAATTTTGATTATTTAATATCCAGATTGGATTTTAACCCAAGGGTTGAAATTTTGGGGTACTCTCTGTTATTCGTATCAAAGTTTCTAATTGTATCCTAATATTTAATTATTTGGGTAATGAAGTAAATGGGTAAGGAAAAGGACCTTTAACAAATGTATATTTCTCTGTCAATGTCAGTTTTTAAAAGTATTTCAATGGTTTGGTGGATTTTTTCTCAATCAAGGGGCGTGAACAGCAAGGATAATAATAATAGAATAGATGCAAGAGAGGGAATCTTTTGAGAAAAAAATAATTAATTGGTCCCCATCTACAATAATATGCATTATCATCATCAACTCAGATAAGATGAAAAAGAAAGCACTATTTCCAGTCATACATCATCATCATCTGCTTCAGCCGTAAACAATGGGGGAAAACCAGAAGCAATCTAAATTACTCATTTCTTAAAATGTACTCTACATCCTCTCTTATCTCTATTTGCAGGAGAGAGGGAGAAAAAAACAAAACAAAACAAAACAAAACACTTCAACTGGGTGAAAAAGACCATACTGGTCACAATGAAATATACTATCAGGAATCCTAATCAAGAATGAAAAATTGTGACTTGATAGTTATCCTCATCAAAATGCAAGACTTTTGAGGCCGCGGTGGAAGTAAAGCATGCAAGGGATTGAAGTCAAAAATGACCATTCCTATCAAATTCTGAAATTTCTGCTCCATCTAAGACCATCTCTTGGTAGCGACATTGTTGACTGCAGAAAGCTTTCTCTCCTCTGCAAAACACAAGCCAGTACAAACTCCTTAAGTTTGCTCAAGTGACTTAAAACTAAATGAGACCAAAAATGAATCAGAGAATTGCATTCATGTTGGGATTGTGTCTTTCTGATTAATCTATCACTTTTGATTCACACTGTAAAGGAACATTGAAAAAAAGGAAATGAACTTTACCTGTAAATAAAGATGTCCTTTGTCTGCTCAAGATGCTTCTTGCAAGTGTGACAGAAGCTGAGGAAATTCACCGAAGCAGAGTGAGGCTTACTGGGCAGAGAACAGTAACTTTCCACAATGCAATTATCGAATATATGGGTTGTTCTTGGATTAGGTCCATGGGATATCACACATGTGTACTCCTCAGAAAGCTCCATCTCACTCAAACTCATAACACCTGTAACAACTGCTCGTGGAGAATCCTTTGTATAAATTCCTGAGCTTTGCAAATCCTTGGTTTTGGTTCCAAAATCAGCACAACATATCTTAGACTCGAATGTGGAAGGAGGCAGAGGAGGGATTTTCACTCTAAGCTGAGTTCCAAACAGGACATTTCCATTGCTTGGCTTAGCAGAATTCTCATCAACTGGCTCATCTTTAAGTGCACCCACAAGAGCAAGGCCTATGCCTTTTGAATCTATCTTGTCCCATGAGCTTCTTTTTTCTGAGTGCATTCTTGGGGAGATCATAGTTTCAGTCCTGTTTTCATGTGAGTATGGATTCCCAAATGGGGACAACAGTGCTTTGGTGTCAAGAATTGATGTTGGGCTACATAAAGACTCAGCTCCTGAGAGACATTTCATGGTGAAATCTCTAAATTTTGGTGAGCCAAATAGAGATGGGACAGTTCTAGCACAATTTTGATTTGATTTTGGAGATGGCTGAGAGCTGTGATCAGCCATCAAAGTTGGCTTGGTTACTGCTCTTGATCTGTTCCTGAGCAGCATAAGTCCCTTGACCCTTCTTCTCAGACCCCAAAAGGGAAAGTTTTCCCTCCACGCCTAAACTGAAACCCGAATAAAAAAACAAGTGATAGATTCAAAACTAGAAAATGAGTAAATACATAGCTAGAAGAATGATGAAAAAACATACAAGGTGCGTGAGTAAGAACTCAACCAAAATAGCTAGAGTGATATTACTAAGAAACCACTCTGATTGATGCAGGTTGCAATTTTCCAATGAACACCTTTCACTTCAGGTTCAAGGTCCTTTTAGTACCCTAAGAAATTAAAAAAAAAAAAGGGAATCCTAGCGTATTGGGAATGTTTTTGAATTTGTGACACAAATATATATATATATATATATATATATATAAATAAAAATAAAGAAGGTGATATGAAACTGTCAGGCTAACTGAATTGCCTCCTTAAGCTCTGAAGCATAAAAAAACAAAGCTGCATCATCTATTCTTCCCTTACTAATTTTCTTGAAGAAGAAAAAGCGTGTATTCCCATCATAATCACCCGCGTGCAAACCATGTTAGTGCACCACGTACTGCAACTTTGTGCTTGTTATCAGATTTATTTTTTCAGTTTTGATTCTGCAACTTTATGGAGAGCAAACTGAAAGGGAAGGAAAAGAGGGAAGCTTTCGAGTTAGAAGAGAGAGAGAGAGAGAGATAGAGAGAGACATGTCTCGATATGGAATGGCCTTTAAAGGAAGGAGAAGCAAAAGAAAGTTGTGTGCATGAAAATCAAACTTTAATACTTCAAAGTTTTGCTTTCATTTTCAATCTCATCTTTCAATTTTTTAATTCTATTTCTCTCTCTCCCTCTAAAACCTAACTGTGTAATTAAACCGACTGAATTTCTTTATTTTTTGTCTTTTATAATCCTTTATTCACTGATCGAAGGTATTTTGTCCTGGTTCTAGTGTGCCTTCGAACAAGGGAACGGAAAGAGAAGGAGCTCTTATAATTATGTTATAAATAAGAAAATAAGGAATAATTCATAGATCTAATTTTATTTTTTAAAAAAAACTGATATTTGTTTATAAAATAAATTAGCTTTTCTACAAAAAATTATGTTGTTATAAATTTATGATCATGTAAAATAATTAGTATAAAATGCTATACATTTTGATTATTTGTCCATGTTAATTAAATATTATCACAAATTAGTCTTTATTTATTGTATGGAGAAGGAGATTTATTATTTTAAATGAGAATTATTCTGACAACTAAATGATGTGAGAAATCTCGTATTAACAAAAAGGAAAAACATTTTTCCCTTCATATTTCAATTAATGTAATTTTGTGACATTTAATTGTTGAATAGTTGAAAGGAAGTCATTTAGATAACAGTCTTTTACGTTTAATTTTATTTAATATATTCATAAAATTATTTTGTATGTTATAAAAATATTATAATTACATATATCTCTCGTTAACATATAATATAAATACAATATACATATTTTGATATATATAAAATATTTTTTTTTAAATAAATGGATACATTATCTTTCTTGACGTATATTCAATAATTCGAATTAAATATTTGTGTACACTTGTATAAATCATTTTATTTATGACTAAACTTCGATATGCAGGCACCTTTTATGCAAAGTTGTAATTGTAAGTTAAGCTAAACTATCAATTATTAAATTATAGTCTTGGTCTAATTAATTATTTCCACAGGCTAGTTCTACAATGTACCATGTTGGACTAGTGCAACATCCCGTGTGAAATATTCTATGCTACAAAATATAATCCCAATTTGACAAAAAATTTAAGTACAAATAGTTGGAGTTAAGTCTTTCTAAAAGTTTAATTGAAAATGAGTCTAGTATGGCCTTTAGGCCCCCCCCCCCACCCCACCCCAAAAAAAAAAAAAAAAAAGTGTCCAGTACACAATTTATGTTTGAGTGTAAGTATTAGTATTACATTTTAAATTGTTTTGTGTTAAACACAAATTAAAATGCATAGCTGAGAATATATCCTTTTCTTTTTCATAGATAATTGAAGTTAAGATTTTCTGACTATAATGTAGGGAGTTGAAATTTAAACTTAAGCCTTCACCTTATGAGAGCACTCTTTTAGACCATTTGTGTTGTGTTTATAATTTAACACTTGACCATTGTACCAATGCGCAACAAATATCTACAGCATACTATAAACCAGCGATAAAAATTAATCATCTTTACACATAATAAAATTGGGATTTTTTTAACTATAAAATTGGGGTTTATTGATATATTGGAACACACTATAATTTTGATGTACTGCCAAACAAAATTATTGAAGAAATGTTTATATCATTTTTGTAGTGAAAATTATGGGCTTTTCTAATTTCTATATAAAGAACCCACCAGCAATCTTATTTTTGTACTCTTTATTATATGTCATAATATAAGATTAGGTTATAGGAACCCATCCATCTTAAGTCTCGTCAAATTTATGCTACAAATCCCACTTCAAATTCCTCTTTCCTTCTGGGTCATGATTTCAATCCTAACCGGGGTTTTAGTAGTATTCCACTTATACAAAACATAACGTAGTGGGTTAAAGACTTAAAAGTGTTTGTGGTGGGTGGTCCATCTACTCAATCAGAATGTGTGGGGACATAAATGGAAATAAAAGAAAAAGATTTAGGGCTTGAGGAAGTGGTGGGGCCAATCTGAATGTAAGAAGCAGCAACTTTCATAACCCGGTCCAGCCCAGCGGCAGAAACGTACACTCTTTCATTATCCTCGTGGGATGGAACCCACATGTAGCCTCTACGTAACGGACTTTTACAATCCCAAGGCTTAAATTAAAAAAAAAACTTTTATTAAATAATATTTTAAATTTAATCTTACAATATCAATAATAGTTAACAAAATTAGTAAGCGCGAATCAAGTTAACTAATATTTGATTCTTAATTTTTGTTTATTAAAAAAATCTTACTATATATATATATATATATATATTCAACTATTATATTTTTAACTGAACTGCTCAAAAGTAACACAAACAAAAACAATGTAATCAAGGAAAAATAATATGTTTTGATTATATTTATTTCAAAATAAATAATGAATTCAAACAGTGAAAATGTATAAAATCCAATAAAATAATATTGAATAAATGTTTATTATTAAAAAGATCGTGAGTGTGGTACTACATAATATAATGTCCTTATATGATAAGTTTTAAAGTTAAAAATGAGGTCATGTCAAGAAAAAAATAAAATTTAATAACATGTTTAGTAATGTTTAATTTTAGAGAAATAATCACTTTTTTTATTTTTAAAATTTTAAAAAAAAAATTAATTATAAATTATTTTAAATATAAAATAAACTAATTCAAATACACATTAAAATAAATGTTTGTAGTGCAGTCTTATTTGTGGAAAGAGATTTGGTTGAAGTGAATATATATATCCATTAAGTTTAGTGAAAAAGAATAAAAAATTTAATATATTATTTATGTAATTTGTTCACAATATTAATAAGTGAAAGAGTAGTATATCATTTTAATAATTAAAATCTTCTGTTTTTTTTATCTGAATTAAAATCTTTATTCAACAATAATTTAAATTATAATTAAAATAGGTAGTACACTATAATTTACGTATAGTATAAATTTTTATTATTATTGGTAAGAGAAAAATAGATTAAGAAAATAAAGATCCGTAATTTAGATGAGAAACCACAAATGAAAAGATTTGGATGTGTTGTTTTATTTTCATTTTAGAAATGTTAGTATTTTTAAAAAAAAAATTAATATTTATTTTATTATTGATTTAAAAATAAATATTATTAATATTTTTCTCTTAATAATATTTTTAATTATATAAAATAGATTAATAATAAAATAAATATTAAAAAAATCTAAAAAATATGTTACTAACATTTATAAAATCATTTTTGGTGCTGAGATAATTAGTAGGAGGTGGTGGGAACCAAAGTGACTCTTCTAATAGGGTGTTGTCGCATAGATCAACAACATAAAAGAATTCTCTCTTTAAAAAAAAAAGACTATATAGAAGAATAAAAGAGAAAATTATTTACAGGTGATATTTGATTGTTTAATTTCTGGAAGCATAGGCAATTGCAGCTATTGTATTTTTTTTAATAAATTTGTTCTTAAAATATTTATATTTAATAATATTCTAAAAATTAAACTTTTCAACGAATAATCACTTTAATAACAAATTATATTTAAATTATGCTTATTCTATCAAAAGTTATTTTTATTCAAAGGCATGATACTCACAAGTTCTATTAACATGGTTTTATAATGAATTAAATAAATACTTTTCATAACTTGGTAAATGTATTATGAAAGTGATTTTTTTATTTGAAAATGAGATCATTTAAAAAAAATAAGAAAAGAATACGTCCCATCCTATGTGGTTTTTTCCTTCCGCTTTTCATTTTAGCATTTGAATAATCACTCTTTAGAAATAATTTTATAACAACACAACTACTTTTTAGTTGAGCTTATTTCGTTAAAATCCATTTTTATTCACAGAAGTAATACTCACAAGCTCTATTAATACAATTTTAAAATAAAGATAATTACTCTTCGTAATATTTAAGTATTTTAGGAGATGCCGGTGGGAAAGGCGCTTGCAGGAGAAAAAAAACAGTGCCACAAGTTGCATCCAAAAATAATCATCGCAAATAAAATCATGTGAATTTTTTATTTATACTACCATTTTGCATTAAAATTTGAGTTTTGTGTAGGACTCGCACGTTTGTGAATTTTTTTAATAGGATTTAAATCAATTTCCATGTATATAAATCTAATGGAATAGAGCAAGCGGTTAAGGAAGAATGATTTTTAATCTAGGTACTCGGATTTAAATTTTTGGGCCAGAATCTAAGATGATGTGAGGGATGCACCTTTGAAATCACTCAGAAAAATCTAGTCAAAGTTTATGCAAAAACTAGCATGGAAATACTCTACTAAACAAGATTTCTATACATATTAATAAAATTGATGTAAAACATTTATGGTGCAACTATAATAATTTGGTTGTACTAATATAACTATTTGACAAACAAGTCTTCAAGGGATAATTTAAGTGGTAAGTAAGTTTGAACTTAGCTATTAAATAATCTTTATAATGTTAAGAATTTAAATCATAAAAAAATACTTGTAAAAAGGGATATTCCTATTACGCCAAATGAGGATTAGTCTTATATCTAAAAGGTATGAGAAAATCTTGTAAAAAACACACACAAAAAAGCTCACAAACAAACAACCCACAATGAGAAACTTAAATTGTAAGCAAGCTTTGAGCTCCACAATTGAAGAGTTTTTGCAATATTAGGAGCTTGAGTTTGTGGGAAAACACTTATAAGGAGGGACAACTTTAGTATTCTAAATGAAGATTAGTCTTATATGCAAGGAGTTAGAGAAACTTCGCAAGACAAAAAAAAGTTAATTAACAAACAAAATATAATTTTTCTTATAGTGCTAATTTCCTGACCAAGCATGGCGAGAATGAATGATCTTTATAAGGTTTTGGAGAGTCCTCCGCCAGGGTTAGTCTTTAAGCTCATAGATTATGAGCTTGTTTGATATGCCGTATTAGGCATAATATGATAAGTTAATACAATATATTATGACATTATCTGTTGTTTAGTGTAAACACTGTATTATATAAGTTTATCCATCGAATTTATCTTATACATTAAAATGATAGATAACTTAATCAAACTTTAGAAGGAGAGATTATACTTGATATGATTTTGATGTATAAGCTCTTATAAAGACTTTTTTATTACAATTCTAAACATCTTGATATCCTCAATCCTTATGTATTAAGTTTTATACTATCAGATCTTATACTATCAGGTCTAATACTATCAGACTTTATCCTATTCTTCATATCAAACGGGCCCTATATGACAATTACCTTTTTTAGGACAACATCTATATTAACAAACTAGTTTTTTAACGTTATTTTTATACTAATTAATGACATACTATGTTTTTGGTTAATGTATATTGCTTGGTTAGTTAACCAAACAATACATGTTAACAAAAAAAATTGTACCTTATTGACCGATGTATATTGCTAGGTTTTTTTATGATGTATCAAAAAAATTCTTTTTCCTAACTGTGTGTTTGGTATTCCTTTAACATTTTATAGTGAGATTCACCCCCAAAAAAAAACATTGTAGTGAAATGTTAATAATTTTTTATTTTTTTATAAAAATTGAAGATGTAAGCACCTAAATAAAAAAATAAAAAAAATAACTGATTAAAAATCGAATTTCAACTATCATTATCACATCTTAATATTAAATACCTTAGTTTTATATCAAATAAACATCAACACCACAAATTAACTAATTATGTGTATTTGATATACAAATGAAGTTTATATAAAAAAGCAATCCAAGGACAATCAAATTCTAAACGCACCAATAAATTTACATTTTGATGCCTTGCTCCCATATATATATATATTACCTCACAGAGTCATAAAAAAGAGAAAAATTCTTATATTCTTATCACAAATAATGTATACACTTTTTTTTATATTTTATCTAATATTATTTATTATACTTATTTTTTTATCACTTTCACTCTCTTAATCATACACTCTTAAAAAAATATGTATAATACTTACACTTTTTTTAAAAGTATAAGATGATCATTTTTCAAAAGAGAAAGCATGACAGAAACTGATCTCATATAAATGAGAAACTTTTTTTGTCCTTTTTTCTCTCTTCCTCAACCCGAGTCGTCGCGGTGATGATTACTTAATTACTCGAAAAATTATCATCTTACACTTTTTATAAAAAAAGTGTAAATATTATTTATATTTTTTAAGAAATATAATTGAATGAGAAAAAATAATAGAAAAAAGTATATATAATAAATAATATTAAATAAGATATAAAAAATGTGTGTATACTATTTGATATAAAAATATAAAAGTTGTAATTACTCTACTTTAAGAAGTACTAATAATTACTTCAATATATTACTTTTAATTAATTAAATACATGTAAATATTTTTTAAATTAAAATTTCACTTCATACCAAACGCGCCTTCATGTGACTATTCTCTCATTGACTCCCATTGTCTTTCACTTTTTATTTAGGATAAAGATGAGAGAGGCGCATCTCCATCTACCAAACAGCAGACACTCTTTCAATGAAGTCGTTCTCCATCACCAAAACCATTAATATCCGAACAAGCACTTCTTTTTCCAATCCAACAATTATATCTGAAGGGTGTACGTGGTCCAGTTGGTGACATCCTACGGGGTGGTGAATAGTTGGGACCCAATTTAGAAGTGATGCCCATGCTAATGCTAATGTTTCATAAAATAATTAAAGAAAAACAATATTTACGTATATTTATATTCATATATTATTTATATTTTTTATGTATAAATTACCAAGCAATACTTCCAACCTCATTATAACATTTTAATGATTTAAATTTTGTAAATACACTCCCGTATATCTACGAGTGTCATTTTCTTCAAAGGCTTAATTCCACGTTTATACTAAACATCTTTGTCAGAAGGCATAACAAGTTGCCTAAGTTATCACATTACTAAAACAAATTCAATTTTTTCACCAAACTTATCTCTACATTATTTTTTATACCACTATCACATGTCATTGAGATGAACATTCACATGTCAATACTTTTCTCTTACTTAATCACAATCATTAAAATGAGATATAAAAAGTAATGTAAGAAAAAAATAATGAGATGAATATTTTCCTTATTAGAAAGGATCATATGCCATGTCATGGCTAAGATAATTTTACTACTCCGTACTCCATAAATCATAGTTCCAAGAATCTTCAAACAAACAAAAATAACCGGTCACAAAATTGATGGCTGTCTGATTTAATATTTTTTAGATACTCAATTTATCAGAGAATAAATAAAATGGGTCACAAAAATATAGTTTTTGGTAACTACTGATCAAGTAAACTGAGTTTGGCTGCTCTTCTATTAGTAATACAAGGGGGGGGGGGGGGGAGAGAGAGACATTGTTACTGCTTGAGTTTGCTATCATTTCTGGCTTTCTTCCTAGATTCTCTATTCTCTGGCGGGTATTGCTTTTTCACTAACAGGTTGCTCAGTGCTGTTTTGACAGCTTCAGCTGCTGCCAAAAGAACATTCTCATCTACAGATGCAGTTCCCTGCAACGTTTCTAGCAGCTTCTCTCCCCCAGGAATCTTATCATCTCCTAGAACAGCTGGCTCTTGCTCAACATCAATACCAGCAATTGCTCGGACACGAGCCAAAGAGGGGTAACTACAACCAGGTAAACTAGAGACACCTGTTACCATCCACAACATGCCTGTAGAGGGGCTGTTCCCCAGGCAGGTAGGGACAAAGGTCTCTCCTGCAATAGAAACCACCTACGGAGGTCCCATCAGTTTTATAGTAAAAACATCATTTAAATGCTTGCCTTAAAAACAAATATGTTCCTCCTACGGGTTTGTGGTATTTTTGTTTTCATAAGATAATGCTAACACATAAGTAGAAATCTTACTTCAGACATGACCAATAGATATCAAGAGATGGCAGAGGCCCTAAACTAAATATGACAGAGTCATGATACAAGTTAAAATGTCATCTCAACCATGTGTCATCACAGTCCTTACCTAGGCAAAAGAAAGTGTTTGTGTGGAATGATTGCAGCTCAGCAATGCTATTCCTTGCAAGCTACAACGGTGTAAATAAAACTTATGTCAGTAAACAAACACTAAAATCTCCTAAAGAGAAATAGGAGAGTCAGAGACTTGCCTCCGAATGGCTACCGCGACAAGCAAACCATCCAGGGTGGTGCATAAATCAGTAACAGCATGACCATGCTCTTCTGCTTTCCCATTAGACTCTAAAAGTCCTGCCTTTGGAAGCAGAATATGAAGAACGCGAAAGTGAAATCAAGTGTAACAAGAGATAAGAACCAATGCATTATTCAAATCACTAGCATTTATTTTATTATAAGTAGCTACCTGGGAAAGAGAATAATAGTTCTACCCTAGTTTCAACTTTCAAGTATTGATTAGTCCAATAAAATTTTTCATAATCATAATGCATTTATGTTGAAATGCATAAAACAAATTATATAACTATTGGAGCCTCGGGGATTTATAGAAAAATACCTTAATTGCAACCTCACAAGTATCTAGGAGTGCTCCAGAGAAGATATCCCACAATCGGACCTGCAGAAAGCAATCCAGATTACTTTTATTTTAAAGAGAATTATAAAGAAAATAAACAGGATGGCTGAATTATGAAAGGTTGTTTTAAATACTCACTGTTGAATCACCACTTCCAGAGATAAGAAGGCTTTGAGGGCATTCCTGAGCATGGATGAAGGCAATGCAAGATACAAACCTGTAAATAGATACATATCAAAATCTAGAAGCTGGAAGACAACTTTGACTCGCAAAAAGCATATCAAACTTCACTTTAGTCAGGAGAAAAGGCAAAGTAGGGATAGAATTCTACTGATAATATCTGGAGTTCTGAAATTCTTTTAAGATAATCTTAATAATTTGAAATGGATCAAATTCAAAAGAGCATAAGCAACACTCAGTATCTGTAATCATTAAATGTTGCTATTGTTATCAATATCAACTAGAGTAGTAAGTATATGATTCATAGAAGCTACTCTCACTCTGTATGACCAAGACAGAAACACTGTATCTCGTGAGCTCCATTTAAGGGCTTGTTGGGAAAAATAGTAACCTGTGATATAGATATAGTTATAAAAAACAATGAACCTGTGATATGGATATAGTTATAAAAAATAATGAACCAAAATACATAATTATCATTCAGTGGGTAAACGTTAGCTTACACGAATTTTAAAATCCCGATCAGCACTAACAATAAACCGACCATCTGGGGAAAATTTCTGCAGAAGACACATATTTAAAGTAAGGAAGCATGTAATAATTATGTAAGGAGAGAAATAGAAAGATAAGTTCAAAAGTAAATAGAGCAAAAGAAGCAATAAATGGGTGAACAAGATAAACATAAAAAGATTTCTTGTATTCCTGCATCAAGAATATGCAACAGAGAGAATGGAAGATTCACTTGAAGTGAGAAGTCAGACTGTAGGGTCCAAAGTTTAAATTGCATAAGCAAGCAAGAGCGAAACGAATAATGTTACCATGATGGTAACATGAAATATAATATCTTCAGATAACAAGAACCTAGCTATAAAGATATTTTACAAGACACCAATAGATTCATCATAGATATAGGAATAGAAAAATTATAAGTAATAACATAAACTCACCAAGCTAGTGATGATACTGCAATTGTGAGAAAAAAAGTGGTGTTGCTTTCTTAACAACTAATGGTTGATTGCCATCAAATCCAGTCAGATCCACAACCCAGACAACCCCAAATTTGTCAGCAAAACACACGTAGGAGCCACCATTGCTTATGGCAACTGCACTGACTCTCTTTTCTGAGGACCTGTTTCATTGGTAGCAAAATGTTCACCGGAAGAAAAGGAAGGAATGATGAATGCATGTAGATAAATTTAGTTCCACAAATGAGCCAGTCAGTGAAAATATCATGCTATGTAAACCTTCCAAAACAATACATTAAAACATTTTTTCTATATCAGACATTCAAGTCATATAGATTAGAGCTAAATCCACGAGCCAAGTGGCCTACCGAGAAACCTTGTGAGCTAGAGAACTTACACAGTACAGATACAACAACAACAACAACCAAGCCTTTTCCCACTAGGTGGGGTCGGCTACATGGATCAAACGACGCCATTGTACTCTATCATAAACCAAGTCTTCAGATATGTTATTCAGATCTAAATCTTTTTTAATCGTTTCACCTATAGTCTTTCTTGGTCTTCCTACTTCTCTATTTATTGGTATTATTATCTACCGATCTACTCTTCTTACGGTGGCTTCTAAGGGTCTTCTCCTTACGTGTCCAAACCACCTAAGGCGAGATTCCCCATCTTTTCCACAATAGGTGCTACCCCTACTTTTTCTCTAATGCATTCATTCCTAATCCTATCTAGTCTTGTATGTGCACACACATCCAACGCAACATCCTCATCTCCGCAACACGATCCTATGCTCTTGTTGGCTTTTTACCGCCCAACATTCAAGACCATACAACATCGCAGCCTTATACCGTGCGGTAAAATTTACCCTTAAGCTTGAGAGACACTTTTCTATCACAAATAACTCCGGAAGCACTCCTCCATTTCATCCATCCAAAGCTTGAATCCTATGGTTTACATCTCCCTCTATCTCTCCATCATTTTGTATGATAGATCCAAGGTACCTAAAATGTGTGACTTGTGGTATTGTATGATCTCCAACTTTCACCGCTAAGCTATCATTAACACGCCTCTTACTGAACTTACATTCCATATACTCCGTCTTACTCCTACTTAGACGAAGGCCATGTTTTTCCAAAGTTTGTCTCCATAGCTCTAGCTTCTCATTTGTTTCCTCTCTCGATTCTCCAACTAAGACTATATCATCTGCAAAAAGCATGCATTGTGTAGCACGGCTCTTGGATATCTTGTGATAAGCACATCCAAGACCAAGGTAAAAGATAAGGACTCAAAGCGACCCTTGGTGCGATCTATATAGTTATAGGAAATCTTTTGTAGAAGCCATGCACTGTGTTCTCACACTAGTTTTAGCTCCATCATACATATCTTGGATTGTTCGAATATAGGCGATACGGACTCCTTTTTTCTCCAAAGCCTTCCACAAGATCTCTCTCGGTACCCTATCGTAAGCTTTTTCCAGATCAATGAAAACCATGTGTAGGTCTTTTTGCTTCCTCCGATACCTCTCCATTACAAAGAGCTTTCCTTTTGCACCAAACTTAATAGCTCTAATAGAATCCTTATGAAATGGCGCACCAGAGTCATCGACTAAAGAAGCTGCAGAACCAGCACTGTATGGCCAAGTTAAACCATCACCAAAGTTAACATTCTTAACCCCAGATAAAGGGGGGAAAAATATAAGAACACAGCAACATACATGACCTTCATTTTTTGTAGGGAGTAGGTGTTATAATCATATTTGGCTTTTAAGTTTTAATAATATTTCAACTCACTTTCATGCTATAGGAGTGGCCAAAATTTATGTAGTGGAGACTGGAGTGTAAATGAGTTGCACTCCACTTTCAACCTTGTTGTACCAAGAAAAAGTAAAGTGATTTTGATCCCAAAATTTCCACGCCCAAATCCAACCTTCTCAAACAAGCATAGCCTAAATCTAGCATAAAGTTGAGTTCATTATTGGATTTGAAAAAACTCGGGGTTAAAAAATTCCGAGTCATAGTCAAATTATTCACTAAACTGGAGCCGTGGAGCGTGCTTCTATTGGGCTTCTGTTTCCAGAAAAAGCAGGCAAAGATATGAAAGCCTTACTAACTCAAACAACTGAACAGGGCATAGATTCCAAGTTTGAGTAGAGTCAAAAGTGCAGTATAACAGACTAAAAAATGTACACTTCATTACAGAGAATTTTCTCGGCTTTCATGTATATATAAAAATCCGAATCAATGCCAGAGACAAAGTTATGAAATTTACTTAAGGTCAAAAACACGCAGATCGGGTCCAACAGCTACGGTATCAGAGTTTTGGTGAAGTGCAATTAGTGCTGGTGCAACTTCCAACATCTTTGTCAGCTTCCCCTTCTTCCATATTACTAATTCTTCATTTTCGGTTCCTCTTAATTTGCACCGGACCCAAACATTGGACTAAAGATTGAAAACTTTCAACTAGAATTGGGCAGGGGCCGCGCGAACGCAGGCCCCCTCTACCACAAATTATGACGTAGGCTCCACCACTTGGGTAGACCTTAGACTGGCACCCTTCCTAAGTGCAATGGAAGTCACCAACCTAGGCCATGGGCCTTCATGATCACCCATTGACCCCGTCCAGGTAAGTATGTTGCAATTGTTGGCCTACCTTCTTTTTTATAGCAGATGACACTCTTTCTAACCATATGTTCATTCGATGTGGGACTTCAATGCTAAGCATCTTCCCGTTCAAGCTCATCCTTCAGTGCGGGACTTCAATGCTTACTCAACTCTCCACGTGCCCCACCCATTATAATCCCAATTTAACTTATTATTAAGGATCACAGTAACCAACACTAACAACTCCAGAAGTATTAAGGTTGTACTCTAAATAAACTAATTATTGCTTAGTGAAAGATCTTCCCAGTCAAATGAAGAGAGATTAGGATTTCTGATGATATAACTCGATTTCTCAACTCAAATGTACAATCCAAGCCCTCAAAACACTAATTAGAGTGATAACTAATAGATAAGAGAATGTAAAATCCATCCATCTCATAGCTAATTTAATTGCCACGTTGTTAAATGACGAGCTAATGAAACTTCTCCAACATAATCTGTCTGAACTACCTTCGCAAAGATAGAAAAAGAGGAACAGTTCTTCATACGTAAATTGCAAGGTGGAGTAGCAACGATTAGTTGCCTCTTGCCTGTTTACTAGTGCGTGACCTTCACTGTTTTGCTTCGAACATTACGGAATATTATGGCTTGCATACAAAATAAGGAATTCATTGAACAACTGATTCTGTCTCTAGTTGAAGGGATCCAAATCTCCCAGTTAGAGCATAAATTACATGAGATTAGGAGAGCTTAAAAAGTGCAATTCTAAATTCTCAGCAGTATAGTAGATATTAAAAAAAATTAACTGACTTTCAATATCATCTTTTCATAGGCTTGACTTTACTCTAGAGCATGATTTGTAACTAAATTGTCTAAACGTAATGTTTTTATTATTTTAGTACTATAGTTAAGGTTAAGACGTGTCAATAACCAACCTTTTAAAGGGAGGGCATATTATTGGCTTGCCCAATCCATGCAACCTAGTAATTGGTACAAAATTACTTCTTCTCTTATTTTAAAGTTTTGCACAAATCAGGCCAAAGAATAGAATAAAAGATTTAAAAGAGAAAATTATTAAGGAATCGATGTCAACAAAAAGAAGATGATGGGGCTATGGAGTTTCTGTTCTGTGCAACTTGATTGAGCTGCGATTGTTCCAGGACAAAACATAATCACTAAGACTAGAATTAGACTCTACTTGACCCCTTTTGACTCCATTATGATCTAATGCAAGGAAAATCCCTTAAATTTGACAATACTTAAACCTAGGATCTGTAAATTATTGAAGAATGATGAATTTATTGACACAATGAAATGTGTAGTTGTTGGCATTCAAAATCAATAAGCAAGTATCAACAATTAGTTATTGTTGCCTGTTTACTAGTGCGTGAACTTTACTTTGTGCTTCGAAATTACCACATATATAATCAATAAAAATCAAGAACAAATATTATGGCTTGCATACAAAACAAGGAAGCCATTGAACAACTGATTCTTTGTCTCCAATTGAAGGGATCTAAATTTCGCAGCAAGAACATAAATTACATGAAATTAAGAGAGTCTAAAAAGTGAAATTTTAAATTCTCAGCAGTGTACAACCAAGAATAGCACCACTACACTGTGTCATCGGAGCTGCCTCGCACCAAGTTGGTCTCTCACTCCCAAGTGAGAGAACATCAACATCAGACAATAGCTTAATGTCCCAATTCCACTTGTCAGGGCCAATGACACCTCCAATCACGTATAACTCATCACCTAAACCAATCATTGCAAACGCAATTCTCCTTTGAAACTCAGATGCTGAACCTACGACCTTTCTCATTTCTCTATCCTGCTTGATAATAAATTCATGGCTCATCACATAGAGGGCATTGTGAACAATTGAAGCCACCCACATTCCTCGATCGTCCACCCAGGCCCTTCACTGTCTAAAACTTGCACTGTTGACAAACCCTTGTGCAGTACATGCACCTTTCCTCCAATTACTACTCCTGAACAGGCTGATTTATGGGTGTCATGAAGGTCAGGCATTGCAGTCCAAACATCCTTCTCAGGGTCATACATTTCTGCTTGAGATATTGATTTTCTGCAGCTAGTTAAGCCCCCCAACCACAACTATTTTTCCATTCAAAACACAACATGCAAACATAGCACGGGGAACAAGCATTGCTGCACGAGGGGACCACTGCCGAACAACAGGGTCATATGACCAGACTTCATTTGTTGCAAAACAACCATCATTATCACTAGTCAAAGGATCAACAGCATCACTTCCGCCACCAATCACAAACAACTTTCCAGCAGTGGAGACAGCACCAAAGTGTGCAAGGTGCCTGATTCTTGAGGGTAGAACAGGAAGTTGTAATCCAGAGATCTCGCAGGGGGTCATACAACTACCATAAGTTCTCTGGGTCAAAAGCACATACACACAGCAGATCCTCGAATGACCCAACCTCCTGTCGAGCCTTAGAAAGTTTAGGGCCACGAATTGCTGCTTGCCAAGAATGAGAGACAAGCTCTAACTTTGGGTGGAGGTAGAAGGGAACCCGTGCAAGACACTTGATTGCAAGTGCATCAGGAAGTCCTTCAATCAGTCCAGACATAATAATCACTATTAATTCTCCACCACTGAATTCCTACTTTACTGGAAGGTGCACCTGCAAGCACAAAATTCTTGATCCATGGCCGTCATGATATGGCTTGGGACGTTTATCTAAAATGAGACCACCGGAATAATGCTGAAAATATGTTAGGAAGACCAACTCCCATTTCAAAAGGGTATGTCATTTTCCGGATCGGCAAAAGATAAACTCATCCAGATTGAGAAATATCCATACTTTTATAGCAGAAACAAGAGTAACCGCACGATTAATACTTCCATTTCTCAATGTAATTGACTCCTAAACCACTTATCTGTGGATGAAAGCACAAAATGAATAAGGAACTGAAAAACTAGAAACCAATGTCCAGTAATTCCGAAAATACTCCAAAAGGCATCTTTAGTAGCTCTCAAATAAAGGGCACAAATGCAAGGGCAGTAAAGAGGTGGGAATGGCATGTGGAAGAAACCGTCATATTAGAATTCCCTTTCTGCCATCCATTGCAGACCCACCAAGGCTATTAACTAACTTTAACAAACATAATGGCTTCGCAAATTCAATCACCTTTAGCCATGGCGTTCCATAATATTACATATGAACTTCAATTAAAATCTAACAGCTTTGCTCCACCATACACCAAACTTCAGTAAACCATCATCAACAAACCTCGAGAGGGTCAGGGTATAAAAATGCTCAAAAGCTTTCCAAGTGAAACAACAACTAATCAGAAAATTGAATATCACATATAATGGAATTTGAAAACTAACACATCCTAAACTACAGAAGTTCAGTGTTAGCAACTTGAACCTGCCTGTATCCTCCCTTTTTGTAAAGGTACACTCAGTGACCAGATTAGACCAAACTCACAAAGTCCATTCAGTCTTTCAGATCGGACAAGTAGAATAGGTGATAAATTCAGATAAAAGTTGGACCTAATTAAAAGGCTAACAAAAGCATAGATACACAGCACTCTTCTATCTCGATACCCCACTAATTGATCATATTTAAAGGAAATGCCACATTTGCCAGTACCAGACTTTGATATACTATACAGGCTTTCCGGATTAATTTGCTAACCCATCTAAAGAATTAATCATCATAAACAGGTGTGGAGTAAAGCACATAGCATTCTAACTATAGTTTATTTGGGTTCAGTGTTCTGAAGCATATCAATATAAATAAACTGAAGGTTAGTCCATCTGAACTAGTTTCAAGACAACTCTCACATGTAAGTATTTCTGCCGTCTACAAACTGCTTGATGGCATTAAATTCAAATAGATACAAACTGAAATTCCAGCAACAGAATTTGGAAATTACTATAAAATAAAGCTACGTAGTGAGTTAGAACCGTAAGCTAAGAAAGAGTGAAAGCAAGGAGCTGAAAAGAATGATTGGTACCAACCCTAAAGAACAGTATTTCAATGAGATCTAGAAAACAATATTTCAATAATTAGAACCTAGAAAACAATAAAGGCCAAGGCACTGGTAGGTTCTCTCAGTATGTAACACTAGAATGAGTTTAAACTTTCAACCTATAGGCTACAGCTAAACCACTTCCATGGTCCATAATCTTCAAAAGGTCAATCACAACACATACAAGCATACATGTAAAGACAAGCAGGCAGGAAACCCAATATCGTAAAATCTCCAAGGTTAACTTTTTGACACTCAATCTATAGTCAAAGGGAATCATTTCTATTTTGTAAATCCATATTAAAAATTGAGATAAATTCTAGGCTCAATTAGTTTCTCAACAATCAACAAGACACAACGAACATAGCAAATTCAGATATAATATCAAATCACATAAAGCAATATAAATAGCAAAATATTCAAACCAACACCTATGTAGCACAAGAATGCCTTATCCACATTCAAAAAAGATAACAAAAAAAGGCGAGTCAACAATCTCATAAGCATCTGCAAAAATTAACACGTTAAACATTAAATTGAAACTAACAAATGAAGCACTCAAGCTTCGAAAGGAGTCTAAATTCCTGTATTACCCTTATTACACCCAACCCATTTCTCTTGAACCTAACCAACCAAAACCCAAGAAACCCACCCCAGGGACTGATCCGAATTCACGGAGATTCGGATCGGGTTTCACTCGGATTCAGCGGAAGCGTTGTTGGAGGCGGCGAGGTTATTCTCCATCTTGAGGCGTTCGAGGGCCTTCTCATGGGCCCAGGTTTCGATGGTCAAATCGGGCTTGGCGTTGAGCCCGACGCCGAGGATCACGATGGTGAGGAAGCTGGTGATGTAGCAGGGGAGCTCCCAGTCTTCCCACTTGCGAGACTGGCCAGGGGGTGGCGGGGTCCGGTTCAAGAGCAGGCCCTTGGGCCGCTCCTCGTGGCCCGGGCTGGTCCACCTGCTCGAATCGGAGGCTTCGCCGCCGCGGGTCCGCAGGGCCGGGAGGAGACGACGGCGGAGCATGGCAGAGGCGCTGCTTAAGGGTGTTGGGGCCGGCATGGTTTTTTTTGTTTTTTGGGTTTTCTCTACAGTGTGAGTAAGAATGAGACCTGAGAAGCAATTGGCGAAGAGAGAGAAGAGAAGTTAGAGATTTTCTCGCGTTTGTTTTGCTTCTACAGTTCTCGACTTTTCTCTCACTTTTTTTTTTTTTAGGTTTCAAATTTCACGCATTTTGAACCACTCTGCGCTCCGTCAGGCCCAAGCCTCCTCAGGCACTTTGGCCCATGAGTGCTTTATGAACCGTGGAAATGTTTGATTCCTGGGGTAAATATTACTTACAGAAACATTGTTTCTTCCTATCTCCCTGCCCTCAGAAAAGTTAACAGAACACAATTTAAATTTATTGCTTGATAGTTCCTTAACAAAAATTACAATTACTCACAGCAATCTGCCCGGCCCTCAAAAGTTTTGCAGGCTCACTCATCTAAAATTTAGGACCTTGGTTAACTCTAGAGAATTTAAGGATAAAATCTGCAACTGTAAGGACAAGACTAGACATATTTTGTTCTCCTTTTAAAGCACAGAAGGCACATGACTGCAACCTGGCATCATCTTATGTTGATTCCCTATATAAAAGGACAAAAAAAATCTACCTCTTAAATAAACAGGTCCCTCCCTTTACTGCACACAAGCTCAAGTTTTAAGTCAATTTTTCAATGAATTTTACGGGAATTTCCGGGAATGATACAAGCTATAGTGTTTAATTAACCAGCTGGACCTAATTCCCAAATCATGCACAAAAAGAGCCTAAGAATGCTATGCTTTCTCTTTTCTTTTGGTTCAGAAGGAAGAGGATTGCCACTTGACATATCTGAGGCCAGGGTTAGAACCACAAACCAGTTGCATTCCCATGCCTGGACCAATTAGTAGCAGTTACATATACCCTCTCTCAGCTTTTGTCTTTAGCTGCCACAGGTCAACTCCATGATTCGAAACTACAGAAAAGCACATAATAAGGCTCAAGGAAAAGGTAGTTTATCATAAAACTTCCAACACTAAATGTTCAACCCCAACGCCAAAGCAACAAAATCAGAAACAAGTGAAAAGTAAGTAGGAAAGGAAATACCAATGTCAGAGACATCTAAGTCACTGGAATTGTAAAGGATCCCGCTTGTCCCCAGCATTTTTCTCTCCAGCAATATCCTCCAACAGTGATCTGGACCCTTCATTTCATCCAATGGCCACCATTAAAAAGCATCAATTTAACATTAAAAAATAATTTTAATCTTAAAAAGTATTGAAATAAAATTATTAGAATCCCCAATGGATCCCCTCCACCCCCTTCATCAGCCATCACCGCTACTTGCCCACCGCTGGCCACCGAACGCCGCCGCGACCGCCGCCTCCATCTTCCCTTACGCTGCCGTCACCCTCCTGCCGTCCATCTTCCCTCCCGCGGCGGCAAAGGCGCGTTGGTCTCCTCTTCTTCCTTTCTAGGCCATCGCTGCTGCCCAGCCGGCCACCGCTTGCTCCACCGTAGACTGCCCTGCCATTCGTAAGCATGCAACTCATCAAAAATGGGAAGAAGATTGCTGCATTTGTCCCTAATGATGGTTGCTTAAACTACATAGAAGAGAATGTAAGTGTTGTAGTCCATATTCTCTACTAGTTTGCTTATCCTTTTTATACTGTAACATCTGGAAGTGTATTGAATTATTTTTCATATCTTATTAGTAAAATATGTTATTTATATTCATCGTTTAACATTAGTGTGGCCTGTGGTTGTAGGATGAAGTCTTGATAGCTGGATTTGGACGTAAAGGTCATGCCGTGGGTGATATTCCTGGTGTCAGGTTAAGGTGGTGAAGGTCTCTAGTGTATCCCTGCTTGCTGTTGCCCTTTATTAGGATTGGAAGCAAGAAGATGCAGGAATATTGGAAGCCAAAAGTGGGCATGACTTTTGATAGTTATGATGATGCTTGGAGATTCTGGCTTGATTATAGTGGAAGAGTTGGGTTTGGAGCATGGAAAGAATATAGGCACAGGAGAAAAGATGGTTCAACTTCTTCTTGCAGGTTTGTTTGCTATAAAGAAGGCTTGCGAAAGGCAAACAAGCAGGATTTTAAAATAATCAATCCAAAATCGGAGACGAGAACTGATTGTCAAGCAAGGTTAGGACTTAAGGATAAGAGTGAAAAATTGACAGTGTATGAATTTATGGAGGAACATAATCATATTTTACAACTACCAGAAATAACTCATTTGTTGTCATCTCAAAGAAAACTTTCAGAAATTCAATGTTATCAAATTGATCTAGCTGATGATGCTGGCCTACAACAAAAGAAGTTATTTGATTTGATGAGCAAAGAAGTGGGAGGTAGAACGAATTTAGGATATACTCGTGAAGATCGAAAGAATTATCTTTGCAAAAGAAGACAAAGGAGTTTGGTAAATGGGGAAGCCGGTTATCTAATGCACTACTTTCAGAGAAAGTTGGTTGAAAATTCAACTTTCTATCATGCCTATCAAATAGATGCAGAAGATCAAATCAACAATGTATTTTGGGCAGATGCTAGGATGCTCATTGATTACGGGTATTTTGGTGATGTGGTTTCTCTTGATTCAACATATTGCACAAATAGTTCGCATAGGCCGCTAGCAGTGTTTTCAGGATTTAACCATCATCAAAAAGCAGTGGTCTTTGGGGCTGCATTATTGTATGATGAAACAATAGAGTCATACAGGTGGCTTTTTGAAACATTTCTAGAGGCACATAAGCAAAAAATGCCTCTTACGATTTTTACTGATCAAGACCAGGCGATGGCAAGAGGACTAGTTGAAGTTATGCCTAAAACTTACCATGGCCTTTGTATGTAGCATTTGATGCAAAATGGCATCAAACACTTAGGCAACTTAATGAAAGGTGACTCTCATTTTCTCAGTGACTTTAAGAAGTGTATGTATGGCTATGAGGATGAAGAGCAATTTGAAGAAGGTTGGAGAACCCTCCTTGAAAAGTATGCCTAAAACATTCACATTAGGAATGCGAAGCACCCAACTTAGTGAAAGTGTGAATGCAGATATTAAAAGTTTTATGAAAGTGGACTTGGATATTGTCAAGTTTTTTAAGCATTTTGAAGACATGGTAGAAAAAAAGAGATATAATGAATTGAAGTGTGAATATAAAGCACGTCAAAAAATTCCAAGACTCAAGAACCCATATTCTGATATCTTGCAACAAGTGTCACAGCTTTATACTCCCACTATTTTTGATCTATTCCAACAAGAGTACAACTTATTTGAAGCATGTTCTGTGAAGAGCGTGAACAATCAAACATCAACATTTGATTTTGTTATTGCCATGGCAAGGGATTTGGGAGAGTGGCATGTGTCTTTTGATTTGGATAAGAGGTCAATTTGTTGCTCTTGTCGTAAGTTTGAGAGTTATGGCATACTTTGTTGTCATTGTATAAGAATCTTTATTCATATGGATGTTAAATCAGTTCCTGAGCAATATATCTTGAAGAGGTGGACAAAGTTAGCAAGAAGTGGTGCTTTACCTAATGTTAGTGTTAGTCATGGAGTTGAAGATGTTGATTTGTCACCAACGCAGCGCTATAAGGAGATTTGTCCCCGCCTTATAAGGATAGCCACAGAAGCATGTAGAAGTCAAGAAACATTAATGTTCTTTAGCAAAGTCACCGATGAATTGGATAAACAAATACTAGAGTTTCAAAATAAACAAGTAAGTAGTGCTCAAGAGAATGGGTTCCTTAAAGAAATTGCAAGTATCAATGATGGTTCAACACAAGTAAAGGGTTTCAAGAAGAAAGAAGGCAAAAAGGGTTTAAAACGTATCAAAGGTTGGGTAGAGTGCCAACTTACCAAAAGAAAGAAAAATGATGGCTCAAGTACTTCACAAAGTCAAGAACCTACTATGGTGGCTCAAGTGCTTCAGCCAAACCCTTCATAGCTCAATGATATTTTGAATCAACCATCCATGGTAAGCTAATAGCATCTTGAGTTTGTTAATGAATTGAAATTTGTTTAGTAATTAAACGGTTTTCCCTTTTGTGTAGGAGACCAATGACACTTTACGCAAATTTGATGTCACTAGTTTTACTAGTTTATTGATGGTAAGTTTCATATTATGTCAATTCATTTCATATCTATATTTGAAATATTAATTTGTGTATTTGAAATTATAGGCAGAACATGACAAGGATGAGACAACATTACCCATGAAGTCTTGAAGTAAATGTTTTGTAGGGCTACAGTACTTCTTTTTTTTGGGTTAAGAGCTGCAGTACTTCTTATAGTAGTTGTGGACATGTTTTTTGGGTATAGGTTTTTGGAACTGTATAAGAATTTTTGGGGTATATGTTGTAAAGTGATGGATTGCCATTTTGACTAGGCTATTGGATATGTTTTTTGGGTATAGGTTTAGCATATATATTGGGGTACACATGTAATTTTGCTTCAACTTACATACAAGAAATGTTCACAAGGCAGAATTCAAATATCATTTTATTGCAATCAAAACTTTTGTTACATTATTTTAGAACTATTGAAATTCAATGGTACATAACAGCAGTTATATAAGTATGATACATTAATTCTTCACACTTGACAAAATGTTCTTCACACTTGACAGCAGCACATGACAACAGATACATAAGTCCAATTCCACTGTTTTCCACACTTGAAAGCAGCACATGACAGCGGATACATACTTCCCTTTTGTTCTTCACACTTGCTTTCTCTGTTGATGCATAAACAAATTCAGCATCTCCAAGTCTGGCACTAGCCATCAGAAGTGGAATTTTCTGAGTAGTATCAGTTGCATAGAAAGGGCAGATTTTTGCAAGTCATTCTAAGAAGCATTGCCTTTTTAAGAAGTTCATTTACTCATGAAAGATGGTAGTAATGAATATTGGGGGCTCTAACGTCCTTTGTTGAGGCAGAATATTGAGATAGGTAATCAAGAAAAAAGCACAGGTATGAGGAATCACTTGTATATCCTAGACACGTTACCGCATCTTTGTCCAAATTCCTCAATGGCCCTTTCAAGGTCAGCATTGGTCATGTATCCTTCTGCCAAATCAACACTGCAAAAGGGAAAAAAGAAAAAACAATAAAAATGAAGACTCTCTATTTGAAGTTAAATTCACAACAGATCATAGTAATGACTATGTAATATCTATACAGGGAAAGATCCATTATGATTACCTTGTCTGAGCCCGAGATTCATTGTCCTCAAACAAATGCCTTGAATGACTTGCAAAACTACAGTTATTTAAGTCTTCTAATACTAACATAAACAAAACAGTTACAATCTTCAAAATTCCAGCTTTCAAACTAAACAACAAGTGTTATCAAGCTAACTGTAATAACCATATGCTCTGACCCCAAAGTTGTGATATTTCACTTTAAACTTCTAAGGCAAACATTTAAAATAAAAATATGGTTGTTACAAAGTTGTGATAATATAAATTCAGACGCAAGCATCAATTTTTTTGGGCAGGAAAAGAGTAAAGAAATTTCCACAATGTCATTAATTCAGAATATTAATAAGTAGAAATTATCTACAAACAAATTATGAGTGTAAGATTTTGTTGAGCTAGGAATTAGCCATTTCCAGATCACAACTGATTAAAAAACTCAAATTTCCAAGTACCCATTTCTTTCCCTTGCACAATGCATTGATGCATAGTTTTGAGATGCAAAGAAACAAAGAAGAAGAATACCTGAAGTAAGAGAGGTGTGGAAGGCACCCCTGGCATGAGGATGGTGAATAGAAGAGGAAGAGAGGTAAGGAAGGCACCCCGCGCTGGAGTTGGAGACAAATGAAGGAGAAGGGGGCAACGCGCCTTTGCCGCCGCGGGAGGGAAGATGGACGGCAGGAGGGTGACGGCGGCGCAAGGGAAGATGGAGACGGCGGCGCAAGATTTTCAGAAAATAACGACCCAAAAATCCTGTCACAGTTTGGTGAAGAAGCCCATCGAGCCGCCGAAGATAGCCCGACCCGTTCTCTGCTTCTTGAGCTGTTGCCCTCTGATCCGAGTGGGAAGAAGAAGAATAGAAAGGAGAAGAAGAGAAAGGGGAAGAAGAAGAAAATGAATTCAGTGGCTGAAGATGATGCACAAGGGAAGCGTGGTGGGCTTGTGAATAGCAGCAGTGCTATACAGAGGAATTTGGATCAAACAGCAGAGCACGTGAATTAAGATTAAAATTATTTTTTAATGTTAAATTAATGCTTTTTAATGGTGGCCATTGGATGAAATGAAGGGTCCAGATCACTGTTGGAGGATATTGCTGGAGAGAAAAATGTTGGAGACAAGCGGGATCCAATTGTAAATGGGTCATGCTAGCACAACTTTGCTTATCAAGCACAAACATCCTACGAATAATTAGGCAATAAATAAAGAAGTCAAATTGGAAAAATCACCAGGCTAACAACCTTTAATGTCGTCTCGGATTCATGAACCACTTCACGCACAAACAGTAGAATATAGCTCTTACATTTCAGATTGGTGTTCCACTAACATTCCAGCACCATAAACAACAACGATTTAACTAACAAAAGAAGGGCAAGTGTCCTACAACAAAACTGAACTGAAATTCAACATAAATGAATAAATGGGTATTCGATCAACTCCACATAATTTTATATGAATATTTGATAATTTTATATCATGATGATGATAATAAGAGAGATAATGGCAACTCTTTGTTCAGTTCAATTAATCTTATGACAAAACTTAAGTCTATTTCTTTATATCCATTACATCCATTTCACAAATTAAATTATGATATGTTATCTCTCTTACTTTTTTTGTAAATATACACACATGTCATTGCTTAATTGGTAGAATAGATGTAATAAACATAAAGAAAATAGACTTAAGTTTTGTCTTTAATCTTATTCTCGTCCCCTTAGTAGTTTGTTGACTACTTGGTAGATGTACCAAATCGAAAAAGAAATAGAACGGTGAAAATCATGTATTGTGTCTCAATGGTTTGAGAAGTTATCAATTACTAAATTCATTATTAAAATATTATCTAGACCACTAATTTGAATGAGAAGCAAGGAATTTGCATGAAAATAAGAAATTAACAAATAACAATATTTTTAAAAGTTTTAAAGGGTATAAAAGGTGATAGAAAATCGAATGGGTAAAAGTGCTAGAGATTGATTTCACTTAACCCTTACTTGATTTTATTGGATCCATTAATTAATGATGAGAACTCACTTAATTGGTTAAAACCTAATTCCTTGGTAAATTAATCTTCTCCTAATTACTCAAATTACTAATTCCTTAATTAATTCATGCACTTAGAAGGATTAAACACAATAGTCTCAAGTAAACTACATAATCAACAATACTCATTCCTAAATATTGCTAGATCATGACATTAATCACAAGAAACAAATAGAATAAAAGGATTTCCCAATCCTCAAAATACCCAACAATTCAATCTATGGGTGATCGAATTATAAAAGCATTAAAAACATAGATCAACGCTCAATTAAGAAGAAACGAACTTAGATTAACATTAAAATTTAACTACATTAAGTTTGGATCAAGTTACATCTCCCCTTGGCATGGAGAGATTTAGTTGCTCATCCTCAAAAACAAAGTGAAAAATATAAAGGAAGAAGAAACCCAACAACCCATGAGAAGGTGAGGAAGGTAAGATCCAATCCTTGATCTCCTCTTGGAACCCTTGGGGTTGAAGCTCCAAAGCTCTCCAATGGGTGAAAGCACGAAATCAAAGAGAAAAATGAAAGAATCGAATGAAAAGTCATAAAAAATAGCTATTGAAATCTATTTATAGTGATATCATGAGCTTCAACCCACGCATATGCATGGTTCACTTGGGTAGAATAGTCATTTTTGCTACTGCCTCCATGCATATGCATGGGTATTCAATTTTGGTGCATGGTGATGTTACCACGCTTAGGCGTGGTCTTTTGCCCCAAAATTCTTCTTCTGGTGCCATTGTTGAGTCCCTTGGTACTTGGTCGTTATATCCAATCTTCCATTACTCCTCTCCAAAACTTTTCTTGTCCTAGAAATTCAAATCAACCTATAAGTCTTGGACCAAAATGAATCACTTAACTTCATAAAATATAATTAGACAAGATAAAAATTAGCTTAGAATTAAGTATGAAAAGGTATATAACTTTAAGCACAATTTCTCATGAAAACTAAAGAGAATTTTAAACTTAATATTTACATTTTTATTCAATTGAGGCTAAAGTAACTCTACTTTGTAGACTTATCATAGTTATGTGCTCTAATGCAGAATATGAACATACCTTCCAAGAATATTCTTAATTCTTTTCATTTCTTTCACCAAACCTTCTCTAGAATCTTTTTTTTTTCTCCTATACATTTTTCCCTTGCCTAAGCTTAAGAGGTTATACCTCAAGGAAAATTCAAGCTAGGTTAACACATGAGAATTGCACGTGAAGAGGGAGATAAAATAATAATAATAATAAAACAACAACAAATTAAATGAAAGTATATATTGTACAAGAAACAAAAAAACAAAGTATTGTACAATGCTGGCTCATTCAAGCTTAGCTGGCTATGAAAGTTAGATAGTACTGCCTCTTGATTTTCAAACAAACAAGGGAATCAATTAATTGATATATTTATTGTGTTAGGGATCATATCTATTTTTATAATATATGTCAAGAATCAAGAGTCTATAATTTCTATGGATTGTCGCTTGTATAATGAAATTTTGTTTTAAAGAATATTTGTGGAAAAAAGTTACAGAACAGATCCGGATTAAGCGTCCAGAGTATAGTCATAAGTTGTAACACAATTATGAAGACATTTCCAACATAATTAAATAATTAAACTGCAAAACTATTTCTGGGTAATATGTAATTTCAATCAATTATGAGAATTTAAAAAAAAAGAGGTTATCGGATTATCAATTTAAATAGGCATCGAAGTTGTATAGCTTTTGTATCCATTAGTTTCAAGTTATGCAGTTGGAAAATAGTCTCATACAATTAAAACAAAAAACAAAATTATTAAACCCCATTCTTAAATTTATTTAACTTCTTTGCTTCTTGGTTTTCTAGATTTCAATGTATTCTTAAGTTTTGTGGGCACTGCTTCTTGATATTGAGTAAAGTATTTTGATTCTTAAAAACAAAAATATTTAACTTGATTATATTTGTAGTAAAAGTAAAATTAATTAAAAATAATACTATACCAGGAAAAAAAATTCATAATAACACTTTCGTGATGGTTTAACTTGAATGGAATTATGGCATTGAAAAATGAACATCATAAAAGAGGAAAATAAATAGTCCTCCTTTAAACTTAAAATACCCCCCCCCCCAAAAAATAGTCTTCTTTTAAGATTTTTTTTTTTAAAATGTCCCTAGGTCATGTGTAGGGGTGTCAAAATGGGTCGGCTCGACCCATTCAGGTTGGCCATTCGGAGTCTGGTCATTTTCGAGTTAACCCATTCGGATCATATAAGTTTTGGGTTAAAATTTTGTTAGCTCAATTTAGCTCATTTAACTTTATGTAGTGTTAAAAAGATAAACTGACCTAACCCATTTAGGCTCAGTTCATTCAGGCCATATAAATTTTAGACTGGTATTTTACTAACTTAATTCGTCTATTTTATTAGACTATTTAAGCTGACCTATTGGACTTGACTCATTTTGATACCTCTAACTAATGTTCATGGTCATGAAGGTAAAAGTCAAAGTCGTTGCAAAAAAGACAAGTAAAGAATATGGTAGTTAGTTTAATGGAACTTGTATGTCCAAGAGATGAGCCACCGCCATTTCCTCTGCTACCTCCAGTCAGTGATGGAACAATATCATATCGACTTCCTATGCCAAAAAACCTCAAATTAACTAACATGCTAATAATTTATATTAGGCATTAGCTTTTTTTTTAGTGCTATTTGCTATACCATAATATGATGATACAGAAATTGACAGAAATATGGAGCAAACTGCAGATTTTTTTATTTTTTATTTTTAGTGTGAGGAGGGTTACTGAGTTTCATACCTGAAGGGGAATTTGGGATGTTGTCCGCAGAAGCACCCGTTGAAGCAGAGCCATCACAATAATCACTTATGGACACATTGGGCAACTTGACTGAGACTAAGCCACTCTGACTCCCCGAAGGACCACCACAAGGGACATAGTTAGCAACATCTCTGTCCTTCAGGGTGCCCTTGGATGTTATCTGATTTTTTACCAAGTATGTTCGTGATCAAATGGCAATAGTTAAGTGCTGTGTTAATGCTTTTCTTTAGGAATGTTTAGAGGTGGACCACAGGACCAGTCACAACAACATGCTTTATTTATTACTAATAATAAATGTGATAACCCTTTTTGTTATCCAACTTTATTTTTATATTTGCCATTATTTTTTATTTTTTTTAACATTTTTGTGTGAGGATAAAATTATAAATATTGACAACATTCTATTCACGTTTTAAAATAGATTCTTTGTCTCATCTTAACATAAACGTATTTTCAAATTCAAACTCACACTTATTTCTTCCTAATGCAACTTTAAATTCATGTTCACATATATAAAGAAACTACTAATAACTTCGATAGAGATAAGCGGTTACAAAGAGGTATGTATGTATTCTTCTTTATGGGATACCAAGACACACGTAGAAAACAACATGAGGGGGGCGAGAATGTGCTCAAATCCAAAGAGGTATTGACAATTAATGAATTATGATATATAATTTCATATTAAACACAAATAAGACGATAACATGATAAGGAATAAAATTATAATTTTATATTGTCACTCTTTACTCCACTCACTTGAAATTTGAAAATAAAACTGCATTGGAGTTATCTTTCTTCCACTCCAGAAGCCAACTGCAATCAGACCAGTTTCCTTTTCGAAGAAGTATTCATGCATTTTGAGTGGAGGAAAATACAAATGCTTGAACAATGAGGAATCTCAGATGCTTTTGTTTACACCTTCTTCCTCGCCTTAAGCTATATCCTCACCGCCACTGTCCCTAAGCCTTCTCCTGCATTGCGTTTTCCAAGTTCCAACCTGAGAATCTGCACTAAGGCATGAACGGAAGATTAAAAAAAAATGGAAATATCTGTCAATTCGCTAATATATTATAAAATAAATAATACAATTATTAAGTGAACAAAATAAAAAATACAAATTGTTACTGCCTCTCAATAACGCGTCTGTCAATCCGCCAGTAACAAGAAAAAAGATACGATGACGGACTTTTTTGCTTCGTATATATTAGATTCCTTGGTAAGAATATATTTGCAACTTTATAATTGTCATTTAATAAAGTTGCCTTATGTGTCGGTCGATTGACTTTTTTTTCTACTTTCTTTTTTTATCTATTTTCTTTCTTTTCATTTTCTCGCAACATTCAAACAAAGGCTTAACGTGTTTCTAATGCATGAGTAATATTGTGGATATCGAAAAAAGCTGACTGATTTTCAATATCATCTTTCATACGCTTTACGTTACTTATGAGCATGATTTGTAATCGAATTGTGCAAGGGCAATTTTATTCTACTTATATATATTTTTTAGAATATGATATTCATTAGACAATTTAATTTTCATTGAATATTGAATATTTTTAATAAAATTTAATTTATTATAAAATTAATATTTAATAAATATTTAATAACTCATCTTAAGTATTATACCTATTAATACTATAAAAAATTTTATTATACAAATACAATATTTTCATAATTTTAATGTTACAGTTAAAGATAAGATGTGTTAATTACCAACCCTTTAATGGGAGGGCAGGTTATAGGCATGCTCAATCAAACTAGGGATGCTTTTTTTATTTATCATTTACTTCTTTTTTTTTTTTTTTAAACGTTGCATATATCGTCTCACCAAAGAATAGAAGAAAAGATTTAAAAGAAAAAATGATTAAGGAATGGATGTGGTAGCAACACGAGGATGGTGCTGTAGAGTTTCCTGTACATAAGGAGATAAAATCAAACAGCACCTTGTGCAACTTGATTGAGCTGCGATCCCGAGACAAAACATAATTATTCACTAGGACCAGAATTAGACCCTAGTTAACCCCCTTTTGGCTCCATTATGCTTGAAGGCTAGAAAAATCCCTTAAATCTAACAATATTTTAAGTTGGATTAATTATTTTTTTAATTTCATTAAATATAGTTATTTTTATTTTGATCTTTTAAAAAAATTGAATTCATTTGGATTAATTTAAATTTTGAAACAAGTGAAATTAATCTCTATTGTATATTTCTTTTAAGGATTAACTTCATCTATTTCAAAACTTAAAGGGACTAAAATAGGTTAAAAAGTTTTAGAGAGACTAAAATCAAAATTAACTATATTTGGATGAATTAAAAAGATAATTAAGCATTTTAAGATTTATAAATTATTGAGGAATAAGGAATGTATTAAGTATTGACACAATGAAATGCATAGGTCATTGGAGATTAAAATCAATAAGCAAGTATTAGAGGAGATTAAATTTATGCTAGACTTTTGCTTAAAAGAGACAGGCAATCAAGTTCCTATCAATATTATTAAAATTGGATTGGATCGGACAGTCTAATTGGTCTAACTATAAACCAAATATTTATATTTAATTAGTTATGGATCAATCTCATAATTAAATTATTAGTTAGATAACTTTAAACTGATCAAAAGTTGTCAAAATTAAGTTAAATTAGTCAATTCATTTGATTAAACAAATTGATCATTATTATATTTTTTAAAAACTCAATTTTTTTTCATATTTTATAAATATTTTAATATATCTCATATTATTGAATATAAATTATTCTTATTACATCATCTTAACCAGTCAATTTAAATGGTTAAATCAGTTGATCCTAAATCAAAAGTCTCACTAATTCATTGTCCAATCCGATTTTAACTACATTGGTTTCAATAGATGGCCAACTTTTTGGTAATTTATAGTTATTTGGTAAATCAAAGTTTTAACATTCAATTACTTGTGTCAATTTATCAATAAATTCTAATATACTCTAAAAGTAGTAGCTCAGATTCAATCTTAAATTTATTAAATTCAATCCAATGAATTGTATAGTTATTTAGGCCGTATGTCATGTTTTTATTAGATTTAGTGTAATACTATGAGTGTTTGCAAGATTTTCTCCAATTTAGCTAACTTAAATTTCATGTAGGGAAACCATCATACTGCAGCAGTGATGTTCAAGTTTTTCAATAGTAATTTTAGTCGGGAAGTTGGGACTACAAGGTACAGGTCTTAACTAACAATTGTTGTTTAATAGCCAACATTTTTTCTAAAGGGGCTTATCATCCATTAGGCCATTACTTATCTAAAGTGAGACTTATAAAGAGAGTCCATTGAACCTTTTTTTTTTTAATTATAGTTCTTGAGTGATTTTTGTAGGAAGTATTCATTTTCTTTTCAGTTCTTTCTCTCGCTTTCTTTTTCTTTGCGGCAGAGAAAGGCAACAAGACAACTCAATCATTGAGCAAAAGAGGCATTGTTTGTCCTACTTCCGTTACTGGAAGGATTGGCAAGGAGTTAAAATAGAAAAATATCCTCATACTGCTGATAGGTCATTGAGAAAATTGCCACTATCTGATCAGTATTATGCATTGAGTTTTGGTATGAATTTTTAATATAAACGACAAAATCCAAAAACCCAATTTTCATCTATGGAAAGTTGTCTTGCTCTGTTTGCTAACGTGATATCTATTTTCCTGAATTGGAATTTCACGTAACACTATCAATTTTAATAGTAATTGTTCTTGTGATTATTGTTAGTCATTACTTTTTTAAGAGAAGCGTTGGGGGGGGGGGGGGGGGGGGGAGGTCGGGAGGTCCTGATTCCTTAGCAATTCCGTTTTAAGAAGTTATGGCACTAGAGTGTCTGAGGACATTTGAATATCCATTACAAATGTTGAAGAATTCTTATTTTCCAGCAAGTTCTTACTTAAGCAACTTCTGTAATATTCGTAGTTTTGTTTCATTGCGTGGGGAAACAACGGTTAATAACAAACTATCTCACCTAATTTATATGAACAACAATACATTCATATCAACCTTTGTACCAAGAAAAAAAAACACTTCATATCACCCTTTTTCTATTGAATAATCCTTATTTATACAACTACAGATATCTTATATGGCAACGAAAGCTAAACATAAAATTTCAGCACTCAACTTTCTATAGACTCAAAATCATAACTTGGTGACGGTTGAGACACAAGACACAATGACAAGGAGAGAGAGCACCAACTGGGAGGGGACTTTAATAATGCTTCCATCAGATGAGCCACCGTCTGTTGATGGGGCTGTTTTAGATCCTGTATCTGCAATTCACCAAAATGTTAAAATAAAAACATTTTCCACAGGTTCATAACTGTCTCAATGACTATTATTGGTGTGCCTTTAACTGTTTTTCTGAGTTTATCATACAATGCAACTTCGAAGTGCTGTATACCTGAGGGAAAGTGTGAAGTTGAAGGTGTAATTGAGCCTTCAGGTGATTCAGTTGAAGGTGTAATTGAGCCTTCAGGTGATTCATTTGAAGGTGTAATTGAGCCTTCAGGTGATTCAGTTGAAGGTGTAATTGAGCCTTCAGGTGATTCAGTTGAAGGTGTAATTGAGCCTTCAGGTGATTCAGTTGGAGAACCAATTGGAGAGCCCACTGGAGCAGTTGGAGGAGATGTTGGTCCATTGCCAGCTAAATTCATGCCATGAGAACAAAGTTATACAAATTAGCCTATTCATAACACACACACATGGTTTAAAGAAAAAAAAAAGACTTGGACTAATTCATACTTTTGCACTGGCTAACTGGTGGAGTTTGCACTTTACAAGCACCAGGGAGAGACAGAGCAAGAGTTTGATTTATGGTGATTCCCAAAGAGGAACCCCCACCATTGAGCACGGAGCAAAGGCACTGTGGCGAAGATTGGACTACACTTGAAAGCTGTGAGCAACATGAAGCTGATGGGGCTGATGAACTTCCCATTATGTAGTTCAAGCAAGGGCTCAGGCTAATGAGTGCACTGGTGCAACCTGATTGTGCTGCAGTTTGAGTCCACATAATGGCCAACAAGACCACAACTAGACTCAGGACAAACCCTCTAAATGCCATTAGCTCTAATCTTGGAACTTCTCACATATGAGAATTCTCAAGGGTAGATGGTGCTGGGCTTCTTTCAGACTAGGATGTGGATATGTTGTGTGTTGATTGGGATACAAATTGATGTCTGAGTGAGAATGAAAAGAAACTAAAGAATGAGTTATATAGAAAAAAAGTTCCAAAAAAAGGACAAGTAAATGTAGGTTGCCTACCCTTGCTAATTAAAGGCCCTCTGGTACATATAATGGCTAACCTTGTCTTATACTGAGACCGAATGACCTCAATCTTTGTCCATATATATATATATATATATATATATATCCTTAGTTATCTTCAAATTATTTGCCTTACTAGCTTAGTATTACAAATATTTTGAAATAAAAATGGATGGTCAATGACTAAGTTGAGTAATTCAAAAGTTTGGGCTGTGAAATATGAAAAGCTCCATTTGACCAACCATACCAAACTATAAACGGGGTAATTAACAAGATTCTTCCAATAGAAATGTTAGTTAAGGTAGCTGAGCTCCTATATCATATTCAAATCCACCTGTTCTCCCCTCCTTCTGAATGTTGTTGCGTCATTGCAATATAATCATGTCCTTATCTTTAAAAAAACCCATCACCGTCCTGACTCCTGAGACAGACACATCATTTTTCTTGCAGCCAAGACTGATCCTCCCGGCACTCATGGGACAGCTCAGTGTGTTTCAAATGACAGTGATATCAGCCCTTATAATCGCTTCAATAAATTTGGTTATAGGGCATATTAGTACGCCCTAAACAACCTCTATGATCAGCAATTTCACCCCATGCGCCAACTTCATTACAAGAAGCACCAATAACAGTTTAACACCATCAACTACGTGTTGTGATTCATTATGGTCTTTGATGAACACTAGTATGGATTTTGCTTCCCTAGTAATATCAGCCAACGCACCATTTCAACTACCTATTAACCAAGCTCTTGCCCTCTTCCTTCCACAAGCATGTAATGCCACATGAGTGGAGTGCCTGTACAGTGCAAAGGTGCAATTCATGTTCCATTGCAATTGCAACTAACTAAATATGTGGCTAGACATTTTGATGACCTTTTCCCTTTTTTTTTGCTAATAAAACCATTTGATATCTAACGATGAGGTTTTTTACAAAAAATGTTATTTGCACTTATTTTTTTTAATATCATTCTTGCACCATTAAATAATAAAATAAGAGAAGCACAATTTTCAATAGGCATTCTCTCTTTGTTTTTTAACAAACAAGTATGTGTATAAATAAAATAAAATAAAAAATGACATGTAAAAATTATTTTCCTTTTTATACATTACCAGCTCCAGGTATTGATTAATTTATTCAATTGCTTTGATATTTTATAATCGTAGTAATCAGCCAATATTTTACTTTGTTTATCATAAAATACATGTCCTTTTTTTTTGTCTGAATAAAATACATGTCTAAATCCCTAACATTTTTTTTTTGGGTCAAGATTTTTCAATTAGGAGACGTTGGCTTTTGGGCCAAAGCTATTTATTTATTGGAACAAGTTTATAGGGAGGCCCAGCTATACTTGATCAAATGGCCCAACTCATCTGCCAATTGCTGCTTAAAACAAAAAGTAAAAATAAAACAAATAAGAGTATATCTTGAAAAAAAAAATTCACACTATGTTAAGAAGATAAATAACTAAAAAGCAAGCTAACTATAGTTACATTCAAAATTACCAATAAGTGTTAGTTTAAGTAGAAGATATCTCGGTTCTTTAAGCATATGATATTAAGTTTGATCTCAAAATTTATATATTTAAAAATAATATTATTGGGAGAAGTCTTCGCTTAAATATTTGGTCGTATTTCAAGATATTAATTTTTCATCTATTCGGTTGGGATACTGAGGAAAAAATAATATATAAATATAAATTTTTCTTAACTAAAAAATTGAAAAAGTATAATTTATTTATAAAAAAAAGAGTAAAAATGTGTGTTATAGTTCTTTTATAAAAACTATATATTTGTTTCCTAGTTTAAAATTTTAATGTTGCGTAAAGAAAAATATTGTACTTTAATTTGAATAAATTATATAATGATATAACTTAAAAATTTGCATTTTGACTTTTTTTTTGGAAGAAAAATCAAACTTTTAAAATTAAAAATTATAATTGATAAAAAATAATAAAAATATATGTATATATATATATATATATATATATAGGATTTTACTCAGATGAGAATAGTGTTTATTGTGAGAGGTGAGAGAAGTGAATTTTGACTATTGGATCTTTCATGAATGGTTAAGATTAGAACAAAAATGCATGTGACTTTTTTAAGTGGTCACATGACCTTTAAGTAACTTTTAATTTTGATCATCCATGTATGGTTATATGGTCAAGATTTAATCATCTCACCTTCTCACAATAAAAACTTCTTTCACTAGATATGTCCCCTATATATATATATATTTGTTATCTTATTGAATTAGATATTAATATTATTTATTCTGTTTAGATCTTTATTTGTATCATTTACTTTCTTATTGAACTGAATACTAACATGTTAATAGTGCCATCATATCTAGATCTGCAAAATACGCATATGTATATTACTTTTTCTTAATTGGAAGGTACATAATGTTTGATGCTGGACCTATTCTGTGGGGCTGTAGCAGTAAGTCCTGAGGAGGCAGTAAGTCTAATTTGTCGATGTCGCCACGAGTAGTGAATGATAAGGCAAGGTGATGACCATGGTTAAGAACTAGTAAATAAAAGCGGTGGCTAAAGATCAAGATATGATACAATGATATTAAAACTTTAAAATATAGTTCAGAAGCAAATAATTGATTCAGATATAAATTAAAGTATAGAACATAAAGAATAATCTTAAGATCTAATTCAGAAGCTAAATTTTAACTTAGATTTTCCTTACAAATCTATGGAACCAGATGAGGGTAATAATATCAGGGGATAAGATCATATTTGTTATTTGCTATTTTTTATTTTCCTGTCAGTTTTGTTATCTCAAGTATGTTGTGCTCTCTGTCCTCTAAACTCTCTTTTAAATCTTCTCAAACAACTTCATCATCGCTCTCTGAGCACCAAATCAACTTATCCTCAACAAATATCTTTAATGAAGAAATTTGCTTTGAAAATATTAATCAAGACATGGATGACTGGGAAATCTTCAAAATCCCAACCAACGAACTCTACAAACCCGAAGAAAGATTCTTCAAAAGTTTTGATTACATTATTAGGACTATAGAAAAACAAATTACAATTGAGGGCGAAGACGAAGAATTTCATTTTCTTTGTCAAGACTCTTTAAAAGGTCAAGCCCAGAAATATAACTATCTGTATATTGGATGTGTGCAGGTAGCCGTCAAACCTCTAATTAGAGAAGGACTAAATGCATCTGTTCTCCTCTACCTAAGAGACATAAGACACAATTAATTTCGTGACTCTCTCCTTGGAATTGTAAAAATCAGTTTGGATCATGAACCAATATATTTTAACTGTTATCCTAATAGGACAATTAGTTTAAAAGAAATATTATGGACACCTTATTCTTGAATATCAATGTTTATGACTTAGACATGAAGCCTAGATCAATCCTTTTAGCCTTTGTCTATAGAATTCAATATAAAGTTATGAATTCTTGTCATTTTAAGGCATTAAAACCAAAAGACAATGGAGTAACAATGTTATTCCTTACAGACATAACAAAGGCCAATGTAGTTGTCCTTAAAATAATCCACTGGGAAGGTGTAATCCTCCCAACAAAGTGGATAATGGATGAAGCTGCATTGGCTTTACCCAAAGAATCACCTAAAATTCAAGAGATTACACAACACCAATCTGGTAAAGTCGAATTAACCTTCAATAGAATAAATTCTTTTAGTTCTTCTAGATCCATTAAAACTAGCTCCTCTAGATCTAAAGACTTTAGATCTGCAGTTTCTAGAAGATCTTTCTCTACCATACAACCTACTTCATCAATAATCAATCTTCAATGGTCAGATACATCATCAACTCTTCCTAGACCAACATACCAAAGAGAAGATGATGATGAACATAAATCAATTCAATCTCCAACCTATCCCTCCCTTAATGATGATGCCCATGTTATCTGAATTCGTTGTTGATAAAGAGACCCTTAAAAAAGACTTTTATTTCGCAGAATGGACTCCACAAAAGAAATAATTTTTCAAAATTTATAAGGGATCAAACAAGAAAGAAATTCAAGAGAAATTCTATGAATTTATCAATAAAGTAAAAACAAATATTCTATTTTTTGATTAGTTTCATGCTTACATGATTAAGAATGAAATCAAATATCCTTGGAGCATTGGTCTGATTCAAGATAAATCAACAAATGTTTTTACTGTCGGGCATCATAAGGATTATGAGTTAATTAAAATTGAATTACCTCCTTCCAGTCAATATTATATTTCAAACTTAAAAGACAAAGATAATAATCTTGTTATAACTTCTCCTTTTAAAACAAAAATAGAAGACGAACCAATTAACCCTAAAGACATTAAAAGTCTTATGGAACAAAATAATTATACAAATAAATATCTTTAAGTTTTAGGAGAAATGTTAATCAGTAAGCCTACAACTTTTGAAACCAAAATGGAAGAAATAAAAATCGCCAAACCAACAAAGAAACCTATTTTCAAACCATTTAAGGTCACTAAACAACTTAAAGAAAGTTTAAAACTTCTCAACAGTCCGAAATCATCCAACAATGAACTCATGAATAAAATCAATCAACAAATAGAAAAAATAAACTTAGTTGTCCTAGATACACCACAAACTCAAGAGTCTAAAACATCAAGCAAATCCCAAGATAAATTAAAACTGATAGTAAATACAATTAAACATTCTAGTTCCAATTTGAGCCAAAAATTGGAACCAAAACTAGTTATGTGATTAAAGTAAATCCAATAATTAGTCAAACACTCAATTGGAAAAATCTATCGAAACTTTATTATCAAAGAGTGATAGGCCTAGTTCTGTTACTTGAAGAACGAGATCCAAACTTTAGAAGTTTTAATGCAAACAACATCTATGAATGGAATATAGATGACATGACTGAATATTCCATAATCAACACTCTTCGACATATGACCATGGTGTCAACAACATATCAAACCTCTCTAAATTGTCCTGAAGAAATAATTATTGGTATCCACGTATCAGGATTTTCTGGCCAACTAAAAGGTTGGTGGGATAATTATATCTCTGCTGACCAAAAAATTGAAGTTGTCGAAGCTATCAAAACTGATGGTGATGGCATTCGAATCCTCAGTGATGGGAAACCAGTCTTTGATGCTGTTAATACTTTAATCTTTACAATTGCTCAACACTTCATAGGAAATCCATCTTTATAGAAAGATAGATCTGCTAAACTTTTTTCAAACTTAAATTGCAAAACCTTAGCTGATTTTAGGTGGTATAAAGACACTTTCTTAACTAGGGTTTACACCAAAGAGGATAGTTAGCAGCCTTTCTAGAAAAAAAAAATTTACCTAGTCTTCTGATGTTCTTAGGAGATAAGGTTCGAGATAGGATCAGAAGTCAATCTCCTAATGGAGAAATTTCATACGAGCAATTGAGTTATGGACAACTCATTGCCTTCATTCAAAAGGTAACCCTAAAAATATGTTAAGATGATAAATTTCAAGCACAACTTGCCAGAGAAAATGCTCAAACTAGGCGGGATTTAGAGATGTTCTGCGAACAATTTGGTCTTCCCTGTGTTAGAAGGAAGACAAAACCAAAATCAAGTCAACCCCAGAAAATAAAATATTATAAATATAAGTCAGATGCTAAACCCAAAAGACTTAAACAAGAATTTAAATCAAAACCCCTGAGTGATAATATCAAAATCCTAAAGAAACCTATAATTTGTTACAATTATGGCAAACTTGGTCACATTAGTAAATATTATAGGTTAAAGAAGAGGATAAAATCTTTAAATCTTGAACCATTTATCGAAGAACAAATTAATAATTTATTAGTCAAATCATCTGAAGAAGAATCTGAAAAAGAATCTTTCGAAGAATTAAACCAAATACAAAATGATGATTTATCATTTGAAGGAAAATCAGATTCTCCAAAAGTCAATGTCTTAACAAAAGAGCAAGACATCTTATTTGAAGTCCTAAATTCAATACAAGATCTTCAAGATAGAAAAATCTACCTAGGAAAATCAAAATCCTTAATGGAAGCAAGTTATTCTAAAACCTTTAAAGAACCAATTATTCAAAATAAATATGATTTTACAGAAACACTTAAAAAATTGGAAAAGAAGTTGACTAAGAAAATGGTAACAATCCAAGACCTCTAGTATGAGATTAATAATCTCAAGATAAAGGTTAAAAAACTCAAAGAACACCAGCAATTGCATCAAATCATAATATCTCAGTTACAAGATATTCAAATTGAGACTTCATACTTAGAGAAATAAGATTTTTTAGAAAACCAAAGTCAAAAGACTGAAGAATAAGAAGATGAAAAATTTGTTGAAATAATTAATTAACTTAAAATCCAAATTGTTTTATCAACATCAACATAAAAATTGATGATTTTGTCCTTAATACTATCACATTATTCGATACAAGAGCAGACTCAAACTATATTTTGGAAGGATTAATTCCAACAAAATATTTTGAGAAAATTTCAGAACAACTCAGCACGACTAGTGGTTCAAAACTAAAAATCAAATTCAAACTTTCTTCAGCAATCATTGAAAATTAAGATTTTCAAGTTGAAACTTCTTTCTGATTAGTAAAGAACCTTAAAAATGAAGTGATCTTAGGGACATCGTTCATCAGATCGCTTTTCGCATTACAAATCACAGATGAAAGGATTATTACCCAACATCTTGAAAAATTAATCATTTTTAGATTTCTTAGAAAGCCAATTTTAAGAAATATTAATCTAATCCAATATAAGCAAAATCAAATCAATTACCTTAAAGAATAAATTTCCTTCAAAAATATTGATTCACAACTAAGCCAACCCAAAATCCAAAAAAGGATCTAATCTATTCTCAAGCAAATCTAAGGATCAATCTATTCTAATCTTCCCAATGCTTTCTGGGAAAGAAAGAAGCACATCGTGGATTTTTCTTATGAAAAGGATTTCAACGAAAAACAAATCCCCACCAAGGCTAGAGCAATTCAGATGAGTCAAGAATTCCTCCAATATTGTCAGCAAGAGATCAAAGATCTCTTGACTAAAGGACTCATTAGGAAAAGTAAAAGTCCATGGTCTTGCTCTACCTTTTATGTCAACAAATAAGCCGATATCGAAAGAGGAACTCCTCGTTTGGTCATAAACTATAAACCACTTAATCAAGCACTCCAGTGGATTCGGTATCTGATTCCTAACGAAAAAGACCTTTTAAAACGGCTGCATTCAGCCAAAATGTTTTCAAAATTTGATATGAAATTTGGATTTTGGCAAATTCAAATCAAAGACAGTGGTCGCTACAAGACAACTTTCACTGTACCTTTTGGGCAGTACGAATGGAATGTAATGCTCTTTGAGTTAAAAAATGCTCATTCAGAATTCCAAAGGATCATGAATGAAATCTTTAATCCATATTCAAACTTTACCATTGTCTACATTGATGATATGTTAATTTTCTCTCAATCCATAGATCAACATTTCAAATATATTAATATTTTCATTGGAGTCATTCAAAGAAATGGTCTTGCCATCTCAAAATCAAAAGTTAATTTATTCCAAACTAAGATTAGGTTTCTTGGTCATAATATTCATCAAGGAACAATTAATCCAGTTAACCGAGTCATTGAATTTGCAGATAAATTTTTAAATCAAATTATTGATAAAAATCAATTACAAAGATTTCTTGGTTGTCTAAACTATGTCGCTAATTTCTTCCCTCAACTAAGTAACCTCATCAAACCCCTTCATGACCGTATGAAAAAGAGTCCTCCTCCTTGTTCGGACATTCACACAAATATCGTTAAATAAGTAAAATCTCAGGTAAAGAATCTTCTATGCCTTTATCTTCCAAACCCTCAGTCATTTAAAATTGTCGAAACAAATGCATCTGACATCGATTATGGTGGCATTCTAAAACAACGTGTCGCAGACAAAGAGCCTATCATTGCATATACTTCAAGACATTGGAACCTACATAGCAAAAATATTCCATTGTGAAAAAATAAATTTTAACAATTGTTCTTTGCATTTCAAAATTTCAATCTAATTTGTTAAATCAAAAGTTTTTACTTAGAGTCGATTGTATATCTGCAAAAGATACTATGCAAAAAGATATTAAAAATCTTGCATCCAAATAGATTTTTACCTGGTGGCAAGTAATCTTAAGTGTTTTTTATTTTGACATAGAATATATCAAAGGCACCTCAAACACCTTACTTGACTATCTTACCCATGAATACTTACAAGAAAAATAGCTAAATGCCCAGATCAGTGTCAACAACCTCTTCCAGAGGAAAAAGGAAAAGGGAAAACAATCCTGGCACAACCAGCAAAACAATTTGGGTTATTCACCCTTCTATATGGGTCATTTACCTAAGATCAAGTTGAGTCATCTACTTAGACTTATCCAAACAACCACAACAAACAGTCAAAAGCAGACTATGCCATGCCAATTCAAACGTTGATAGCCTTGCATGATTAGGGACTAACCAAATTACCCAAAAAATCATGGAAAAAATATTTGAATCCAAACAAGATGAAGAACTGGATCTTGAAACCCTAATCCAAAATCTAAAAGGCAAAGTCATTAGAGTCAAATATTCAAACAATGAATTATTAGCTCAGCCTACCCCAATCTCCACGAAAAAACCCCAAACTCATTACATCCAAAAAGAAAACTCTTGGCTCGTCATTCAAATGGAACCCGAGTTCTGGGATGCTAATCCAAACAAAGTACCAGAGAAAATCTTTCCAAAAGACTTTCATTTCCAACCAATCTCCCAGAATAAAACTAGACAATTTTATGAATTTATTTTAATTGATTCGAACTCTATTGCAATTAAGCATTACAGGGACCCAAAGGATCAGAAGTTTATTACTTATTCAAAAATTCAAATTCTCAAAGTTTTGATACCTTTAGAATATGGAAAAGATTTGAACAAATTAACATATAATTATTGGGACTATATCAAAGCCTAGAGCAACAAGTTTTGATTCCAAAATAAAGCAAATCACCATCCATGGTTAATCTACTTCAAACAAAATGTCCATTACAACTTTCCACAATGGTTCATGCAATGTTGGAGTTTCTTTGGACCAATCCCACAGATCCTTCCCCCTTGGTAATTGAAAGATTTCAATATTTTCAGAAGAAGTTCAATTTGTCTGATGATCCGATCTCTGTGGATCTACAGTTCTTCTTCAAACTATCATTAGCCTGGATTTTCTCTTGGCAATATAAATACAGGAAACATGATCATCCTAATTAATTGCCATTGTTACAAAGACAAGCTTATGCCAAATGGTGGGTTGAATTTGACGCATCAAGGCCTTCGCCAGAAAACATTAAATTATGGTTCCAAAAGAATCCCAAATATCTTAAAACAACTTATCCAGAAACCTGCCAATTTCTTAATCAGATAGCTCATGTAGCTACTGTTATTGTTGCATCAACCAGTAAGGATAACCTCTTAAAAAATTTGGAAGATATCCTCAATCTTTATGGAGGTGCATCCTCTCCCGAAGCTCTTGACTCTCCCTCTCCATCTATAGAAACAAGAATGGAATTTATTAAGAAGAACAAAATGAAGATTTCATGATTATGAATCAATCTTAAAGATGATGAATAGTTTTATTACATTGTAGCGTTACTATTCAAATTTGCAAAAAATTACTGTTCATTGTAGCGAGACACTATAGTAATCTGCGAATGTCTACTGTTCACTGTAACGGTACAATATAGCATTTTATTATTGTAATAGTAAACTTTAGTCTATTTAAGGAGTGTCTGGCCATGATGTTAGGTATTCAAAAATTTTTAAACTTTTCTTAGAGAGAGAACTTAGAGTGAGAATCTCTCTCTCTTTTGTAGTCTTTCTTTCAATCTTTAATACATCTTTTCTCCAATCTCTCTTCTTCCTTGCCGGAGAAAAAAGTGGATTTGCAAAGAAAGTGAAAATAAATTATATATATATATATATATAATATTGGTCTAAATGTAATGAATTAAAGGAATGTAATGAATTAAAGGAAGTGAAGTTATATTTGTTATAAAAGAGGAAAAGATTTAAGCAGGCCCATATAGCGCGAGATCCAGTCCAGGGTTGAGCCCTTTTGAGATCACTTGAGTACGTCGACACTGGAGTGGAGTGTTGAGACATTGGCATCCCATAAATTTTTCCGACCCAATTTCTTTTTAACTTCACCAATATTCAATTCAACCTCATACCTCACTTAGAGTTGTCAATGTGGGCCAAAACCTACCTGACAGCCCCACAAGACCCGTGACTTTATTTTTTATTAGCCTACTTAATGGTTGGGCCATTTGGCCCTAACCTACAAGGCCCCTAATTGTGTGGGTTAGGGTAGGATTTGCCCATAGGTCAGTCAACCCTTCAAATCACAAACAAAGAAATGGGAAACATTCAATCATTACTTCAATTTTGAACCCTAACCTAATTTTAAACCCTAAATCCCAATTTCTATAGTAGATTCGATCACACAAAACACATTCAATCGTTCTTCACCGCATTTTTTGAGCTTCCATCGCAGATTCGATCATTCTCCACCACCTTGAATCGTTCTCCACTGCGTTCTTCGAGCTCTGGCAATACTAAAGTGCGTCACAGTGCTTGAGCTTCCATTGCCATCTTCACCTTGTTCGCGTCTTCGCATTGTTCGCAATCTTCACAGCTCCCACTCGAACTTGGGTTGCGTCACAATCTTCACATTGTTTGCCATCTTCACCTTCAGGTAAATTTTCCCTCATTTTCTTTCCATACATGTATATTTTCTCACCAGTCAAACAAGGCAAGTTCCTCTCACACAAAGTTATGCCTCTAATTACCGTTGTTTTGTTCTTGAAATATATTATCGTATTCATTTCCAACACAAGCATATGCATATATTTTGCTGAATATAAAGACAAGAGCTTGTTCTTAATAGTAGGATTATAATTCAACGAGCTTACACTGATACATATTTTATTGTGTCCTTCCCTTGTTGAATTTCAGAAGGATCATTATTCTAAATCCCTCCACAGGCCCCAAACTAAACTCAAAGGATGGTTAAGGACACCACGTAGGAAGTATAATAATGGGCTTGAAAAAATAAGGCTTTGTTCTCTTGACTGATTTTTGACTTAGTTTGAATTGAACCAACCAAGTTATTTTTTTTTCATGTTTTAAAATCTGTGAATGTGGTGCTTTTTCTTTTGTGGGTTTTATATTCCTTTATGGTTAGCAGCTATTGTATTATGATGAAGTACCCTTTTGGTTTGTTCTATGTCAATTTGGACTTTTGTATTGTTGTTAATCTATTCTTCATGTTTCTTCAGCATTTTCTTTTACTGGGGTTTGGTTTTTGTATATGAACCAGTTTGTGAGTTTGTTTGTTTTTATTTTTTTTTTTTTTTTTTGCTTTCTTTTTCTCTACTTTAACTATCATAAAGTATCTTCATAAGCATAGTATGCATAGTAAATCTACTCAAGTGAATTAGGTATCTAGTTCAGAACTTTGTATCTCATGAGGACATACAAAGTTCAAGTTAATCAAAAATTGTAGTAGTTAAATTATATTTTTTAGAAAAAGAGAACATAAAAAGTTCTCTCAGTATCTACAGAAAATCAGACTCGTTTTAGAAAAATTAACTACAAAGATGAGTAAACAAGACATGATGAAAATTCAGGTGCACACTTCTTACTAGTTTTGAGTCTCTTGTTTATTAGTTAATTAAACTAGTTAAGATAAATCTGTTTGTTTCCTTTTGTTTCATTTGAAGTTAATTTGCTTCATTTCTAAAGTTTACCATGTCACATATTTTTCAAACTCTCCTTAATTTTTGCTTCATTTCTCAACTTTACCATGACTTTGTATCTCATGTTGGGTTACTTCAAATATAAAAAGTTGAAACTTCATGTTTGGAAGATCCATTTCAATTTTTTAGTCTGATAAACTCAGTCAAATTTGCTAAACAAATATGGCTGCTAAAGAGATTTCAAATATGCTGTTTGATAAAGGTATGCAGGAGCATATATTTTTAGTAAGCACTAGCCTCTGCCTAATTGAACAATTTGGAAAATTATTTTACAACTCAAAGGGGTCTCAGTAGCTTAACCATTCTGATTGAATCAACTACTAGAATGTATTATATTATGTATTATATATATCTCTAAAAGTTTTAACCAAAATATATTTCAAACGAACATGTTAGTTGTACCAAATTATTTTGCAACTCAAAGGGCTCTCTGTTTTGAACTATGTTTTTACCATGACATTTACAATTCTCCTTTTGGTTTAATTATGAAGCATTGTTTAGTCTAAAAAAATGGCATGCATTATAATTCTTCTCCCCGTGGGTCAGTCAATTCAATTGAAGCATCTTAGCTAGTATCTACTAAAAAGAAGTGTGTGTCACTACTTTGCTAAACTTGTAAATCTCACGCCTATACCAGTAAAACATATTATGGAATGATGATTTTGATTTGTGATGATCGTAAGCTGATAATTTTTTGAATGCTAGGTATGCTTTAGTCTTGGCCTTGCTCACTTGTTTTTTGTGCTGGGTCAGCTACTTGCATGATATATTGTTCTTATGGTCAAAATTTGAGTAATAGTGTCTGGGGTGATTTGATTTAGTTATGTTGTTGTTGCGTCCAGCTTTGGTTCATTTGGTTTATGCTTTGGTCTATTTCTTTAGCTAACAAATAAATTGTAAAGTTTTTTCAAACTTCAAATTGTGTGTAATTTACATTCAAGTTTTTAAAAAGAATAAAATTAATGAAAAATTAATATCTTTACACTTGTCAATTGAAATTAAAATAAGTGGATCAAGTGTTTTTTTAGTTGGCAAGTCCATGGAGTGGGCAAGGGCGAACCCATTAAATACATGAGTTAAATTTTTTTAGTAGGTTAGTCTATTAAATACATGAGTCAAGTTTTTTTTGGGCCAACCGATGGGGTGGGCTAAGGCCAACCTATGAAATGTGCTAATGTTAACCCATTAAATAAGTGAGCCAAATTATTTTTTTATTGTGGGTCAGTCTATAGACTAGTCCTGACCCACTTGACCCTATGAACTTTTTTGTCTTGTTGGCTTTTGGAACCTATGAGCTTTTTGGCCCTAGCTCACGTGGATTAGTGCTGGATGGGGTGGGGCTCGGCCTTTTTGAAAGCTCGCTCGCTGCATCCATTATTCCTCTCTCCCATCTGCATTCCACCGACCACCTTCGTCACTTGGCGACGAGGTTTGTGCTTTCTCTTCATTTCATATACTTAAGTTGGATGGATATTCCCCTTCTGCGCTTGGATTTGCCATTTCCATTCCCTGTGTATAAGCTTATCTGCTTTGGAGTTTGGTGTCAAATCCATATTCTACTACCATTGAGAATGGGACTGGCTACTTATTAGTTTCTAATGAAATAGAATTCAAAATCATTAGGCGCTGTTACCATTGAAAATGACTACATATCTATCCTTTTTTGTGATTTTAGAGGGCTAATCCTGAAATGGGTTGGAAAGCAGCTCAAAAACTCATTAGGCACTGGAAAATTCTCAGAGGGGACAATGTAAGCTAGCCAACCCACCATATATTTTCTATGTTCTTTCCTACTTTTCACTTTATATTATACATATATAATCACATATATTCATTTATAACAGGTTGTGATCATAAGGGCCAAAGATAAGGGTGAGACTGGGGTTATTAAGCGCGTCATTCGCTCCCAGAATCGTGTTATTGTTGAGGGTAAAAATCTGGTGAGTGACATAATTTACACTTATCATCTTCTAATTTTTTTTTTCTGTCAACTTATTTCTAGCTTTTGGCAAGTGTGTATGAATTTAATTCCATTATTATTGTGGCTTGCGTCAGAATCTTAATTAACTGTTACATTGAGCATGTGATTATGTTAATTTGCATGATAGATTGTGAACACCCAATTTTGTCCGGACCAAAAATAATAGTAAAAATAAAAAAATATAATTATGAATGACCAATAAGAAAAATTGGGTAATTCTGCTTTTATAAAAATAAATAAGACATGCAAAACCTACCTGAAAAAAAAAAAAGGAGAGAAGGGTTTGGGCTTGGATCCATTGGGCTTAGGTCAATCAACCCAGGATCCACAAAGTGACCCATATCCACTCACTTACCGGATCCACCCAATTTTAAATTCAATTTTTTTTCTTCTTTTCTTCTTTCTCCTAACCTAGCTGCAGCACTTCTCCCCTCCCTCACGCTGCCTGCAACCAGCCGTCACCCCTCTCTCTCTAGCCTTTGTGATCCTAGCAGTAGCACTCAAGCAACTCCAAGAGCAGGAGCATTAGCCCACCGGTTCTTCCCCCCAGTGGATTCGTTTTAACCCGCGAACCCCCAAGCTCCACAATCCAACCACAAGCAACCATCACTCCTCTTCTGACCAAGCTCAAGGCGCGAGGATGCAATTTTGGGTAGATTGCAGGGTTCAGAAAATGGATATTACTTGGAGTAGAGTGAATATGCACAAAAATGGAAGATTTGAGAAGATGGGAGCTCTTGCATACACGGGAACCACAAGCATACCGCCATCCCCTGTTTTGCTGAATATAAAACTCAAGAGCTTGCGAGGATGCGATTTTTGGAGATGTGAGAAGACTCGGGCTCAGCAACCGGGGAAGCCTCCATTTTCCCCTGATCCAGGCTTCTATAAAGGATGAAAATCAGAGAAAAAGGGGGTTAGAGAAATTCTGTTGGGGAGAGTCTTAGAAAACCTGTAATAGGGAATTCGAGAGAGGTAGAACTGATCAGAATAACCTCTATTCTCAACAACTTGGAAAAATTCCTATCTGGTAATTTTAGTTTGGCTTATTATTATTATTTTTTTATTTGTTCCTCTTCCATTGTTGTACTGAAGAATTCGGAATGAAATAACCTTTTTTTTAGTGTTTCTGGCTTGATTCTGTACAGAACGTAAACTTAGTGCCTAATGTATGAACTTTTCCTTCTAGTTTAACTTCGTTTTATTGCCATTTCCTCTGCTTGATAGAGTGGTTGAACCGTGGCCTTCCATCTTGGGTTATTTTTCTTTCTCTATTCTTGCCTGCTCTTGTACGAATGGAGGCTGCTTGATAAAATGCCTGAACCAGTTTGGATTGTTCTAATATTGAAAATTTTCTCAATGTGTTGATCCGTGGCCATAAGGATAACCCTTTTGTTTGATTATCTATTTTTGGTTTTTCAAGACTGCATATGCTGGTGTGCTCAAATATGACCAATTAGTCACTTTTGTTGTCTTGATCCTAACTCTCGTTTTTTTGGTGACAAGTTGTGGGGTCAAAATAGATTATTGGGTTATATCTAGTTTAAGGTGACCAATGAATCACGTAGGAATCAGTTCTGTTCCTTCTCTGAGTATTTGCATTAAGGAAGTGATTTATATTGTCTTGTGATGCCTCTGTTTATTTGTTAAAGTGTTGATTAACTCGCATCCTTGATGCTCTTCTCTACTATTGATTCAAATTCTGTTTTGTTGTTGAACATAGGGTGAAGTTTGTTGGTTTGGGGATTTTTCGCTATGGCATATCATGCCTGTTTAAGATGCCTGTTTAAGGTTATGACTATGTTTGTCTTGTTATAAAATAATGTAATTGGGTTTTGTCTCCTTTTTTTTCATGAGGTAAAAATGAATGCTGGATTCTTGCCTGGGATGCCATAAGGTGCTGGTTCAACCACAAGAATGTTTAGTTGTGATAAATTAATAACTAATAAAGGGGCTTTGTTGTGCATGACAAAAGTTAGCTTCATTTCCCAGTTGTTAATTTTGTGGTACGTTAGAGTGAACTAGTCCTATGATTTGGTTATGTTCACAATTTGTTAGACTAAACAAAAGTTAAAAAAAATAGGAAGTTTAGCTCTGTACATGCTGTAAATAAATTTTGTTTTGGACTTGAGCTCTTATATGACAGATTCTGATTAGAACTTGATGAATTTGGGGATAATCCATGGTGGAGTGAACGTTTGCTCGTTGATTTAAAATATGATACAAAGCTTTGCATCCTGGTTATGCGGCTGTCTTCTGTTATTATCCTGTTAATATCTTGTTTTTTTTTTTCGTTGTCTGGACCACCAACAAGGTTGCTATCCTTTTCTGGTGATAATACCAGTTTTCAGCTCTTTGATACATACGTAAATCAGTGGTTCTATGTCCTTTGGAAAGCTCGTTTGCAAATAAATGGTCAAATTTGTTAGTTTCAAATTCTAAAATCACCTGCCAATCAGGTTGGTTCAATAGTCAAAGGCCAAACAATGTGATCACGCATTCCTCATCTAATTTTCACTTACCTATATATACATATATATAAATATATATATATATATATATATATATATATATATATTTGATATCACGTGGTAGCGCTCAGTACACTCTAGCTTTTGTCATGAACCATTCGCTGCATCCATTTTTTTTTTTACCTTATGAACACCTTTTTCGTTTAAATCTTTTTTATTCTAATAAAGTGAAATTAAGTTGGATGGATATTCCCCTTCTGACGCTTGGATTTGCCATTTAATTCCCTTTTGCTTATCTGCTTTGGAGTTTTTCAAATCATTTAAGTTGAGAATGGGACTGGATGAGTTTTTGAAAAAAAAATAGATAAATAAATAAATAAATAATTTTTTTTTCTTTTAAAAAAATTTTTTAATTCATTTGTTTATTTCTGGAAAATTTTTATATAAAAATGGTAAAACAAATATTTTCTAAATTGTTAAGAATTTGTCCAATTGACTAAGGTCACATATTTAATAACAGGTTGTGATCATAAGGGCCAAAGATTAAGTGAGATTAAGTTATTAAGCGCGTCATTCGCTCCCAGAATTCGTGTTATTGTTGAGGGTAAAACCATTTTCATAATTTAAAAATTTTCTAATTTGTCAACTAATTTAAATAAAATTGGCAAGTGTGTATGAATTTAATTCCATTATTATTTTTTTCCCTAAAACCTCAGAATCTTAATTAACTGTTATCATTGAGCATGTGCGATGTGCATGATAGATTTTTCACTCTAATGCCTTTTGACTTCCTCTTTTGCAGATAAAGAAACATATCAAGCAAGGGCAAGGTCATGAAGGGGGGATCTTTACAGTTGAAGCCCCACTTCATGCCTCCAATTTGCAAGTTCTTGATCCAGTCACAGGTTATGCACATGTATTCAATAATTGAACTGGTGATTGCATCCTCCAGAGGTTGGAATAATACATATCAAAGTAATCAACTTTTACTTATGCAGGAAGCCTTGCAAGGTTGGAATTAAATATGTTGAAGATGGTACTAAAGTCAGTATCCAGAGGAATAGGAGCATCTGGGTCCATAATCCCTCGTCCTGAGATCTTAAAGATAAGAACTACCCCAAGACCTTCAGTCCGTATGTATCTGCAAAGCCTACTCTTTTTCCTTGCTTAAGTTGTTTTTATATTTAAATCTAATGATGTACCTCTGCTCTTCTTCACTACATCTCCATTGACATATATGGTTAAACATAAGCATGTTATCATCATACTAGGCATTGAAGAAGGAGAGCCTTGCATTTTAGAGACATTCTTGAAACTGACGACTCCTTTTGTTGAAATACATAATTAATGTTAGCAAGCAGAACAATATACAGAGATTTAAAAAAAAAAATTGGAAGAGAAGGGGGGGTGTAGATTATCAGTTGAATTCCACGTTGAAGAATCTTCTTAACCATCCAACGTGTAAGATTTATGAAGTGCCTTTCATTATCTTGTAAATCTTGCTTCTAGTATTTGTATTGGTTAGATATTTTTTCTCTCTTCATATTGACGAAAGCATGATGTACATGCACTCCATATGCAGAAACTCAGCTAGAAAGCTACAGTTGTATAGTATGACACTGTAATGCATTGATCAGAGTAATTTAGATTAATGTATTTAAGTTTTCTGTAATATTCAATCTTGAGTCAGAAGCTAGGTTCAAGGCAGCTAATTTTCAACCTAGTTTTGTATGAAGCTACTTCAGTTAATATGCAAAACTTGAATGGATATATGGAACTCAGTTGGAACCCTATGCTTTGTTAATTCTCAAAGTTACATTTAAGCATTTTTAAGAAACCTGCTGAGTATCTGACCTTGTTTGTTATTCATTCTTTGCAGCCGGACCCATAGATACTCCGATGGAACTTGTGTTAGAGAAGACTTACGATGCTAAAACAGGAAGGGGCATGCCTGAACTATAAGGAGATTAAGTACCTTATTCCAATTAGGTAGTTGCTATAACAATGAACAGGTTATGGCACGAGTTTGTCGCATGTTTCCGTTTATCATGATTTGGTTAAATCGCTTTCAGATTTTATAGTTTAATGTGATCATATCTGGGAGTTGCGATTAACTTATAAGTTGTAACTTTCTTTTACCTGATAGTTTATATATTACTAGTACTAGTAGCTATCAACAAATAATAATAATAATAATAATAATAATAATAATAATAATAATAATAATAATAATAATAAATGGTTCTTCAACTTCCCGGGTCAAATATTTTTTCAATTTTTCTGTTCAATTGGATATTAGCTTCCTGTTGGTGATGGTCATTTCACTCCATAAACTTATAAATTATTAAAAGGTGTGAAAAGCAGAACCCATTTGATTTTGCTTATTTATGTTAACAATTTATGTTAACAACTTTTTATAGCTGTAGTGATTTAATCGATTGGGTTCGTCCGTTTGTGTTTGATTTGAGCTAGATTTTTCTTGCCAAAGAAAAATCATCTCGTATGTGACATTTTATAGTCTATACGTTGGGACTTTTTTTTAAAAAAAAAAGTGGTCTTAACATTGGAACTCTTTCAACCAATTTCATTAAACGTATACTGTTTAAAGTCGGGCTGCATGAAAATGGTCAAATTTTCTTTAAGTTGGATAACTTGTGTTCGGTTTGGTGTTTGTGATGCACTTAGAATCTCGGTTGTGTTTAAACGTGTCTTGGGATGCATAATATCTTATTGGGGATGTAGTACAACCCAAGTGATGCAGTTAACTCTGACAACTTTCATTATAACAAGTAAAAGTGCATAACAATAATTATCATTTTATTTCATCATTTTGGTTAATTTTCTTAGTTATTGAGGTAAACCTTGATTAATTTTATTACTTAGTAAAGTGGGGTAAATTTACCACCAAAAATAGTGGGTGTAAATTTTGCGATTTGAGTTTAAGTCAAGTGTTATGATGAATGAAAAATTGAATAGAGATTACGATAATAACTTTTTAAAGGAGCAAAAATATAAAATTTGTTGGTTTTCTCTTGCACTTCCCAAATCGAAAGTAGTTTTGTTATGTTCAACATTTTTTAGGGATTGTATGATGGTAGTACCATATATTTTTATCAAAAAAAGAAAAAAAGAAAAAAATGCTGGGCCATGGTTGTTTTTTTGGACATGGGCCATGGGATTAAAGGTTTAAGAAAAAACCTTTTCTCTGGCAAAGGCAATGAAACCCATAATTTGGAGTTTTTGGGTTACTCTACTATGATCCACATTAATATCTACACCCAATCTCATTTCCAAATGATTTAGTGTGTAATTGAGATAATTGTGAAAATTTAATTATTTTAATTATTAATTATTGTATAAAATCTTTTTATTGTAATTGATTATAATTGAATTAGTTTTATATTTAAATATGTTAGTTGAAAAGTGATTTTAAACTAATTTATTTCATTTGGATGGTATAAAAAATTACTTTTATACATTAAATTATTAAAATAGGTATAAAATAATTAAAAATTTATTTGATTAAGGACAAAATAGTATTTATATCTCAAAGTATAATGAATAATCGATAATATTAAATCATAAGTTTCAAGTTTCAATTATTATGAAAAAAAAATTATAATACATTAAATTTTATGTAAAAGTTAAAATTGATTTTGTCAAACATGTTATAATACTATTAAAATATTTTTAATAAAATAAAAAATACTATTTTAATAGTATCGAAATTATATCTTTGAAAAAACTATTTTATCCTTAAAAATATAAAAAATTTGGGATGACTCAAATTTTTAACATTTCACCCTTCTTTTTTGTCTTTCTTTAACATGCCTGAGAATATTGTATTGACATTATCTATAAAGTAGGCTGATTCTATTATTCTTCCAACCGTTTGAAGGAAAGATCAGGATCCTCTTCAGTAATTGAAGAGGTTCAATTACTTGTTATATGTAAAAATAAAACATATTGCATGTGGTACATTATAAATAAAATAAAATAATACATATCACATGCGACATGTATCATTTTTATATGTAAAAAATAACTGAACCTCTCTTGTTACTGAAAAAACATTGATCCTTGAAAGAAGGCTTTTACAAATTAGACTTGTTAGGTTTGTATTTTTTTTCTATAAGAAAGTTTGGCCTTCTTTTGTTTCCAAAGGATGATTTTTGTGTTCATGTCTCTCAAGCTAGTTCTGAATTTAGGGGCGGAATTGGAATATAAGTTTTAAAGGGAAAATAAAAATTTTAAGGTTAAAACTATATTTTACAAGAATAAAAACAAATTTTTAAGACTTAATTTTTAAAACTATATTTTGCATACATCGCATTATATTATAGTATAAAAAATAATTTTGTATTCCAAAAATTACGCCGCAATCTTCCTTCAATAATAACTACTATTGCAGCACTTATTTAACAAGAGATTTTTTTTTTATATATACAGACTATATCAAATGTTACTATACCTTCAATATTTATATTCGTATGATGCTTTCGATATCTAGCCAGCTTGATGATGTCACGAAGAAGCAATTGCAAGCATTTTTGTAGCGCTGGCCAGGTGCCGTGAAGCACAGATTACAATAGACAACGACACCAATGCCACTCACCTCCAGCATCACAAGTACCAAGTACGGTATTAACTTGGAAACCAAGTCCTTTCCTCCCTACACTAGAATAGGCTACTATTTATTCTGTCTATCCAAGGCTTTTTTTCTTTGGTAGACTGTCTAAGGCTCTTTAACTAAGCTATAAATTCATCATAATATTAATAATGACTTACATTAATGATATATATTATCAAGCAAATGCATATGAAATTTATGAACGATAAAAGTAATTAAAAATGGAGTTTAAAAAAGAAATTTAAGTAATAAATTAAATTGATATAAATTATTTATCATTTAGTTTTAATTGAAAAATTCATTAATAATGTATTTTTAACTTGATTAGTGATGTAGCTGTATTTCTAAAGAGAATCAATGAATTGATAGCTTTCAATTAAATAGTGTCAATTGTGGAATTTGATATGAACGAGTTTGATATTTCGTTATTTTTTCCTTCCCCCAATATCTCATGTCTATAAGAACTAGGTGCTGTAACAAGAACAAATAGTATATCGATGTAATTATGTAAATAAAATAGTACGTTTAGTATAAAAGGTTATATATTAGGATCTATACCTTTAATTTAGTGCTATTATTTTTAGTTAGGTAACAAATAGAAGAGGCTGGATATCCACATAACCGGTGTAGAATTAAAAAAGATGCATGCATGGATGTTGATTCAGAGGAATCGATATCCATAACAGAAAAATTCCAAAGAGAACATATCCCATGCAACCAAACTCACTTCCACAGCCTTCGCTGATGGAAATAGTACAGTCCTTAATCATAGCGGGAACACTCCTCAGAGAGCATTTGTCATTTTTGAATTGTAACAAGAGAAGGGACAAAAATAAACAAGTAAAGGACTTGCTCGATAGTATAGTAGTACGTACAGGGCACAGCTATTCAGCATAGAGAGAACCTGCACGAAGGAAAACACAAGAGGGTTCTGTTGCATCCACGTGGATGCACCAAATAATGGGTCATAGAAGCGGCAAATTGGGCAGTTCCTACGCCAACCATGATATCACACTCACTATATATATATATCGTACTCAATTCAACCGAGTCAGTCTACAGTCTGCACTGCAACACTAAGTAGTAAAAGAGGGAAGTGAAGTAGGACTGTAGGGTTTAATTAATTTGCCTTGTTGACTAACCCAAACCCGAAGGCCCTATATATATAGAGTCCAAATTATTGACCCAACGCTTGAGTGGCTTCTTGTGTGTTGTGAATATTCAATGTCATTAAGTTCTTATGCTGGCCACTGACACCTTGTTTAACAAGCAAAAACAATCAGAGATTTCAGATATATGACTACTGGCCTAATTGTGACATCACCACTTACATTATATGCTCCTATACACATATATATGCTTAATTAAGAGTTAAGACTATAACATTCTCTTCACCTGTACATATCATTATCCCATTATGGTCAATGCCTAGCTACGCCTAGCTTGCGCATCATTCTCTTGCTAATTAATGATACATACATATATATGCATACCCATTCTCTGTTTCGGATTTTTCTGTTTTGATGCTACTTCTAGAGGACAGACACTTTTACTAAGCTCCAGTGAACAACATATACAATCTTAGAAATTACCCAGTCACAGATCGAGAACAAAATTCCCTGGCACGTTGCTTTACAAAGAATGCCCATGACCCGTGTTCAACTTAATTGTTACGTACTGAAAATTCGTAAAAGAATCTTCAATAGGGGATGAGAAAGTAATAAGCGACGAAAAAGAAGGAAGGGAGCTTTCTTTCTTTCTTTTACGCACAGTCACACACACACACACACACATATATATATATATATGCTTTTGTTGTTTGAGCAAGGATGATGGCATTGGCGTGAGCAAGGAGTGGAGTAGGAGTACTGGTCAGAGCTTTTGACGCCTTCCAAAGCCAATGAACTTTTATCATAGCCATAGCCCTTTGTGCAACTTCCAAGCGTGCGTCAATATTGTCAGAAATCAGAATCCTCTCTGCAAAATGTGTCTGTCTCTGAGTATGAAACTTCGAACCTATATAATATATGCGAGAATTTAAGCATCATCATAACCAACGTCTATTGAGACGTGATGTGAGAGAACTTGGGACCAGTCTTTGCGCGCTTTCAAAGCTCAAACTCATCAAATTTAATTATATATATATGTTACTAAGTTAAGTAGAACTCGCTCGTATATATGCTTTTTTGATTTACTAATGATATGTTGAGTATCATTTATCAATGAGAACTGTGGCCCTAATGGTTATAATAATGATAATGATAATCATGATCCTGGAAGCAAACGTTTGGCAATAATCATAACCCTGAAGCTAGGCCCATTTCATCAGTGCCTCACTGTACTATATAGGTATCAATTATCGAGTATCAAGTCCAATGCCAATGCAATTCAAAATTGCAGGTGAGCCTTTCTTTTGTGGTAAGCACTTGTCAATTTGGTTATGATTAAGTGGTCCACTCCAAAAAGTCCAGACTCCAACCGATGCATGTTGAAGTGCACACAACCCTCGCATGCATTACGTATTAAGTACTATAACCAATAAAAGTGCAGAGATATATCAATGCATGGGAGAATTTATAAGCATTTATCATTGAAATTGAAAAGCCTAAAGGGCATGTATCATGCTTTGAGAAAAAAGATCATCATAAACTTTTCTTTTAAAGGTATATGTAATATTGATATTTTTTTAAAATTGTTGAATTTAGTGAAAAATAATAATAAAAAAAAAAAGTATAATAAATAATATTTAAAAAAATATAAAAATAAATATATACATTATTAATAATAAAAATATCAGAACTAATGCTTTAATAATCGTATAGTACAATTGCAGGTCTTTCTTTTAAATTTTATTTTTCCTAGCTTTCTTTTAATTATATTTTTCATTATTGAATTCCGTTATGTCTACTTGTTCAAGAATCAATTGCCAGTCACACTGTCAAATACAACCAAATATTAAACCATAGCTAGTGCCCTTTTCCGATGATGTCACGTGCTATAAATGATTGTCTAACCCATTGGAGATCACACAGCGACAGCGTAAGCGTAAGCAAGCCGGCATGGGAATGGGGATGGGCTGGTCGGGATCTCAGCGGAGCTGACGTGAATTGATGATCATACAGTGTCCAACCACTTATTTAGGGAATTAGTGGTTACTTTAAAGACATAAACCCCTTATAAATATTTACGGTAGTATTCACATTAGTTTTTGTTTAGATACTTTAAGGACTTTTAGTAATGATACTTACATTCTGTTGAATTTTAGTAATTTAAGAAATTTTAAAGGATTTTTTAAAGCCTACAAGATTTAATAAATTTGTTAAAAAACTTGGAGGGTAAAATGCCTTGATTACAAATAAAATCAACCGAATATGTGTGTGCTACACAGAAGAGTTCTTTGAATTAAGAGATAGGGTCTATAACTTTTACCAGTAAAAAAAAATAAGGAGCTTTAAATTTTGGGTTAAGTTTTAAACTCAACGATTATTCTTTTAGTGTCTTTTTCTTTTTCTCTAAGATGAACATAGGCACGAGACTTGCCAAATAACGTTAAATTTTAATATCTCTCATATTATCATCAATTTTTTAATTGTTATTTAACTTTTGTGTTGAATTTTATTTACTGAATTTGACGAGACTTGTTGCAACTATGGTAATTTTTTCAACGCACTTCTCATGTATTTTTATGCAAGTTATTAAATAATATCTTAGTTCTTATGTAATTTAAATTTTTAAAATAGTATATTATATTATATTATATTATATTATATTATATTATATTATATATATCATCTGTGTAAGTATCTTTTTTGTTATTAAATATTTATTAGTGGTTTGATTTTTGTAATAATATTTAAAATAAATATTCTTAAATGCATCTATGGTAATATAATATTCTTAACGTCACATAACCTAATATATAATCATTAAATATAACTAACATCAATTGACAATTCAGAAATGGTTAAAAGAAGTGTGGGCAATAAATCAATAATCGCTCTTAACTCATTTTTCTCGTCTCCTCTCTGTACCTCTGCTGTGTGCCAGCGCATCCCATTGTTACTTTTAGCAACTGAAATTTTGTTTTGTTTTAGCAATGAACAAATTGGTGTGTGTTTGAATAGGAAATCGTGCATGAATAAGGCAACATGAGCCAGATTAAGGGACCATCGCCCATTTGGCCAAGTGGCGTAACACTCCTGGTGGCCCAGCCTCGATAGGCCTTAAACTGAGGCAGAGGATGGAGGAAGCCGATGAAGTAGGTGAACAATTTAATTACTTACATGAAAAGTGCAACCCTCCTCCGATTTGGTTTCCATTTAGCATCTATGGTACAAGCCATGATCATCACTGGAAACAACCTTAATTTGGTGGGAGAATTATAGGACACCATTCACGTGATTTCCAGCTACGAATCACCAAATTGATCAAAAGTCATTATTATTAATTAATTTATATTAAAAACATAGAAGTATATCTTTTTCTCTATATTATTTTATAAAACACATAAATATTTTTTTAATATAAATTCATGAAAATTTCAATATTTGCTCACGTCAATGAAATTAACATAATTAATTTCTCATAGGTTTCTTAACAATTTTACTCTCTTTCATAGAGAAAATTTGTATTTGTCTTTCTACATTATCATTGACACAACCATTAATTAGACAATGATAAGAAGACCAACCATTAATTAGACAATGATAAGAATGGTCTTCTTATGCAGATTCACTCTCCTTTCAATCCAGAACCTTAAGGCACAAGTGTTAGTCCATATGTAAGGACACCCCCTCTTATTAGGGATATATAGAGACTCAAAATGCTAAAGAGATTTGCTTTAATGGTTTTAAAGAAGAAACATAATAGTGGACTTTATATCATATATCAATCAAAAACTTTAAAATAATAAATTCATGAGTCATTTCACTTAGAAAATCTTATCATATAGTTTATTTTTTTAATCTAATATAAGAATTTTTTTATTCACATAATTACTTAAAACTCATACTTAAATTCTAACATGAATAACTGCCCCCACGGTGCTGTCCATGCTAGTGCACGTTACCTCTCTGTAAGAAGCAGCAAATTATTAATTAGAAGGAGAATATGACAATGGTCAACAATAGTGTTTAGCTTTAAAATTTTTGGAAATGGGAGCCCAACACTGCTTCTCTTCCCCTTTTGGTCTATTCTTTGGCATCGTTACATAACTCGCTATTTTTGTGCCCTTCAAAAGCAGATTGTTTGCTTCACTAGACAGAAACCAGTGTGCCATCCCCCTATCCCCCACTTGAAATTTTGTCCCCTGGTATCCTTCTTTGCAATTACATTCAAACCTATAACGCTAGCCATTATTAATTTATTTTGGTCTAATTGAAACACTGTGAATTTATTTAGGCAATTGCACTTTTAAAAGATTTCAAAATTAATAAAAGGTTAAGTTCTAAGACAATATCACAATATACTTTTTTTTATTTTGTTTGGTTTCTTTAAGGGTGTTGGCCCTTGGTTAGTCCGATACCTTTGATACGCTGATTTGACAATGACAAACAAACTGATAAGATTTGACGCTGACGCAAACACGACTCATTTGCTTTCAGATTATTATCTTTTAAAAAGTCAAACCATTGCACCATTATGTAGAAGTAGAACCAAAACCCTAATTAGTAGTTTCTTCAGTTAAATTAAGTTGTGGAAAGAAAATTTTGATAAAGCAAGCGTATATACCTTGTTTTCTAGAATATAGGTAATAATAAACTGAACTATTTTACTATATGGATTTATCATCAATATATTAGTGTTATTTTTATAATAATAATTATTATAATCAGCTATAAAACACAATCTTTTTTGTAAAGAAAAATAGTAGAAATAAAAAACACACATGTATTACAACTATCAACAAAAAGCAAAAGGCTAAGATTTTCTGGAGGTCCTTCTCGAATCTGAAGCTTGAAGCCTTTAATATTATTGCTTACTTTCCGACTTGGCTGTAAAGTTTGGACACTAGTTTGCATGACCAAACGTGCCATCCACTTCTGTCCCGAAACAATTAATGTGTAGCAACACTAAATGGAAACCGTGTAGCCACGCCAATGTAAGTGGACGGACAAGGAGTATACATACGTGACATAACACAATTTAAAAATGAACATGCAAAAGCAAATGATTTCCATTGAAATAAATAAGAAGCATATTGCATACCATGAAGCACGTCTTATCTGGAGTCTGCAGAATAGTGTGGTGGCTAAAAAAGTACATGATAAGAAAACCCCCAAAGAATCTCTTTCAAATTGTCATTTTATATTGAAAATGTTACTTTTACATAAGCAATGCAACACAGAATCCTCACAGTTTACACGTGTAAACATTAGGAAGAAGAAAATTTTTTTTAATGTGATTCATACTTTGCACTACAAACACATATCCTTTGTGAGGAATTTGTGTAAGATTTTCGTGTAAGATAACCCTTTTCATAATAATAATAATAAAGTACCTGATGGCAGATTGCCACTTTGCCAGAATCTGTTTGGGTGAAAAGTGTTATTGTCTCCGTAAGGTCAGGATAAATTCTTATTTAGATGTCGTTTGCAGAAAATGTGTATACTAACTTTAAAAAAAAAATTTATTGTTATTGTAAATAACAATTTGTTCCATATAAAGGTTTATGTAAAATTTGTATTTATTTGATAAAAAATAATGTTGATTCATTATTAATTTAATAAACTGTTATGTGAAACGGTTTTACATTATTATTATGTAATAATATATTGCATAATTATAATGATATTATAAGAAATGTTACTAACATTAAATTAAGTAAAATAAGTTATAGAATAATAACGTGACCAGCTGGTTCAACCAAACCACCAAACTTGAAATGTTGAAAATCGACTTTCGAACCGATCTTGAACTGAACAAATCGCATGAATCAATCACGAGTTAATCTATTAAATCAATTCATTTTTTTATTCACAACAATCGAATCGAGGCACATACGCGATACGTGCATGTTGCTACTAATCCACTGGTGCCTTCTAATACATATATGAAAATTATTATATTTATTGTATATCACTTAAATATGGAGAAAAATACTCAAAATCGCTAAAATCTAGATTTGAAACGTGGTTTTCAACATAAAACAAGATATCATACACTACTTTTACCACTTGTAGTTGAATGATATATAACTTAAATTATTTATTTTATTATATATTTATCCATTCTTATACATATTTAAATATTTTAATGTAATATGTTTATAAAATATATCAAAATATATGAAACGCTAATTCAACTCTGATTTAACTACAATTCAACGTTAAAATCTTGACGTTCTCTATTTACTAGTTTAATGGCCACTAAAACTTAGATTATATTTGAGAAAATGATAAGAGATGAAATGACATAAAATAAATTGATAAAATTTAATAAAAATATATTTAAAAATTATTTTAAAAGAAATAATGAAATGATAAGGGAGGATGAGAGGGTAACAAATCCCTCACTTACCGCTGAAATACTTTATTTTTTATTCTTTTAATTTAAAAAATTAAGAAAGAAATGACTTAAATAATTCATTTATTTCTCTCATTAAATTAATTAAATATCTAAATAATAAAATAACATATTTCTTTCTATTTTATTTTTTACCTTTCTATTTTATTTTATTATAAACTACTCATTTTCAGCATCTTAAAAACTCCCAATTATAACCCTGCTTGAAAGTCACTTGTGAAATACAAAGAAAAATCTTTTCTACATCCTGGATATTCCGCCACGTCCCAACTGCTACACCATGTTTTGAGAAAATATATATAAATATATATTATGGCAGAAAAAAAAAATAGGAAAACACATTTTTACTAATTTTGTCTTGTAACCACATCGCTATCAGTAATTCAGTACCATGTCTGAGTTGGGCCGTACGATTAGTAGGAAAATGTCCCATGCGTTTCTAGAACCTGTGTACACCACGCCACGATCCTGAGACAGTTAGTGGACAAGTGAAATTCACGCTCAGTAGCAGAGCGTGGAGATTATTGTAAGAGAAGTGGGATCTGCGCTTAAAACCAATGGTGTGTTAACTATGGTTTGCATAAACTTTAGGCTTTTTTACTAAACTGTTGTTATTAATAAAATTATTTATCAAATTATTATTTTAATTAATTATTTATTAAATTTTTTTTACTATTTATTAAAATCTCACTATTTTAAAATTATATATTAAAATATTATCTTTTTGATTTATGTGACATTTTTAATATTTTTATTGCCATTAAGATCTTGTAGCGTGGTAGCGCATCATCGCGTGGGATTCTTGCGCTTAACACACTTAATAGAACTACGTGGATCACAAACATGCAAGATCTTTGCGCAGTTTTGACCTTTTTTTAGCGTCGCGCTTATTGGTATGGCCTTTAAATTTAAATATTTATTTATAAATTATTTAAATTACTTAATAAAATTTTATAAGCGTTTATTAATGAATCCATATTAATTACGAAAATAAAATATATAATATAAAATTAAAAAAGTGACAAATTTAATATGTTGGTAATATTTAATATTGTTTTAGTTATTACGAAGATTTATTAATTACATAACACATATGTTTCTTTTTTTGTTATTTTTTAAAAATTTATTGTTTCAATTTATTGTTCAATTTAAAAAGCGATTGAGGTATTAATTATTTGCTTTTAATTTTGTCTTTATGTATGATTTTTAATAAATTTAAAAATAATCGATCAAATATACGTACATATCTTATTATTGAAGTTATTGAATATATTTATTTATTTTTACACAAATATTTTAAACAACATATCATAAAAATTAAATGGTATATCCTGTAGAAGAAGTATCACTTATAGGTTATACTTATACTTAGTTAATATAATCCTTAAAACAAATTTCGATGACTTTCCTTTTATTATTAGTCAAATCATAAGAAAAATTAGTATTGATGATATGGGTATTAAATGCTTCCTAAAAAAGCTGATTAGTCCTAAAAAAGTTTTTAAATGATTTTTTTTGAGTAGTATTGGATGATAGTGAGTAGGATTCGATCCCAATAATCCCCTCCAAAATTTTTAGTAATTCGAATTAGTAAAAATTTCGATGTAGCTTTCCCTAAATGTTGGATCTCCCAAAAGTCAATGATCGTTTAATGCAACCAATTACCACAATCTTTAATAAAATCTAAAACAAGTGCGAAAAGCATATATAGTGTAATCTAATTAGGGTACCAAACTCACAGAAGATATTCTCAATAGTATTTTTTACGTAATCACTAAATTTGAATGTCAATGAGATGGGCCCGCATCAGAATGCGGTGGCCTGTGAGATAGTTCGGAAAAGGGACCTGGCTGTGAATGCCAATGTAACCGAGTGCAATCTGTCTGGCTGGAGCGGTCTCCGTGGAATGGGCTGGTCAAGACAAATAAGCGTGCGTAAATAGTGCCACTCAACAATGTGGAAACACATGAGAGGGACCTTTGCGCACTGGTGCAATGTCCCTACCAGCCACACAAAAAGGTGGCAATGTTGCCACATGCTCATCCGTGTATGGTTGCCATATAAACTGAAAAAAAGATATGCACAAAACACTAACACAACATATGCATAAGTAAATATCTTAAAGGAATGTAAACGAAGACATACCTCATCGTTCTTCAATGATCGAAGAACTGACGATAATATGTAAGGACGCCAATCACAATATACTCAATACTTTATGTTTGCGCCACCTATTTGGTAAATGAAAGTATTGCAAACGTAAGTAAAAATATTAACAAAGTATGTCATGGAAGTAATGTAAAAATATGAAATAAAATAGAAACTTACTCCCATCCTAAGGGACGTAATTGACCACGACCAAAGCATCGTAAAACACATCGGGCTCATCATGGTCACTAGTGAAGGGGCAAGGCAAGGGGGGAATTGTACCATGCCCGATCGCAATAAGATGCATGCACCTCCGATCTCGCGTGCGTCATAGTCCGTAGTTTTACAAAGCTCTCTATACGCAGTACGCCAAAAGCTGCGGACCCCCGGTTATACGTCCCTGAATGAAGAAAGTCCTCCAACAATGGGAGGAACATCAAGTACACGAGCTTACTTCGAATGATCGGGGCATAAGAAACCCCCAAGCAAGCGAAGTATGTAATGTCGTGCACGCTGTTGCACGTACTCATCATCATTGTCCTCAAGGACTGCAGTAACACTCGGCTGCCACAGGTATGTCATGTCAATGCGTGCCTCAGCTACGAGCGAGGGAGTGTCATCAATCCCTAACAACTGAGCACATAAACTGAGCCAATCATCCCTATGCGTAACGCTAGTGACTACAGCGCCATTAATGGGAAGACCCGATATCATTCCGATATCCTCCAACATAATGGTGCACTCCCCGGTAGGCATGTGAAATGTATGCGTCTCTGGGCGCCATCTCTCAACCAACGCAAAGATCAGGGAGTGATCAATACTGCAATAACCCATGTGGGCAACTCCCAAGAAACCAGCCTGCTGAAGATAAGGAATAATCGGAGCAGGGGGGTCCATATGTTTCGTCTTCTGAGCACGTCTAACACGCAAGTGTCGGTCCTCATGTCCCTGCCATACATGCTGGGAAACATGGTACTACTGCAACTCCAAAATCGAGTTGTCCTCTGGTCCGGGGTTTACACGGAATGCCATCTGTCAGCTGTATGCCAAACAATAACAACAATTAGTATGATTCTATTATTATTATAATAAAATATGATATAACCATATGATAATTATACAAAAATATAATATGGAAGAAATGAAGATAACACTGAGAATCAACTAACATATATAGGAGAATAGTATTCGAATACAACTGCATAGATTAGTGATACAAAATAATACAACTCGTAAATACACATCATTGCTAATACAAGATTTTGAAAAATGAAAATAGGTCCGGGATCAACTAGATGGGTGCAGTTGATGGCCCCGCTCCATCATCCCCCAAGGAACTCGATCCACCGACACAACAAGTACGAGAATTATGTCCACGTTGATGGCATCTTGTACACGTCTGTCCTGGCCCTGCTTCGCGCCAATCCATCTCATTCTTGAGTCGGGTTGATTTTGGTCGACCTTTGGATCTAAGCAATGCACGTGGTGGCACCAAAGTGGCGTCGGGAGCTGCAGGCCACCATGGTTCAGCCCGGACCGGTTCAAAGTCAAACTCATAGGCCCTATAAATGCTTTCCATCCTGTAAACCCTATGAACAAGTTGGAATGGGTCAACTGCCACTGAAGCACACGTAGCAAGCGCATGCGAGCAAGGATAATGCAATGCTTGAAACACCCCATAGTCACACTGCCTTTCTTCCAGGTTCAAAGTATAAGAAAGTCCACCCTGTTATGTTACAGGATTAAAAGCCTCTTCAACCATGAACCTTGTGTTCTCTCTATTGTACCAAACGAACTTGGTGTGAGCGGCCTTTGCCAGGTTTACTCTCAGATGCTTCAATAAGTCATCACTCCAGATCTGGTTAATTTAATAGGAACAACAATATCAAATCACAAATAGATGCACGTGTGCATTTAATTAACGGATAGTACTAAGCAAATCTGTAAGCATTTAATGTGAACAACAATTTGTTTGTGGTTGTACTTAATATTGTAAAACAATATCAAACCTGGTTCAATGTCATCAATTTCGAATTTGCCTCGTCCTTTCGGTTGACGAAGTATTCTACTAACTTCGTATATGTCAATTGAACCAATACAGTTATAGGTAGATTTCTGCTACCCTTCAACACTCTGTTAATGCACTCTGACAAATTGGTAGTCATATGACCGAATCTGCGACCACCATCATACGCCAAACTCCATTTTTCTTTTGAAATTCCGTTAATCCAATTTGCCATCTCCATTGTAACTTTAAGCTTCTCTAGCCTAGCATCAAACTTTATTGCGATTGATTCATACCCTGATACATCGAATAACTTGGGTTAGTATTACAACCTAACTATTATTAGCGACAAAATTAGAATACAAATAGAAAGTGTAAAGTACCTGTGTTAATCAAAAATCTTTTCAACTCCTTGTTCTGAAATTTAGAGTTAAAATTGGAACCAATATGCCGTATGCAGAAGACATGATATGCATTCGGAGGCTGCCATCCAAGATTTTCACTGATTGTAAGATGCCTCGATGTCGATCGAGAGATCAAACACAAGCCCTATTGTTGGGTTACATGCAATCTCGGGTGGGCTAAGAACCAACTCCAAGCATCCTTGGTCTCCCCCTCCACAATGGCAAAATAGGCGTAGAGGTTTTTTTGTCTCCATCTTGAGTTGTTGCAATCAACAACTTATGACGATACTTGCCATACAAATGAGTGGCATCAATCTGAATGATGGGCTTACAATATTGGAAGCCAGCCACACATGGTCTAAATGTCCAGAATAATCGACAAAAGACTCTTTTTGAACGATCGAGTCAGTTATTCACAAAACATTCCTCGTCTTGTAACTCCACCACTGTGCCTTCCATGTCTCTCTTCATGGCTGCTAGCCATCTGGGCAACACCTCATAAGATTTGTCCCAATCCCCAAACACATTCACAATAGCTATTTGTTTTGCCTTCCAAGCCTTTCAATATGAAACTTGGTAACCAAATTGGCTTCAAATCCGTTCAATAATTAAAGATACGGGTGCATCAGGTTTTGTTCTGACTAACTCCAAAATGCAAGAGCAGATCAAACAAGAGTCCAACTTCTGGTGATCTAATGACATAGATGGGTTTACGCAACTATGAGGTCCATTATATTTTGTAATCTGTCACATATTCGACCTCCTGCTTTGTATGGCTCTAAGTCTCTAACTACAACCTTCGTCAAAATTAGGGCATTTGGCAGTCAGTCTTCGTGAATCAGAGTCTTCAATCTTGTACTCTTGATGTCTGTGAATGAAATATTGTTTGAGAGCTAACTTCACTGAATCTTTTGATGGAAATTGCAAGCCAACATAGAATTCATCACTCATGCTCCAAGTCCCACGAGTGTCTAACTTAGGCAAGTTATCAGGATTATTCAATGCATCCAGTTAATTTGAGAAAACTGAGGGCATGGTGGCACAAACACAGATTCAGGTCCCCGAGGCATAAATATGGATTGAGGAGCAATCGCCAATGGAACTTGTAAATTTTCTTCGGCATCAAAGTTTTCTGCCTCTATGTCGGTGTCTAAATCGTTGCCCTCAGCTACTTGTTCTTCGTCTTCACTTGACTCCCATACTGCATCTCTGACAAGTGGGTTATCAGGTTCAACCATTGCACCACCAATAACGATCATATTGCATGACTCAACTTGATTAGACGGACCAACTTGACCTTCAACTTCACCAGGAGCTTCAGCATGCTCTTCTTGCCCACTTGTTTCTACCTCCACATACAACTCCATAGACGCCATGTTCGGAGTTTGACAGAAAGAATCTATCATATACTTTACATCATCATCGTCTTCTATTGGAAGCCCTACCCATCTTCACGGATTGAAGCATTGCGGACACCGATAGACAACTTTTGACACATGTTAGTTTGCTTGAAGCCTCAACTTTGAATGAATCTTAGTTTTCAACCCATCTAAAGTCATAATTTGTGATCACAATAGCTAGGAGGAGGACCTCGATACATGACACCCTCTTCACCATCATACATTGTCCCATTGAAAAATGCACATTTAGCGATTTTGTCATGTTAACTCCATTACGAACAATAACAATTCAACACATTTATTTAATATATTAAACATCAATTACAATATTAATTGGACATATAACAATGTATAAATATTTATAACGATGTATAAATATTTATAACTATAATATTCAATACGATTATTTATGTAAAAAAAATTTCTAAAGTCGAATATTTTGAATTAAGCTACATTTACTAATGTAAATCATGTCAAAGATATATATCCTACTCGATTACCTATAAAATAATTATCCATATAATTTAGACTACATATCATACAACTTCATTATTCATTAGTCAATAAAAATATTAAAGTATAATAATATTAAATTACAATTAACACTAACCTAGTAAAAAAGTAATCAACAAATAATAAATAAACAATTTAACTATTGAAAGAGATACTTACAAAGTGTGAAGGAATACAATCTAAAGTTGATCACAAATGATGATCCCGACACCACTTTCGTAAATTGAGAGAGTTCATAGTGTTTAGAGAGAAGAAATTTGTAGAGAGATAGTGAGAATTTAGGAAATGGTTACAATGTCACGAACGGGGAGGGTGTGGGGATATATACTAGGGTTATACGTTGGCTTATTTGGCTTATTTGCGCCAACAAGTGGCTTTCGATCAGTTTGGATGCCAAATTTATGTGGCGCATCTTTATTGAAGCCGAAAAATATTAAAAAATGCCACGTAAGTCAAAAAGGTGGCATTTTGGAATATAGTTTCAAAAGAGTGACATTTTGGTAAATAGTTAAAAAAAATAACAATTTGATAAATAGTTAAAAAAATTATAATTTAATAAATAGTTTTACTAACAGTGACAGTTTAGTAAAAAAGTCTAAACCTTAAGGCGGATAATCTCTCCTTTGTTCTGTTTGGGTTAACAAAGAAAAAATGAAAAATGATACTTGCCCCCTCTTTTGAATCATATCAATATGTAAAAAAATTAGAGGATAAATGTATAAAAATTTAGTAAAATTATTTATAATTTGAAAAATAAAAATTATATAAATATAAAATAACGTTTATAGATAACATTACTAGTTAACAAATTATTCTTACTTCTTCTTTTTTTCCAATCTTCATTTGGGATAAGAAAAAAGTGAAAGTTAAAACCAAAATAACTATGGTATCGTTCCAGTCCCTATTTGAACTTAATATAAGGAGGTGTTAATGATTTGATTTAGATTGATTTTGAATTAAAAATTAATTTATTTAAATAATATTAAATTGATTTGAATTGAATTTGATTAATTATATTAGATTAAGTCAGTTTAATTAATTTTTGACAAAAAAATTAAGTGTAAAATGTTGTGAGTTAAAAGTAATTTAACATTAATACAAAAAAGTAATTTAACTTATTAAAAACAAAAAAGGAAATAAAAAATAAAAATAGTCTATTTCATATACTTAAAATAATATTTGATTACATAAATTAAAAAAAATGTGTGAAAATTATAGTTATTATAAGAAAAAATATAAATTTAATAAAAAATAAATATATTATATTAGATTAAATTAGTTTTAAAAATCAAAATTGAAAATCGTTTCAATTCAATCAATTTAAAAAACTAAATTTAATTAATTTTGATTGAATTTCAAATTTTCATATTGATTTTCGGTTTAATTTTTGGTTTAAATTAAATTTGAACATTTATAAATATAATACAATAGCTAATGTTTAAAATCGAAATTAGAGAATAAATTGATGAGACCTCCATATAATGATTTATGATTTAATTAATTAAATTATAATTAAACTAAATAATATTCGAACTATAATCATAATTAAGTCACGGTTGGATTGGCACAATCAGTAGATCTAATCTAATTTTTAAAATATTGATAATAGCCCAACATATCTTTGTCACATCAGGAATTTCATTATCTTATTTATGCACAAAAGGAGGTTTGCCATTCAAATAAATCGTTTGGTTGCCATGTTAAAATAATTATTATATTTTATTTAAAAAACATAAATCAAAATTTAAGTCAAATATTCATACAAATTTTACTTTAAATTAAATATTTTATCAAGTGTTAAAATTTTAACTGAAATTTTATTTTTTCAATTTTCAGTATCTTCAATGACTTATTTTTATCTAACATTTTTTATTTTAACTTTATTTACAAGGGTTCTTAAAAACTTGTTAGTAAAACCCATTAAATTTTCAAATCGCAATAACTCATCTACTACGACTCAATAAGAACTAGGGTGAATGTGTTGGTGAATCAAATTCATGGTCATTTTGCCCCATAAATACTTGGCAAATACTAGTTTGCACAAAGGAAAATGCTAAATCCCACAAAGTGAGATTCGTGAAACGTTTACGCAGAGAGAGAACAAGATTTGCCTTTTGTAAATAATACATTTTTTAAATAAATAATAATTATAATTACTCAATCTTTTATTCCTTTGATTGTATTTTACGAAATTCAATTTCGTAGTATATAGCAGTGCTGTTGCACAAAATTTAGGAGAGGGTTGGGCAGGTTGTTGGTCAATAACTCCAGTAGAGAAGTTGCATCCTTGATGGTCCACATTTTAGGATTTGACAACTTAAATGAGCCATTATTATAGGTCTGAAAATTTATTCTCTGAAAGGATCAACTTAGGTGGATGAGCAACGCACTTTGACACGTCTCTTTCTTCCTATTACATCGCTATAACAACTATATAATTCTTTATTAGGTTTACTTTTCCAAATTCTAACATCAAATATTCTAAAACCTAACAATGCCAAAAAGGAGTACGAATTGAAAATTTATTAAGCATGGGCTGAATTCACCGGATTTATACGGTGGAGTGAACATTGACAGAAAAGGTATTGATGTTGCCCAAAGAATCATGCCCGAATCAGAATGAAAGTAAAAGGGTATAAAAAAGGAGGACAAAATTTGGAATTGGGTAAAAATAATGACTTACTGGTAAAAGACTAAAAGCTAATAAAGCAATGTAAGTTGTGCGCATTTCCTTCTTTCCTTTTGGTTGCAACTTTCATCTTATTCAGAAAAAGAAAACACAATATGTTGAAAACAAAGCCCTAAAATTTACTCATCAGCTTTAATGGTTCTCAATGAAATCATTAGCTGCTACAAGAAAAGAAGCTTCACATCCGTCAGAACTTGCACATCTCTTTTCTAACACAAGCAATGAGTACCCATCACATCTGTAATTCTATTTATGTTTCTGCAACAGACCAAAGAATGAATATGAATAAGATAATTAAGTGGGTTTACTTATCCCATCCATGTAGTTGTAGTGCAAATATTTCCTTTGTTTATTTTTAACTCTGTGTTACAGTTACTTCTTGCTATTCTCCATTAAGTTGTAACACTAACACGAGTAAATAACAATCACATTACCTCATTCATGAGAATTGAGATGCTATTTTGCATTGAGCCAGAAAGCCATTAATCTGCCAAAAAGATTGTAAGCCGCAAAACGTCCAGTGTCAGTAGTTGTTGGCAAAAACAAATTCTGCAGCTGCAACAAAGAGGCATGGAGGAGGTTTAGGGAAAAAAAAAATTACAGAAAAGCAGAGAAAGGGAGAGAAGGCAAAGGACAACCTTCTTTGGGACTCCGAGAGTAACAGAATGTCCCCATCACCATTGGGGCTAGCATTCCTCAGAGCAGTGCCCACCTACAATAGGGGGGGTGGGGGGTGGGGACCAAGCCAAGGATAAGAACAAGACTTGCATGAGATCCTAACTAAACTTTATTGGGAAGGCAGACACGGTCAAGTGCATTACTGTCAAGAAATCTATGAACTAAATATTCCATGAACTTATGCAGAGTGAGTCAACTAGCCCCTAAAATTCTGAAATGAATAACCAAAAACAGAAAATCTTGGTACTTTTTCCATGAAATGGATTCAATGCTTGATCCAGTATTATCTATTATATAAAACTTGATTCTGGGAAAATGCTTTTGTGATGAAGAGGAGTAAATGAGGAAACTGTATCTTGTCTTCGCTGAATTTTTAAATTGTAGGAAACAAAGTTAATAGCAAAGCAGAGTTTATATATATATATATATTGTAAAATCTAAAGGACATCTGAGCAAGACAGAAAATAATGATGTAATTTCCTTGTTGAGGTGAATTACCTTGTATGGTACACTTTGCTACTTCAGTTGCCTCAATTAGTCTAGTTGATCAGACGGAATAAGTAATATAGCATTCATCAAAAGAAATTCAAGTCAGTGTAACTGTAACCATGTGAATGTGGCAACAACTCTTCTACTTCAATCCTGGAACTGGAGCAACTAGAGCATTTTTTGATTTGGTCATGGCTAATAGACTCAACTTCTGCCAGGAATATGCTATAAACTGGTCTATGATCAGAGAATCGTGACTCCCCACGAACATAAGATAATTGGCGGAGGCCTCTTCCATACCACAAGATACGATCACACCTTCATGAACAAAGATTTGGATTAGATTTACTTAAACAATGATATAGTTCCATAATAATGACCCAGGACAATTCTTTTGATAATAGAATCATTCATTTGTTTCCTCTCTTCTCCATTTACATTTGCCACTACATGTATTCATACAGGTGGTTATTTCCAGGAATGAAGACTACCATGCTGGGGTTCTTCTCTTTTGTTTTGAGTGTCTTTCATCGCCTGCATATCTGTCTGAATTGTTTGAATACTTGTATGTGGGAGGGAAATATATCTTCCCTTCATTCCATCCTTCAAAGACACGACCCTGTCTCTGCTCTATATGCAGCTGAAAGAAAAAGCTATCAAATGGTCAGGTTGACATTATAAATAATTTGAGAAAAGGTTCGATTGGAAGGGAACAAAGTATCATGCCTGGTCATTCTCTAACAAAATCTTCCAATTATGCATCTCAACAAGAGCTTTTGCTGCACGGTAAGAAAGGGCTATCCGATAATTTAAATCCCCCAGCCAAATTATCCGACTACACCAATTAAACCAAAAGTTTAGGTCTTGACAAGTTAGGTTTGAGGAGTGAATTTTGTTTAGATTCACAATCTCCATGCATCATATGCATGCCAAAGATTCTAGGAAAAGAGAAGAAGGGCTTACTCATGCTCCAAAATTGTCTGGGGAGAACCCTCATCACCCGTGCCATGAACCCGGGGAAACCTTGTCTTTTTTAGAATCTCCATTACATCTGAGTTTCTCCTTAGCTCATCACCCTCCTTTTGTCCAGAAGTCAAATGACTACAGATGAAGCAAAAGCTCGTTTGGTGCAAAGACATGCTAATTGATATTGAACCCTGGAAAACCCAAGAGAATGAGATTGCCTCCTCCTTGGTTAATTATAAACTCTGCTCTTAAAAGAAATTTATCAAATTTACCTTGTTTCCAAGATATCCCATCAATCCTCTGCCAACACAAGACACTTTCATGCTGTGAACATCATCTTTGATATCATTTTTGACCCAAACTGTTAGAAATATCCCAACCATTTGCTTACTAGCAACCAAACAGTATCTTGAGTGCCCTGTCTGTCGATCTCTGTCTTCCACAGAGAAACAACCTCTATATGACATTGGTGAATATTGTGTTGTAACTGGGGAGTCACCAGGTCCGTTTTCATCATCAGAGGAAGCCCATCTATAATTGGGGTCATAGTCACTTGTCCTATGACCAAATATCATTCTATCACAGACGCTGAGACGGCGATCAAGGCATGCTTGTGGCAGTGACATGTCATTGTCCATTCTCATACTATGACTCAAGGATTGGAAGGACCTCCGATGGAAGAAAGAGGATGCCTTCTGCCTCATTGATCCCTCAAAATCACCATCTAACTCTACAATAGGATCAGGGAGCGGTGAACTAGTGTGGCATTCACCACTTGTTCCAGGAAGACTGTTTAGGGTCTTCCTAATAAGAGCTAACCATTTTCGGGCAGGGCCATTGTCTTCTGTTCCCAAAACATTACCAGCGTTGAGAGGTACAATTTCTTGAAACCTGAGTGCACGAAAAGGCAAAATATTTCAGATATGAACTTTTAAATAGCTAAAGGAGAGGACACATTATATGATCAGTAATTTACCCAAGAACATATATATCAGCAGGTGGAGAGGTGTGAAGCCAATCTTCTAGAGTCAAATAACTTGGAGGAGATTTTCCACCTACATTCCAAGTGGCAACGAAGATTCTGTATGCAGAAGGAAGGAAGAACTCAATAGAATAACAATTCTTCTAAATTTTATTATAATAATAAGGACGGCAATAATTAAGTAGAATGCACAGCAACATGAAGCATACCTATAGTTATACACATCTGTAACCTGAGCAGCATCAAGGTCAATCTTACCTCGCCGCATTCTGTCTGAGTGCCTTCTCTTTGCTCTCTCTGTGCATTAAAATGGAGATTATATGTTTGAGAGATTAGTAGGAGACAAAAGAATAGGAAAAAAAAGAAAAGGTAAAGACAAAAGAATTATGAAATTGTAGCACTACTGCCTACTAAATTTCTTTTTATCTTTATCTAGGTGGGGTTAGGAATGGTGTGGTCCTAAGAAATAGCAAGGCGTATGGTATGGGTACTTAACCTATTTTGCTTTTCTTGATAGTGCATTCCTCCCTCTGTGAATAGTTGCTCCTCCACTCTTCATCAACACCTGAAAAAGAGAAACCATAAAGTTAGTAAACCTGTTATCTTTCCACTGTAAAATTTATCATCCCACACAATCAAACACACAAACCCCCAAAAAAAAAAGATTTTTTGGTAGCTATAGGTAGAAACATGGAAGGAGGAAAACAACAAACTGCAGATCTTGGGTTGCAAGTTGCAGACCCATTGAAACAAAACAAAAATTGTTATATAAAGACAAACCAATTTGCAGAAGAAGAAGAAGAAGAAGAAGAAGAATGCAAGTTTGTTCAGGGTTCAGAAAAATATATAGAAAATTTGGTGAACTAATTGCTAGAGAAATCTAAATTTTGTTTTTGACATGAAACTTGGATTCCCAATCCCAGAGCCCTAAATTACATTGAAATCATGATAAAATTGACCAATCACCTCCGTGAATGACATCATCTGCTTGAAAGTCCTCAGCTTTGCTCTTGATATTGAACCACTTCTTGACCAACGTTTTGGGCCATGAAAGCTTCACCAAGAACAACAGGGTAAGCAATGGCAGAACACAAATGCAAAGGGAATTTGAAGGAGAGCTAACTATGATTTTTTCAAACCTTGCTTTTCTTCAAGTTCTCATCTCTCATTGTTGGGACAACTTCATATAGCTTTCTACATCAACAACAGAAACAATGATGATAACTGATGATGATATATATTATATTCCTTGTTCAATGAACTTGTTGGGATTTTGGTTGAAGAGAGGTTCACGTTCATCAGAGGGAAATGCAACTAAGCAAGTAATAATAAGACAATATTAAAATCTGAGGGGCCTAAGAACATGGGTTTCTGTTGAATTTGTGGTTCAGTTTATGACTCTATTCAAACAGATAAAACGGAGGAAAAAGACATAACGGCTTTGATGATCAAAGCAACGGATTGAAACCTCGGTAATTGCACTGGCCAAGGTGGGGCAATCCTCTGTTTGTTAAGCAATGTAGAGAAAACAACTCAGAGAACTGAGCAAATCCCGGTTTGACACCATTTTAGCCAATGTAGTACAAATCAAAACACTCACATGGTCGTGTTTCCCGCTTTCACTTCCACTTGTGTGTTTAGAGAGGATGAAAATCGAAGGAGAGAGGGACAGACAGCCCCGGATACGTAGAAAGAACAAAGAGTGTAGGACTAAGAGATTCTTGGGGTAGAAGAAGAAGACAATGTAGAAGTTATAGAGAGAGTGCGTTTGTGTTTCTGTTTTGCAAAACCTCGTTGTGTTGTGGGTACAGAGCAAAGTATGGAATTTTGAAGGGAGGGAAGGGGGAATAAAGTGCAGGCAAGCTTCGCTCTCTCTCGAGGCCTTTTACCCCAACTCCAAGGCCGACCCAAGCTTAGGGACTTGGAGACACTGAGAGAATGAGAGAGAGAGAGAGAGAGACAATGGTTTATATTGGCCACCCACTCACACCCAACACTCTCTCTAAAATACACTAAAAATGTGCACTTCCACTTTCACTCCCCAAACTTGTAGTCCTACACAGGTCAGTAAAGTTTGGCTTGATCTTGATCTTGATCTTGATCTTGATCGTATACCCAAACAGTAGTACTAGTATGAGTAGTATCCCTTCTTACATTTGGTCTTGTAGGAGAAAAAAGCACCTACAGAGGATAAAAGATAAAAAGGATGTGTAGAGGGTTGTTTCCCTTACCCTCTTTCTCCTTTAATTTTTCTTATTTTCAATGTTTTCATAACTAAATCGTTCATTAAATTGGTAAAAAGAGAGCTTTAGGATTTTGAGTTCAATCGGATTAAATCCAAGTTTTATGTACATACATATATATTTTTTAAATATATAATAATATATTAAAAATATAATATATATATATATATGTTATTGTATACATAATAATACTTACAAATAAATAAATATTAAATTAAAAATATTATATTGTTATTTGCATGACTAACACGTTGCAGCTCAAGTAGTAAACAAGCTTGGGCAAGGACTAAAAAAACACTAATACTAACATGATTTTTCGACATATACTAATCATATATTGAATAAATAAAATGATATAAGTAAAACTTATCGTCATATACTGATTTCATATAAAGAATAATGGGTGAAGTTCTTTAATATTAATTTTTTTTCAAAAGAAAAAAAAAATCACAACCATGTAAAACTGTGATTGATTTAAATGAGTCGACCAAAACGGTTTCCCACCTTGAGGACTGGTTCCTAATTTTTCTTGATTTGATCAGGTGGTCTAAGCCGATTTTGAAAACTATTCTTATTTTAACAATATATTTGATATTTGATTCTTTCATACACAAAAAAAATACTTTAATATTTTTCCTTTTATCTATGAAATTTGTATGTGTAAAAAAGCCTATTATAGGTGTGATTGAGTCTACCTCGTTTGGTAAAATATCTTATTAGCCTACGGTATCTTTGTAAAGTTGAATAGAATGTCTGGTAGTTGGAAGAAAAGTGGAGAACTACTTCTGATTTCGAGGCCGCAATTTGTAATTTGGACAATATATATACTGAATGCATATTATAATGAAAAAGATATTTTTATAAAAAAAGTGTATTACTATTTATATTATTTTTGGAAATATAATTAAGTAAAAAAATGATAAAAATATATATTATAATAAATAATATTAAATAAAATATAAAAAAAATATATACTATTTGATGTAAAAATATAAGAATTATATTATAATAAGAGTATTTATAGTAATACTTGATAAGAATAAATTTTAATTATTAGATTTTATATAAATAATTGGAATTATAATATAAATATATATGATTTTTTAGTAATTATATAATTTTTAAATAATTTTTAATTTTAATTATTTATATATAATTATATAATTAAAATTTAGTTTTTTTACTCTCTTACAATAAATTTTTTTTCATTAGATATGTCAACTCATTTTATTTTTATAATAAATATTTTTTATTAAATACAATATATATATATATATAATCTATTTATTTTATTTTTTACAATAAAAACTTATATTATTAAATATATTTATTTATTTTATTTCTTATAATAAATATGTATATATTTACTTTTATTTTATCTCCTCAAAAACTTCGTTTGTTGATTTTGAGTAGAACAATGTATATTAATGTGCTAGTGAATTTTGAGTTTTGTTTTTAGTCAATTTTAGTGCGCTTTTTGATAGTTTGAGAAAAATAACTTTTATAAAGAATGTGTTTTAAAATATATTTACTTAAAATCAATTTTGAGAATGATTTTTGTTTAAATAATATAATAAAATTACTTATAAGTACAAGTAAAATGCATATTATTAAAATGCTATAAATGATGACAAATGTGTAATAATGTTATATTGAATATGACAGAGAATGAATTTGTCGTCAACCCACATTGAGGCAAAAGTGACAAATTACAAAACGTTACTTTGTTCTCAACGTATGTTTACGCCTTTTCGGTGTTCAACGTATAGACCAAGACCAGAGGCAGAGAACTATGTTTGGGGGCCGAAATGAAGTTTCTAACAGAAAAAACCAAACATGCCACGGACAAAAGCTAATTTTTACCAAATATTAGGTCTCGTATTGAGTACTTTTCATTTACTGCAAGCTCGCATTTGCACATCGATTATTATTAGGGTTTGAAATAAGTTAAGTAGCTAATAAAGAATTTATAATTTGACTTATTTAAAGTTTGACTTAACTTATTCGTTCAACAAAAAGATTAAGTAAGTTTTTTAAAAAATTTATTTAGTTAAATAAATTCACATTAAGATTTTTTAAAAATCTCTTTAGATTTAGTAGATTGACTTATTCAATCTTATATATATTATGAAATTTTAATATTTATATAATATAATTAATTTAATAAATAATATAATTTATTTTTAAAGTTTAAGTTCATTTGTTTATATAAAAATATAAATCTATTAACTTATTTTGTTAGTTTATTTAGAAGTAAGATTATTAACCCATTTAAAGATTTTATTATAAAGTAAACATTTAAATAAATTTTTAAGTCATGTTAAATTTTTAAAAAAGTTAGACCAAATCTTAAAAAATAATCTATGTCATATAAATAAATCAGATGATACACTATTTTAGTGTAGTGTCCGTGTGTCAAACACACAATGACACATGTACAACACGAGTGTCATATGTGTTTGATTAAAAATTATATTTTTTAGTTCAAACACGTCTGACACATCACAAGACACAATCAATTTAAAATTAAAAAAAAACTTAATTATCATTTAAAATAAAAAAGTAAAAAAATAATGATATACCAAATTACTAATTACTCATTACTTAAGCTCAATTACTTAGTTACCAATACCACTTATCCTAACCAAACCATAATATTTTTCACTATGAGGCCACATTTTTCATTTAGTTATCTATTTCTATCTACGACTAAGTCATCATGTCATTATCGTGTCAATGGTAAAAAATAAAATGGAGTTAATTCTTAGATACTCTCTTTAGTTTATTTTTTAATTATTATACATGTATTTGTATATGGTTGATTGTACTAAGATAAGTTGATTTTGAAGAATTTTTAAAAATTATTAATAAAAATAATATTTAATATTTTTTATAAGAAATTTATTAAGTAATAAATAATAACACATATGATATAAATCTTAAAACTTATATATATCATATTATAAATTATGATTTTTTTAAATTTTTAATATATATATATATATATATATATATATATAATGTATCGTATTATAAATTTTTTATTTTAATATATCTTCATAACAATATTCATATTCATATCATATCTTATGTGCATATCAATGTTTATACTTCATAAGATTAAGCTAAAAATATGTCAAATCCGTTTGAGAGAAAAGCTATAATGATCCCGTTTCAATCCCTAATTATGATGTATTAATTATATAGTTTGTTTTAGGTGACGCGTCCATCAATAAACTAGTTGTTCACATTTCACATAAATGTACGATCTTGTTAGGCCATTAGGGGTGTTCCTAACCCTAGTTAATCTCCCTTCTTACTTCAAGGAGAAATCTTAATATGTTTCTAAAGGATAATAAATAAATATTTTAAGAAGGATTTTTATTACTGATTTTAAATAAATTTAGATAAATTGATCAAAAAAAATAAATTTAGATAAAATTTATTTTTTAATTTAAAATTAATAATAGATATTTATTTTAAAGTATATATTTGTTAGGATTTTATTAAAACATTTTAAGGGTTTAGGAGTATTTATTTTATCTAATGTTATATACTCTTAAAAATATTTATTTTAAGAGTATTTTTAAATTTAAAATTTTTTATGAAAATTAAAATATTTAATATATTAAAAATTAAAAAAAAACTATTTTTCATATAAAACTTATAATTTTAATTTTTTAAGAAGTTACGCTCGAGGAAAGTGTAATCATTTCTCTTAACTAAAGTGATCTCCTCGGATTTTATGAAATTAGCTATAAAATCATATTTTAATGGAGTAGCACTTAAGTGCTATCTTAATGGTCTAATCTTTTAAGTAGTAACACGATTAATGTTATATATTCTATATAAAAAAAATTAAATAAAAAATATTAAATAAAAATAAATATATTTAATATCTTAAGAATATAAAAAATATTTAATATTTTTTAATAATTAAAAAGATTAATAAAAAATTAAGTAAAAGATAAAATATTTGTCATACTAACATGACACATATGGGAGATCGTGTCTACTATATCCCTCTTAGTTTGCTTTTAGCAATAAAATAAAATAAAATATATTTTTAAAAAATTTAATATATAAATTTTGTTAAAGATACTTATTAAAAAGCCAAAATAAAAAAATTAATAAAAATAAGCTAAAATATTAAAAATTGAATTGTCTTATTTTTATTTAAAAAATTATTTTAATTTTCTTAACACTTATCTTTAACAAAAAAATTTAATATATTTAATATATCACTTTTTTAAAAAAAAAATTATTTTAATTCTTTAATAAATAGCCTAACAAAACCCTTAAACTAATGTTTCAAGAATGTGGAAGGGAAAAACTAGTAGTCTAATAGAGTTGACGGCAGAAAGCTTCATGGAACTCTAGCTCAATCTTCCACTAACTACCATATAAACCTAAACCTTAGCCCCATTTGTCCATATAGGTTGTCAAGCCTTAATGCTTGTCCATGTGGTTGTCCCAAAAAAGATCCACCATAGGATTTTACCTTGGAGTTTCGAGAGAAAAATAGAAGGGGAGCGACAGAATTGGAATGTAGACTAGTTTCCATTTTGTCAATTATTAGAATGCGAGTAACAATCATAGCTTATATATAATCAATCATAAAGATTCCTCTATTTTGAGTTTGCTTAATTAAGTGGTTGCCCATGTTCTTGAGCAAAATGCCTTTGTTTTTTTCCTTCCTTTAAACGGTCTTTGGAATCATTCGCCAGACAATAAGTTCCAAGACAGGGAAAACATTTCATTTGGGTCTAAAGCGCTTGATAATGCACACCTGTTGACTGAGAACCAAAAATCTGAATCTGACAGGTGCAAGGTCTCTATAGCATTTGGTTTTTTTCCCCCTCATATTATGCTCACAAGAAATACCAGTATCAAAATTAAAGATAAATGGGGCCCCATTCCCGGAATGCCTATCTAAAGGGGCAGCATTTTACACGACAATTTGAATCTTCTAAATTGCCCAAGGGAAAGCTTGCTGTCTTGATAGTTGATACGACGCTGTCAAGAAAATTGGGATCTATCATCCACGGGGAAGACCCTATAATTGGATTCAATAATGAAATCTGTACGATTCTTGATCATTGTTTTTCCTTTCTCCCCTTTTATTTCTTTTCTTTATTTACAATTGCAATGACTTGTAGCTATCCTCGAACTTTATCTGCCACGACACTGCAGCCATTAAGTTATTTATTTATTATAAGAAATAAAATTAGATAGAATCAAATCAACTGGGAATTATTTATGCTCACAATATATTAATTTGTGAAAATTGATCCTCTGTAATGTGTTAAAAAATGCAACAAATCTTAACCGTAAATAATATTTTTTTGTAAGGTTAAATATTAATAGGAAATATAATTCTACAATTACTAATGGTCAAACTTAGAATTGCACATTCTGTAATTTTTTTAACAACTGCAGAGCATCTCAGTTCATTAATTTGTTTAGACATTCCTTTTTTGTGAGGAATGACATTCTTATAATCTTCATATTTTCTCATTCTTTTTTGTAAATAATTGAACTACAATTACTTTTTTTAATTTTTTATATCCATTCAAATCATTTACACATGTCACATATAGCAATGTGAAACAATAATTATCATCATTATCATCCTTTCCTTATACACATGTAAGAACTCATAATACAGAACTCATAGATAATAGTCACTAGTTAGAAACTCCATGACCCTTTTTGGGGGTTTGTAAGTGTATTTTTCCAGCCAATTTATTTCAAATTAGGTAATAAAATGGTAGATAGGTTAACGAGGCAGTCAAAGGATGCATCTTTGATTGTACTTTTGGCCAAAGTATCTTCTTCTCTGGGATGGAATATGGGTTTCTTTCTGTTTCTTTTGCTTTTTCAGATTTGAAACATTCCTTATTAAGCCACCATTCCCTTTTCTCCTAGACCGTCTTCGTAACCGTTTGATTTGCAGGTGTCAACTTGGCCTTTTGTTTTGTTGGTTTTTTTGTTTTTTTCATTTGGTTGAAATATTTAGAATTATTTTCTTCTTTTTTTTAAAGGATTCTAAGGTTAAAAAAAAGGCTAGTTGCATTATAACTTAAAGAAAATAACTTTTAAGAACTATTATGATTATGATTTTAGGTGTTAAGGCAATTATGATTTTTTTTTGTTTTTTTAAAGGTTTATTATTCGTTTAATTTTTATATTTTAATTTTTTTAACTAACTCATAAATTTACATTGTATCTCACAGGATTACTTCAGTCGTATACAGTTTGATTTGATAACTCTCACACACACAAATATAATGGAAGAAAGTTCAAATATTTTTTATGAATGAACAACGTTTTCTTTCTTAAAGAGTGCTCTTAAAGGCTATATTTGCATTATAGACTTAGGCAATGAATGCTCAATTATAATTAAAAAATATAAATAAGTGGTTAATTCACTTTGAGAATGAGTTTAATACAATTTGTGTACAATACCCCTACTGCCATAGTATTCAACTTTTTTTTTAATCCCCTTGTCATTTTCTTCATAATCTGGCAAAAGATAGAGGTAGTCCTCCGGGCCTGATGTACACTTGTACTAGGTCCAGGATTTTAATTTCTCAACTGAGCTTATCCACGTACGTACTTCTCTACACTACAAAATACAAATACAAATGATGCCCATGTACATGGTATGAAACAACTCGTAAGACTTGGATAATTAAATGTATTTGCATTTATTTATTTAAAAAAGAAAAGAAGAATTCCAACCAAAAAAGAAAAAGAAAAGAAGAAGAAGAAGCAATAAGAAGCAATATTAAGTGATATTTAGTTTGTTTTTTATTTTTATATCCAATTCATATGTTTTATTAATAATTACAAAAAATGTCATCTTATTTTTACTTTATTTTTTATTTTTAAACTTTTGAAAATAAAATAGTAAAAACAAAAAAATTATTTCTATCATTTTTTCACAAAAATTTGAAAACGAAAAATAAAAAAATGATATTTTTATAACTATTAATAAAAATATATCATTTAAATATGAAAACAGAAAATAAATCAAACGCTTATTTAGTTTCTCTAACTATCACCCCTCATATATACTTTTTCTTTTATTGGGCAGTCAAAATTTGGACAATATGCTCAATCATGGAAGCCATCCCTTGAACAACGACAAACAAATCTGGTGTGTCTCAAGCCCTCGTCGATTTATGTTAATAATGAAAAGAAGACAACAAATATGTTCAGTTATAATCATATCACAGGAGACTATGTTTTAGAACACATAGGATCACACTCATCATTTTGTCAATTTAGGAACGTAAAACATGCATGCCAAGGAGCACAACCAAGAAGAAACCTAGCCCGGCCATTTTAATGCAGATCATACGTGGGTCCTCTTCTTTTCTTTTCCTTTTAATTTTCCTAACTTTTATTATTATATTATTACTTAAAAACATATGGTAAAAACTTAAAAAAAAATATATATATATATATATATATAAAATATTTAAAAGTATTCAAATATTCAATACAATACATATCAAATATTGATATGATTATATTTTTTACAAAGATTATTATTACTTTTTCTAGTTGAAAACTTTGATCAACACACCCTCTTTTTAAATTATTATTTTATTATTTAAGGCAAGAGGAAAAAGAGGATAATGGTTGGTGTTGGACGCAGAAGCAAAAGTTTTGAAGAGAAAATGTAAATAAAAGAATGAGACCAACATTCAAGTGACAAAGCAGAGCAGAAGAGAAGCAAGGCATGCAAGACAGGAAGAAAACCTCAGCATTAGGCCAGCATCGCAGCATAGGATAGAAGCCTGTATATAATACTAGGGTTTTGTTAACAAATACCGTAAAAATAGTTGTTAAGAAAGTTAAAATAATTTTTTTAATAAAAATAAATTATTCAATACATTAAAAATTAAAAAAAATTATCTTAAAAATACTTCTAAAGACACTTATTAGTTAAAGTTATTATTATATTAATTCTTATATTCTTAGATCAAATAATATATACACTCATTTTTATACTTCATTTAATACTATTTATTATATATACTTTTTTCTATCACTTTTTTTTATTTAATTACATCTTTCAAAAAAAATGTCAAAAAGTCTTAAACTCCAAAAAAATGTGTAATACAAACATTTTCCTTATTATATATACTTTGTGAAGCTAACGTTAAGGACAAGTGGACCATTGGGGTGTGAAAACAATGCCCAAGAAGGAAGAAATAATTCAGTTGACTTGATTCTCCATTTATTGGTGGAAAATTAAAGGTGAAAGGCTGATATTGATGTGAAACTTTTCACGGTAGGGTAGAAAATGAGACGGCTTTCACCCAAATTTCTCTGGGTATGGCTGTGAGTCCCTTTCCTCATTTCAGTGAACTAGCAACTAAGGCAAAAGATCTTGTCACTGTCTTTCATATATATCTTTTTCCGTGCTTTAATCACTGTTTTTATTTTCATTTACTCATGAGGACTATGACCATTCCATTATGTGTATCTTCCTGCCACTCCAAACCCACGCAAGCAACCCTTTTCTTAAAGCTAAAATTTGGCAATTGTGTACACCACATGATTGTTGTCCCATATCAGAAAATTTCACAAATACGCTCTACTCTTCAAGAAGTTATAATGATATATTGCGGAGAAAACACAGCAAGGAGGACTAGGAAACCGACTGGTATGGATGAGATTTAATCACGGCCTGATATGGCAAGTGACCCTCTATGTGAAAATACTTCACCTGCCTTGGATTATTACAACGGAGAGCATTGTTTTTGTTCATAGCTTCATCCAGGCACTCAATTCTCAAAAGCAAGCGCAACCTTTGCTCAGGAACATACTGTTCTCTCAAACTGATAGTTATCCAAGATGTTCAGTGTTCATATTTAACTTGTTCAACATTTTCATATCCATCTTAGTCAGTTCCACTTTAGTTTGTTACATGCTTTTAATATCTATCTTAGCCACTCCAATTGTTCATACAGCACATAAGAATTTGGTAAATGGCAAAATTCTCCGGTCATCAGCATAAATTACAAAACGTAGAAGGCTCGTAATTTCAATCGCAAACTCATCATGCTCTATTAGCTCTTGAGTTATTAGTATTCTCATTCCTCACAAGGCCTCAGTTGAAAAAACCAGCTTCAGGATGCCCTTTTCTTTACATCCTCATCTGTCACTGTTTTTGGACCCAACATCATTATTGATTTCCAACCCCTACAATTTAGAGACATTTTTGGGCACACATTCAATTTGTACACTGATTTTATTTTATTTTTTCTTTTTATGTTTTGGGGGGGGGGGGTGATAATTTCTTACGGTGGAATCCCTAACTTAAAAATGTGAAATCAACTGCAATTATGATTGGTCCAATATCGACAATAAATTTTCTACAACTTAACATGTTGCTGGTCTCAATCGAAGTAATGAGGCAGATTGCTCATTAAAGGTATATTACATAACGCCATGTTATTTGGAACTACATATCTCTTTCATGGACGGTGCACAACTTAACGGCAGCAGGACATTCCAACAAATATTGCGAACAATCTTAATAATGACATACAACAAACAAAATTATAGGAAGTACCAACGAAACAATATTTAGGAGCATCAATGCATAGATACAGCAGATTACTTCTCTACATCATAGAGAGAAGGAGGGAACACTTATTTGGGAGCACCGTGCTTCATGACTAGATGCCGTTGATTTATTATTAAAATAAATCAAGAGCCCTGATTTATTACTAAAATAAATCAACAACCCTAATTATAACTTACATAACAGACAATAAGCATGATCCTTGCTATACATACAGAAAATTTTACAAATTTTAATTGTCAATATTTATATACATGTAAATTCACGCACAAAGAACTTAGACCAACTTATCCAACTTATTTTTTTACTGTAAATAATTGTGTATACAAAATTTTTTACAGTTTAATTAGTAATATTTATACACACAATAATAAAATTTAAATAAAAAAATCAATTAATCGAATATAAAATGTAAAGTTGGTTGTAGCACCGTAAACCGGTAAACGTCACCGGAGAAAGAATACTAGTTTGTATTCATCTATACTTTAAATTGCAACATGTATTGATGAACATCAGCACAAAATATCATAAAGGTGAGAGTCCATAAGGATTAGGAGTTGCCACTAGCGAACAGTCAGAATTATGGCTAGCACTTCTAAAAACAATATCCATTAGACCATTACCAGCGAAGAGGTTCAATCGAACTAAATCCAGTCAAGTCTGATTGGACTTGTGAAACTTCACAATCTTACAAAATGGTAAATAGGTGATCGTATTTTTGCTTGAGCTAAAGTATAACAGGCCCTATACAGAAGCATTGCTGACCAAACATAAATCGAGGAATAAATCACCTGTGCTTTCTTTGCAGGACCACTATCATTCTCTAGAACTATTATTCACATGCAGTCACATGGGTAAGAGACTAAAAACCATGAAGGACGAAAATTAGAGCAAGAAATAATTATGTACATCTGAAAAACCCACCTATTTATTGAACGCGATTACCAAAAGCCTCGAAGACACACAATGAGCACGAGTGTCCCAAGAAAATGTGTGATGACAATAGCCAATACTAGTACACAAAGAGAAGGTAAAAGCAGTTCAGTTTGTCAGATAGAAACCGTCCTAGGTGAAGGAAGAAGTAAACTAATCTTACACTTGCACAACAGCACAAATGGTCCTTAGGTCTCCCACATTGGTAGAAGGCCTGGGTTCAACTCCCCCTTCCCCATTTCCCAGCTGAAAATTCAGCTATCACAAAAAAAAAAGGTAAACTAAATGTCCTGGAGCAATATCATAATCATCAGAATTTGTATGGTTTAATCATCTTATGATTCATAAATTACATAGAGACTTTAGAGTACAAGCTTCAAATAGCAAATTTCTCTTAATGTAGTAGAGGGTGTCTTTATAAGCAATCAATTAAATCTTACGAATTAGATGTGGCCGTATATGATGGAAACCGACCTCCCTAGGCTAAAACAGAGAAGACACTGGGGACGGGCTCATTGATTTTCCTTAAAAGGAAGAAAGATGACGAAACAACCATTAATAACAAGATTAAGATTATGTCAATCCTTTCCTAAATACTCCCATTATTTCTCCCCGCATCTTTTATTCTCTACAATAACTTTTCATCTATCTGGTTTCATTACTTAATTTAAAACAGTGTGCAAAGGGTTTACATAGACAATCCGATAACAAGTACACACAAAATACTTTATATCATTACAGATGGTTCACCCAGTAATAATAAGCATAGCCACGTTAGCAGTTAGTAGCATTTAAAATGGTTTTGAATTGTTAGTTAGTTGGACATGTTTAGAAGTTCGAACGGATGACAATTAGAAGTTCAGAAAGTTCAGACTTGCTTGTTTTTCTTTTTTAAACAACTAGGATATCTGCATGCTGCAAATATGCAAATGGAAGGAGTTACAGATATAACACGATTTTGAGTCTTCACCTAATAACCTAAACTTTTAGGATATTATGTTCAGAAATAAGATCATTAGTCTACTACAACATATCTCTTTTTACCGCAATAAGGAAAATAAAATTGAGAAAGAATCAACCAACCATGGTCCTCTTTCGTCCGCTTTGTCACAATACAAGAACTTGGAAAGTATGACAATAAGTACCATATCTTGAAAAACAAAATCTTAATTTCAAACAGGAGGGAAGCATTCCTTGACAAGAGACCTCCTTCCCACAAAACTCAAAAGTGAACTCAAAAACCTTCTATAAAGGAATATCAAAATCGGCATAAGGATTTGCAAGTAATGAAGACATATTGAAGTTGCTTCTTAGCTGGTCGGTTCTACGGGGGATGAGCTTGACATATTCAGAGTTAGAGCTTCAGCACCTTGCTTCAACAGAATGAGAGAGCTATGTTTAACATCCACTTCAGTCTCCATACAGAGGGGACTGGTAGTAAATTCCTTTTCTTTAACTTAGGAAAATGATAGAATGATATGTTAGGATTTTTAGTGCACAGATATTCAAGCCAACAGAATAGAGTGCAAATCTACAAGGTTGAGGGAGAATAAGAAGAATAAGAAAAACAGGAACGGAGCAGAGCCAGAGAACTTACCCTTGGCTGGTGACCAGAATCCGAAACAATGACTCCAAACAGTCCACACTCCTGCTCCTGTGGAGGCTAGACAGCCACAAAATCAGCAAGGAGGTTAGGTTTACGAATTAGAATTAGAATTAGGATATATACTCGTGGACCAGTCCACTCTTTTTTCTTAAAAATTAGATTTACATAAACAATGATATAGTTTGAAAATAATGACCCAGGACATTTCTTTTGATAATAGTATCATTCATTTGTTTCCTCTCTTCTCCATTTACATTTGCCACAACATGTATTCATACAGGTGGTTATTTCCAGGAAAGAAGACTACCATGCTGGAGTTCTTCTCTTTTGTTGAGTGTCTTTTTTTCACCTGCATATTTGTCTGAATTGTTTGAATACTTGTATGTGGAAGGTAAATACATTGTCCCTTCAATCCATCCTTCAAAGACACAACCTTGTCTCTCTATATGCAGCTGAAAGAAAAAGCTATCAAATGGTTAGGTTAATATTATAAATAATTTGAGAAAAAAGTTCTAACATATTGTAAGGGGATAAAGTATCATGCTTAGTAATTTTCTAACAAAACCTTCCAATTATGTATCTTAACATGAGCTTTTGATGCACGGTAGGAAAGGGCTATCTGATAATTTAAATCCCCTAGCCAAATTATTTAACTACACTAATTAAACCAAAAGTTTAGGTCTTGACCGGGTGTAAGTTAGGGCTTACGAGTGAATTTTATTTAGATTCACAATCTCCAAACATTAGCACTCCTAAGTCCTAACTTAAACTTTTGGTTTAATTGGGGTAGTCAAATAATTTGGTTGGAGATTTAAATTATAGGATTGCCTTTTCTTGCCGTGCAGCAAAAGCTCGTGTTGAAATGTATAATTGGAAGGTTTTGTTAGAGAATGACCAAGCATGATATTTTGTCCCCTTACAATATGTCAGAGTTTTTTTCTCAAATTATTTCTAATATTAATTTTACCATTTGTTAGCTTTTTCTTTTTGCAGCATTTTATAGGGCAGAGACAAGGTCGTGCCTTTGAAGGATGGAATGAAGGGAAAATATATTTCCCTGTTCCAGAATTGTCTAAGGAGAACTCTCATCACCCATACCATGAACCCAGGGAAACCTTGGTCTTTCTGAAAATCTCCATTACATCTGAATTTCTTCTTAGCTCATATCTCAAATTCTAGAAACCATTCGCTATTTTCATTTCCTACCAGCTCCTCTTTGAAACCTAAATATTGGAAGCAGCATCTAAAATGAGTATTTTCTAATAAATAAGCACTGAAAAGTGATGAAAACTGGAATTCACTGTTACTATTTCAAGAATTGGGACAGATTACCCCCAAGAACTGTATACAAGTATAAGAAAACCCAGGACACTCTCAGCTAACACAGATTCGAGGTCTGTGTAACCTCCCTCTCAACCAATGTGGCTGACCTACCTTTTCCCAATATGATAACTGACTCTCCCTCATATAGTTTCTCTTATTTATATCCCTTTCCCAACAACTAACCGAATACCACTAACTTCTAACTAACTAACTAACCAAAAGTTAGTTAGGCCTCATTGGCTTTGGGCTTATGTCTTCTGACATAAACTCTATTTACAGCAGGCCCAATGCCATCAATACTCCCCCCCAAAGCTTTCACCTTGTCCTCAAGGTGAAAAGAAGGAAAATGAAGTTTCAGAGAGGCCACAGACTCCCAGGAATTATCACATGGAGGAACCCCCTGCCATTGGATGAGGAGCTCTGCTGCACCCACTGCATTATATCTCAGAGCAAGAGCTTCTGCTGGTTGTGTTTCCAAAACCCAATCTGCAGATAATTCTGGAGGTAGAGGATGGGACTGTTGGTCCTTAGGAATTGCTGCCTTCAATCTGCTCACATGAAAAACTGGATGGATTTTGCTATAAGGAGGAAGCTGTAATTTGTAAGCCACCGCCCCCACCTTGTCCAACACTTGAAACGGCCCATAATAGCGATGACTCAGTTTTTCATTTCGTCTCTTAGCTATGGATTTCAACCTATAAGGTTGAGCTTTTAAATAAACCCAATCTCCTATATTGAAAACCATATATCTACGTTTCTTGTCTGCCAACACCTTCATTTGCTGTTGAGCCCTTATCCAAATTGCTCCTTAAATCCTCCAAGAGCATGTCTCTGTCCAAATGCAACTGTAAGACAGCCTCCACCTTTGAAGGAAAAGCCGCCCCTTTAAACAACATAGGTGGGTCATGGCCATAAAGAGCTCTGAAAGGTGTCATCCTAATGGATCGATTGTAATTGGTGTTAAACCAATATTCAGCCCAACTTAACCACTGAGACCAAGAACTCGGTTTCTCCCCAACAAAGCACCTCAAATAGGTCTCCAAACATCTATTAGCAACCTCCGTTTGCCCATCCGTTTGAGGGTGGTATGCAGTACTGAATTTGAGCCTTGTACCTGCTGATTTGAAGAGAGTAGACCAGAATTTACTCAAAAACAGCTGGTCTCTATCAGAAATAATGGATGTGGGAAACCCATGCAGTCTTACTACCTCATTAACGAATATTTGAGCTACTTGTGCTGCGAAAGGGTGGGAAAGGGCCATGAAGTGGGCAAACTTGGTGAAACAATCCACCACCACCATAATAGTGTCTTTGCCTTTGGATCTTGGCAAACCAGTAATAAAATCCATAGTAACTTCATTCCAAACCTGAGTTGGAGTAGGTAAGGGCTGTAATAATCCTACTAGTGATAGAGTCTGGGCCTTATTCCTCTGACATACATCACAACTAGCGATAAGATCTACAATATCCTTTTTCATGCTCTCCCAGAAAAAAATTCCAACCAACCTTTTATATGTTCTCAAGAATCCCGAATGACCTCCAAAAGAAGATGCATAGAAATCATGAAGTAAATCAGGAATCCTAGGAGAGAACGAGGAAGGACCAATCTCCCTTTATAAAATAGTTGGCCATTATGCAAAGAATAAGCAGGCCAAGCTTGAGGTTGACCAACCAACTCCTCTACAATCTTCTTCAGCTTGGGATCTTGCTGAATCTCCTCACATAATTTCCCCCAATCCTCCTGAACCGCATACATCATCCGACAAGATAAAGCATCAGCAACAGCATTGTCTTTCCCTGGTTTATATTGGATATCAAAATCAAACCCCATCAGCTTGGAAGTCCATCTAGACTGCTCCTCTCCAAAATCCTCTGATCAGTCAAAAATTTCAAGGATCTTTGGTCAGTTCTAATGATAAAATGTCTTCCAAGGAGGTAATGACGCCATTTCTACACAGCAAAAACAATTGCCATCAATTCCCTCTCATATACAGACCTCTTTTGCTCCCTTTCAGTCATTGCTTGACTGAGATAAGCTACTGGTCTTTCTTGTTGCAACAATACAGCCCCTATGCCCCTGCTTGAAGCATCAGTTTCTACCACAAATTCCTTACTGAAATCTGGAACAGCCAGAACAGGTAAAGTTGTCATAGCCTCTCTCAATGTTTGAAAAGCTTTCTGAGCCTCTATAGACCACTGAAAACTGTCTTTCTTTAATAACTCAGTCAAAGGTTTAGCTATTTTGCCATAATTTTGGACAAACCGGCGATAATAGCCAGTTAACCCCAAAAAACCCCTTAAACCTTTAACATCTTTAGGTATGGCCCATTGCACCATGGCTGCAATCTTCTTGGGATCAGCTGCAACCCCCTCAGCTAACACTATATGCCCCAAATATTCCACAAATTAGCCCCCAAAACAACATTTCTTCTTGTTCACCACCAACTTATTGAATAATAAGAGCTGGAAAACCTCTCTCAAATGGCTCAAATGAGTGGCTGCATCTTTACTATAGATCAAACTATCATAAAAAAAAACCTAAGCAAACTTCCTCAAGCAAGGTCTCAATACTTCATTCATCAACCCTTGGAAAGTAGAAGGGGCATTAGTGAGACCAAATGGCATTACCATATACGCATAATGCCCTTCATGAGTCTTAAATGCTGTTTTCTCAATATCTCTCCCCTCATGCGAATTTGATGATATCCCGATTTCACATCCAATTTAGAAAAAATTGTAGCTCTAGCCAATTCATCTAACAATTCATCTATAATTGGAATAGGAAATTTATCCGGTATTGTTTCCTTATTCAAAGCTCGATAATCCACAAAAATCTCCAACTTCCATCATTCTTTTTCACTAAAATCATAGGGCTAGCATAAGGGCTAGTGCTTGACCTAATCATACCAGTCTCTAACATTTCCTTAACAAATTTCTCAATCTCTGATTTTTGATAGTGGGGATACCTGTAAGGATGAATATTAGGTATATTGGCTCCTGTTTTCAGAAGAATGGCATGGTCACATCTCCTTGAAGATGGCGGCCCTGTTGGTTGTTGAAAAAGCTCCTCAAATTCCTGAATTAAATCTCGAATCTATTCAGAAACCTCATTACCGGTGGCTTGCTACCCTTGTGGCTGCTCCTCTGAAATTCTTCTGACATCCACCAAGAATCCCTCATCTTCATCCCTGAATGATTTCACTAGTGACTTTAGTGAAGCAGCAGCCTTGCACAATGAAGGTTCTCCTTTTATTATATGTATCCTTCCTTCCTTCTTGATCTTCAATGACAATTCTCTGAAGTTGGCAGTAATGTTGCCCAAACTAGCGAACCAATCAACCCCAAAACAATCTCAGGCCCCTTCAACCCAAACACATAAAAATCATGTTGCATTTCTAAATTCTGTAATTGCACTTTTATGTTTTTACAACACTCTTCACTTTTCACCTTATATCCATCTCCCACTTCCACCATAAAAGAGGGGGTGGATGTGATCTTCAAACCCACCTTCCCCACTAGATTATGAGCAATGAAACTGTGGGAAGCTCCACAATCAATTAACAGTATTACTTCAACCCCCTGCACCCTCCCCTTTAATTTGAAAGACCTCCCTCCTGTCAACCCCATCAAACTATTATATCCCAACACAATTCCTCTATCCTCCCATCTATCCTCCTCTTCTACTACAATTATAGCCCCCGAACTTTCCTCCTCGTTTTCATCCTCCACCAATAACAGTCGCAATCTGTTTATTTTTACATACATGGCCAATTGAATATTTCTCATCACATCGAAAACATAATCCTTTCTTCATCCTGTCATAATACTCAAGCATCAGGCAATTCTCTAAAATTCCTCCCTTTCCTACTGACATTTGCTGATTCTTGAGTTTTGGGCAGGGGTTTATCATTTGCCCCTGTTGAAGAATACCCCACCATGCTTCCAGAATTTGCCCCCTTCCAACCAGAATTGTTGCTTGTGCTAGACCCCTTCCAGCCTCCACTATTATATGACACAATAGTGTTTTGAGTCCCTGTCCTGTTGTTGATCATTGTTCTAGCGTTAGAAACACCCTTCCACCCTCTTTCCATCAGCTCCTTGATGATTTCTTCATTTTTTTCATCAATAAGCTGAGCCAACTCCATCATATCTCTCAAAGAATTCACCTTGTGAACTCTCAGTTCCCTCCTTATTCCTCCCCTCAATCCATTCAAGAAAATGCTCCTCAAGAATTGGTGGTCTGAAATTCTCAAAGACCCAACATAAATTTCAAACTGTTTTCGGTACCCCCTAACTGACCCATTCTCTTGCTTCAATGCCATTAGCAACTCATACGGATTCTGGGCAGCAGAAGGATGAAACCTTCGAATAATAGCTTCTCTGAAACAGGGCCAAGAAACCTCCCCATCCCTTCCTTCCCACCAATGAAACCACGACAGTGCTTGCCCTTCCAATGCCATAGAAGCCACCTTAAGCTTTCCTCCCTCAGGAACCCCTCTAATTTCAAAGAATCTTTCCAATTTATGCACCCAATTACATGCATCTTCCTCTGTTTCTTCCCCTTCAAACAGGGGAAGCTCTATCTTGCGCCACTGTTCCTCACCCCCATGGATTCGCGCGTCTCCGAGATTGTTCTCACCTTTGAAATCGCAGTGGGTCTCCACCCTATGTCCTCCATTCCCCTGAATCACTGAATCCAGCTTGCGTAAGATTTCTTGGATGTTGTTCTCCATGGAGCTCATACGAACATCACTCATTTGCCTCCATTCAGCAAAATCCTCACACCTGCACTCCAAAGCTTCAGTTCTTGACTCCATTCTCATGCTCACCATGGCGATTTGCTCCCCAAGAACGAACGAGCTTTGATACCAGTTGATGAAAACTAGAATTCACTGTTATTATTTCAAGAATTGGGGTAGATTACCCCCAAGAACTGTATACAAGTACAATAAAACCCAAGACACTCTCAGCTAACACGTTCATTCGGCCCAATGTGGCTGACCTACCTTTTCAATATGATAACCGACTCTCCCTTATACGGTTTCTCTTATTTATATCCCTTTCCCAACAACTAACCGAATACCACTAACTTCTGACTAACTAACTAACCAAAAGTTAGTTAGGCCTCATTGGCTTTGGCCTTATGTCTTCTGACATAAACTTTATTTATAGCAAGCCCAATGCCATCAATAAGTAACATGCAAAGCAGTAGAAGCAAGTTATTAATAAGAATATAAATGCATCTTAAAGAGGCACCAACTTATAAAAGGAATTCTACACATGCTAAAAGTATTTTAAAGATACATAGAAGGTAATGAGAAGTGTAGGAACTATCATCATCAGGGATAATGCGGATGTTCCAGATAAAATCCAGGTTACTTACAAAAGGCTTTATTTTTTTGAGATGTTCCTAGAGCCTAGTGTTCTTGAGAAAAGAAAAGAGACTCAAAGACTAATGGATGGTGATCATTCCTATATCTAATGGAGGCATGCAGCGAGCATAGGCCATGGGCTATATTAAAAATACTAAGATGTCTAAATGTCTATAAGTATAGTTTCTTGAAATTCGGCCAAGCCAATCAACAAAGTTAACATGTCTTTATGTGTCCTAAATATTGCCCTATCCCTTTGCTAGGAACTGCAAGTTTTGTAAATCTACTACCTCATTGGTTATTGTTGGAATTTACATATTATTGGAACTTGATCAGTTTATAGTTTGCATTTTTCTAGTAACATTAGAACCTTAGCATCCTAGGAAATGTTTATCATCTTTTATTATCCTTGTAAATATCATACTGTAATTAATTCCTTGGGTATATATAAACCCAATATACTGAGTACAATTTACTCAAGCAATTCAGAAATCCTCTCTAAGTTTTTGATATACAAGTGGTATCAGAGCTAATGGTTCGGCTTGGACAAGTATTGGTGTGGACGACTGTGGTTGGTAGATCCATGTGAAGGGTCCCTTGTGTTGAAAGTCTTCCTAGCGATGTGGAGGCTAGGCGGCGTGTTTCGTTATAGATGATGGACGACGACGATATAAGTATGAAGAAGAGCGTGTGTAGCCCGATCTGGAGGAGATGAGGCTCTTGGATGCGGGCTGAGCTCTCTTGGTGACACCGTCAAATACTTGAAGGCTTCTGTTTGAGGGGGAGTGACCGTGTGTGAAGAACTCACACTTGAGGGGGAGAATGTTGGAAATCCAAGTGTGAGTGTTGAAGTCCCACATTTGTAAAGAATAAGCAAGTTGAAGGCTATATAAGTGGAAAAGATCCATAGACCTAATGCCTTAAGGTTTTGGGTTAAGATGTAGTGTCAAGCTCATTTATGTGGTTCTCCACTTAGCTCACTGATGGAGATCTCCCTGACTTTTAGGCTCTTCCTATGGCCCAACAAGCGTCTACCCTGTACTCCGGTCCTGTATATGGAAAGAACCAGTAGAAAAGGTTATAGAACAATTGAGAGTGCGAGTAAGCTTGGGAAACATGTTCGAGGTAATTTCCCAAGTAAAGTCAATAATCGGTCTGAATCCCCCTTTCATATTGTTCATTTAGATGTTTGGGGTCCTAGTTGTGTCAGCTCTATTTTAGGATATCGATATTTTGTTACTTTCATTGATGATTACTCAAGATATACTTAGATATTTTTAATGAAAGACCGCTCTGAGTTGTTTAGCATCTTCCAAAATTTTTGCAATGAAATCCATACTCAATTTGGGTGCACAATTCGTATTTTACGCAGTGACAATGCAAAAGAATATTTTTCTGCTCCTTTTAATTCTTTTATGTCTTCTCATGGTATGCTCCATCAATCTAGTTGCCCCCATACTCCACAACAGAATGGTATTGCAGAAAAAAAATATTGTCATCTGCTTGATACTGCCCGTACTTTGTTATTACAAGCCAATGCACCTTTGAAATTTTGGGGGGATGCTATTCTTACTACTGGGTACTTAATAAATCACATGCCATCTTCTGTTTTACATAACCAAGTTCCTTATTCCTTCTTGTTTCCTAAGGAACCTATTTATAAAATTCCTCTCCGAGTCTTTGGTTCCACTTGTTTTGTACATGATCTTTCTCCAGGAAAAGATAAATTAATTGCGCGTGCTGTTAAATGTATTTTTCATTGGGTACTCTCGCCTGCAAAAAAGGTACCGGTGTTACTCTCCTACCTCTCATCACTTTTATATCTCTGCTGATGTTACATTCTTCGAGGAAACACCGTACTATACTACACAGGTTGAACCAGACTCTATATCTCAAGTCTTACCAACTCTTTACCTGAGCAATCCGGTCTTTGTTCCTCAATCTTAGAGTCCACCAAAACCAGAAATTTCTTCCCAACAATCTTCACCTCATCCTCTCATCACCTATCATCGTCGTCCTCGTCCTTCGCCTCCAGAAAATGTCCCTACTCCAGAATCCGATGATTCATCTCCTGCTTCAGCGTCCACACCTCCTCCGGATTCCTCTCCTACAAACCTCCTTATAGCACTTCGTAAAGCTATCCGTTCTTCTCGTAATCCTCATCCCATTTATAATTTTTTGAGTTATCATCGTTTGTTCCAATCCCATTATGCTTTTACATCTGCTTTGTCGTTTATCTCTATTCCTAAATCTGTCCAGGAAGCACTATCCCATCCAGGATGAGCGAACAATGATTGATGAGATGACAGCTTTAGAATCTAATCACACATGGACACTCATTCCCCTTCCTCCTGGAAAATCGATAGTTGGTTGTCGGTGGGTTTTCAATGTCAAAGTAGGTCCTAATGGCAAGGTGGATCGTTTGAAAGCTCGTCTTGTTGCGAAAGGCTTTACCCAGATTTTTGGTCTTAACTATGGTTATACTTTCTCCCCTGTTGCAAAAATGGCCTCTATTCAGCTATTCATATCCATGGCAGCCATGAATCGCTGGCCCTTGTATCAATTAGACATAAAAAAATGCCTTTTTACATGGTGATCTAGCTAAAGAAGTTTATATAGAGCAACCTCTGGGGTTTGTTGCTCAGGGGGAGTCAAGATTGGTCTGCAAATTACACATGTCATTGTATGGTCTAAAACAGTCTCCTCGATGTTGGTTTGGATGGTTCAGTACAATTTTACAGCAGTTTGGCATGATCCGCAATGAAGCAGATCACTCTGTGTTTTATACACACTCATCTAACCTGTGTATCTATCTTGTGATCTATGTGGATGATATCGTTATCACAGGAAATGATCATGAAGGAATTCAAAGACTGAAACAACACTTGTTTCGTCATTTTGAAACTAAAGATTTGGGTCGACTAAGATACTTTCTTGGGATTGAGGTAACTCAATCAAAGGATGGTATTACTATCTCACAAAGGAAGTATGCTCTTGACATTTTAGAAGAAACTGGAATGCTAAGCTGCAAACCAGTTGATACTCCTATGGACCCGAATGTTAAACTCCTACCAGATCAGGGAGAACCCTTTTCAGATCCAGGAAGGTATCGGAGATTGGTGGGAAAACTTAATTATCTCACTGTGACTAGACCAGACATATCTTTTGTTGTTAGCGTTGTAAGCCAATTTCTTAACTTTCCTTGTGTTAATTATTGGGATGCAGTTATTTGGATTTTGAGATACATTAAGGGCTCCCCTGGAAAAGGGTTAGTATACAAACAGAGGACATACAAATGTTATGGCTTATACAAATGCTGACTGGGTCGGGTCTCCCAGTGATAGAAGATCAACTTCTGGATATTGTGTTCTTATTGGAGGAAACCTTATCTCATGGAAAAGCAAGAAGCAGAATGTGGTTGCTAGATCGAGTGCTGAAGCGGAGTATCGAGCTATGACTCTCACTACATGTGAACTCATATGGTTAAAACAACTCTTGAAAGAGTTGAAGTTTTGCGAGATAGGACCTATGATGTTAATTTGTGATAATCAAGCAGCACTTCATATTGCTTCAAATCCGGTCTTCCATGAATGAACCAAACATATAGAGATTGATTGTCATTTCATCCGTGAGAAAATTGTTTCAAAGGAGATCTCTACTTCATTTGTAAATTCTAATGACCAACTGGCAGATCTTCTTACCAAGTCACTTCGGGGTCCAAGAATAACGCACATTTGTGACAAGCTAGATGCTTATGATATATACGCTCCAGTTTGAGGGGGAGTGTTGGAATTTACATATTATTGGAACTTGATCAGTTTATAGTTTGCGTTTTTCTAGTAACATTGGAACCTTAGCATCCTAGGAAATGTTTATCATCTTTTCTTAACCTTGTAAATATCATACTGTAATTAATTCCTTGTGTATATATAAACCCAATATGCTGAGTACAATTTACTCAAGCAATTCAAAAATCCTCTCTAAGTTTTTGATATTCAAGTGTTATGTTAATATACTGCTTTGCAATCCTCAAACTAGCTGCCTGCAAACCAAATGACAATATTTGCTAGTTATAAACTCTTTGCTAGTTATTCCATGAGACTCAACAAGGTTAAAACAAATGTGCCAATTAAGAGGCAAGTTTATACACTAGATAGCATCACCAAATTTTTTTTTCAGCTTCACTGATAACACCAACACAAACATTTTTTACACCATTTATATGGTCTCATAATTGAATGTTTTGAAGAATCAAACATCACAAAGAAACAGTCTACCAAACCCCACAATGAAAACCTTGATTGTGATAATGTGATTTATACTTTTAAGTCTCAGTCACACATTTTTAATGGTTGATATGACTCAATTGAAATATAAATGAACTTGTCTAAATATTTGCATGTTAAATTCAAGTACAAACACATCAGCAGTTTGTACAAACTTTACAAGAAAACTATTGTATAAGTAGCTTTACTAAGGACAAATATAATACTATTACCGCATAGAGTTAATAAGTACCATTCCATGAGCAATTGGGATTTGATTTGAGTTGTTATGCATTTCCTAGCAAATATCCCTGAAACAATTAAGACCAATTTAGAGAACATACATAGTCCATAAAGTTAGAGCAGTTGTGGAATTAGGCTCCATCTATGAAAACCCACTTTCTAGATTTTTTGTTAGTATTAAAAGCAAAGTGAGAAGATATGATGGCAAAACAGGAGATTTATCCAATGTTGGACACCTTTTTCATTTCCTGTGAATCAAGAACTTGCAGAATAACAGTCAGCTTAATCATAACTATGTGTGTGTTGTGTTTCATTAGACTTTTTAGATTTGTGGAGGACGACTAATTAAGATAAGTAACATTTTCGGCCTCATTGTCATAAACCAGATATAAAGTTATGAGCTATTACTTGGATAATTGATTCCTCCTACATACAAATCGAGCCATTTAAAATTTTTTACCATTTGAAGTTTCTTGAACAGAAGTGGGGATAGGAATGCCAGAGTATGAACTCCACCAACACCAATATAGACTAGATTTGAAAGAAATTCAAACTTCAGAGTGATCTATCAGCCACTTACTATTGAGTTTATGTAAAGCATTTGTTAGTTATATTGCTGGCTTTTTCATTGAACAAAAGTGAGATAGCTAGATGTGTGAGATATAAGGGTAATGGAACAATTAATTAAAATGGTAAAAAGAGCAATACAACCTAAAAGAGAGATTTGTGTATGGCAGAAAATTACTAAAAACACACATAAATTTGAAGTTCATTTGATCAAAGCTTAATCGAAAAAAAGCCAGAGTAAAATACACCTATCAGCATGAAAGCACAAACTGAACTCTCTCAAACCTTTTGTCAAACACTTGACACGCATAACTGAACTTAATAATTATAGATGCATTGCGATGGTGAAGATAACCCTAAGGTCTCTTGGGTTCAAAATCAAAGTTAGCACAAATTTTAAAAAGCAAATTTGAGAAGGAAATGTTACCTTGAGGGAGAGATATCCATCCATGTCCATGAGTAGGTGTAAGAGGCCAAATTTCAAATGTTGCTCAACACAGGGTCAGTAAAGTTAGTACAGGTATATCTCTTCTTACATTTGGTCTCCTAGGAGAGAAAAGCAGATAGATAGGATAAAAGATGTGCAGAGGGAATTGGGTGAGCAATTGTATGTATAAAAAATATATATATATTTGAATCTTTGATTGGTGGAAGATAGCCAAAAGTATAGGACAGAGCAGACAAAATGAGCAGAAAAATGAAAACTCTATCCCGATCCTCACCGCATTTTATCCAAAGTTGGATGCCTCTACATTTTTTAGAAGCGTTTCTTGACAAAGAGACCCCCTTCCCACAAAAGTGGACTCAAAAACCCTCTAAAAAGGAATATCAAAATCAGCATAAGGATTTGCAAGTAATGAAGACACATAGGAAAAAAGAAAAAGAAAAAGCAAAGTTGTTTCTTAGCTGGCTGGGGTATACGGGGGATGACATTGACATGTTCACACCTACAGCTTCAGCACCTTGCTTTGCTTCAACAGAATAAGAGAGCTATGTTTTACATCCGCTTCAGTCTCCATACAGAGGGGTCTGATAGTAAATTCATTCCTTCTCTTTAACTTAGAAAAATGGCTATAGAATGTTAGGATTTTGAGTGCACAGATATTCAAGTCAACTGAATTGAGTGTAAAGCTAGGATTTTGAGAGCATAGATATTCCAACAGAATTGAGTGTAAACCTCCATGGTTGAGCAGAGAATAAGAAGAGTTTTGTTAACATATGCTTAAAGGAGAATGTTAAAAAATAAATTATTATTTATTATAATTAAAATTACTTTGAAACGAAAATAATGAATATTTTAAAGTTTAAAATATTAAATACTGTATGTATTTTTTATTTAATAATAATAATTTTTAATTTTAATTTCTTTACTATGCCTGAATGGGACATGGTAAAAAGAATAAGAAAAACAGGAATGGAGGCTATACAGTGACTCCAAACGGTCCAGAGAACTTATTTTTCCTTAACTACTCCGAACAGTGACTCCAAAGTCCAGACGGTCCGCCCACCTGCTCCTGTGGATGCTGATGCTATACAGTCACAACGTCAGCAAGGAGGTTAGGATTAGGAAAGGAATTAGAATTACGAGATGACAAACACACCAGTTTACTCTTTTTTTATTTTAATAAAAAAATTAATTATTATAATTTACCATTTAATTAAGTATTTTTTTTAGTATAAAGGAGGGCCAGACGCCCAAAACAAAATTAGACAACTAAGGGAATACGGGATAAGAAAAATGTTAAAAACATATTTTTTAACATATATTTTTATTAAGTTACGTTATATATTAAAATATATATTTAATTTTTTATTAATTTATAATTAAATTAATTAATATATAATTAATTCAATTAAAATATAATTAAATTCAAATTTATACATAAATATATAATATAATCTAATCAAAGAGAATACATTAAAAAAATAAATAAAATATGTATTCTTCTTCGCAACGAGGCTCCAAAAACATCTGGTAAAAGAAGATGGAGGGTCATCCCTCGGGCTGGGTGAATTCCAGGTCAGGTAGTTGGATTTGCCCGGTTAGCCATCCCCATCCAATCCGTGCAGCAGTTACCACTTATTAGTTAATTAAATAGTAATTGACTTTACTTTGCCATGTTGAAGTTTATTGGATATTTTATTTTATTTTTAGAAAATAGGCGAAAATATGAGCATAACGATTTGGAATAATTTCTTCAAATGAAAGTTACGAAACTTAATAATTTAAAGATTTAAATTAAATATACGGTTAATGTAAAAAAATGTTATTATTATTATTTAATTATATATTATTATATCATTAAAATTATTTAACACTCATAATAATTATTTTAAAATTATATATATATATGATATATATAATTAATTAATAATATAAAATACTTTACACAGACACAAGTACCAAATTAGACTTAAAATAATATATATCACATAAAAGGAAAGAAAAAAAAATGCAAATATTTTGATTATGATTCCTGAGTCACAAATTCCTAATCGACAAATCCCTAAAAACTGTTGTTTGGTTGTGATTGTGAGTAGTACTCTGCAGAAAAATTTAGAGAGGTTAGTATCGAATTCCTATTCCTAAGCACAGCACATAATCTGTAATAAGGAATCCAAATTCCAAAGGCAGGCAGAAAGAAGAACCGAACAGGGTGTGGGTGGTAGTGAGATAGTGATAGTGATAGTGGTAGTACTCGCTGCGTCACTTCCCTTTCACGGTAACTCTCTTTGAGCTTCTTCTCCCAAACTCCATGCTCCTCAGATTTGTTGCTACACGTATGACACCAACTGTATTTGTTCTTTTCTTATTGCTGCAAATTTATTAGTATCAGGCCTTCTGCCTTTCTGCTTTCTTTCTTTCTTTCTTTTTTCCTTTTTCCAAAATTCATCACTATTTATTTCCCTATTCTTAGTTGTTACTGCATGCGCAAGTTTGTTTAGTTCTCCGAGTTTCTGAAAATTTCATGGATTTGTGTGTTTGATGACATGGCATCCTCAGTCCCTAATAATTGATGGCATTTTTTGTTTCTCAGATTATATTGTTCATTTACACCTGCCAACTTTAATGCTTTCTTTGATTCTTATATATATATTGGAAGTGTATTAGGGGAGAGGAGTGTTTATTGTGAGAAGTGAGAGGAGTGAATCTTGACCATTGAATCTTTCATGAATGGTCAAGATTAGAAGATAAATGCATATGACTTTTTTAAGTAGTCACGTGACTTTTAAGTAACTTTTAATCTTGACCATTCATGTATGGTTGTATGGTCAATATTTACTCTTCTCACCTTCTTACAATAAAAATTCATCTCACTAGATATGCTCTCTCTCTATATATATATATAAACTAATGTTCTTTCTGTTGAGCGATATTTGAACATGGCATCTTTATCTTTCACTGTATTTCTTACTGTTTGTTTACAGGGTAGCATAATTGGTACTTAAACCTTTATGATTGTATTCTTGGTGATTGACCTGTTTGTTTTCTTGTTAGAAATTCTTTCTTGTATTTCTGACCCTACAAATTTTGTTTGGATCATTTGACATACTCTAATAACTGCTCCTTGTTTGTCTCGCTATTGGAGATATAGTCTACATTTTGATCACACCTTTATATGTTAACAGGATTTTCTTCATACCATGAAGAGGACAATGCCATGGAGTGATGATGATGATGACTCATCTGGCGATGAGTCATCGTCATTTCATTCAGACTCTGAACATGATGGTGAAATTGGTGAGAAAAAATCAAAAGGTATTTAATGTATAGCACCTTCTTCATCTAATAATTTTTTATAACTTGGAGACATACATGCTGAAGTCTGATTGAGTGTAAAACATTTTTCTTGTAATAAAATTGGCAGATTTTGTTGGTAACAACAAATTCATGAGTGAATCGGTGCAAACAGTATCCTGATAAATGTACTTATTAGAGTCTAGGAGAGTATCTATCCTAGTTCCTTGAACAATGAATGTGCATTGGTGCTTATTGTGATTATGTCCAACATTTTGTGATTTGAGCTGTGGGATCATTTAATAAATTTCTCAACAAAGATAGCATCCAGACTGCATTTCATGTTGTTACAGATATTTTCTTCATGCCTAGAATGTGGGTCGACACTCATCCTAGCTATGAAACGTTGATATAGGTAGTTCTTTCGGGTGTTGATTTTAATATATCAGAACATATAGGGAAGGATAAATTGGATTTCATCTACGGGTCAGTAAAATCATCCCTTGAAAAATCACACTGATGAACCACTCTAATTATGGGGCAATTACCTGAAGTCTGAAGATCATTTTGTGGTTTGCATCTGATGGAGTAGAAGTTCTGGATATAGCAGCAGAAAGATAATTGAGAGATAATATTATGGAAGAGATGTGGCACAATTTGATGATCCCAATTGTAGAACAAATCGTTTGTTTCTCCTTGTTATCGTGGTTAATGATAACATTTAGATGCAGTTGGTGAGGATTAAACCTATCCCCAGCTTGAGTTAGCGCAAGATAGTTCCTGATTGCTATACAGTTTCTTATAGACGAAGTTTTTTGAAGGATGTATTACCTAATGATAGCCTAAATTAGAGTTGATTCTGATTTCTATACATGCATGAAAAAGGATTGACTAATTTGAGTATACAATTAATTATGCTAATTATAGTACTTTTCATCTTCACTGAAATACTAGTGATAGTTTCTTTAGCATCTAGAACAGATATTTCCCAAATATCAGGATTTTTAAACCTCCACTCGCAATATATTATCCTAACTTTACTTAACCATATTTGGTGACTTAGTGTTAGTTCATGAAAGTTCCTAGCTTTTGAAATTCTTATCATGATAACTTCATACTCTGTAGCTTTTGAAGTTTTAAATCTTGAAAATTTCTCACTATTTTTATTGCTGTATGATTTTTCTTTACTAGTTTTTCTGAACTTTATGTCTACAGGTAAATCTAGAAAGCAGAAAAGTGCTGTAATTGACTTTGAAGCTCTGAAGCGACATGGATATAAAGGTGGACCTTCGGTCTTAAAGGTGCCCCCACCCAAAGAAGGGGATGACACGAAGCAAGATTGGTCCTGGTCCACTGGAAAGGAAAAGCCTGTTGGTAAGGAAATTGAAGAATCATATGAACAGCGACAGAAAACAAGAGAGGCTATTTCCCTAGGAGAGCAGCTGCCAACTGCTCAGACTAGGAATGAGAAGAGGAGCCTTTCCTTCTCTCAAAAGGAAAAGAGGAAAAGAGAGCTTGGTCAAGCAAGCAGAGGGAAAAATTATGTTGAAGAAGAGAAGAGGTTGTTGAGGGAGAGTGGAATCTATTCTGGTTTTGATGCCTGATATGTGAGGCTAATACCCTTCATCTTGCAGAAAGGTACTATCTCGTGTGGTTTTCTTGTACTGAAAAGATTTGGTTGTAATCATGGTTTATGGTGGCTTAAAACTTACAGTTAAAACTTGAAAGATATGAATTGGGGGTAACCTACTGTGGTCTCAAGTCAATTAGGAACTATTTTTGGTGATAAATGATTGAGAATAATAAAATTAAGCGTTTTCTTAACCAAAAAACAAAATTAAACGCTTTTGGAAGAATCATTTCTCATGTTTAATTTATTTCGGTAAGGTGCTTCTATTTAACAGGTTCGGACCAAAACCTGTTTTTTTTCAATCTACTTTAAAAAAATCATAAACTATGGAGTTATAATGTGTGGAGAATATTCTACCAAAAATAAAAAAATAAAATGTGGAGAATATCAAATTGAAACAAAATTTCTGACGCTCTTATTGTGATTATTAGATTATTATTATAATCTTCAAAATGTGCAATTTTCAAAAAATACTGGCTATCAAATTAGGAACTTTAATAAATTAAATCAAGTTGAACATTATATCCGAAAAAAAAAATTGAACACAATTAACAGACTTGTAGCTTAATTGGTATCAGTCAAAAATTTTAAGGACTAGATGTGATGTTAGTATTAGAAGTTAGATCTTATTTCTCTTTCGAGAAAAATGAATATGTGAGTATTTTATGTAACTTTGTCAGGTAGAGAGAAAGACACAAACTCGAAATAAAATCCCAATAAAATTTGTGAAACTATGTTTAAAGTCTTTATGTCTCTCTCTTCTCATAACTGTATCATATGAAACACTGACGTAAAAGGATCTATTCTCTCTTCTGGGCCACATTTCCCTCGCATCTCTTATGTAACAAAAAATAAGTTAACATATGCAACTTTTTTCGTTTGGGAAAAGTAATGCTGGGAGCCTCACATATACATATGAGGTGAAAACTTCCTATAAGGGCTCAAAAGCCAGCAACATATACATTTGGATATAGGCAGAACTTGTTGAAAAATATTAGGTTTGCTTTTTTAGATATCTCACCTTTAATAATATTTATTTTTAATATTTTATTATATTAAAAATGTTATTTTTTTGAGATTCTCTCCAGTTTTTTTACATCTTAAAAAGGGTTTTGCGGTGTATATATCTCTAAAATACACGGCAATTGAACTTGATTTTTTACTTTGCTTTTCCCTTAAATTTAGCCAACCCATTGACCCCTCACGTATTATTATATTCTTTTAAAAAGGGGAAACAAAGACATCTTTTCCTTGATCTTTAATGTAATGTTGACAAAGATCTACACTGCAATCCTCAGGTTGAAAGTTGCGAGCTTCAAGGGCTAACTATGTTAAATTCCATGCCTATAATACTCATCTCAATGATAAGCCACATCCCATCTGCCAGCCTTCTTGACGTGTAAATTAGATTGACTTAGGTGTTGGCCTCTTATTGATTGCTGGAGAATGTCCTGTATATGCCTCTAATAGTAGCTGGGGTTGTTCTGCAACAGCCACCTACAAGTGAAGCCCCTAACTCACGCCATATGTTTACATAAGAGACAAAATCTTCATCTGAAACTCCTGTATTTTTCTGTAACAATATCAACGTAGCATTAGTAGTGCATGATTCAAGAAATATCCCAAAATGTCATATTTACAATGATTAAATCACCAATCAATTGGTCACCTATATTGGTCTCACAAATATAAGGCTACATGTTATTATCAACTTTACCAAACCAGGGGACCTTGTTAACTGAACCAACTATTAGGCGCTCATAAAATACAATGAGCTCGATAAACATCATTTAAACAACAAAAGGTCAGGTATAGAATTCTTTCGCTGTTCTGCAATATCATGTCCGTGAAGGCTCCATTAATTTCTTATTTGCTATCTTTGTCCATTTTCTATATGATAATCTAGATGCCACAGCTTTGTCTTCTATAATCAATATTGGTTCAACTTTTAAGAGAAGTTTGATTTGACCTGGCTATCCTTGAAAAAAATATATATAATGTAACTGTAAAACCAGATAAAAGGAACTTACCACCCACACCTTTTGCTCAGCATCGTAACTTTCCCCACTGTTTGGATATACAACAATTGGTTTTGTGGTCACCTGAAGAAATTATACGTGAATCAAGGATAACTGTTCCACAAAGTTAAGTCCCATAAATAACTAATTAAGTAGCAGTCTAGCACTTCCATATTTTCTTATATGAAGGTAACACAAATGAACAAGGAAAAAGAAACATTGTAGTTTTCTATATTTTAAAAAGCAACAAACAGTTGCGTAAGAATAGGAAAACTATATCAGGGTAAAGGGTTAAGTGCTATACAGCTAAAGAAGTCTCCATTCATATAAGCCATCTTTACAAAATAGTTAAATGCTACTACTATTACCATAATTTGCAACTCTTAAACCTATATAAACTAACATTCATTTCTATTTATTATCCACCAAATAGTATACGATTTATCAAAAGGAAAATGGCTTGGCAACGTAAATACAGACACTCTTAGAACTGAAATTGCATTAATTAATAAAGACCCAAGAGAATAGGAGGGGTTGATTGAAATAAAGTATAATGATAAATGAAGAAAAATGAAGTCCAATTAACTGTCACCTGCACAAAACATATACGGAAACATCTAAGTAAAGGATTCAAATGGAAAAGAGAAAACCTGGGGGTCTACCTTCTTAAGTGATAATATCAGTCCATGTATAAATCTAGGTGGGGTACAGTTGATTCCAACAGCAACAACTTTGTTGCATGATTCAGCAATAGAGCTACATTCCACAAAAGAATCACCGCTAACGACATGAATTCCATCCATAGAGTTAAAAGAATTATGTCTTCTTCTTCTAGAAGCTCTGCATAAGCCTGCTTAGTGAAAGTATAGATAGGGTAAGTCTATTGGAATTGGTGACTTACAATTTTTAAATGTCCAAGCTTATTATTTCCCATCAGATACTTGATTCTCGTGTTGTTGCAGAATTCAGGGTTTGTTTTGGAAGTTCAATTAATTCTATATGTCTTTGTGACTTACTCGTTATATGAAGTTTGTTGACTAGCAATTTTACCTTTTCATAAAGGCTAAAGAAACTCCATAATAGAAATTTAATGCATTTTCTGTTTCTTGTGGTCTAGTCAAGAAAATGGCAGATTTTGGGCCAAATTATGTTGGGAAGACTACTTTAGAAACAGAAGACTGTGGATTGAGAAAGACTGAGAAGATGAAATAAAGCCTCAAGATTACAATAAAGACTAGTGTAAATATTGAGAGCATTTGTTTTCTTTTTCTTTGTATCCAGACATATTGTATGACAGCCTGCCAGGTCTTCTGGTTGCAGTTCAAACCATATATTTGGACGAGTGCATGAAAAGCAATAATATACATAGAAAATGAGTGATCCAAAAAACTAATAGACAATGAGGCTTTATAGTACAACAGAGGAAGTAAAACTACATGGGGTAATAATGTAAACATCTGAAAGTATGGTGGACATATTTATATGTTTAGTTTGAGGATTTTATTTCCTCTGTGCATCTGATAGCTTTCTGTTGAAAAACTCATTAGTCGAAGAACACATCCATCAAAAGTTTAGTTAATTCATGGTAATATGGTATAAAAGCTCATCTATCAAAATGATTGAAACTAACCTAACAGAGGATATCTTCAATTATGAAGAATATAATTAGATTTTAGCATTTAAGTGTCCAAAGCTTTTGGGATACCTGAGCTTCTAGCTTATTTGGCACTGTTTCAAAAGCAATTAGGTCTGCACCTGAATCTGCGAAAATTTGAAGTCTTCTCCGATGAAAATCCTTAAGAGTTTCCAGTGTGATAGCATCGCCATAATCCCCACGGTTAGGAACAAAAATACGAACCAAAAAGATTTGTGTTATAGTAATAGATGCCAAGAAGAACAAGGGACCTTGGACACATAACGGATCTTGATTCTTGAAGATCATTTTGATTGTTTATCAGTTCAGTAGCTATATGATATGATGCTTAAAATAGAAGATAGTAGCGATTTCAGTTTCACCTGTACTCTGATCCATCAACCAAATAAGCTCCATAACTCCCCACCGAAGCTGCAATCAGGATTGGACGTTTTTTGAGGATTTTACCATCAGCCTCATCTCCTCCAGAAGAGGAGCATGCAGCACATCTTTCATAATACACATCTCGGGCCTCACAAGCGATTTCAACACTTTTCCTTAGCAGGGCTTCACCTTCTTCATCAGAATATCCTTTGGCTTTGAAACCTTGAATGGTGGCCTATGCAATGCACAAACAACTACCTAAAAGTTTAGTTGCAGGACCAGCAACACACAAAATAACTAACAAACATACAAAAATGAAAGTTGAGCCTTGGCAAAGGGCACTCTCACTCACCTGATAAGATGCTGTGATTATAATATCAGCACCATTTTGCAGGTAATCAAGGTGTACCTGCTCAGCTCCACCATTGTAACAAAAAATTGAGAAGTTTAGGACTTTCACAAATATCATGTTAATATATTGTGATGATGTGTGTGTAAAGTAACAATGGAGAAGCAATGAAGAGTTTAGAAGTGAAAGTTTTGTTTTGTGGGATGGAGTGTACCTCGCGAATAAGGTGAGGTGAGGAAAGGAGGCATTTGGCGCTCCAAAGAAGGTCGTGGAGGTTGGCGCCACGGCGTTCGAGCTCTGTGGCCAGGCCTCCGTCAATGACGGCGGCGCCGCCGGCACGACGGAGGAAATCAGCCATGAAGGACGACATTTTTGGCGCGGGAGATGATGAAAGTTCGGACCAAGTGAGTTCGAGGAGGACTTAAGTGGTCTGGCTAGCCAGCTAAGCGGGTTTTTCGCCGTTTATTTTGTAGCATGAAATTCAAATGATGGCCTACCCCATCGCTATATATATATATATATATATATATATATATATATATATATATAAAGACGTTATAGGTGTATCAATCAAAATTTAATATTTTTTGTGTTACATAATTAATTTTGTAAAACTTTATAAAAATCATAAAATCATATCTGAATATTATACGTAGTGTAATCTCTCATACATATATATATATATAAAGAATAAGTTACATCGGTGTAACTTATAAGTCTTATACTATTAAATAATTTTTTTACTGAATTTATGGTTAAATTAAAAATTATTATCATATAAATTATATCTATGAAATTTTATATTAATTTAAAATTATTTAATATTTTATTAATATACGTCAATATTAACGTAATATATATTTTTAAAATATATGAAAATAAAAATTATTTAATTACATTTTTATTTATATTTAATTTTTAAAAATTTAATACAAATAATCAATGTGTTAAATAGTTATAATTCAATAGTTTAATTGATAAAAATTATATTTTATAAAAAATTTATTAAATAGTATAAATATATTAAATTTTACATCAGTATAAGTTGACATTTTCCATATATATACATATATATATATATAGAAGGGAATATTTACACCTAGTATAAATAAAAGACTTACACTCAATCTTTTATCATTAAATTCATTTTAATCTAATAATTTTAAATCATCTAATTAAATGATGAGAGAGAATAATAAATTACATTAAAAAGAGAGAATTAATAAATGTGATTTTAATGAAAAAATAAAATTTAGTTATTAAGTCAATTTATTAACTTAAAAAATAATATAATATTGAATATAATTTATAATTTTTTTGTTTTTATATAATGTATTAATTTATTATATTTTAAAATTTGTTAAAAAAATTAAATATCAACTTTTATACTAAATAAAAAAATTAGTAAACACTACATACGACATGTTTAAATAGAAATTATTAAAATGATTTGAAAGGGTTAGATTAAATAGGGTAGAAAATATACGGTTTATAATTATCTAGAAACTATTAAAAAGTTTGAAAGTGTATTTATTTTAAAAAATTAAAAAATAAAAAATTTTAGTAAATAAAAATATTCAAACTAATTTTAATTATGCTCTTTTTTCCTCGATCATGAAGAAATGACAAAGAATTAACCTTTTTACTAAATGTTATAATCGATTCAAATCTTTCACTAACACATAAAAGCAAAACAAATTATGTCTAATATATTTTTTTATTAGCAAAATATAAAAATGACCAAATTAAAAAGAGAGATCCAAACTATTTGTCTATTGGTAATGCAATGATTCTACAAGTTATGGATGAATTTGGATATATCTTATAAAATTATCCGATATTAATATAAAGAAAATGCAAAGATTCTTAAAATATACTTTTAAAAATTAGTTATACTTTATTAACTTATAACTAAATAAAAACAAAAATATTATAAATTATATTAAATAATTAACTATTTATTATATTTTTGTTTTTATATAATGTATTAATTTATTATTTTTTAAAATAAGTTAATAAAAATTAACTATCAACTTTTTGTACTAAATAAAAATAACTTATACTAAATAAAAACAAAAATATTATAAATTATATTTAATATTATATTATTTTTTAAGTTAATAAATAGACTTAATAACTAAAATTTATTTCTTCATTAAAATCACATTTATTAATTCTCTCTCCTTTTTAATATGAGTATTTATTATTCTCTTTTATCATTTAATTAGATGATTTAAAATTATTAGATTAAAATGAATTTAATGATAAGAGATTGAGTGTAAGTTTTTATTTACACTAATGTAAATGGATCCCTTCTCATATATATATATATATATATTCCAACCTATTCATAATTCATAAATTAACTTAAATGAAAAGAAATACCTCCATTATTCATGTTTTTCTCAATCTTTTCTACCAAATATACCATTCATATTACTGTATTGAAAATTGTCACAAATTAAAAAAAATGTGAGGATAAGATTAACAATGAGATTATTAAGAAAGAAAGAAAAGAATGAGGAGATAAATTATATTTTTATTTATAAAACTAAAATTTTAACTAATTGCCAAAAACTAATGATAATTGGCTTAATTAGCATGATCATGAAAAAAAAGTGCTATAAGTAATTCCTCATTATTTGTGGAGCAATATATCCACTTCCTTATTTTTTTTTATCCAAAAAAAAAAATTAATTGTCAAAATGTCACTTGCAAAGAGCAACATATATATGAGAAGATTAAAAAGAAAAATAAAAAAAACATGTTTTAAGATTTTTACTCATCAACACTAAACCTTGGAAGTATAAATATTGATACAGGATATAAATATAACATAATAGTGATGGCCGTTGCTACTATACACCCTATTAAGTTGGAGTGTATCATACAATTGACATAACTGCAAAAAAGCAAAACCATATGCACTGTTCATGCTACAAAAAAGCACTGTTCATGATGGAAATACTGTTCACGCTAGAAAATTTACTGTTTATGCCGAAAAATCACTGTTCACACTGAAAAATTTACTGTTCATACCGGGAAAAGAATACTGTTTATATATTTTAAAATTACACAACTCTGTAAATAATACCAGTTAAAATTATATCAATCAGTCTTTATATTTTTTCATAAATAATCTGTGTATATTAAAAAAAATTTTAAAATTATTATCTTGTTGAAAAAATTTATAAATTTTAACTAATGATATTTATACTGATTATACAATTTAAAAATATTAGAAGTGATCGAGTTTTCTAAAATCATAAGCGTGTTTTTTAAAAAAATTTATATAATTTAACCGATAATATTTATACTGAGTTATACAATTTAAAAAAATTACGGTGACAAGTGGTATTTAGAAAGCAGAATCGATGACAATGATGGTGATAGTATATAAAAAAATATAATACTAAAAAAATTTAAAAAAAAATAAAAAATAAAAAGAAAACCTGCTAAGCAGGTTTCTTAGAATTAATCCAAGCCATTGATTTATTTTATGAATAAATCAATGGCTTGTGTTTTAAGATGTGTGATACACCCTCCTTTGGAGGGTGTATATTAGACGTTGCCAATAGTGATATGTGGATACGACAAATTCTAAAACTTATTAGACATGATATGACTAAATTAAAACATATAAAATTAATAAATATTAACATAAAAATACAAATCTTAAATTAAAGTAAAGGCATCAATGTTTCATAAATCAATTTTAACTATTGTAAATATAATAAAATACTATTATTTATCAAATCATTGTGGTATCCCACTTGTATTGGTACAAAAATAAAAAAAATAGTTGAAAAATATAGGTTAAAAATATGCAAAAGTATTAGAGAAGGAAAAAAAGTTATTTAAAGTGAGTTTGTGTATAAAGTGAGTAAATAAATGTATATCAACTATTGATTTAGTCTAAAATATTTTAAAATCTTAACTCATTAATAATTCAAGGGTGAATATATCATTACTTATTCATTTTACGCACAAACTTATTTTAGAGAAGTATTATTTTCAAAAAAATATCTTATACAATATATGTCAAATACCTATATGACAACTATTTTGAAGTATTGATGCTTCTTAACACTAAACTAATCACTTATTTATTTTGTTATTTTTCCTGATTAAGCTAAATTAAATGCCGATAATATCGGGAACATATTAATAATTCCATCATTTAATTTGGTTGTTAGGATTTACAATGCAATGACTTAAAACTAAAATTTTGTCTCCCAACTCCACCCACTCAATGATCAAATCTAAAGCTAAAATTATACAACTTTATCATGAAGAGCAAACAGGATGCAATGAAATGAATATCTTATGTGAAATTTTCACATGATAATATAATGTGAAAAGAGAGACACAAAATCTCTAACATAGAGTTTCACAAATTTTAAGAGGGTACTACTATTAAGATTTTTGTATTTATCTCTCTTTCATGGAATCTCACAAATTTAAAAAAACTACTATTATTTAAGATCTTTGTGTTTATTTTTCTTATTACATAATTTTGTCATATAAAAAGTTCACACAAAGGATACATTCCGAGCGATGCATAGTTTCTAAAGTCTTCTGAACTATATTGGTGTCATTTACTCTAAGTCACAATCACTTTCGCTTGAGTAGTTGAGCCCCGCTAGTGCAAGAGACAATGCATGTTGATGCGAGCATTTACCACTAAGCTGATTAGACATCCATTATCTGAATCTGGAATTTGTGATATGCATGACCCAGTCTGCAGGAGCCAGCAGCATGATTTCCCTACCAAAGCAGAATGTGGGTCATGCAGCATGTCTCCGTCTCCCGATACACTCAGATAGCCCACAAGGGAGAACATTTTCTCAGTGGCACTAACTCCTTTAGGAGAGATCCAAAGCAAGTAGTCTCACAACTTAATGAGCAAGTTTTTTTTTTCCTGCTATTCCGAGTCAAAAAAATATTTTGCCTCCCACCTGGAACATGCTCAACAATACAACAGGCACGAGAAGAAATTTTCATATTTGAAGTTCTCATTCAAGCTCCAACAAACGGTAGAAATAACGATGGGAAAGGAGAAAATTAACGAGGCAAAATCTAATGAAGTCTGATGAAAGTTAATACGTGTGACACTATTATTTTAGACTCAATGTCAAAGTGCTTAGCGGAGAGAACTCAAGTGCAATGTTCGGCAATTTAATTTGTGAGTGTCCTGTCTTTTCTGAATCACGTGCATTATGCAACAAATCAAAAAATTCAATTTTTTTAAATAATTGTTCGTACCTTAAGACCAAATAAATAAATAAAATAATTGTTTGTACCCTTGTTTCCCCAAGACACAACTTAATTGTATCCTGGATTTGTAGTTGGCATATGGTTCCCACTATCACATAATTTTAAGTGTTTGTGCATCTCACCTTAGAAGGGAAGCCATCGTAGAAGAAAAAATGATTTAGACAGATCTATTCAAAGAGCAGGTGAAGACTTCTGATGGAAGAAAATCTAAAAATGAAGCAATATCTAGCTTTGTTATTAATGGCTTGAGGAACTACTTGCATTATTGTGAAGTACATTACATCCTTTGTAACTTAAGTACAGAGATTCTTCAACAAGTAATCAACTTCCAGGCTTGAAAAAGTAAGGGCTTTATTTGGTGTTGGTTATCCATCTGTGTATAGCAGGCAATGTAGAAGCTCACATGATTACTTCACTTTTAAGTAACCATCCATCCAGAATGAGGTCCCCCTTATCAAAATATTGGAGGAAAGCTATTATCCATGTCTGATTTTATTGATCCTGCCCAAATACAAAACTATCAGATGAGTTGCCAAATCTACTGATGACCTAAGAAGCATGGACACTAACATGAGAGAGATACAAACACACAGCAAAATTTAAGGTGTCTCATTAGAATTTGAAATGTCGTGTTGTATCCTCCAATACATGTCCGACATGAACATGACTCCTCTTTTTAAGTGTTTGTGCTTCATAGCAGATGACCATTGCGTTTCTCAGATAAGGTAAACCAACAAATGAGGAATTTAATTTTATGATAGCTAAAACCAAAACTTAACACAAAGAAACTAATATATGGTTGGTGCCTTATGCATATTTTTCCAGATGAAATTAGTAACAAAATTCAACATACTAACCTGAGTTGTTCAATGTCAACTTAAAAAAACTCACATTATTTGCAGATTCAGTAATGTTGGCGAATAAAATAATGAGAAAATGGTAGTTCAGCAAATAAAAGTCACAGAAGGAACATGCTTTATGTACCAAGGGTCAGCTTGTTTGAGTGGGTGGATGTTAGGATCCAATTGCAAGGTATGGGACTTGAGTCCCACATCGGAAGTATAGGATTCCGGTGTGGGGTTTATATGGCGTTGGGCTCTCCAACTACAATGGCTAGCTTTTGTGGTATAGTTCTCTTAATGTTCGTATCAATTGGTATCAGAGCCTTCCACCATATCTCTCAGCTGCAAACAAGCGGCGCGGGTGGTGACGCCGACATTGCAGTGTTCGACCAAGACTAGTCAGAGGGCTAGTGCACAGCCAGCCCACGTGAGCACCGGCGCTGTGAAGCGTGGTGGAATGTTAGGATCCAATTGCAAGGTATGGGACTTGAGTCCCACATCGGAAGTATGGGATTCCGGTGTGGGGTTTATATGGCCTTGGGCTCTCCAATTACAATGGCTAGCTTTTGTGGTATGGTTCTCTTAAGGTTCGTATCAGTGGAAAATGAGAATGAGGGGAAAAATAAAGTATTCGAACACAATGTCAAGATACATTGTCATTTTTCATCTGCAATTTATTAATATCTAAATGCATTTCCAATTTTCCTCCTTTCTCATTTTTTACTTATTCAAACAAGCAGTACCTAAGTATTATAAGTCATACCCACACAAAGAAGTAAACGTCAAAATAAAAATAAGGTTAAATTAAAATTTTGGTCCCTACAGTTTTTACTCATTTTTAATTTTGGTCCATACTTAACAAATGAACACCTACTTAGAAGAAATAAGCACCTACAGGAACACTTATTGAAATGCAGGAGCACTTATTGGCCGTTTTATAGAAAAATAAGCATCTAAAGAAGCACCTACTAGACAAAAGAATACTTACTAAGTTAGTCAATTGATGGTGTTATGACAACATTATAACGGAAATTGACGGTAGGGACTACTTTGAAGATGTTTATAAGTATAAGAACTTATTTGAAAAAAAAAACCTATAGGGACTAAATTGAAAACGGGTGAAAACTATACAGACTAAAGTTTTAATTTAACTTAAAAATAAACAGAATAAATATATAGAAGCTGTCCTATAGGAAATTGATACAATGTTGTGTAATGATGTTCTGAAATATCAATGCACCAATAATATTGCTAGAATGCTACTACAACCAGGCCAAGGCCAAAGAGGAGAATAGCAAAGGCAATTAACTAACCTTTACACTGAAAAGAACACTACCATCAGAAACCTGTTCACCCACTCTAGCTTGAAGCCCATGCACATAGCCAGAAGATGGCGCCTTTACAACATGCTATAAAAAGCACAGAACAATGTTAGTTATAACTTCCTGAATAGATAAACAAAAAAGACAGAGAAGTTTCCAACATTTAAGGAGCAACTGTACAAACCTCCATCTTCATTGCTTCTAATACTAATACAGGTTGTCCCTCCTCTACTTTCGTCTTGTTCTTCACTAGAACCTTAACCACCAAGCCTGCCATGGGTGCCACAACAGTCCCTGGAGGGTTGGCTGCTGTTTCAAATTTGGGTTTATATTGGGATTCTTCATCCTCAGACAACGTGAGGCCTAGTTTCTCTCTGAAATAATGATGAGAGGACCCTTGCCATATATGAATATGTCTTATTTGCTCCTGAAAATCCCAAGGAAAACTATGTTAGCATTATTAAGAATTTTATTGACAGTCAAGGTTGATACAGCAGTACCAAATCAATCCATATACACTCCAAAATCATGTATGCAGAGGAAGACAAATACCTTTGAGTAAACAGCTAGATTAACATTGTTGCTTACACCATCAGCTTCAACTCTAAAATAGTCATCTTTTACATATGTTGCTTTGACTTCTAAAACAGGAGATCCGTTTTCTTCAGTCTGGAAGTATACAATATCACCTTGAGTCAAAACTTAAAAACTAGAGAACTTGTGGCACAATAAACAGAAAAAAAAGGAGGGGCCATATTCATACTTAGATGTTACCTCAATCAAGTATCTCCCATCAGGCTGATAAGTGATGGTAAGCTTCAAGATCTTCGAGTTTCCACTACCATATTCATTATCCCACTCAAGTTCCATTGTACGCTTGGCTTGATGATGGACTCTAAAAGGCGGAGAAGCATACCATACAGGGAGTAAGCCGCTGCCCCCTGAACGCAATGGCAGATGTAAATATTAAGGAAAGTTATAGAAACAACTCAGAACATTACACAGCAAGAATGGGACAGTTTACCAGGGGGGTTTCTTGCCAATGTGAAATGCTCTTTCTCAATGAGACATGCAGCCACAAGGGATGCACTAAGTCTAGCTGCGTCATGTGCTTCTTTTGCAGACACTAAATTGGTAGTATCAACAAAGAGGTCTTCTTTGTAGTTATCAATAAAATGAGTCTCCACATTGCCATTTTCAAATGCCCAGTGATTAGCAAGCTTTAGAAGAAAGTTAATATTGGTTGGTAGACCTGCAACCTGTGAAGAAGATATTAGCAATTCAAATTTGGAGCAAAATTTCTAAAAGATGGAATAGAACTAGAAATATTTTTTTTTATTTAAAACTATTTGAATTTTCTTCTTCAAGGGTAAGGGGGTGTGAAATGTCTTAGTTTCTTATGTGTTTACATATTCTAGATCACCACACCAAGTCCACCCATGGCCCCAAAGGTAACAAATACTAGATCTAAAAAAGTTTGTCACATAACATCTCAATACAGAAAAAAGCTCAATTTACTGCAAATGCCGCAGCCATGACCATTACAAAAATTTTAACTATACCTGAAACTTTGACAAACAATCCTTCAGTTTGACTAAGGCTGCAGCACGATTTTCTCCCCACACCACAAGCTTAGCAATCATTGGATCATAGTGCATGCTAACAGTGTCTCCTTCTTTAACTCCAGTTTCCACCCGGACTGCCAAAAATCAAAATAGCAGATTTTCAGAAAGTAAACAGGAAAGGCCCACAAATCTATCTTGGAAGTTTCATTTTCTTCCAACCTTAGAAAGTGAGAGGTAGATTTTCAGATCCACCATAAACAAATTACTTGGCTATTTTTAGTGTAACTAACCTGCGGATGAGACAGGAACATGATAATGATGAAGAACTCCAGTTGCTGGAAGAAATCCTTTTGAAACATTTTCAGCATAGATCCGAGTTTCAAAAGCATGACCTGCCATCACAACAAAGAATTATAACATACAGAAACTTTGAAGTCTCTGAGTAATAGATTGAACTTCAAATATATTCTTGCACTAGTATAATAAATAATTGACAAGCTCAAAATCATTATTTATTGGCTTATAATAATTTTCTATATGTTCTTTATTTTCACAAAAACCAGTTCATGTTGCCTAATTGTTGAGTAAAATTTAGAGGATGTCAATATGATGACCTTTTCATGGCTCAAGAGAAGCCAACCAAATGTTGAAGTAAATATTTCGTCAACCACAGATCCATCCGACTGTCAACTTTAGTCCATTTAGAAAGCATTAAGTTTAATGGAATTAAGCAAAGCCAAAACCACAACTCACCCCCATCCACCCATTCGAAGAAAGAAAAAGGAAGGGGGGAGATAAGAAATTAAACCCCCAAAAAATAAATTAGGTAAAGCAGAATCACCTGATATGGGTACTTGTGATTGACTCAATGGAAGAGCTTCTCCATTAGCAACATGGATTTGCCATTCAACAAGATCTTGACCAACAATCATCTCTGTGACAGGATGTTCAACCTGTATTAATATGCCCCATGTTATACTTTGTATTGAAAACATTAATTTTACAACAAAGTGACAGTAACAATTAATCCAAGCACCTGAAGGCGGGTATTCATCTCCATAAAGTAAAACTGACCAGAGACCGTATCAACAATAAACTCCACAGTCCCAGCATTGTAATAATTAACTGCCTTCGGGCATCAGAAAGAAATTTGAAATTAGTTGATGATATTGAATGAAATGAAGATATCAGAAGCACATAAGGATATGGAATAAATAAAAGGAAAAAAAAAGACGAAGAAAGAAACTGCTCCCATCTCCAAAATAAAAATAAAGATTACTTATTACAGTTTAATATTCTATTCATTATGAAAAAAGACAAGTCCAAAAATTTAGCACCAGCACAAAGAAATCCACATAATCATACCAGAAGCCCAACATCAAGCAAGAAAATAAAGCACAAAAAGAAAAGCCAAATAATGTCTTAAAACCTGCCAAAGATACCATATAACTATTTTTAAATTAATAACTATAAAAATAAATTAGTTGGGAGGTAAATACTAAGTATCTATTTGATAAATCTGAAAAAACTTATCACTAAAACTCAGTACTGAAATTTTATTGTTGAAAATTTTAAGCATCAAATTTTTTACATGTGAGGATGTTCTCATTTTAAGCATTGAAAGTATATAAAAAGAAACTATTGTTATATGATAAAATGAATTAGCTTATATTAAAGGAATAGGTTATCATTAAATATAAATAGGGTGTAGGTTAGGTGTATAAAAGGAAAGTCACTGCTAATCCCATTTGCTGAAAATTTCAGTATTTTTGCTACCTTTTTTTTCTCAGTATTAATAATTCAGTAAAATAATTTTAGTGCTAAAATTTTATATTTTGGTTTCTTAAGTTAGTTTTTAAACAGGCCTTAAGTCTAACTTACCCCAATAAATTGTTTGGTTATGATTTAGACAAAAATGCATTGCTTGAAACCAAATAGATTTCGTATTTTTCATTGATAACCCTTCATATGATCTGCAGTTGTAAAATGCACAAATTCAAATATTGCTAAGAGCAAAGGCAGAACTCCAAAAAAAAAAAAAAACAGAGAACCAACCATGCTAAACCCAGACAAACACCAATTTGGCTTAGTGTTGGCATAGGATTTTGCCAGCAGGTGAAAATTGATTCAACAAAATCACTTTTTAATACTATTTTAGTTAACTTAGCAACATAATTTGTATAAATATAATTTCATTGACATTGACATTAAAGATTATTGTACATCTTCTGAGAAGAAAAGAAAAAATTGTCAATGAAATTCTAAATAAAGCTGGTGTTGTATACAAATTTCATCCTTAGCAGAAGTCAACGAACCAATGACTTCAAATCCTTCAAAGCTTAATAAAGGTAATGCAAACGACTGAGACAGTAAGTTTAGCACATTGAAATAAAAGTGCCTTACCTTTGCGGCAGAAACAGCAGCTTGACCCAAGTGCGCACGAAAATCAGTAGAAACATTTGGCTGCAAATGTATAGTTACAAGTTCACAACTCCAAAAAAATTAAAAATAATAATTAAAATTAAGAAGATGGAATGTAAGAAATTAAAAATAATAATTAAAATTAAGAAGATGGAATGTAAGCCTTACAGCTGGTGCTTCTTCAATTATTTTTTGATGTCTTCTCTGCACACTGCAATCTCTCTCATACAAATGCAGAACATTCCCATGCTTGTCCCCAAATATCTTTGATGTCAACACAAAAGAATATGCAATAAACTCTCAAGTCCTATGATGCACGGATACGGGTACGAGTATCCGGTACGATACAAGTGTGGTACGAGAATACGGTAATTTTTTAAAAATTAAGATACGGGTACAATAGGATACGGCTTAACATATATATAAAAAATCACAAAATATATCATTTTAAATAATTCAAAGTATTAAATATCAACAAATAAATCATATTCAAATTACAATATAAATAATTAAAAAATTTACAAAGTCACAAATATGTTATAAACAAAATAAATATGTTTAAAAAGCTTATTTACACAGCCACTCACGAATGACTAGAAACTACCCATTTCTATTGATAAATATTTAAAAAATAAAAAAAACTTAATAAAAGAAAAGAAACAGACCAAACAGCAATAAAACAAAAGGAATGAAAATGGAAGCTTGCATAAGGGAAATGCACACAGAGATGGGCGAAGAATGCAAGGTTCAATAGTGGAGAGCCAGCGCAGGTGGCAACATCGGCTAGGATGGCGACCAAACGGATTTGCTGTGTTTGGTTGATGGGTGGCCGGTGATGGAACACGCGGGGTTGCCGTAGATCTGGATGTGGTGGCGTGGTGGTTTGGTGTGGCAGATCGACGATGAGGAGTCTCTGTTTTGCCTCAAAACAGAGAGTCACACAAAGATGGAGGAGGGAAGGCGGACGAGCTTCGACAGGGAGAGAAGAGCTTCGAGCAAGGAGAGACGTTTTCCGGCGTACCGTACACGTCTCCATTCCCGGTACGCACCGGACACCGGTATGGCGGCCTGAGAGCCGTACCGGTGCTTCATAGCTCAAGTCAAAGAGACATGCACAATATTCATTGATGATCATTATTTTAATCTGATTATTCCAGTAAAATTGTGAAGTGAAAACATAATTTCAGGATTAAAGAATATCCACTATGAGGCACTTTTTTTTCAGAACTAAGCAAACAATGAAGCTTCCAGGCGAAATATGACAGTAAGGACAGCAAGGGTAATAAAATCAATATACCTGGACTTCTATGTGCCTTGGCCGTGTAATATACTTCTCCAGCAATATAGTGTTGACACCAAAAGAAGCAGCAGCCTCACGTTGTGCTGCTAAGAATGATTCAACAAATTCATCTGGAGTGTGCACAATCCTCATACCCTAGAATATTCACATTGTCAAGATTTTGTCAGAATGAAATTGTAAGCTCATGAGTGACAAGGATTCTCTATAATAATCTATTTCTCATCTGTTTTCACCATAAAAGAAATCTGTAATTCTTAGAATAAATTTTCAACTCTTAAACACATAAAAACCTTAAAGAGTGATCACACATTACATTACAATAATGATGTGCATTATGTTATCACCTATCAAAGAAAATAAGATGACTAAGGCCCATGTTATCGTAATTACAGCATGAAATCAGTAATTTAAGACCAGCACAATCAATTTGAGAACCATAGAACATGGTGAAAACCTAAATTGTATTGCACTAAATGCTTAAGGCAACACATTTTGCAAAATGGGTAAACACATTCACTATTAATTATTATCCAACACAGAAAGTAAATTCACTAGAAAAGAAAGAAAAGGACCACACCCTTGCATTAAGGATCACGAAATGTAATAACTTGTATGAGAATAAATATCAAGGTACCATGCACCTTTCCTCCACCTCCATGGGTTGGCTTTATTAGGATTGGATACCCAATTTTGTCAGCTTCCAACTTCATTTTATCAATATCTTGTTCATTTCCATGATATCCAGGCACAAGTGGTACCCCTGCAGCCCCCATTATTCTCTTTGATGCACTGATGAATGCATAAAAACATTGATCAGCTGAAGATGCTTTATAACATATCTCACACAGATAAAAAAGTAAGCATGCCAAATTGACTCTCACTATACTTGGTCGAGTAAAGGGGCCCTTGAAGGATTGAATATATGATAGAGGAAGAAGGCAATCCATTGAAATTCTAAAGATATCCTTCCCTCTCTAAAGTCTAAAGTCTAGACCGACCCAGATCTCTGTTACACTATAGAATAATGCTAGGCTGGCCGGGGTTTCAAATTTCTTATTCATTGGATAATTAAAAGTTACTTAGATGATGACTGTACAAACAGTATTAGTAGCCAATAATTATCGTTTGCTAACATGAGTGCATTACCCCTAATGCTTAGAGTACAATGCGAAGAATTCCAACATAAAACCTTGTTACCAACTTCCAAGTTCCCACCTCTAGCCTCTAATGGGGCACCCCTTACGCATTTCCAAGTTAAAGAACAAAATTCAATTAGTAGATGTGGTTGATATTCAAAACAAGGCAAGAATGAAAGAAAGGCAGGCAGCACTCTATCATACCTTTTGTCACCCATATCACGGATGGCAGATGCAGGAGGGCCTATAAACGTAAGACCCTTATCTTCGCAAAGCTGGGCAAAGTCAGCACTTTCGGATAGGAAACCATATCCAGGGTGGATAGCCTAATTACCAAAAGAACACATCCCTAATGCAGTGCAGAAAATATGGAGTACAACATTATAGTATTATCAACAAAAATACAAATTTTTAGATAATAACACCACGATTCACGAATAATGCTTGGTGCACATCAGTACCAAGCACATCACCTCACACATGTGTGAGCTGGCAGAATCAAAGTGTGTACAGAAAGGATGTGAGACTTTGTAATCATATGGTGAAACTTGTACAAATGTGAGGTAATATAATATATGTGTAAGTGTGTATGGATGGCTTTATTTATATGTGATGTTTAGATAGGCATCAATTAGCTAAGTGAATCAAAGACCATGTGTATGTTAACTTGAAAATTCAAAAACTGCTGCCGCATGCTGCAACTATAAGCAAATGGAAATTGAATCCTACAGACAAAGACCCTTTGATCAAAAGTTCCTTTTTTTGTTTTCACTAGAGATTGTGATGAAGCAAGGAAGTGAAGTGAAGATTTGACCTGCGCACCGGAACGTATGGCAGCATCAACAATGGAGGGTCCATTCAAGTAGCTAAGGCGGGCCGGGGGTGGCCCGATTCGTATAGCCTCGTCAGCGGAGTTCACGTGCAAGGAGTCCTTATCGGCGTCGCTGTAAATAGCGACGGTTCGAATCCCGAGCCTCTTTGCAGTCCTCATGATCCTGCAAGCTATTTCCCCTCTGTTTGCTATCAGAATCTTCTCTATGCGCTGTTGCGTGGAAGCATTTTTTCCTGCTGATGAAGTCTCGGAGAAGAATCGCACGCTAAGCTTAGAGTATTGGAAGAGACTGCTGCTAAGCTTTCTGGTTGTGCGGAACAAGATGAAAGAAGCCATGGCTTGGAAGAACACTGAGTGAGTGAGTGCGTGAGTCGTGTAAGGAAATGAATATAAGAATGAAAGGACACTGTTTTGGTCATTTTAAGGCAATGCTGCTGAGGGTAGTTTTGTACAATTGACATGATTGTCCCCATAACGTGATGAGCTCACTGACTGATAAGTGCGCTGTGCTGTAATGGTGTAATGGATATGGATAAATGAGCCTTTTTATTTTTTTATTTTTTTATTTTTTTAATGCCTGAAGAAACCTAGTCAGTACTCAGTAGTTATCAACTAAGGACCTTTATTGATACGATGATCCTTTTCAAATGGGCCTGAAACTTTTGGGCTTCGTTTGACTAGGTCCATTTATATGAAGCAAGTAATTTTGTGCTTCTTTTTTTGTTTTTTGAAAGACACGTGAATTGGATTTTGAAATGGTTAAACTTTAACGAAGGTGAAACTTGGCCGTGAGCTTGAATTAGATGGAGGCTGTTTAGTGCTTAAGCGACCCTTCTTCTTTGTTTGGTGTGCTCGAATTCTGCAAGCTCGTTACTATCCCCATAGCACTGCCGTTGATGCTTCGGTTGGCCATAATCCCTATTCCCTCCTATACTTGGTGTAGCTTATGTTTTGGGAGTGAGCTTTTTACTCAAGGGTATTTTGTATCTATGAAGACCCACGGTTGCCTACACCATAGCATTTTAAGGTAGTACCGCAAGCCATTTTGATAACTATGATCTTAGGGTGACTGATTTGATACATAACGGTCTTTGACTCAGTTGAATAGTTCACTTATTTTTCAGATGTTCCTTCCTCCGTTCCTCATGTGAGGAGTTAGGCTTAGTGTTATATTTAGTACTTCTATATATCCATTGTATTTGCACCTCGAAAGTCAAATGAGGTGGCTAATCACTTAGCCAGCTCGACTGTCTCTGCCAATGGTTCACTAGAAATTTTTAGGAGTTTTTAGAATAAAATACTTTTTTTTATGTCATCGAATGTATACTATCTTAGTTACAACATTAAAAATATAATTAGATTAAGAGATATAATAATTTACAATTTTATATAATTAAAGTGATATACATTTAATAATTTATAAATAAAAAAATGTTTTATTCAATGAGAACCTTAAAAAATCTCCTAATTCACATGTTTGGACAGAGATTAGGGCAGGCAAAGTGCCTAATTTTATTAAAGTTTGTTATGAAAGTCAAAAATAAAGTTTGTTATTATTATTTTTTGGTACATAAGTTTGTTATGTTTTAAATTTACTGGATGAATAAACATAAATGTATCTTTAATTCGTACATTAAACTAATACACTTGATCTCACATTAAAATAATAGTTTGACAAACTCCAGTTGATAAAGTTTAAATAAAAAAATAAATCAGTTATCACGTTTTACATTAATTTAAGGACAATACTCAAATCTCTACAACACTCTTTATTTTTTATTTTTAAAATTATTTGTTACTTTAAAAATACACACATCTCAATAAAATTTATTAATTCGATGGATAAATTAAATTAAGTCTTTATTAGCATCGTCCTTAATTCAATATGCTAACTACTTTCTACATCACATGGTGTAAACCAAAAGATCTCCTAAGTAACTTATCATATATAAAAGTGGGAGCTGTAAGCTGTTGCAAGCTAGCATGGCATGTAAGAAATTAGGGTGAGGGAGCGTTTGAAAGCGTGCACATGGGATGGAATGAACATCGATCGAACGGTAGTACGTTGGGGAGGGTGTGGCCCACTGGGTTCTTCCTCGCATATGCTCATGCTTTAACCTAACAACATGATGACAATTACAGGATTTGATGAGCTTTCGGCTTTTGGTATCTTCGATGTTTAGGATGGGGACATCACATCTTCCCATTCCTATTCCCATGTACAACGCACACTGTGCAGTGTCTTGGCATGACAAGGTCACTCCACAGTCCATTCCCATCCCTAATAATGAACAATTAGGCAATTAGCTATCCAAGTTTGTATGTATCTTCCTAGGAACTAGGCTAGGAGGACCCATGGATAACCAATCTTCACGAATGGTGATGGTATCCTTGTTTGAAAAACTTTTCAGTAAAAAATATGTTATATCATTAAACATAATGATGCATGCACCACGGGCTTGACAAAATATGTGGTGTGAAAAGACAACCTATGGTGTCATTTTGTAAATGGAGTGGAATGCAAACTGCAGTCACTTAGAAAGCTCCAAGGGGTTAATGGCTTTCTAATATATTTTCTCCTATCCATCGATTGTTATGATGACTATGATGTTTTGTTATTAGTTACTTCCTCTTTAATCGCCAAGAAAGAGAAATTTTGTTAGAATATTACTTAACATAGGTTCAATTTGTTTGATGGTCGATTAAGTCTAACACCAAACAAAATTCATCCACTAAATTATTCACTATTTGTCTATACTATATGTAACATAGTATTTACATAATAGTATTTTTTATACATCACATTTTTATACCTTTTTTCTTTACAAGTGAGCTGTTTCTTTTAGAATTACTATTTGCATTCAAGAGAACCAGTGCCATGTCGAGATTAATTTAATTAACTCAATTTAAGAGCGATATAGTTTTGTGAAATTGATACTTCTTTTATTGGTGCTGACATTTATAATAAACTGTAATAAGATAGAGATATGAAAAAATTTAAAATACTCTTAGAATATTTTTTTATTTCGTATGATGAATGTGAACATTAATTTTTGTAAATTATTATTGTCTCATCTTTTAATTATATTTTTAATTTTTAATATTATGATTGATATGTTACATATTTAATAGTATAAAATAAAAAAATAAAATTATTAATTAGGAACATCTAAAAATCTCTCAAGAGCTCTTGTAAAAAAATATATATATCTCTCAAGAGACAAATAGACTAATTAGATAGCAGCCATTTCAATTTGACATTAAAAGCTTTATGATGACAGGCAGATAATTATCCTCATAAAAATTACATAACCGTCATTAATGCTTCATCGACTTTCTCTGAAAGACTAGAACTTCGTTTTAATATATAATAAATTTGCTAACGAGTATACTAAAAATATTAGTTTTTTTTTTGACAGTTACTAAAAATATTAGTTAAGAAACTAAAATAAAAGGTATTAAATATAAATATAATATTTTTAAGTAATCATTTTTTAATTATTATAATGTACTTAGGACACGATTAAGAAGATTCTATTTTTAATACATCGTGTGATGTTCATGCATAATTAATTGAGTTTAATTTTAATATATTATTAGTGTAAGTTTTTTTACTTTTTTTTAAACTATCAATTAATTATATATTATTACATGCATAATTTTTGAAATAATTATAATAAGAATCAAATATTTTTAATAATATAATAATATATAATTAATTAATAGTGTAAAAAAGTTATTAATAATATATCACGATTAAATCCTAATTAATAATTATTTGGTGTAGAGTTTTTTTACTTTTAAAAAAAGGTGTAATAAATTTAATAGGTTATCAAATTTCACACATCCCTCCACTCTCTCACTCTCACTCTCACTCTCTCTTTTCTGTGTTTATTATTGCTGTCAATTATGGCCAGTATAGTCAACTTTTTTAAAAAATTGTGCAGCCCTTGTTAGAGAGTGAAGCATCTCAATGGGCAGAAATTGGTCAAGTGACTCGTGGGGTACTATAGTCTAGCTCATTTAAGAACTAATCTGATTTGAGTTAACTTGTTTAAGAAAAAGATTTAGTCAATTTTTTTTAAAATATTTATTTAGTTAAATAGATCAAATTTTAAGTTCAAAAAAAATTAAACTTAATTAATTTATTTAATTATATATATTATTATTTTATATATTATAATTTTAATATTTATATAATTAATTTAATAAATAATATAATAGTATTTTAAAATTTAAATCTATTAACTTATATAAATATTTGAGCTTATTAATTTATCTCATTAGTTTATTTTAAAATATGTCTATTAATTTTTTAAAAATATTTTTATAAAATAAATTTTTAAATAATCTTACTAAATTAGACTTTAAAAAATAATTTATATTAAATAAATAAATTAAATTCAGACTTTACGTTTAATAAAATACGTTAGGGTCATTTAGAGTCACGCCTGGCCTACCGTTTCCACACCTAATCTCAATTATGCAATCTGGGGCAGCTTTTGGTGCAACCATGTACAGTACACACTTTTGCTTCTAACGGTTCCACTTCCATCGAAGTGGGAGAGAGAGAATGAATATGACAATTTGTTTGCTATGTTTTGCTATTGCTAGCCAGGAATTCCAGTTGGTGGATCAACTGCCTGCTTTTATAAAGTCAAAAATCATTTTCCTCTTTCGCCAGACCATTGAGCACACAGGTTTTGCTCTCTCTGATTCTGTAGATCCATCCTCACGAGAAATGGTTCCTGTGGTTTTTTTTACTACGTGAATTTCCCATATATGTAAAGGTTAAAACTTAATTTTTAAAATGATACAAGTTAAATAATGATGTATAATAAGTTATAATTGAAAAACATGACTTATTTGTATTTTTTATTATATTTTAGATAAATTGTATTACTCATGCACAATTTATTTATTTTTTATTTTAATTTAAGTATGTCATATACATGACTTACTCTTTTTATTTGTTTTAATTTAAATAAGTCATGTTGTATGCTACAACTTATTTTTTGTAAAAAACCAAATCATATGAAGTCATGGTATTATCCATGACTTTTATTTTTTTTTTAAATATCATATGAAGTTAAAGGTGTTATCTATGACTTCTATTTTTTTTTATAAATATTATATAAAGTAGAGGTGTCATCCACAACTTCTATTAAACTTTTCAATTTAATAATAAGTTATGGTTTAACAAGTTTGTGCTTATAAATTTCATCATCTCCTTCCCTCGTTGCTTCATATTTAACTATTTTTAAAGTTCTCTCAATCACTGATATTTTATATCAAATTCAACTTATTTTATTTAATTCTCTCCATTAAAAATATTTATTAAGAATATTAATTACATTTTTTTATTACAACTTTTGTACATTTATTATACAAAATTTTTTTTTTCTTTTTACTTAAATTTACATATGTTGTCATATAACCCTCCTCATAATTTATTTATTGCTTGATGTTTGTGATATTTTATTAATATAATGACTCTTATAGGTCTCTAAGTCTTATGATTACTAAAGTTGCTATTGGAGTTTCCATCCAGGACTTACCTAAAATTTAATTAAAAAATATATATAAAATAAGTTGTGGATGAAAAACACAACTTACCTAAATATAATTTTTTAAAAAAAAGTAAGTCGTGATTCTCATCCATGACTTATCCAAAATTTAATTAAGAAAAAAATTATAAAATAAGTCGTGGATGGAATATACGATTTACTTAAATATAATAAAAAAATTATCTTTTGATAAGTCATATCTTTGAGGCACGACTTATTATTAAAAAAAATAAAAATTATTTAAGTGTAAATCATATTTGAAAAATATGACTTATATTTTATTATTCATTTCACATCATTTCAAAAATTAAAATTTGACTTATACCTAAGTGGAAAATAAATTTTCAACTTCCATCATTTAGGTAAAAAGTCGGTTCCTTTGTGTATTACTCCGTCAATCGCTTTAAAATATGGCTCCTTTAATTTATAAGTTTTATTTATACAATTTCACAATTGTATACCAAAAGTTAATTTAATAATTTTAATATAGTTAAAAGTTTATATTGTCATATAATCATGTATCACTATATTATTAAAAAAATTACAAATAAAAAAAGTATTTATAAAACCAAAATTTGAGTAATTCCTAAAGTTGAAGAAATTCCTATTTATAATTGTTTAATAACATAAAACATAAGGATAAAATAGATATTTTGGCCTCTTGTCTTTATTTTTTTAAAATTTAGTCTCATATTATTTTTTTTATCAATTGTATCCCTTATCTTGTAAATTACTTTCAATGTGGTTATTCTATTAGAGTTCCGTTATCTTATAACATAAGTGATGATATGTCACTGATTAGTGATAATCACATTATCGTTGCATCATAGACATGTCATCATCATCAGTAACAAGTCATAGACATGTCATCACCATTAATAATACGTTATCACTTCTATTAGGGGATAACGCAACTTTAATAGAATGATTACATTATAAATAATTTGTAAGATAATATACTAAATTGACAACAAAAAATGATATAATAAGACCAATTTAAAAAAATAAATAAATATAAGAGATTAAAATACCCTTTTTTACCAAAAGGAAGAGAGATTCAAACTAATTTATGGGTACATTATTTTATGTCACTCAACCACCAAGACAACAATAATCAAAATATTTTTATGCTAAGTAGAATTGGTTACATGGATTAGACAATATTATTATATTTTTATCATAAATTATATCATCATAAAATCCATTTATTTCTAAATTCTCTGTAATGGTTTCTTCGATGATTTTTCTTGATCTTCCTTAATATTTAATTATTGGGCTATCATCCATATGATATACTTTTCTTATCGTGATTTTTAATAGTATTCTCCTCACATGAGCAAACCACCTAATATGAGATTATAATATCTTTTTGTCAATAGGTGTTACTCATATATTCTCTCTAATACATTTATTTCTAATCATATTTTATATTGTTATTTGATGGCTCATTTTTTACAAAATCACACAATCTCTCTATATGTTATGTCTAATTTTGTAAGAGAATTTAACTTTGATGCACTACCAACGTAAAAAGTTTTATACATGCATCTTATTATACGTTATCACATTATTTAATAAGTTTGACTTCTCATGTAGTTGTTAATATAATCAAACTCACTAAATAAGTTATCAACATAGGATTGAATGATAATGTTAAAAAGTTCACAATAAGAGTACATTAAAATTAAACTTTAATAGAAAATAGATGCATAATCACTTAAAATAAATTTATACAAGTTGTAAAGAAACAGTTCAAATGGGTTTAGTAAATTACCAGAAATGGGCCAACAATAATTAGCACAACTAATAAGGACGAATCATATCAACTAAATTAATCAAAATTTAATTTCTATCAGGGCTTATTGTTAATGGGTTATCTATAAATATTTTCATAAGCATTTATTGAGCTTAAAGACTTGTCTTAATCATGAAATGGATCAGCCACCCTTAACCCTAAACATTTTGTAACGAAAAAAAAAATACAGAGGAGACAAAATCCTATAAGTGTGTTATTAAATATTAATAATAGTTCATAAGGTGTAGTTTAATTGGTTTTATTTTTCTTAATAAAAGATTAATAAAATACGAATTGACAAATACATTATGCCTATCGATATACTAGTATAGTTTTATCTAAGTGTATATTTATATATATTTGTTTAAATTTTTATATGAAAACTTAATGAATAATTATCCAGCAAAAAAATAAAACTTAGTAAATAATTATAATTAACTATAATGATGTCACATAATTTCCTTATTATAACTTCATTTACACACTACCATTTCTCGCAATATCAAATAATAATAATAATAATCGAAGATTTTGAGAGGTCATTGGAGGATAATTCATGATTCAATCAATTCTATTTAATGACAGACTTCGTTGACAACTTAAATTTATTATTATTGTCAAGTTATTTGGGCCGCTGATTTGACAGATTTATATTTTATACACCAACTTTTTCTATATATATTAGATTACAAATATGAATTCCTCTAACTCCAGCACGATATTCCTACACTTCTTTTGTCTTTATGTTCAATAATTCAGTTTTGGAATCCTTTACAAAATAAGAGTCCAAAAAATAATACTTCCCCACAGAACCTAATAACAAGTCTCTTCATGTGAATCAAAGGTGCACGGCTCGGTTACATGGTGTTCACCATTTTAAAATTAGGATAAATCATCATTATCAATGAAAAATTACAAAATTCCTAGCGTTAGCTCTTGACTAGTAATAATATAATAGCATAATTTTGCAATCATTTTTGTATAAAACTAAATACAAAACCTTATAAATTAAAGTTTCCAGAAATTTAAAAGTAAATAATGGAAAATAAATGCATAAAGATTTTGGATGATAGCAAATTCTTTTTTTATTTCACTTGAAAGTTGAAAGTCTGTCCACTTTCTCGACCACGTAAAAGGAGGAGTCACGTCAAACCAAATATATATTTTTTAACGTTTTATTTATAATAGCAACTTCCTAACGTCTAAATGGAAAATGGTAGTATAATCAGACGACGGAGTTCTCGACCTTATATCGTATTGATATGAAGGGTACAGGTCGGGTAAATTTTGTAACATTTTTTAATTTGATCAATTCATTAGAATAGTGAGTGAGTTACATTAGGTTGGGTTGAAAATTTTTTTTTTGAACTTCATCTGTTTAATAATAAATTGAGTTGAGTTAAATTTATGAATTTGATGTATGTTTTTAAAAAATTATTGAACTAAAAATTAAAATATGAAATTAAAAATTTATTACATATAATATGCCTTATATAAATATAGTAAGTCACATATTAATTTACATAATTAATTTTATACAAACATGATAGGTTTTAAAAAATTTAAATATATATAATTACATAACAAATTAATAAGTCTTATTAATTTAAATTTGAAATAAACTAAACTAAACTTTTCAATATTCATAAATAATAATTTACTCTAACTAATTGAAATTAATATCATCATACATATAATGTGGATTGATATAATTATTGAATTCATTATTTATTATTTTAAGACATTGTAATTCTTGAAATATGAAGTTAGAGATTTAATTTTTTTATTTGAGAGACTGAGAATTTGAGAGTGAGATGACGAAAATAACGATTGATGAGAATAAATATATTGTCTATGTGTGAATGTTTTTACTTTTTGTTAGACTTCAAAATAAAACGGCATTATTTTATTATATGAAACTTTTTTTTTAATAGTTCTTTAATCATCGTTAAAAAGTGTGACTAAATAACTATTTAATAACGACTAAATGATTTTAAAAAATTAAAAAAATATGGATTGATTAGCTACTGGTAAATTAGACGTTTTTAAATATACTATGCGACTCACAAATTAAAGATTATGATATTTGTTAACTTGATCCAACTCATAAATTTAATCTAATTCACATTTTATAAATTAAATTTAATTAAAATTTACAAATTCGTGGATTAAACCGACGCCTGACACCTCTAATCAATATCATTATTTGGTTCACACTAATCCAAGTAGCTTGCATCAGTTTGTTTTGTGTTTCACTACTAAAAGTACGAGTAGCAATACTTCATTAGAAGGAAATAGGAAGTTCATGTGCAAAATATATTGTGCAAGGTGGAGGTGCTAATTCTCTCTGCATAGCAAGGGGCAAATATATTGTCATATATCCCCCATATTTTGATATGTGATCAGCCCCTTCATTACGAAATGTTTAGATTAATTAGTAGTAAGAGATAGAATAAAATAAAAAATAATGGAATAAACTTAGGTATTATTGTTTAATTTTTAAAATTATGATGGAATAGAACAAAATAACATAGAGTAACATCTATTCTATTCTATTTAATTTTAAACTTCACTTTTTTTATCCAAATTAAGAGGAATAAAATAAAATAAAATGACATATGAACAAAAAACTTATAATTTTTATTATTTTATCTCATTCTACTAAAACTTCCAAATAATTAAATGAAATCTTTATTGTGTAATTGCTCCAAGTCTCACATAACTTAAGTTGGAGAAGTCTAAAGAAAATTTTTTTATATAAATAAGTCTTTGGTTATTGGAGTAACATATCACTAAGAGAGAGAGTCTAGACACTTAAAAAAAATTGTAATTAGGCTATTGGGTAATAAGTTTCAAGAGAAAAGTTTATAATTTTAGTTGTGTAAAAGTTGTAATCAAATATTTTTATAGTGATGAATTTATATTTATTATAAGGATTATGAATGTAAATTAAAGAGTTGAACCACGTTAAATATTATATTTTTTATTATGCTTTAATTTTATCTCTTCTTGTATTTCTATTGTGAGTCTATTAGATTTCTCAACAATCTTTTCTCTATTTTATTATTAAATATCTAAATAATAATATAAAATTTTATATTATTTTATTGTATTTCATTTTATTTAATCACATCTTATTTTATTTTATTCTACTCAACATAAATTACCCAATCATAACCTACAGTACCATTGACCAGTTTGGGTAGCCTCCTCACTATAGCAAGCTAATCTGCTAATATTCACTTAGTTTTGGAATGGACCAACAGTAATGAGAGCAGCACGTGTTGTCACCAGGTTCTTGTGATGATGAATGATGCATTTAATTAAGAACCACCTATATATATAAATATAATAATCTAGACCTTATTATAATGCTGTATTTGTTAAATTAAGTAGCTACGTACAACCCCACAATTCTACAAAGGTTAAATGGATGTTGGAAGACCACGATTATTGCAGTCTATACGCGTGTCATTGCTCTCACGAGCACACACAGGCAAACATACGTTAGCACCGAAGACTTTTTGCTCTTGACGCATATATGGGAAATTATTTCAAGTAACCAAAGGAAGTAAATTATATTATACTTGCCATATAAATATAAATAGATTTTTTTAATAAGTGACTTCAAAGACATTTATTAAGAAATTTAAAATAAAAATTTTTACTCTTCGTAATATTTTTTTAAAAATCCTTAAGATACTTGTTAAAAAATTTATATAAACAACAATATAAAATATATTATTGGGTTATACCACACACACATATAAAGTTTTTTAAAATAAATTTATCTCTAAAATAAATAAATAAAAATATATTTATCATTAAGTTAATCTAAAATATATTATGATTTTAATTCAAAAATACATTAAAATCTTAACCTACTGAAACTTAATAGTAAATATATATTTATTTACTTACTTTAAAAATAAACTCATTTTAAGTTAAAATACAATATGTATTCAATCTTTAAATTATAGGGTGATTTTTTTGGTAGAGATTAAAGGGTGATTTAAGAATTTCTGTTCACAGTTGTTATTTTATTTGTATAATTATGCTGCATTTAATGTATTTTTATATAAATTTATAAATATTTTCAAGTATAATATTAATATTCTCTTTTTTTAATGATTAATGTTCTGTTTTAAAAACTTAATTTATTATTTAAATTATGATTGCTTTTTTTGGGGGTGCATATGACTGCTTTATTTTAATATATATAGAAAAGTTCTATGTTCAATTTATACTGTAGGCCTCTTTTTAATTCACTTTTATAAAAGGGATACTCCTATTTTGGTCACATTTTAGTTATTCTTAAGATATTAATATAATTCATTCAAAAATAATTAAAACTAAAAATAAAAGTATAAAATAATCACATTACTACTTATAGTTACAATTGACTGAAAATTCAAACACTCTTCATTATATCTAACCTCAAACTGTTTTCAAAATTAATTCATTAAATAATTATGAAAATAACTCTTTAAACAATTAAACAAAAGGGTCCAAGAGCTAAACACTATAACAAATGTATATTCTGTTTAGAAAATACAAAATAAAAAAAGAAATTGACAAGCACTTTAAAAAATATATTGTAAAATATCTTCATTTATAGTTATATGATTCGAACTGACTTAACCTATTAAATGGGAAAACTTGTGACCCAATTTTTGGACCAGGTTGATAATCTATTGTAAAATATTTTTATTCATAGTTTTATGACCCAAACTAACCTGACCGGTCTAATCGAGAAACCCCAACTCGATTTTTGGATTGGTTCAATTCTTATTTATTACTTGTTTTCTCAACGAATTAGTCAAACTCGATGACTCAAGTGAATCATCTAGATAAAATGACTTGATTTTATCTCTTTTAATTAAAAATTTAAAAAATGTAACTTATAAAATTTGAACACAATATTTAATAGCCCTTATCATAAAACATATTCTACTATTAGACCACAAACTCTTTTTAAATAATGTATTCAGTTTTTTAATTTATATTATTATCCAATCAATAGATTATTACCAACATTAGTTTAAATTTTTTTCATATAATACTTTTTATTATTTTAATATAATATTTTTATGTAACATAGTTTTTTCATATATATATTTTATTCAAAAATTTTAATTTAATCACTTGACTCACGATCAGATCGCTGACTTGACCTTCTATGACTAGGTCGATTTATGGTCTGAGTTATATAATTATATATTCATTAATTAAAAATTTTGTAAGAATGATGTTCAATATTTTATTATTATTAAAATTTAAATTATTAATATAATAATAATTTAATCCTCATTAATAATATAAAATTAATTAAAAAGAGCCACAACTAATAGGAACATGAAATTATAAAATTCTCTCAATCCACGCTACTCAATAGGTGTGTCTTCAATGTCTAAAAAAAAAAAAAGATGTTCCGTTTACCAAAAAATATAGTGTCTTCAATATTTTTCCCACGATAACCACGTGTTGCACTCAAAATCGGGAAAAGGATTCTGTTTAGGCAGCGACGGAGGTGGGTGAGGGATGAGTGCAGAAAATAAATTACTCCGGATGAGTGATGCGCGGAGATCATCGTCTTGGACTCAGCCACCACACCACCACTCCCTTAAACTACAGAAAATTTCTTCCATAAACTTGAATATTCAAGTTAAGTGTAGAATTAATTGAAATTATTTATTAATTAATGTTATAATTTGTCTAATACACCTAATTTAAATTATTTAGATTTGTGCAATAATTTTTCTAAACTACAATGACACCGTGTCCCATCATCCCCACAACTCATTGCCCAATTCCCTACCATTTTCAATTCCCTGATTAACAAGTGTCATTATTTATCTTCACATATTTTTTTAATTATCAAATTAATTTTTTTTTCAAATATTAGCTTATCTTATCTTATATTTTATATAATGTGTAACTTATTGTATCCAACTTTATTCTACATATCAAATGTAAACGGGAATTACTTCAATACCCTTTTATGAGTATTGATATTAGAGATTAATTAATTTTAATATAATGTTATTGTAAAGTCTAAAATCCATATAAGTTGTGTTGGGCTTATTTTCATAAATTGCCATTGCTAAAGCTAAAATCAGCATAGGCAATAGTTGTTATTAATTATAATAACTTTGTACTAAATTAATCTAATGATTTATTAAAATACTATTTTCACGTAAGTACTTCTTGAAGTATCTATCCAAATGCTATTTAACTTGTTTTATATTGCAATTTTGACAATAAAACAAACTTGACAATTACTTATTTAAGTTGTTTATCAAAATTGAAAGAAAAAACAACATTGAAAAAAAATAACTCTTATGAAAAAATTGCATGACCCTCATACTTCTCCATAAACAGTTTAAATAAGCCTAATCCATGAAATACATTGTGATCTTAAAAAAAAAAAAATGGAACACGATATTCTGCGACTCTACCACAATTACCCATTTTCAATTTCAAAGTTCAAAATGTATTCCAAAACTCTTATCCCATGAGTTACTTAATTACGGGAAAAACAAATTAAAGCAGTAAATGCGAGTATCACGTTCAAAATTATTTATTACTACCTTAATATAAAAATGCTCTTAATTTTTTAAAATTTTAGTAATTTTTTCTAATTTTAATATTATCTGAAATTAAGTTTTTCTTTAAATGATTTTAAGGATACATGTCTAAGCTTTACTTAATACATTTAAGAAAATTAATATTAAAAATTTTGCTATATCTTCTACAAATTTTTATTAATAATCTTCTTAATACTAAATAAAAAATATTTAATAAAAAAATAAATATATTTAATGTATTAAAATATAAAAAATATTTAATACTTTATTTATTTAAAAATTAGAAAGATTAATAAAAAATTGTATAAAAAAATTTAAAATTATTCTAATACTAATTGAAGTTAAATGCAGTGATAACTGAGCCGTAATTTTAGAGAGAAAACCAACAATTGAAACCTTGCAAAGGGTATTATTAGTAGGAGAGTCTTATAATCAAGAAATTATTACATATTCCTAAAACAGTGATAAATGCATATTTTAAAAAAATATTTATTATTAAATTTAAACACATTTACATAAATTTTAAAGAAGATAACTGAAATTAATAATATAAATCCTCTTGAAGCATGCGTTTATTGTTGCTTCAACAATATCGAATAATTTCTCCTCCTAGTCTGGGCAAAGGAAAAAAAGAGAAAAATTTAATTTTGATAAATGTTAATCAAATGTTCAAACTTGGGTAATCAATATGGAGAATGAATGCACCTTCCTAATTACTAATTTAATTCTCTTAAAATCTTAAAAATAAAAAAATGCATTTTTAGAGTGATACTCACTATTTGATTTTAAACACATTCACATAAATTTTAAATAAAATAACTTAAATTAATAATAAAAATTCTCTTAAAACATGCATTTATTGTTGCTTTCAACGATATTGTATAATTTCTCCTCTTAGTTTAGTAAATAAAAAATAAAAAATTAATTTTGATAAATATTAATCAAATGTCCAAACTTGAGTAATCAATATGGAGAGAGCATGCACCTCCCAAATTACTAATTTAATTATTTTAAAAATAAAAAAATGTATGTTCTAGGAGATATTTATTATTAATTTTAAACACATTCATATAAAATTTAAAAAAACAGCTTAGATCAATGGTATAAATCTTCTTGAAACATATATTTATTGTTGCTTCAACATCATCGTATAATTTTCCTTCCTAGTGTGGTTGGAGAAGTAAAAAAGAAAAAAAATAATTTTGATAAATATTAATCAAATATCCAAACTTGAGTAATCAATATGAAGAGAGCATACACTTCCCTAATTACAAATTTAATTCTTTTAAAAATAAAAAAATAAAAAATACATTTTTTATAGAAATATTCACTATTAATTTTAAATATATTTACATAAATTTTACAAAAAATAACTTAATTTAATGGTATAAATAATTTTAAAATATGCATTTATTACTACTTCAATGATATCATATAATTTCTCCCTCTAATATGGTGAAAGAAGAAAAAAAAAGAAAAAAATTCAATTTTGATAAATATTAATCAAATGTCCAAACTTGAGTAATCAATACGAAGAGAGCATGCACCTCCCTAATTGTTAATTTAATTATTTTAAAAATAAAAAATAAAAAAAAAAATATTTATAAAAGCTTTAATTTTAATAGTTAATAAAATTATTAAATTGATATTTGAAGAAGATTTAATTTTTTTCAGTGTGATTTACCTACCAGTTTTGTTATTTTTATGATTTATTTTTTTCTCCGCCCACTGTTTTTATTTTGTTTCTTCATTGGCAGCTGTGTGGTCAGGCCAGTCTACCATACCACCATCCTACGCAGCACAAAACTAAAAGGCAAACAAAGCAGAGCAGAGAGAGAGAGAAACACACATACGCAACACACAGACAGACAGCATTGTGTATTGTGTTTTTGCACAGAACAGAGATCTAACCAACATGGGGTGACACACAAAATTTAAAAAAAAAATTAAATAAATAAATAAAGAAGAAAAGCAGCTGAACTTGTTCATCGCCGCCGGTGGGAATCAGAACCCCAATAGCTCAAGTTTCAATTTTTATTTTCATATTTTGGTGAGTAACTTTATATCCAAATTATAGGCTTCTTGTGTTGCAGCCCTTGAAGGAATATAGAATATTGATCTCTTTCCCATGCCTTGTTTATCTTCTTCTCCCCTCTGCTCACTGGCTGCTTTCAATTCAATTCTCCTTTTGTACTGATCTTCATTTTTTTTAAATAGTGTAAGTTTTTAATAATTTGGGTTTGATTGATCAGGTAGTTTCAATTATGTGGTTGCCATCTCATGCATGATCATCATAATTATTGTTAAAAATTGAGAACAGATTGTTGATTTGTCATCTTCTGACGCTTGAAAATTTTTATCTTCTTGTTGATTTGCCAAATTCTGATAATTTTTCATTTTAGTTTTGGGTTTTTTCTGTTGTTTGAATTGGAATTTTGTGTTTGATCGGGTAGTTTGTACTGATTCTGGCATATCTGATTTTTGTTCATTCAGTTTTGGAACTTGGGGTCCAACTGATCAGGTAATTTTTGTGCTGTTTCAGATCATTTTGAGAAAAAAAAGAAAAAAAAGGCGTGGCTTTGATTTATCTGAAACTGAACGTTTGTGTTCCTTTCTTTTTGTTTATTTCACTGAATATATAAAAGCAGAAACGGTGACTTGGTCTTTTTTTTCTCCCATCGTTTGTGTTGACTTTGTGGTCAAACGCACATTTACGTGGTTCTGGTTTTGCTTTATCGGATATTTCAAGGATTAAGTTCCTGCTACAACATCAAAAGACAAAGTGCTGGTGTCCTTGGCCGGATCGATGGCGACTCTGTCTCATGCAGATTCTAAGAGAATGTATTCATGGTGGTGGGACAGCCACGTAAGCCCCAAGAACTCAAAATGGCTCCAAGAAAATCTGACAGGTAATGCCTTCTATCTTTCTGGATATGGTAGCAATTCTGTTTAACATGTTAACATAGTTATTGTTCATGACTTGGCACCTTCACGTTGGAGATTGAATTGCACCCTTTATTGGTTTCTTATCTACAGGGGAAATAAATGTTTCAGACTTTAAACTGGAACGGAAGTCTAATTGAGCATTTTTTTTTCTCTCTTTTATTTCTTTGCCATCGATATATAATTACTGAGATTGTTATGAGGCCTTATAAATTAGTTTAAAAATTATTTTCTGCTAAAAGCTTTAGAATATTGGACTGGACAATGGAAGTATATTTCATCCTTTGGTAATGTCTGGCACAATGATATAATCTGGTTTAAACCTGTTTGCAGTCTCACTTTGGAATTTACTGGCAGTCATGATGCACTGAAGCTGAGACTTTAATAAAGGCAATATAAGGATTTTTATGGAAGCATTTGTCCAAAACTGCAAGTGTTATTTTTATATATCTTTTTGAAGTTTCTTCATTAGTTTATATCTTCTTCAAAATTCTTTTCTTTTTATAAATATATATGTTGAAGCATGAGGAGACAGGATTTATTTTGTTTTACAAAATATCAGTTCTGTCCTCTAGGGACATGTTACATACACTTTGTTTGGTAGTCTATATATGTTAAACCATATCTACTTCCTTTATGACATCTTTCTTTTCAATTATATCATTTATTTGCTTTTTTATCAAAAAAAAAAATATTTGCTTGATCACTCTGAAAGATGTGACAATATTTAATTTTTCTGCTATCATCCATTTGTGCTCTCTGTTTCTAAGCGCATTTGGACTTATTACAATGATATCTCCTCTTGCACAGATATGGATGCCAAGGTGAAGCAAATGATTAAGCTCATTGAAGAAGATGCAGATTCCTTTGCCAGAAGAGCAGAAATGTATTATAAAAAACGGCCAGAGCTTATGAAATTGGTTGAAGAGTTTTACCGGGCATACCGGGCATTGGCTGAGAGATATGATCATGCAACTGGAGTGATTCGTCACGCCCATCGGACCATGGCTGAAGCATTTCCTAATCAAATCCCTATGATGCTGACAGATGATTTACCTGCAGTTTCTCCCATGGAGACTGAGCCACGTACTCCAGATATGCATCACCCTTCACGTGCATTTCTTGACCCAGATGAATTGCAAAAGGATGCTTCTACTCATTTGCATGCCATGAAAAGAAATGGAGCTTATACTGAAGAATCTGATTCTGCTATAAACAGCACAGGTTTAAAACAGCTCAATGATCTATTCATCCCTGGAGAACATGTAAATGTTGCAAAGTTTGCAGAAGGGCATGCTAGAAGGGGGCTCAATTTTCATGACACACCGGAGGAGAGTAGCGGGCTAAACAATGGAAGCCATGATAATAAGGCTCAAGTCTTGTCTGAATCTGAACGGGTGACAAAAGCTGAGACAGAAATTTTGGCCTTAAAGAAAGCCCTTGCTAAATTAGAAAGTGAAAAGGAAGCTGGCTTGCTTCAGTATCAGCAGAGTTTGGAGAGATTGTCTAATTTTGAGTTAGAAGTGTCTCATGCACAAGAGAAATCTCAAGGGCTTGACGAGCGAGCAAGTAAAGCCGAAGCTGAAGTTCAAGTCCTGAAGGAAGCCGTCTTTAAATTGCAGGCTGAAAGGGAAGCTAGTCTTCTTCAGTATGAGAAATGCTTGGAGAAAATATCTAATCTGGAGAAAAATATTTCTTTTGCTCAAAAGGATGCAGGAGAACTTAATGAACGAGCTACTAGAGCTGAAACTGAAGCTGAGTCCCTAAAGCAGGACCTTGTTAGAGTAGAAGCTGAAAAAGAAGCTGCCCTTGTTCAATATAAACAGTGCTTCGAGACGTTATCAAAACTGGAGCAGAGATTAGAAGAAGCTGAGGAGAATGCAAGGCGGATTAATGAGCAAGCTAATATAGCTGAAAATGAAATTGAAGCGATGAAATTAGAAGTTGCTAAACTTACTGAAGAGAAGGAAGATGCAGCTCTCCGTTATCAGCAATGCTTGGAGATAATTTCCAGTTTGGAGCATAAACTCTCTTGTGCCGAAGAGGAGATGCGAAGGCTAAATTCCAAGATAGATGATGAGGTTGAAAAGTTACATAGTTCTGAACAGAAGTGTCTTTTCTTGGAAACATCAAATCACACTCTGCAGTCTGAAGTGCAGTCTTTGGCACAAAAGTTGGGGTCTCAAAGTGAAGAACTTAGTGAGAAGCAGAAGGAATTGGGTAGACTTTGGACTTGCATACAAGAGGAGAGATTGCGATTCATTGAGGCTGAAACTGCTTTCCAAACTCTTCAGCATTTGCATTCTCAATCTCAGGAAGAGCTTAGATCTCTTGCTGCTGACCTTCATAGTAAGGCTGAAATTCTGGTGAATGTGGAATCCCATAAGCAGGCTTTAGAGGATGAAGTACACAGGGTCAAGGCGGAAAACAAAATTCTAAACGAGCTCAAATTTTCTTCATCTTTGTCCATAAAAAATTTGCAGGACGAGATATTGAATCTGAGGGAGACAATAGAGAAACTTGAACAGGAGGTTGAGCTGCGAGTTGATGAAAGAAATGCTCTTCAGCAAGAAATTTACTGTCTTAAAGAGGAGCTTAATGATGTGAATAAAAGACATGAAGTTATGATGGAGGAGGTCGGCTCAACTGGCTTAGACCCACAGTGCTTTGGCACATCTGTGAAAAAATTGCAAGATGAGAACTCAAAGCTGATGGAGACATGTGAGGCTGACAAAGGTGAGAAAGCAGCTCTTCTGGCAAAACTGGAGATCATGGAGAAACTTTTGGAGAAAAATTCTGTTTTGGAGAATTCCCTTTCAGACTTGAATGCTGAGCTGGAGAGTGTCAGAGGAAAGGTAAAGATGTTGGAAGAAACATGCCAATCCCTGCTTACGGAGAAATCAACTCTTGCTGCAGAGAAGGCCACCTTGTTTTCTCAGTTACAAACCACAACTGAAAAGCTGGAGAAGCTCTCAGAAAAGAACAACCTTTTGGAAAATTCACTGTTTGATGTGAATGCTGAACTTGAAGGATTAAGGGTAAAGTTCAAGATCTTAGAAGACACATGCCAGTTACTTGATCATGAGAAGTGCAGTGTCATCTCTGAGAAAGAAACCTTAGTTTCACAGTTGAACATCACTCATCAAACACTGAAAGATCTTGAGAAACAACGCAGCGAATTGGAACTAAAGCATTTGGAACTAAAAGGAGAAAGGGAGTCTGCACTTCAAAAGGTAGAAGAGCTACTGGTTTCCCTATATTCTGAGAGGGAAGAGCATTCCAGAGTTATGAAAGTGAATGGTGATGACTTGGCTGAGAAGGAATTACAAATTCATATTCTACAAGAAGATGTAAATTTCCAGAAAAAGGAATACGAGGAAGAACTGGATAGAGCTATACATGCTCAATTTGAAATTTTCATCCTGCAGAAATGTATCCAGGATTTGGAGAAAAAGAACTTTTCCCTTCTAGTTGAGTGTCAGAGACTTCTGGAGGCATCTAAAATGTCCGAGAGAATGATATCTAAATTGGAGACTGAAAATGTTCAAAATCAGGTTGATGTGAATTCTTTATCTGAGAAAATTAGAATACTAAGAACTGGGCTGCTTCAGGTGTTGAAGACTCTTGACATTAATGGCAAGCATTTGTGTGAAGATAAACTTGAAGAAGACCAGATGCTTCTGAACCATATACATGGAAAACTTCAGGAGACACAGAAGTCTTTTGTCACAATTTTAAATGAAAACCAGCAACTGGCCATTGAGAATTCAGTTCTGGTTACATTCCTTGGGCAGTTGAAACTAAAGGTAGAAAATCTTGTGACTGAAAGAGATGCCCTTGATGAGGAGTTCAGGATCCAGTCTAAGCAGTTCTTGGCATTGCAAATAGAGTTCCAAAAGATATTGGAGAAGAATCAGGAGTTGAAGTTGACAATAAGGAAGGGAGAAGAGAGAATGGAAGAAATGACAGCTGAAATAGAGAATCTATGCAAACAGCTGTCAGACTTGGAAGAGGGTCACAGAAGCTTACAGGAAGAAAGTTGCAAGACATTTGAAGAGAAAAAGTCCTTGATGAGAAGAGTTCTAGATCTGGCTGAAGAGAAAAGTAACTTGGAAGAAGAAATTTGTATCGTGATCCACGAGACAATAGCTCAATCTAATATTTCTCTGATTTACCAGAACATTATCTTTGAAAAACTCCTGGAACTTAAAGAGCTAGGCGAAGATCTTGATAAACTTTGTTTGGTAAATAATGACCTTGAGGAGAAATTAAAAGTAATGGTACACAAATTAGAAGATGCAGAAATGGAAAATTCACATCTTAAAGAGTCATTTGTAAAGTCAAATGTTGAACTAAAATTGGTTGAATCTGTCAATGATCAGTTAAGTTGTCAGATTAGGAATGAAAAGGAATTGTTGTCTCGAAAGGAAAATGAGCTTTTGGAAGCAGCCAAGATGTTTCATGCTTTACACACTGAGAAAACAGAATTGCAAAGAATGGTGGAAGATCTGAAGGTTAAGTATGAAGAGGCCAGGAGGATACTTGAAGACCAGGCTAATCAAATTTTAAAATTATCCTCAGACAAGGATCGTCAAAATGAAGAGCTTGGATGCCTTTGTGAAGTGAATCAGAAGTTGGAGTCTGAAATGAGGCACCTACATCAAGAACTAGGAGAAACTAAACTGAGGGAAAAGAAGCTAAGTTCTGAACTACTTAAGGGAACAAATGAGATTGAACAATGGGAAACTCAGGCTGCAACACTCTATACCGAACTGCAGATTTCTGCTGTCAATGAAACATTGTTTGAAGGGAAGGTCTGTGAGCTAGCTGATGCATGTGAGAATCTTGAATGCAGAAACTACTCTAAAGATATGGAAAGTGAACGGCTGAAAGAAAGAGTTAGCAAGTTGGAAGGTGAAAATGGAAGACTGAGTGGTCAGTTAGCTGCTTATGTCCCAGCTGCCAGTGCTTTGAATGAGTGTATAACATCTCTGGAGATGCAGACTCTTGTACACGCAAAACCTCACGACTATGAAGAATCAAAGGTATTAATATATTATTTCAGTATTTGGTTGTGACACTATTGTAGTTTCTGTCTGCGTGTGATTGCTGTTGGGGCTTGACGTTTGACGCATTTGGGGTGGGTTAGATCCCCATACTTGTTGCACTCCTGTGTGTTTTGGGGCACAGTATTGGACTGTTGAGCTAAATGCCCACGTTCAACCCCTATTATAATATCTCTTTTTCTGTTTCTTCAGGTACATAATATGACTTTATAACAACCTTTATCCTATGAAATATGGGGTGACAAATTTGCAACATCAGCACCTACAATTGTGTCATGGTGTCGGTTTTGCAAGTCATTTGTTACCCAATCCTTGTAAAATCGTTTGCATTTTTCTACTGAATAATAGTTTGCATTGATAAGATGTAGTGATTTTGCTTTGTTGATTATATCAACATTCTGAGCACTTGGGTTTTGAACATATGGTGCGTTATATGAGTGATTCCAGTTTTTGTGGGATAGATCAATTTTCAAATCTATTTGATTAAAACAAACTAATTGTTTTTTTCTCCATAATTTAGTTATCCAATAAACTACTTTGTAGTATTTCAATGCTAGAGAACTTTGTAAAAATATAGGGTGCTGATTCCTAGTATGTTAATGGCAGGTCATTGCTTGGTGGTTTTGTGATGAAGTAAATGAATTTCCTCTTTTTCAACTTGTAACCAACTATTATTGCGTTTTTTTTTTTATAGATATAATCTGGTTTGCCTATAATCACCGTTTCCAGGTTAAAAATTTGGTGAATCACCAATACACTGAAAGTGGTCGACAAACAGGTGAAGATCAGACTGTTGTGGCACCAGATGTACTCCCAGACTTCCAAGACATGCAGAGAAGGATAAGTGCAATCGAAATGGCAGTTAAGCAGATAAATGGAAGTTTCAAACCCATGGACGAAATGAGAGAGATTCAAGAGTTAAAATCTGAAATTAGCTGGCATCAAGAAAATATTCAAGCAAGCAAGCATGTTACTCAAGTGGATGAAACAAAGGAGCACCAGCATGGATCCACTAATGAACAGAAGATGGGGAAATCAAGGCTAGATATTCCTGTAGCAGAGGTTGAAGTTCTGCCAAAAGACATCATGCTTGATCAAATATCTGAATGTTCATCATATGGGATAAGTAGGAGAGAAACTCTTGAGGCTGATCAGATGCTTGAATTGTGGGAAACTGCTGATAGGGATGGCATTGTTAGCCTTGAAGTTGACAAGTCACAGAAGATGGCTGCCGTGCCGGCTGACTATCATCAAAGAGGAGTAACCAAGGAACCCAAAAATAAATATCCTTCATCATCCGAGTCCTTGGTGGAAAAGGAGTTGAGTGTGGACAAATTAGAGATCTCAAGAAGATTGACACAGACACATGAGGAAGGCAACAAGAGCAAGATTTTAGAAAGACTTGATTCTGATGCACAAAAGTTAACAAACCTTCAAATAACCGTACAAGATTTGATGAAGAAGGTGGAAATTACTGAGAAGGGCACAAAGGGAAAAGGTGTTGAGTACAATACCATGAAAGATCAACTTGAGGCTGCTCAGGAGACCATCACAAAGTTGTTTGATGCCAACCAAAAGTCAAAGAAGAATGTAGAAGAGGGTACCTTGTCTTCTGATGAGAAGGCTTCAGCAGAGTCAGATGAGAGTGGGAGTGGAAGTGTCAGCAGAAGGAGAGTATCAGAACAGGCACGGAGAGGGTCAGAAAAAATAGGACGTTTGCAGTTGGAGGTGCAAAGACTGCAATTTCTGCTTCTGAAACTGCATGATGGAAAAGAAAGCAAAGAAAAGACAAGAACTGCTGACCGAAGTCCAAGAGTACTTTTGCGAGATTATCTCTATGGTGGGACTAGAACCAACTACCAAAAGAAGAAGAAAAAAGCACCCTTTTGTGCATGTGTGCAACCTCCTACCAAGGGAGATTGAGTCACCAAGCATTTATCGGCAGATTGTTAGCATAGAACAACTGAGACATTAGCTTTCTTGTTTGTAAATTCTCCTTCCTCTAGATGGTTTAAGACCCTACATATTTTGATGCTGTACATGTTGTGCCTCATTTACTCGGAAGAAGAGGCTAGGATGGAATTTTCGCCATTTTTGTTTTTAAATTCTGAATAATCCCCTCTATCTTTTTTATCTCTGGTTTAGATGAGTAATTCATGTTTTGGTTATTACTTTCTGTACCATTATGGTGCAATGCGCTTCACTTCATCTTCTGTTTGTGTTTTGCTTGTGTCTCAAGAATCCTTTCTTCAACATAAAATGCAAGAACTGTATCTCTTGCGATGTTAAGATTCTGAAGGAACAGGCTCACCTGTTTGTGTTTCTTGAATTTCTTGGTTCTCCTTTTGGCCTTCTTTGATTTCTAGAGAGGTGCACTGCCATTGCGCATAAGAAGAGGATCATTCACTGCTCCCTATGACAGGATATGCTACCTAGCATCGAGGGAGAAACTGAGGACTAGCAGAGTAGCAATGGAGTAAAGTGAACAAGTTCTATGAGTGAAGCTAATGTGCGTTATTGGGCTGTGGACTAAGCCCACAAAGTAAGTATTGGGCTTTTGCAGTGGACTCAGCCTGTTTAATAGTTCAATTTATAATTTATAAGAAAATACATTTCACATGTTTAATGACCTTTAGATTAGAGTGATTTTATCACTTTATTTTATCAAACAATCACCCTAACTGTAGACTAAATTCTAACTACCTAATTCTGCTCATTAGCTTAGTTGTGATAGTTTCATAGTAATTGTAGAGAATTGAAAATGAGAAATTAAAAAAAAATAAAAATCAGTCACCTATTTCAAGATCTCAAATTTTTATTTGACTTTAATCTGATCAGTATAAATTTATTAGTTATAAATTAATTCTCTCCGTGCTTCAAACAAACATTGTAAATTGCTATTATTACTATTCCTCTTAAGTGCACGACATTGTCTCCTCCCAGAGTAAGGTGATACATACGCATGTTACCGAATAAGCTTGAGAACTTATGATTAGTAATCCACTTTAATTTGTTCTAGTTCTAGGACATTTCCAAAGGAACACTTTCCAATTCTCATGGCAATTACTTTCCCTTTGAATAGATTATCAAGCACGATACATAATGATTTAACAGACTATGTGGGAGATTTTGTTCCAACTCAGGATGCATACTTGAGAAATTAGTAGACCCATGCATCTTTCATTTTCCTATGCCCCTAAATCTTCTGCAGCATTATTTACAAACTCTCACGCCACATATCGTAATGGTAATTTTGCTGAGACGAAAACGAGTAAGCTTTGGGAGAGATCCTCAAAATATGCTTTTAAATATGACTCAGACATTGTTCCAACCCTCTGATTCATCCTTTTTGGGATTCGTTTTGCATGCATGCAGCATGAAGTTGCATGCTCCAACTGCCTCTCCAACTGTCAGATAGATCCATTTCTGCCCTATATCCTCTAGGAATTTGGATTTGTTCAGTTTCTTCATCACCTCACTTCCAGGATTGACCAAAACGAGCTTCACACATAGGAAGGGAAGAATTAAAAAAACACACACACACACACACACAAACAAACAAAACAAATCAAGCATTCTAAAATTGAACTGGCTATAAGAAAATCGAAGTACATAATTAGCAGATAACACTAGAGGAAAAAATTACTTGTAGCCCTCTTCTGTCAGCAATCTTCTTGACTTCTTCAAGCATGCTTATTCCACTTGTGTCAATGTTCCCAACAGCTGCCAATAAAATTACACTGCAAGTTAGACTGGAAATTTTCATAACCACATTGTTAATTACTGTATTTCTCAGATCCATCACTTACCAGTCATTTCCATTATAACATACTGCAAACTTGTCTCCCCTGTAGCTTTAATTCTGTCTTCCTCTTCATCAATCCACCTTGTGATCCTATGAACAGTAACAGTTTTCTGGTGAGTGTCCACTTCTATTGTAATTGTAGGACAGGATTGTTTGCATGCAAGAGTAAAACACCAAATCTGCAGGAAGCTTAATTACCTCTCTCTTAAATAGCTTGCATTGGCAAAGTAAATTGGTGCATCAATCTCTAGAACTAAGATTCCAGGTACATGATTTGCATTTGGATATTGCTCAACATTTCTGTATATCACAGAATTTGGAATGTTGCCCAAAACAAATGTCCTCGGCCTTGCAACAAATAAAAGTATCCGAAGTACAGATATTGCAACCTGAACATGCACAGAAAAGCACATATTAATTTCACAAACCTTTATAATAAAACCCAGAAGTGGGTTACATATGAATATCACATTGATACATACTGCTATGACTAAGCCAATTTCAACACTGCCAAAGACCACGCCAATATATGCACTCATGCACACGACAAAATCAAATTTGTCAATCTTCCACAGATGGATGGCTGCTTGATAATCTATGAGGCCAAGCATTGCAGATACAATAATGGCTGATAGCACCACCAGGGGAGTGTAATGGAACAAGGGTGTTAGGAATAACAATGTCAACATGACTGCAATTGACATTACAATGTTTGATGCTGCAGTCTTGCATCCAGCATTGTAGTTCACAGCTGAACGTGAAAATGGCCCTGAAACAATATTCATTTTTTATGCCACATTTGTTAGTAATTGATACAGAAAATTAATTGATTGATTGTTTTTGTGGGTGAAGGGTGAAAATAAGACTGTAGATCTCATGAAACAAGGCAAAACAAGAAAAGGGTATATATTTTTGTTAACACTTCTTGATGATCTGGCTGAGATAAGCACCGAGCTTGCATGTCAAATGGGGTATATACTATATACGATCTAGACATTTGGTACTAATATTTAATAAAACCTTTACCTGTTGTGAGGTAGCAAGAGGTGAAAGAACCAACTATGTTCATGGCCCCAATAGCTATCATTTCTTTGTTGCCATCAATATGGTAATTTTTAAACATTGCAAAGCTTCTTCCCACTGCTATTCCTTCCTGCATAATATCATCAATTCAATCCTCAAGACCTTGTTGACATCTACATTAACAAGATTAGCAGACCACCCTGTCGATTTCACTATGCTATTCATTTCCGAGCTCAAAAGTATGCTCTTGATTTGATAGGAAAATAGGTAACGTAGGGAACTAGGGATCAAGGTAGATTAAATGATTAACAAGTACAGAAGCTATAAGCTATAAATAAATTAAGAAAATAACACGTGACATGCTTATCTTTGGAAATTTGAGAGACAGTGGGATGAAATGAAAAAGGATGGGATAAAATGAAAAAGGGAGGAAAGGGGTGAAATTTGAAAGCTGTTGTCTTCATGTTTGGATTATTAATGAGGGAAGAAAGATGAAAGTAAATAGTAACAAGTGTAAAATTTCAATACATCCCTATAAACTTACATAAAGAGGTGTATTTTTGTATAAAAAAAATAGATATCTCACTAGCATTGTTCTAGGTCGATTGGTGCTGGTCATGTGATCTGACGTGGATGTACATGATTTTGCTTTCAACGTTTTTTTTTCCAAGACCAAACACAACTTAACCAAATTTGACTATCCAAACCTCCACCTTCAAAGGAGGAGGACCATATGATTAGACTAAAAACTAAAATGCCACTAATAATAATGTTATTGCTTAACTATGTCTAATTTCTTGTTCCTTCTTTGGCTAAGGATGTGACTTTTTAGAGTTGGGATTTGTCTCTATTCTGTTCTCTGTAGCGTACGCATGTTAAATCATGGGCCATGTAACATGGTTGCCGTGTAGCAAAGGCATTAGGCATGCATACCAATAAAGGAAATGAGATTGAAAGGTACTTACCGCAAGTGCTATAATGCCAACGACAAGGCCTGTTTTGATAGCTGTGGACATATAAGGCGACACAAATACCAGATCTGTGAGGGATGGTGGATTTAGCCCCTTCTTCAATTCTCCTATCTGCAGGTATATACAATACAGAAAGGGCAGGCCACATCAGATCCCTACCCCATTCTAAAGATAAGATCTTGAAAAAAGAAAATCAGTAGTAACACTTCACTTCACAAAAAAATTAATAATATGATAATAACTTTCTTTTCAGAAGATAATCAGGTAAATACAGTAATGAGTCTGACTCTTGTGAATCCACGTACAGCATGTTTGATTATAATAATTCACAAACAGGAATGTTTCTTGAAAAAAAAACTCTGTACGGAAAGCTTCACAAGAGATATAATTAATGACCATTAGATGTGAGAAAAAACTATGAGAGAGGAAAAAAAGAAGAAGATAGAAATGGATGGTTGTTATAGAATTTGTGTAGAACTTGTAAGTGACTTTATTTATTTATATAACATAATTCATTTGCAAATTATGATTTGACTCAACGAAAAAGCAATTTTTTTTCACGTTCAAATAGACTATGGTTTAAAATCCAAAATCATCTTCAACCACAGCAAATTTATGATTTTGTCAAATAGTTATTTGTTGATAGAACTCAAATTACAGGCTTTAAACTAAGGTTGGAGTGTAACTATAATCTAAACATGATAATAATAGTTAGTATGTTTGGATTAGTTCTAAAAGTTTAATTATTTTAATAATCGATTATATGTATAACAAATTATTATCATAATCGATTATAATAGAATCAATTTTATATTTAAATATATTAATTAAAAAGTGATTTAATTTAAAATAATCTATTTTATTTAGATAGTATAAAAAATTATTTTTACTCATTAAATTACTAAAAATAGTATAAAATAATTAAAAAATATTATTTGATTAAAAATAAAATAATATTTATATTTCAAAATTTTTGAAATAATTTATAATCAAGAATCAAAAGTTTCAAATTTCAAGCATAAAAGTTTTTATGTATTGAATTTTGTACCAAATTTTTTTCTTAAGTAACTAAACATGTTATAAACAGTCACTAACTTTTTTTCAAAAAAGCGAAATAAAGCTATTGGGATGGAGAAATTTTTTTTTCCAAATATGCTCTTAGATTTTATCAATTTTGTTTACTCTAAACGTATTAACGTAAAATAGTTTGAACTTTGAACTCATGTTTTTGGAATAGAGAAATAAGTATTATGGGATAAAATATATTTCTTATGTTATATTATTCAATATGTACCACAACAATTTTGTAAATATCATTATCTCCTACCACTTTAATTATTTTTTTAATATTATTGATATAAAAAAAATCTGTTACACTCGAAGCACAAGGAATCTCTCCAATAAGAAAATGATTCATCCGGCGGTCCTACCGAATAAGAAATTTCATTGAATGGTGTCGGTAGGGCCCAACAGTACTGAACAGTGTTTGGTTGTGTGGTGTGACTGTGAGTGAGTGCGCTACGAAAAAGGCTAACAGGTATAATACTTCACAAGGGCGTGTATGGCTACGGATTATGGAACTTGGATTTGGAAATGCTCACCACTTGAACGCCGTGCTTCTCGGCATGAGTGAAATAAACCAGCAGACTTCCTAATATAACGGATGTCAACGGCGCCATTGCCGATACCCAAAAGAACTTTGGTTTTCTTTTGCTCTGCATGTCGTTCAAATCAGCGTTACTTGCAAACCCAAATTACAGTCAAAAATCAACTTATCACATGTTTAAAGTTGTATAAGTCATATTAAAAATACATATATCTTTCTTAACATAATTTTATACGTGTCAAAAATTGATTTGTATATATAAAATAAGAAGTTCCCAACTAATAATATCTCTTAATATAAGATGCATAGGATACTTGTTTCAGAGTGGGAATAGAATTTATAAGTTTGGGTATGATATAATATAAATAGAATTATTATATATTTACTATAGTATAGTATCCTACTTTGTGATGGTTAGACATTACGAACGAAGGATCTAATCTGAATTGCCTCCGAGAAAATTTGCTGACTTTAATTAGCGGGTCAAGAGGGAAAAGTAGCTAGATCTGGGTTGAAAATAGAGGCAATCAAAAGATTAACCTGATTTTAAAATCCCATTTCCAGAAACATCAGGCAAAATAAATAAATGCAACGAAAGTAATAGGATTGGGATCTAATCCGTTCACAGTCAAAAGTCGTGGCTCTTGGTGTGAATATATATCATTTGGCTGTGTTCTTTTTCTTTGTTAGTTAGCATTACTACCTTTGCTTGGAAAAGAAAGTAAAGAATTAAATAATTAAGTTAGTATTATTAATTAATAAAATTCTATGATTATTAGATTAAATATTAGATTTTATGCAAATGAATATGGATTAGGTATTACTTACGAAGAATCTTGTGACAAGGAGGAAGAAAATGAAGCAAAATCCTAACACAGCGCTTTCCCACCTCCACTGCAACACATAATTAAATAAATAAGGAAACAAAATTATGTTGTAGTCAAAAAGTAAATGCGAAAACGTTACATGACATTCAACCAAATAATTAGTTAGAGCGGGGGGAAGATATTTTTTCTTAAAATATATAATTATATTATACTATACTCTATCAGCTACGGTAGGTTAAAATATATAGCATAAGATGAAGAGGACAAGAAACTAGTTATATAGTGTGTGTTTCAACTTTGAATTTGTACCTCATGAGTTTGTGTAAAAACAGAGCGCATTACTGAAACGAGATCGGCCGCATGGGTGAAGTGCTCAAGGCCTAGAATCGATTTTAGCTGCTGCAGGCAAACCACCGTGGCTGCTCCTCCCATGAACCCTACTATGGTTGCATGTGACAGAAAATCCACGATAAACCCTAACCTGCATTCCTCAAGTGTTGCACATGATTAAGTAATATTAATGTGTTTTTTCTTTTGTGTGTGCTATTAACATTAGTATTTGAGGAAAACAATATTAGGTAGATTGATATATAATATTTTTATATCAAGGAAATATTAGATTGATGAAGGTAAATTATTGACAACATTTGAAATTGGTCTTTTGGTATGTACGTAGCATCTCTACTATACTGTATATGTGAAACTGAAAGCAATAGATAGACCAATCACACTCCGACACCCGAATTAGATTTAAAAATATATAATACTAGCAATGTGCGTTACGGAAGGGGACGAATCTCATTGCAAAATGCAAATGGTTTCTACAAGACAAAGTACCAAAGGACAAAAAACTTCAGCCCACATAGTGAACTGCAGAAGATATTCTCCTGCTTTTTCCTTTCAAACATTTTTTATTTCCACTTATATAAGTTTCATATGTGAATTAAACTCATTCATATTTTATAGTTTAATCAACCCCAATTTTTTACCATATTTTTTTCTTATATCATTTTTTACATTATTTTTTATATTATTAATCATATCACTTTTTAAATCACTTTTTTTACTTAATCATAATTATTAAAAAATATAATGAAAAATAATATGAGATAAAAAAATGATGTACCCTAGTTTAATTGTTACTATCGAAAGCAAGCTATGCGTTAAATTCTTATGTTTATCATTCTGCTGCTACTATAGTACTACTGTGCTAGTACAATGAGAATGAACGGAGAATCTTATTTTTGTACATTTCTATTATTTTAATTTTTTAATTTCACTATTTATCTAATTTTTATATAATTAATTTTTTTTATTTATTCACAAATTCATTATATATTATGCTTGAAATATTACGATCACATATAAATTAATTTTATATCTCTCTCTTACATTAACATATAATATAAATATGATATACATATAAAAGTTATACACAAAATACTTAATTTTTTATCATATATAGTAAGTTACATCATTTTAATAGTAATTTATTATTATATATTGATTAAATTAAAACTTTGATACTGTAATTTACACTTATTTTTAATTCAATTCATATAAATTTTTTAAATTAGTCTTTATACTTATAAAAAATTTAAATAGTCAAAGTCATTAATTTTTGTTATAATATCAGTAGTTAACTAACAAAATAAGTATTTTTTATTATCTAATAGCGACTTATTTAAATGCTCCTTTTTTTATAAGATGTCAAATAAAATGTTTATTCATTTTAGTAAGTATTTATTTCTTCTCATTAAATGTTTTCTTATCCAACAAGTGCTCTTATACATGCTTTTTTTTCTCTGTAATATGTTTAGTAAAGATTAAATTAACGGTATTAAAATGAAAATTAATGATAAATATTATTTTAAAAACATTTGCAAGTATGAGAATTGATTTGAAAAAAAAAAATTATAAGGACTAAATTAAAAATGAGTATAAGTTATAAAGACCATAACTTTAATTTAACCTTATATATTAATATAATATTATTTTTATTATGATTTATATATATATATATATATATGATAAAAATATTGAGTTATTTGTAAAATAAATGTAAGTTACTAGAATAGAAAGTGACTTTAGACTTTAGAGTATTATTATTCATAAAGATTTTACCTAAACACACCCAATGAAGCCTGCAAAACTCCAGCAAAGAATGTAGCTGTGAAAGCAAGGTGGAGGAAAAGCTTCGGGTTCTGGTTGGGATTAACCTCATTAGCCAACATGGAGCCCATGAGAAGCGATCCAACCGCCACAGTCCCCACCGCCAAATCCCTGGAGCTACCCATCATGGCATAAATCAATGGTGGTATAAAGCTCGAATCTGCACTCATTCATACATTTCCCACATATACCAAAATCCAATCCCCCCCCCCCCCCCCCAAAAAAAAAAAATTGAAATAAATAAATTAGTATTAACAAAAAAATAGACCAAATTAAATATTTACTATTAAAAAATTCTTACCTAAACTTAGAGTATTCAATTAGAGTACACTGTAGATCAATCAAGATTTAATATTTTTTAGATTTTTATAATACATAATTAATTTTATAAATATTAATAAAAATATTAAATTTTAATTGATTAGGTACACTCAACTCTAATATTCTAAATTTAGGTAAGAATTTCTTTTACTACGAGTCTATAACACAAGTTGTGAGTAGTTGAGTTTGTCAAAAAAGGAATAATGATGTTCATACATCAATTTTTTTTCTACACTCTTTTTCACACTCATTTTGAACAAAATGAGTGTGATTAAGTGAAAAACAATAATAATAAAAATAAATATGATAAATGATATTAAAAGAAGTATGAAAAGAAATGTATCTGCTATTTGTGGTAAGAATATTATATTTCGTAAAAAAAGAAACAAGTGTTGATAATCTGCAGCAATAACTACCCACATAGTCCAAGGATTGGAGGGAGGTTGGCGAGCTTGGCGTAACTGATGCCTTGAGGAATAGCCAAGCTAGCGATGGTGATGCCAGCTATGAGATCAGATTTCAAGAACTGGAAGGTGTAGCGGGGTGCCCACTCCAAGATGGGGAAGAAGTACTGAAGGCCAAGCACCAACCTCTTGGAAGCTGGCTGGTTCTTGAACCTTCTCAAAGGGTCATCAGGGAAGAAGGTCTCCTTTAGAGAGTACTTGAGAGACTTGAAAAACGGCTGTGGTGGCGGCACAGCCACGCGGTGCGCGTTCTCAATGTTCATGCCCGAAGGGTAAGCATAGTCTGCGTTACCCATGTCTCCTATTATTATAGCTCGGGCACAACACAACTAGACAAGATATATGCTATTATATGATTGGTATATATATAGGTCTATATGTATATGATGTGTTTGGGAACTTTTATGTCTATATGTGCTGCGTCTGCTCCTAATTATAAGTTAAATGGGAATGCTTTGGTAGGTAGGATTATAGGAGAATATTATACTAAATGATGAATGGGAGATGATGGTGATAAATGGCGGTGGTTTTGTGAACAATGTTGAACTAATAATAGAAACGGGAGAAGCGGTATTGAGAATTGAGAAGAAGGGGATAAGGAAGGAAGAAGAGGAGGCAAGGATATTATTAATTAAGAGGATGAGGGTGGTGCTTACACTGAGGGGGGAGTTCTGAATGACATGGCTTTATATAATGGCTCTACGGCCAGTTGAGCATGGTAATTTGTCCATGTGTGAGTGTGTGTGGGAGGATTCTCTGTAAGTTTTTAGTGCGCTGGGATGGACCCACGTGAAGTCATAAGGTTAGTGCTAATGGGGGAGGCTACCCAAACATACGATAACCCTTATACACTCTGAATAGTATACTGTGAAGTCTGGTCCTGCCCACCGCGTGCCATTTTAATTTGAGCAATTTTCTTCTTTTAATTTTCTTCTTTGTGATATGAATCATAAAGCTTATAATTAGTGTGCCAAACAAGGTGGAAGCAAAATGAAGGAAGGTCACGCATCTTGTTGTGAATTTGGAATATATGGTGTTTCACTCCCGAGTCCCTACAATCATTGAACCTTTCGCCCGAGTGACGTGGGATGGCATCGTTTTTGAAATGTGTTTGACGGTAGGTTGGGTGGGTTTGTCAGTTTTATGTCTAAGATTTTTTTTTTTTTTTTAAAAAGAGTTTGTGTGAATTAAAACAGATCCCTAAACAATCCCACTTAATGATTTTCAAGATTTTACGTGCCAGAGATTAAAAGTTGTTTCATGAAGAACACAATGGATGTGTTGAATATCTCATATTTGGGACCCCGTGCGTTTTCTTGCTTATCACTTGTCCCACAAACTTATAAAGAATATCCTGTTCGTTTGCCTAAATTATGGAGGTAAATAATTTAACAAAGTTATTTGCATTATGGAAGAATGTAATTGATGCACTAATATTTATTTAATATATTTTAAAAATGAATTTTTGTAAAAGATAAAAGGAACCACACATATCACATCATTATTCTATTAGGACAAAAGAAAATTATTAGTTGAAACGAATATTATAAATATTAAAATTTTAATCATTTTAAACAATATTTATTCTAAATGTAAGTTCGGATCGATGTTGGATAAAAAAAATCAAAAGCAAAAGAAAGCAAATGTATTAAAAATCAAATAATGATTTTATTTCTATATTTACATATTTAAAATTTCTCAAAATAAAGATAATTTTAGAAATATACATTAAAAAAATGAGGGTATCACATGAAAATCTCTCATTTTCTTTTGTTAAGGTCTCACATTGATTAAATATATAAGTATCATTTATAATGACATACACAATTTTTTTAACTAACTTTTAGAGTTAAGTTACCCAGTCTATTCTCAATTCTAATATAGTATCAGGACTTATTACAGTTAAGTCATTCATAAATGTTGAATCTTACAAATTTTACATTTCAAATATTCAATCATGGACATGTGTTAAGGTTAATTATATGAACAAGGTACCATTTATATACCACTTACAATGACTTGAACAATTTTTTTCCAATAAACTAAATTTTAGGGTTAAGTTAGGCCTATTTTCAATTCTAATACCTTTCATTCCTTCAACACAACCAAAAAAAAGTGACGTTTCTATAAATTTTTTTTTTCTCTCCTTTACTCATTTCCCCTCCATTCAAACCTATCTAAAATTACAATACCAGGAAAGAAAACTATCTTAAATAAACATGTTCGACAATGGTATGGTAGGATAATTTTCAAAAATATAAACAATCTTCTTGTTTTATCAAAGAAAAATGCTAAGTACACATTAATTTTATATACACTTTTTTCACATTTATTTATATGATATAATTAAAGTATATATGTGAAAAAATAAGATAAATTCATTAATTATAATTAGGTAATAAAAATTATGTAAATATAAAATTATATATATATGTGTGTGTAAAATTGTTGTTAATTTGTCAAACTCTATACTTACACACAATAAACTCAACTTTGAGATCCTTAAGATCCTTAATTCATCTATTCTTTTTAATTAGAAATGTCAAATTTGACCACTCACAGATCATTCACGCAAAGTCACTACACTGCGTGACATTTTCAGTTTTGACCAAACTACCAAAACAGCAAGATATTAAGATACCATAGAATTCGACGCTCGTACGTTCGACAAGACACGAGTGCCAACGTTGGAATGGTCACGTCTATTACCAATAATACAATTATACAAAGAAATAAATAAAACAAAATTGCTGTTTCAGTGAGCAGTCTAAAATATTGCGGCTAAGCGCTTTGCTGGCAACGCTACTTACATCATTTTAGATAAGGCAATGCCATAGAAACGCCATTTTCAATTTATGAATAGTATGATATCTACTTGCAAAATATTTTTTCACTGTTACTTTTCCTTTCTAAATTTTTTTTAATTTGATTTATTTTATTCATATGAGTTTTGTCTTTAATCACACTTTTAAAATTTTGCAATTCAATGATTAGGGCAAATTAATGCATAGAACTTCTTTCATCTTTATCCAATGAAGTAAGATTAGGTTATTATTCAATGACATGTAAAAAAATGAGAGCTAGCCGCACACACGCATGAAAAAAAAAGTGTATAATTTAATTTATTTAGGGAAATCAAGCTATTATTCAATGGCTTATATTTAACAATTCTTGCAACAACAAAAAAAAAAACACACACCCACACACATCATTTCTGTAATTCTGTCTGTCATCATTCAGAAGAACATTATAGAGTAATGATGTCGATAGTGTCATATAGTGGCATAATAAATAGTGTTACATAAAGAGAAACAAACTTCTATGCAAATTGTAATTAGATTAGCATATTTTAATCCTGTGATTCAACAGTTCCAAGTTCTTTTTCGCTTCAATTATTTATAGTTATATTTGCATCATTAATTCTTCAAAATCATACGCTTAAAATATTCTTTGTATATAAGTTTGTCTGAAAATCTGACCAATACAAGAACATCCCGTGACCAATGTGAAAACATGTGGACATGTGAACATGTTTTTACATAAAGAAAAGATACTATGGAAAATATTTTAGGATTTTGTTAAATAGTACTTTAAGAGTCCTTGTTAAAATTTTAAAATAAATTTTTTTTCATGAAAAATAAAGTATTCAATGCATTAAAAATTAAAAAAGTTATATATATATATATATATATATATATATATATATATATAACTTATTTTAGATTTCTTAACAAATATCATTAAGACATTAAAAAACCTAATATTTTAATGGACCTACTTGTTCAAGTTTTGTTAATAAAAAAAACAGAGAAGAGTTGTGAAAAATGAGAGCTTGCATGACTCTAATAAAAAATTGGCCAAATGAGGATTATTAATTAGTCTTAAGCGATGTCATGAGTGCATGCCATAATCTCGACATTATTGCATGCATACTTAAAGAAATAAAATTATGTGTTAGGCGCACTGTGTCAATGTCACGGACTTGAGACTCTTTTCCCAAAAGAAAGAGGAAGAAGCTAATGAAGAGTTATAGAAATTTTCCCTCATCTTGTGGTAACATGATTGGATACTTCCAAATTAAATTTTTAAAGTCACTGGGTATGAGACTCGTTAAGCTATGTTCTATGATTGATAATAATACTTTTAAGTTTTAACTATTATTTTTCTTTGGCATTTATGTGTAAATTATATAATAGAAAGTAATCTTTTTCTTTTTATGTCAATATGAGATTTAATTATAGATTTTGCATTTATTGAACAACTTTACTGCTTGAGTGGCATCTTTAAAGTACAAAGATACGCATTTAAATATGCAACTTGACTTTATTATTATTGTTTGTATTTACCAAAATATTTTGACTAGTTTTAATATGTTTATGGTAAACATTTGTTTATGGACAAAGTTGATTCTTAATCTCAATTCGGAGAAAGAAATCACTTTCTTTTAGGATTCTCAAGTTCCCAAATTGTTCTTTTAGAGATGTTAAAGAATAATTTCGAATGAAAAACAAAATTGTATAAATCGAAATTGAAGTGTTTATGCATAATGTGAAACTTAGTAAAAATAAGTAGAAATAAAAGAAACCTTGTTTTGAAAAGTAAGAAAATCAGTAAAAATATGACAAGTTAAATGACATGAAATGTAAATGACAGAAGAAAAGTGCAATTAAGTAAATTTGAAAAATAATGTATAAAGTGTTGAAATTAAAGAGCATGAAATAAAGTAAAGCAATTTAAAAGGACAATGAAAAATAAACTTGCAATATGTAAAGTGTAAGAAAGTAAATTTGCAAAAGAAAATAAATAAGGAAAGCAAGTAAAAGGAAATCAAATGATCTCGAAAGAATACTCGATCGAAAGTAGAAAAGAATTTGTAAAAAATAAATGACTGAATGTACATGAACTGAATTTAAAATTACATAGAATTTGTAAAGGGTACAGGAATTAAAGTGTATGTAAACATATTGGACTAAACTTGCACTGTTTACTCGAATGTCAAGGACAACATGAGTTACAAGTGTTTGAGTATAGAATTTTTAATCCCTAAGTGTTTCCATCCTCTTGGTATTTATAGACATTTTAAGTAACTACACCTTTTACAGGATTTTGACATGTGTCTAAAACAAAGATAATTGTCTAATAATTATTAATAATCCTTCTCAAGCAATTGTCAGATCTTTATTAGCAATTCTCGTGTTACAAGTAACTGCTTAATCTCTGTCAATAATCATTATATTATCTTGATCTTGTATTTGCAACCTCTGCTAACTTTTATTTCAAATTCAAATCATTTCTTTTGAATTCAAACTTAAATTTTCAAACATTTGCTGGCTTTTGATCAAGATCTCTTGTTTCTTCTTTCAAAAATTTGTTAAGTGTAACTATTCTTTGAATTTCCATTTCGATTCTAACTCAAAATTACAACACTTGATATGAAATTGAAATGATTTTTCCTAATTTCAAATCGAAACTATTATTTCAATAATTTTGAATCATTACCACAAATTTGACTCTAATAACACTAAAGTCGATGGTCTCAATGTTCGAGACTCACTCGAAGTCACCACTTATAGTATGAAGTCAAAAATATCTGCTTATAGCCAATTGAAACTAATAAAACTTATAATTTTTTATTCAAACTATCATTTTTCGATATCAAATCGAAACTACTACCATTTTAGTAATTTTTCAATCGAAAATATTATCTCGATAACCTAAATACCTTTGATTCTAGTAGAATCGTATAAGGTTTCAAAGTAAGTCTTCAACTTCAAATCGAAATCTCCTAAATATCAAAAAAAGTGTTATTTTTATATCAACAATATGTATATAAAATAAAAAGGGAATGAGCAAGTAAATTCCAGGAAGCGAAAGATTGGAGATCGAGTTGAATCAAATAAATGTTATTTTAAGTCTACATTGAATATTAACTATCATTAAGAAATAATAAAGTATTTGAAACTTTAAGTTCTTTTTAAAAGTACTATATATTCTGATCCACGTATCTAAAAAACCTATGAGATCTCAGATACTGCTATATAATTTACGTATCTATCTATTGCTAACTGAGCTGGACTATATTATATGTAGAAAATTGCTCTTCACCACTTGCAAATTAATGCACTCCATTTGTACCCAAAATAACTTCGAAAGAGGGTGTAACTTACAACTAATGAATACCGGACAAATATGATAAGTACCAACAAGGGTTGCGGTGCTGTTAAGTGAGCCGCACTCAACCTAATAACAATGTGTTTGAGAATTAGTCTTGCAGTAATACTTGTAGTAATACATTGATTAAAGATAAAAAAAACCAAATATATATGCTATTTTTTTTACATAAATTAACAATATGTCTAGTTTTTTGGCCAAAATATATCTACAAACATTACTGTGAGTTTAACTATCAAGCTGAAAGTAGTGATTAGTAAAACCCTTCTTAAAGTGACGACTACGAGATTCAAATCCCTGATATTATAGCTAAGGTTTGTTTGGGATCATAGTTCACTTTCACGTGTGCTCAATTTAAAATAATTATATAGATATTATAATATAAAAAGACTGAATTTACATAAATTGAAGTAAATTTTTATTTATCAACATAATTATTAATAAAAAATTAAGATGACAAAATCAGAATGTATCGTACAAAGAGAGACCTCAACTATTGATCTTTCACCTAAAAATTAAAATTTGCTTGTCAAGTTTAATAAAATTATTAAATAAAAATTTAGGATGACAATATCAGAATGTATCTTTCACTTTATCTTGTAAAGACTGCTAGTGCTAATAGAAAACAACCCAACACCATGTGTCATTAATAATTATATATTGACTCAAGTCCTCATTGACGGCTAGGGTTTTTTGATGGTTTCTTTGGTGCTTCAATGAAGGTTGCTTGGTCTCATTGCTTGTGAGTTCTTTTTCTTCATTAACTGGAGGTTGCGGGGGTGGTGAATTAGTTGGTTTTCCCCCGAAAGTCGTGAAGAATTGCCGAGGTCTCATGAAACCTTAAACAATTCTGGTTCTTTGCCTCTTATTGAGGCAAGTAAAACTGGAGGCGATAAGCACAATTGAGACAAAACTCTCTTTGAAGGATTTTTTAATTCTTAAATGGAAGATTGATTTCAATTGTGGATAGGGGTGTAAATAGGTCAGGTCACCCGTCAGGGGCATATGGTCTGACCTGCCTAAGGTCTAGCTTGTTTAATAAATAAGTTAGATTAAAATATTTTTAAAAATCTGTTTAACTAAAAAGTCAGGTCTCAAACTATTTAATAGGTCTTTTAAACTTGATAGATCGACTGATATATGTTTAACTATATATAATATAATATATATTATTATAATAATTATAATTATAATTATTAATTTATTATAATATATTAATATATATTTTTAATTAAATTTTAATAAAAGTTAATAACTAAAATTTAAGTTAGTAAATTAGAATGTAAATAGCATATTAAAATTATATTATAACTTAACAAACAACTCTTACTTTTACATATGTTCATCATTACTTTCTTATTCTAGTATATAGTCGATGTGAAATTTGGAGATATATTGTAAAATATCAAGTTACTTGGGGATGACCTTGACAACCAATCCCTGGAGTGCACGCACCTTTGCAGTATATGTGGCATTAAGGGGTCCCACATTGGTAAATGTTCTTGTGATTACTTTTGTTTTCTGTTGCATGTTAGGTGTTTTTATAGACATTGATGGGTAATTGATGTTGGAGATAAGATCTTCAGAGGAGTTCCTTGGGCAATTGAAGTTAGTCTTAAACATTGAAATTATGTTTTTCTTCGAATAGCCATTATAACAAAGGAATTTGATATAGTCTTGCACATCTGTTTCAAAAGACTAAACTAGGGTTGAGAGCTCTGAGTGGTAGAGCTGATCAAGGTTGAAGCCATCAATCAAGTCCTCTCAGCAGTGATTGAGTATAAATTCCTGTTTTCTCCTTTTTCTTGAGTTTCTTCAAATATAGTTGTGTTATACGCATGCTAATTAATTTGTAGGATAATATTTTCAAGCTTAATTTACACATAACTACCATTCTTTAGAATAACAATAAAAATTTCCTGTCAATGTATTTCTTTTTACTTTGTGAGTTTAACAGTAAGTGAGACTTGTCATTATGTCCCTAATGATAATTAATTGGATCTGAAATAACACATTTACACCTAAAAATAAATAAAAAATCTTATCGAGATAAACTGCTCTTTTTTGTGTGCAAGAGGGTACCTTTGTGTTTAGTGGTGGATATTGAGATGTACCTGAGAAGACACGTATTAATGTTTTCCTTCGAACAGCAGTGAAGTGTGTTGAAGCGATGGTGGTTGGTACTTACAAAAACACTTTAACGTTTGGGTCAGACTGTGCACAATTAGGGTTAAAGCTAAAAAGTAATAGTTACCTGTTGAAGGTGATAAAACTTGATATTTATATAGTGTAATTAGAAAACATGTTCCCTTAATTATAGTAAAAAATTCCTATAAGATCGGAATAATAATACTGCAGTTTTGAGCAGTCAAAGGCGTTTATGGACGCTATTATTACTCAAAATCATGATTGACAGTTACGGATAATCATATGATTTATCCACTGCACAAATCTCGCGATGTGGTAGTTACCCAAGTGGTAGTTACCCAATGCCGAGGTCAGATATATATTGTGTCGGGGTTTCAATAGTATCTCAAGCGAACTCTTGTTGAGGTGTTGATGGATTCCAGTTGGATACATACTGGGTTGACCCATGAGACCGAGTCCCGGATCATGGTCCCGAACACTTTGCATTATACTCACTTCTCTGTCGAAATGCTAGACTAAGCATTTTACCTAATTAACAAACCACATATGAGAAGTTGTCTGCTTATGTCACAGAAGATTCTGCAGACACGTGGTAGTCTTCTCATTTGAAGTTATTCTTTGCAAAGCACCCAAGGTTCCAGAAAGGATTGCTCATCTTTGTTCTGTTGGGAACTTGTATGGCAATTGGTGATGGTGTGATTACTCCTGCAATATCAAGTGGTAGTTCATCTAGAGGAGCCTGAGCTTCTATAATGATGTTTACTTCATGACTTCTGAAAGCTATCACCTAAAGTTTGGCTATTTGACATTACTTGTACAAGTAAAAAGGAACTTAATATTTTTGTAACTATATGCCAACTTGATATTTTGTAACTTGGTATATCTCCAATTCTCACATCAACTAAAACTTAGAGTAAGAAAGTGGTGAATATCTATAAAAGTAAGGAGTAAGTGCTAAGTTATAACAAAAGTATATACTGATTTATTAGAGTTATATTATTGAATTAGTATATTAGAACTTTAATGTAATATTTTAAAAATCATACACTTGTTGACCTATTTAAAGGTCTAGGCCTGTTGACATATTTTAAGACTTAAGTTTATTATGTAAATATTTGTTGACTTATTTAAAGATAAGTCTGTTAACCTATTTAAAGATTTTATTGCAAAGTAGGTCTTGAAATAGACTTTTAGACTAGGTCAGACTTTTTAAAAGGTCAAATCAGGCCTTAAAAATCGGTCAATTTCAGACTCACATGCCAAGCTCAAGTCTTATAATTGAAATACATGTCAAGTCTGTTTAAGACAAAGTCTTATGTAACTTCACCTATTTTTACCTTTAATTGTGAAGTGGAGGTTAAGTAGTGAGAATTGAAGGGGTTGGGAATCTTGGGTGTGCTTTGGAACTTTGAAGTAAAGGTATATCATTTTATAATAGATTATCATGATTGAGGAGAATGGAGGAAGTTGGAGATTCACAACTTTCTATATATAGAGTACCTAATGTGATCGTGAGGACTCATTAATGGCAACTGCTTAAGGCATTAAAGGTGGATGTAATTACCTTCACGTCATATAGGTTATTTCAATAATATTTTGAGTGGTTAAATATGTTTTTAGTTTATGAAAATATAGTATTTTTTTGTTTTGGTCCTTTTAAATTTTTTTTTGTTGGTTTGGTCCTTTTAAATTTTTATTTTTTGATTTTCATCCCTATCGTTAATAAAATTTCATTAAATACTTATTTGACAAATAAAAGTTTGACACATTGTTGTCACGTGTCCTTCACTTTGATTATCACATAAACACTTAACGGAGGCTTATTAACGATGAGGACTAAAACAAAAATAAAATAAAATTAGAAGGACCAAAACTGAAAAATAAAAAATAAAAGAACTAAAACTAAAAAATACTATATTTTTAGAAATTAAAAATATATTTAAACTTATTTTGAGTGTGCATGAGAAATATGAGTTCCTCTTAGATCTGTGACAAATAGATAAGTTTAGGGGGGGAGTTTGTTGATTGGTGTCGTATGCATGACTGGGATTTACAAGATACCGATACACTTGGAACAATTATTGTAGTGGATATCAAAATGTTTAGGTTATACAAGATTAGTTTATGGCAAATTCGGAGGCTCTAGCAAGATGCCCACAAGCTCAAGTCACGCATCTTGTTTTGTCTCACTCAGATCATGTGCCGATTTTGTTGGATTTGGATTGAGAAAAAGAACCAAATGGGATTGGTAAGAAGGTGAAACCATATCGGTTTTAGAAGATGTGAGTCACAAGGATTGTCACAAGCTCGATCATTAGTTCTGGTTGGCGTAGACCTTTAGAGGAGGGTGTGATGAAGGAGCTTGCAAATAAAATTAAAAAATTAAGGTAGTAATTGAAAGCATAGAATTTCACCAACTTTGAGCATATTGTTAAGCGGATTAATAATTACATATTGAGTAGATCATTATTAATGACATAAATTGCACAAACATAAAAAGTTTGAAGGATAACATTATTCTAATTAGAATTAGGAAAACAAATTATAACTTCTGTGTGAAACTAGATGACAAAGGGTATTTTCAAACTTTTATCTTGGTGGCATTATTTCTTTCATGATTTCCCTCTCCCTTGTATATAATTACTATTATCTAGCCCAAGTTAATATTTAATAAATTATCAATATATAAAAATATAAAATATGGTTTTTTTAATTCGTGATTTTATTCATTATGTTTATACTTATAAAATCTTAAAATCAATTCTTAATTATAAATATTAAAACTTATATGCAACTGCAGGAGTAATTTGTATAAAAACAAGAAAAAAAAGAGTATTAGTGGCTTTGAAAATAAATTAATTATCAGCTATAAATGCTTTTTTTTAAAAAACTATGTGTAATTTTTCTATTGAAAAGGATGATTTCTGGCATTTTCTTCTTCTTCTTCTTCTTCGTTTTTTTTTTTTGAGATGGTATTGGGTTACTGTTAAATATGCACGGCCTTTGATGTGTGGTACACTTGTACTCAAGTGTAGCAAATGGTCCTTTGTAAGCACAATTGAATATGGGCATGGCCCATTCTGATTCAGCTGAGTTTCGGCCCCACCGGCCACTTTCCATGGTGCAACTTCTCGCAGAAGGTTTCTACAAGGTCCCAGGATTTTCTTCCTCCAAATCTTTTAATCTTCTTTGTTTTCTCCCCCTTGTCTCCACTCTTCTTCGAGCTGCTCTTTTTTTCTTTTCTCTTTCTTTAACTATCATCCATTAAAGCTTTCAATTTCGAGGAAAATATTGATAAAAAGAAAATAATGAATTCTATTGGATTACCAATGCCAATGAACTAGGCACATAATTGAAAACAATGAAAAAAAAGTCCCAGTTGTTTGTTCCTCTTACCTTCTACAGCCCGTTCAGACAAACACCACACACCATTCACAAGACAAGGCACTCTAGATACAAAGATACATATACATCAACAATGATAAAAGCAATGTACAAAAAGATAATGATTGGTGCTGATAAAGAGTCTCAGAAAAGTTTCACATAATATATAAAGGTGGCTTGATAACTTAAAAGATTTTTTAATCTTGCTTTATACTCAGCCAATATATTTTAGCCATTTCTTTATGTTATGTGAGGCTTTTGTAACACTCTTTATTTATGCATCTATCATTTTTCTATATACATCCTTGATGTAAAGGAACTGATCGATGTTCCATCTAAACCACTCTATTTAAAATACCTATTATGTAAACCAATGATTCGATTACTTTAATTTTGGCACTAACTTGGCTGGGAAGAAAATATAAACATTTCAAGTATCATGACGACACATAACATGTTTAAATTATAGTCTGTAAATCATGATATGACCCAATAGAAAATCAAATTTTTTAAAGAAATTTTTCACTTAAACCATAATTTGAAACTCAAAATCATATTCAAACACAATCTAACCATAATTTTGCTATACATATTATTTATAGATGAGACTTAGTTTTCACACTATAATCCAAACATGCTAATATTGTCTTACATATATATCAGTATGAGCAAACCATAACAAAATGCCCCCTAACGCTAATATATAGCATATTTAAAATGTATAAGCTTTTTGTACCCAAATAAAAGAGTGTAAGCTTTTGTTGGAAGAAATCTTATCGTTTATTATGGCTATTGTAAAAGTATATCTTCTGGTTTGAGTCATTGACGTTTAGGCTTGCGATTGGTTCAATAATGTCTCAATCTCTCACTGCTATCCCTACTGCGAAGAACTTAGATTTAAATTTTTTGGTTAAGTAGCAATATAATATATATGTAATACTTGACAAGTGATAGAGTTAAGCCACTAAAATTAAGCTAGTGGTATGAGGTCATAGATTCAAAAAAGTAGTTGAGTTTTATTCAAACAACTTGTACATTATATCTGTATGTATATGTATGTTTCATGACTTTCATCTAACTGTTGAAGACCGCATTATGAAATCTGTTCAAAATTAAAAAGCAGAGAAACCACAAGTCATTAATTAATCAGAGTTACATCAACATGTAATCCTGCTCTAAAACTTAGCTCTCTTTAGTGTATGTCCATTCAAAATGATTTGTTTTTCTTTTTGGTGAAATGAAAGCACGTATATATCCAATAGCTCTTGTTTATCTATATATGCTAGCCTAGAAAGCACGGACACGCCATTTTACTGGCGTGTCCACGTGTCGGACACGTGTCCGACACGGATACATAATGACACCCACACGACACGCGTGTCTCACGTGTTCGAGTATGTCCAATTAAAAAAAATTATTATTTTTGGCTCGGACACGGCAGGACACACCGCGAACACGGCCAGGACACACTGCAGACACACATTGGATACAACTCATTAAAATTAAAAAAAAAATTGTTGTGTGGCAGTGTACTAATATCACGCCCACAAGCTCAATATCATCTGACTCACCCTCAAGAAAAATCTTCTATTATTCCTCAATATATTGTGTTCACTGTGTGCTAATGATTCAAGTTTTAAGTGAGTTTTACTCTGATTTGGTGGTTCAATTTTTTAATTATTGTTGATTTCTTTTTTAATTATAAATGAAGATACTTGTGTTGTCATTGAGGTGTTGTGTTTGAAATATTTATAATCAAAATTATATATATATATATATATATATATATATATATATATATATATATATATATATATATATATATACCGATGTCCGTCGTGTCCGTGTCCTAAAATTTTTGAATTTGGTGTGTCCGTGTCCGTGTCCGTGTCGTGTCGCGTGTCCGTTTCCGTGCTTCATAGATGCTAGCCATTATTTGGTTTGTCTTCAATTTTTTTGTTTTGTTTATGATAGTATCTCTAATTCAATATGTGAGAAATTAATCTCTTAAAATACTATTAATTTTTACTTTTTTCACCATCAAGAGTAGGGATGACAATTTTACTTTCGCCTCATGAAAGACTACATGAGTAATACCCGTGACGGGGGCGGGTAATACCCGTTTAGTGTTATCCCCGTTTAATAAACAGTGGCGGGCGGGGTGGTTCCCCCCATACTTGCGATGTGCATCAAAAAATTTATATAAATATTTTATATAAAATTATTTAAAAACTTAATTATATAAATTAAAATATTGTAAAGTTATATAAATTAAAAGTATTTTAGGTATTTGACATTATTTTTAGATTAAGTTATGTTGGACAAATTTTAAAAAATTATAGTATTATACTTTTTTTCATTTTTTATTTTTTTAATTTATTTTTTTAAATTTTTTGAATTTTTTTACAATTTATTGGAGTACTTGCGGATATCATGATACCCATTTATCCTCGGAAAAAAGATAAACAAGTACCTACATGGATATAAAAACGAGGACAAAAGTGAATATTATTCATGGAGGCGGGGGACGGGAGGCTACTGCCCGTGTCCGCCTCGCCCCATTGCCATCCCTAATCAAGAGGCACACTTTTTCTCCAAACTCTTCACACGTCTTTTCATCATTGTTACAAACTGCTTCTAAACGTAATATTTCCAAGGATGCTTCGCTCTGTATTCCATTCTTCACTTACACTAATTTCTATCATCCAAATTTTTTATTTCTTAATGAATTATTTGTTTACAGTAAATTAATGGAAACAAAACTAATGAGGTGTAGAAAAAGGTGCACAAATAGTGGGGTTTGAGTTGACTTCATCTGCATTATTGATTGACTTCCTGTGTAACATTCAGGGAATCAACAGAAATAGTGAATCTCCAATATATTCTTGAAGAGAACTTAGAATAGCTTAGGAACATAAATTTGGGTGGCTATTGGACAATATATATATATATATATATGTGTGTGTGTGTGTGTGTCAGCATTGACCAGCGATCTCCATGATGACACAAAGATATTGTCGGTGAAGGATATATGCCTCCCATGTTTGTTGCAGTTGGGGGATCTGCACTGTGGCTGAAACCCACTATAATAATTCTAAAATGGAGAAACTGTATCTAGTTATTATTGACCTTTATTTATGATAACATCTAAGAGTCAAGAGATTGTTAAGGTTTAGCCCTATTTAGTCGTTCACTCATTCTTGATTGTAAGAACATTGAACCATGCCTTGTGAAGGGACTGGGGATTTTGAGGATTGGTTCACGAGTCAGGAGGAGTCATCAATAACAATTATCATCCTAATGGAATCAGAGAAAAGAAAAGCCCAAGCCATATACGGAAGTTAGATAAAGGTGTGGTGGGGTACTGGCCCCTGGTGTGACCACCTAAGGTGTATTAAGTCAACCCCTAGCTAAAGATTATGAGGAATGAAGGGTTTAGAGCTTGTACAATTCTTCATATAGAATATTCACAGAAAAAAGCATGAGAAAATTGAGAGGTGGATTTGCTTACTCTATGATCTCAGTTGAAAAGGAAATGTATGGTTCAAATTTTAATTTATTTTTTGAATGGCATTTTTAAATTAATGATATATAATGTTTTTTTTTCTAAGGGTATCTCACACCCATTGGTGTGAAACTAATTGCTTTGGTTGTGAAAGTTTTGATCCCACATACAAAATGCAAAAGATAAAAAACTACACTTAAAATTATTACTTAATATTTTTTAACCATTTAATATTGTTAATTTAAAACACTGCCAATTATTGGAAACCAGAAGCATGTATTTGCTAAGCTGTTAATTTTCCTACAACAACTTACTGAAATGATCGTAAAAGAACGGGAGATCATAATCTGAATTAATTAATAATGACCGTTGACTCTATTATTTCCTACACTAATAGCATCAAAGGGTTTAAAAGAAACAAACAAAGGCAACAGGATCTAAGAAAGAGAACTATAGTGATTTGCAATAAGCTAGGGAATAAGGGAAGTCATAAGGTGAAAGGAAATATCAGCTAACGCAACTACTTCACATGGGTACTTTCACGATAAGGTGTTTCTTGATGCATATTTATCATACATGTATTTGTCGACAACTTTATATCCTGCATTGTATCCATCCATATCTCCTCATTCCCTTTGTTGCTTAATTTTTTTTTTCCCCCTTTTTTGTGATTGGAAAGAATCAAAAGGGATTTGTATGATATGCATTAGAAGCACCTTTCCGTTTTCTTCCCTTTCTTTTCTACTTCTTCAGGCCTTTCGTTCTAAATCACCTCAGTTATGTTCCTAATTTGTCCTCACGTAGTACTAAACTATAATACCCACCACCAGTTGTGACTAGAAAGAATCAAAAGGGACATGAAATGAGTACAAATCCACTGCAAATGCAATCCAACCATAGATTAGAAACGCTCCATTTGGATTTTCTGAAGAGGGCATCAACTGCAATGCTGCCATCTCTCTACCCATGCTGATTTATTGACCCCACCTAATTATAATGCTATATAGTAGTCTTTATCACATAATGATATCTAGTTACAGGTGTAACAATCTATTCATTTACAATTTGTTTGAAACGATTAATTTTTTTTATTTAGATACTTTTGAAAAATTAAGTTATTTTATAAAATAATTATTATGTTTGAATAAAAAAATTATTTTTAAAAAAATTTTTTTACATAAAATTCAATGTAAAATAATTTTTTTTTAAAGTTAATAATTATATATCTTGAAGATTAAAGTTTATGATTTTTTAACTTATAGATTATTCTTTACATTTTTTAATATGTAAATATTATTTTGTTTTTAATCAAATAATTTTTTTAATTTTTTATATCTATTTTAATAATTTAATGTATAAAAATAATTTTTTTATATCATTTAAATAAATTATATTAATTTAAAATTACTTTACAATTAATGTATTTAAACATAAAAATAAATTAATTATAAAATATAATAATAATTAATTATAACAATAATTAATTATTAATATAATATATTATTTTCAACTTTTTCAAACACCCTCTAATTTGTTGCTGGAAGATTATCGAGTATACAAAGTATAACTTGGTACATAACAGTAAACCAAAACTATTCGTTTTCTTGTCCTTAAATTGATGGCTTACATGTGTACCAAAGAGAAAAAGTTATGGCTTATAAGTTGTGAAGAACCACGTCCACAATCTTCGGTTCCCTTTACGTTAATTTGTTGAATATTTTCTCTGGGAAAACTCAAGAAATTTTGTGCAAATTGGGAAATGGAACCGTACTACTGCGTTTGTTATCCATTTTACTTAATCGCAATTGAAAAAATGTGTACTTTTGAGGCGCCTAACGCCACATATAGTGCTCTCTTAACCGTGTCTCTTTTCACTGCCATAGCATTTGTTTTTATGATGATAGCTACAGTAGTGGATGGTATTTATTACGCTTCTGGAATCAATTTGTTTCTTTTTATAATTCTACAATTTTTTAAACTCAGGAATACTATTATTTTCCATATTTTAATTTTATGACTGATTTGTATATGATAGCAATGGTTGTTACTTCTAAATCAATTTATTTGTAACTTGCTTCAGTTTGTTTGTATCACTTTGTCTTTTGTTAAGTAACTTAAATCATTAAATGATATATGTCTTTTATATTATTTATATATAATGTCTATTTTAATAATTAACAATCTCATTAATTAATAAAGTCATTAGGATTAGAGTAGTGGTGAAGTGTTTAAATAATTTATATGAGATTAAACCTCATTGTCATCATTAAATATATAAAAAAAATAAAATTTAGGTCCATTTATTTATATTCATTACATTTATTTTATCAATCAAATTATGATATATATATATTTTTTAAAAAAAGAAAAAAGAAAAAAAAATATTAATAAACATATATCATAACTTAATTAATATAATAAATATAATAGACATAAAAAATGAGGTCTAAGTTTTGTTAAAAAAAAACCCTCATCAGTTAATTTTATAAATCTTTCTCTCTCTTATTTATTATTAACCTCATAAATCCAATTTACATTACCTTAAAAAAACCGTCAAAAATAAAAATTAAAAAACCTTTACCCAATGCCGTGAATCTAGAACATAGGCAGCACCGCAGCATCTTGTGAAGCAAATTAATTAACTTTAAAGTAACAAAGAGAAAGAGAGAATGATTAACCATGGAAAGAGGATAAATAAGACAATTGCATATCATTTTTATTACACCGTTTTTATATTATTTTTTAATAATAGAATAAAAGAAATATACATTTTAACACACTTTCTATCTTTTTTTAGCAAAAGAAGATATACAAAATGATATTAAAAAACGATGTACAGTAAACATTTATCTAAATAAGAGAAATAGAAAAGGAAAAAAAATAGCAATCTTAGAGTAAATAAATGCAGCAGGACTTGGAAGGTGCAATCGATTATTATTTTTAAGAAAATAGTAATGAGAGAAAACACTCACAAAGTCATTTTTTTAGTAAATACACATTTAAAAATATATGTTTTATTAATATTATTCAAACTACATTAATTAATTTACTAATTAAATATAATGTTGTTTTTATGGCGAACCTCAGACAAGTTAACCATAAAAAAACATTGAATGTAAATGACAAATGGAATAATTAAGATGGAAAAAAAATACTATAAAAAGCAAATAAAATGCTAATTTACACGAAAGCATTTTGTAACAAAAATGTAATTTGAAACTTCAGATCCACCGTGAAGGTGGAAATTGTTAAAAGCATAGCATTTGATTGGTTAAAACTTAAAAGGAACGTTGTTAAAGCCGGAGTGTACAATGAGTCATAAAAGCTTTTGATTCAGGTTTAATTGGTCAAATCATATGATTGTATTGGATATTTTTTTATATATAATTTTTTTATTATCAAATTTAATAATTTTTATAATTTAAATTGATATCATATAATAAAAACTTTATAATTCAATTTGGTCCAATTGCCATTTTGATTAGTCTTAACTGGTTTAACATGATCCAATTACAAAAATGATTATAACATTAAACTAAAGTCAAATTAAATACCAATATTTCGATTAAGGTGATTGAATTGGTCAATCTAGTTCGATCCAAATAATAATGGTTTGAAGAAAAATTCATGTCATTTTTATTTAGATTCGTAAAAATAAAAATGTTTTTGCGTGATATAGTATTGGTAGAGATGAAAATCGTACTGCTTTTACCTGAATTTCGAATGACTAGCTTATTTGAAAAATGAGTTAAGCTCAAGTTTTTTAAAATTGCATTTCAAGTAAATTCATTTTATTTCTCAATAAAGTTCTATTGCTATTGATATAGTGTTTATATTTATTTATAAAATTATATTTTATTTTTTTATGATCTTTTAAGAGCTGCATTTTAAAAAAGCTTAGCTTAAAATCTTATATTAATCCTATCTTGTAATTTCATTATTAGTTAGATAATTTGTAATACTATACCTGTTTTCATCAAAGCAAAAGCTTAATTAATCCTATCTTGTATTTGAAATTATATTACATTATTAATAACACTATATTCATAAATGAAAATATTAATTGTTGTGTTGATTTAAATAAAAAAATGCGCAGGTGTTTAATTCTTGCTTCATATTATTAAAACAGATAATCCAGCTACTTCATTTTTTAAATATCATAACCATTTTCATGAATAGAATAAGAGAATGTTTGGTTCAATTTTTTTAGCTGAACCAACATTTTTTTTTGTCTTTAAGCTGTTGCACGTTGCATCAACATGCTTGGGTGATGTTGAAGAAAAAATCAACAGCTTTTAATTAGAAAAAAAAGTTATCATAGCAAAAGTGAAAATTTGAGTATTTTTTGAAAAAAAGTTGTTAAGATTATTTTATACTTTGAGATATAAATATCATTTTTTTAAATCAAATAACTTTTTTATTTAATTAAATAATTTTTTTAATTATTTATATTTATTTTAGTAATTTAATGTATAAAAATGATTCTTTTTTATAATATCAAAACGAAACAGATTAGTTTAAAATTATTTTTCAGTTAACATATTAAAACATAAAATTAATTCTACTATAATTGATTATAACAAAAATTTTTTATATAATAATCGATTATTGAAATAATCAAATTTTCGTAACTATTTCAAACACGAATTTAACTTGATCGTGATACTTACCTCCACGAATGAGGGCTCACCATCAATATCCCTTCATTCACAAATTAAGATCTTTTCAATTTTTTTTCTCTCTAGTGATCAATTATAAGAGAGAGAAAAATACAAATGTTATAAATAAAATTTTACAAGTATGAATGAGTCTTATCAATAAATTTTTTTATATTTTTTTCTTCTATAATTAACTATTTGAAAGGAAAAAAAACTTGAAAAAATCCTGATTCGTTCGTTCACCTGTAGCGTGGAAACATAAGCATAGAACTCTTATTACTTATAGTAGATATATAAGGTATAAGGTATTCGTTTTGACTAACTTACATCATGAGCTTTGAGCCTTATAAAATTATATATAGCGGCATGCCTTCTCTCTATCATAAAAAAAATTCTTTAGAATAGACCCTTTATATTAAGAAATAGAGATAATCACTTCCTGATATGTTACAGAATATTTTTCAAAAAATAGATAAAGATCTTGGCCATTGTCCTCAATTAACTACATGCTTTGATGACCTGATAAAAGTTAGAAGAAAATGTTGAGATCTAAATAAGGATCTAACAATGGGTGCACATTTTTCTTTAATACGTGTGATAGTGAATTTTTCTGTGATCTTCTATCCTCATATGTGAAGGTCATAATATAGGCCATTAGGCAATTTGAAGCACACCATAAAGGATTGCTGGCCCACAAACTGAGCTAAAAAATTAGTTTTTGGGTCTGAAATGAATGTTGAGAGTTTTTGGGATACATACGGCGCCTAAGCCCAACAAGAATAAAACATTAATTTAGAGAAGACACTACCCGGGCCCGGGGTATAGAGACCCCAACAAAATTCAGCATGAAGCGTAGTTTAAGTCCCTGGGAGGACCCCCAACACAGTATTAAGCTGGTGTTATGTGTTTGTTTGTTGGGCTTTGCTGTGTCGTGGCCTTGTTGGAGCTAGTTTGCTATTTTGTTGGGCCTTTCAGCTTTATACTGATGACCAAAAAAAAAGTTTGTTGTGATTAGGACTGTTAAACGGATCAATATGACCCGTTTAACCGCAAGTTAAATGGACTGGGCCTAAAATATATTGATTTAAAATTTTAAACGCATTAATATGTTTTTAGCCCGACCAGTATAAGGGCAACTCGATGAGCCTAAACTAATTGCTTGTTTTTAATTTTTTTTAATTTGGTGAGACTTTTTTTTATTTTAAAATTAACATATCATTGCATAAAAACAAAATCACAAAGTTAAAATAAAATACAAAATCCAAATGTCTACTTCAAAACAAAAGCATATTCTACATTTAAAACACATCAAATCAAACTCCAAATTCATATTATTAATAATTTAAAAAATAAATAAATAAATATGTTAATTTAAATGAATCAATAATTTTAAAGCTCAATTCACTCAATTTTAACAAAAAATAACCTAACTTACTAATATGTGTTATTGATTTGAGACTCCAAATATATAAACTTGTGTCTCTTAAATATATGATTTTAAGTTCATATCAAAATTTAAATGTATAAAAATAATATTAATAAAAAGATTCTCACTTAAATGCATAATAGCATTTTAAAAAATTAGTCTCTTATTTATAAAGTAAAAAAATACTCTAAAAAAAATGTAAATTTAGTATAACAAATTTACATATTATGATGATTTTAGTTGTGACATATAAAGTCACGTTTTCTTTTTATTTTGATGAAGACATATACATAGTCCCTTTAGAATTTGGATAAACCTCTCAAAATTTTTAAGCCTTTACCCGTATAATAAAAATATTTAACTTTTTTTTGTTATTTAAATTCAATCAATGAAATTAATGTAAAATAAAAAATTCAATCAAAGAAATGAAGTGTCCATCCATTGGAGAGAGAGAAAGAGAGGGACAGAGAGAGAGCGGCAAAAGAGAAGAATTGGAAATTTGGGGAGAAAGGAAGGAAGCTGAAAAGTGAAAAGGAAGGGCGAAATTCAAATATGAAAAGGTATAGGAATAGGGAGTGGGTCAAAGCGTGCGTCAAAGTCTAAAAGTGTCTTCCTCTCCTGGAAAAGGAAAAGGAAAAGGAAAAGGACTGAAGTCTGAATCAGGTACTTGCTTGCTCTTCAAATCATCAATTGAGGTTGGTGTTTATTTGTTTTTCTAATACCATACTTCCTTCCTCTCTTTCTCTACTACTCTTCGCTTCACTTGGTGCCTTTTTTTGCTCTATATGTTGTTCGGATTTCCTTCAACTTTGGCTTTCCATTTCATGACCGCAAAACTAACATGTATGCATGTGTTGTGTGGTGTGGGAATGCTTTGAGTCTTACATTACAATAAAACCGGTGTTTCCTGTGATTACTTCATGTTCATGCTCAAATTACCCTACTTAGGGATGATGAACTTAATGCTGCTCATGTTAATTTCCTTTCCAGGAATGACACGTAGTGGAGGGGTGAAGTGATTTTAGTTCAGAAAAATGGAGCAGTATGATATTCTACAACACATTGGCAAAGGTTCCTTTGGTTCTGCTCTGCTTGTTAGCCACAAGCACGAAAACAAAAAGTCAGGCCACCCTCATACTCATTATTCAACATATCCTTTTTACTTTGCAGCTTAAATTAATTGTTAATTGTTAAGTGATATATATAAACTCATGTGTTATGTTTGGTTATACTAATACTAATAAGCTCATGTTACGTTGTCTTGTCTTCATTTTAGGTATGTCCTCAAGAAGATCCGCCTTGCCCGCCAGACTGACAGAATCCGTAGATCTGCTCACCAGGAGGTAATACCCTCCTTTTTCCTCATTGCACTTCTTGACATGTTGGAGGATGACTGAATTTAACTTCATTAAAGTGGCTTACCTCTTTCTATGGATTTTGATGAATAATTGTACTTTTCTCTTTCCCCTTTTGCATTCTGCATGTTAGATAAATACACCTGTGTTTTTCCATTTGCAGCTTCAGAATTTAATGTTGATCTTTAAGCCTAATTTCTATTCATTTTAGTCAATATCGCATTTGAATTTTAGTGTAATATTTAGAATACATTTCTTTCTATTTGTTGGTTTATATTTTAAAATGTGAAACAAGATATTATGTTGTCTTTCTAATTAATTAGATTGTAAGATGGTGGGTTGATTCCTTGTTTTGCAGATGGAGCTTATCTCTAAAGTTCGAAATCCATTTATTGTGGAGTATAAAGATTCCTGGGTAGAAAAGGTCAGCCTTTTTTCTTAATCAAAAGTTCAAAACTTTATAATTTTGTAGCTTTTTCTTGTTCTGTTGTCTTTTTTTGTTTTGCTTGACTTACTATGAGTGCCAAGAGTCTAAATTTTGGTTTATGTTGACAAAAGTAACTTTATTCTGGAATCTGGCCTCTACAATTTTAATGATTTGTTCTTCACTTGTTTCTTTATGAATGCTGATTTCTTATCATACTAATGAAGGTCTTAATAGTGGAACCTCTTTTTGTCACATATCATATGGGTTTATAATTCTTGATTAATTTGTAATTCTGAAATTGGCAAGCTGGTACCTTCACTTCCAGGGTTGTTTTGTATGTATCATCATTGGCTATTGTGAAGGAGGAGATATGTAAGTCATGATTCACATTGAATTCAAGTATTTGAGGAACTCAGAACATTTATGAAGACATTTTATCTTTTAATTGCTAATTATGTAGTCCTTTAATTTCTTTGTTTGTACAGGGCTGAAGCTATTAAAAAGGCTAATGGTGTTCATTTTCCTGAAGAGGTTGGTCACTCTTGCAGTAACTCCTTTTATTTCTGAGCTTGCTTAATAATTTTCATTCCTATTTGAAAGCTTTTTGGAACTTAATATCTTTCAACTTTGCATACAGAAGCTTTGTAAGTGGCTTGTTCAACTGCTGATGGCACTTGATTACTTGCATGCAAATCATATTCTTCATCGTGATGTCAAGGTGAATGATTTCTCTAAGTTCAATTACTGAAGATGTTATGTAGCTGGGTATCTAAAATCTTTGAGGACCAAATTTATATTGATGTTTTATCCACATCGGTTTCAGTGTTCAAATATATTCTTGACAAAAGATCAAGATATACGTCTAGGTAATGGCTTTCTTCATTCTATTCTCACACTGCACTTAGACTTCATGTATGTGTTTGGAGCCTGGACATCTCTAAGTTGTACCTTGTTTTAGTATCCTATCCTTATATTATGTATGTTGGATGCAGGTGACTTTGGTCTTGCTAAAATGTTGACATGTGATGATCTTGCTTCATCAGTGAGTGTTATGGCCAAGATATTCTTTTGTTCACTGTTTCTGCGTTTTTACTTGATCTCTTACTGTGCATTCTTGCTCTACACTTAGGTTGTGGGAACTCCAAGCTATATGTGCCCAGAGCTTCTTGCTGATATACCCTATGGCTCTAAGTCAGATATCTGGTCTTTGGGTAAGATAGATTTATTTTGTACTCACGAATCACAAGATTGCCTAGGCTTAATTACCTTTTCCTTTCCCCACTTCTACGATATCTTTTCAATTGCAATTGACATTGGTTATAACTTATAATATTTGTCAGGATGCTGTGTATATGAAATGGCTGCTCACAAGCCAGCTTTTAAAGCACTTGTAAGTTACTGTCTGAGGCTGGCAGTCATTCATTATTATTATTTTAATGAAACATTACTCAAAACTTTTTAATCTTAAGATAGGGAATATGATGGGGGTACAATAATTCATTTGAAACATTGACTATTATGTTGTTGCATCGTTAATGTCCATGGTGATGTTTGAGCTATTTCATTTTGGAAAGCATCTTGCTACTCATTCATTTAAGGTGGCATATTGACTTTCCGTTTTCACATTTCTGAAGTTTGGAGCACAACATAAAATCAGTGACTTTTTTTATTGTCTTCTATCTGAGCAGGATATGCAAGCACTGATCAACAAAATAAACAAGTCTTTAGTGGCTCCTTTGCCAACTGTGTATTCTGGTTCTTTGTGAGTCCTCTATTTCCTATGAATCTTAAGTTCTTTAGACTCCTTATCTGTCTTATTCCCCTGTTTTATGTAACTGTTATGCTAGTGCCTATATCTATAGCATTTGAATAATGCGAATGCCTGTTTTGTTCGAGCATGCATTCATGCAGATACTGATCAAATCAAATTAATAATGACCCTTCAATGCATTCGTAGTTTGTCAGGTTTACCATTAGATTTTGTCTTACCTATGGCTGATAGGATTTCTGATCGGATTTCAAATTTTTTTTGTGGATTGGAAATTTAAGCACTCTTCCGTCCATAAAGTGATCTATGTTAAGAGTTATGTCATTTTAAAAAATATGTCTACAGCTTTCAATTCACTTATTCAATAACATGATTTGTGTAACTTATTGTGATATATACATCTTCTTTCAGTCGAGGGCTTGTCAAGAGTATGCTGCGGAAAAATCCAGAGCTTAGGCCAAGTGTATGTTTTCTCTCAAGTATTTCTTTGCATTTATCAAGATGTGGATTAATTGATGAAAACTAGTCTATAAGAGAAGCACATATATATTTGTCCGTACATGGCTTAGATATGATTGTCTTTGAGTGATAAATATGAGACAGATGTCATCACAGCCAAATAAATTTAGATGCAGATTTGGATTTTGTGGTCTCTCTCTCTCTCTCTCTCTCTCTCTCACACACACACACACACACACACACACACACACATATATATATATATTGTAAATTTTCTTTAATTATAATTTTGGCTTTTATCATATAAAAAAAAGGTTTTAGCTTTTCACCTTATACGGTATAAGGTAGTGGAGCAATTCTTCTTGATTGATTCCTAGTGTTCCTTTTCCCGGGCTCTATTCTTATGGCATATTACTTTTTGAGCTCCTTATATACTGTGATGAGCTATTTTCTGGTTAAGTTATTTGAGACTTTGGTACTGGAAAATGCGTAATGGGACATAAACAAATATATGGGATTTCGGGAACTTAAGCTAGTTTTTCACTTCTACTTAACATGCATGTCAATAGGCTAGTTATAGGACCATTTGTTTGGTTTCCTTTTTTACCTTACCTTTGGTGCAGTAAATTTGTTATTATGTGATTATATAACTATTAAGGTAGTGCCAGCCTTTACTTTTGTTCTCTCCATCTATTCCTGTGTTGATGAAAAATATATTTTTAATTCCTTGTTTTTCTCATCATTGTTATCAGTTTAACTCTCACTTCTGCTTTTATGAAGTACAGCAAATAATTTTATATTGATATTTGAAGTGTTAAACATTTTAAGTTAAATGTCATTCATACATTTCATGAAAGGCACTGTTATATTTGTAAATTTAATTGATTGCTGAAGTGTACTTTGTTCTTTTTCCACCCTTGTATAACTTTTTAAGGCAAATTCTGCTTGGTTAATTTTATTTTGGTGGGTTTATTCAACACAAATTAAGCACAGTTTGTTTTGACAGGCTGCAGAGTTACTAAATCATCCACATCTTCAACCTTACATTCTTAAAATTCACCTAAAACTAAATAGCCCCAGAAGAAGTACTTTTCCATTCCAATGGCCTGAGCCAAATTGTGTAAGGAGAACTCGGTTTGTGGAGCCAGAATCTGTTTCTACTCTTTCTGACAGAGATAGACGATCGTCATTCAGCAATGATAGGGCCTTGAATCCTAGTATATCTGGAACTGAACTAGGTTCTCTGTGTTCTACTCAAAGAGCACAAGGATTCTCCACTTGTTCAAAAGAGAAGCTCTATGAACTATCTATTGGTTGTGTCCGTGAAGAATGCAATACTAGGAGGTCAAAAGCCACAAAGTTCTCAACTGTTGACAGGATGCCAAGATTGACAGCAGCTAAGGAGTCTGCCACTGCCAGACGGCAGACAATACCATCAAAGATATCCCATACTGGTTCCAAGCGTGATTCAGTAAGTTTAAGCTCTACACTACTCAATAGCTCCATTTATCTTGACGACTGCTACAGAATAAATAAAGAGAAAAATAATTTAACTCATGCTGAACAGATTGAATTAACTTCTCAACCTCTACACAATGATGGGAATTGAGAATTATGTCATCTTTGGATCGTAATTACATAAATTTTTAATACAAGGGAATTTGGGTTTGAATTTTCCTATATAATGGCTTTGATATTTGAATTTATGTATGATACATTTAGGCTCGGTTTGCATGCATGTGTGAATATATGAATGTACGCCTATATTAGCAATGTAGAATGTCATTAGATAATGATTTCATATTAATGTCTTGTAGAGCTAATTGGTTTATCTGTTTGCTTATCATTTCAGCTTCTAGCATCTCCTACTCCAGCAGGAAAATTTCACCCACCAACTCGCAGAGCATCCCTTCCACTGCCTACAAAAGCCATGGCCACAACAACCCCTTACAGAGCCAATGTTGGTCTTCTTCGAAGTGTGGACTCTCCTGATATTTCTGTTAATGCACCACGAATTGACAAGATTGCGCAATTCCCTCTGGCCTCTTGTGAGGATCCTTTCTTCCCTGTCCGTGGCATGTCATCAACATCAGCTCAGTGCTCTTCTAGTTCCCCAGGGAGTGCTGACTGCTCAATCACAAAGGACAAGTGTACAATCCAGGTTGTGGACAAAGTCAGTGTCCCTACCAGTGCAAGTGATGCTTGTCCTTGTGCTCCAGTACCAGTTTCATATGGTAATGAATGCTCTGAGCAGGTGACAACTTGTGTTTCAAGCCATTCCTCTGCTGAGTCTCGTCAGCACAGGTTTGACACCTCGTCTTACCAGCAACGTGCGGAGGCATTGGAGGGGTTGCTCGAGTTCAGTGCGCGGCTGCTACAACAACAGAGGTTTGAAGAGCTTGGGGTGTTGTTGAAGCCATTCGGGCCTGAGAAGGTTTCTCCAAGGGAAACAGCTATTTGGTTGACTAAGAGCTTCAAAGAAACTGTGGTCTAAGGTTTTCTGATGCACTTGTGTGATCATTAACATCGGACAATGTAAATGAATGTAGTTCCATATATGACGTTAGAGTCTGAAGAGTAGCTCCTAATCCTATTGTTCAAGTTGACACCATTGACATTGTCTGAGATGTCCGCACCAAGTTAATGACTTTCTCAGCAATAGATCAAACTGAAATGTTCAGTTTTTCTTTATGTGAAAAATTAGTATTTTTAAATTATAAAATATTTTGTTTAAAATTATGAGATAAACAATCATAATTGCTAGTTTGCAATGAATTTTTCTTTCAAAAACAATCATAATTGATTGCAAATAATTTACTTTTATCATAAAAATACTAGTAACTAGATATTGGTTATATAATATATTATTATTAACAAATTACATATTAATGTAAATATATAACAATAAATTTTGTATAAAAGTTCGTTGTCAGTGTATAAAAAAAATAAAATGAAATAAAAACAATTGCTTTTTTTTACAAAATAAAATATGATCTGCTGTCAGCCCACCTTGACTAATGGTTTCAGCCTTTTGTTTGCCGGTGGGGAGGGGGGTGTTCACAATGTGTGCGTTTTTTTTTTTTGGTAAAACTAGGTTTTCTCATTTCCAAAAAAAGCAAATCACACGAGTGGAATAGAAAGGTGAGAAAGTTTAGTAGTTTGTAGAATATTTTAAATGGACTATCTAGGTATCAAAAAGAAAAAAAAAAAGAAAAAGAAAAAGGAGACCGGGCCATATAGTGGATAAATTCAGGGTGAAAGAAAGCTAACAGCCCAGTTCTAGAAACAAAATCTACATTGGAGCCCAGGCCGCAACATGGTGGGTGTAGTGAGAGGCCCACAGTCATCGTCATCTTCATCGAAGGGTTTCTCTCCTCTGCTCTTGGATTCTGCAACTGCAAGTGGAGTGATGGAAGAAGCAGAGATCCTAGAACTATATGAGCTTCACTATTCGGACCTTCTTCTCTTATCTTCTTCGTCCGATGAGGACCTTTGCAAAATGGATTCAATGATTCGAACCATAATGGAAACCCTAGGACCCACGGGTCCAGGCCTCCTGGCCATTACTGGCGTCCCCAACGCATCCAAGCTCCGCTCACAGCTTCTCCCACTTGCTCGCAAGCTCGCTCTTCTCGACCACCAAACCAGTAAACGCCTTCTCAAGGTACACTGCTCCCTTTCCTCACTCTCAACTATTATTCTATTTTTTATCACTGGAAAATGGAAATGTCCATTTATTTAACTGGAATCACAAACATGGCTCTATCAAATTCCTAATTTTTAATCTTTTACTTCATTTTTGCGTGCGTCGGAAGCTTCTGAAACATAGCACTAGAATGGTATATGTTGATTGAGTTTTGAAATGGTTATTATTGCTTAAATCTATTGGTGTTGTGGTTAGCATACAGTTCACGTGACTGTCTGGCGGAAAAAAATAATAATAATGAAAAGGGGAAAATGGAATGCAACTGTATTTGAACTCTTAAGTTCATTTTTAAAATTAAATTTTATTGGTACAACTATTAGCTTGCCAAATTGGTAATGGTAAAGAACTAAAGATAGTTGCAATCTATGGCGCCACGCTTGAGCTGTATCTGTTTTCACTTCAGCGGTAGAGATTCTTTGATGAACATAGGCTTCTTTCCATTTGGTTTTTATATGATTTGACTGCACTGCTGTGTAAAACTACTCCTTTGAGCATGCGTTGCTTGGCATTTCGCAATGCTATTCACTGCTTGTTTATTAAATTTTTCATTACACAAGCACCAAGCAGGGGTTTAGGTTTACAGTTAGTTAATTCAATTTTGTAGGTGTGCTCATAGTGCTTGCGTGCTTTTCTAGGAGCACAATTTGGGTAGTGACGTTCCTTTGAAAAATCCGGATAGGAGTGTGTCCTCCTTTGCTATGCTACTGAAATATGCCAAAGCTCCAGAATTGACCAAAAGTACGCCAAGTAGTGGGGCAGATGCAGATTGCCAATTACATTCTGAAGAGAATCCTCATGATGCTACGAGAGAATGTTATAATATGGAATTCAAGAATCTAGGGAGTACTTTCAAAGAGTTAGGATTTTGCATGATGGAGCTAGGGCTTTGCCTTGCTCGAATATGTGATAAGGCTGTTGGTGGCAATGAGTTAGAGCAGAGCCTATTGGAATCATGTGCGGCAAAGGGCCGTCTTATACATTATCATTCAACTTTAGATGGTCTCCTCCTTAAAGAAGTTGAGAGGAGCAAGGCAACTGGCAAAAGACTGGCTAATATCATGAGGGATCAGGGCTGCTTAATTATGAATGGGCAGAAACCATTAGAAGGATCAGAGTTGAACTCAATTGCCCATGATGATAATTTGTGTGGGATTCATTCAAATTTATGGCAGCAGTGGCATTATGATTATGGTATATTCACTGTTCTAACAGCTCCCTTCTTTCTTTTGCCATCTTGTTCCGAGACAACGATAACAGAAGATCCATTTCCTGCGTCATGTTATGATGAATGTCCATCACCAAGTGGGCATACATCCTTGCAGATATATGATCCCAATAAGAAAAGTGTCCTTATGGTGAAGGCCCCTCCTGACAGTTTTATCATTCAAGTTGGAGAATCTGCTGATATCATCTCTAAAGGGAAGCTTCGCTCAACCCTGCACTCTGTTCTTAGACCTGCAAACTTCGAAAATTTAAGCAGAGAAACTTTTGTTGTATTTCTGCAACCTGCATGGACTAAAACGTTCTCTATCTCAGATTATCCTCATGCAAACTTGATGTTCAGTGGGTTCAATGGTCAGTGTTCAGTGACAGCTGATGATGAACAACAATTTGGGCAGGATAATTATAAACCAAGTCGTGAAATTCAGAAAATAGTTCCCTCACTTTCATCACGGTTGAAGGATGGGATGACTTTTGCTGAGTTCTCACGTGAAACAACAAAGCAGTATTATGGTGGTAGCGGTTTGCAGTCAAATAGATGACTAGTTTCTGGTTAGTCTTGTTTCAATGTATACCCTGTGTCAAAGCAATAGATTTTGAGAAGTTAACTTACTGATTATGTATTTTGGTACTTTTTTAAGGATAATCATATATTTGCAAAGAGAGTATTCAATAGAGAAGGACTGCATTTCAGTTAATAGAATGGTAATAAAATTTGGGGAGCTTCTTAACACGGGAGAACTTTATATTTCCCTTTTACTTTTTCTCTCCCCCTTTGTCTGTTTTATACTTCGATTAAGGTTGATTCCAGTGGTTAGCTACATGTGCAAGCGATCTTCAACTTTGTTCCAATAGCCTCTATAAAGGAATTAAAAAAGAAAAAAGAAAAAAAACAGCCGAAAATAATGACCTCATCATGCAAGTAAAACAATGCTTTATCTTCCTGCTGCCAGCCAATAAAGAATGGACGTGCATTTTATGCCTTTGCTCTTTCAGCCTTTTTCGCACTCACATTTTATATAGTGTCAGGAGATATTTGTCAGGGAAGGTTCGCGTCTCGGTCATTTGCCTTCATTCACCCCAAAGCTATGGCTTAAATCTGCAACCTCCTTACATACTCTGGATAATCATTACACACATCTATTATAGCTACGTGACTCATAATCACAAATAAATGTCTCTTTTTGTTGATGATGTTATTGTTTTTCGCTTTGGATATTCTATAAGTAGCACATTACTCAACTGACCTGGAAACGAATGTGAGTTTGGGGTTTGTTGTGCCTGGAGAGGTCTTCTTTGGTAAATAAAGCAAAAAGAAAGCATTTGAGTTTTAAAAAAAGATGGGGTATAAAGATAAAAAAGAAAGGAATAAGGAAGCCTATATAAACTTCGTTTGTACAAAAAATTAGCCACTGGATGGTAGGTATCGCTTTCTCATTCCTTAGTGGTCCAAAAGGGTAACCAAAATTGACTGGAAGTAAATAATTAGAAGAAAAAAAAATTATCTTTCTCCTAAAAATAACAAGAAAGCACATTTGAAGTGGGATTGAACTCCAAAGGGAGCAATTATCATTGAGAAAATGAGGCAAAAGGAATAAAGTTTATATCTTTTGTCAGAAGGACAGAACAAAAATACTAACAAAATCAAAAAGCTAAGGCTGTTGTTTCTCATACCCTGTTTTGTTCTTTCATCAGATAATTATTATTATTATTATTTTTTGGTTGATTCTTCAGAAAATTATGAGAGTGGATTAAGATTGTTTACTTGCCCGTGGCCGAAAATTTGAAAAAGCACCTCCAGCTGATGACGTCTCTATGCACGCGCATTCTAGCACATGTCCCCTTCTGGAGCTCAGCTTTTGTGTCCAACACTCTGGAGAAAAATGGTTCTGCTAAAACTTGTTTGGACTTCCTAACCTGTCGGCCTTGGACGTTGCCAACTCCTACGACAAGGAACACCATTTCTCAGTTCACCCTCAAAGCCTATGAATGTCAGAGCTGCAGCGGCTGATTCCTCCTTCAAACAGGAGCCAGAATAAGTACCTTTCTTGAATGGTCCTATAGAGAGATAGGCTTTTGGAACCAGAATGTATATTTTTTATGTGCCGTGATCATATCTAGAACTAGATGAAACTCATTTATAACCTCATTTCTACTTTTCTAACTATATTTCACGCTCTTAATTTGTGATATCTACGGTTGGAACTAAATCTAGCTACAGAATTTCAAATTGTTGTTAAAGAAAACAACTTCATTCTCCCAAACAAGGAATAAAACTCATGTCTACTCAGAGCAGGAGTGACTACAGAGATTTACATCATGTGTCTTATTGCATGCTTGATTTAGTTTAAATCATGGGAAATACTCACTTATCTTTTTAAAAAAATTAAATTATTTTTAATATAAAATAAATTATTTCAAATGTACTTTTAATTGGTTCAATGAAATCTTTGTATTTTTCACTGCTAGTCTCGGATAAAAATCATCTTATCTCAAACAGTATATATACATCTTTTAAACACTACATGAACGTTGATTAACGAAGTATAAATTATTAATTAATGAATATGTATAAATATGTAAATTTTGCAATCTGATCCCGTTAATCAACTTATATACATCATTAACTATTTTTTTATTCTTCATTAATCAATTTTTTACATACTCATTAACTAACTTCTATACATTATTAATCATGAATTTATATTTTATTAACAAATTTTATGTGGTATGAAAAATGATATTACTGAAAATGGATTAAATTATCGGAGTTGTCATTTAATGGTGTAATTGATGCACCCTACAGTAATTCTTTCAAGTCATATGATTCGAACATAATTTAAATAAGATTACATATCATAGTACTGTAATTATTACATTATCAAAACATGTCCCAAATCATGTGTCTTATCTTTTTGTCTTCATAATTAAGTTCGTTCTCGCCCAATAGCCAATATTTTGTGTCTCCCATTTAGGACGCGGGTATATGCACCATTCTACTATATTTTTATTTATTTCTGTTAGAATCAGGAGATGGAAAATATAGATATATTGAACAATCTGTATATTTTTAAATATGTTTAAAATACAAAATAATTTTTATTTAATAAAAAAGGATTATATAATAAAAAATAAAATAAATATAATTAAAATAATATTATATTAACTAAATACAAATCAAATTAATAAAATATATTAACGGATACTAACACGTTAATATCACATCACGTTAACAATCCTAATTAGATTCCTTTTTTATTGTCATGTGAATTCTATATACTTAAAGCACGAATGATAAGTCTTATTTATTAGTATTGGGATTAAAATTATTTGTTACTTTTCCTCTTCTCTACCCTCTATCCCCAATTAAATAATTATAACTAAAGCACAAAAAAATTCTTTCTCTTAATTGATAAAAACTTCTTTCATAATTCTTAATTTTTTTTAATGAATTGTCAAGAGACAAGGAAGGAGAATAAAAGGGAATTATGATTTGAATCCTTTAGTATTGCTCGGTAATGATAGTTGCATCCGTCACTAATAGCTGAATAATATGTTGAACAATGATGAAAATCTTTTTTAAATCAGGACAGTCCATAATTAAACAGGTAGCTATATTTCAAATGAATAATGTTGGAGTCTGCGATAGGAGCCAGTCAGCCAGTAAACCACATGTGATTGCAAAGATTTGTGTTAGTCATATTGTCAACAAATTCTCCCTATGCCCTAGTCTCTGGTATATAGCACAAAGCAGATGACAGTACTTTTTCTTTCTTTCTTTCCAATGTGGGCTTCATAACAAAGTACTTCATCACATGTTGTTTGACCACTCCTTAGACCCTTCAACCAACTTTATCATTTGCTGAGCAGACACTACCCCCTAGTAATTAGCATGGTTTACTTTTTACTTACACACTTATATATATTTATTACTTTATATTTATATAATTTTTATTATTTAATTATAATGAATTTCATCTTATTTTTACACTTACTGTTTGATTCTGGCACGTAATCCTCCATACGTGAGGTAATGTGATTCGTAGAGACTTAGAAGTAGCATTTTTCTTAAAGACTCTTGGTTCCGGTCCCTCAAAGATCCCACTATATATATAAACCTTGAGGCTGCCACCTCTCAAAGTCTAAGCAAATAACATTCAAGACCATCCTCCACAGTTATTCAGCCCTGACATGGAACCCAAGTTCACAATCAGTTGTCGCCGAAATGAGTTCCTTCCAAACGGTGGCACTCATTTGCCAGAGAGCCCGAGAGTACCAATGGAGTTTCTGTCAAGGTCATGGAGTGCCTCTGCCCTTGAGGTCTCCAAAGCCCTGCAGCCATCTCCACCTCCTTCTTCTTCCATTAGCATATCTTCCAAGTCTCCTAATCCTAATGGGACTAATTCTATTCCTGAAGAAACTACTGGTCACTCTGAGGAACTCTCAACTATGTCTGTGAATCAGTTCTCTTTCGCTTCCTCTGCTACTTCACAGCTTGTCCTTGAGCGCATTATGTCACAGTCAGCAAGAGAGGTGTTTACTATGTCACATTGCTTCTAACTTCTAAGACTCTGCTTCTTTCATCAAATAACTACACATTATGTTGTTCTTTACAAGCCAGAGCCATTATCCTTCTTTTCACAGTTTTGTTTTTCTTTGTATTGCTCCATTATCTTGGTTTTAAAATCATCTCATGTGTGATTGTGATGTGTGTAACAGGAAGTGTCTCCATTAACTTCAGGTAGATTATCTCACAGCAGTGAACCTTTGAACGGTGGTGGTTCTTTAACCGGAACAGATAGTCCACCAATTTCTCCCTCTGATGAGTTTGACGATGTTGTTAAGGTATCTCTCTGCTCCTTTCCCATTTCTTTTGGGTTGGGGTGGGGCCCTAAGGGTCGAGTAGGTTGGTGAAGTGATTATACTTTTGCAGTGAACAGTGGTTTCTCAGAAGTGCAACAATAGTATTGTAAGTTTGTAAATATTTTATTACATTGTTATGTCTCAGCAAAAAATAAAAAAATAAAAATTATTACATTGTTATGACTTGTTACCTCCTCTTGCCTTGCCAACTTCACTTTTCAGTGCCATGTTTTGGTTCCGTGATAAACAACAACAAATACTACTACTACTTGTTTTAATCTGGAAAGCACTGTGTTTGCTTTGAACAAAATTTAACTCCAACTCGACGAGGAGGAAACTTTTTCTAATTTTATTTAATTTATTGTCGCGTGTCCATTAACTAATTTAAATGAAGTTAAATAAGATTAAAAATACCACATGATAACAAATTAAACAAGGTCAGAGGAAATTCTCTTTGGAGTGCTTTTGTCAGCTAGTAGATAATAAAGCTTAACAGTTAACATATTGGGTTAAGAGTGTTTTAATAGCTGAAGACTATCCTCTTATTAAAAGCCACCGAAAGAAAAATAAAATATGTAAAAGAAGGTACGAAAAAAAAGAAACTTGAGGGCCCCAACTGATTCACCTGCCACACATAGCTGATTTTAGTACCCTTGGCTGCATGGAAGAAAGGTCTTTGTTCATACCTACACAAATAGATTGCTCACTATTGGTGGTGCTTACTACTTACTGCTCAAGGTTTTTCATGCATGAGAGTTAGGATCACCTTTATTCCCCCACTCCCACACACTAAAAAAAAAGTGAGAAAAAGGAAAAATGGGAAGTAGAGTTCTAGAGGGTTATGGCTTTTCATTTAAAAAATTAACATTTTGAAGATAAGTTTTGGATGAGATCGGCAGAGTGTTGAAGTGGCTAATTGACGCACGTTACAGATCAAATATGGAGGTATGGTTTTCAGTCAACTTGCCTGCTGATTGTTTCACAACAGGACAAAGAGTTTGACTGTCCAATGTACTTGTATTCGCATTCACGTAAACAACCTTCACATTTTTCTCGTAGGGAGAAAAATTCCAATTTGGCCATTTACTAGATAGAATAGAGCTGGCACGAGCAAGAATGATGAAATGAAACATTGGAACTAATAAAAAACTGAACACCAACAGAAAATAGTGAGGAAAAGACATGCCATGTGCCAGTGACTTATGAGTGACAACCATGAGTATTGTCAGCATTTGTTTTTTTGTTTTTTTTGTTTTTGGAGAAGTAACAGTTTTATAATGTTAAATCAATACAATATTGGAGAATCCAAAGAAAGAGTAATGCTTGGCTTCATCAATTTGTTGCAGTTTTTTCGGGCAAACAATTCTATTCACCCCTTATTCAATGGTGGAAGAACCATGAGTGCTAATATTGGCAGTGCCACTCCTTGCTCCGGACCTAAAACAGTTGGAAGATGGTTGAAAGAAAGAAGAGAAAAGAAGAAAGAAGAAAACAGAACCCATAATGCTCAACTGCACGCTGCTATTTCTGTAGCTGCGGTGGCAGCTGCTGTTGCAGCCATCACAGCTGCAACAGCAGCCTCATCTGCAACCAGCAAGGATGAGAAGATGGCCAAGACAGACATGGCTGTGGCTTCTGCAGCCACATTAGTTGCTGCACAGTGTGTAGAGACTGCTGAAGCAATGGGAGCTGAGCGAGAACACCTTGCTTCTGTGGTTAGCTCTGCTGTGAATGTCCGCTCTCATGATGATATCACTACCCTTACGGCTGCAGCTGCCACAGGTAGAGTTTTGTGCATTCATTAGGCACTAATGTCCTATAACACTGGATAGTTTTTTCTTATAGAGAAGAAACCATTTATTTAAGCTACTGCTCTTAACCAAAGTTGATTGACTGGGTAAGTTGTTTCAACAGTATAGAATCAACTAGGATATATAGTTTGATTGTTGATTAGTCCCTCAGTACCAGAAGGATAACATATGTCTCACATTCATGCGTGCATGGGTTGTGAGAGGTAGTAATAGTCCTGTTTTGTATTTTCTGGCTCCTTATATTGCCACTTGAAGGATATGGTCCTTTATATATATGCAGCTCTACGGGGGGCAGCAACCTTGAAAGCAAGAGCATTGAAGGAGGTGTGGAATATTACCGCAGTGACACCACTAGAGAGAGGCATAGGGATTGGACTATGTGGTAAAGGCAATAACAGTAATTCTAGCACCAGTGATAGTGGAGAGATTACCAATGGAGAAAATTTTCTGGGTGGCTGCAGCCAAGAGCTCCTTGCTAAGGGCAGTGAATTACTCAAACGAACCCGTAAAGGTGATGTCACTAACAAATGCAGCTATATATTAGCACTAACTCTGAATCTTTTCTCTCATTTGCAACAAGATTTAACTCCATTTTATTGATAACTGTAGGTGATCTTCACTGGAAAATAGTTTCTGTTTATATACATCGAACAGGCCAGGTAATTTTTCTTTTAAAGATTCACAGCAGATGGAATTGGATACTTGTCCATTCATCACAATGCTTGCTAACATTTCAGGTGATGCTGAAAATGAAGAGCAGACATGTTGTAGGAACCATTACCAAAAAGAAAAAGAGTAAATTGCCATTAGCTTCATGACTTTATTTTGCTTTTGTAGAGGCTTCCTGACCATTAAAAGAACTCAACTTCTGCTCTTAAATTTGTAGATGTTGTGTTGGATGTATGCGCAAATTTACCAGCATGGCCAGGAAGGCATCTGTTTGATGATGGTGAAAAAAGAAGGTATTTTGGATTGAAGACAGAATCAAGGGGGATTGTTGAGTTCGAATGTAGAAATCAAAGAGAATATGATATCTGGACTCAAGGGGTTTCAAGACTTCTTTCCATTGTTGCACAAAGGCAAAACAGAAATGGGATTTGAACTCTCCATCTAATACTGATGTCTGATGATTACCAAGAGTTTCCAGCTACTGCTGACTGCTGAATTTAATTCAAACTATATGTGTTTAGCTGTATTTGCATCTCCTTTTAAAGGAACTAATGGACTCTGTAACTTCAAAATGAACATACTATCTGATGTTTAAATTTCTAGAACCGTAGGATTTTTTTTTTGTTTTCTTTTGTCTACAATGCATCTATCAAGTCCCCTAGAGGTAAGAATTTTTCCAGTACTGTTGTACATTATCATGAATAGCAGTCAGATGGGTAATTGGAGTGAGATTTGTCCTCCATCTTTTCTTCGGGGAATTATTTTTGGGGAGCTTGCATTGCTAAGTAGGAGAGAGAAGGATTTGAACCGACTTCTCCACGGCTATTACTAAATACTAATTCACTTTAGAACAATAATTCAGTTCCTTTCCATATACAGAAAATATCTTAATTGCAACTGGAACCGTTGTTTTTTGACTTTGAGATGGTTTGTCTGCTTAAAGTGCAATCTTCGTCAACACTAAATGGAACATCAAACAAAACCTAATGCGAAAAGGGGGTGCCACAAAACCAAAGGAAAAGGCTCACACGTTAAGGAAGATCCTTTCTTTTCTTCTAAGTAATTCCTAGAGGGACTGCCAACACAACAAAGGAAAACCATCATGGAGAGCAGCTCCTTATTTTAAAAGACAAAAATCAGGCCAGAAAGAAAATTGGCTCTGCTGTGTTGGCAACTAAAAAATTAAGCCACTCTCTGCTGATGGCTCTCAGTCCAATTCCGCGCAAGAGCCAATAGGAAAGGATAAGTAGATGAAGAAGACAGTGCATTAAAAGATGTATTAAGAGACGGAAACAATGATATCATTACTCTACAATTTGTCGAATGTAAACCTGCCCCTCCTAATACGAAGGTAAAACCTTCCCTGGCATCCATAAGCTTTTGACATGGAAGTTCCTTTCCTCCCTCGAATTTCGAAGGGGAAAATGAACACTACACAGCATTTTTTAATACTTTTCTTTACACCATTCTTGGAAAAAAGATAAAATGCATGTTATAATGTATGTTTATCTTGTTTTGATGTAAAATAGTGAGTGAGTGAACATCGTTACTCTTTCAAAGGTGAACCACCACGAGCAATTTTATTCGTTTCGACTTCGAGTCTCGAGTGGCGAACCAACTATTGAACATACATGTACCAATCAATCAATATAAATAACAAGGCAACGACTAGAAATCGTAACATGATAAAAGAACACAAAAGAAGAAAGGGGGACAATCGTAAATGAATTTACAATTCTCGGCAAAATTTCTTCGTTTATCAACAATTTACCAACAGCCTTGGCCAGATTCCATTGTGTTCAAAACACAAATCAACAAGACAAAGACATAAGATTTTATTTGATAAGAATTTGTTTCTCAAAAACATCCTCGTCTCCATAGAGAATAAATATGTGCCAAGGAAAGGAATATATGATACAATGATATCCTCAATTATCAGCAGCTCTGAAAATAGTGAGCAGAGAGAGGAATAGGTTGATAATGTCCAAATACAATGAGACCGAGGCCCAAATGTATTCATCGTAGGAGTATCTCTTGATCAGGTTATCTGTGTCAAATATGATGTAGCCACAAAATATAATTGATGCCAGGCACCCATAGATCATCACAGATAACTTACCCAGTGGAAAGAGAACCTGCAAGGAAAGGAACACGCTATGAGAATTCAACCAAAACGATTACAAGGGGGGTAGCATATGGAGCAAAAAAGTTTGAAGACCATGTTACCTGAATCAGGGCAAAGACAAAAAGAACTAGCACAGCACCGAACAAGAAGGGGCCAAGAAAGTTGAAATCTTGGCCTCTCCTCGCGGCCCAAAATGTGTAGAGAGTCAGAGCGATCACCACCACCGTAGTCAATATGACGGATTCCAGAATAACTTTCTCTGTATGCAATCTCCAGTCTCATTAGAACAAATTCAAGACAACGTAAAACTAGACAATTCTAACTGAAAAATGCACAAGCCAAAATATATAAGAGAAGCCCCAACGTTTAACAACCAAGGTCTCAAATTGGTTTTTACTGTTGGTTTTGTTTCCCATTGCAAAAATGGTAGTTACATAAATACTGCCAAAACAGGTAATAACCAAATCTCATAACTCCATTTTCAATGAAAGGAAGTAGCCAGTAGGTAAGAAAGAGAAGAAAAGCAGTAGCACGGATCTATCAAAACATAGAAGCCTAAAGTAACCAAGAAGATAAGTATTAACAAAAAGCCTTGACATCCTCCCAATCCTCAAACAAAAATCTCTCCAGTACAGAGCACGCAACCCATGCAATCGACAATGGATGAACGTGTCCCTAAATCCCTAATTCTATATCAAGAGTAATCCTAATTCCTAAAAGCTATTCTCCTCTCAAAAACATCTAAAGATGAAACCATTGTCCCCAATCATAATGATACATCAAAGTCTAAATTTTAACCAATCAGACTAAACTCAAGTTCCAAGTTCAACAATTAAAACAACATAAACCTCAAATTGCGGTCAAAAGCATAGCTTTAGAATATCTAAAACGTTAAAAAATACAACAAATACATACATTGACGAATTAACCCAAATTATCAGAGTCAGAATCAAAAGAAAGGAAAATTGGAAAATGCGCAACTCAATCATACCGCTAGTAAATGCGCAACTCAATCCAACGGCAAAAGCAAGAGAAACGGTGAAAATCCCTAGGAGGAGGTAATTAACGGGATGCTTCTGGTGATAATAGTAAAGAGGACATATCGCTGCATGCACAAAAAACGATCGTTAGAGAAAATGAAAAGGAACTAAGTAACCGAATCTGAAGCACTTAGCGAAAGAGTGAGGAGAGTAGACGCACTGATAAAAGGGACGAAGATAAGGACGATGTAGAGGGCCAAGCCAGCGCCGGTGCTGACGAAGAAGTTGGTGATGGGGCGAACGGTGACGACGACGGAGGCGACGGCGATGGTGACGAGCAACTGGAAGCAGATGATGGAGTAGACTTTTCGGATGAATGACCACCGCAGTTCGGGGCTCTCCAACATCATCGGGTAGAGGGGCCTCGCCGCCCCGCTCTCCACATCCCCCCCTATTTTATCGAAAGGCTGATTCCACATCTTCCCAACTTGATTTCTTCAAGCTTTTCTTTTTTCCGGTAAAGATTCTTTGGTTCTTCACTGGGAAATGAGGGAAAGTATTTTTTAGGGATTTTCGATCTTGCTTCGTACGTGGAATGTGGATGAGACTGTGTTTGTGGAAGTTAATAAATAAAACCGCTCACCAGCCTCGTGGTGTTAATTAACTAAAGAAACTTCGCGAGGCATCGCTCAGCTTATAATAGTGGGGATGCATCGCCGTTATACGCGACAATGTCGCGTGGGTTGTTTTCTTGTGGACACGTGTACGGATGGTAATGAATGTTCTAGATTTGTCGAACGGTGATTAGCCAAGTTTGAGTAAACCTAAAGGATGTTTTAAATTAAAATTGGACTTCTTGTATTCATATCGACCGCATTAGCACTTGCCAGAATGTGTGAGAGAATATGCTTAACGTGCGGGTTCCTTCACTTCGTTCTCGTCTTTTCCATTTCTTTTATGGTCCACCCTTATTTTCTTTAAAATTTTGGCAAAAGAAAGTAAAATGAAGTAAATACTTCAAAGGAATTATTATGTTTTTTTTGTTTTACATATAAAAATATTTTCTTTATTATGATTATAAAATCTGCTTTTATTAACACTAAAGATGAGTGCAGATCAAACACAAAAAACACTTAAAAGATGAGAAAATAATTATATAAGTTTAAAAAAATAAAAACTCATGAAAGATGCTTCCAAATCCTCGAATAATAGGTTATGATGCTTTTAAAAACAATCCCGATTTTCTTACCGCAAACAGTAAAACACCATTCTCCACACTGTAGTTTGGCTGACGTCAGTGATACATACTTTTCTCAAAAAGTTTTGTATCTCTCCCTTTCTACCTTAGCTTTTTCATTTCCCTCCCGTTCCCCATTTCTGACGTCCTTTTCTCCCTCTCAAAATTTCCTCTACTCTCTCCAAATTTCCCCCTCCATCTGTTACGCTGTTCTTCGTTCCCTATTTCCCCAAGTTGTGAACCCTAGAGTTGTCACTTTCTCCCGTCCCTCTCATTTGGCATTGTTACATACTCATATTCATTCCCTTTCTCCCTGTTCCCCCTATTCTCCCTTTTCTCTCATCCAGTCGTCCCTCTCGTTTGGCATTGTCACTTCGTCCGTCGGAGACCACGCAGGCGCAGTCGGCGTGCGAGGTTGCAGTTGGCACTCCCAGTTAGCGTGCGAGGTTCCATTTGGCGTGCTTGCGAGGCACTCCCACTCCACTCCATCACTCCGCTGTGCTGCCTGTGTTGCTGCCCTCATTGTTGTAATCTTTGTGGTAACATTCTCTCTCTCTCTGTACATTTTAATCCTTGAACATTGCCATACCATTTGATTGATTGTTTGGGTTCGGTTCTAGTGTAGGGGAGAGAGCAAAGCAGTTATCTTCGGTGTTTGAGTTTATGGTTTTATTTTCCTTGTATTGCTGTCTCTTTTCTTCTTGGTTCTTGTATTAAGCACAAAAAAATCAACAAGGAAAAGACAAAGAAAGTATGCTCTGGATAAAAGGCTGGAAATTTCGATTGTACATAATATAGTGGTATTACTGGTGCACTCAATATAACTGGAAAATTTGGAAAATAACATGGAAAAAGAGGGTCCAAACATAATGGATAACATCATAATTAGGAGAAACGAAGAGGCTGACCTGTCTTAAGAGTTAACCTTTCAGTCTGAATTTTTTTTTTGAATTATTTAGTTGTTACTCTGGTATTTATCAGTTCAATCTGACAAGAGATTGTTTAAATCCATCTTCTTTTGATGTAGATGTCTTATCTTCTGGGGTTTTTAAAGTCTGTTCCCAGCTATTTGAATAGTGTTTTAGTTTCGACATCATGTTTACTTCTGTTCAAAAGATCTATATATGAAGAGTTTCTAATGTAAGACTTATTACACAGAAACTAACACATCTCTTGGTGTGATGCATAAAAATCCTAGGTGTAAATCCTAACTCTTTTTCTGCTTCTCTAATCTGATTCTTTAACCACATTTTTATCTGATATCTGCTAGTTCTTTTGAAAGCCCAACCTCTCCCCACCTAAATCTTAACTCTAATTGCTAATTTCACAAGAGCTGATAAGGCCGCATAGATTCAAAGAGCCTTCAATAGAAGCTTTCCTCCATTTTTAGAGCAAATAAAGAAAAGAGAAATGAAAACAAAAAGACTCTACCATCTAATGTATTGTTACTTCAATACAAAGTAGAAATCTATTTCAAGGGGATGCAAGAAGACTTTAATTCAGGTTCTACCACAGAAAAGATAAAAGAAGAGCTTAAGAACAAGATATTACCTATAATTGCACCATAGTGCATATTGGCATATGGTTCCTCACTGGTTAGAATCTCCCATAATAGTATGCCAAAGGAGAGCACATTAACCTACAGATCAAAATGCAATTTCAGCAATCAATACTTGCAAACAAGAAGAAGGTGAAGAAAAACAGAGTATAATTAAAGAAATTATCCTTTTTTTTTCACAAATATGGTTACCCATTATGAAAAGTGGCTACACAATTATAACAATTGTACTTTTTTTTGGTGAAAAAGAGTTTACTTATTTAATTAAAACGTGGTTATACTTTCTATGTTTTATAAAAAAAAATGCATCTATCATGGTTATCTTTTCTGTTTTAAAATAATTGCATAATTATTTTTTATTATAATCATTTTTGTTGTTGGGGGGGAGGTCCTTGTAATCATTATCCTTTAGTTTTTATGTATATTCAATTGCTGTATTTTGTCACAAATTATTTTGGGAAGTAGATGAAAGAAATAAAATAAAATAAAAATGGTGGCATGGGAGCATACCATTTCTGTGAAGGAGTCCCCTTTGGCGTGTGGAAAGATACCCAATATCGGCCAATACCTTGGCCATTAACCCAAGCTGCTCCCTTTCCCATAGATCCAAGGTTAAGCGCTACAGGATTGTTGCTCACTGGTGCATCAAATGTGGTCTGTCAATCAGCAGGGAAATAAAATATTTGTGTAGTGTTAGAATAATAAAGTTGTAGCTAAATGCGGAGCACAAAGTAGTAGGAGAAACAGAAAAAGTAATACCTTTAGCATATTTAGTTGGATTCCCTCCAAAATTATCTATGCATTGTGGAAAAAAATTAATGGAACAAACAATTTTAATGATGATAATTTACCTGATACAATGTGAGTGGCTTGGTAGAGCTTTGAAAACTTTGCCACTGAACTTTAGTTGATCCACTAGCTGTATAGATTTGCAATTTTTCTCCTAACAACCCAACCTTTATTCAAAAATTTAACATCAGCATGCAGTGAACAAAATTTAGTTTAAATGATTGGCCATCATAGCTGCAAGTTCAAACGCACATATTTTCATATAATTTAATTTTTAGCAGTAGATAATAGTTTTAAAATATGTTATAATAGTATATAGAGATAGATTAGACAGAAATTTGTTCGAAGAAGAAAAGTCATACGAAAAGCAATGTTAACTAAATTCTGAGAACTACATTATGAATAGTATGTCAAGATGGTTTGTGTAAAGAAACATAATTGAGATCTCATTTAACTGTAGTCTACTAAGTCAGTATCTCATAGCTTGGAGATAATCACTTGATATCCCCATGGTTGATCACTGATATCTCTGCCTTGAACTTTCACTATACGCAAACCAGCAACTCTGCGCTCTAGATGCGCTCCTGAATTATTCATGTAGAAATAAATGCACATGTCATGTAATCTAGTATCTTTCTTTGGCTATCATATTGTCTAATATTTATTTTGCATGATTTTAAACAAACTTTGCTGGAAAAGCAAGGGCATGCCTAGCAGATATTTGTTCAATAATAAAGGATGCTTCACTTTAAGTCCTTAGTCTTTACTGTGACTCAAATATTGGAACAAGAAACATCTCAAATGAAATAACCACGCGTATTGCCTTGTACTTCACTTTTAGAATTGACAAATGCTCACAAGGATTAATTCAATATAAAACATTTATCTTTTTTATGTGATTTCTTGTATTTGTTGATGATTAATGAAAAAGAAGTCTTAACAATTGAGACAATTACTGGCAATCCAACTGTTGCACTAAGTAAGGAAATGTTGTTCATCCCGTTTATCAGATTGACATTGTTCTCCATGATGAAAGATATATTGTTGTGACTTTCATGTGCAGAACCTTGAGGTAAAAGCATGTATAGAGTCCAAATGTTAGCATCTCAAATTGTAGTATGAAAGATTAAGTAAAGTAAGTGGTGTAGAATGTTTTGAAGATGAAAGAAAAATGTGTGTTACAATCTAAAGTGATGCTTGTATAATGGCCAAGTCAGTAACAGTATTTTTATCCCGAAAAAAATAGTTTTCCTTCTATCCCAAGAAATGGGTTTCTTGGAGGTGAAATTTAGAGTTTGCCTACTAAAACTCCATTGATGAACGCATGCAAAACATGTCCTTGGCTGTATACACTAAGAACAAATTGTGCATTAGGAGAGTTTTCATGAAACCTGCATGAGCAAGATGTCAACAAGCATAGTAGTAAAGAATAAAGTATTTATGATATAGCAAACATCTTTAAGTGCAGCTAGCATTGACTACTTATGTTGCTGTTTACTTGAAAGTGTACCACAGATAGTCAGATGTATCTTTTGTTGTGCTGATTTGATCTAATAATTTATTTGCTCTTAATGAATTATCATCAAAGTTAGGGATGGCTTCTTTGTTCACTTTCCATTTTTCTGCCAAATTGAACTGGCTGTGATTTCATTGCTCTGGCATTGTTTTGTGTGCTTACCTACAAGAGCAACATAAAAATAAGAAGTGTCTTTCACTAGCATCATTATATTTGTGTAACTCATTAATTAATGCAAAGAATAATGGTCAAACGAAGATAGCAAGAAACTGCCCAGTAGAGATGTATTTTTCTTTTTTTTAGATGCAGTAAAAGTGTTTTCTTAAAATTAATGAAATAGTATGAACTGAGCGTATGATTTTTACCTTGGCGGTGTTGAAGGCTACATTCTTGCAACCTGGTAGCATACTGATTGATAATACAGGAATTTCCTGAAGTCTTGAGTACTGTGAAGTGTGAAATATTAAAGAGAGTTTTGTAACGTTTGTTGCCCTGTGAGATGAAGGAAATTCCAACATCTAGAAGACGGATCAATACAAATCATCTTCATAGTTAAATTTCAATTCTGTGTTGTGCGATTGGAGAAAAGCATTTCATTAGAGACAACTTAAAATTCTACCTTTTCTGAGACCTTGTTGCTGCTGCCATTCAGCAGCTCTGGTGCCATCTAAGGCAAAGTCCCCCGCACACCGCCAATAACCAAGGTATTTCGTTTAATTTTTGACAAGCCAAAATCACCAACCTGGGAACATCTGTTCCTCTCCATTTTCCATGATACACAGTCCCAAAGGTACCAGAACCTACTTCCCTCAGCTCTTCAAGATCTTCATTCTTTATGACCTACCAATTACATCAAAACAATGAAATAAATAAACTAAAGATTTTCAGGCCAGTGTTCAAACAAGACAATGTACGTGCATATGTGAAACCAGTAAATGTTTGTAAAAGATATATAAAATAGCTAGAAGATCAGATAAGCATAAACTTTACAAGGTCAAATGTCTGAAAACCTTTTTTACCAATGATATGTAAAATGCTTTCAATCTTTTTGCAGGTGCTGTTGTTTAATTTATAAAGTGTGTTGCCTAAAGCAAAAATTGGAGCATGGCACCATCAAGAAGGAAGGAGGGGTCAACAAGTTCAAACAAACAAAATGTATAGAACCTGTCACTCATACTTTTACTATTTATATGACTGCTATTTATTTATTACTAACATGAACTTTATTGTTGCACTTTTCAGTTACGTTTGAGGCATACCTGCATACCCAATGTGTTGGTTGACATCAACAACAATTTGACTTCTGTGCAAAGAGCCCGAATCGAGGCCACTCCATTCAAAGCGCTTGTAAATATGCCACAAAATTTACAAATCTCTGGCGTACTACTGTGGGAATTAGCTTGCCGCTGGGACGACCAAAGTAGGGGGTTCAGGGTTAGAAGTCGAGTGGTTGGTTTTAATCCCGTCGATGTATGTTTTGCAGTTGGACTACGCGTCGGAGGTAAATGGGTCCAAGCTGACGATGGAGGGGAATGTCAAACATTGAATATGTTTGGGGGTGTAGCTGTCACCGTTGATAGAATTATCCAACTACTTCATGCGTATCGAGGTGACCATCAGGTGGATGATTTTTGTAGGTTGTACATACTCCTTGCATTTGGCGTGTTCTATTTTCCAAGAATAGGGAGATATGTGTATAGCAGCATGATTAAAATGTTGGATGACTTGGATGTTCTTGGTAATTACTGCTGGGGTTTAGCAGTATACGATTTCTTGGTTGATAGTTTAAGCGTGGCTGCTTCTGTTGTGAAAAGGGGTGAGAATTTAAGTCAAAGACACATAACAGGATGTGCAGCTATCCTTCAGGTATATGCTCTTTCCATCCTCAAATTGTAGTAAATTTTTTCATATGCATGAATTTTATAAGCATGTTAACCTTCCTAGTAAAACTATATACTTAAGTTTGACAATTGTTTGATGCAGATTTGGGCTTTGGACCACCTGTCCATGTGGCAAACAGACAGGAACCCTCGCATGTTTCCTTTTCCATGATATTTGAATTGGCAAAACATTGGCAGCAACAAGGACAAAATTGATCGGGCATTTCGACACAATTTGGTAAGCATGTTGAATTAGTCTTTCTATAGCATGTTTGGTAAGAAAAAAAAATTTGTATGTTAGTCTCCCATCAACATTTCATATTTGTGCATCTGGTGTATTTTGTGCGTTAGCAGATAATCGAGGATGTGGCTGCAACGACTGAAGAGATACAGTTTGACATAGTCAAGGAAGCATTGGACGAGGCACACCCCCAGTTTGGGCATGAGCGAGCAAGGTCTTTTGATATGGAGGACCATGCTAGTGAACTTCGTCGGGTGGTGGCAGAGAATAGGCAATTTGAGGAGAGGATTACCTTTCTCAAGCAAGAACTGAGTATGTTGAAACAAATTATGCTTTAGCATCCAGCGGCGGCAGCGCCTTCAACTTCAGCTGCTGCCCTGAATCATCCTGTAAACATACATCGATAAAGTGCTTCATTTGTGACGCCTCTCCATAGCGACAGTGAAGGGTATGAAGCCGGTTCTCGGCAAACACCTGGTCGTGCATCACCCTTGACAGTAGGAAGCCCACGTCTTCGTAGTCATACTGCTGCTCGGAATGACGGTGAGGGATGTTTGATTAATGTTAGAATTGGATGAAAGATTTAACACTAATTAAATTGCTGTCTATTATATAGTGGAATATAAAAGTAAGTAATTTTAGATGATACAAATACAATTCTGGCAAATTGTGTAGGCTTTTATCTACCATATCTCTGTTTTGTGAGAATTTTTCACAAAATCAACATTCCTTTTCAGGTGTATCATTCGTAAACTTGCCTCAAGAGAATGATACAGGTAATTGTGTAAACCTTTTTTGTACTGCCTCTATTGCCAATTGCCTTATATATACATATATTTGTGTAACATGTAACATGAGGTCTGTTTGTTGCACAGATGAAAATAATGTCCAGGCTGAAGCTGATGTTGAGGCTGTTACCACTGATAAGCCACCATCTAACATTGCCACGCGAGCAAAACTCCAATCGAGGAAGCGTGTGGAAAGTGCATCCACTCGAACTCCATATGTATATTAGCTAAGGAAGAGGAAGAACACAGATGTAACTGGTTGACTGATGGTTAATAGATAGTAGGATGTGTGGAAATAGGTTTGCCCCAATGATTTAATATGTTAAGTTTTGATGATGACAAATACAAGACAAAAAGCATGATGTTTATGCTTAATAGATGTGCTTTATAGATAACAAATGCATCACAAAAGAATATTGATCATGTTACATAAATGTGCTTAATGAGATATATTGTATCATGCATGATTATGTACTTTATCTAGTTATATTTCACTTAATAATCATGCAATGAGATATATGTAACATTCATCATAAAATATATCCAATAATATTTTATATGAGTTATAAATGAATTAATATTGGATATGTCTATGAAAGTCTTGTATGCATGTTAGACTAACTAGAGTTATACATTTATGAATCATGCATATGAAGATATTGAGTTATGAATTTGAACTAACTATGTTTGGTTAAGTGAGCAATACTTTGTAGGATAGTCCAAGTACTAAGAGTGAGCATTGCAACAAGAAAGTAAAAGATCACAACTATGCTCTACTCAAGGAGAATGAAAATGATAAAGGTGTTCTAAGCATTTGTAAGATTTGAAGAGAATGAATTTTTGGAAGCTTGGATTACATCAAGAAGTGATGGTGGCAAAAGATCTAGTCCAACATATTCAAGAATAGCTTATAGGACTTAGATCTTGTGTAAAGGTAAATGGGATTCACACTAAACTCAAAATATGTTTTAACATCTTTAAAAATGTTTCTAAAATGTTTAAATGCCCAACAAACTTTTTTTGGAAAGCTAGTCATGATGGTAGATCATTTCTATGAAAAATAGCAAAGTTTGTGTTTTGTAAAACTGACCTTTAATTACTATTTTGATCATATCTTTTAAAATACTTTGAGTTTTGCTCTGAAACTTATCTCATATGAAAATAGACTCAAAGATCTTTCCAATGAGTGGTCACTCGCTTAAAACGGATAAAAAACGAAGAAGTTATGACCATTTAAAGTCAGTTTTCAAAACTAGAGTGATTTATTCGAAATAACACATGTGTTATTCGAATAATACAAGATTTATTCGAACAACAGAGTTCTTATTCGAATAACACACCCGAGAAAACGTTCCAGAACTTGTTTTTTGAAGATTTATTCGAATAATCAAAGTGTTATTCGAATAACCAAAGCCTTATTCGAATAACAAATGTGTTATTCGAATAACACAACTTAGAAAAAGTTCCAGAACGTGTTTTTGATGATTTATTCAAATAACCAAAGTGTTATTCGAATAACACAAGTCTTATTCGAATAACAAGTTACAGAAAACAGTGAAATAAATGGAATTATTCGAATAACAAATGTGTTATTCGAATAACACAATATTTATTCGAATAACAGAGTTCTTATTCGAATAACACTTGATCAGAAACGTTCCCAACGGTCATAAAACGGCTAGTTTTCATAATAATTCATTTCCGATCTTTACCCAACGGCTCTAAATATTATTGGGCTATAAATATAAGTGTTTGGGCATCAAAGAAAAGTTGGAGAACAATATGAAAATTACTCTTGTGCATTAAATTCATTTTTCACTCTCTATTTCTCCAAATATCTATTTTTGAGCTTAAAAGTGTGATTTCTTGATACCCATTGATCTTCAATTTGTATTATCCACTCTTGAGAGAGTTTCTATCAATTCTACCTTTGTATAAACTGTAAAAGAGAGGGTGAGGTATCCCTCAAAATTGTAAGGGTGAGGTATCCCTTGGAAATAGAGGCTCAAACACAAAGGGTGAGGTATCCCAAGGTGTGTTGAGTGCTCAAGTTTTTTTGTAAAGGTCATCAAGCACCCGTAAAGCTTGAAGAATTGGAGGCTCTAGCACAAGGGTGAGGTATCCCAAGGTGCGAGGAGTACTCTTATTTGTACAAAGGTTTTCCTAGCACCCGTGAAGTCTAGGAGATAGTGAAGAAAATCTCAAGTTGAGCTTGGGGACTGGATGTAGGCCACAAGTGGTTGGTGGCTGAACCAGGATAAATCTTAGTGTTTACTTTTCTCAACTCTATCTCCTTTATATTTGTGCTTTAATTATATATGATTGAGTTGAATTTAATATCTAACTTATTTGCTTGATTTATCCTATAAGCCCAAGTGGTATTTGTGAAATCTCTAATAATTACACATTTGTTAGACTTATTATTTGCATGTGTTGATTGAAAATATCAAATTGCATAATTTGATAAAATTGTATTAAAATTAATAATTACCCAATTCACCCCCTCTCTTGGGTAATGGTTGCCATGACTAACAAGATATGAACTGTGTAGTGTAATTAGTAGCTGATCCCAATGATTTTGTATGTACCATGTTTGATATTTTTGAGTGGAGGTGGCTCATTTGAGAAGTTTGCCGTTAACTTGACAATGTTGAATTTAGTTTTTGCATTGTTATTGGATTTGTGATTTCATGTAACAATGAAAAATGAAATTGAAAAATCTCCCTATTCATGTGGTTGAATGTCATCATCGTAATTGAAAGTTCGATTCCCAATAAATAGAGCTCAGTAATATTTGTGCATACTAGCGGGAAAAGTAGGTTAATGAATAACAAAAAAGTATAACTAATGACATACAAAAGGTGGTTAACAGGGTAAATGGCTAGAACGGCTGTTTCTCTGTGCATGGCCATTAACCAAGTTGCATAGGATATTAACCAATTTTCATGGCCATTAACCAACTTGCATAGGGTATTAACCATATTTTTATTCTTCATTAACCAACTTTGTTTCTATGCTTGTGAAACAAAGTTGGTTAATGAAGAAAAAAAACGTAGTTAATGCTCTATGAAAGTTGGTTAATAAGGTAAAGAGAGCAAAATGGTTGCCATTTGTACATGCCCATTAACCAACTTGTAGAGGGCATTAACCACATTTTTGTTCTTCATTAACCAACTTTATGTTTATGGTTGGGAAACAAAGTTGGTTAACGAAGAACAAAAATGTGGTTAACACTCTATGAAAGTTAGTTAACAAGATAAAGAGAGCAAAATGGTTGCCTATTTGTGCATGCCCATTAACCAACTTGTGGAGGGCATTAACCACATTTTTGTTCTTCATTAACCAACTTTGTGTCTATACTTGTGAAACAAAGTTGGTTAACGAAGAACAAAAATGTGGTTAATGCTCTATGAAAGTTGGTTAACAAGGTAAATAGAGCAAACTTCCTGCCATTTGTGCATGCCCATTAACCAACTTGTGGAAGGTATTAACCACATTTTTGTTCTTCATTAACCAACTTTGTGTCTATGGTCGGGAAAAAAAGTTGGTTAACGAAGAACAAAAATTTGGTTAATACTCTACGAAAGTTGGTTAACAAGATAAAGAGAGCAAAAGGGTTGCCTATTTGTGCATGCCCATTAACCAACTTGTGGAGGGCATTAACCACATTTTTGTTCTTAATTAACTAACTTTGTGTCTATGCTTGTGAAACAAAGTTGGTTAACGAAGAACAAAAATGTGGTTAATTCTCTATGACAGTTGGTTAACAAGGTAAAGAGAGCAAAATGGTTGCCATTTGTGCATGCCCTTTAACCAACTTATGGAGGTGATGCGTGTGGATGTAGTGATTAAAAATCAGTTGTTAGGCTCACCAGAAAATAAAAAAAACCTTACAACTAGTTGTAGTTAGTAAGGGTCGATCCACAGAGAACCAAGTCAATTAACACTATCAAGTAATTCCCAATTTAAACTCTAATTAACAATAAACAAGTAAAAGGGGGGTTTTGGAGTTTTGATGAATAATGAACAGTTTCAAAGACAATAACAATAAATAAACCGAAAACAACAATATAAGAAAATTGGTTAAGAGATTGAATCCACCACTAGATTTATATGATGATGTAAATCCACATATTATTTTATTCCAACATGCTCAATTATGTTTTTATGCAATTGTGAGAGTAAACCTCTGTTTTCCTTACGTGTTGGCCAATTTAGCAACCGCTCAAATCAACTTCTAATCACCGGTTAATCATAAAGCAACCGCTCTTACAATTATCCAACAATTGCATTAAGATTTAGAAAACCAATTACACTAAGATCTAATCACACACCGGGATTAAATTACTTAGAACATATATTTCTCTAGATCTATTACCCACAATAGTGCATAATAAACCCAAATCTACCACTTTTATAAGCGGCAAATAGCACAAAGATAATTATACCCACATGAACATCATACATCCCATTAGATCTATTACCACAACCGTGCATAATAAACCCAACTCTATCTCATAGAAAGTGGAAACAAGTATAAAAACCTTCATACCAACAATAGATTAAATATATGAATAAAAACATAAGCGTGTTGAAATAATCAAATATGCAAGGTTTACAACATCAATACTAGCAGTTTCATCACCCTCTTAACCAAAGGAGGTTTAGTTACACATAGCTAAAAGGAAATCACAAGAAAAACGAGAAGAAACAAGAAGAAACAAGAAGAAACTATGAGAGAAATGAAGGAGAGTTCAAGTTGTGTCTTCCATGATAACCGATGGTGCCCTTTTATAGAAGTCTGTGGTAGCAAAATGACAAAGGGGAGTGGGTTGGTGAATGGGGTAGTTGAGAGGGTTGGTGAGTGAAGTAGGTGAAAGGGTTGGTGAATGGGGTAGTTGAATGGGTTGGTGAGTGAAGTAGGTGAAAGGGTTGGTGAGTGAAGTAGGTGAATGGTTGGTGAGTGCGAAAATTCCTTGGTCTGACTTGGAAGCCAAAAACGACCGATAATGCTTCGGATTCATGAAAAGTATTCTTCATGAAAGTTTTAGGTCTTTGTCTTGGCTATAATATGCATATCTGGATCGTCCAATTTGGCTTCCTACAGCCCAATATATGACCCAAATACCGCGGTTGCTCAAACCCAACTTCAGCACCTCTGTTTCGACTTGCAAGCTCAAACTGACCCATTAGACTTCATTATTTCAAAATGTGTTCTTCATGAAAGTTGTTTATTTGGGTCTTGACTATCAGCTATCCAAATTTCAGCCCATCTCCATTATTAAAACTTGATATATGATTTTATGAGTGCACACCGTTCGGATTCTAGTGACAGAACTCGTATTCTGACTTTCATGTACACTTAGGTCCCTTAGACATCTGTTTAAGACTTCGAGCTCTTCATCAAAGTTGTAGAGCTCTCTCTTAGCTTTCCTACAAGATAAAATTCATAATTGTCAGATATCAGGAACTCAAGTTATGGCCAAAATACAGAAACAGTGTAAAATCTCAATAATGCTGAAAATATTCAATTAGGACCAATTTGAGCTTAGACTCACAAAATCATACCAAACTCAATCAATTAAGAATATGGAGAGTGTGAATGACTAATCATAAGGGTTTCTTAATAAATAAAATATGTGATTATCAAATTCCCCACACTTAGCTTTTTGCACTCTCTGGGCAAAACTCAAGACCAAAACAAGGACATAAGAGATTAACAAAAATTTAAATTCCAACGACATTCAAGAGCCCAAAATTTTACAATCAAGAAGAACAACCAAAGGTTCAAAGGATCAAAACATTCATGAGTTAACAATTCTCCACATCTCAAACCAACAAGCAATGTATCTTCAATATGAATCGAGAATGATAGATCTTCACAAGATTCCCTCTCAATCTCTCAAGTGTTTAAAAAGGTAGGTATTTCACTCAATTCAACTCATGAAAATTGCACTACCATAAGCTTGCTTATCTTCTACTTCTCCACTACTCAGAACACATGCACACACAAATCATGAGGACTTTATTTAAGGTTGTAATGGGGTCAAGGTAATGAGAAGAGGGTAAAATGGATATGAGAGGATAAATACCAAAGAGAATAAAAGCAAATGAGAGCTGAGTTCCAATAACAAGCATAAAAGTTCATCCCAACTCTAATGTATAACCCTTTACATATTCATTTCTCAATCCTTTTTTTTTTTTATATATGAACATAACTATATACATACATTCTTTTTTTTTTGTTTTTTTTTTTTTTTGGGCACTCTTTCCTTTTTCAACAACCATTTTGTACACACACCCCCACACTTGTTCAAAAACTCATTCATTAACCAAGCTAATGTTCTTTTATTCCCTAAGGTAAAATAAGAACACGATTTTCCATTTAAGGTACATAATGAGCTAGAAACAAGGAATGGTTAAATAAGCTCAAAGGGGTTAAGCAAAGGAAAATATACAAGGTTGGCAGGAATCAGAGAATTTTCAAGAAGTCAAAAGAGTGCTTGATATCATATTGAAAACAAGGTTGGCTATTTGGTTAAACTAGCTAATTAAGAAAGAGGGCCTCAATCATGTTCATGCATGCAAGTGAAAACGTAGCTTTTAAAAAGAATCAAAGCAAGTTCTAGAGCAACAATTTCATGAGTGAAATTCACACAAGAAAAGAAGAGAATGGCATAAATGTTAAATCCATCCATTAGGCTCAAAATCTCACCAGGTATGCATCCATCAAACTCAATTCATTAATTCAATCATCCATCACCAAGCACATCAGTTCAAGAAGGGAGAAAAGTTATTCAATCATGCAATGATTCTTTTTCTTTAAAAACTTTTTTTTTTTTTTTTTTTTGAAATTAAGACATTTTTTTTATGCTAAAATCTCTCCCCCACACTTTAATATAACATTGCCCTCAATGTGAAAGAGAGATATAGAAAAGAGCAACACAACCTGATAAGAAGTGAATCAACACTAAGCAGAAAAGAAGCACACTTGTCATTGCTGCAACAGACCGAAAAGAAACCAAATAATAAAACTTTAGTACTTCCACAATTTAATACTAATTAATTACTACCTAAAAAAACAAGCTCCTTACTCTGCCACCAATTAAGATGCGTCTCAAGAGTAAAATTACTCCTTACTCTGCCATCACTAATTAGTTTAATAAGTCCATGACAATCATATCATACTTTCCAAAATTTTTTTTTTTAATTTTTAATAATTTTTTTTTTTTTAGGTCAACTATCCTTCCCCCCCAACTAGATCATAACATTGTCCTCAATGTTAAAAAAATAGAAAGGAAAAAGATAGAGGATAGTACCTGTTACTGCAATTACGGAAAAGAGAAACCTCACACAAATATAAACAAAAACAAAGTACGATGAATAAAACTAAAGATAAAGGAAAGTCATAGATGAAGTGTCAGGTCACACTGTTGTTTCTTGCTGCCTCCCTTGTTGTTGTCTCCCTTGCTGCTGTCTCCTGACCAATCTATCGGGTCAATCCTTTGGATCAGTTCATAAACAAAGGCTTCCAATTTATCAATTAACGCATCAACAAGTGGAAGCCGAGATAAGGAGTTGTCTTTCGGAAGGTGTGACAAATTTATGTTCCACAACATGGTCAACAAAAGATAACAAATTATCAAAGAAATTATTAACATTCAACAAACCTATGGGTTTATGGTGGATGTTCAATTGGGCCCAAGAAACAATTTGAAAAACTACGCCAAAGTACCAAAACCACCAGGTAAGGCTATGAAGGCATCAGAGTTTTCAAGCATTGCCGTCATTCGTGCATGCATAGATGATACTTGAATTTCTGTCCAATTGTCTTTCCAATAAAGTTCTTTCGAGTTAAAGGTTCGGGAATGATACCTAAAACTTGACCACCTCTTAGAAATGCGAGACGGTGATCTGCCCCCATTAACCCAAGGCAACCTCCCCATATACTACACGAATGTTCCTCGCAGTAAGTGTTCTACCAAGAGTGGTTCTTTGCGTTGACAAACTCTAAACTCTTCCCATAATGTGTCCCACAAAATACACAGATACTAACAAGTTTACGAACGAAGAAGAAGAAGCTCCCTCCATCTCTACACTCACACTCTCTATGAATGATTAAGAGTTGCAGGAAAGTGAAGAAAATGGAGTGTTTAAATAGGGAAGAGAAAAAAAAAAAAAAAAAATAATAGCTCCTATATGAGTAGGTTGGCTGTTGTCAGAAAAGGTTGAAATTAAGAAACACAGAATCTTTTCTTTTCTTTTTTTTTTTTTTTTTTTTTTTTTTTTTTTTTTTTTTTTTTTTTTTTTTTGTTTTGTTTTGTTTTTTTTTTTTTTTGAAAGATGACATGAAGAAGAAGAAGAAGATGATACGTCTGATTGTTTGTGGATATGGCTCACATCGCCTCTGGTTGAACGTCCGAATGGCTTAAACGTCTTCTATGAGTCGAGGATAAGCTTCCCATCCAATTTTCTTATAAATTGGCAAACAAGTCTTTTAGAGTCGATTCCCAAGATTGTAGCGTTTTCTTCATCCTTGAAGAGATTCCACAATTTAAGAATTTCACGATGCACCAATCCACAAGAATGCGTCTCAAGAGTCAACAAGATATTATCTAATGACTCCTTACTCAGTCCATTCTTAATGAAGAAAATTTTATCTTCTCTATTTGCGGAAACCATCCCCAAAGTACGACATCGCTTGTTACGAGTTCCATCGTCCACATTTGTGACAAACTTGTAACCTTTTTGCTCTTCTTCTTTTAGAATATGAACTTCTTCCAAAACCAGGCATATATGAGTTAAATGAAATTGAGGACTCACTGCTAATCGGACCTTTGCTTCAATTATCCAGAGTATATCTTCGGTATACCTTTGTGCATTAACAGCCTCAATCTTTCAACTCGAACTTTGTAGATTGTTCTCAAAGCATTTTGAGGAAGAGACGGAAAATATTTGCTCAGGTTTGAAAGAATGACATCCATTTTGAAGGAGAAGAAGAGTTCGGTTATTTTGGGAAGCGAAAATAAACCGACTTGAGAGTCACGAGTATGCAGTATCCGCCACTTAACCTAAGCAACACAAAAGAACTTAAGAACTTGGTTTTCCGGGAATGGTTGAGTCTTTGTCCATTAAGCGTAAGCGCATTACCATTCCTAGGATCCCATTATCTACGGCCCCACGTGTTTGATAACCAAAGAAGCTGCGCCTCCTTGATCTCAATTTTCTAAGGAGTAGGTGCGGATGATAATCTCAAAACAGAACCTTTTTGACCAATTTCCGCAGCTTTTGCAAAAGGTGTAGTAGACCTTGAATAAAGTAGGCCAATAAAATCCATACTGCAAGATTTTCGCAGTTGTTGTCGTTGAAGAAAAATGACCTCCACATGCTTCTGATTGACAAAATTTAATGGCACTACCTACCTCATTGTCAGCACACAATTTTTTTTTTTTTTTTTTTTTTTTTTTTTTTTTTTTTTCTCTTTTTTTTTTTTTATTCATAATGCGGATGGAGAAGGTTCATCACCTCCACTTCTGCATTCTCTGGAAGTTCATAATAAGGTTTGAGACGATGACCATTGACCTTAAATGTTTTGTCTGAAATTTCACTCCTGATCTCAACTGCACCAAAAGGAAAAACATTAGTTACCACAAATGGCCCAATCCACTTAGAACGCAGTTTACCTGGAAACAATTTGAGTCTTGATTGAAAAAGTAAAACTTTTTGCCCTCGTGAAATTTCTTTACGGAAATCAAGCGGTCATGGAATGCCTTAGCTTTAGTCTTATAAATCGGGGCATTCTCGAAGGCCTCATTTCTTAATTCTTCCAGTTCGTGAATGGAACTTCCTTTGCTTTCCACTCCTTCCAATTCCATATTTACTTGTTTAATGGCCCGAGTAAGAGCGATGTTGCAACTCAACGGGCAAATGACGGGGCTTTCCATACACCAACCGAAATGGTGACATGCCAATGGGAGTCTTATAGGCAGTCCTATAAGCCCATAAAGCGTCGTCAAGTCGAGTGCTCCAATCCTTTCTTGATGGATTCACTGTCTTTTCAAGGATTGACTTAATCTCCCGGTTGGACACTTCAGTTTGCCCATTTGTCTGTGGATGGTAAGGAGTGGAGATTCTGTGCATAACTCCATATCTTTTCAATAGAGCATCAAAGGTTCTGTTGCAAAAATGAGTCCCTTGGTCACTGATGATAGCCCTTGGGGTCCCGAACCTGGAGAAAATATGTGTTCTAACAAAATCTGCAACAGTTTTAGAATCATCAGATCGGGTGGCTTTTGCTTCCACCCATTTAGACACATAATCAACAGATAAAAGAATGTATGTGAAACCAAATGAAGGAGGGAATGGCCCCATGAAATCAATACCCCACACATCAAAGAGTTCCACAAAAATGATCGGAGTCTGAGGCATTTGATTACGAGGACCAATATTACCTGTTCTCTGACATCGGTCACAAGACTTACAGAAGTTGTAAGCGTCTTTGAAAATTGAAGGCCAATAGAAACCCTTTGTCAAGCACTTTGTTGTTTGTCCTTTTCTTCCAAAGTGTCCTCCACATGCATAGGTGTGGCAAAAGGAGAGGATGGAGTGTGTCTCGAGAATCGGGAATGCACCTTCTAATGACTTGATCTCGCACAATGCTTCCATAAGTACGGCTCATCCCGGATATAGTATTTACTGATCACTCCTTAATTTATCTCTTTGGGCCTTGTTCAAACCCTCCAGGAAAGTCCTTAGTAACCAGGTAGTTAACAATGTCGGCATACCAAGGGATTATGGTGTTGACAACCATCAAATATTCATCCAGGAAAAGTCTCCATGATAGGCATTTCTTCTCTTCGATTACCAATCTACTCAAGTGATCGGCCACCAAGTTTTCGCTCCCTTTCTTGTCTTTAATCTCCAAGTCAAATTCTGGAGCAATAAAATCCATCGAGCAATCTAGGCTTTGCTTCTTTCTTTGTTAGAAGATACTTCAAGGCTGCATGATCTGAAAACACAATCACTTTAGAACCAATTAGATATGATCTAAATTTTTCTAAAGCAAATACAACGACTAGAAGTTCCTTTTACGTGGTTGAGTAATTAAGTTGAGCATCATTTAGAGTCCTTGATGCATAGTAAATGGCATAAGGAACTCTATCAACTCGTTGTCCCAAGACGACTCCTCTTACGCAAAGTCACGGCATCACACATTAGTTCAAAAGGTAACTCCCGGTTGGGTGGCCCGATGATAGGCGCAGCAGTTAACAACTTCTTGAGTTTATTGAAAGCTTCCATACATTTCTCATCGAAGTTAAAATTAACATCTTTTGAAGAAGTCTACAAAGGGGCAATGAGACTTTAGAAAAGTCTTTAATGAATCTCGGTAGAAACTGCATGACCAATAAAAGAACGAATTTCCCGCACACTAGTGGGTGGTGGCAAAGAATGCATGAGTTCTACCTTAGCTTTATCTACTTCAATTCCCCTAGCGAGAAATTACATGACCTAACACAATACCTTCATTCACCATGAAATGACATTTTTCCCAATTCAATACCAGGTTAGTGTCAATGCATCTTTTAAGAACCAATGTTAAATGTTCCAGGCAATTTTCAAAATCATTTCCAAAGACACTAAAGTCATCCATAAAAACCTCAATGATGTTTTCAATGTAATCGAGAAAATAAACTCATCATGCATCTTTGGAAAGTTCTGGTGCATTGCGAGAGTCCAAAAGGCATTCGCCTATATGCAAAGGTACCAAATGGACAAGTGAATGTAGTCTTGTCTTGGTCTTACGGAGCTATGGCAATCGATTGTAACACGAAAAACCATCCGAGAAAACAATAATGAGAATGACCTGACTAATCTTTCTAACATTTGATCAATGAAAGGTAAAGGAAAGTGGTCTTTTCTCGTGGCGGCATTCAACTTCCTATAATCAATACAAACACGCCACCGTCATCGTAACCTTGTGGGAATAAGCTCATTTTCAGCATTTCTTACCACAAGTAATTCCAGATTTCTTTGGTACTACCCGGACCGGGCTTACCCACTTGCTATCGAAATGGGGTAGATCACCCCCACACTTAGGAGCTTTAGTATCTCCTTTTCACAACTTCCATCACGGGAGGATTCAACCTCCGTGAGGGTCTCTCTGAGTTTAGTATCCTCCTCCATTAATATCCTGTGCATACAAATGGAGGGACTAATACCCTTGATATCCGCTATTGACCAACCAATGGGCTGTCTTATGTTCTGCAAAACACTACAGTTTCTCTTCTTGTTCTTGGGTGAGTGACTTTGCAATTATTACTTTGGAAGGGTGTCCTTCTCTCCCAAGAAGATGTATTTAAGATGATCAGGAGTGCTTTAAGTTCCAATTCGGTGCCTCGCACAAATGAAGGTTGAGGTATATCGGTAGTAACAGGTAAATCAACAAAAGTTACCTCATGCTCTTTACGGGAGTGGAAGAGAGCTCTTTTAAGGCAAACAACAATTTCATCAATGTCTTCACTCCATGGCTCTTCTTCACTCTTCTTCTTTTCCTCCTGTACATCTAAGCTATGAGTTAGAATTGTATCAAGAGCATCAAAATGGTTAGTATTCGTTGCAGAAATTAAAGAATCAAAAGGATCAAAAGAATCAATTAAACAAGCAGAGTGCACATCACTTGGGTATCTCATAGCTTCAAAAATATTGAATCTAATTAATTCCCCATCAAATTCCATTGTTAGAGTTCTGAGTGCACATCAATTTTTGTCGCGTGAGTCTTCAAAAATGGTCTCCCTAACAAGATAGGAGCAGATTTGGGAGACTCATCCTCTTCCATGTCCAAAACATAGAAGTCTGCAGGAAACACTAATTCATTCACCGCACCAAAACATCTTCAACCACACCCTTAGGGTATGTATTAGATCTATCGACCAATTGAATAACGACACCGAGGTTCCAAAGGACCCAAGTATAAAGATGCATAAATAGAATATGGCATGACATTTATAGATGCACCTAAATCAAGCATTGCCCTTTCAAACCTTGTGTTACCTATAGTGCATGGAATGGTGAATGTGCCAGGGTCCTTACATTTGGTTGGGAGTTTCTTTTAATTACAATTTGAAACATTTTCTCCCACTTGGACCTTTTCATTTCCTTTTAACTTCCTCTTGTTAGTGCATAATTCTTTCAGAAATTTTGCATATCTAGGTACCTGCTTAATGGCATCTAACAAAGGGATATTAACCTCTACCTTCCTAAAAGTCTCAAGTATTTCTTTTTCTGCTTCTTCTTTCTTGGTTTTAACCAATCTACTAGGAAAAGGAGCTTTAGTAACATATTTAGGAAGGGGTTCAGAAATACTTACCTTAGGGGCTTTGGAAGTTTGCCCCTTATCATTTGCTTCTTTGGGTGGTTCATCTGTCTCTTGAGTGATTGGTGGAGGAGATGTAGGCTCATCCATCGTCTTTCCGCTTCTCAACGTGACAAAGACTAGCATTTTCCCTCGGATTGACTTACATTTGTGAGGGTAGTTTTCCTGAAGCTTGGCTTTGAAACTTGTTGAATTCGTGGACAAATGGGCCCTATCCGATTCTGCAAGTTATTGATTGCGATCCTTGTTTCTTGTTGGAAGCTGCGAATTATTAGTAGCCATTTGCTTCACTAGCTCCTCTAGTGAAGGCTCGGGTTGCTTAGGAGTTTGAACTTCTTCGCTGTCTCGAGGGAAATGTGCTTGCCTTTGTTGGAATCCCGGAGGTCCATATTTGGAGGTTGATTTTGAGGTTGCTTTGCATAGCTAAAATTAGGATGATCCCTCCAACCTGGATTATATGTGTTTGAGTAGGGGTTGTAATTTTTGAAAGGCCGGCATATCCCCTATTGCTCTTACCTCCTCATTTGTGTCCTCTTGGAGAGTGGGACACGTATCGATGAGATGTCCGGATGAACAACAGATCCCACAAGCATGAAGCGGTGCTTTACACGAATCCATTAACATTTGAACCATAGCAGTCAATTGAGTCATTTCTTCTTTGTAGATTTGTTGTCTCTACTTCTTTCACTTCGCTCTTACTCCGAGTCATTTCTAGAGTAGAATTGTTGAGTATTGGTGCCATTCTTGAGATCAAGTTTCTAGCTTCTTGAGGAGTTTTATCAACTAATGCTCCTCCACTAGCAAACATCAATCATGTTGCGGTCCATCACTAGCAAACCTTCATAAAAATCTTTGTATCGAAGTTGTTCAACGATTTGAATCTTTGAGGGCAACTAGCACACAATCTCTTGAATCTCTCCCAATACTCATGAAGTGATTCCCCATGTCTTTGTTGGATGCCGCAAATTTCTTTTCGATGGTGGCGGCCTTTGATGCAGGGAAATATCTGTCTAGGAAAGCCCGAGCCATGTTACGCCATGTCTGATTGATCCAGGGTGGCAAGTAGTACAACCACTCCTTTGCGAGAATCCTTTAGGGAAAACGGAAAAGCTCTCGGCTTGACTTGCTCCAATCGAAATTCCCAGGCTTCATACTAGAACACACAACATGGATTTCCTTGGATGTTTGTTAGGATCTTCTCAGAAGCTAGTCCATTAAAAGATGGCAAAAGATGAATGAGACCGATTTCAACTCAAATGCTTCCTCATTCTCGGGAATTTCTATGCACAGAGGTTGTTGGTCTAAGTTCGGAGCACCCAACATCCTTAGTGTATTTTACGCCATCATCGCTTCTTTGGTGGCTCAGATATCTCGGATGCCGCAGAAGTGGAAAGATCTATGTGACGGGCAGCTTCAACGTCAGCAGGTGTGAAGTGGAAATTATCCGGATGGAAGGGAAATTGAGGATGTGAAGTGAGTTGATCAATATAGTTCCTCAAATTTAGCAATCCTGCGTCTACCCCTTCAATAGACATCAACACCTACAAAATACTCAGAAAAAAAAAATTCAAAACTAAAAATAAAAACAAAAATAAAAACAGAGTAAAAATAGGAAATAAATTAATAGTGTAATTGAAAAATTGGCACCAAGAGCGGCGGCGCCAAAATTACGATGCGTGTGGATGTAGTGATTAAAAATCGGTTGTTAGGCTCACCGAGAAAATAAAAAAAACCTTACAACTAGTTGTAGTTAGTAAAGGTCGATCCACTGAGAGAACCAAGTCAATTAACACTATCAAGTAATTCCCAATTTAAACTCTAATTAACAATAAACAAGTAAAAAGGGGGTTTTGGAGTTTTGATGAATAATGAACAGTTTCAAAGACAATAACAATAAATAAACTGAAAACAACAATATAAGAAAATTGGTTAAGAGATTGAATCCACCACTAGATTTATATGATGATGTAAATCCACATATTATTTTATTCCAACATGCTCAATTATGTTTTTATGCAATTGTGAGAGTAAACCTCTGTTTTCCTTACGTGTTGGCCAATTTAGCAACCGCTCAAATCAACTTCTAATCAGCTGGTTAATCATAAAGCAACCGCTCTTACAATTATCCAACAATTGCATTAAGATTTAGAAAACCAATTACACTAAGATCTAATCACACACAGGGATTAAATTACTTAGAACATATATTTCTCTAGATCTATTACCACAATGAGTGCATAATAAACCCAAATCTACCACTTTTATAAGCGGTAAATAGCACAAAGATAATTATACCCACATGAACATCATACATCCCATTAGATCTATTACCACAACCGTGCATAATAAACCCAACTCTATCTCATAGAAAGTGGAAACATATAAAAACCTTCATACCAACAATAGATTGAGAAATATATGAATAAAAACATAAGCGTGTTGAAATAATCAAATATGCAAGGTTTACAACATCAATACTAGCAGTTTCATCACCCTCTTAACCAAAGGAGGTTTAGTTACACATAGCTAAAAGGAAATCACAAGAAAAAGCGAGAAGAAACAAGAAGAAACAAGAAGAAACTATGAGAGAAATGAAGGAGAGTTCAAGTTGTGTCTTCCATGATAACCGATGGTGCCCTTTTATAGAAGTGCGTGGTAGCAAAATGACAAAGGGAGTGGGTTGGTGAATGGGGTAGTTGAGAGGGTTGGTGAGTGAAGTAGGTGAAAGGGTTGGTGAATGGGGTAGTTGAATGGGTTGGTGAGTGAAGTAGGTGAAAGGGTTGGTGAGTGAAGTAGGTGAATGGTTGGTGAGTGCGAAAATTCCTTGGTCTGACTTGGAAGCCAAAAACGACCGATAATGCTTCGGATTCATGAAAAGTATTCTTCATGAAAGTTTTAGGTCTTTGTCTTGGCTATAATATGCATATCTGGATCGTCCAATTTGGCTTCCTATAGCCCAATATATGACCCAAATACCGCGGTTGCTCAAACCCAACTTCAGCACCTCTGTTTCGACTTGCAAGCTCAAACTGACCCATTAGACTTCATTATTTCAAAATGTGTTCTTCATGAAAGTTGTTTATTTGGGTCTTGACTATCAGCTATCCAAATTTCAGCCCATCTCCATTATTAAAACTTGATATATGATTTTATGAGTGCACACCGTTCGGATTCTAGTGACAGAACTCGTATTCTGACTTTCATGTACACTTAGGTCCCTTAGACATCTGTTTAAGACTTCGAGCTCTTCATCAAAGTTGTAGAGCTCTCTCTTAGCTTTCCTACAAGATAAAATTCATAATTGTCAGATATCAGGAACTCAAGTTATGGCCAAAATACAGAAACAGTGTAAAATCTCAATAATGCTGAAAATATTCAATTAGGACCAATTTGAGCTTAGACTCACAAAATCATACCAAACTCAATCAATTAAGAATATGGAGAGTGTGAATGACTAATCATAAGGGTTTCTTAATAAATAAAATATGTGATTATCAGGAGGGAATTAACCACATTTTTGTTCTGCATTAACCAACTTTGTGTCTATGTTTGTGAAATAAAGTTAGTTAATGAAGAATAAAATTGTGGTTAATGCTCTATGAAAGTTGGTTAACAATGTAGAGAGAGCAAAAAAGGGTTGCCCAGTGAAATAAAAAAGGACCTGCAACAAAGGCCAGGTTGCCGGGCGGCCAACTGGCCGCTGGGCGATGGAAACTCAGAGAAAGGAAGAAGAAGATAGCCCTGTTTTGGCATTAACACTGGCCGGGCGGGCGATGGAAACAGCGGGAAAGGAAGCACCACCATGCCTATTAACCACGTACTGTAGGAAATTAACCACTTTTTTGTTTGTCATTAAATAACTGTGTATACGTTTGTGAAAAAAGTTGGTTAATGAAGAACAAAATGGTGGTTAATGACCTGCAGAAGTTGGTTAACGGGATAAAGGCTGGAAGGATCATATTATGTGCATGCCCATTAACCAACTTCCGAAGGTCATTAACCACTTTTTTGTTCGTCATTAATCAACTTGGTTTCTAAGCTTGTGAAAAAAATTAGTTAATGAAGAGTAAAAAAATGGTTAATGACCTATAGAAGTTGGTTAACGAAGTAAAAGCTGGAAAGGTTGCATGGTTTGTACATGCTCATTAACCAATTTCCAAAGGTCAGTAACCACTTTTTTGTTCGTTCATCTGTTGATTATTCCTATATCTTAAATGCCTTGTAATACACATCATTAGACTCCATTTGTGCTTAATTGTCATCGTTTAGCTAAGTTTCTAATATCGAACCCTAGTTGGATCATGATTGTGAAAGTATGCTTAAATGTATTTTCAAATACTAATAATTGGTTAATAGGCGTCGAAACAAAGTTAGTTAATGAAGAACAAAAAAAGTGGTTAATGACCTATGAAAGTTGGTTAATAGGCATACACATAATATACAACACATCCAGCCTTTACCCCGTTAACCAACTTCTGTAGGTCGTTAACCACCTTTTTGTTCTTCATTAACCACCATTTTGTTCTTCATTAACCAACTTTTCTCACAAGTTTAGAAACAAAAAATGAGTATTTTCCTTTGGATATTTGAAAAATTGATTTTGCCTTCAAAAATGACATTACCAATCAAACAAAAATAACTAAATAAATACATTCACATTACATGTACCATAAGATATAAGTGTGCTTCATATATATAAAATGTTCATTGAACACCATATAAACCTGTACCAAAAAGAAAAAATTCTACCTGACCATTTACATAACCTTATATGATTATGTACACTTTATAAGTACCATTTCATTTACTAAACTACATAAACAACCTATTCCAAAAAAATACCTAAGTAGGTTGCTTTACTTACAACAAAATAAATGTTTGGAATAATAAAAAATATGTAATATATGCTATGTCATCAGAGTTCACCCTTTGCCACCACCACATTTCTCATCAAAAGTAGGCAGAAAACATACAATTTCTGCTAGCACTAATCTTTGGACCCATTACAAGTAAATCAACAGTTGCCCCATAAACCTGCAATACCAAAGTTAATTGCCTTAGTCTTTCACCCTAAACATTAACCCCAATAAAAATAGTAAAAATTATAATTAATTGAATGAGTTAGGTACAACGTCAGTGTCCCTCGACCCGTGTTTCTTGAAATTGCTTGGAATGACTATTCATGGCAAAATTCATGTATGAAATCTCACTACTAGCAGCCTGAAAAAAAAAAAAAACATTTCAATAAGTCAACTACAATCAATTATAGAATCTAAAATTTAGCATATGTTTCTTATGTCTTTTGCCCAATAGTGACATCATATTCAAAATCTTCAAGTAATGATAGAGAACTTTGTACTGGACTTTCTGCCACCTGCGAAGTCGAACATCTATCTTTATAGACATCAACATTTGTGTCCAGGTCAACAACTGTTGACTGTAAAGGAAGAATATAACCAAAGTTAAATTATAAATTCTTATAAAAGTTTACACATAAGAATGATTCCATCAATACAACCCCGAAGCATAACAATCATTTTAACACTCATTACAATTTAAATTTAATTTTCGTGCATACACACACCATGGTACAGCCATTATCTCGTTCTGCAAGAGTCAATCTTTCCACAGATGAGCATACATGTAACTTGTTTCTATTGATCTGACTCATGCTTTCCTCGATACACTCCTACATAAACCAACAGAAACAAGTTAACATATTCCAAAATATATGTGCTCTTTCCAAAATAAGTAACAGTACATAGTTGTTCCATACACAAACAAAACATATCCAAATCCACTTACATGAATTGTGAACATGTGTGGATTTTGATGTGTTATCTTCCTCTTTTTCCTCACAATTTGGTCAACTTTTGATACTTTCCTATTTGATCGAGGGCGGCCTTTACGCGCTACACGTAATGGACTATGAATCTCACTCGATGACTCCTTCGTTTGGCTGCTACCAGTGGCAATCACATTGCCTATTTTGTCTTGACCTTTATGACATGTGACATTACTGTCATTCGATGTAGCAATCGACTGTATCTTGCCTTTACATGCACGCAATGTTTGGAGTAAAAAATCACTAGCATCGTCACACTCCGCAGCAACTTCGGCAACCTCGTAAAACTCTTTCAACAAATTATCAAATCTTTGCATTTGAGGCTGCAACTCTTTCACATCATAACTGCTTTTGATGTATGCATGTTTCCTTCTTATATTTTTGCTCCATCTTGGCAAAATATATTTTGAAGGCACTTCCTTCACCCTTTCTTGCGCAAGAACGACAAAGGAATGTCTACACATAATACCTTTAAATTCAAAAAACAAGCAATTGCATCTAACATCATGATTATCGAGATTAAATACCACCTCAACTGTACTTTCCTTCGGACTTCCAACTACTACAATCTCCTCTAACACATCATAAGTACAAATTCCATCCACAATACCCTTAATGCAAATAGAACAATTCATTTTACCCATAAATTCAGCTTGAACCTCGTAAAACTTCGCATGGGTGTACTCACCTTGGAATTGCCTCTCAATCATAGAGTTCGACCCGCATGCAATAATGCTGTTAAATGATCGACAATCTGCCTCATATTCCTTTTCTGCCTTATCGTGGAGAGCATTATCATACTGCCTTACAAATTACTGCAGAGTTGTTGTTGAGTTTATATACCCATCAAAAAATGCGTTAATGCTCTCGCTCCTCTGAGTCGTTGACATTCCAGCCCAAAAATCTTTCTTCAAAAATATTGGGACCCATTTATACCGCTCATTTTACAACCCACTCAACCATTCATTATCTTGTAGGCCATATTGTTGCACGAAAGTAACCCACTTTCCTTCAAATTCAACCTATGTCAAGGAATCATAAACTGCATTTTTCATTGTATCTTTCATACTGTTATATTCACCATAACCTTTCAACTTCTCTGGGATTTTTTTCGTGATATGCCATAAGCACCATCGATGGAGAGTAGTAGGAAACACTATCTGGATTGCATTTTTCATAGCCTTGCATTGATCAGTGACAATACCGTTTGGAGCATTTCCTGACATACAATTAAGCCAAGATTCGAACAACCACACAAACGAATCAGTGTCTTTGGTAGATAGTAAACCACATCCTAGCAAAATTGATTACCCATGATGATTCACACCAACGAATGGAGCAAATGACATGTCATACCTATTTGTGAAATACGTTGTGTCAAATGTCACAACATCTCCAAACGATTCGTATGCAGCTCTACTTCTTGCATTAACCCAAAAAACGTTCTTCACATGAAAGTCATCATCCAAATCTATAGAATAGAAGAAATTACTATTCTGTTGTTGCATCAGTGAAAAATAACTCCTTAAAGCCTTACCATCACCCTCCTTCCCAATCGCGCGTCTTTCCCTCCCAACATAGTTTCTCACGTCTCGTTCAAAAAATGGTAAATTTTCATACCCTCCTACATCATGAACAAGAGAACGGAAAGTCTTGTTCAGCCTCACGCCTACTTCATTGTTAATTTGTATTCTTCTCTTCACGTGCATGCTGATGTTTCTGTTTCCGTGGAACATCCTTTCCTTCACCGGGCTGAGATCATGAGAGTGGTCAAGTACAGCTTTCTTTACGTATCAAAGTCTATTTTTATTCAAACTGACAGTTATCTTTGCTTGACAGTTATTCTTGATTGTTGGATATGTATTCAAATCAGTTGGTATTGTTGACACACAATTCCCTCCTCGTGAACATGCTAGAATGAAGTATTTTAACTCTTCATCGTTTCCTTTTCTTGAATTCCTAGTGATGAAATCGAATCCCTTTGCAATAGCATATTGCCGATAGAATAACTTAACGGCAACCACCGAAGGAAATATAATGCCTGCTACAGGCTCACAAGGTTCAGATTGCTCATTGAGGCTGTCACTCATAGTTAACTCAACTTCATTTGCTTCTTCAATGCATTCAGCACCGCCACCGACATCATCTAACACTCCACCACCATTGACAGTATTTTCATCCTCCATATAAGCACCTATTTCCAATTCCATTAACTTGCACATGCAAAACTCATGTTACCATCCAAAAATTCAGCAAGTATTAGAGTGGCTGTTAGATTTATAGTAAACAGAAAGGACTGGAAGTGTTAACGCTTGGATTAGAAAAAAAGACAAAATGTATCTATTGTTTTACTGCATTTTTTACTGCCTTGGTTAACGACGTATAAATTTGTGGTTAGTAATGTGTATATGTTGGTTATTGGGTAGCTTCGTGCTCAATGGTTCAGCCATTAACCATCCAATACATCTTATTAACCATAAATTTGTACCTCGTTAACCAAGAGTTAAAAATGGTGTAAAAAAGTGACATGATATGCAACAGAATCAACAAACACAAGCATAAAGTGCAAAAATGTTCAAAAATAATGTTCAAAAACAACTGAAGCAACTTTAATGTCAGTTTCAGTAGCCATATAGGTCTTACATTTGAGTGAAGTTGCAAGGAGGAAAAGGACCTCTTTGTTGGCTTAATCTTGATCAAATAAATTTCTAAAGTCAAAATTTCCTAAGTCAAATGACTGTGTGACTAAGACATACATTGAGTCATAAGCTAGAATGAATTCCTTCCCATTACATAGAGTCATAAGCTAGAATGAATTCCTTCCCATTATCAACTTTTTTACTTTTTTATTTAAGTCATGTTGTAGGAAGAGTTACTGTGTTTAACTTCACAATGAATTGATTTTTAATTTTATAAACAATTCATCATGAATTATTATTTTCTAATTCTTGTATAGGTTGCAACCTTACTTTATTTTGTTGCTTAATTTGAACAAAAAGAAAGTAGCAAAGTGATTTTTTGATGCAGAATATATTGCTACCATAGGCATAACCACAAATATTATTCTTCTCAGAAAAGCATCTATTTTTCCCTTGTTATCTTGGTATATCTTTGTGCATATTTCCTTTTGTTTTGGGAAATTGTACTAACAAGCTATATAATTTCTTTATATTGACCACATGAAGGTAGAAACTACAAGCAGATGGTATCAGGGACATATGGGAATAGATGTGGAGGAGTCAATCTTTCTATTCTAGAAAAGTTGGTAATTTTCATCTATGACATTGAACATTAAGAACTTCACTTATTTACTATTAAAAATTTATATTTTGATTGTGAGCTATAAGTTAAGAAGTTATCTTATAATTGGGCATTTGTAACAGGTCATTGACATGCAAACAACTTCTTCTTATTGTACCTAAGTTAATAATAAGAGTTTGGTAAAATGAGTAAGAATGGTCCCAATGTAATTTTGTAGTTCTATATCTTGGTTAATGTGGACAACTTTCGAATGATTGTTAAGAAAGTTGAATTTATTGGATTTAAAGAGATAGATGTCAATTATCAAAATGTATTTGATTATGGCAAATATTACTTGCACGTCAGTTATCCTGCTTAAAATTTGAATTCTGTTATGGAGTTCATTTTAGCACCTTTAACCATATTGCTTTTTATGCTACTTGATTTTGTGTTTGTTCTAGACATGTTTATTACCAAAATCATCTAAGCCTTTAAGCATATGACTTTTTATGATACTTGTTGATATTGATATTCCATTGGCATGATGCAGGTGCAACAGCGCCTTAAATATGCTCGTTTACTTGACTATTCAAATTATGCATAATATGTTGTTGATGTTAGAATGGCAAATACACCTGTAAAGGTGTGTAAAATTATTGAAGAGATGCAATAATGGATTTGCTATCAGAAATAGTAGAAAGCTAGTTAGATGATACCATGAATTGCATGCACTCTCTTTGATTTCCCTAGTCAGTAGAAATGTTCTATTTTTTAAGTTGTGTTTAGTAGATAAATTTGTCTGGAAACACAAGGAAATAAAAAATCAACAATGTATGTATCATGCCACCAACCAGAATGCCACTGGACAGCATTCCCAAAACTTAATACATTGAGCTAATGAAGAAGGAAAATAGTACCTTGACGACGCGACAGAGGGCAGCAGAGGTAGCGGCACTGATGGAGCTTCGTGCGGGCTAAAGAGACAGCGGTGCTAGCGGAGGTTGTGCACAGACGGAGCTCGCCGGACGAAGGGACGTGGGTGACGAAGAAGTGAAAGAAGTCAAGGATGAAGCTATTTGAGGAAGAGGGGGTAACGAGAGGGAGAAACGAGAGGGAGACAGAAATGAGAGGGAGATAGAAATGAGAAGGAGAGGGAAAAAATGAAGCCAAATCTAAAAATTAATCTGACGTGACAAAGGTGTTAAAAGTGGTGTGGCTACTGTTAATGGTAAGATAATTGTTTTCCTTTTAAAAAACACGAGAATATATATATATATAAGACCGCTATTTTTTTTTTATTTTTTAGGTAGCTGAGGACTCTATTTATCAAAGAAAAACTGTGAAATTGACTATGAAATTACGTGACACACAGCCGCATAGTTATTTTCAGTCTTTTCAACAAAAAAATCAAAAATTAAATTCTTTTTCCTATGTAATTCGATTAGATTAAATGAATAAGAATTTTAAACATTATTATTCATTAGAAAAATGCTAGTTGTACATTTTCATGTCCATATATCATATAGTGGGAGTATATAGTAGAATTAGAATATAAATATATAAAAATAAAATAAAATAAAATAAATTATATAAATATAAAATGGTATGTATATAAATACATATAAATAACATTATGCTATTAATTAACAAGAAACATAAATGTTCTCCACAAGGTCCTTAGGTCCAACAAAGGACCGAATGTTATAAACTAGGCTAATAGCCACGGCAGTTGGCCTATCGCTTACCCGGTATAATAAGTTAAGGCTACATTTAGTGCATCGTATAAAGAATGTATGATACTATAAGTTAATATTATTAGGTCTTATTCAATATTTAGTACATTCAACTGATAGTATAATGAAATCAGGTCAAGTCATTTTATCATATTCTAAGGTGATAACTCTATCATCTCCCCTAGTACATGATAAGACATGATAGGATTTCTATTTCAATCTTATTCTCAATTTCATTTTTATCACTCCTCTCTCTTGCGCCACCACTACCATCACCACCACCTCCACCACCGCCACTACCGCCACCATTAGCACTGTCGCGGCAGCCCACCACCACTACCGCCTAATACCACCACCGCCGCCATTACCACCACCGCCGCCACCACCACCACCACCACCACCACCGCGCCGCCAACACCACCACCGCCGTGCCACCACCAATACCGTGCCGCCACCACCACCACCGCCACCGCCACCGCCACCACCACCGCCGCCGCCACCACCACCACCACCACCACTACCACTATCACCACCACCACCACCACCACCACCATCACCACCACCACCACCCCCACCACCACCGCCGCCACCACCACCACCACTACCACCACCACTACCATAAAGCTTTTTATTATTATTTTTTAATTATTTTAACTTTTATGTTAAAGGATATTTTGGTCTTAAAAAAAATATTATACAATCAGCTAATTTATCTTTTTGTTATCAAACAAAAGATAAGATTATGTTTTATCCTATTAATTATACTATCATACCTTATACTATCCTATCATATTATCTTATACTATACTATCATGTGCACCAAATATAACCTAATTGTACAATCTATCACATCCCCGCGACAATTTCTACTTAGGGCCTATGGGTGCTCAGCTGCTGAACACTTAACTCGATCCAATAACTTAATCCAACCTTAAGTTGATTGAGTTAGGTTTACGTTCTAAAATTAGATTTGATGCATTACATTTTGAATTGGCTCGATTTTATTCAATATTACATAATATTTAAAAAATTTGTAATTTTTTAAAAGTAAGAATAAATTATAAAATATTTTTATTTCAGTTAATACTTTATGTATAACATAATAATATTTTTATATTAATATAATTTATTTTAAAATATATATTATAAAATATCTCTTAATTTTGAATCAATATATCTTTGTTGAGTTGAAATCTAATAGTACATGATCTATATCTCAAGTCATAAAATCTCACTTTCTATTTAAACACACACTAAAAGACACCATGTATGTTTAGTTCTTTAGATACACCCTTACCTTCATTTGCATTATGAGACTTTTGAGTGCATTTACAAGTATTATATTCTATCTCCGTCCAATGGACTACTATGATCAACGAATGAGGAGTTCTCCAAAATATCATACAGCCTTTAAGACCACCCCTCAAGTAATGTAGGAACAACGTCAAATTTGTACATACAAACTAAATTATATACGTAAGCATTTAAAAATTTGCTACTACATCGTATACGTAAGCATTTAAGAAGTTGGAGGCAAATCACCTAGAAAACAAAGCATGCCTTATGCAAAACTTAAAAAACATGGTCATAACAAACCAAAAAAAAGGGGGTCCTGTGAACATATGAGACAAGACAATAATCTACATGATTAAATAGCCATGCACAAAAATACGTTTCAATGTCCATTCGCCATAACTCGTGGAGCGCCACAAGTTAATGATAATAAATGTCCAAATCAACATTTGGATTCACCACACAATAGTTCTAACTTATTATCCAATTATTAATTTTTGAACAACTTTCTTAAACAACAAAAAAGAAAATTCAACATCGTGAATATTTTTATGAATTTAATTTGAATGTATTATCAGCATAAATTATATATTGTTATGTCATTAAAAATATTTGATTCTTTCAAAAATTATTTTAAAAGTCACATATATAATAATATATAATTAATTAATGGTGTAAAAAAATTTATATTTGATCTAAGTATATCTTTTCTTTTATTTTAAATCATTTAATTTAATGCAATGTTCTTTTAATTTTTTTACTTTTCAATCGTGTTCTTTAAATTTTTTTATATTTCATTACACTTTTTACATGCTTTTTTTACTGTTTTATTTTAATTTTCTACATTTTAATTTTTTGCTCAATTTCTTTATTTTCTTTAAAATTTTCAAAGCTTTCTTTATTAAACTTTTTGTTTATTTCTTACTTTTTGCATTAAATTTTTACAAATTCTTATTGTTTATCTTAAATTTATTTTCAAATATTTTTATTAAACAAAATTACTACATAACTCTGAACTCACGTTCATTTAATAATCAAATATTTATTTGTTAGAATATACTACAACCAAATTTCCACTTAAACAACTAAACAGCAAATTTTTATCCTCACCAAAAGAGATATTGCAATGGCAACCGTTAATGGTGGGCAAGGGAAAACCTAGCCGCAGAAAGTGAGGCACTGCGGTGATAACAGGAAAAGCAAACAACAACAGTAGCTGGTATGTGATCTTGTTAAAATTCAATTTTTTGCCAATTCACATTTCTCCTTTTCTATCAAGTGCTTGCACCTTCCAATGCAACCCAACAAAAAATAAATAAATAATACAATAACTACATTGAAATTAATTAATTTTTGGTCTCCTCATCCGATGGAAAATTTGAAAGTTTGACAGCTGAAGACGTCTATGACGGTAACAGGGCATCTCATATGTGCTCATCCTCATCGTCTTTGGTCGAATGTGTAGTAAACGCTGCTCAGCAGAGATATATCAAATATCAATATATTATATATCCATTGAGTTTAATTGGTATACGTTATTAGTGGAAAAGAATTTTACATTAACATTCATTAATATATTGACATTTATTAATATTTTAATAAATCAATGTTTATTATTATATCTTTATCTTAATAATTAAAATAAAAATAAAGATAGTAAAATATTAGTAATTGTTGGTGTAAAATTCTTTATATTAACGATATAATTATAATTTCTTTATGATGAAACTTTCGTGAGATTCAGTTCAAATTAGTATTAATATCCCTTGCTCATGTCCAGCTTTCATGCAAATTACAGATGATGATGCAGATGCTACCTGTTAGAGTATATCTCATTCCAACAATGTTGATTTCCCATTACAGTTCTATTTTTACTATTAAGTTTGTATATATTTTTTTTCACACTTTTTTTAATATCATTTATCTTATTTACTTTTTTTATTATCATTTTTACTAAATTTGACATCTTTAAAAAAATCAATAATATATACACCTTTAAAAAAAATATATGATAATCTTTTTCTTTTCCATGAGTACAAATACTTTTGACTTTTGAGTATGTAATACGATAGCGGAATGAAAAGAAATGTCATGAGCTAAGCCCAGATACAGAGAGTGACATTAAAACGACACCATTGATTCATAAATACGATAAATTATAAAAAATTAAGATATAATATGATTAAAATATAATATGTAAAATTAATATAATACTAATTTAAAAACACCAATCTTAAATTAGAATAAAAACATCAATATTTTATAACTTAACTTTAATCATTGTATACATAATAAAATATTATAATTTATGTAATTTTTGTAATATCACACTTATATTAATGCAAAAATTCAAAAATTAATTAAAAAATATAAATTAAAAGCATCTAAAAAATATATGATATAATTTGTATCAAATTTCACGTCAACCATTTTAAACTATTAGTGTTGTGATGAAATAATAGTCCTTAGGAACAAGTCAACAAACTAAAATTAAGGATAGTGCATTATTCTTTATCTCAAGCCAAAAAATAATGCACGAAAAAATTTGCATTTTTGTAGTTATTCATAAAGCAAGTAAAATCAACAAAGTTCACTAAAATTCCTTGGAGATCTTTCTCTTTCCATTTTCAGAGGGAGAAAAAAACAAAAATTTAAAAGTTTTGCAGAACCTGTCAATGATATTGTTCGTTCTTTCCTTATATTGTAATACATAATCTAGGAAACACGAATACATATACTGATGCAAGTGACATGGACATGACACAACACAAGTACATTGTTACAACAAAAATTCAAAAAAATAATTAAAAGATATATAAATAAAAATTATTTAAAAGTATCAAAGTATTCGATACAAAACGTATTAGATACTGATACAACGAACATTTTAAAATATCGGTGCTGCCTAATACATAATATTGCTTCGTGCAAAACAAATGACTATAAAGAATATCAACCTGTCTAGATTTCAATACACAATACCATGCATGCGACCCCCATCAGCTCCTAAAGTCAGTCCCATACGAAGTGATTTTGACTCCTGTTAGCAGGCGGTGATTTTGGCAATAATTTATCATCTTGTCAGGCTTGATACAAGAGCGCCATGTATTTGCACAATGTATACTGTGGCATTGTGCCCTTATTCGCACCATCATCTGTTTCTGTTGGGTGGGGCCCGTTCAGTCATAGAAGCCACAGGACGTTCAACCATAGTTATCCATTAATTTTAATCTTGAACTCATTTCCTGTATAGCCTCAGCGATTAGGAATTTTCAGATTAGTAAGGTGGCACAAACCATTCACCTGAGAATGAATAAAATTCGATGCGTAAAGACACTGGTAGTTGTTTCCCGTAAAATCATCCTCTTGGGGGAGGTTGGAAATAGGGATGCTGTAATGCCTCATCAACACTTAGCCGATCCTCCTACAATTTTAGCACAAGCCTTCCTTAGATACAGCAGTACCCAACTAACACAGTGATTACTGATTACTAAATATTAGCCTTCGTTAGCCATCTCTGTTCTGTTCTGTTCTCTTTCTCCTCTTTTTTTTTTGGGTTGGGGGCAATCATTCGTTTAAGATTAAAACGGACTCATGAGTTCGTTTACAATTTAGTAAAAATTTTCCAATAGTCTCTGAAATAATTGTTTCATACTCATCTCTATCAATACACTAATTAGTAACCTAACAGACTTGTCCACGAGGACTATCAAATGTGATGTGACACCTGAACTCAAATGGCACCATTTTTAAGTGAAACAAAAAAAAATACAAAGTTTTGTGTCTCTAATGGGGAAGTTGTTCAGCAGAATCAGCACAGAGTCCATGTTTTCAGTTAACTATGCCACATCACATTTATCACTCCACATGGGGAATTCCAAGTTGTAGAATGGCAGATTGATATGAAGCAAATTTTTTTTTCTTTCAGGAACTAGAATGATAAATTTTGACTGTTAGAGACTAATTGATAGTCAGAGACCAAAATAAGGATTTTGTCAAAGTTTATATATAATGACAACTATTGTAAATGAACGGCCTCTCTACCGAGCTAGACTTTTGCTCCTATTACAAAGATATCCGAGAAATATAGAGCTTAGTACAGCTCCACATAGGGCAATCAAACTTAAATGCTAAGACCGAGATGCTAAACAATTTAGATAGTTTCTTCAATCAAACACTGTTTTGAAAGTAAGTTGAAAGGATCACCAAAATGACAAGAAAACAATTTTAATCAGGAAACTTACTGGGTCCCAGAGTAACAGATGGCGCACTAACCGTAAAGCCCAGATATTTGAAAAACTGCAAGACTAAGAAAAATATTATGACAAAGAAAACAATTACACCATAGGAGAAGACTAGATGTATAGCATAACATGAGAAAAATGCAAGCATCAAAGATAGCGAGCTAACCCTATTTTAAGAGGATCTCGACTCTTAATTTGACGAGAAAAGAATTCTTCAGAACATTTCCAGGATGCAGGTGAAACTCCAACCTACATTGGAAAAATAAAAACTTCATTAAGTCAATATATATTCAAAATAAGAAAGTTGTTAGACAGCATCTTTCCAACAAAACCGTTAGAATGGACTCATCTAGAAACAGTCAATCAAAAGTCCATCTTCCCGGGAATGAAATCCAAGATTTTGATCCATATAATGGACCCTACTTAGTGGGATATGGCTTGGTTGTTATTATTGTTGTTTCAGACTAAGATGAGCAGATATTGTCTACATGGATATATGAGGAAATCAAATTCTCTATTCTATATATTGAGAGGATATTAAATTGTGTGTTTTATTTCTTGAGAGGAAATCAAATTCTATCTTGACACTCTTTCTCTGCAGTTAGCTAATAAGCTCTTTGAAACAAACTAGCATAAAATGCATGTTCAAGTTTTTAGCACCTTACCGCGACAATTGAAAGTAGAATAAGCCCAAAATGCGAAATACCAAAGTTTTAGGGCATACTTTTATGCGCATGCCTATGCAAGTCTCCAACGTTGTGTATGCTTCTGTGTATATGTTGTGCAAGCCCGAATATATCCTATGACACCCCCGGTAAAAATAGTAGGCAACAATGATGCTTTATTCTACCCTTTAATATTTCCCTGAATTTGTGGGAAAACAGACGAGACAGATACTTGTTTTATAAATGAAATATAAACGTTAAAGTTTAATGTTGGCTGTCAACTAATTCAGAAGAATACAAAATCATCCCTATTAGCTCTATCTCATCATAGGTAGTAAACTGATAATGTTTCTTCTGTTATATATGTCAACTTTTTATATTCCTAAAATTGCATGAAGTCAGCCAATATAGATATAAGTCGTTTCTCAAGTCAAGTTATGGCAACATCCTGAATTGTCATTAGCCATACTTTGACACAAGATTGTATACCACTGAATAAAATATAAGTTATTTTCTTTTGCATGATGATGGGCTTTGATGCAGGAGAGACTTCCCCCGTGCTCTGTTTTTAATGTTATTTGTTTCAGCTTGTTTTGTTTTGTTTTGTTTTTAGTGTTTTCTATGTAATAAGTAGTCACATACTAGCATGTGATTTTTTAATGAGGTCTAGACCTTAAGGTTATTTTGGCTTAGAAAGATTGGGCTGGGTGTGGAAATATGTTAATAACATTATATAATCCTAGGGATTTGTATTCAGCCATCTTTTAGCTGTATTATAAAATTCTAGATTTGAGAGGTTTCTAAACTCTAGAAACCCTCTTATTATAGTTCTACTTCAATCTATCCTACTTCTCTTCCCAAATTTTATTTTTTAAGCTACTGTCTATCATCTTCTACCACATTTGGATTGGAAAGCTCTAAGCATCTGAGCTTTAGAGATGCAGAAAATCTTTGCCACTTGTTTATGTTGAAAATTAGTCAAAGTCTAGAGGAATCAATAAAACCAATATATTTATTACAATATAGCAAAAGATTCTCCATTATAAAAATAAATGATGTCAATCAAAATTGTGCTAAGAAGAGAAAAAGTATAAACAAATAATTAGCTTTTGACAAGGTCATGAACCAAAGATTATTCCAGTTAAGATGGTAAACTTACTTGGTTTACTGTATGATACTTTTTTGAGGAACTTCCGGAAATCCCAGGGATTAAGATACACAATTCCATGAATGATCTAAGTCTGTCACCACATTAGTAAAATAATAGTTAAGTTAAAGAGTCCAGGGGTTCAAAAGAGTTAATGAATATTTAATTCGCTCAAAGACACAATCAATTACGTAAGTTTTCAGAACAAAGACAACAGTTCTAGGGTTATACCATCAACTATATTTTGGAACCCAGGATACATGAGCATTGAGCAAGCTTCAAACATGTAAATGCCTGCATATACCCCTCTTCAAGGAGACTGTACAAACTTTTTAATTGTCAAACACGAAACCTATAAAACCTATGAGATTGTGGCGGACAAAATGCCTCGGAGGTTTTCAACAATAACTACCTAACAAAGATAAACTAATGAAATGCAATGTTACAACAATAAATACCTAATATAGATAAACTAATGAAATGCGATGTTACAACATTGAGAATGATAGCCACAATCCCAGATGCCCAGGCCTTCAATTTTTCAAAGCAGCTCTTCTCCCCTTCTTCCTTGATATTTCATAAATGCAAATAACATAGGAAAATGCCAAAAAGCAAGCGGCCCAAATGCCTAAATTTTTTTTGAAGAGAATGAAAATTTCTTGAGTTCAGACTGAAGCAGAAAACTGAATCCTGAGATTTGGTGTCCCAAGAAATTCCACAAAGGAACACATATCTTTGTATAGTATACCCATTATAATAAATCCCGAGGTAATTCCAACTTGTTAAAGCCTACTTGTGTGTCAAAAGACTCCAACCAGGTGTTAGAAACTAATAAAAAGAACACTCATCAAGCTACTGATTCACAGTCAAGAGTTTACAACTAAATTACAACCAGCAAACAATTTGGTGAACAAGGCATCTCTACAAACAGAAAAGCACCTAAGGAGTGCATTCATTTTGAATTTGTCACAACCCATAAATAAACTTTTGAGTGTCTTTCTTGCTTAGAGAGAGAGAGAATATCAAAAAGGGCCCTCTAAAGTCCATTGTAATAAAAAAAGGTTAGGATTACACCCTTCTGAAGGACACACTTACTTGTATGCCAGCTCCTTCACACCCTCATTCCAGCCCTCAAGATGCCGGTCCAAAAGAGCACGTGTCAAAGCATTTATCTGGAAAACATTTGGCGTCCCTAAGACCAACTCTAACATCACAACACCAACACTCCACATGTCATATCTGTCATAGCAGAAAGATTCCTTCAACAGTTGCAGGTAATAGTGTTTAAATCTATCAAATGAAGCAGTATATCCATCCTTTGCAAACGAGATAAAATTAAAGAATGGAGATGCATAATGATTTTACTCTTAAAAAATTTTAATATAAGATGTTGACTTCATGCAAAACATGACATACTTCAAAGTCGAGCTTGTTGGCCCCTGATACCATGTAGCATTTAGCAAAGCTTCAGGAGGTGTATACTCATAAGTTTGTTCAGCTCTGAAGAAACACAAAGCACAGGCTTACCACAATAATCACACACACACACACACACACATATATAAAATAAATCAGTATGTAGAAAGAGAAGTGAGATACCTAGAAGGCCCAGTTGAACCATACAAATGCTTTAATGTGAAATCATCAATTCCACTGCCAAAGTCGATAATACGCCTAAAAGAATCAGCAAAAGGGCATCAAATTCGTTAAGCAACACCAGTAAATTATGCACACACACATACATAGACACAAATAGTTGGATAGACAAATCAAGTTTTAAAGATAAGCAATACCCTAGTTTTCTTAACAGCAATGTCAAAGACTCAAACCAATGATTATCAGTTAAATAATAGATTTGAGAGAAAGAGAGATTGTTCCCAACACAAGAAGGAAGATAGCCAAACATGGATACCTGTTGTACATAGCCTTATTTATAGACCTTAGATGGCACTGAAGAATTGATTTAGAATTTTTCATGCACCATATCACATGGCTGAATTTGAAGTCCATATGTACAGTAAGAATGGCTTCTAAGACAATCTCAACACTTCTAAGAAACAAGCAAATATTGCAATTCTACTACAGCACATCCGTGCTGAGAGTCAATATAACTAAGAGGCACAGATACATAACTGACAGTAGACCCACTCTGAATAAATATCTAGTAGGCAGGTAAGAACAAAGGCACATTTCACGTAGAATTATTATCTTAAGAGGTGATTAACAACTTATCACAGTGAATGAACTTTCCTGCATATCAAGCCATTTCAAAATGACCTTAAATACCCATCTTTCTCTTTGCTGAAATGTCAGTCACCATATGTAGCTGACTTTTTGGAACAGAGAAAAGGTAATAGTGCATCCAAATTGCACAGAATTTAAATGAGCAGAACATTAGTCAGAAAGAAGTGGAAAAGGATCTAATTCTTCCATAGCCAGGGAGATGAGAAGTCATACTGAAGTAGGCAATACAATCTAGAAGACATAAGCTTAAAGATCCTGCAACAGTTTGGTATCAGTTGGTGAAGCCATGATGTTCTCACATCATGGAAAATACTACCTTCCAACCTCAACTGGTAGGAACACCAGAAGATCAATCTTTCAAAGGGCTTGCACTTGGCAGCCACTCCGAGATGATCATTACGATGCATTAGTGGATTTACAAATATACATTCAAGTAGTTTCTTAAATATTTTAGCAGAGATGTAGAGCTGAAAGTTCTTGAAATATATGTTCAAGTGTGATATACCACCATTCTCCAACTAGCTACAAACTACGGGGGAAAAAGAGAAGGAAAATCTAAAGAATTCCTCAGTCAATTTGAGTGTCAAACATTAAGCAGAGAAGTTCCATAGGCAAAGAAGCATTTTAGATACACCAAAACTATGATATAAAAAAAGAGATCAAGGAAAGAGTATAAGACTTCTGATCATTCTGTTGGATGATATTAAAACTAAAAATACAGTTCATATGCAAAATATAGATTAAACCACAATTGAGCTAATCATATTATAAACAAAAGTAAATAGACATATCTATAGTTCAAATATATAGCATAGAAGGTTAAAATGTTTCCCATCAACTTTTATTTAAAAGAAGGTTAAAATAAAAGCAGGGTACTAAATACAAGTAAGATACTTTACTGTACATTTTGGTGGAAAATTTATTAATCTTAGTTGGAATCTCTTTCAAGCATCTCCCAATCTCCTGATCTTCAAAGCATATCACCATATTCTCTTCAAAAATAAAAAATCCCAAGTCAGTTAATTTTTACAAAAAAAACAAATGCTTTCAATTGAACACTGCATAATAATAAAAAGAAAATTCAAACACACATACATCAAAGATCACAGATGGCAAGCTGGTTATTGACTATGGATAAAGGGCCAATATAAGTATAGTATTTTAACAACTAAGCATCAAACAGACACAAGAGAGACAGAGTTCCCACACATTTGAGATAAAAAAATTATTGAATTACCAGATTTCATTTGAACTTAATTTGTTGGAGTAAACATAGGAACCCAAAATGCAGACAGATTGATTTCAAAAAGTAGATTTACTATACAGTAACAGGACAGTTTACCTAAAAAACAAGTAAAAACTGAACAAAGAAAAGCCACTTGCTTGGGATTTATACTAATTGCTGGAAAATTAATGACTTGAAATTCAACAGTGCCAACTAATTGATATCCTATTGATTTTGTAAAAATATTCTATCCATCTAGAAATCAACATACATATACATCACTATGGCACAACAAATTACCCCCCATGTCTTACCAGGTTTAATGTCCCTGTGTGTGATATTGCGATCATGACAAGACTTGAGTGCCATTAACTGAGCAAACAAAAAAGAGAGGATTTGTCAAGCATACATTATAATATTAAAAGGTAAAATCCAGAGTAAATTTTTTGAAATTTCATACATCCGTATCCACAGAAACAGAAATTTTCCCCTTTTCGTGTTGACAATAGCAATAAAATTTATTAGACATAAGCAAAAAAATGGAGATATTCAAATACCTAACATCCAAAACTCTCCAACAAATACTTGAATAATAAATGGTGGCCATGTGAACAGGGTTGAGACTGAGAAATTAAAAAAAAAAGGGAGAAATTGAGAAGTGTATATTTCGTAATAAAAACCTGGTTGCATGCTAACCCATTTTTAATATTAATTGTTCACCTGAAAACATATAATGCACAGGTTTATAATACACCACAAAAGAAAAGAAAGAAAAAAGGTGGATATCTCAGGATAAGAAAAGGCTAATAGAGAAGTTAAGATGCAAAAACCTGATTTTAATATGCTAAAATGTTAGACATTAATCTTGCTCTTATACTACATTTGTATCATTTTCTTTTCTTTCTTTTTTTTTTCGTTCTCTTCGAAAAGTAATTTATTTTCCACATTGCCTGGGCACACAAGTCACTTTTGCTTAACACCAATAAATAGCAGCAATCATATTAAATAAGTAAAAATAATACCAACAAAAGTAGCAATAGCCACAAACAACTTATTTTTGTTTTATCCTTGTTAGGGCAAAAAGTTGTGCAGTATCTACATAGATTTCGAAGTATATTTTAAAACCAGGGAACCATAAACTAGCATAGGACAATACCCCCCATGGAACCTACATTGAAGACATACCAGCTGCCAGATAAGGTTGCGCATTTCCTCTTGCCCTTCTTCTGTAGTTTTCAACCAATGCCACCACTTTGATGGACGAAGTATCTGAACATGTTCTACTTGCTCAATTCTTTCTTTTTCAGCAGTATTTGCATCTTCCACAGTATACAAAAGTTTTGACAATGACACACCTTCATAACTGAACACAAGCCATATTTCATTGGATCGAGACTCAAAAGACTCCACATATCTTGCAATATGGTTCAAACCTTCTTCATATATGGCTCTTTGCAGCCGAAATTTGTTTGAAAATGAATTCTCAGAACCAAATTGTGATGTTTCCAAGACACAGTTTGATTTTCCAGCTGATAATAGATCCTCAAAGCATGTAGAGGCATTTAAGAAAATTTCTCCAAAATACTTCTCCCTCAGCCCACTTAAGTAAACAGCAGACCCTCTCTCTACCTGTTTAGTACATTTAAGAGTTATTAGTGCTACATGTTTACATATGCATAGCTAAACAAACAGTGGCTCCTAAAAACAAAACTTCTTGAGTCTAAGCAGAACAGATAAAGAGAACCAAATCTCAATGGACACCCAAGCTGATGTAAAAAAATAATGAATGATACAAATACAAATAAAAACTAAACACCCACCACCCCTAAAATAAAATGTTCAAAAAAAAAAAACTTAAAGCTTTCCATTTCTGCATAAATAAAAATTGATGTGAAGAAAATGTTTAAATTCAGAAACTGATTATTCAGGAGCATCATCATATGGTCTAGAAGTTGAAGGAGCAGAGAGTTGATAGCTTAGAGAAATTGGATAGTGCAGACTTAATTAAGCAAGAGTAGATACTTCCTCTCTTTCAATTGGGAATATTTATGTTTATCCCTAAATGGTAATTGTTGGAAATAAATAATTATGTTGGAAGTAAGATATAATTATTATTCCACTAATTAGAGTTCATTGTATCTTAGAATTCATTGTACCCTTAGGATTCATTGTATCTTGGGAATTAAAGATAGAATTAATTCCCCTTCTTGTAAATTGTATTGATCATGTATATATATAGATTATCTGCTGAGTGGACGTGTCACTCAAGCATTTCACAAATTCTTAAGTTCAACTTGGCATCAGAGCAGGTTCGTCCTGCTGGTTTGTTCCTCGGGAATTTTTCTGCCATCTGGTCCAGCAGAAAACTCCAAACCCTAGTCTCCTAATGTCCTTCCTAGAAAGTCATCACCACCATCAACCCAGCTCCCACCGTCACCGGAAATCGCCTCAGAAATCGCCGACCAGCCTGCCCACCAACCGCTGTCGCCGAAAACTGCCGCACACGCCGCCACGTACCGATCACGCGCCTCTGTCCTCCCAACACGTGTAGGTCACGCGCCACCTTCCTGTAGCCGAAAAATTTCTACGACTGTTCAGAACATCTTTTCGGCCTCTCCTCTGTCTGTTTAGGTGGTTAGACTAGTCATTTTCTGTTGTTTGGTTACTGGGTCTAAGTGCTCTTGGAGCCTCTGTCATTTGGTTCTTTTAGTAATTTTGTTTCTGATTTCTTTTCTACCAAATGGCATCAGCAACAAGTTCTGACAAGGGCCAGAAAAGTCCCATCTCATTTGCCTTTTGGACTTTATGATGATCTGACAACTCAAGTAGAGAAAATTGATGCTGCATTAAAGGATGAATGGCAAAAGGTTGACTATCAGTTAGTGTCTCTTCTTTGGCAGCCCATTGATCCATCACTGCTGGTTCACTACCGTTCCTATAAGTCTTGTTATGATATTTGGAAGAAGGCTAAAAGTGTTTATGCTAATGACATTCAGTAACTCTATGACTCTGTCCACAATTTGGCAACTCTTCAAATGCAGGATCATGACTTAATTTCCTATTTGAACAAAGCTCAGTCCACAATTCAACGAGTCAAGATGCATCTAACTGATAGTGATCTAAAATGGTGGTAGACAAGTTAGATTAGATGTACATGGTCTTTGTTCTTCATGGCTTGCATAAGGACTTTGAAAATGTTAGAAATCAAGTCCTCACAAATCCAAACATTCCTACTGTTGATGAACTGATTGATCGATTATTCCGTGTTCCATTGACTGATGAATCTCTAAAACCTGATCCTCAAGAAGATTATGCAGCCTTCTTGACAAATTCTGGTCATGGAGGACGTGGTCGTGGCCGTGGAAGAGGTGGTCGTGGTAATCAACCACAATGCTCTTATTGTAAACGAATGGGGCATACTCAAGATTGATGCTACTCTCTGAATGGCTTTCTGGGAAAAACTGTCAATATGTCACAAATGCAGGCACCGAATACCGCAAAGACGAATGATCTACAAGAAAATAAGATTCTCTTATCTGATAATGAGTATAAGGAGTACCTCAAGTTAAAGGCGGCTTCTAACAATGTCTTATCCTCAGTACCTGAATCTGGTAATTCCTCAGCTTGTTGATCTCAATCTTTGCCTTCTGGATCCTGGATTTTGGACTCTGGTGCATTAGATCATATTGTTGGTAATCCTTCATTATTTTCAAATTTATCTCCTACAAAAATTCTTCATTCAATAACCCTTGCAGATGGTTCGAAAGTTCAGGCCACTGGCATTGGCAAGATTTCTCCTCTTCCCTCTTTAAACTTAGATTCTATTCTTCTCATTCCTAGCAGTCCTTTTAATCTACTCTCAATTAGTAAATTGACTCACTCTTAATTGCTCAGTAACTTTTCTTTCTGATTCTTTCTATATTCAGGACCGGAGTACGGGACAGATGATTGGCAAAGGCTCTAAATCACGTGGGCTCTATTACCTTCAACCTTCTTCCTCAACCATCTGTGCTGTGGCTGATTCTTCAAGTATCCTTCATAATCGTCTGGGTCATCCAAGTTTAAATAAATTGAAGAAAATGGTTCCTAGTCTTTCTCATTTACAGTCTCTTCAATGTGAATCTTGTCAACTTGGCAAACATGTTCGTTCTTCCTTTCACAATAAAGAAACAAGTTGGTCCAAGTCTCCTTTTAAGTTAGTTCACTCAGATATCTGGGGGCCTAGTCGCACTAGTTCAATTCTAGGCTTTCGTTATTTTGTAACTTTCATTGATGACTACTCAAGATGTACTTTGATCTACTTAATGAAAGATCGGTCTGAACTGTTAGAAAACTTTCAGAAATTTTGTTCCGAGATTTCTACTCAATTTGGTCGTACAATTCACATTTTAAGAAGTGATAATGCTAAAGAGTATTTTTCTACCTCATTCAAGTCTTTTATATCCTCAAAAGGTATGATTCATCAATCTAGTTGTCCACACACACCACAACAGAATGGCATTGCAGAAAGAAAACATCGACATCTGCTTAATACTGCCCGTACCTTGTTACTTCAAGCAAATGTTCCTTTAAAATTTTGAACAGATGCGGTTCTTACTGCAAGTTACTTGATCAATAGGATGCCATCTTCTGTGTTGGATAACCAGATTCCACATTCCTTTTTATTTCCTAATGAATCTACATATAAACTTCTTCTGCGCATTTTTGGTTGTACTTGTTTTGTTCATGATCTGTCTCCAGGAAAAGATAAACTCACTGCTCGTGCAATCAAGTGTATTTTCCTTGGATATTCCAGAGTACCAAAAGGTTACAGGTGTTACTCCCTCTCATTACATCATTTCTTTGTTTCTGCAGATGTGACTTTCTTTGAAGATTCTCCATTCTTCACTTCAAACGAAGAAACAGTCACTCCTTCTTTACCTGTTCCTTTTCTTAGCCCACCGACCACCACTCAAGAAGATAATTCTCGTCCATTGATCACTTATCATCATCGTCATCATGAACCTTCCACATCTCCACCAGATTTCGAGCCCGGTGTTTCAGTGCCTGAACCAGCTTCTCAACCGTCCCCGGATCCGCCTTCACCCATTTCTGACTTCCCAATTGCTGTTTGTAAAGGTATTCGTTCCACTCGTAATCCTCACCCTATTTATAATTTTGTTAGTTATCATCATCTTTCTCCTGTTCAATATGCTTTCACCTCTTCCTTGTCTTCTGTCTCTACTCCTAAAACTGTTCAAGAAGTTCTTTCCCATCCAGGATGACGGTAGGCAATGATTGAGGAAATGCAAGCTTTGGAATCCAACCGTACTTGGTCTTTAGTTCCTTTACCTTCGAGTAAAAATCTTGTGGGATGTGGATCGTCTTAAGGCTCGTCTTGTAGCCAAAGGTTTTACTCAGATTTTGGGGCAAGATTATGGTGATACATTTTCTCCTGTTGCGAAAATGGCTTCGATCAGGGTGTTTCTATCCATGGCAGCCATGAATCAATGGCCTCTACACCAACTAGATGTCAAAAATGCTTTCTTACATGGCGACTTGACTGAGGAGATCTATATGGAGCAACCTCCTTGGTTTGTTGCTCAGGGGGAGTCAGGTTTGGTTTGTAAACTTCACAAATCACTATATGGTCTTAAACAATTTGCCCGATGTTGGTTTGGACGATTCAACTTGGTTTTACAAAAATATGGAATGATTAGAAGTGAAGCGGATCACTCGGTATTTTATAAGTATTCATCTAATTTGTGTATCTATCTTGTGGTTTATGTGGATGACATTGTCATAACAAGAAATGATCATGCTGGAATTCAGCAATTGAAGGAACATCTATTTCGTCACTTTGAAACAAAGGAATTAGGCAAATTGAGATATTTTCTAGGGATTGAAGTTGCTCAGTCAAAATCGGGAATTGCTATCTCCCAAAGAAAGTATGCTCTTGATATTCTTGAAGAAACTGGAATGCTGAATCGTAAACCAATTGAAACTCCCATGGATCCGAATATTAAGCTTCTTCCTGATAAAGGTGAATTATTTTCAGATCCAAGCAGATATCGAAGATTAGTAGGAAAGCTTAATTATCTTACTGTTACCAGACCGGACATCTCTTTTGTTGTTAGTGTGGTGATTCAATTCCTAAATTCTCCCTGTATTGATCATTGGAATGCAGTCATTAGAATTTTGAGGTTCATTAAAGGATCACCAGGAAAAGGGATAGTATATGAAAATAGAGGGCATAAGGAAATTATTGCCTACACTGATGCAGATTGGGCTGGATCTCCTTGTAATAGGAGATCCACCTCAGGATATTGTGTTTTCTTTAGAGGAAATCTCATTTCATAGAAAAGTAAGAAACAAAATGTAATCGCAGGATCAAGCACTAAAGCAGAATATCAAGCTATGACTCTCACTACATGTGAAGTAATATGCCTAAAGCAGCTCATTAAAGAGTTAAAGTTTTGTGAGGTCGGAACTATGAGATTAATCTGTGATAATCAGGCAGCTCTCCATATTGCTTCTAACCCAATCTTCCATGAACGAACCAAGCATATAGAGGTTGATTACCATTTTATTCGTGAGAAGATTGTTTCTGAGGAGATTACTACATCCTTTGTCAACTCAAATGACCAATTGGCTTATTTGCTTACCAAAGCTCTTCAGGGACCAAGGATAGCTTATATCTACAACAAGCTGGATGCTTTTGATATCTATGCTCCAGCTTGAGGGGGAGTGTTGGAAATAGATAATTCTGTTGGACGTAGGATATAATTATTATTCCACTAATTAGAGTTCATTGTATCTTAGAATTCACTGTACCCTTAGGATTCATTGTAGCTTGGGAATTAAAGCTAGAATTAATTCCCCTTCTTGTAAATTGTATTGATCATGCATATAAGTAGATTATCTGCTGAGTGGATGTGTCACTCTAGCATTTCACAAATCCTTAAGTTCAACTGTAATGTTAACATATTATTGTTAGAGCATGAAAGGCTATAAAACAAGAGGCCAAAAGAGACAAGGATTTGAAAAACTTCGGTTGGGAGGGAATAAGGGTGGGCATGAGTCAGGAAGGAGATAAGTATAAGAGAGAGATGAAAAAGGACAGAAGTTCAATGGATGGGGTACGAGACAAGTTTCAGTGGTAATAAGAGACAAGCTGTAAGAGAGAAAAGTGGGAAAGGAGGAAATAACAATGGATGGGGCATCAGATGGGTTCTAATGGGAGGACGAAAGCAAAATAGAGACTAACTGACAGGATAGGAAATCACATGCATGAAGATGTAAAAATCAATTTGTTATAATTTCAGTCTGTTTCAGTTTTTTTTTCAGATTATAATTACTGAAACTAAATATTATAAAAGATCCAGTTCTTGATTTTTAGTGATAAATAAGTAAGACTAAAACAACACATCTAAGTAATAGATATTTACTAAAAAAGGAGCATCACATCATGAAAAAAGAGATAGAAATGGAGGAGCAAGCTACACCCAGATCCAAAGCATACAACAGAAGTTGTAGAGGAACAAACTCATTAGTTAAAATAATAAAGTAAGCAGCTTTCCCTCAGGCTAAATAATCAACACAGCAACACAATGATACAATTTCAAAGAAATGTTTATCCATCCTCCAGAAAGATGTAAAGAATAAGGATCGGGGTGTACTTTGTTTAAATAAGTATAGGCAGCAGACTTATTGCATGTATCATGTTGATGCACCAAAATAAAAGGTATATACTCCTTTCTCACAATACACAATGCACATTGACAACTAAAGAGATCCCAATGCATTGAAACCATTAAAAGCAGTTCTTTTTCACTCAAATGTATTACCATTATACGTTTCAAAATGTACAGGGTGTAGTTAGAAGGACCATCCTGACAATCATGAGTAGTTGAGCTGCTGTTTCTATTATTGTCATCGTTGCTCATTTTTGCAGCATCACTACCTTGATTACAATTCCAATGAAAAGCCAACCATACTTCACCATATGATCCACGACCAAAACTCTTCTTTAATACATACCTGTACACCAAAATGCATATTGGCATAATTGTCAGGCTAAACAAAAACACTTATAAGCATCAAAATTGCAAAAAAAAATTCTCAGTTTTCCTGTCCTCCAATGAAACATAATGGCAATCATGATAATACTGACCTTCCATATAACATCAAAACTAAGGGAATCTCAAAACTGTATGGACTTAAAAAGTAACTCTTCCACGAGATATTAACCCTCCCTATCTTTTACTAGGAACTATATTGGCTTCTAGACATGTCAATGCATAGGAATTCAAAGCAGATAAATTTACCTCAAATCAGGTATTGAATAATCAGAAGACCCATTATTTGAACCAGTATCATGTAAAGGAATTGATTCAAGAAGACCAATAAAACTAGCAAAGCCTTCAGGATTTATGCATTGGTCTTTGGCTTCATTGACAATCGGACCAAGGTGAAAGCAAAAGTTTTGGTTATTGTACAAATGTACAGGACCACCTACTGCTGTAAAGGAATCAACCAAAGAGTTTTTGATAGTCAACAGATAAACTAAAATTCAACAGAAAACAAATGCAAGATAACAACAATAATAAGAGCAACCACAAAAATGCACCAAGGTTATGTAATTAGATAATATGACACCTTTGCTTACCAGAATGTTGATGAAGGGCATCTGGTAAAGGCTGAGGTAGCTCATATAAATAGTCTTCCAAGTCAGTTTTTTTGGCAGGCTTCTGAAAGTCCACCAGTTCGTCAAGATTTTCAGATAAATAAAAACATCCAAAATCACCATGTTTCACTTCAACCTATCATAAAAATGAAGCCAAAGATATTCATTCACATTAATTTTGACCAGAGGGAATTCTGTTTCAAAGTGAAGCAATGATTTATTATGATACTAAAAGAGTGCACAAAGAAGGATGGAAATTTCTTAAGGACACAAATACAAAGAAGAAATCAAATTCCCAGAAATGAAAATTCACACATGTATCTTGACGCTAAGGATGGAACTTAAAAAGCAAAACATTTTTTTTGCTAATACATGTAACAACTAACAGTTTCAGCCAAAAATGCTTATAAATCAGCCTTGTATACATAAGATATACAAAAAATACATGTTACCATCAAGAGAGAGAGAAATTGATAGTCAAACTACGTGCATAAAAAAACTTAATCCTCTAATCTCAAAGAAGGATACAAATCTTTTATCCCCCTCTCGCTGTCCCCTCCCCCCCCCCCCAATAAAATTCTGTCAATTAACCCAAAAAACAAATTACACCTCTCCCTTAGTTGCAAGTTTTTTTTTTTGGGTTAGTTTGCAATCTTGTATTGGGGGGACAAGATTGGAGACAGGAAAAAAGGACAGAGGTATTTAGTACCTCATAGAAACAGTATGACTTAAAATTCCAAGATTTCCAGTAAAGCAGGCTGGTCCTCTTCATTCAATCCAAGACATATAAATCACTCCTAAGACAGCAAATTTTCTATAACACCAAGTTTCCTCCTCCAACAACAACAAAAATGCCAAAAATCACAGCTTCACAACTGACTCAAACACATTTTTGAAGAATCACAGCATAAGAGTCCCCTGACTTCAACACACAGAACAATTATCTTATAAATTGACAAAACGCTATCAGTCTGCTCCGAAAAATCAATTTATTCCTTAATTCCATCAGGGCATTCAATTGAGAGGCATATAGAAAATATAGAGAAAATTAACAATAATAATTTTTCATGGTTTTCAGCCATACCAATATGCGCTTAAACTTTGTATCTACTGGATGACGATGCTCCAAGTGCATTAGATCAGATGTGATGTCATTAGCTGAGCAAGTTCCAAAATAATAAATTAGCTGATAAGCATCAGTAACAAGAACACAAGCTACATAAAGGAATAACCAAATTAAATAACTTCAGCAATCATTTGATCATATAAGTTCTCAACAGAGCACATACCATGGCGAATTCGATTTTCATCATTGAAGTTAAACATGGCATAAGCAATTGTTACTTACAAATGCACACCAAATGTATCAGTTAGAAAGAGTTGACTTTGTAAAACTGTATCTATGAGTAGAACAAGCACATATAGCCAATGCATGTCAATTATATGTATCACCATATGCTATTGCATGCCACTCAGACTTTCTTTTAACATCTGTACACAAAAACTGAAGATATTCAAAGAACAGAGTGGCAGATCTACAAGGTCAATGTAAATGACACTCAAACACGCCCCCCCAAAAAAAGTTGCTTTTTAGTGGTTAGCATTTAGCATTTAATTTAATGAAGTAAATTCAAGAATAGTAGAAGCAATTATCAATTAAAATAAAAAAACCTGTTTTGAATTTAAACCATTTAATAATAACAAGTATTTCAGTCAAATCAGACTCAAAATCTTATATAAGCTCTCCAAAAAATACCAATTTTACACTAGAGTAAATTACACTGGTCACCTAAAGTTTGCGAAACTTAAAAACTCATCCGTGCAAAGTCGTTTGGAAGTTTGTGTGGAGGGGGAGTAAGTGTATGGAAAAATTTAAACATGGGATGTATTTGTTTGATAAAAAAGGTCAAAATAGGGGAGGCAGGAGGAAGGTATAATATTCAAAACAAGAGGGCAAGGAAGCATAGGTTTCGAAACTGTCGGAGAGGTCAGTGAAATATTTTCCTGCTAAATGACAAAAGTGAAACCAACCTAGCTGATATTCCCATATTCATTAATTATGTATAAACTATTATGCACAAACAACAGACACAAGGAGCAAATCTTGAGGTAATGAGACTACGCATGAAATTTCATAATTTTAAACCACAAAATATACCTGAGCTTCTGGAAGCAGGTTCCTGCAGACCAAATAATGGGAAATCTGCATCCCTCTTTTCAATATAGCTTCTCCTAAGCGAGTTTGCAGAAAATTTGGCAGATTCCAGAGGAACGACTACTGCTGCCACGTTGTCCATACTTCCTTTTTTGAAGGCAGTGTTGACAATAAAATCTGCCAATGAATAGGAAGATGCAGGGGTACACTCTGATCTCATGTTACTGAAACGGTGTACTTCCCACAACAAATCACAGACATCCTGCATGCTCATCTTCTCAAAAACACCATCAGATGCAGCCACCAAATAGCTATCATTAGCAGTCAGAGGCTGCCAATCAGTCACTTCCGGTGCAGATATAACACCGTAACTGTTGACAATTCATTATAAGAAATGCATTAGAATTTCAACATGAAACTTTAGATTGTAAAGAAACCAGTCATACTAAAATCTTAAGTTGTTCAACTTAAAAGATGGCCCATAAATGGTTCTAATTTATATTTTATATCTCTACTGTGGTCACACATAAGCACTTTGGGCTTGCAACATCGACAAAGAACAGGCCCACCCCTGCCTTTTTGCTGAAATTTAATTTTCATACAAGAAATGGGAGCTGGCTTGAATTTATTTCTCCAATATGAACCACCTACCTAAAATCATTTCCACATAATATGAGGCTGCTGCTTGAAATATACACATGCTTTAGCTATAAGCTTGGGGTTTATGAAAAGAACTTCCACTGAACCTACCTTTTAAAGATTACATCACCAATTGCCCGTGAAATAGCCAGCTGACCATTTATACGAGGCACACCACCCCAATTTAGAACTTGACCACCAGCTGTTTCCACCCGAATTCTTTCGTCATCTCTGTCTGGGTGATGATCACTGGTCAACTCCTTTACTGCAAAATGAGTGAGTCCGTGGGAGGAAGCCAATCTGTACTTTTCACTGTCCCAAACAGAAATAGAACCTCCATGCTCTTTCTGCCTATATAGCTTTAATAATGAGGCTACAAATCACAAGGAACTAAAATTAACAACAGTCCAGTCATGCTTCCTTAAAATGGAAAAAGTAAGCTTGTCACCTTGTTATAACCACACGTCATATTTAGACAATAGAAAAGAGTAACATGATAATATACAATATTCTAATTATGCCATGATAAACTTGTATCTTGAACATTGAAGGTTTAATTACATTTCATAATCTTTCTCACCTTTAGCCTCTTTAGGAGACTGAAAATTTTCAGAGCACAAGAAGGCCTTAGAGTCTCCAATATTGGCAACCAAAATTTTATCATCTGCAACCAATACAATGGTAGCTGTAGATCCTGAATGAAGACCATTTCTAGAGGCTTCCTTCATGGTTCAATTGAAAGATGTCAATACAAGAACACATACAAAAAAATAAAAAGTATCATATTAAGTTTTGTAAAACTGAACAGGTAGTCAAACTTACCTCAGAAAATTTTGCATCAATATCATCGATTGCTCTCAACAATGCTTCCTTCAAAATTTCCAAGTGAAAAGAATCATCAAAATTTGCAGAAAATGTATTCTGAAACCTGGAAAAGTATTTCTAGTTGAGATAGACATACAAATGCTAGAAACAGAAAGAATGTAAAATTTTAAACGCTATTTGGAACACTTAGTCAACTTGTAAACCAATAAAACAACACTAAAGCCCAACCAAATTTAGTAGTGACTAAAGTGGACATTAACAAATTATGCACACGAACATCACTAAATTATGTATTTAGTACCTAAATTATGTATTTCTAACTGACATATATTTGTTATAAGCTCATAAAAGGAAAGAGCATCAACATGTAACATTGACATTCACTGCTTCGTATAAAAAACCAACCCTTTTTCAAAACAGTGATGTGAAAAGCATAACCAACTATGCTTAACGTTAACTCAATAATACTAACTACAGCATTAATAAATATTAGCCTTCAAAAGCAGAAATGTTTTCCATCTATGCAGGAAGTGTCAATCCAGAAAACTCATATAAATAGTTGTTAATATTAATGAAAGAAAAACTAGAGATACAAAAACACCTTTCAAAATGCAGCTCATGCCAACCTAGAATCTCTTTCCATCTATGCAGCAGGTTTACACGATCACGATCTCTCTTATGAGGCAGTGTCCCCGTTGACGCCTTGGATATAACAGAATAAGTAGCATCAAGAAGAAAATATGTATGCAAAACAAAATACTCCACCAAAAGTTTTGACGCCATCTCACTAGCTTCAGCACCATTATGACCATCGAAAACAGCCACAATCCCAACCATAACCTCCTTGATCCCAATTGCACCTGCTCCAGCATCAAATGCAGAAAATTATAAGTTAGAACGAATGCTTGCAACGAAGCTTCTGGAACACGAAGCGGAGGAGAATGCGAACCAGGGAAGGGAATGCGAACATCGAGGACACAGAGAGTGCGATCCTCTTGTGAGCTTCTGCGGCCCTGGAGCATCGCGTTCTGGCAACGCAACGTGGTTTGCGGAGGGGGATCGTAATCGGAGAGCTTCCAGCGGGGGCATTTCGGGGATTGGAACACCGCGGGAGCACCGCCGTTCTTGTAGACCGTCAAGCATGTGGATGATTCCCCGTGAGCGAAGGGGATTATGACGGAAAGCAGAAACCCTAACAAGAATAAGTGCGGTAATGGAATCGGAATCATGTCTGGCAACTGAGGTGAGAAATTGGAAGGTGGTAAATGATGTCCATTGCAGTGCAGCACACTCTCGACGTGACGTCGTTTTTCAACTAACTAGAGTTTTCCGAATTTGATTCTGTCGCGATCAAGTTTTCCGAAACCGCCACTGCAGATATGGATTTGCCAGCCGCGCCAAATATCTTCAATTGGACAGGACTCATGGGCAGTATAACAAGAACACGAAAAGTATTTTGCGAACACTTGGCATTTCTGTATGATGTATATATAAAGAAATTAAAAATAAATAAATAAATAATTGTATCGCTTAAAGCGAGGTTGGACATTTTAATTGTAGTTAGGAATTAAAATTCTCATTTTGGAGTAAGTTAGGAATTATTTTCCTACTTGGTATAATATCTACAGTAAGTCGTAGACTGCAATTTGATCAAAAATTTATTTTTATAATATTTTACGATGGGAAAAAATTATAGATAATAAGGGGTATTTGTTTCAGATTAAATCCACCTTCCAATAGCTTTTTTCAGTAAAAAAATTGTTGGCTGCATAACTCTTCATGTTTAGATTTAAAGATAAAAAATATCAACAATTTTTTTGCTTTGAAAAAAGATGGTGGTGAATAAGTGAAAATTTGGACATTATGTAAAAAAATTGTTAAAATTATTTTCAATAACAATATGCAAATATTATTTTGTACTAAGTTAAATAACATTTTTAATTAATTAAATAATTTTTTAATTATTTTATATTTATTTTAATAATTTAATATATAAAATTAATTCTTTTTATATCATTTAAATAAAATAAATTAATTTAAAATTACTTTTTAATTAACATATCTAAATAAATAATTTTTTTATAATCGATTATAACAAAAAATATATATATAATAATTAATTATTAAAATAATTTAATTTTCACAACTATTTTAAAAGCACATTAAGTTATTGCTACAAAATGCCCAAATTTCAGCTTTTAAAAAAAAATTGTTGTCATACTGAAATCTACAATCAACAGCTTTTATTGATTTTACCCAAACATCCCACTTTTCAAATGCAACATATATTTTGTGTGGTTATCTTATGTTGGAGATAGATTTAATTTGTTCCAAACATGTTCTTAGTAAGTATATCTTTGTCTAAGAAGTGTTTATTTATATGTTCATTTTTTTGTAAAACATTTAATAAGTACTTCTGCATTTCAGTAAATGTTCTTATATGTCTTTATTTCTTTTTAATAAGTGTCTATTTGTTAAGTAAGTGATTCTTTAAATTTTTTTATCTCAATAAATAATTAATAATGACTAAATTAATGATATTATAATAAAAATTGATGGTAAGTACTATTTTGAAAATATTTATAAGTTTGATAATTAATTTAAAAAAAATATTGAGACTAAATTGAAAATGAGTAAAAATTATAAAGATTAAAGTTTTAATTTAACATTTTTCTTAACTAGGTTAACCCCTATTAAGATTTAAGAGGAAATGGAAAAAAATGACATATAAGGAGATTAATTGTGTGTTTGCTTTAGCATTTGGATGGGTGTTCATGTGACGGATTATGATGAGTTTGGGTTGATCCAAATTTAATTTAATATTTTGATTGAATATTTTTTATGGATCTAAATCTAATTCGATCATGGTTTGATAATGACAGGCTTAATCAAATATGTAGATATAATATATAAATTTAAACATTATACATAATTAATTTATAAAATTATAAAAAAATAAAAAAATTAAAACTAATATATATTTTATAATATATATTTTAAAATAAATAATATTAATATATCAACTATATCATCATAATATGTAAAAATTATTAATTTAATTCAAGAAAATTTATTATTTATAGTTAATTATAAAAAATGTATAAGTTTTAAAATAATGTGTATGAATCGGGTTAGAATGATTTGAAGTAAAATCTGAACTCGACTTAAAAATACCAAATTCAATTTATAAAATTTGAATTCATCGCAATTAACTTTAAGCCAAAATAAGTTAATAAAACGAGTTAGATGTTAAACATTCATAATTAAGTGCATGTTTGGTATCGATTCTGTTTAGTTTTTTTTGGGAAAAAAATTGTTATAACAGTATTTAATCATGTTTGGTAAAATTAGCTTCAGCTTTTATACGAAATTTAATGTAAAATAAAAAATTTTTAAAGCTGATTTTTATAATGCTGAAATTTAAAGCTTATGATTTTAGCTTATAGATTATTTATTACATTTTGATATGTAAATACTATTTTATCCTTAATCAAATAATTTTTTTAATCATTTTATACCTATTTTAGTAATTTAATACATAAAAACGATTTTTTTATATCATCTAAACGAATCGATTAACTTAAAATCGCTTTTACGCTTAATGCATTTAAATATAAAAATAAATTAATTATAATCGATTATAACAAAAAAAATTTATACAATAATCAATTACTAAGTATAATCAAATTTTTACAGTTATCCCAAATACACCGTAAGAGTGCGCAAATAGACTTCCATACTCAAAACATGATGTTCGATAAAATTGCCGTCGAAAGGTGTTTTAACATTATTGTTATTTTTTTTTTTTGCCTCAAACCAAGGTGTGAGTTAAAAAGTTGCTTTTGCCTTGCTCCCAACACCCTGAACACCAATTTTTTCCCCGTCTTTCCACCATATCCCTGTTCTGTCTTCTCTTTTAGTTTGTGTACCCTTTTATTGTGAGAACAGAAATTGAAATCTGAAAACATTAAAGAACAAAATTGACAAAATGAGGAAGGAAGAACGCCAGAGGAAGTATTATGGGAGTTTAAGTTTGACACTTCACTTATATTTTTTGAAAGAGAAATTTTTACTTAAATTTTAGACATTTAAATTGAGTGTATTAGATTAATCAAAATTTAATATTTTTATGAATTTTTATAAATTTAATTATGTGACATAAAAATTTATAAAAATATTAAATTTTAATTAATTTAATACACTCATCTGAATATTTATAATTTAAATAAAAATTTCTCTTTTAAAAGTCGATCATCATTCAGTTTTGTCTACGTGTTCTTTTATTCAAATTCAATAAATTTATTTTATAATTTTTTTTAATAAAAAAACCATATCCATGGAGAGAGATAGATCCATGGACCATGGCGAACGAATTGAAAAGCAAATAAGCAATCAATGTAGGAATTGAAAACTGAACCTTACCGGCAGGCCCATGCTACAAACATCTGCATGCGGAAAGGGTCAACGCCAGCAATCGATAGTGGGAGCGTTGGAGCACAAATGTTCTGATCTTACAGCTCCCACGTGAGTCAGACAACTATCAAATAAATGAAAAGTAAAACAAAGCTAAATCTTTCACTTTCCATTATGCGCATGCTGATCAACCCATGAATTTGTGGGTTTAGAATTAATTTAATTTATAAAATATAAGTTTGGTTAATTTCATGAGTTAGATTAGGTTAAAATTATTCTAATATGTAAGGTATAAGTTATGTAACGAATTTAAAAAGTGTTTGACTTATACAAATTCAACATATGTAAGTAGTGTGTTTTTTTTTTAAGAATCATTTAGTTATGATAACATTTAAAGTTTTTTTTTTTTTTACTTTTATGTGCATCTTTTAGTTATGATAACATTTTAAGTTATTTTTCTTTTAACTTTTATGTAATGTCAATTAAATTTATGTGTAAGTATTGAAGTTACATTGAGAATATAATTAAAAAATAAATATTAGAAATTTATAAAGCATCTAATAAATTATTGTAATAAAAATCTAATTGAATAGTTGGATGATAAATAGTATATTAAAAAATTAAAAATAAAAAAATAATTATGTCAATTTATATATTATATGTGATGATATTGATTTTAATTAGTTAATGTGATATGTTATTTATGACCTTTTGAACATATTAACTTATTTTAATTTATTTCAGACTTATATTAATTTAGTAAGACTTATTAAATTTATTTAATTTATTTATATTTATTTTATTTACATAAAATTAGTTATATGACTTATTAGTTTATTTAAAATATATATTATTTTTAATTAAAATATGTTATGTGTAACAAAATTTTAATTTTATATATCAATATTTATTTTAATAAATTTTTTTTTAATATATATCAAAACCACGAGTTTGAATTAACTTGAACAAATTTGCCTAGGTCAGATTCGACGGGGAAAAAAAATTCATCCCATCCAACCCAATATACTAATTTAATAAATGAATTGGATCCAAAAATACTCCAGAGCTCGTCTAGTACACATCCCTACTTTCCATGTGTCGGCTGGCCTTGCAGTTGATTTTTCATTCATCAATTTCTTTCTTTCTTTTCTTTTTTTGTCCTAAACTACTAGATTTGAATTGATCCAAGTATTAACACATTAATAATGTCATTTGTAAATTATTTTTGTTACACAATTATTATACTATTTTTTAATAAAATAAGAAAAATGTATATTTTAAGACATTCTTTTTATATTTTTTTCTCAAATAAAAAGATGTATGAAATAGCATGAAAAATAATATCGTGCAACAAACATTTTCCTTAGCTAATACTGCATTCAAAAGGACTTCTATGAAATAATGAATAAGGAGATGCACACGTTTAAAAAACAGGGGAAAAAAATTATTTATCAAGAATCTAAGATATATAACACATATATATATACCTTGATATTAATGAATGTATAAATAAAATTCAATTGTTTACAACTAATGACCATGGTCTTTTTAGTTCCCGGACAGTAATCTATATATCCATTTTTATTTATTCTTTAATCAGTAATCTCTGTCTCCATCTTTATTTCACCAAATTAACCATAGAAAAATGAGAATAATTGCTATTCCTATTGAAAAACCATACCAAGATAGTTTATTTATATATAAGATACTATTATTTGCACATTAATGTGTTGTATGTATCCGTTAATTGCTCTTTCTTCTCACCCACGCCCCTCTACTTCATGATGATCACCATAAATGAATAAACGAACTTCAATGGTAAATAAGACAGATGCAAAGTGACGTGCAAAATTTTATCCCGTTTAGAGGATGACGGTGCCTGGGCATGGATACTGCATCACCATCGTGTTCCAAAAGGAAAAAGCAAATAAAATAGGAAATTGTCGTTTAGAAAGAAAAAAAGATAACCACCAATAATTCGTGTACCAAATTAAAAATCCTATGATAATGAAAATGAGAGTTGCACAAATAAACTTTTCCACAAAATTATTTCAAATTTTTATGTAAGTTAACAATCTTACTATAATTTTAAATGATTTATATAAATTTACATTAGAGTCTAAAATTTTTTTATGAGAATGAATGCTGTCTAAGAATCATTAGTTATATTTAAAAAATTCACAATTTTAAGATCAAACAAATGCAAGTTGCCGTGGTGGGAACCCAACCCAAGATGCTTCTGGTATGCCGATCGATGCTGACATCACCTTCCGAAAGTATGGATAATGGACTATGATCGCGTGTCACTAGTTGCTCGCCAATGCTCGGAGAAATATCTAAGTAAATTTTATCTATATGTGATTAAATTAATTAATATTTAAATAATTATATAATCATATTATATTAAAAATATAAATATATTATTAATTAATTAATTTAATTCATATAATTTATGTAAATAAGATTTACACAATTATTTTTTCAATACTTGTTACATTCTTCGGCTACAACTGTTTTTTCCTTTAGCACGATTTTGTTTACACTTTTTGTTGGGAAATGACAGCATGATTTTCCTCTTCTGTGAACTCAAAAATAGGTACTATGCGGAAGCGTAAATAAGAGTAATAACACCAGAAATTTTTAGCGTAAAAAATCTTCTCAATGTGAGTAAGGGAAAAAACTACGGGACCCGTAAGCCACTTAAATCTTCACTATAACAATAATGAGAATACAAACTTCACCCTTAGGTGGATCTCAAAAACTCTTTTTATTTTTCTCTTTCTATTTTCTCTCACTATTTCTCTATGTGAGGCTCTCTAGGATTTGCTTCTTCAATTCTATTTCTAATTGAACTTCTTGCTCTTCTATTTATAAGAAGAGAATGGGAACATGATTTGCTGGAAAAGCATAGCATTTATGCATGATGGTTTGGCAACCCATCATGTTCCACCGAAAGTTGAAAAGAATTGGTATGCTAAGTTGTTTGCCTTGTGGCATTGGCTAGACATGGTCCTACTATTCTCCCCCTCCAGTCAAAGGGAAAATATCATTGGATCAATTCGGGGTTGATACTAAGCCTGCAACTTCTTTACAGACTTTTAACTTCTCTTTTGGTAGAGCTTTTGTCATTATATCTGCCCCGTTGTCTTTGGTGTGGATTTTCTCAACCTGCAGCAGTTTACTTTTCAACACATCACGGATCCAGTGATACCTCACGTCGATGTGTTTCGACCTTAAATGAAATGTCGAGTTCTTGCTGAGATGAATTGCGCTCTGACTGTCGCAATAGAGAACATAGTTTTCTTGATTCTGGCCTAATTCTTGTAGAAATTTCTTCATCCACAGGATCTCCTTGCAACCTTCAGTGATTGCGATGAATTCAGCTTCTGTGGTGCTTAAAGCAATACACTTTTGTAGTCATGACTGCTATGAGATAGGTCCCCCTGCAAAAGTAATCAGATATCCTGATGTAGACTTTCTTGAATCCACATCTCCTGTCATATCTGCATCTGAATACCCAGTGAGCATTAGATTTCAATTGCCAAAGCACAAGCACCTTTTGGCAGTTCCTCTCAGATACCTTAGTATCCATTTCACAGCATTCCAATGCTCTTTTCCTGGATTCGATAGAAACCTACTCACAACTCTTACTGCATAAGCAATGTCTGGTATTGTACAGACCATTACATACATAAGACTACCAACAGCAGAAGAATAGGGCACCTTGCTCATTTATTCCTTTTCTTCTTCATTCCTTAGACATTGGGTCTTACTTAGTTTAAGATGACCATGTAATGGAACATGTACAAGTTTGGCATTATGCATGTTGAACATTTCAAGAACTTTCTTGATATAGTCTTCTTGTGACATCCACAACATCCTTCTAGAACGATCTCTGATGATCTTCATTCCAAAAATCTTCTTTATTGCACCCAGATCTTTCATGGAAAAAAATTTGCTCAATGCCTTCTTGAGAGCAACTATCTTTGTCTTATCTTTCCCAACAATCAGCATATCATCAACATACAACAATAGTATGATGGATTCACCATTTTCATAGTTCTTCACAAACACACAATGGTCTGCGGAGGTCTTCTTAAAATTGTGTTGGGTCATGAAGAGATCAAACTTCTTATACCATTGCCTTGGAGCTTGCTTCAAACCATAGAGGCTTTTCTTCAGACGACACACTAGATGTTCTTTGCCTGGTTCTTCGAAACCTTCTGGTTGCTCCATATAAATTTCTTCCTCTAAGTCTCCATGTAAGAATGTTGTTTTAACATCAAGCTGTTCTATTTCCAAGTCTAGTTTTGCAGCTAGACCAAGGATCGCTCTAATGGATGTCATCTTCACCACTGGTGAGAAGATTTCTTCAAAATCTATGCCTTTCTTCTGGTTGCACCCCTTCACAACAATCCTTGCTTTGTACCTGAGGTTTGGGTTATTCTCTTCAGTCTTGAGTTTGAATACCCACTTGTTTTTCAATGCCTTTCTTCCATTTGGTAATCTCACCAAGTCATACGTCTGATTCTCTTTCAGGGACTGTATTTCTTCTTGCATTACTTGCATCCATTTCTCTTTATCATTCGTCTCAATGGCTTCTATGAAACTTTGAGGTTCTCCTTCATCAGTGAGAGTGGCATAATCATTTGAGAAATACCTTCTTGATGGTTGTCTGACTCTTGTTGATCTTCTCACTTGAGGTTCTTGTTCTACTTGATCAGTCTCCATCTGTTCTTCATGCATTGCCTGACTTTGTTTTGTCTGATCAAGTTGTTCCGTCTGAACAGGTTGCTCCATCTGATGAGGTTGTATTGTCTGATCAGGTTGCTCATTCCTTTGAGGAATCTCTCCCCCTGAATTGTGTACCACAATGGTCTTTGGCTTCTTAGATTGTTGAATATCCTGGATTGTCTGATCTTCATAGAATACCACGTCTCTACTTTGAACAATCTTTTTGTTTACAGGATCCCATAATTTGAAGCCAAGTTCATCACTTGGTGAACCAAAGTATATGCACTCCTTCGTCTTTGCATCAAGCTTTGCTCTTTCATCTTTAGGAATGTGGATAAATGTCCTGCACCCAAAGACTCTCAGATGACCATAAGAGGCTTTCTTTCTAGACCATACTTCTTCTGGAATCTCTTCATTTAAAGGTCTTTAAGGAGACAAATTGATTAAATCAACTGCAATTCTTACTGCTTCACCCCAGAATGCCTTGGGGAGTTTTGCATGAAAAAGCATGCTTCTGACTTTCTCTGCGATTGTTCTGTTCATTCTCTCAGCTAGTCCATTCATCTGAGGTGTCTTGGGGGGTACTTTCTCATGTCTTATCCCATGAGTCTTGCAATAATCCTCAAATGGACCTCTATACTCTCCACCATTGTCAGTTCTTAAGCATTTCAACTTTCTTCCAGATGCTCGTTCTACAGAAGCATGGAATTCCTTGAAAGCTTGAAGAACTTGATCTTTTGTCTTTAATGGATACACCCACACCTTCCTAGAGTGATCATCAATGAAGGTAACAAAGTATTGGGCACCGCCAAGGGACCTTTCAGATGTTGAGCAAACATTTGAGTGAACAAGATCCAGAATCTGCTTTTTTCTTCTTGCATCATCTGATCTTTTGAAAGATACTCTGTGTTGTTTGCCTGCTAGGCAGTCTTCACAATATTCAAGTGGTTGCCCTTTTATGTTTAGAAGATGATCTTTTCCGAGAATCTCCAAACCTTTCTCGCTCATGTGACCCAATCGTTTGTGCCATAATTCCTTGCTTGCGTATTGAGCAACATTCATCTCGTCCTTGCATATCTTTCCCTGCATAATGTACAGAGAGCCTTCCTTTTTGTCGCGAGCAATAATCATGCTTCCTCACTGAGTTTCCATATGCCAGCACCAAATTGATTTATCATCCCAGTTTCATCTAACTTTCCTGCTGAGATAAGGTTCATACGCATGTCTGGAACATGTCTTACCTCCTTCAGCATAAGTTTGTTTCCATTCTCAGTAATCATCGTTACTTCACCAATGCCAATAATCTTGCTTGTGACGTGGTTGCCCATCTTCACTGTACCAAAATCTCCCTTTTGGTATGATGAGAAAAAACCTTCATGAGGTGTGACGTGGAAGGATGCTCCTGAGTCAATTATCCAAATGCAATCATCAGATGCAACATTCAGATAATTTTCCTCTCCGATAAGAAATATATTCTCATCAGTCGAGGCTACTGCAGTAGTTGTTCCATCTTCCTTCTTCTTCTTTGGATTAATCTGGTCAGGGTGGACTGTTCCAGCTTGTTAGTCTCTCTTCAAGAATCCGCACTCAGACTTTATGTGGTCTGGTTTACCACAGTAATAACAACTTAGTCTAGTACGAGATTTGGATCTACCTTGTGATTTTCCACGACCTCCTTTTTCACAATTCTTACTTCTTCCTCTGTTGTCAACAACGTTGGCTTCAAACTGGTTATTCACGCCCTTTTCTCTCCGTCTTGACTCTTCATTCAGTAAACTGTCTGTAACAGAATTCATGCTAAGCTTTCCTTCTGGAGCAGAATTGCTGAGAGTGACAACTAGAGTGTCCCAACTCTCGTGCGAGAATCGAGGAGTAGAAGAGTTTGCAACTCATCGTCTATCTTCATTTCTGTCTTCGTCAGTTGATTCACAATACCTTTGAAGGTATTCAAATGTTCGATCATGTTCTGACCGTCCGAGTACTCCAACTTCACCAGTCGTCTAATAAGGTGGGCTTTATTCCTGGGCGTCTTCTTTTGAATCAATGATTCAAGTTTCGTCCACAAATCATATGCGTTGGTATAAGTTGATACATGTTCGAACAAACTTCTGTCAATATATTTTCGGATCATAGCTACTGTTTTTCGATTCTGGAGCTCCCATTCTTTGTCGGTCTTCCCCTCCGATTTATCTTTTTGGGTGATTGGCTCATACAAATCTTTGCAATATAAGTGGTCTTTCATCATCGACTTCCAATAGGAGTAATTTTCTGCAGTTAGCTTGAACATATCTCCATCATGAGTGACAGCTCCCTCCATCTTGAGTTACACAGGATAATACAGTATATGTGAATAGTATCGTACAGGTAAATAGTATCGTATACTGAAATAACTGTAGTATATGTAAATAGTGCACCAGGTAGGTTCCCAGGAAAGAGAGGTGAGTCACTAATGGACACACTTAAATATCAAATCTTTCCTAACCAGAACTTTTCCTAGACAACACTTTTACACCACCACACGTTATTCCCAGCAACGAGAATAATTATTTTCTGATGTGAAAAATCAGACAATGCTGCAACCACAGAGCATACTAAGAATTTTCTTATGAATCCGACACTTAGTATCCCAGAGCTCTGAGAGCTCTGATACCACTGTTGGGAAATGCCAGCATGATTTCTCTCCTCTGTGAACTCAAAAATAGACACTATGCAGAAGCGTAAATAAGAGTAATAATACCAGAAATTTTTAACGTGGAAAACCTTCTCAATGTGAGCAAGGGAAAAAAACCACGGGACTTGTAGGCCGCTTAAATCTCCACTATAACAATAATGGGAATACAAACTTCACCCTTAGGTGAATTTCAAAAACTCTTTCTATTTTTTTCTCTCTATTTTCTCTCACTATTTCTCTATGTGAGGCTCTCTAGGATTTGCTTCTTCAATTCTATTTCTAATTGAGCTTCTTGCTCTTCTATTTATAAGAAGAGAATAGAAACATGATTTGCTGGAAAAGCATAGCATTTATGCATGATGGGTTGGCAACCCATCATGTTCCATCAAAAGTTGAAAAGAATTGATATGCCAAGTTATTTGCCTTGTGGCATTGGCTGAACATGGTCCTCCACTTCTAGGACTGTGATCTAAAGATTATTGGAACTTACAATATGTTAGACTAAATATACATTCAGCTCTTTTAAAATATAATTGAAATTTTTTTGAATAAAAAAATTTAATTTTGATATATTATCATCTAAAATTTTTCACACCATCAATTATTTATACACTATCATATATATGATTTTTAATATAATTATTATAAGAATTAAATATTTTTTTATAATGTGTCAATGCATAATTAAATTATAGTATAACTTTTTTTTTACACTTACAGTTCATTCAAATATATATATATATATATATAAAAGTAACATCTAATTCGCTCTTCATTTATACATATATATCCATTCAACATTTATATTCTTACCTCAAACAGTATATACACACATTTTCACACATCATCTAATACCATTTATTATACATATTTTTTTCTATCACTTTTTTTCATTCAATCACATCTATTCAAAATAGTGAAACAGTACTTACACCCCTTTTTTGAGGTGTAAGATGATCATTTTTCATATCCATTTGGTTATTTAAACATACAAGGGAGATTAAATTAATCTTTTAACATTATATGTTTTTGTCATTGAATTTTATCTTTAAAATAATATCAAATTAGTCATGAAAAAATTAACAACATTAATTATCTTTGAAAATTTAATTCAATATTTATGATAAATGAAATACCAATATTTTTTGATAAATGAAAGATTAATATAATATCACACATATCTTTTAAGAATTAATATGAGTGACACTCACAAAAAATGTTCTTTGTAGAAGATTTGTTAATTAATTTAAATAAATTTATGATAGTTTTATATTTGAAATAAAAAGTATATTTTACACAGTTGCTAAGTGTAGTGGTAAACGAATCATACTCACATCAATAAATGTGAAAAAAAAAATTAAAGCACAAATTCAAAACTTAAAAGATTGCAGCATGTTTAATATTTGTTTAAACTGCTTTATTAAATAAATAATTTTAAAAAATGATATAATTAATGTGTTCAATATTTGTTTCAACTATTAATTTTTAAACGGCATGTGCGTATCAATGAAATGCTAGATATGATTTGCCTTGAGCTTAAAAACAAGGAAAACGTCCCCTCCGTCACCTAAATTTTGTTTCAGTAAAAAGGGAAAAAAATTGCTAAGCATCCTTTTGTTACTATTTTTTCGTCCCACAGATTAGTTTATCTCCTACAAAGCAAGCAGAAAGACAAGTCTGGTCTTTTCTTTCATCTCCTTTCTGTTACCCTTTGTTTGGATGCACGAGAGAAAATGGAAAGAGAGAAAATGAGAAGAGGAAAAATGGGAGGAGAGAAAATGGATAAAAAATCATGTTTTCTTTTCATACGTTTGGATGAAGAGAAAATAGAGAAAAAGAAAACTAAAATGAATAAAAAAAGGAAGTATAGTCAAGTAAAATAACATATATATCCTTATTTTGTATTTAATAATTAATAAAATATAAATATATGTTTTTTATTTTATATATATTTAAACACAATTGTCATTATATAAATAAATAGATAAATTATATGATAAATATTAATTTAAAAAATTAAGTTATTGAATATTATTAAAATCTGATTTTAATTATATTTAATTAAAAAATTGTACTTTTTTAAATTTTATAATAATCTTAATAAAAAAATCAATTCTTCACCCCACTCATTTTTTGCTTTTTCCCACCCTATCAGCCTTTCCACCGACACCCCCACCCTCAACCCAAATGCCCACCCTCATAAACTTCTCTACACACACCATACCATTACCCCACCCCCAACCCCCTCTCACCTCTCCCAACCTTTCCCCCTATTTGGGTTAGTTTTGAAAGCCATCAGTGACTTTCCATTTATCATAATTATTTTAAGTTTTGTATCTGGTTCATATTAGACAATTGAAAAAGAATTTGTGGGTTAGTGTATTTCTCAATCAAGCACCTATTCTTTTTTTCTAGTTCAATTTTCTCGAAGGTAAAGAGGAGGAGAAGAAAATGTGGGTGTTTATTTTTGTGTAGTTTTATTTGAAAGCAGGGGAGGTTGAAAGCAGGGGAGGGTGTAAGGACTTCACCACAACACAGTTAGGCTCAAAGGTTTCGAAGGACAGAGTTGAAAATGTGTAAGATCAGCATTCTTCTCTCAATTTTCTTCGCATGATAGTGAAGAAAATTTTTGACATGGGTCTGGCTGTAATTTTTTTTAAAGATGATGAATGATGTTATGTGTTTCAACCATCCATTCTTTCAACATCTTATTTGGACAAGACAATGCAATAAGAAAGCAAAATAGCGAGTATTTTCTGTGACTCATATCTGCTGAGACAAGACATCTCCATGGAAGAGTAAAAATGACAAGGTTAGAAATGTCATTTTAACATTTTCTCTCGTCGTCTCCTATTTTCTTCGCAGGAGTGGGGAGAAAATAATTTGGTGGATCCCACACATTTTTTTTTTCTTTCCTGTTTTCTTTCCACAACCAAATGAGAGAAAAGTACCAAATTATCTCATTTTCTCTCTTCCTATTTTCTTTCCTATGATTTTCTCTTCAACCAAACAAAGGCTTAATGATTTTGTGGTTTTGAATAAGTCACCTAACCTCCATAACAGAATGGTGTCGCCCTATTCTAGATAAGGGCTCAATTTGCCTTGCAACCAATCAAATATTATAAAATCAGTGTGGCAACCAAAACTAATATTTTCAGGAGTAACTCTGATTTTTTTATTTATTTTTCTCTCATATTATTTTTTATATTTTTTAATATTATTTATTCATTATATATACTTTTTTATTATTTTTTTCATTAAATTATAAACTCTTAAAAAATATAAATAATATATATACTCATTTTAGGACTTATTTGATAAAGTTAAAAATTATAGATTATCTTTGTTATAATATATTATAATCAATTATTGTTATAATCGATTATAATCGATTCATTTTTATGTTTAGATCGATTAAATTTGAAAGCGATTTTAAATTAATATGATTCGTTTAGATGATATAAAAAATTATTTTTATATATTAAATTATTAAAATAAATATAAAATAATTAAAAAAATTATCTAATTAAGAAAAAATAATATTTACATATCAAAGAATAAGAAATAATCTATAAGTTAAAATTATAAGTTTCAATCTTTAATTTATAATTATTAATTGAAAAAAAAATTATTTTATATTAAATTTCATATAAAAAATATTTTAAAGAATAATTTTTTTATCTAAATATAATAATTATTTTACAAAATAATTTAATCCTTTAAAAATAATTAAATAAAAAAATTTAATTTTTCTCAAATATATTCTTAAAAGTATATAATTAATTTTTTCCTTTCAGACCAGTTGCGAACCCCGCAGTTCCACGACCCCCAAAAAGAGAACGGTCTCCTCTCCTACCACATCACCATGCTCCCCTTTGTAACTTCCAGAATTTTCTGAACCAAGGGACCACCCACTTTCTCGATCTCATCCAATTGCTATATAGCGAAGGGGTTAATTAAAATAATTGAATATTGCTTCCAAGATGTCCAGAACATTCTAATCAATTATTTCCTTTTTCAGTATACTCCACTATTTGTTTCTATATAATCCCTCAAAATCACTCACTTTATACTTAGTACATGTTTGGCAGAGATTTTGACTAATTTTTTTTGAGAAAAAAATTATTGTAACAATATTTAATTATATTTAATAAAATTAATTTTAATTTTTATATAAAATTTAATATAAAATAAAAGATTTTTAAAATTAATTTTTATAATATTAAAGATTAAAACTTATGATTTTAATTTATAAATTATTCTTTACATTTTGATATATAAATATCATTTTGTCCTCAATTAAATAATTTTTTTAATCATTTTATATTTATTTTAATAATTTAATATATAAAAATAATTTTTTTTTATATCATCTAAACGAATAATTTAACTTAAAATTACTTTACAACTAATGATCTAAACATAAAAATAAATCAATTATAATCAATTATAACAAAAAAAATTTATATAATAATCAATTATTAAAGATAATTAAATTTTTACACTATCTCAAACACAGCCTTAGTGTACATACTACATTGCTTCGTGGATATGGGTAACAAAAAGCCAATTCTTTTTAACGGGATAAACGACTTTCCTTCCAAACAACGAAAAACAACGTCATCTAAACTCTAAGCTCCACTCTTTCTTCATGTTTCACTGATCACTACATATAATCTCTCTCTCCTGTTTCTTCTTCTTCTACTACTTCCCTCTGTTTTAGTCTCTTTGAAGCACTGGTCCAAGCTATCCTTTTAACACTTGCAATTTACTTTACTGACTCTATACTGTCAAATTTGCTTTTATGCAAGTTTCCCATTGAAAAAATCACTCTGTTATTAAAATTACCCATCTGTATTAGAAGCATAAAAACCAAATTAACATATCAGAACCACAAAACAAAATCCATCAAGTTTGTTCATCTACCAGAAAAGTTCGAAAATGGATTATATGTACTCAGTGAAAGAAGAGTACTTGGAACCATCATCATCAATGATTCCCACTCCACAGCCAATGGAGGGGCTTCATGACATTAGACCACCACCATTCCTCACCAAAACGTTTGATGTGGTGGACGACCCAACAACCAATCACGTTGTTTCGTGGAGCAGAGGTGGTACCAGCTTTGTGGTTTGGGATACACATGCCTTCTCCACCAGTCTCCTTCCCAGATACTTCAAGCACAACAATTTCTCAAGCTTTGTCAGGCAACTAAACACTTATGTAAGTATTATCTAAACACAATCTCTTTAATTTCTTCTGTTGTTCCTTCAACCAGGGCTTACTGAGGTTCAAATTTTAATGCTTGTGGGGTTTAATAGTTTATTTGCAAAGACAAATTAAACTAATAAAGAAACCAATTCACCTTTTCCTTTGAATGAGATATATTAGCGTAGTTAGTGTATGGTTAGAGACTAATTAGTTTAGTTAGAAGTTAGTTACATTACACTATGTTTGGATGATAGGTAATGAGGGGAACGGAAAGGGAACGGGAGAACGGAAATAACTTCTCTTGTTTGGGAGTTTTAAAATGCGTAGGAGCAAGCAGAACAGCGTGGAGAATCATTTCCCTCTTCCCCTCAAATGCCCAACTTTTGTTCCTCCCAAAATTGAGGGGGAATGAGAGGAACACATAGATAATTCCGTTCCGTTCCGTTCTGTTAATGAAACTTCCAAACAAAGAGAATAGAAACTATGTTTCATTCCATTCCTTTTCTTTTCATTCCATTCCTATCTATTCCGTTTCGTTCCGTTAATGAAAAAACATACAAACATAGAGTTAGTTTATTGAATGAACATGTTAACTATTAGTTAGTTATTCTCTTTTATTTTATGTAAGTCATATAATTGACATGTTGTATATTATTCTCTTTATGGCTCTTCCAATGATTTTCACCAACAAATAAATCCGTTCTCCTTTTTCTGCTCACTTTTGTTTTTTTTTTTTTATAATTTTCCTCCTAGTCAGAGTTACAAATTTCCTTTTTTTTTCCCAATAAAAATTATTATCTAGCAATGTTTTATTGAATAATTAAAGCCACTGTTATTGCAATTACAATTCCAATTTATTCTCCGTTTGTCCAATATATGGTTTTTCATACTAATTGTGGGGTTCAATTTTACAGGGTTTTAGAAAGACTGATCCAGAAAGATGGGAGTTTGCAAATGAAGGATTCCTCAGGGGGCACAGGCACCTGTTGAGGAGCATAAGGAGAAGGAGGGCACCTTCCCAGCCTACTCCTTCCCAACAAGGACAAGGTCACTGTGTTGAAGTTGGTCGTTTAGGACTTGATGAAGAGATTGATCGTTTAAGGCGTGACAAGAAAGTGTTGATGATGGAGCTTTTGAATCTTAGACAGCGGCAACAGAATACAACAATGTACCTTCAGGAGATGGAGCAAAGGTTACAAGGAACAGAAAATAAGCAGCAACAAATGATGGCATTCTTAGCTAGAGCTATGAAAAATCCTGCCTTTATCCAGCAACTACTCCAACAGAAAGAGAAGAGAAAGGAGCTTGAAGAAGCCGTGACCAAAAAGAGGAGAAGGCCAATTGGGCAAGGAGCTAGAGGTATTGGAGAATCAAGCAGCGGCTGTGAAGGAAGGAGCAGTGTTAAAGTTGAGCCCTTAGAATTTGAAGATTGTGAGTTTGAAGTGTCAGAGTTTGGAGTGTCAGAGTTTGAAGTGCTAGCTATGGAAATGCAGGGTTTTGGTAGGGGGAAGAGAGAACAGGAGGAAGGACCGGAGGCACTAGAACCACAAGAGAAGCTGGACAGAGAACTTGATGAAGGGTTCTGGCAAGAACTACTGTTTAGTGAGAAATATGTGGGTCAATTAGACATTCCAACTGCTGAAGGTGAAGATGAAGATGTCAATGTGTTGGCCAATCACTTTGGTTGCTTGGATTCAAGTCAATAAGTGAAACACTGAATCAAGATTAACACTTTTCATTCAGTTCACTAGTTCAAGTCCTGTCAATTTTTACTCCAAGGGAGGCATCATATGGTGGAGTCATCCTAATTGGCAAGACAGTAAAATTACAAAGCAGAAGGGAAATAATTTACTTTTTGTGTTTCTAACCCTATTATATGTCCTTTTGACTAGCACTTGGCAAAATCCCGAATTCTCACTTTTCTCAATGTTTGATTAGGTAGGTTGCAGCTGGTGCTTGGACAAGAATCATTGGTAGTGGGATAGCGATCATTATTTATCTCAAGGTTCAGTTTCGCACCCCCCCCCCCTCAATCCCCAATGTAGTGCATCATAGCGACCCAGATATTGTCATTGCCTGTCGTAATTTTATTTTTATTACCTTAATGAATGTAGATTATTCTGAAGATGTAGAGTGGACAAGAAGTAGTTGATCTCCAAGAATCATAACTGAATGGTACTTATCAAGAGCCGGTTGATGGTTAATGTTGTCGGTTTGATTTTTTTTCCTCCTCCTTTTTTTTTTGGGTGTTTGTCCTTTGCCATTGTGGTCAGAAATAAAATGACGCCACTGTCGACTACTTCCATGAATGATGTTACATCTGTACCATGTAACTAGGTGTCATAACATATTCATGATTCCGTTCTCATCACAAAAAATCATTTGCGGGCTTTCAAGATGAGACGTGTCACAGTCTAGAGCGTGATCAAATTACGAAATTGATCACTTTTTAGCTGTCTTGATCACAGCGCAGGGTTGCAAAAGTAGAATGCCAACCTTAGGAAGCATATTTATTGCTCTTTTTTTTGGCTGAGCGCGTAGTGTGCGTGTGATTGTGGGGCTAATTAACAGCAGGAGGAAGTTGAGGGGGGGGGGGGGGAATATAGAAGCATGTTCCCATTGGAGAGTAAGTAACGGTCATGTCTGGTTAGCTGATTAACACTTGAGATTTCAAGCTTCCATGATGGGAAAAGACTAAATTTGTCTAGATATATGTAGTTCTGTGTAGTGATTCCGCGAATGCAGATATTCGTGGCAGTTTTGCTATCTAGTTTCATGACAGAATGTTACATGAGTTTAAAGGAGAATAGGAATTTGAGACAGTTGGTGATATAGCACTAATAGTACTGACTTCATTTGAAATATGATTAACAGATTGTTGTGAGTGCTAGAATATAGCCAATAGACCCTGACATTGTTATGGAGTGAAGAAGGATCTTGAGTTCTGTTGAACTGCCTTAGAGTCATCCTCATCAATGTTAGTTTGAACTATATATGTGCTAATAATATTAACAAAAGATCGAGGGTATTTTGACTTGTAACTTAGTGTATATCCATGTTTTTTGTAATATATATTTATTGTATGTCCCTTTTTCTCACAAAAAGTGCAGATCTTTCTATTTCCTTTAGATCTTTTAGCAAATTGATTGACAACTTGCATCCTTCAATTTCTATTAGTAGAATTCAATAAAATTCTTGGTGCATCAACATGAAGAAGTTGTCTTTCTTGTTGAACAATAAGTGAAAATGCTTTATTTATTAAACAAAGTGGATCCATGAACATAACTTGGGACTTAACCTGGTGAAACTAATTCGCTAATCATTTTAAGAAATAGATAATATGATCATTCTGCCTGTATTTCTTCATTGCAAGAAAAGAAACACAATTGCAAGATTCACCACATGGACAATTAGGAATAGGCTTAAAATTTTCATACTCATCCCACAAAATTTTAAGGTAGGTAAAATATGATGTAACAAAGAAAATCATCTTACTTAAAGAGAGGAGACTGGAAGAGCAAAGCGAGGTTAGCTAGTTTTTTGTTTTTCGGGGTACATTTAGCTAGTTCTTTTATTTTCTGTTTGGGAGTTTTTGTCTTCTTGAAGGGAATTGCAGGGACAGTTTTTGATTCTTCTCTTTCCCTCCCCCCCCCTTTCTATTTTCTATAATTTTTTTTAACTATCAAACAAGCAGTAAAGTGAGCTTTAATTTGAACAGGCAAAATTTGATTAATTATTAATGTAAAAGATATTTATATTATCAAAAATATATATGATGGTATCATTCTATTTGGATCTTTTAAAGTAAGAAGTGCAATTTAAAGAATAAAGTGATGGATTGTAACTGTTGATAAAAAAAATCAAGGATTCAAGATTTTATAAGATACAAACACTTCTATTACAAATCAAAGTGAATAAAAACAAGTGCATGTCATTTTCTTCCATGCATATGTGATAATTTACATTTTTTTTCTCATCAATGATTATAATATCTCATTTTATTATTTAAAGTTTACCCCTCATTTTAAATGATTAGAATCTTTTAAAAACTTGTTAAAATTCTTTGCTATGACTTAAAGCTTCTTATTACAATAATAAGATAGTTATTTATTTGGTCTAGCAGTATAAAAAGTTTATAATGACAATAAATTAAATTTAAGTTATTTACTAAATTTTAACTTAATAGGATCTAAATTAAACTTTTTATTGCCTCATTATTACTAGAATAATGTATCACTTTTTACATTTTTTTTTGAAAAATGTTAAATCCTATGAATACCATTTCATAGAACGACTTAGAATATTTAAAATAAATAAGGTTTTTTTTTAAAGTGAATAAATCTTTAAAATAAATAAGTAAAAATATATATAAGTTTGGCATCCGCGCGAGATTGGGGCGGAGAATACCTTGAAACATGGAGGTTAATTTACTATTGAAATGATAAACCAATAGATGTTGAAGAAGATAACTCCTTATTAAAATCAAAACGCATAGTTTTAAACCGCTGAATAGACCAGGCATAAAACTCACTATTGCAGGTCAATTATGTGGAGTAACTCTACTCCACTTTTAAAGTGGAGCATATTAAGCGCGTCCATTCTAAAAGTGGAGCATATTAAGCGCGTCCATTCTAATATGCATTCACTCCAACCAGACGAGTTAAATCCCAAAACTGATGAAAAGAAAGGCTCATCAAGAATTGTTTTTACATTTTACATTGTAGAACTAGAATGGAAATTGAATTATACAACACAAGTATATATTGTTGGCGTGGAAAATGTTAGAAAAGCAGATGAGCTAGTACACAAAGTACTTGGACAATGAGATAGAGCCATTCCCAAACCTATGTTTGCGAACTCTCCTCCAAAAATCTATTGGCAATCCACGGTCAACTTTACATATAATTGATTGGCTTTTCTGGAATATATGCTAAGAGAGGGATGGATTTATTTTCCAACAAAAGGCAATTAACGTTAATCAAACATTGTGGCTGAGTTATGGGTCCTAATGACAGAACAACAAATTGTGAGCTTTATGAAACTAAAAAATGTTAAATATTTTTGAAGTGAAAAGGAGTTGGTCACCATCACATACTCATATCATGAGTAAGTGCGTCTTGTTTTGAGATCTCAATTTTCTTTCAGGTCGGAAATGAAATAGTATAACCCTCTCCCTCTCAAGGTCTATCTAAGGATCCAACATAGGTCCTTTCCCTGAGAGATATAACTCGCTTCCACTGCGCTATCATGTGATCGTGGGGCTAATTAACAACATCGAGGAGTTTTGGGGGGGAACATAGAGTTCCCATTGAAGAAGTAGGTCAATAAGTCGATTAACTTGCAGACTACAATGGTTCTAGATATGTAGAATTCATAATCTTGGTGCATCAACATGTGGATAGGAGTGTTAAAATAGGTCGAGCTTAGTGAATCAGCCTAAATAATCTGATGAAATGTGTGGCTTGAACTGAAAAAATTGAAGTTTAAATGTATTTTTGCTCAATTGGGGCTAACTTGATTTTGACCTGGCCTGATGTAAGTTAGGTTACAATGGGTCGGGCCAATCTGCTAACTTAATAATTAATTATTTAATTAATAATTTTTATAATAACAAAAGATTTTATCTTTATTTTTTAATATAAATTAATATTTGTCTTACAAAAATAATTTTATTTAATGTTTATTAGGACTTAAAGTATTTAAAATAAAAATATATTCATAAACTATAAAGATAAAATTTTTAAGTGTTAAAAAAATAATTCAAGACAACCGACCACTCTGGTCTAATAACATTACAAAATTTTATTAAGAAAAACTGGCTGAAGTAAAGTTATTAAAAGTGCTGGCCGAAATGAACTAGCCCATGAGCTAGCTTATGGGCCAATTATCTCATTTTATTATTTAAAGTTTACCCTCATTTTAAATGATTAGAGACATAAGAATGATATTGTCACTTTTTACATTTTTTGAAAAATGTTAAATCCTATGAATACCATTTCATAGAGCGACTTAGAACTATTTAAAATTAAGGTTTTTTTTAAAGTATAAATCTTCAAAATAAATAAATAAATTTACAGGCTGAACCGCTAGCCCAACTTTGTCTTGAGTCTCTTAAAAATGCTACATTTAACAATATAGTATACAGAGTATGAACTAGCTCATGAGCTGGCTTATGGGCCAACTAATATAAATTTATAGGCTGACCCGCTAGCCCAACTTTGTCTTGAGTCTCTTGATAATGCTCCATTTGACAATATAGAGTATGAGATAACAAGAAGTGCAAAGAATTTTCTCTCAAAAGGAGGGCTAGGCCCCTAAACAGCATAAAGCAAGAGATTTTTCTTGCTTCTAGGGTATATAAGAATTTTTCAAATAGAGAAGTCTTTTTTAGGAGTACTTAAGAATGGAAATGTTTAAGGTGTTCTTAAAAATTTATGGAATTCTAGTATTCTATGATTTGTAATCATAAATATAGTATTAAAATAAATAAATGGATGAGATTAATTATTTGTTACTTGATTAACATATAATAAGTATGATCCATATTTTACAAGAAATTTTTTATATTTTATGTTAGTTAACAGTAGCTTAGTGAATCAACCTAAATAATCGATGAAATGTGTGGCTTGAACTGAAAAAATTTATGGGGCTAACTTGAATTTGACCTGGCCCGATGTAAAGTAGGGCCAAAAACTTAATACACAAAAAATTTATATCAGTCTTGTCTTTTTATTGTAGATATTAATTAATAATATTTATACATATAATAATAAGATTTTGAAAAAAAAATCAATTAACCAATTATGATGGATAAAATCCCTTGAAGCACTGGTGTTCCAAAACATTTTAGGAGTATCGTATGAAAATAATTCTGCAGACATTTTACAGTGTTATGTCATATTAAAAAATTGGAACTTGTTTGATTAGTGGTTTTGGTTGGAGTTCAATAAAAAATATGTGGACATAGCAGAACCTGAAGTTTTGGAGGCACTTAAGCAGGTATTTTTTAAAACATTTCAAAACTATGTTTAGTGTGTGTATTTAATTTATTTAAAACTTTGTAGGTTATACCCGCAGCATAGAATTGGATGGCTGCACCCGTTCCTAACTATGACAAGCTGCTGCAAATGTATGAAACAGATGGAGCAACAGCTGTTAGTGCTAAAGCTGCGAAGAAAAAGCGACAAACAAGGGCTGCCGAAGAGAATCAGCAAACATTGATGGCATTTGACAAAACTAATTTCTCAAAAAGAAGTGACATTATAAGATTTTGACACAAATGATATTCTCAGCAAATAATGACTCAAAGGAACTTCTAAAACACCCTGTCAACATTGCTAACAACTTTTCTGGCAATTTCCTCCTCCTCAAGTACAATTTGCAGAGGTACTTTTATTCTGCACTATCACAGGCGAGGGTAAGGTTGTTGTGCTGATCCTTCTACAGATCAGTTGCAAAGACAGACGTACTAATAGACTTGATTAGTGTAATTGCAGAGAAGGAACAATTTATTTAATTATCAATAAGAGCTAGAGATCCTTGTTCAATGTTCAGTAAAGTTCTTCCAGATCAGGATTGAATTCTAACTTATTATAGTCTCATTATATTAAGGACCGGGAGCAAGGGGTATCTCAGTGATTTTCATTCAACTTGAGAGAATCATTGCTTATTACAATGAGGCTGTGGGTGGGAGATATCTGCAGGAATATTATGGATCTTGATCTTGAACTAGCTACCATGAACTGCACCATAAGATCAGGCCTAAAGTTTATGAATGGTGTTCTATGAATGATGCTCTCATTTTTTTTCCTCTTCAAGTACACAAAAGTACATAACACAAAAATAAATAAATAAATAAAATTAACCCACAGGCCACAGTTTAATTAATGATGATTCTCTTGGGCGCATAACTATAATTTCCATACATTTGTGTCACTAAATAGGTAAAAGGATGTGGACCTATCCATTGAGGTTATCAGTCTACCATTAATGACTAAACTGTTGGAAAGAGGCAATATTGTCGTACTACATCCATCAAAGTGCGTACGAATATTTTCATTGGGACTGTGACGACTGTCTCTGGATGGAGTATAAATGTTTAGTCCTTATTCTGTCTTTAAAATTGAAAGCAACTAATCCTCGTGCCTGTTGTTCAATGTTCTAAGAACTAACCAGTAACCAGTTGGAGTTTTAGAACAAACAGCAACACAGCATGCATTAGTCATTTCTATACTGCAGCATTGATTGACAGAAACTGTTCGCAATCATTCTTCTACGAATTATGGGTACTTGGATACTCACTTTCCAGTGGCCTATGTTCCAAGTCAAAACCATTTGAAAAGTTTTTATTAAAAGCAACAGTGCAACACTATTCGATTAGAAAAATGATAGATGCATATTTACACCCCTTACGTGTATATATAAATATGTAAAATAATGTGTGAATAAATATGTGTAGATAATATTATTCACTCTATTTTATTATTTCATCTCTAGCCTGCCATGTGTTACAACTGAAGATCTAGTATTAAGCCTTCACCAAGTGGCCAAATTCAAAATTCGAACCCAGACACTGTACATACTCACTCTAACCATAACTCCCCGTGGTTACTTCTCCCTATTTCTATTTATATACATTTGTTATATAATAAGTTGAAGCTTTTTTTCAGTTTAGTTGATCAGAAATTATTACTTTGAATTTTGTTCCCTAATAAAAATCTAATTATATAAAATCTTTTGTTTTAGTGTTTGTAAAATATTTTTATATACATTATTTATAATTTAATTATAAGTAATTATATTAATTTTAAAAATACATATAAAAACTTGATTACATAAAAGTTGTCTATTTTCTATAAAATAAAAAGATATCTTATCTTATTTAAGATGCTTAAATGAACACTTATTGACTTATAACGAAGCAAACTTCTATTACATTTAAAAAAATATTTCAGTAAAATGTATCTTAAATACTTATAAAAAAGTAATAGTATAATAATTAATGATAAATATAAGGGTATTTTTGCAAAACAAAATTTTACAACCCATAATTTAAATATAATATAAATCAAATATTATTTATATAGCATTACTCATTAATCGGTGATTACATTTACTTGTGGACGTACGTTCAATTCAAATGTTTGGTAGAATAGAACTTTGTTCCACCTTTCAAATTCTCCCGGTCACCTACCCAATATTATTGTTGTTATGCTTGTAAAGTTTAATTCTTTGAGTATGTTGACATAGTCAACTAGTCAAGGATGTCATGCTAACTAGTAACTACCAAATTGGAAAGGTAGGTGACAATTAGTAAGAAGTACGTATCACTCAGGTCAAGAACAAAGGATTATTTCATTTGTTAAACTTCATTTTTCCCTTTGAATTTTATTCAACCACTTGAGCCGACTGAACAGTGTTTAAAAGGATAGCAAAATCAAGGTAGTCAGTCAAGTTTTATTCTTCACATTGGTTGTATAGGTATATTTTATTGGAAAATTCTGTGTTCTTCCTTTCCTTTATATTTTCAAATTTCCTTCTCTACTTATCACATTTTATAGGAGGACTTAGATAGAGAGACGTGAGCCAATTTGGGATTTGCCTATTTGGAGTAAAGCGGAAAATGGGCTAGCTCTTGGGACCCATAATACCCCAAAAATCAATCAACTACAGAAACGAGGCCTTTTATGGGTTGGGAGGCTTATATCTAAACCATTGACCATTTGGGCCTTGTAAATGTCCTAACTCCTAACGTAGGCTCTATGAATGACAATGAATGAAGGAACGAAGATAACCAGAAAAAAGGATAAAAAAATTAAAAAAAAACAAAATGAATGAAGGCAAGTTGCCAGGTTGTGTTTGCCTCTAAATAGAAATATTCTTCTATGTCTATTCTGTAATTTCATCAATTAGAGGTCTATTTCTGCTAAATGTCCCTTAGAAATTATATTCTTCAAGAATGTTTTAAATAATTAATATAAAATTCATATATCATTTTGAATTATTCCTGTAGATACTATAAGGTGTAAATAGTGATAGAGTCAATAGGGGCATGAAAGAGTTGTCCCCACGGTCCCTCCTTGTCCTTTCGATATCCTTTTCTTATTCTTATCCTTACTCTCTTCATGTACCTTCTTTTTCATTTTTTATTATTTTGGCCTCCTTTTTAAATCTCATTTCTCCATCCAGTGTCCTGTTTTTTACATACCCGGCCCTTCCCGACGCAGTTTCAACTAATAGTAGTTACCCTTTTCTTAAGCAAAGGTAGATGATAATTTAATTAATATTGATAAATTCAGTAATTACAAGACAAAAAAATATAAATAAAAACTGATATTCGCATTCTCTCATAGACGATTAATTAATAAAATGAGCTAAAGAACAGAAGAAAAACAAATCGAAGTGGGGAGACTAATTGCTCTTCCAACTCATCTTCATATATAGAACAAAACATAAAGCATCAAAGTTAAGAACTAAGATCTTTGCATATTTAATTGCTTTTTGAAATTCACACTTTGATGCAGCACTTGTATATGTACACATGATTTCAATCTACGACCCTCAAATTTTATTCCATAATTCAGGTGGAATATTTTAGTTGGGATATCTGCAGTACAAGTCCCATATAGAGACAACAATAAATAAAAGGTGGATTAGGGTTTCCACTAAAAAGATAGGCCGCAACCTAGCTAAACAAATCATAGGTTGAGAATTAGAAGGGACAAAAAAAGGAAGGCAATGCGCCAAGCGGGCGCACTACATAAATAAGAATTTTTTACAGAATTCTATCAGAGATAACATGGCACAAAAGCATTAATTCATCAACTTGTATGAGTTTAATACATTACAAATACAAAAATTCTTTTATCAAATATATTACTTCATTCTATGTCTTTGTCCTTTTATATAATATTATAAATAATAATTAAAACAACTATAGATATACAATTTTTGCAATAGCTCAATGGCAAAAAAGAAACTTTTATAGCACAATTGCTTGTGAATAAATACATCTTAAAAAAAGCAAGCAATGCTTCTAAAACAAATACATTTTTAATGACTTTAATGTAAATATATTATACTGAAGATATATATATATATATATATATATATATATATATATATATATAGATATATATATATATATTATATATGAGAGGAGTGTCTTATTGTGAGAAGTGAGAAGTGAATGAATTAACCTATTGGATCTTTTATGAATGGTTAAGATTAGAACATAAATGTATGTGACTTTTTTAAGTAGTCGCATGACCTTCAAGTAACTTTTAATCTTGATCATCCATGAATGGTTATATGGTCAAGATTTACTCCTCTTACTCTCTCACAATAAAAATTCTCTCATTTAGATATGTTATATATATATATATATATATATATATATAACTTTGAAGGCGAAGATATATAACTTTTGTGCATAGTAGTAAATTAATATATTGTCATACATTTTTAAAACCATTTGTTTAATGTGTTAAAAACTAATTCTTCCAAAAGTTTAAGTTATTAAGTGAATGCTCATAAATATTTTTTTTATATTTACCACAAACTTTTTATGATAATTAAGAATGAGAATAATAAGGATTGAATGCTTTGGTTAATTAAGAACCAACTCTCCAAAAAACTAGAACTATTATATGAAGGTTCAATAATTGTTTTTATATTTAACATAATGAAATCTTATTTCCGAAAAAAAATCACCTTATGAATAGCACTAGCTAGGACTTACATAAAACCGCATGAACAAACTACCGAAAATTTATAAACTTGACATATTTATATTGTGCTTGTGTTCTCAACTTTGTTTTAAATGGAGTTCCAACAATATTTGGTTAAAATATCATATATAAGAGATGTTGTCTCTTCAGCCTTTAATATCATGCATAAGAGGAATTCAATACCATATGCATATAAAAAATATAAAAGAAAGAAAAGAAACCATACACGCTAAATTAATTATCTGTTTTACTTAATTGTTTTTGCCTGTTTCATCATACTTAATCTAAGCTTGAATCTTAGCAGACTATGAAATTACACGAAAAAGGAAAGTACTCTGTCGCTACAAGCTTTATTTTCTTGCCTCTCTCCTTCCCAACTAGTTTCTGTGCAACTAAAAAAAGGTTATATTACCGTAAAAAAAAAAGATATATTTATCCTTGATTTATTAAATTATTAACGTTTATACTTCTAATAGGTGCATATACGAAAGAACAGTTATAAATGCGGGAAAACAATAGAATAAGCTAAAAATATGGTTGCATTTATCTAATTATATCCTTTTATGGAACCCTTGGTAGGTACGTAAGGGAGCTAGAGGTTTTCATATGCGATGATACGAGAATCTATAATAGAAGAACCCGTGAATAATGTATGGCCCGCATGGAGATGAAGTATTCTTTTCCACTCATCATCAATATGCCTCGCCCTCTCTCTCTCTGCATGCAGAATATTGCAGAACTACACAGTAACAGGAATAATATTGTAAGAGAATTAGATCAAATTAGAAAACCAAGAAGCACTGAAATATGAGATTGTTATCATAACCTCATATGTGAGCATCAATCACTTAGAAAGGAAACAGAATATATATCTATCAACCGATCGACTTGGGAAGATTCATATATATATATATATATATATGCTCTCATCATCGTCTAAAAACGTCATATTATTTGGAAGCGTGCACTAGTCATAAAGTAATTTTCACTTACTCTTGAATATGTTATATCCATGGCATGCATGTCCATATGTGATCGAGTGTGTGCCTTGATCTAGAAATGATAGTGTGGTTTTACTTTTCAAAAATTCAACTGACCTTTTCCCTTCTTTCTTTTTCAAGGAAAAAGAAAATTAACTTACATAGTTGACGTGGATTCTAGGGAATGTGTTTGATAAATATATTCCACATAATTAAATAACTGTGGATTAGGGAAAAAAATGTATTTTTCTCTTGTTTTCTTGGCATACCTTAATAGAGTAAAATACTGAATTTTCTACATAAAAGGATAAAAGTTAGGCGCCCACATCTCAAACAAGATCTTAGTTAATTAGTCAAAATGAAAGGCCATATACCAGCCACATCATAATCTTCAATAGTGTACTAAGAATTCTCTACAACAAATTTAATTAACTAACTTTTCAAATCAGTACATCAATTTCCTGCAAGAATTTTGGGGGAGAATCAATCCAACTCACTCAAGCAGAGACCAACTTTGAAAAGCTGATATTACAAATCAAATTAATTGTGATTCGTAATTAAATTAGGTCATTATCAGAAGATATTTATTTATTTTCAGATCGTAGTTAGCATGTTTGGAGATAAAAGGGCATGAATCTATTAATTAACTTTTTTAACTTGAGATGATAATTCAAAGTGAATCACTTCAGCATATATAATAATCCTCATCTTCCTAGCTCGGAGAAACTAACTAAAGCAAAAGATGAATCTAATCCTAATTCCTGCAGATTCCAAAAGCTTGGATGAAATGAACTAACCCACATAGGATTCCAAATGATAAATATATAAATGGAGAGCAAATTTGAAACTGGCCGTCTGTAGTCACAAAGGGCTAATTTGTGATGGGTCCTATTTCATACACGCCTAAGGTTTATGGAATGTGGGTTTGCATGGCTAGCTGCTGCTACGGTATAGTAGCCCACGCATGGCCCCTAAAGTTAGCGAATGCCCATGTTTTTGCCCACAAAGACAATTTTGACCTTTAAGCCAATGCAAGTTTAAAAGCAAACCTTTGCTGATTTTAATTAACGAAATGGATAAAATGGACAATTTGTGCTATCCTTCCGTAGCTTTCGATTTGGGTTTGGAATAAAGAGGAAGAAAAGAGGAAAAGAAGAAACCTTTGCAAATTCTCCTTAGTGGGGTTTGCTTGAGCACTTTCTCTACAAACTAGGATGTAAGAGAATAACACTGAAAGATAGAGTGACGGAAAATCCTCAAGAATATAATGAAAAAACAATTATTTGATATTAAATTCCACGAACCAAATAATATGCGTGAGGAAAGTATATATACTTATGATCGAGAGAACATGCTATTTTGATGACTTGTGAATTATTGTATATATCATCGAAAAGATGCAAGACCATGACAACTTTATAAACTATTAATCATTATATATAGTTTAAATCTTATGCTAACTTAATTGTTATTTATTAAGTAATTTTCATGTAAAAATTTAAAAGAAATAGAGAGCTGTACTATCTTATGTACACTATGATAATGGCCAGATTACATGTACTGTATAAGTCGAATGTCAATTAGTGAATCAATCATGTTAGTTGTGGGGTTATCTCTGGCAATTTGCCTTTCACAAGCTTTTCTAGCTTCTCCTCCTTCTTCTATTTTTTATAATAATTTTACAAAGTTTTGCCTTTCTCTTAAACCAGTTGATAAGAAATGCCTCTCTTTTAAAATCATTAATTCCAAGGCCCTTTTGAGATTTGGGTGTTTTATTACATGAACAAAAAAGAAAAGACAGAAAGTTGTACCAGGCCCATGCTCAAAGAAAAACTTAAACAAATAACGGTTAATTTAAATAAAAAAAATCATAAAAGTAAAAAAATACTAATCAATCATAATTTTCTTACTAAGATTTTTTTTTAATTTTTAAATAAATAAAAGTAATCTTTATTATTTTGACTTATCTAACAACTACATTTAAATGATGACAAATTTAAACAAAATTGTCACCTTTTTTTTATGTTGTATAGCATATTATACAAAACCAAAAGAAAAATTTTGCCCAGTCAAGTGGGTTAGGATACTTCCTAGTCTTTGCCCAGCCACTCCCATCATCAACCTCTATCTTTCTCTCTCTGCAGACTCCTGATCCTTTTTTGAGTCCCCTTGCCTTTTTCTAACCCAAGTTTCTTTTTTTGTTTAATTTTATTTCCATGTGTGATACAATTTTCCACCACTTCCTCCTTAGTCTGCCACTGTCATCATCACCTTCTCTTCACTACGCTATTATTTACATATACCCACTTCTCTTGCACACTCAAATAGATTTAAAAAAGTAGATGCCGGGTTATTGGGTAATGAGATTGTGTTGAGGAAATAAATTCTGTTTTTCAATATTTTTTGATTGCATGGTGGATTCTCTTGATGAATTCTACATAGACACACACACGCACACATATACAGAGAGAGAGAGAGAGAGTGGAAAGAGATATGTCTGAAATAGTTATGCAGAGTTGCTCAGACAAGCAATCCATGGCCTAAGATAGCGACTTGAAAAATAACCCACCATCATCATCCTCTCTTCACGAGATTTAATTAAATTATCTTTTTAAATTTATTTTTATCACAAAGCAAATGATGCCTTTCTCTGTCTATGTGTCTGTGTGCCACCTGTTCACAAGCAAGGCTCGGCTTAACTATTAGTTGTGTCCAAAGCTATAGGATTTTGCATTTCTTGGCTCGCCAAGGTGCAAAAGTGGTTATCAGACGAACCAAAGTAATAAATATATAGCTAGGATTTGAAACAGACAACCAAACCAAGACATTAGAATATCGTATCTTGCTTTTCTTCTTTTTATTTTTTCCTCCTCCTAGTTGGAGTTTTTTCTTCAAAGGCAATGTTCCCCGCAGTTATGTCCAATTCCACTTCTTTGTCCGAAGAAGCCAGTGTCTCTTCTGGTACAAGAATTCAAGATTTTGGTGGATTAAATAACCTAATCTCAACCATTTCAGCTCCTCAGCAGCCTCAGAAGATCAAGAAAAAGAGAAGCCTCCCTGGAAATCCAGGTAGTTTATCTATATAAACTCTTTGGATTTATGTAACATATATATAATATATCCCTTCAATTGATTACTGATCATCAATTATACTAGATGACATGTGTACTAGCTAGGTTATTATTATTATTATTATTATTTTCTAATTTTGTGAAACGTTTGATGGTGGTGTACACGTTTTCAGACCCAGATGCTGAAGTGATTGCTTTATCCCCTAAGACCCTCCTAGCCACCAATAGGTTTGTGTGCGAGATCTGCAACAAGGGTTTCCAGAGAGATCAGAACCTTCAGCTTCATAGGAGAGGCCATAACCTCCCATGGAAGCTGAAGCAAAGGAACAGCAAAGAGGTCAAAAAGAGAGCCTACGTTTGCCCTGAGCCTTCGTGCGTTCACCACAACCCGTCAAGGGCTCTTGGGGATCTTACAGGAATTAAGAAACACTACTGCAGAAAACATGGAGAGAAGAAGTGGAAATGTGAAAAGTGCTCAAAGATCTATGCGGTTCAGTCAGATTGGAAAGCTCACTCTAAAACCTGTGGTACTAGAGAATATAGATGTGATTGTGGAACCCCTTTCTCCAGGTATTATAATTAACATATACTCATATCATCACATCTCTTAGTGTTTGATGTTCTCTTACTTGATTTAAATCAATTCTTCTCCTTATTGATTAGATTTTACTTTCAATGGTTTCTGGGCTACGTGGCCATACTTTGGACTTCACTTATAGATTTATACAAAAACATGGAAAGTCTCATGTTATATCAAAAGGGCTTCTCTCTATTTATTTTTTTTCGGTGGATCTTTATTTTTACATGAGAATGGGAAGCTCCATCTCGTCCTGGAATTTATCTCTGCTATAAATGCTTAAATGCCGTGGCAGGTTGCATGAAAGTGGACACAGCTAATACAAATACAAGTGTCAATTGCAAGAGAGACTGAAACAACTTTACCTGTTTCTGAATCCTAAAACTGCCAAATGAATGTGCGGCAACAACCAAAAACACAATCCACACATCTTTTGTTTTTATCTACTGTATTATCTGTGACTCAATAGCTATTTTGTTGTATATTTTTTTAAAGCTTATGATGCATGCACATGCATGTCAGCATGAGGAGCATGATATATATACTATTTTTTGCATTATGTCCAAATATTTTAAATCTTCAATTCATAGGGTTTTAGGCAACACAAGAATTCCAAGTGTGTCAGAGAGTGCTCAATTGTTTTCTAGACTTGTACTCTTTCTCTCTCTATGCACATATGTGTGTATATGGAGTGGCTACAGTCTCTAAGAAAATGATGGAGATCTATTTTTGTCTACTGAAAAGTAAAAGAAGTATAATAGTTCGAAAAAATTGTGATGATTTCTTACTTTCTCTTAATTTTATTTTATTGAAAACGCCATTTTTCTCTGAACTTTCATCATTGTGAAATCTGTAAATCTGCAAAAAAATCTGATATGCTAAGTTGCTTTCTTCTATAGCTTCATTAGTGGCATGGATACATGGGGCTCATGTCAATTGCTTATTTTTGTGACATGCATGAGCTCTAGTTTCCGAAGACTTCCGCCATCATAACAGCATTACCAATAATCCTTCAACATTTTGAGCCAATATAATTTTATACCCGTTTCTGCATGCATAAAGCATAAGGGCATCCATCAATTGTCATTCATTTCTGTTCCTCTCTCTCTCTCTCACCTACTTTAAATTTGACCCTGCGACACAACTCATGTCCCATTTGGTCTAAGCCTTTGATACTTCATTCCCTGTGGGCTATGGCCTGTGGATCCCCCGTGCATGATTTCCCTCACCTTGTTGCAAACGGGACACACTCTACAAGGACGTAATAAGTCTCCTTTGCTTATGCAAACTTCACATTTGCATGCATGATTCATTTCATAAATCCTCAAACTCAGACAATACCTAATATACCTAAAAAAATCCTTTAATTAATTCCGTTATACTTTTTTTTAAAGTTAAAAAAAATGAATGCTCTAAACCCACTCAATTTCTTAATATTACTTATATACAAATTTAATATGGACACCATCACTACCCTCCCCCCATGCACATTTTGAAATCTAACCCTCCCTAGTTATTATATATTGAATGAAACCTTTTTTTTTCTAATGCTATATACATACAGGAATATATATAGTTTTTTCAATCTGGCATTCTAAACTGCATGAGATAATACAAATTTCTTTTTTTTTTATTAATGTAAAAACTGCAGGAAGGACAGCTTCATAACGCATAGAGCATTCTGTGATGCATTGGCTGAAGAAAGTGCAAGACTGTCAGCAAACCAATTAGCCACTAACACAAACCCATTAGTCCAGTCTCTCTTCCTTTTCCCAACCCAACAGAACTTCCAAAACCAGATCACCGGCATCAATCCCTATCCCTATCCCTATCCCTGGGACCTATCTCAAGAAAACCCTAACCCTAGCAACCTTGTTGCCCTCCACAACATCAAGCCTGAAGCTCAAACCTTTCACATCCCCAACAACAACCTCTCTTCTTCTTCTCCCCCATTTCTTCAGCACCCCAAGAGCATGATAACCTCACCCTTCCGGAACCTCCACGTGCGCCCTCAACCCTCTTCCAATGCTGCCACGTCAGCACACCTCTCAGCCACTGCACTGCTCCAGAAGGCAGCAACCGTTGGTGCCGCTGCCATCACAGGCACTGCTGCTGTTGGTATTGGTGTTGGTGTTGGGCAACAGCAACATGCTCAGCAGCAACACCACCACCACCAGCCGCAGCAGCAGTCAATGAGTCACGTGTCTCAGCTCAGTATGGGCGAGTTTGGAACAGTGACTCAACTCGACTCGATGGCACCTGATCACTACATGAACATGAGAGGGCTCAACACCACCACCACCACCACCACCACCCGGAACCTCAAGAACGAGACAAGGGACTTTCTGGGACTAACCGGGGATACTAACGGCGTAGGAGGAGAGGGCGGCGCCGTTGACGTTAGCATCAACGTGAAGGATATGCTAACGTTCCCGGAAAGCGTAGAGTATCACCAACACCAACCATACGAGCACCATCACCACTCGCTGTTCAAGTCCCAACAAGGTTTTGGATTCCTTGGGACAACCACTGCCCCGGAGTCATGGGGGAATTGTTGACACAAACAAGACAGTGATTCCAAATCTACAGGGGTAAAACGGGCAACTCACTTTGCCTTATTTATCTCTTACCCTTGCCATGAATATGTATTTTTGATTTTTTTCCACTTTGAACTACAATGCTTTATTTCAGTTTCGTTGATGAATCCTGAATGTGTTGCTTTGAGACACGATTTTTTTTTCCCTCGGTGCTTTGTTTTTATTGTTATTGTTTTTTTAGGTACAATCCTTTTTTTTTTTTCAGTTTCTGTTACCTAAATTTACATTTAGTGTTTAATTAGTTGTTATGAACTTCTATAAATATTATATAAAATAAATGCATCCAGGTGACTTTGATAGATGCATTGATGTAAGTATAGAATTTGTTTCTTCAATCTTTGAAGCAGACAGTGACTGCATGTGTGTATTGCACAGATGGAATTGAGAAGAAGAGCGACGATGGTGGCCTTTCTTTCTTGTCAGTGTGCAAACAGAGAAAATGTCACATGCAAAATTATAATGATTAGTCCTTTTGTTGCTATCACTGCCCATGTCCTATCTTTGTCTTGACAGCTTTTGATCTCTTGTGCTACTATTGAAAATTGGTTTATTTGGTATTTTCTTTCCCATTTCCAATTCAAATGTTTATTTAATTTGTAGAATTTTCAGTTACATGCTGCTAATTAATTGCTTTTTATAGGGAGGATCATGTTAGGAGCAAAATCCATCGCTTATCTATTGCTTTCAATATTGAGTAGAGATTGTAAACTACAGCGTAATTTGGTTTGGTAATAATGCATTTATCAGGGAATTTGGTATGTAATGTTTGTTGAAAAGAAAAAAAAACTTATAGGTGATAGCGAAAATCTCAACTATGCATATGCACCTACACAAAAGAAAAAAAAATGTTACTATGTACTAAGATGTAAGATTTTTAATTAAAATTTTATCTGTCTATTCACTTAAATCACGTAATATTTTATTTATCGCGAGAGACACCAGCTGTCAGACCACCCCAATGGTAATGCAGAAGAATAAAGGGAGTTTTGATTCAAAAAGTTGAGCATATGTCACTTATATATACTGTCATGTTGAGAGCATGTATGGAAAATGTTAGTAACATATTTTATATTATATTTTTTTTAATATATTTTTTTATCAAGTTATGTTACATATTAAAATATATATTTAATCTTAATTAATATATAATTAATTGAATTAACATGTAATTAAATTTAAATTTATTCTTTAATATGTAATAATGTGATTCAATAAAAATAAATATGTTGAAAGAAGTATGATAAAAAGTATATTCCTAACACTTCTTTATATTTAATATTGATATGGCAACATTGTTATTACCTCTTTGGAAAATATTAAATAGTCAAAGATTTTTGGTCAAAATTTTTGTTAAAATGATTGGACATTACTTTTAACGTTTAAATAGATTAATAGTATTAATTATTTTAACTTATTTAATTATCAGACATTATTGGATCTTGACAAAATTTGACATAAATTTTGATAAATAATTCTAGCTACATAGCATTATTTTACCTCTTTTTTCTCATATCATGTGATATTGTGTATTTTATAAGTTTTAAATCTTTGAAGCAAGTCTAAGCCTATTTTCAAACGAAAAGAAAAAAGCATAGTCAAGATTTTAGATTCTTCCATCATCATGTTCATGTCTTTGTTATTATAACAACCATTTTGCTATGCATATTGAATATAGATCATAAATAACTAGATGGGATGAGTTATCCGATTGCTATTTCAATTCGTAGGTAAAATCGGAAGAAATGGAACGTTGGAAAAAATAATTAAAATCCGTCTATATGTATGTTCAACTTATGATTTTAATTGCCCTACCTTTTATCATGCACATCGATCGACTACGGTGAACATATGACAAAAAGAGTTGGAACTTCACATTAGAATGTGAAAGTTAGATATCTAATTAATTTACCAATCAATGTCGAAAGGTTAAGATCTTATATAAACCAGAGATTCTCTGTCATATGAATTGCATGAATATCCACGATAAGTATAATATATATAGTCATAGTTGTAGTCAAAATAGACAAGAGATGCACTTCATGCTTGTAATATTAAGAGAAATAATGGATTATAAATGTGTATATATAATTTTGTATGTATAAATTAAGTTGTTAGGTTATACATAAATAAAGGGAAAAAATGATGTGATCTTATACAAATTAAAAAAAAATTAGTTAATAAAAACTTTATCAGAACAATTGGTATGTAAAATTTGTAGAGGCAATGAGGCATAATTTTTTTGTGAATGGGTTCCGAATTATTAAGATAGAATGCGTGTGAGAGAGGCTATCACGTAGATGAGGATAGATGAGGTGATCACATGTCGGCAAAGCGGTCATCGGCCACAACCATGCAACTTTTGAAATGACTTAAGTGCCCTTGACCCCAACCCAGCATTATATATATATTACCCGCCAGAAAAAAAAAAAATCAAATAGCAATCACTTACTTACTATTTACCAAAAATTCTAATAAAAAAAGTTTCTAGCATTTAAAACAAAAACTCCTTGATGGAAGATATTAAGTACCCTACAATTGGTCAAATTGATCGCCATAATCTGAATTTAAATGTAAAAAATATTGGTGGTGGTGGTGGAGCTTGTGATTTTTTAACATTATTTGTATAATAATTTAGTTCAAGTCTCTGTCCAGATAGCGAATGATATAGATTGTCAAGCTTGTGCTTAAGAAGTGACTACCATTTTGGATTTAGCAGCTAAATGCCACAAGGCTTCATGTCCCTAGCTTTTGTCTCTATCTGTGCTATGCATGAGTTGCCTGCATAAAGGTCAAGTAGGCCATTATTATTTTAAGTTCACAAATTTACCCAAAGAATTTTTCTGAATGAAAATCAGACCGAAACAGCTCATCTCTGCTCTTTTATGAAATTCTAAATCGTAGCCCGTGAGTCTGAGGCCACTAAGTGATTGTAATTACCATCACACATACTACAAACCATAAGTGCTGTCTATATGGGTCCCCTAAACTAATTTACGGGTGAAAAAGGTGCAAATATAATGCAACCAAGCTAACAAACCCGAGCAGACAAGTCAAGAAAGAAAGCATTTCTACATACATGTATGTGTTCATTCATAGCAAAATCTATTTTACTTCATTCCATTTCAAACGAAGACTGAAAAATCCTAAACCAACTACGGTTTAGCAACTTTGGGAATGCTGGGGCTGGCCACATTTATTGCCCAAAGCATTAACCAAATTCCAAGAAATTCTTTTCCTCGTCACTTTTTCTTTTGAGGGATTAAGGGAAAAAAAATGGATAGTTTCAAAGAAATGGAGCCTTTTCTAAAGAGGAGCAACTGAGCAAGGGACGCTACAAACCCTGCAATCTTATAAGCGTGAGTGAAAAGGCAAACTAAGGTTATGGTGTATGTGTATTTGTGCGGAGTGTGATGGTGGTCCGGGACACATAGGGTGGTAATCAATTAAAAGGAAAAGAGAAAAGAAGAGAAGAGAAAATAAAGGGAAAAAAATGTCAACGGTTATGGAAAAAAATGCTCCATGTAGCTTTGAAAGTTTGAATTACAATTCTCAGCCTTCTTTTCTGTGAACCCTTTATCAAATTTTGTGCACACCCCCCACATCACAGCCTTTGGTTGGCAACTAAATCCACAAATGCAATTCAACATTACCTGAGTCAATATAATGAAAGTCTAACCACTCATCATACTTTGCATGAACCACCAATTTGTCAACTTTTAACAGCGATCCTAGGCGAGAATGAACAATTGAACATAATAGACAGAGAAACCCCCGTACATAGAAAAGAAACTCTCATAATTAGCTGATCATAATTTTCCAAAGGATCACCAGTTCACCACCGTGCTCTAGTAGTACTTAATTTGGCTGTCTATACCTTAGCTGATCTTTGTAAAGCTCCTCAAAATGGAATGCCATATCGAAAATGAAGTCTATTAGAAAGTGTGTAATAAAACCCCAAGAAATATATTTAATTGTTGGAAATTATTAAGGTTGGCATTAAAGTTGCGCTTCCAAGCTCAGCATATAAGCTAACAAAAGGAAAGGAGAAAGTTCCTTGTCACTAAAACTCGGTATATTCACTGCAAGAGAGGGGAAGGGAAAAGAGCCTGGGGATTAACGAAAGGAGGTGGTGTTGGGTTTTGTGGTATATCCAGGTGTTGGGTTTATGGTATATCCAAGCTTTTAGAAAGTATATTCATAAGTTGCAGGGTTAAGGTACAATACATCCCATTTGCCTACTAAAAAAGACTGACTCTTTCCATATCCCTCTGCAGCACAAAGAGACAAACCAAAAGCCTCTTCTATTCCCTCCCCCTTCTTTCTCTCTCAACATACTTGCATATGTCATCTTCCACTAGGGAATCTCATCTCAACTAGCCTTCCTTTTTTCCTCTTTTTCTTCCTTACAATCCTAATAATTACCTAAACTTTCTTTTCCGTGCTATTCTCCCCTTTTTCCTTCCGCTGCAAATCCTAACACAATACCATCCACTCCACAAATATGACAGATATAAAGGTCGCTATTAAATGGCAATCTTAGATGATAGTATCTTGGACGGTGATATTCATTGTCTACCCACTTCGAAAACCAATCGTCATTAGGCATCCAAAATTAAATTTCTAACTCGATTATAATAATTGAAATAGAATTTTCAGGGCTTTGATTTAGGCACCATGGTTCTGTTTCAAGCTCCCAAATTACAATGCTACCAAAGTCAACCCGGATGTCAAGTACACCATAGTGAGTATACTAGTGATACCTGCTTGACTTTTTTTATAAACTAATCCATGCAATGAGAAAAGAATAATGCTGCAGTCTGCAGAGCGCAGATATTAATGACGTGACAACAAATATAATTAAAAACATAAAAGTATGCACGGTACCATAAGATTTGCACGCGATGGCGGAGATTCTTCCTCAGCTGGTTTTACTGCCAATGATTTGTCCAACTTGCCTACCTAAAGCAGGTCCCTGATCTGCTGGTCCTTGTTTCAAATTAAGACCACGCTTCCTTCCACGCATATAATCGTCCCTCACTCGAGGTTAAACATTAAGAATATCAGGGAGAAATTACAATTACACTGAGAGTCCGTAATTTTGGAATGGTAAACTGGTTTATCTAGTCCGAACAGCAAATTTTTATTCAAGAAAGGAAACATGAATGATGGGGGTCAGAGAATCAACCAAATAGAATTCCAATCTGTTAAGTTAATTCAACGTATTAATCAGATAGCGTGTATACAACTGACGTTACCTATACAACACTGAAGACTGTTCAAATTAGTGATAATCATCTATTGAACTGTAAATAACTGACAAGTAAAAATACAGACCCAATCGAAGAGGAATAATGCTACCCACATACATTATTTCACATTTGCACAGTATTCAACATCTGATTGCAATTGGTCCTAACTCAATTTTTACACACCTACACTTTGATTCTGCCACATATTCCCAGATGTGAGAGGTGTGAGCCATGGAGATGTGCAAGAAAAGCTTCAGTTTCAAATATGCATCAATGGGCCAATTCATCCGTAAGGTTCACTTCACTAAGCATCTCATCTGACCCCCGGCTTTGTGCTTTCCAGATTCACTCCCACAAATTTATCCAATACATTCTTAAATGCCTACACCATACAGGAAAAGGAAAGGAAAGAAACGAAAAAGAAAATGAGTATTTTCAATTCCATGCTCTTCAAAATTGTGCACATATTTCCTCAAGTTATTCAACGTCTAATATAATTTAGCTTTGATTAGTTTAGTTAACACACATTACATTTAATTGACTATCTATTTGTCTGAAAACTACGAAAATCTCATAACCCAAACTGCATATTCTCTCTCATGTATGAAAGTGAAACTAAAGTCTCAGTGCACATGCAGGGCAACCAATGCCAGAGACTCATGCACTGAAATAATGATGAGGATAGAGACAATTGAAAAGAGAAAAGATGCCATCATCAAAGTATATCTAGGAAATCTGTCCCTCTCATAGGAAAAAAAAATACAGAAAAATGGAATAAGACAGTCAAAATTGTCTATATCATTTGATACCAAGAAATCAAAAAATTCTTGTTTGGTCAGAAAACCATAATGAGTTTGAATCCAAAATGAAAATGACACATACAATACAAAGAATATGTTATAAAAGTTAAGGTAAGGCATATGAAAATATTAATGGACATGATGAAGTATCAAATGCTAGAAACAATGTTAAAATAGCAAGAATATGACATGAGATGCATATTAAGGTTTAAATAATGCAATTATTGCCATACAGTTATGTCACAGATGACAGGCATGATTTCAGCCTCTTAGTCATGTTTTCATGATTAGTTAGGCAGCAATCGGAACTGGAATGAGAATAACTTCCCAGTGTTCCTAGCACTAGTCCATCCAAGAAACGTCTAGCCCCAAATTGCAACAATCAAATAGCTTTGCCATATAATGAACTACCAAAGAAAACATTAAATATAATGTTTATACACAAGAACATGTCTGACTAAATTATCAAAATGACATCACAAATGGGAGGGTGCGGTCAAGTATTCCATGGCAAGTGGAAATTTGATCTCAACTCATATCTCAGCACTGCTAGGGCATTCACAGCAATAGCAATGAAAACAAATAAGATGGGTGACCAACCATAGTTGTTCACTTTCTTTCACCCGAGTAAACTAATTAGATGAACCACGTGGACAAAAAAGAAACAGATGTACTTCCCCGGTAAACACTTTTAAAGCTTGTTAGATGGTTCATGACTTCTTGGTCTCAAAAGAGAGTATAGAAATACAAATGCTTGACTTGCTTACTAGCCAAATTCCTAACGAGAAAAAAATCTTCAAAAGGTCTTACATTTGTTGAAGCCCCTGTAAGAAGAGTAGATCAGGTAGATAATAGCCCAATAGTTAGAAGTAGAGGAAGACCAAGAAAGACTATAGGTGAAACGATTAAAAAAGATTTAGATCTGAATAGCATATCTGAAAACTTGGTTTATGATAGGGCACAATGGCGTCGTTTAATCCATGTAGCCGACCCCACCTAGTGGGAAAAGGCTTGGTTGTTGTTGTTGTTGTGTCTTACATTTGTTGAAGAACTTATCAGAATAAGCAACACTGAGTACCCAACTAAATATAAAAATAAATTTTGCAAAAAATAATTTTCATCATACTAGAAAGATAAATTCAGAATATTAAATTCCACAAGATAAAGCTACATCACAGCAATTACCTGTTGAGTGAATGACTCCTTCCCTTTTAGAATTGAATTCATAGCAGCAGATTGGTCATCAAATGCACTGTAGAAAACCTCATAAAATCTATTCCTGTAATTACAGATGTGGCCAAAAAAACTGGATTTTATCTTCTTGACAAACAATCATGTGAAGCACTTATGAAGATATTAGTAAGTACCGATCTTCCTCAAGAGTTTGTTGATCCATCTCATCAAATTTTCGAGTAAGGACTTCAGCCCCAACTGGTGAAAGTACATGCAGTACAAGAGCCTCTAAAGTTCTTGGGAAGTTGTGCTGAAAATAATTAATAGTCCAATATGCTTGAAACCAAAAAATATAATGACTTAGAACTATCAAACAAATAGCTACAATCTATGGATGAAAAACAAGGAGATTAGTATATAATTTGAGTTGCAGAAACAGCAGTAGCTCCAATATCATTGATATTTGGAAAAACTATGGAAAACACACTATATAAAACTGAAAGAAGTAGCCATAGTGCCCCTATTCTAATAAGACAAACAAAAATCTCAATCTCATCCAACCCAAGCATCACTTCTACAGAACACAGGAAAGGTGAAGGAAAAGCAGCTCCCTTTCAAATAGGTAAAATATTCTCGTGGGGAGAGAATCTCATGAAATCATTCCCAAAAGAATGAGCAACATAAAACAAAATGAATCTGTCAACTTGCAAGGAAGGATTCCATTGATTTGATCAAGTAATAATGCCTTATGTCAATCATAACTTTGTCAGTTTGTCTAATCATAATTAAAACACCCAAGCCACAGTTCAAAGTACCAAGAAGTGCATAAAGAAGACCAAACTTCTTTGGCATTTACAAGCTTTGTAGGTGAACACAAACTCACCGCCATAGCAAGAAAGACATGTTGAAGAGTTTGTGGTTCGACATCCCAGAGAATTTTAGCAATTGGATCATCTTTCAAGTCAGCATTCACTCTTTTCTCACATTTATCATTCCCTCTAAGCTCATAATCATTTATAGAACCTGAGAGTGATTGCTGATCCTGGCTGGCACTAATACAGTTGTGAACCAAAGAAACAAGTTCATGAAGCACCTGGACTGCAGCAGGTTCTAATTCAAGCAATGTGTTCCCCTCTTGAATTCTTTTCTCTTTTAAATCCATCCCTTTCAACATCTGATTATAATTGTCATCGCCATGATCTGGTAATCAGATTATCAAGACCAGTTACAGAGCTACTGGCAAAAAGATAAGCTGGAAATTTATTTTTCTTGTAAGGAGACAATCATAGAAATAACTATATCATTATTAGCAGCCATCTTATAATTAGCTTACCTGCTCGTCCATTATTAGCCAGCTTGTATGCACACATCCTAGTTTTCCCCATCCCCAACTTAAGCAGCAGCTGGTCCTGTCCCAAATTGAAAATATCTGTCACAAGCTCCTTGCAAAAACTTCTAATTGATGAAGAGAAAGGAGAAAAGCAATAACAATCAGATGATTTAGCTCAACAATGAACTTTGTTAAGAAAGATAGCAAATCTCTTCCTTCTCCACACTCAAGAACAAAATAAAAGAGATAAAATGACAGATGCTCATAAGATTTATGCTTACTACTTCATCAGCTATTATCCTCAACCTCAGCTATGAAAATTTTCTGAAGATTATAATTCAACAACAAATAACTATCAAGTCATCGACCAACAACAATTACAACAAAAAGCCTTTCCCACTAGGTGTATCAAGTCATGGACCAATATGAAAATTTTATGCCAGCAAGTGATACTCTGCATAGAAAAAAGGAAGGAAAAGACAGTGCACTTAAATAAGCAACACAACTGAAGAATTTTGAAAAAGGGAACTGTTTACATATATACATATGCAGTTGTGTTCACAAGTAAGCTAATGAAAAAGTAAAACTATGATATCAATTTTCTGCCATATCCAATCTACAATCGCCACCACCCAACAAATAAAAAAAATAAAGAAGGTGGGCCTTACTAATATTATCTGCAGTAAATGACATATACAAGTGAAGCACATACCATTTCTTTGTCAATCAATCTTTGAATGTATCCATTGGATCAACAGGCAAATGATATTTGAAAAGAAAAATAATAACATTAAAAAGTCAGTTTATAACACAAGCATCCATTCACTGACAAATTTTTAACAGACGACTAAATCATCACCAGTACCTTCTCAATATTCGGCGCAAATAATAAGCATCCATGTGTTCCAACATGCAAGACATTATGTTGGATCTCCACCAAAAGTTAATAGCAATGGTCAAATCATCACTATCTACCTGGTGGAACCTGCAGCAAAAAACACTAATAAAATTAATGATATATGCAGAGAACAAGACTGAAACAATTAAGAAATTTATAGAGTAAAAGAAAATGCATATTGTGTAATGGACATACAAACTAAGTGCAGTATGCTAATAGCAATTTTTTTTTGGTGATATAAGCTAATAGCATTTTAGAGGGATTAAGCTCATGAGCCATATTATGAAACTATAGGAAAGGGTGATTGAACGGACATTAAGATAAGAGACTAACATTTCGGAGAAACAATTCGGCTTTATGCCGGGCAGGTCAACCATGGAAGGAATATACCTTCTACGAAGATTGATGGAGAGGTATTGGAGGAAGCAAAAAGATCTACATATGATTTTCATTGATTTGAAAAAAGCCTATGATAGGGTGCCAAGAGAGATCTTATGGAAGACTCTGGAAAAGAAAATAGTTTGTATCGCTTATATTCAAGCAATAAAAAATATGTATAATGGAGTAAAAACTAGTGTACGAACACATGGTGGGGTCACAAGATTTCCTTGTAACTATAGGATTACACCAAGGGTCAACTTTGAACCCTTACAAGAGTCAGTGCCACAATGCATGTTTTTTGCATATGATATAGTCCTAATAGGAGAATCAAGAGAGGGAATAAATGATAAGCTAGAGTTGTGGAGACAAGCTCTGGAAGTACATGGCTGTTGCAAAATTGACAAGTGTACCAAATCGCAAAAGTAATAAAGAGTGAGTGAGTATCGTCCCATAGGGATTATGGATGCCAATTACCAACTTCACTATGTTAACACTATCTAGACGATGAAAAATTAGGATCAAAGGGAGCTCCAGATGATTGCAATAGTAAAATTAAGTGAAAATAAAGGAAATGTGTTACAATTGGAAATTTAACAAGTAAAAATCAATGTAAATGGAGGAGAACAAATAGGAGAAGATGCTCGGGTTCAACTTCGCTTGACTTTTCTGAAGATTTCATGAATTCCAACTTAAATAAGATTGAATTCCCCACTTGATGGTGGGAATTCTCTAAATTAACTAAAACTCAATTCCTTAGTGATTTAGTCCTCTTTTAACTATTTAGATCCAACTAGTTAAATTCAAATACAAAAAGGGTAGAAACAAAACAACCAATTCTAAAGTACAAACACATAATAAAAAATAACTATTCCTAGATATTGCCAAGATCATGGTGTTTATCACAAAAAGCAAAGGCATAATGAGATTTTCCAATCCCACAAAATGTAGGACAAAATAATCTATGAGTGGCTAAATCATAGAAGCATTAAGCACAATGATAAACACTCAATTAGAAGAAATAGAACTTAGATTAAGCAAGGAATACAATTACATCAACATCCAAGTTAAGCTACATCTCCCCCTAGCTAAAAGGGATTTAGTTACTCATAGAAGAAAAGAAAGAAAAATAGAAAAAGGAATGAAAAACCATGGTTGACATTGAAAGAGAAGTGAGAATGATCCAATCTTCCTCCTTCTAGATCCTCTCTTTGCCCAATTAGGGTTGTAGCCGTCCTTCCTCTGCCCCCAAAAGTCCCTTTCACTCCTTTCCTTTTCCTTTTTATAGTTCTAAAGCATGCGATAGCTTTTGATGCCACCACTTGAGCGGTAGTTTCTCAGCACTTAAGCGTGCAAGTGCCAGAATGGGATTTTTCTACTGTCTCAGGGGTTCCTGGGCACTGGCCTAGCGTCTGGGCGTTGAAATATGGGCGCTTGGGCCTTGATGTGGTAGAATGATCATTCCAGCTTACAGTAGCACCTGACCATTGACAAGTGGGCGCCTAGGCACTAGCCGAGAGCTTGAGCGCTGGAAAACGGACACTTGGGCACTGGTTCTTCCAAGACTTGTCTACTTTCTTCCACTCTAGCGCCTGGGTGTTGATCACTGAGCGCCTAAGCTATCAGTTGGCTGAATACACCCTTCTTCCAATTCCTCTTTCACTTCATTCTCCCAACTCATCCAATGATCAACCAACTACAAGAGAACATCAAAAGATTCCATCAACCTCTAAATCCAACATGTAAACTTAATTAACGAACTAATTCAACTACTAAAGGAACTAAACATGGTTTGAAACGAAAATGGAATTAATTTCAAGAGGATAGCTTAACATGAAGCCAAATTGGAGAATTTGAAACGATCTTTCTTAGGATAAAATGACATTTACAAGATCATCAATGGCTTCCGGTTAAGTAAAAGTAAAACGGAGTATATAGAATATAAGTTCAACAAAGCGCACTAACACTAGCTAAGAGGTGAAAGTTGGAGATCACACTATACCATAAGTCACATGGTTTAGGTATCTATCATACAAAATGATGGAGAAATTGAGGAAGATGTAAATCAGACGATCCAAGAGAAGTGGATGAAATGGAGAAGTGTTTCAGGGGTTATTTGTGATTAAAAGGTGGTTTTTAGTGTAAACCATATAAGACTCACGATGTTTTATGGTACTGAGTATTGAGCAGTAAAGGGCCAACAAGAACATGAGCTCAAGGTTGCAGAGATGAGGATGTTACGCTGGATGAGTGGACATGCACGACAAGATAGGATTAGGAATAAATATATTAGAGAAAAAGTAAGGATAGCACCTATTGACAAAAAGATGGTAGAATATCGTTTTAAGTGGTTTGGCCATGTGAGGAGAAGACCATTAGAAGTCCCAGTAAGAAGAGTAGATCAGATTGAAGATAACCAATAGTTAGAGGTAAAGGGGGCCGATTAGAGGTAGAGGGAGAACACAAAAAACCATAGAGGAAACCATTAAAAAAGACTTAAAACTAAATAGATTTTTTGAGGACATGATTTATGATAAAACACAATGGCATGATTTGATTCATGTAGTCGACCCCACCTAGTGATAAAAGGCTTTGGTTTTTATTGTTGTATATGCTAATAGCATTTTAAACACCAAATATATAGACATTATAAGAATATATGGTGGTGTGGCATGAAGTGACAAATGAAGCATAGTGCACTAAATATATATGTTCAAGTTACAAATTATAAAAAAACAATCAAGTGATCAACAAACAAAAAGAATTTTTAACTGCAATTAGAATATGTTTAAATTTTTCACCCTTCAGGAAAGATTTACACTCTCATGGCACAATTACCTTTAGCTAAAGAGTTTTATCCCAAGGAATAAAATGATGGAAAGGGGAGCCAGCAGGAGGAAGTCATGTACAATACACTTTTGAATGTATCCATTCCAACCATAAAATGATAAGGATCATGATCTTGGAATCGAGGAAAGATGATGCAATGCAAAGATATAGAAGTGAAATGGGCGAGTAGTCCATTAGAAACTGTAGGTGACTGAAGATTCATTAAGCCTGTATAAGGCTGTATTTTCAAGAAAAAGGCTAAAGGCGGTTAACACATCCACAATGACTCAAAAATAGAAATAGAAAACAAAGCACACCTAGATTTACAATTTGACAAGCATGAAGCAATGCACATATTAATCACCTTCATCCAAAACCTCCAACAAATATGCATAAATTTTTTTCAGATCTATTTCCGATGTTTGATTTTGACATTCTGTGTCAGCATTGGCAGTAAAAAAATAAGCTTAGCCTGAAAAATAAAAGTTAAGGCATACAACTAGCATAATGCTTAGAAAACAATCAGACAAATAAAATTATTGCCGTGCAAGACCTAAGTTTCCCTGTCTAAAACCAATCAGCCTGACCCATTTTTCCCTATTTCAGAAGAGAAATAATCTACCGAGAAACTGAGAAAGGCTTATCACAAAGACATTGTTGAATTTTAGACCTTACCAGCCTTCAGGAATGAAAAGTGCATCGCCTGCCTCAAGAAGAACCCTTTGTGCAAACTCCATTGAGCATTCTGCCCTCGGATAACTTGAGTAATCAGGGTTTTCTAAAGCAACAGAACTGCCACATGAATTTTATTGGGAAAAAAGGAAAAAAAGAACTGTTAGAATATAATAATGTGTTAGTGAGTTATCTGTTATGGGTAATGGGCCGGCCTTAAGAGTTGTATTAATCTCATACTAGTACTACACCCTATTGACTAGATCAATACACACGTAGGGAACCTAACAATCACTGCGTTAGTGCATCCCATTATACAGTAGTTCTCTATCCATCCTCTCTTTCTCTCTGTGTTTGTTTTTTTAGCATACCTGTGATTGGAAGCCTCCCCATATATAGGCATTGGGTAGAGTGAGGGACTAGCAGAAGGAGGCCACAAAACAACTGCAAAGAATTAGGTTCTGTTAGAGAAGGGCAGAAAGGGGATTGAGGAGTGGGGAAGGAAAATAAGGTAGGGGAGGACTATTTAGAATATGTAATTGAAAAACCTGGAGAGGATTTTTGCCAAAAGCATACCAGTATGTGAATTACTAAGCACAATTAAAACAATGTGTTTTAGTTTATTTTTTCTAACCTATTTTAACAAAGTTCATTTGTAACAATTTTATCACACAAAAAAAAATGTTCATTTGAAACTAGACCCAAAAATAATAGTTCATTAATCATGATAATAAGTACAGCTGAATCTGCTCACCCAGATTTTCTTTACCTTGTCCAGATAAGAACTGGAAAATCAACACTAAAAACAGAGGGAGAAGCAAATAGAGTTCCAAAACTCTACTAGGAGTTCTATATTATTTACTGTCACATTACTAGACATTTACTAGATTGAAACATCAGCAAGCCATAACAACTGCTGAAATTTCCCATATAACTGATAGCATATTCCTGACAAGGAGCACCTCCACTATTGCAGGGGGGGGGGGGATTTCATGCCAGGAGGTAATATGATACATCAAGAAGAGGAAGACATATACCTTACGGTCCTTACCTTGTTTGCAGCCAGAAACTATGCACAGAAGATTGTGGTGTGGATCATAATGAGTACTTGATCTAGCTTGAGCATTGTTCATCCACAAATTTATAGAAGATAGTTCTTTTGCCTCCAAAATTGGAGGCTGCAGACAACAACTAGCTTAAATTAGAATTCTATGAATATGAATTCCTACTACGAAGAACAATTTACTATGCAGAACTATACAGTACATAACAAAATAGCAGGGATAAATGCACTAACCATCTGAATGTCTTCCCTTAGCGTTTCCAGTTGAACCCTCTCCCCACGATCACTGTTCATAATTGGCACCTGAAGTACATATCACCAAAATTCGTTTTAAAACTATGGAACCATCACACTATCAAATAAGCAACAATATATATAGGGGCAGGGCCAACACAGAGATGACATTAAAAATATTTTTAAAAAATTGATTAATATTTTTTATCAAAAACAATCAGAAGTCCTTTGATGAACCAATTGGCAAAGGTACTACTATCTCAAAGGTCTAAGGATTTTCAACCTGTGCTAAATAAATTTGTTCAGGAACACCTTCCAAAGCCAAATAGCCATGTGCTGTATCAGAACCTGCCAAATCATGAGTTTGTGGGCCAAGACAAGGAGGATCAAGGCCTTCTTGGTGCTTACTTTGCATTTGCATCCGTTTCTTACAAAAAACAATGAAGGTAGAAAATGTTAGAGGAACCTGCAAGAAATGGAAAACAAAGATTAATTTTACATCATATCATCCATAGAAATAAAATTGCCAAAAGCATACAAAGCAAATACCCTCTCGTGGCTTCCAAGATCACCATAAAAGACGGGCGCAGATCGAGACATCATAGCCTCCACCATGCAAGAGCCTATCCGTGCCTAGGTTTCAAGCAAACAAATAGCAGAAAATGAACATATTCAATATTAAAAAATTAGCTGTATGAAATGGACGATGCAGATGCAGAGTAGTGAAGTTAAGAGGAACCTGCAAGTAGTCAAGGCCACCATTCGATGGGTTCCAGTGGGAGAAGGCTCTCCAACTCTTGGTGCATCCACTGAACACCTTTTTCATTTTGAAAAGCCACCAATTATAAATCAAACGCACATAGAAAAAAGAAAAGGAAGCAGAGAGTGTAGTTTGTTTACAGCAGGAACGTTTCGGGGCTCAATAAGGGACTCGAAGTCTTTAGCCGTAGGAAGTTCTTCGTATCTTCGGATTCGAATGGACTCCTCCATGGAGCATTACAGAGAGCTTGCACTACGAATTCAAATCAAAGCCTCTATTTGTTTCTTCCAGTTTGAGTTTGAAGACTTGAGATTTCAGAAGGTGCAGCTGGAAATTGCTAATGGTGACTAGTGACTAGGGAGGTGCACAGCACTTCTAGGTGCGAAACCAGAGTGCGCGATTTTTAGGCCCGTGGAGCTCGTCTGGTCCAAACTAAAACTATCCAAGTCAGGACTCAGGTTCGAAGGCAGCGTTCCAATGGGCTCACCTGTCTATGTTCTCTATAATGTATAGCCCAATACAGGCCCAATGTGGTTGAATATTTTAATTACCGTGGGCTACATTTACCCAAACGTATAAAAGAAATTGTGGCAAAAAATATATATACACGAGAAATTGTACACCCAAAAGTATAAAAGAAAGAGACCAAAAATTATTAAAAAATAGAGTGGGAAATGAAAAGAAAAATATTAAGATTATGTTTGGTACATCGTATAACAAAGATATGATAGTATAAACTAATATTATCAGGTCTTATTCAATGTTTAGTGCATTCAACTGATAGTATAATGAAATCAGGTCAAGTCATTTTATCCTATTCTAAGGTAATAACTTTATCCTCTCCCTTAATAGATGATAAGACATGATAGGATTTCTATTTCAATCTTATCCTCAATTTCATTTTTATCACTCCTCTCCTCGCGCCACCACCACCATCACCTCCACCACCACCACCACCACCATCGCCACCACCTCCACCACCATCACCACCGCCACCACCACCACCACCGCCACCATCGCACCACCGCCGCAGCCCACCACCACCGCCGCCATCACCAACACCACCACCACCACCATCACCACCACCACCACCACCGCCACCATCAAGACCGCCATCGTCACCACCACCACCATCAAGCACCGCCGTGCCGCCACCACCACCACCACTACCGCCAAGCACCACCACCGCCGCCGTCACCATCACCACTACCACCGCCGCCACCACCACCACCGCCGCGCGCCGCCGCCGCCACCACCACCACCACCTCCACCACCGCCAACACCACCGCCGCCACCACCACCACCACCACCGCCGCCACCACCGCCACCACCGCCACCACCACCACCACCATCACCACCGCCGTCATCCGTTCCACCACACCACCACCACCACCACCGCCGCCACCACTACTATCATCACCACCACCACCACCACCACCATAAAGTTTTTATTTTTTATTTTTTAATTATTTTAATTTTTATACGAAATGATATTTTGGTCTTAAAAAATATTATACAATCAGTTAATTTATTCTTTTGTTATCAAATAAAAGATAGAATTATGTCTTATCTTATTAATTATACTATCATATCTTATACTATCCTATCATCTTATCTTATATTATATTATCATGTGCATCAAACATAACCTAATAGTATTAAAGAAAAGAGAATTTGGAGGCTCTGTGGTTTTTTGGTGTTTGTGGTTTATGTTCTTAGAGACAGTTTTTTATTTTTTGAAAAAACAAAAGGAAAACAGTAAAATTAGGACTTTCTCAAAACAAAAGGACAATTATCTGTTGCGAGAACAAAAAATTCAGAGCAACTTGAAGATTTTTTTAATGTCTTTGTTTTCTTTGTACTATAAATGATTAAAGGAAATCTTATAAATAGTTTAAAGAATTCTTTTTTCTAATAAAAAAAATAATTTATGTACTAATAGTTGTTTGAAGATTTTTTTATTATCAAAAAAATAATTTATTTTTTTTATTTGATACTTAAAGAAACACAAATTATAATCCAAGATTTTTTACAAACAACTTAAAATCCTTATCCCATACTTAATGGCCTATTTGGAAGTAAAATCAGGCTTTTATAATTATTTCTATAATAATTTGGGAAGAATTAAACATTCTCTGCGTGTTCAAGTGTTTTAAGTACAGTGATTTTAAATTTCTCAAATATGATTTTTTATTTTAAGTGAAAGAAGGGTTTCATTTAAAAACTTTAGTAAACTAATCGTATACAAATATTTATTAGTATATATAATGCTCTTAATTTTTTATGGCATCTCAACCAATTCTTTTGTTCCATCTTTTTCCATATCAAACCGAACTTTTGACTGCTATAATTAATTTGTATTCTTCACATGTCCATTTGTATGGCTTACGAAGCTTACAATGTTCATATCTGAATGTATTCTTCTGGACAAGTTGATTCTAACTGCTCTATTAAATCATTGAACCATTAGTTTATATTAAAATGTCAACCAAACTCTTGAGTGAGTCCTCTAATCTCCACGTTCTAAAAGCAACCAAGTAATTTTAGGGTGTATACTAAGTGAAAGTGGCCCGGTGGCCCCTGTTTTGCTCAACTTCAACCCTTCATCTGCTAGTTTATCAATTAACATTGCGTATTTATTTGAGCCCAGCATTTACAATGCTATGCAACAAATTTACTCTTATAGCCAAAACTAAAGCAAACCTGGAATCCTATGAAAATGAAACTCACCAATAGCTATAATGGTGTCAATTATGAAGGATTAAAATTTGTGATTAAATAAGGCTGCGTAGCCTTACATTACGACCAGGTCGAACCGTCGAAGCCCTGATGTAGGCTAGAAAATGAAATACTGGAGCAAACCAAAAGTACAAACTTACATAAAACTTATTTACGTGCTTGTTTCGGACATTTACGAAGTCTTGGCGCAATTTTTCTCAAGTTGTTTGCAATGCCAATCTTCCTACACTATTAAATTTAGGTTATATTTGGTGTGAATAAATAAAATGTTATTCTACCTTAAAATATTTTTACATTTAATGAAATAAAATATGGAATAATATTTTATTCTAAGTTCTATATCACAAAATTATAGAATCTCATTCCTTAAAAAAAAAGAGGAAATGAGGTTTCATATTTTTGTGGAAATAGATTTTACAATTTTTATTTAATATATCTTTGTTTAATTTTCAAATTAACAGATATTATCTTTTTATAATTTACTTAACCATAATCCATTAACTCTATGTAACCTCAACCCAACCTCCAAACTTCATGTCCAAACTTTTGAAAGTAGATAATAGAAACTTCTGCCTTTGGATATGAGAGCATAATAATATTATCAAAATTGATAGAAAATATTATCATAAATTTTGTTATCGAGAAAGATTAATCTTAAATAGTATTTAAAAAATGCACGTTCATATTATATATATATATATATATATAAAGAGAGAGAAAGAAATGCACGTTCATAATTGTAAAATTACAATAAAATTTTCATTTTAATTTATCAATTCTCATTTTTTTTATTTGTTTTATGTAATTTCATTATTCTCATCAAACATAACCTTAAAAATGGGATAGAGAAACACTTGCAACCTGTTTGCTAGCTAGCTAGAATCATAAATTCCAATAGTCCAATAATATTTCAAGAGTCTTATCTGGAAACAGTCAACATGATATATAAAACTTTAAGTGCAGTTCAATTGGTACAAGTTAACTGCTTCGTAGCTAAAGTTTTCTTTTTCTTCTTCTCCACTAATACAAGTGGATGGTATATGGAAGTCACTTCTATATTTTTATTTTTTTTCATTAGTAGGAGAATTACAAAATGATCAAATTCATTGAAACCTGAAGTGTTCAATTTTTTCAGCCACAAAAATCGATCATACAAATGTACAAGGCATGCTTGATTACTAGTCATGAGAATAGTTTTATGCATAGTTATGAAAGTCGGACCGGATCATTTGGTTTTATTGACTCTTCAAAAATGTTTGAGTTTCAACTATATTAGACTTGAACCATAGTCTTGGGAATGAGAGACCAACCATCAAACCACCAAACTAACACATATTGTTACCTATTTTTGTCATATTTTTTATTTATAATAATTATGAACAAACAAAATTAATGTAAAACTCTTATTTTATTAATTATTCTATGATATAGTTATTTTTTTATCATTCCAGTCTTAATAAAATTATATACATTAGTACGTAATTATATTTTAAATCACAATGTTTTATTTAATTAGTGTATATAAAATTATAAATATATATAAAAAACATATTTATATATATTTAAATATATTCTAATTTAACAACGGTTAAATCATTCATCGTATAGACTTGGTGGAGGGGTCCCTAGTGGCCCCCGAGAGAAGGGTGGGGATAAGGGAGGGAAAGTATTTGCAAGGTTTGGGTCTTGGTATTTTTTTTACATATCCTTAATTGTTATCAACTAAGTTACAAACATGAGATATGAATAAAGATTTTATTTATATTTAATTTTGTTTCTGCCATTTGGTGTTTTTTATTCAATATGCATCGAGTTCTTCACCCAACAACATAATAAGTTCTTTGTCACACACTCCAAACAATTTTGTGTATCTTAATTTCAAAAGCTGTTTAAAAAACTTTATTATCCAAACAGAATTTTATATTTTTGTTTTTTAAAATGTTTTAAAAAGTGTCTTAAGTCTAATTCTTAACGTATTTATAAATTATAAATTATTTTTAAGTATCATTATACGCCTTTCTAATATGCTCTAATTATAGAATAGGACAATTTCCTCTCCCTTTAATTTTTTTAGAAAAAAATTCATTGTAAGACAATTACCTTAAAGAACAAATGCAATTGATTGTATAAATTAGCAATAACTTGTATGCTAATATATTTTATATATAAAAAAAACTATAAAGTTTTAAATCTAAAAAATATCGATACTTTAAAATAATTGTCCTACCAGTGTAGGACACGTATTCTATTAATACTTTTTGAATATTTTTGAATACTTTTGACTTACATCTTTCGATTATTTTTTAAATTTGTGTATTAATATAAGTGGAAACGATAATTAATACTAACTTATGAAACTTTGATACTTTTATTATAATTCAAAATTTGTGTTTTTATATTAATATTATGAGGGCAGCGCCTCATTGTAGCTGTTGGAGGCCTTGACGTCTCCCAAATGTTTCAAAACTTAAAAGCTTTGTATGCAAAGTTTTTTAAATTTTTTTTTTTCAAAGATGGCCCCTCTCAAATCATGTTTTTTTATCATAGTCACGCTCCGCCATTAATATTATCATTTTATATGTTATATTTTAATTGTATTGTGTCCTATAATTTTTAAAACTTACTATATTCATGTGTCGGTTCTATTGTATATATATGTGTTCAATGTCTTTATCCATGTTTTCTCGTTTAAAAGCATTATCAGCTGACAATGACTTTTTAGTTTTAACTTTTTATATGGAGCTATGGGGCATTTCACACAACTTGGAAATTGCATGGAGGTCGGGCTTTAGAAGCATATTGGTGGATTGTGACTTTAGAGCAACTGTAACGCTCCTGAACAAGATAGGGAGCGATATTGTGCACCATAATGTGTTAGTTACCAGAATAACAAGGTTTGAGCATAGATTAGCGTCTCTTTTTCGTCCATTCTCTAAGAGAAAGTAATGCTTGTCCTCGACTAGTTTGCAAATTAGAGTCTGAATCAGAAATTTGGTCTGCATGAACTATTAGATCCTCCTAGTACCTCTAAAATATGAAGTGTGTTGATTTTACATTTAACTGAGCATAAGGGAATGCTTGTACTTTTTTCATGACCAAAGCATGCTAGAACCTTTTGTAGAAGGAAATAAGATTTCCTTTTTTTTTCCAAGGTTCGTTTGCACTTTATTTTTTATTTTTTTATAGAAAAGGTCGTTTGCATTTGAAACAATGACAAACAAAGATGTTATAAATTGAGCAGTTATTATTTAAATAAATAAAATATATTGATATGAACAAATATTTTTTTGTCAATCATATTTTTTTTATGAGACTACAAGCTATTTTTATAAGTTCGACTTATTCGAACTAATCATGAGATTAATTCTCATTCAACTACTTAGAGAGTTAAAGTTACTTACACTTAATCTTTATGATTGGTCAATAGTGATATGAACAAATTAGATACAAGTTTTTTTTTTCTTCCCAAATAACAATATTGGGTCATAAACTCGTTAATTACCGAGTGTTATTTGTTTGACTTAATATGTGTTTAGATTAGAGTTTACAAACTTAAGTTTAAATCAACTTAATTTTACAAACTTAATTTTAGTTGAAAGTGAATTTACAATAACATGATTTATATTTAAGAAATTTTATCTCAAAAATAGGTTTAACAAAGTGAATATTGTTTGGATGATATTAATTAAAATCACTTTTACATATGTAATTACTGAAAATGGTATGAATTTTATATTGTAATATTAATATTATCTTTTATTTTATTTCATTATTTTTAAGTATAACTTGAACAAATTATATAATTTTTTTTATTTTTAGTGGTAGAATTAGATTATAAAAGAATAACAAAATGCAAAAATTATATGCATACTTGAATAAATTATATAAATATTGTTAACATTTTTTAAAAAAATTGTGTGTGCTAGAGTTAAATTATAAATAAAAATTTTTGCAACAAAATACATAAATTATATGAAAAATATGTAATTTTAATTGAAATTTTAATTAAAGTAGTTGTTAAATATATGTCTAGAAACTAAATGGGTTGATCCAATAAATAAATGCTACCAAGTTTCAATACATAAAGGCAAATGGATTGATCTAAATCAAAGTACAAAATAACAATAAAGTTAGGAAGATGTAATACAATTTTGACATATAAATATAAATACACTATTAATTATACTACATGTGCTCAATAATTTGATCCCAAATTGAGTTTCAAACAATATTCATATATGTTGAAGATACTATGGTTAAATTTGGGGATAGATCATCATCAACATCATTATTATCCTTAGATTCTGGATCTACCATGCTTAGGCGTGGTTGCAGCTTCTGGAACCCGTGAAAATCGCCTCAAAACGTGGAACTACCACGCCTAGGCGTGGTGGCAGCATTTCTAACCAAAGAAGACTATGCATATGTGTGGGAGCAGCAACCAAAATCCTAACTTTGTACTCGAGTGAACTATGCATATGTATGGAACACATACACAACAATCAAAATCCATGCTTAGCACCCGAGTGAACCACGCATATGCGTGGGACACCCACGCATATACATGAGGTGTAGGGATGGCAACGGGGTGGGGCGGGGACGGATAGTAGTCCCCCGCCCCCCGCCCCCGCGGATGAATATCCGCCCCCGCCCCGCCCATATCCGCACGGGTACCCGTTTATCATTCCCCCGCGGGTAAATGGATATCCACGGATATCCACGGGTACCCAATAAATTGTAAAAAATTTAAAAAAATTCAAAAAAATTTAAAAAAATGAAAATAAAATATAATACCACAATTTCTCATAATTTGTCCAACATAAGTTAATCCAAATATAATTCCAAAACACCTAAAACACTTAAAATTCAACCTACATCCAAATACAATGTTCAATATAACTACATCAAATATCTTAAAATACTTAAAATTCAACCAACATCCAAATACAAAGTCAAATTCCAATATAACTTGATCCAACATCTTAAAACACTTAAAATCAAAATAACAACACAAGTTTTGCTTAAACATATTGGGCATCATAGTTCACGGCTTCCTTAATTAATGATGGAACTACTGCCGCCATTTGGTTCCTACAAAACAAAATCACATAAATGAAAGCTTAAAAATTAACATTATTGTGAAACTTAAAAATGAAAGCATATAAAAAAATTCACTAACAACATCATCATCGATATCTTCTAGAAATACACTAGTCAAACGGTCCACATCAACTTTTGAGTTTGAAGAACCTGAAAGAAGAAAAATTAATTAATTGTAAATTTGTAGTTATGAATTAATATAGATATTTAATTAAGACTAGCAATGCTCTATTACCTTTTATGTCAGACCATAACCAATCTTGACAACACATCAATGCCTCCAATGTATTTGGCAATAATCTACTGCGATGTGGAGTAAGAAAGCGACCACCGGTACTAAATGCAGATTCTAAAAAGCTGTGGAGATAGGAATCGCAAGAAAATCTCTAGCAATCATCGCAAGGTTGGGTATTTCAACCCATTTGTCTTCCACCAATTTAAGATGTCAAACTCTCCACTTGATCTAGGCAACACCGGCTCCTCTAAATACTGGTCTAACTCTGTCCTTGCACTTATATTAGTAGAATTTTGTTGACTAACAAATAAATCATAATCTGACGACCATTCTTCTGATAGTTCAATATCCACTATACCCACGTTATTTGCCACATTTGGCCTTGAAGATGAAGATGTAGTTTCCTTGCCCTTGGTGTTGCTATGATACTCTAATATTAAATCTTCACAAATAGCTTTCACCTTTGTAATCTCAGAATTTGAATCCTCTCCATAAATTTTAGGAAAAAAGTAAACTAGCATCATCATTTTATACCTGGGATCTAAAACTGTGCCTACCATCACCCCATTGATCACATTCCAATATTTTTCAAATTTGGCAATCATTGTTGAAGCCATTTGATGAATAATGAAATTAGAAGAACCAAGCCACTCTCTCAAAGCCAATCTAATTTGACATATCTTTGGAAAATAAACATTTGAAGTCGGATACTTAGTACCAGAAAATAATTCAGTCACACTATAAAACAATTGTAACCTTTTACAAATTTCAGTTGCCATATCCCAATCATCATCACTAGGCAAAGATTTATATTGATTCTCACGTCGTGCCAAGCGACCAAAAACATCTTTGTATTGTATGGCAACATGAAGCATCAAAAAAGTAGAATTCCACCTAGTTTTGCAATCAAGAGTAAGCTTTTTGACATATGCAATGTTTAGTTGATCACATGTGTCTTTGAATTTTTCCTCCCTCTTAGGTGTTCTTTGTCCAAAAACTAACACTTTCTCTAACTTTTTCAATAGCATCTGAGATTATAGACAACCCATCTTTCACAATTAAGTTTAATATATGAGCACAACAACGCATGTGAAACAACAGACCACCCAAAATGAATGACCTAGGTGAAATCTTATCTAAAATGTGCTCAACCATAGCATCATTTGTAGTACAATTATCAACAAATCAAAGTGGACAACTTTCTATCTAGATTCCAATCCATCAAGCCTTTGAATCAAGACATCGAAAGAACTTTGGCAAGTATGGGGAGCGAACATAAATGAACCTAAGACATAAATGAAGATTTTAAAAATCACATTAAGTATCAACAACAAAACCAAAAATAATAAGAACTATTATAGTATTATTAGTAGAAGTTTGGTGTTATTACCTCACAATTCGGCTTTGCAAGTTCCAAGAATTATCAATATAATGAGCAGTGATAGCCATATAGCCTCTATTTTGGTTGCCAGAAGTCCACATATCAGTGGTGATTGCAATCCGACTTGGATTATTTGCCAACAACGTCCTTGTCCTCTCTTGTTCACTATCATAAAGCTTCATAATGTCACTCTTGATAGTGTTACGAGAAACCACCTTAAATAAAGGCTGGAGAGCACCACAAAAATCTTTGAAACCGAAATGATCAACAATGGACAACGGATACTCATGGAGAATAATCATGTTGGCAAGCTTACTCCTTGCTATATCCTGATTAAATGAATAAGCACCAACAACAATTGTTTCACTCCCTCTTTGCTCAGTTTTGATGAATGCTTGCCTTATATCGCGAATTGTTCGAAGTTTACAACTCTTGAAGTGCTCACGCAAGTGTGACGTTCCTTGCCTTGGATCACCCAAGAGCTTTCCCTTACAATAATTACAAATGGCTTTCATTTTTCCATCTATCACCTCCCTCGTGAAGTGATTCCAAACATCTGAAGTTAGTTTTCGTTTTTTAGAACCTCCAATTGGATCCTCAGATTGAGTTTGAGTTGGAGTTGGAGTTGGAGTTGGAGTTGGAGTTGGAGCCTCATGTAAAGTTAAAAGATTGTTTTGTGATTCATCAACATTATTGGATTCAGTGGATAATGGTGTTTGACTTTCACCTACGACAGGTGATGGAACTTGCTCATTGGCATTGCCCATAGGAGTAGAAGTTTGCTCGGCAGACATTCTACAAATATAAAATACAACTGTCAGAATATAAAGTGTATAACATGCAATCTATAATAGCAAATTGTCAATAGCCACAACAGTAATGGTTCTATCACTTGGCAAGTATAGATATTAGATAGTAATAGTATGTAATATTGGGAATGAAATGCAATTGGTTAAAAGAAAGTATTTGCTTGAGACAGTATAAATCACTCTACCCACTTCTAATGAGACAGTATAAATCACTCTACCCACTTCTAATAATATAATTCTATTTAATTTTCTTTTTAACCTTTTAAAAAAAATTATTCTCTTTTTTTCAATCCCCTTTCTAGCCCATTCCCATATGTCCTGTTTTGTTTTGTTAATGAAAAAACATTCAACCCACAATATAAATACTGAGAGCTAATTAAAAATGTATTTAAAAAAATCAACGGAAAGCTTTTTATTTTTTTATTATTTTGGGTAAAATAACGGGGTTAAGCCCAAAAAGAACAGGACCCAAACAGAGCAAAGATAGTCCCTACAGAATCGCAAGCAAAGCAAAGATTCATCGCATAATCCATAATCCCCGAAGGAGGATTTTCTCACTTCACAAGTATCATAGTAATGTTGAAGACTCGGTTAGCCTTGTCCCTCAACTTGTTTGAAAAAGTTGTGAATCCTCTAGATCCATATTTCTTAGTTGAATTGAAAGTCTGAACCAATCGATTGCAGCACAAGCATAGAGTAATTTTTTTTGTTATTTCACTTAAATATAAGACCACGTGAATGACGAGATTGGAGAGGAACTTATATCACTTAAGATTATCTATGAAGCAATAGGATTTTTTTCTCAAGATTACAGGTACGTAATAGCACTACACAACAGTTTTGGTATATAAAACCTCAAAGGGTTTTAAGCAGAATTGCAGCACCATATTTTTGTTAAGGAAAATGTTATTACCTTGAAGCTTTACTATCTGAACAGCGTCGAACGGCGAGCTTCCAACGACGGTGGGCTTGCTTCGAACAAAGAACAACACAACCTCGAACAGGCGAATCGACCTCGAACACGAACACCGTCCTGTGGTTGAAGATGTGGTCGACCAGCCGTCACGGACTCACGGTTTGGAGAAATTGGGTTTGGCACTTTGGCAGGAAGTAGGAACTAGGGATTAGGAGAAATTGGGAGGTGGGGAGTGAAGTCAGTGAATTTACCGAGTGAGGGAGTGAGATGAGAGTGAGTAGAGTGAAAATTTGATAATAATGAGGTCTTTCGGTAATTTTATATAGAGATATTTTTGTAATTTTATATAAGGATATTTTTGTAATTTTATTTCGGCATCCATGGCTGACGGAAAAATCATGTCGCCCCGTCCCATTTTATTAAACGGGGTAACAAATAAACGGTACCCATACCCATGGGAAAATTTGTCCCCATATCCGTCTCCGTCACGGTATTACTCATGCAGATCATGCATGTGGCGGTGTAAAATTGTCATCCCTAATGAGGTGTGCCTCAATACAAAGTTAATGTCAATAATTTTTCTTACATTTTACAACTTAAAAAACATAAATTTCTTCTAACCTCACAAATCGATGATCAAAAGTGACAAAAACAAAAAAAAAAACCAAAAAACCAAAAACATATATGAAGCTCACTAGCCGGAAAAAAGGAGATGTGGGAGAAGAATAACTCAAAAAGGAGAAAATTAGAAAATGGAATTGGAGTTTGTACCAACCTTTCAACTTGGAGGGACCAAATCTATTTGAAAGGACCACAAGAGAGAATTTCATATAAGAATACTTTTGAACTTCAAGCTTGGAAAAAATGAACTATAGAAAAGTTTGTATCGGATTCTAACTTTCTACTCAATTGAAGGTTTAAAATGTTTCTAAAGATAGTTGAGAATTATTTTTTTTCCATTCAATTTTCTAATGGCCAAAATTATGACGCAAAAGCAATATTTTTTTGCTTCAACTCAAACGAAAATTAGAGAGAAGAATTGCGTTGAAATGGAACAAACGGAAAAATACCCAATTATACTTAAAACAGCATTTGAGGAGGATGAACGAACGTCTAGGACTGGAAACGGCAAACCAAATACGTTCTTATTGTGGGATGCCTATTAACACAGCTTGTGATGGGCTATGGGCCTATGGCCAACTTTTTATTTTCAATTTCTAATTTAAATTTAAATTTTTTTTTATTAAATGTGTTACAGTTATTTTTATAAGTATTAAATGAGTTACATTGGTCAACTCATTTAATCCTATATATAATCATTCTGAGACTAAATTATTTGGCTTTCATAATCTATAATCTATCATTCTAGAAGGGATTATTCTAGATTGGTTACATTTCAATTATTCTCAAAATACTAATATAATTTATTCAAAAATAAATAAAAATGATAAAATAATGAAACAATCACATTACTACTCTTTTCAAATTTTTAATCTCTTTCGAGAATTTAAGAGTTCAAGAGTTAAACACTCAATTTTTTTTCAAATTTATTAACTCTTTGACTAGTTGACTCTTTAAACAATTCAACAAAAAGGTTTACAAGTTTATTAATCTAAGCTATTATTTATACAATTTCAAGTCGGAATAATAATTAAGTAAAATTTTCTTTAAAATAGAGATTTTAAATTCAAACTTCAAACATTATTTGGTTACTTAAAAAGGTTAAAAAGTTAAGCACTATAATTGATGCATTTTTTTTCAAGAATACAAAATTAAAAAAAATTAAAAGTTCTTTTAAAAATATTTTGATTATAAAATATTATAATTTTCTAAAGAATGAACTAAGTATTTGCAGATAAAAAAAGACTAAATATGTATTTGAATTATTTTATTATGTGTTTAAAATAGCTTATAATTAAATTCTTGTTGAGAGATTTTTTTAAAATTAAAAAAATTAAGTAAATCCAAAGACCTATCAATTATGTATTTGAATTAGCTTATTTTGTATCTAAAATATTTTATAATTAAAATCTTTCTAAAAGAACTTTATAAAGAATAAAATTTCCCTCAAAATAATCTATTTTGATATGGTTTACAATGTTCTAGACAGCTAATATTAATAAATTATATGTGAATATATGGAATATTAATATGTATATAAAAAACTTTAAAAATAAATAATGATGAAGAAAGTGTGAATCGATAAAAAACATATATAACAATAACATTACTCAATCAAAATGAAAAGTTTAAAAGAAAAAATGGCAATTAATTAAAATTAAAAGTTAACCAACTCCAAACACAAAAAAAGAGCGATGTTAATATATATATATATATATATATATATATATATATATATATAAATATAAGTTCACAATAAATTTTATATGTGATAATATTTTTATTATTTAAAATATAATTTAAAATTATAAACATATACATATTATAAAATCTAATAATAAATATAATATTATATCTAATTCTATGTTAACCAAGACCTTTACTAAATTAAGAAACAAAAAACTACTCCTCCGTTTATAAAAAAAATAAAAGTGAAGAACAAAAAATTAAAAAGCTACACCGCACTCCGTAAACTCGCGCGGTTTCATCATTTGAACGACCCAATGATGGGGGCCACATTCACGCGCTTAGCCACGTTATGTGGAGCCCATCAAACTTTGTATATTTTCAAATTGTCCTTTATTTTTTTCTTAGATGATACTTAATCCGTTGGCCGTTATCAGTTCACATTGTGATCGTATTTTTCTTCTCCCACGCGCCTTGACCTTGCAGTTCACATCACAGCGCTTGCTTTGTGTTTTCTTTTTCTTTTTTCATAAGAAGTTTAAACTGAAGGAAGTTTTTTTTCTATATAAAGGTTACATCAAAATCACTAATTTCAATTAAAATTTATAGTAAAATTATATATAAAAAATTTATAAATTCAATTTTTAATCGGAAAAATATCAATAATAAGTTTACTTATATATCATTTTTAATATATAAATCTTATATTACTTTATTTTTTAAAATAAAATAAAAAATACACATTTTAAATTTTCAACACTTCTTAAATTTTTAATAAAAATATATAAAACTAATGTTTAAATATTAGTGTGAAATAACAACGTTTATCAAGATAAAAAGTCGAGTCGCTGAACCCATCCCATTAGCACTAGCTAAACTTTGCTTTTGCACCTCACGGTCCTCACCCACCCAAAAATGCGATGCGAATGGGCTAAGTGCATGCTTGTCGGAGAGGTCAACTTAGTAACTAAGGAATTAGAGCCATTGGGGACCGATTGGGTCATGTCAGGGTGTGAGAAGTAAACCCTTGTTGTTAACAGTTTACACAGAAAGCTAACATTCAAGTTTGTGACATGTTGCTTTCAACTTTCAATTTTCAAACGCTTATGAATTATCAAAACACAAATATATGTAGACAGCAACAATAATCAACCCATTTTGGAGTTATCCCACCATCAAAACATATATGTCTAATCAACCCACAAATATGTGTCAAAACATACATGTTAGCTTTAAACTCCATGTAAAATTTGTCCCCTGCCTATATACTAAAAAAGCAACTAATCCTAAACCAAATTCACAGCTGACAACCTATTCCATGCAGGTAGATTGCTGTCAGTACAAGTTGCATGAAACGTGCAAATGATGGGTCTCAATGCATCCCATTGTAATGAGAAACTCTAAACTCTTTTTTGTTCTCTTTCTTCTTCTTTTTTTCCAGTCCTTTTTCATTGGGTTACATGATCCAATCTAAGCTTAATCAAAATGAGGCGGCAAGCCTAATTAGAATCATGGCAAATCCATATTCTACAAGATTTACAAATATTGGTGTGAATTATCACCTGACCAAAAACACTACAAGAAAATAGTAAATTTGCGACAAATTTTTTGCGGCGGATTCACATCTGTCACAATTGCAAAAGGCGTTGCGGTGGATTATAATCCATCTCAATTAGAGGTGAATTTTGTGGCGAATAATTTTTGCAACAGATTTTTGCGATGGATTGGCCGCCGCAAATTTTTTTGGCGATAATTTTCATTATGAAATGCTGTAGCAGTTGGTAAAAAAAGTTTTGAGGCAGAAATATCTGTCACAAATTTAATAAAATATTTAAAAAAAATTAACAATTTGAGGCGGATTTATCCGTCGCAAATTATAAAATAATAAATTGCGATAGATGAATTATGTCGTAAAATTGATAAATTATTAAAAAAATTGGTTAAAATTCATGGAATTATTTGCGGCGGAACAATCCGCTGCAAAAAAAAGTTGACGCAATTTAAGAAACTTTGCAGTGAAAAGATCCGTTGCAAAAGATATTACGTAAAAAAATTAGTAAAAAAATTATAAAAAATATTTGCGGCGGAAAAAACTATCGCAAAAAATAAGCCGCAATTTAAAATAAATTTTGCGACAGATTTTCCCCCCGCAAAATATAAAACTAATAAAAAAATCATCAAAATAATCTGCGGCGGATTCTGCAGCAATTTAAAAATCAATTTTCGGTGGAAAAATCTGCCGCAAAAACTAGATCTACTTCCTGTCTTCTTCCATTTTCATTTTTTCGAATCCATCTATTTTTCCTTCAGCTCCCCCTCTCCCTCAACCGACCGGTGACCTCCACTGCCCGTCGCCACCCACCGCCGACCCGCCACCCGTGTGAGCCACCTCAACCGGCGACCCGCGCGAGCCACCGCGACCTGCGCCTCACCCGCAACCCGCGCACCGCCACCCGCGACCTTCACCGTCGGCAGCGACTCACTGACCTGCGCCTTCGGCAGTGACCCATCGACCCTGCACCGCCACCCGCGACCGGCGGCACCAGCCCTCGCGACCCACCGACCCGCGCACCGCCACCCCCCGACCCCGCTGCACCTGCGACCCGGCCGGCCACCACTGCTCCACTCCTCTACCAGTTCGCCCACCTACCAAGTAGGTACCCCACTGTTAATTGCTTGCTCTGTTCATTGGTTTAGTGTTTGAACCAATGATTTGTTTGCTGAGAAGATGAGTGATTTGTAGATTGTGAAATAGAGATTTAGAATTTGATCACATGGTCACGACTGGGTTTTGAAAATTTATCTCTATGATCAATTTGAATTTGATTATTGCAATGTACTGTAACTCTGCCTGGTATTGTTATCTTTGTAATATATTTGATGCATGTGGTAAATCGTATTACCGAGCGAAGCCTTAGTTTCTCGTTTGAGATTCAATATTAGTGAGCACACGTACTTTTTGAAGGAAGTGCTCATTGTATTGAATCTTGAATTGTCCAATTTGGACAGTTTAGGAAGAAACTTTTACTTTACTTGATTATAGTTACTCATTAAATTGCATACCATATACTTGATGAAATTTTGTTGTGCAACATTTCCTTTTGTTCTCTGGGTGCACACTTGATCGTGGTAGATGTCTCCACTTTCTAGTCGTGCACTTGGAAACCAATGGGAAATGCTGTCGAAATTTCGTCAAGTATATGATGTGTGATTTTTAAGAGTACTATCAATCAAGTGCTGAAAAGGTTTCTTCTTGAATGGGATAGGGTCATACCATGTCAAGAGATTTTAAGATTTTGGAGATAATAGTTGTTTGCATTGAAATATTTATACAAGTATAATTTTAAAATGTATTAATTATACAACATATGTTGTGCATTTTACATTTTTGTATTTTTGATTTAAGTGTAAAATTATAATTACAGAAAATGGTAGTTCCAGAAAATCGTAGATGGATGTATAATAGGACTCATTCGGGTCGTAGAGGACTTACACAAGATTTTGTACATGGAGTTGAAGAATTTGTGAATTATGCATGTCGATCTTCTCATTACTTAAGTGAAGGAACAATTAAGTGTCCATGTTTGATGTGTTATAGTGGGAAATTGTTGAAACCTGAGATTGTGAAAGTTCATTTGTATAAAAAAGGATTCAAACCTAGGTATTGGTATTGGACAGATCATGGAGAGGAAGAGCTTGATCCAATTAGTGTAGATATAAACTTTGGTGTGAACACTGCTAGTAGTCCTATATTAGAGGAGGAAGACGTGGTTGATAGATATCAAAATATGGTTTGTGATGCGGCTGGAACAGAATTTGGGGATTTTAGGAATCATTTTCAACGGAGTGTTGAGGAGCCTCCACATCCAAAGGCCGAAGAGTTTTATGATTTATTAAATGCTTCAAGTCAACCATTATGGCCTGGCTGCGAAACTCATTCTAAGTTATCCTTGGCAGTTCGAATGTTAAGCCTCAAATCTGATTATAATGTAACGCATGCGTACTTTGATTCATTTATAGAGATATTAAGAGAGGTTGCTCCTCCAGAATCACGAATTCCTCTGAATTACTATAGAACAAAAAAATTAGTTTCTAAACTTGGGCTTGCTTCAAGAAAAATATATTGTTATGTAAATGGTTGTATGTTATACTATGACAATGCCTGACAATGTAGGTTTTGTGGTGCTGAAAGATACGAACTTCGTAAAACCAGTAATGAAAATAACAATGAAATTTCAGTGAAAAGAATGCATTATTTACCTCTTATTCCTAGGCTCAAGAGGTTGTATTCCTCTATGAGCTCATCTGCACACATGGAATGGCATGCTGAAAATAATAGGAAGTTAGGGGAGATGTCTCACCCATCTGATGGTGAAGCATGGAAGCATTTTAATAGGACATATCCTGAATTTGCAATTGATCCTAGAAATGTTAGGCTTGGTTTGTGTGCTGATAGTTTCACTCCATATAATCAATCTGCTTCTCCTTATTTTTGTTGGCCTGTGATAGTCACTCCATATAATCTGCCTCCATAAATGTGTATGACTGCCCCATACTGTTAGTCATGGCAACCATTACCCAAGAGGGGGGTGAATTGGGTATTAAAAACTTTTCACAAAAGCTCTTGAAATAAACACAAATATTTAAGCTATTTAAATAAAAGAGAAAGAATTGCGAGATGAAGAATAAAAACTTTAAGAACAGCAAATAGATAAATGTGTAATAATATAAATTGCATAAAATAAAGAGATAAAGAGAAGAATAGCAGGCACGATATTTATCCTGGTTCGACCACCAACCACTTGTGGTCTACGTCCAGTCCCCGAAACACAGTTCGAGATTTTTCACTATATGTACAAGCTTCAATAGGTGCTTGTAACCGTTACATGAAAGAGCACTTTTCACACACAGGGAAACTCTACCCTTGTGCTAAAGTCTCAGCCCGCAGGGATACCTCACCCTTATACAAACCTTAGAGGGATACCTCACCCCCTTTACAAACCTTGAAGGATACCCCACCCTCAATACAGAAGAACAGAAATTATAGATGGATAGAAACTCTCACTCAGAGCAAATTATACAATTTGAAATGCTAAGAGGCTCTCAAAGGATATCTCAAAGTTTTAGCAAAAAGAGCACAGAAAATAGGCATAAAATATAAATTACATTTTTCAGAGCAAGCGCAAATTAAACAAATAGCTGGAGTATTTCAGATGAGACCCACGGTCTCTATTTATAGAGCCAGATAGAAAATTAGTCATTGTAGCAATTAATTCCATGATTAATATGAAAAAAGTGTCTGTTAGTTTCTATATTCGTATCTGTGCTTACTGTGTTTATTCGAATAAGCCTTTGGCTATTCGAATAACACGTTCTTTTAAAAACGTTTCTGAAACTGGTTATTCGAATAACCTTTGTGTTATTCGAATAACACTGCCACAAAGGATTTCTTTTAAACACTGGTTATTCGAATAACCTTTGTGTTATTCGAATAACGCTGCCATAAAAACCTCCTTTAGAAAACTGGTTATTCGAATAAAGATAGCTTTATTCGAATAACATTGGTTAAAACATATCTCTGGGAAAGGTCCTATTTGAATAACAGGAGTGTTATTCGAATAGCTGATGTGAAAACAAGCTATTTAGAAAACTTTTATTCGAATAACAGAAGTGTTATTCGAATAACACTTTAAAGCACAGATTTACGCATCAGCCAAAAACAAGGCTTTATTCGAATAACCAATGAGTTATTCGAATAACTCAATTTATAAAACATTTATAAAAGCTTGAAAACATCCCAGAAAGTTTATAAAAAAACACCAAAACATTTTAAAGATATTTTTAAGATCAAAACAGTTTTGGTATAAGTTTAAGAAAGCATTTTTTGTTTTATCTTAATGCACTAGGAGATATCCAAAGAGATCCTCGAACAAAGAGACTCTAAGTCCTAAAGCTATCCTTAAAAAAACTTGGACTTGGTCTTCCCATCATCTTCATTTTGTCTTCATGTTTGTTATCATTAAAAATATTCTTCAAAGACATATGTTTAATCGCATTCTCCTTGTGTTGAGCTCAATAAATATCTATTGCTTTCTTGTTGCAAGCTCACTTTTGGTATTTGGACTATCCTGTAAAGTATTGCTCACTTAAACAAGCATAGTTAGTCCAAAAACATAATTCAATGTCTTCATATGCATGATTCATAAATATATAGCTTTAGTTAGTTTAACATGCATATAAAACTTTCATAGACATATTCAAATAAGTCATTTAACAATTATTAATAGATATGCTCTATGTAGGATGCAACAGAACACATTGCACAAAGGTCAAATCCAATATTAATTCATTTATAACTTATATAAAGCATTATTGGATATACTATATGATGAATGTTACATATATCATATTGCATGATTATTAAGTAAAATATAACTAGATAATGTACATATCATGCATGATACAATATATCACATTGAGCACATCAAGCATAAACATCATTCTATTTGTCTTGCATTTGTCATCATCAAAACTTAACATATAAAACCATTTGGGGCAAATTTATTTCCACAATCTCCCCCTTTTTGATAATGACAAATCACCAAAGAAAAATATATTGAACAATATATAAGAATTGATATTTATGTAAGCATATCAAGCAATTAAACACAAGAACATATTTTTCTTTCTAATTTTCTCTCCCCCTATTTGACATCAACAAAAAGGCTTAGGAAGGAAAGATAATAATTTTCTCTCCCCTTATAGATAAAACTCATGATTCAAAGAGAGATGAAACGATCATGCTTTCAAGATATATAAGATTATTCATGCAATGCTTGTCATATTTTTGTATGTCAACATTTTGCATATGATAACAATAAAACACTTTATGTAATCAACCAAGGATGTAAGGTAAGAGATATAAACAACTTAAGAGCTAGACTCCCCCTCAAAATATGCATATTTATCAAAAATAGTAGATAAAAGAAATATGTATGCGAAGACCATGTAAGCATATCACCTTAAAGAAAAGCAAGGCAAATATACATCTTCTTAATCCTTTAATCAAAAAAGCCATTTTAAAAACTTCTCCCCATTTCAAAAATTTTTTTACAAGAGCACATTATATTTTCAAAAGCATTTTAGAAAGGTAGAGATATTTTATATAAAAAGCCATATATTCCTTGGAAGCATCTAGTAATTTAACATTAATTTATCAATAAATATCATACAATTCATAACATATAGAATACCATAAAAGTTAAGGGATAGAGATACTTATTGAGTCATATAAAGAGTGATGCTCCTTCTTTATTGGTCCTTTAACTTTGAGCTTTCTTCCTTTGAATTCTACATTTCATTGCACTAGAAGAAAGTCTTCTTTATCTTCCTCTTCATTTGAATTTCATTCAGCTTTTCTCATTTATCCACATATGCTTGTATGTAAAAAATCTGATGGCTCTATTTGAAATACATAGAGAGACTTGCAAAGCTAACTTTAAAAGTCCTCTAAAATATAGGTTAGCATCAAATATCATTTAATCTCATTTACAAGCATAAATTAGGTTGATATATAATTTAAAGCATGTATCACATTATCAACCATGCAATATTAGTTCTAACAAGAATGCATGAAGCACATATGCACTTGAATCCAGAAAAAAAAAATGTTTAAGCATTTTAAGGCATGATTCAAGTTTATTAAGAAATACATGATCAACATCAAAACTTATATAAGCATTTTGGGGCAAACAGTGATCATGTTAGACATGTAATATCAAGTAAGGAATTTTAGTACTCACACATACCAAGAACAAAAAGTCCCTTATTGTAATGAAAGAATTGAAAAGCCATGGAGCTGTAACTTTTGAAATTATTTACTTTTTGTTTTCAAAATTTAACATATCAAGCAAGAAGACATGTAATATTTTACTTTTCAATCTCCAAGTAAGTATATAAGACAATTAGGCATCAAAGAGAAGGGATTAGAATGACTTCTGAGAATGTGAATTTTCATATTTAAACAAAGAGAATTGATCACAAGTTTAATAACAAAGATATTACCATAGCATGTCATTCCAAGCAAAAATGTATGCATATCTAGCATGTTAGCATATGTAGAGATACTTTCAAGACATAATGCTAGAAAAGCACAACTTAAAACATGGTAAGACATAAAAACAAATTTCTACTTATCCAAGTATCACATGATATTCAATAATAGTTTGATATCACCAAAAGTGTATTCTTTGAGTTTTTGTAGATGACTCCCACTTTCACCAACTTCCAAGCTTCAAGCTTTCGTGGGGGAATAGAAATTTTTGCACATCTTTTAAAAGTTGAGTCCTTTTAAGCTTTACTATCTTCAAGTTGAATAAATTCTATTTAAATGCTTGCTTGAGGTAGTTATCACCCTACAACACAATTCAAAGAATTTTCTTTGGTATCCATCAATTTTGGATCCATAGAGGTTAGTTATTATGCCAAACTTATAAACAAATAAGCATTTAAAGTAATAAATAAGTTCACAATGGCAACAGATATTTCAATGATCAATCAAGCTAATTATATATAAGCATCAAAAGAATTTAACATGTATTAATGAAACGTAGTAACATATTATGTTTTATTCGAATAAAAAGTGTTTTATTCGAATAGAAGAAGATCTGGGTTTTATTCGAATAGATGAGTAGGAAAAGTCGAGCATTGTGGCCTTTAACATATTTTATTCGAATAATCCTATGGGTTATTCGAATAGACAGTAAAGCAAATGATCAAGACTCGATTAACAAGTCTCCTGGTTATTCGAATAATATGAGTTCTATTCGAATAGACAGAGAGCAAACGTAAACAACTGATAAAACGAGTTTCGAGGTTATTCGAATAATCTAAAAAGTTATTCGAATAGACAGAGCATATTAAACATAGTTTTTAACACAGGAATCAGTTTATTCGAATAAACTATGTTTTATTCGAATAAAGCTGATATGCAGCACATTATTTGACAAGCAGTAATGAGTTTTATTCGAATAAAAACCTTATAAACTGACAAAGAACCACAGAGATGCATACGTTCAAGAAATCAAAGCATATATACATATGTGATTTAAAGAGAGATAATCTTCAACAATAAAACATGCAATCATATATTAGATTGATCAAAAAAACTTAAGATTAAACAAAAACTTATGCTCAAAGATATTATCATTAGACATGTTATTTCAAACAAGAAGTATACTTTATCTAGCATATTAACATGTAGAAATATTTTTAAAAGGAAAAGCATAATAAAAGGTTTCACTTGTCCAGAAATTGTAAGTCCTATGCTTCATGGAGACAAAGAAGAGAGCTTGAAGTTATTTATGATATTTGTATTTGGAGCAGCCATTTTCACGATGCCAAAGTCACTCATTGGCCTTCAAGCACACCTACAACACACTTCAATTTTTGACTTTTGGTACCCAAATTTTCTTGGGTCCTTGTGTGTTAGTTTTTGAATATTAATCTATTATGCTCTCATAAAGATTAATTTTTCATAGTATGTAAATTGAGTACAATAAATTAAATAATTAAATATCATTAAGCACATGGTTGATAGCATGTTTACTTTCATGATATATAGACAATTTTAAAGCATAGCAAACATACATAGTCATAGATTATCTTATGATCAATAAATATACAAGACAGTGAACAAAGGGTGTAACAGGAATATAATCATGTGTTATATTTAATATTTAATTTTTACCAAGTACACATGATTCTATTAATCACTTAAGGCCTACAAGGAATATACCTCAAATTAATTGACTTTACAAGTAAATGTGCATAAGAGGTAAAAACTTTTGATACCTTGGCCTTGGTAAACAAGGGAACTCTTTTCCTTACCCATTGCTTCTCTTTTGGTGTTTTGAACTTTGCAAGTTCTACATTTTGTACTTGAGAAGCTTTGGTTGAAATCATCTTCCTTCTTTGACTAAAATCTCTTTCATTGGGCTTTGGAAGCGCTCTTCGTGATGATTCCTCTTTCCTTTGAACAATAAGTCCATCCTTTTGAGAAATTTTCTGCATAATTGAAACACTAGGAGGACATTTTGGTACCCACTTCATTTTGGGTCCTTGAATATTAGTATTAGGGCCTTTAGGATTTTTAGGAACTCATACCATACAATTTCTCATATAATGATTTCTTCTATAATTGCAATAATGAGAAATATGTCCTAGATGACCACAAAAATTACAAATAATTGAATTTAATGATGGCTTAATCATTTGAATATCATTTTTGAAAAACTTAAGCTTTTTCTCATTATTACATTCTATGTTATTTTTGCCACAAGCTTTACTTGAATTTCCATGTGAAATAACGTTGATTTTATTTTCATTAACAAGCATAGAATGTAAGCATTTAGAATCATTAGCTTTGAAAAGTTTGAAAGATAAGTCCTCAACTTGATTTTCTAAATTAATGCATTTTTCACAAGAAAATGAGGTTTCATATTTCAAAGGCATTTCCTCATTAAGAAAAGCATATTCATTTTTCAAAGTCTCAATTTTATTTTCAATAGAGGAAATGTTTTCCAAACTCGATAAGTTTTTCTTTTCTAAATTTAACAAACTATCATATAATTCATTATATGCACTTTGCAACTCATCATAAGAAGGACTGTAATATAGTTTAGAATTATTTACCTCAAAGTCCTTTTTAGCCATATAGGAAGTAGTTTCAATTTCTAGGGTACTTGCCTCTTTAAGAGAATCACTTTTTTCTTTATCAATTTTGTTTTGCTTTGCCTCTTCTTCAAATTGAGCACTATCGTCACCAAGAGACATTTCACTCCTTTCAATAGTTTGAACATCTCTTTGAGGATGCATTTCATGACAAGCTTCCTTTAATGGCTTTTGCTCTTCTTGCTTTCTATATACAACTTTATGCACAAAATCATTGTTAGCAAGATAGATAGCATCAAGAGCATCCCATATATCTTTAGCACTAGAGCAATTTTTAATTTTAGCATAAGTATCATCATTCAAACTGCTTCTCAAAATTTGCATAGCTCTAATGTTCAAAGAAAAACATTTTTTGTCAAAACTATTCCAAGTCTGTTTTGATTTGTAGGTAAATCCATTTAGCACAATATCCCACAAATCTAAATCAACAGATTGCATATAAAACTCTATTCTAGTTTTTCAATAAATAAAATTCACACCATCAAAGAATGGTGGTTTATCAATTTCAAACCTTCCATTTTGAAAAACTTTCAAGGTTGCCAACAAGCAAGGATCTTTAACTCTAAGCGGTTAAGCTTTCACCAGAGCACGAAGCTCTGATACCACTTGTTAGTCATGGCAACCATTACCCAAGAGGGGGGGTGAATTGGGTATTAAAAACTTTTCACAAAAGCTCTTGAAATAAACACAAATATTTAATCTATTTAAATAAAAGAGAAAGAATTGCGAGATGAAGAATAAAAACTTTAAGAACAGCAAATAGATAAATGTGTAATAATATAAATTGCATAAAATAAAGAGATAAAGAGAAGAAGAGCAGACACGATATTTATCCTGATTCGACCACCAACCACTTGTGGTCTATGTCCAGTCCCCGAAACACAGTTCGAGATTTTTCACTATATGTACAAGCTTCAATAGGTGCTTGCAACCGTTACATGAAAGAGCACTTTTCACACACAGGGAAACTCTACCCTTGTGCTAAAGTCTCGGCCTACAGGATACCTCACCCTTATACAAACCTTAGAGGGATACCTCACCCCCTTTACAAACCTTGAAGGATACCTCACCCTCAATACAGAAGAACAGAAATTATAGATGGATAGAAACTCTCACTCAAAACAAATTATACAATTTGGAATGCTAAGAGGCTCTCAAAGGATATTTCAAAATTTTAGCAAAAAGAGCACAGAAAATAGGCGTAAAATATAAATTATATTTTTCAGAGCAAGCGCAAATTAAACAAATAGCTGGAGTATTTCAGATGAGACCCACGGTCTCTATTTATAGAGCCAGATAGAAAATTAGCCGTTGTAGCAATTAATTCCACGATTAATATGAAAAAAGTGTCCGTTAGTTTCTATATCCGTATCTGTGCTTACCGTGTTTATTCGAATAAGCCTTTGGCTATTCGAATAACACGTTCTTTTAAAAACATTTCTGAAACTGGTTATTCGAATAACCTTCGTGTTATTCGAATAACACTGCCACAAAGGATTTCTTTTAAACACTGGTTATTCGAATAAGCTTCGTGTTATTCGAATAACGATGCCATAAAAACCTCCTTTAGAAAACTGGTTATTCGAATAAAGATAGCTTTATTCGAATAACATTAGTTAAAACATATCTCTGGGAAAGGTCCTATTTGAATAACAGGAGTGTTATTCGAATAGCTGATGTGAAAACAAGCTATTTAGAAAACTTTTATTCGAATAACAGAAGTGTTATTCGAATAACACTTTAAAGCACAGATTTACGCAGCAGCCAAAAACAAGGCTTTATTCGAATAACCAATGAGTTATTCGAATAACTCAATTTATAAAACATTTATAAAAGCTTGAAAACATCCCAGAAAGTTTATAAAAAAATACCAAAACATTTTTAAGATATTTTTAAGATCAAAACAGTTTTGGTATAAGTTTAAGAAAGCATTTTTTGTTTTATCTTAATGCACTAGGAGATATCCAAAGAGATCCTCGAACAAAGAGACTCTAAGTCCTAAAGCTATCCTTAAAAAAACTTGGACTTGGTCTTCCCATCATCTTCATTTTGTCTTCATGTTTGTTATCATTAAAAACATTCTTCAAAGACATATGTTTAATCGTATTCTCCTTGTGTTGAGCTCAATAAATATCTATTGCTTTCTTGTTGCAAGTTCACTTTTGGTATTTAGACTATTCTGTAAAGTATTGCTCACTTAAACAAGCATAGTTAGTCCAAAAACATAATTCAATGTCTTCATATGCATGATTCATAAATATATAGCTTTAGTTAGTTTAACATGCATATAAAACTTTCATAGACATATCCAAATAAGTCATTTAACAATTATTAATAGATATGCTTTATGTAGGATGCAACAGAACACATTGCACAAAGGTCAAATCCAATATTAATTCATTTATAACTTATATAAAGCATTATTGGATGTACTATATGATGAATGTTACATATATCATATTGCATGATTATTAAGTAAAATATAACTAGATAAGGTACATATCATGCATGATACAATATATCACATTGAACACATCAAGCATAAACATCATTCTATTTGTCTTGCATTTGTCATCATCAAAACTTAACATATAAAACTATTTGGGACAAACTTATTTCCACACATACATGTTCTTAACATGCATTATTCCCGGCCTTAACAATCCTAAGAGCAAGATTGATGTTTATTTACAACCATTAATCAATGAAATAAAAATTTTATGGGCGGGTGTTTTAACTTATGACGTGTCAAGCAAACAAAATTTTATGATGAGGGCGGCATTGATGTGGATAATAAATGACTTTCCAGCATATGAAATGTTGTCTGGATGGATGACTGCTGGTAAATTAGCATGTCCATATTGCATGGATCAAACAAAGGCATTCACTTTGAAGCATGGGGGAAAAATTCGTGGTTTGACTGCCATCGTCAATTCTTGCATGTTGATCACATGTTTAGAAGAAACAAAAATGCATTTAAGAAGAAAACTGTGGTGACTGATTTGCCTCCACCAAGATTATCTGGACATGAATTAAGTGAGATTGTTAGTGTATTTAGTAAAATAACTGAAATGCAGTCGTGCAAACACCATGGATATGGTGTTTATCATAATTGGACTAAGAAGAGCATATTTTGGGAGTTACCATATTGGAAGGATAATTTAATTAGGTATAATTTAGATGTCATGCATATTGAGAAAAATGTCTTTGATAACATATTCAACACTATTATGGATGTTAAGGGCAAAACAAAGGATAATATCAAGGCAAGAATGGACTTAAAAGAATATTGTCAACGACCAGAATTGGAGCTTATTGATTTTCCAAATGGTAAGATCATGAAACCAAAGACTAATTATACTTTTACAAAAGAGCAAAAGAAAATTGTTTGTGAATGGGTGCAACATTTAAAAATGCCAGATGGTTATGCTTCAAACTTATCTAGATGTGTGGACATGAATCAATTACGATTGTCTGAGATGAAGAGTCATGATTGTCACGTGTTTATGGAGAGTTTGCTTCCAATTGCTTTTTCTTTGTTGGCAGATCAAATTTAGAAGCCATTGACTGAATTGAGTCAATTTTTTAGAGACTTGTGCTCAACGACTTTGACAAAAAAAGACATGCTTCAAATGGAACAGAACATTCCGGTGATTTTGTATAAATTGGAAAGGATATTTTCACCAGGTTTCTTTGATTCCATGGAACATTTACCAGTCCATTTACCTTATGAAGCAAGAGTAGGTGGGCCAGTTCAATACAGATGGATGTATCCATTCGAGAGGTACTTAAACAAGATAAAGAAAACAGTTAAGAACAAAGCTCGGGTTGAATGTTCTATTTGTGAAGCTTATTTGATTCAAGAGATATCTCATTTCTGTTCATTTTACTTTGAGCCTCATGTTAAGTCAATGAGAACTAGAGTTGGACAAAATGATAATACAGATGAAAATATGTCAATGGAATCGACTTTGTCAATTTTTAATCAACCCGGCCGAGGTTATGGAACATAAAAAATACAATGGCTAAATGATGCTGAGATGAAATCTGCGACATTGCATATCTTGCTAAATTGTGAAGAAGTTAAACCATACTTGTATTGTAAATTCATCATCTTCTTGATTAAGAAGAGTTTGTTGTTACATGTCTTCCTAGCATATAGAGATTCAAGTTTCTCCCACAACAATCTTGTGTGTGTCTCATCACAAATATGATTGAGCACATTGTCATCCACTCATTGCCGAATAAAATCACATACTTGGGTATGCTCAAATTCCCATTCTTCGTCGATTTTCGATTCAGGCTTTAGTGTAGCAAACACCGGTAGATGCCAACTCTTCACATAAAGGAGATCTTTCATTTTTCCTCTCCATATATGATAGTTGGTCCCGTTCAGACTAATCATTCTACCTATATTGGTTTCCATCAAACTTTCACTTATTCACCAAGAACTATAACTGTATATCAAAATAATGCATGTATATGAATAGTACACCAGGTAAGTTCCCAGGAAAGAGAGGTGGGTAAAAAATGGACACACTTAAATATCAAATCTTTCCTTAGTCAGAACTTTTCCTAGACATGCACTTCCACGCTATCACAATTCTGACACAGTACAATCAGGTGTATAAGTAGAGTGCTTCACACCAAATAAAATAAGAACAATTCTTTTCTGATATGGAAGATCAATCAATGTTGCAACCACAGAGCATACTAAGAATTTCCTGGATAATCTAACACTGTCGTAACCAATAGCTCTTGATACCACTTGTTAAGAAAATTAATCAGAGATTTGATACGCAGCAGATGCTTCTCAGGATCACCTTTTCCTACCATGTAATAAATACGTACTATGAAATCACAAGCATAAATGATAAATTCAAAAGACACCAATTTTAACGTGAAAAACCCTCTAATGTTTGAGGGAAAAATCATGGGACAATTTATGAGAAATATTTCACTATAATAAGGATAATTACTAGTATCCTCACATACTTTACTTCCTTTCAAGTGATACAAAAATTATAGTGACACTCAATGAGACCCGTAGAGATAAAACTCAATATTTCCCGGTGTATACCCACACTCACAAACTAATGGGAATTACTTAAACTCTCTATTTCTTACTCAGAGAAAAAACTCTGCACTCAAAGAACTTGTCTTTTCTCTCTCGGATTGCCTTTTGGATGCATAAACGTTCATTCAAACCTCCCTTACATAGGCTTCAAGAATGAGTCATGGCCATTCATTTTCTATGGCTAAAAATCACCAAAGAATCACATCCATTGATATAATCATTGGTTAATATTTTGTCACACCATTAATGATTCTTGGCCACTCTATAATGGGCTGGACCCAACACAACTTAGCTCAAGGATGGAAGGATTTCTTTTTGATAGACTGTTGGCTCTTTTGGAAATTGAGATGCAAAGAATTGTTTGGAAGAACACTATAAAAGGCTATAGAATTATAAAAGAGCTGGTTCAACAAATCCAAGGAGCTAGAACTATGGATAATGATGACAACATAAGAAGGACAATAACAACAATGCGTATCAGATGGAATCCACCAATACATAGGTGGATCTAGAAAGGAGTCTGCTAAGAAATGTGACTCTGAATTAATCATTGAAACCATTAAGCAACCCTTGAAGAAGCATAGTAATTATATTAGGCTGCTAAGAAAGACTCGCTATTGGTGTAGCAAGGATTGGGAAGTGACATTGACTCCCACCTTGAGAGAAGAGAACATTTGTGCTATTAGCTTGCAAATTGGAGTATCAGTCATGATTTTGGAACCAAAATCTGGACCTCTCCCTCAAGGGAATTGCCCAGTTTTGCATTTTTCTTATGCCTTGGCCTCCAATGTACAAAAATATATGTACTCAAGTCGATGCCACGTGTTGGAAATGAGGCTAATTAGCATGAATATGTTAATCATGCATGATTTAAGCAACTTATTTTTTTCTTAATTATGTAGATCCATGTTTTATATGTTAAAATTATTTTAATATTTGACTTAGTTTTTTTTATGTCGTTTTTCTTTAGGAATAATAAGTAGACTTGACCTTCAAACTTCTATCTTTTGGATTAGTTTTTGATTTGTTTATTCTTTTTAGTTTATTTCGTTTATGAGTTTAACTTTACAATCAATGTAAATTTTTTTAGACACTTCATCTTTTGTGAAATTTTTGTACCCTAATTAGCAGTTAATTTGATTCAGATGTCCGATTTTCTTAAAATATAAATGCTACAATTGTCTTAATAAAATTTTGATTATTGAGATTTGAATTTAATTTGAATTCTAAGTTTAATTATTTTAAGGATGCATTTGTCTTACTGGATATGTACAATTGAATTTTGATATATTAATATTTTTAATTTACATATGTTTAGCTAATTTTACAATTTTATATTTGTTTTGCTTGGGTATTCCTTCACCCTTTTAATAGTGAGATTACTTACGTTTAGTCATATGCTCGAACCATAAACATTATAAAGACTTTTTACTTACTTACCTCAAATTTGTTTGTCACTTGACCCGCAATCTGTTAGAATTTTATAGTTTCAATTAAACTTAATAAATTACTTTATGTTTGTAAAATATTATTTTCCTTTTAATTTAAAATTATAAAATTATTAAATATAAATTTAATTTAATTTTATACTATTCATATTATTTTTACCTTTTAATATTATTTCCTACACTGCATGGGCTTAAACATTAATTAAGATTTAAACTTTGAGTTATTTGTAATAAAATAGTAATGGAAATTAAAATTTTAGTTTTTTTATAATAATATATTGTGCATAACACATAACACAAAAAGTTTATAACACATGTTAAAATATTGACAAGATATTAATGTCACAAGATAGATATGCACTTAGAATAATTTAAAAAAATAGATATGACACATGGCAATAGATATGCTCATTCTTTGTTGATGCATGATGCAATGGGGGGTTTTTATTCCTTGAAGGGTTCCTATGTAGGGTGTTTGATCCTCCTCTACTCCAAACAAAAAAAAATTGATTATATTAATTATTTTTTATATATTATATTGATTAATTCAAATGAACAAATATTCATTTTAGTATTTTAAAAAATACACGATATTGTAATATTGATCGTTTTATTTGTTAACGACGTCAAATTATTTTTTTAATGACAATTAATGCTGCTAGTTTTGTTATTCAAAAATCAATTCAATGTAATTTTAATGATTAATCTATGGAAAATTTGATATTATATGGTAAATTGGATATAACGTATTTATTTGGAGGACTATTTTTATATACTTTTCTGATAAAACCAAACTTATATGTTTATGTTTACAACTATGATTTTCTCACATTATTACTTTTTTACATTATTTTTTACATTATTTTCTATAATATTAATTATATCATTTTTTATTATTTTCTTTCACTTAATCATAATTATTTAAAATAATATAAAAATTATGTTTTATAAAAAATATTGTAAGAACATCATTTATACCCGAAAAACTAATACAATGTCGCATAAAGTCATAAATTAACATTGGCTTAAATTTTAAATTCAGTTTTACTCAATCTCATTTTAAAAGGTGTCATGTGTCTTGGTAATAATATCACACATTAATCCTCTAAGCCAATATTTACATAAATTTATTTCCTTAGATACACTACCACCAATGTAAAATATATATATATATATATATATATATATATATATATATATATATATATATATATATATATATATATTTTAAGATTGATAGTTAATATGCATAAATTGACATGAGGATTTTTTATCGTTAAAAGAAAACAAAAAAGTCATTTTCATGTTGTCACTTTAGTCCAGTCTCTTCTCTCGGTGGTGGAGAAAGATTTATAAAATTTATTCCTTCTTATTATAAGTATCTCATGTATTGCATGAAATTTTCTCAAATTCATATAGAATTTAAATATAGATTAAAAGAAAAAATATTTTAAATTATATTTAGATGAAATCTAAAATAGTATAAATTAAAAATAAAAATATTTAAAATAAAAAGGGATATGCATAATTAGTTAAAAAATAATTTAAATTTAAAATTTTTAAAAAATATTTAAAAAGACACATGTCATTTTTAAAAGAAGAATAACTAAATAGATTAAGTCATTTTCAAGATAATGTATTTGTTATATAAGAGTAAATGTCCCAAAAAAAAAAATAGTATTATTTTTAACCATGACTTGTAAACTGATGTGTCCTTTTTTATTTTGCTTAATAGAAGCCTAAGATCATCAACAGATCCCTTCAGTGAAGTCAATATTCACGTTAACACACTCAGGATCTTTTGTGCTCGATTGTGCCATAAGGAAGCAAAATAAATAGATATATTTTAGCATCTCTATGTGTCGCTTGTAAACTGTTGTGACTCGTTCTTACCTAACGTATTATTTCATAGACTTGGTTACTTTTCTTCAAAGAAAAATCAAAACAGGTTGTCGAAATTGACAAAATCTGTTAATCAATTTACTATTTTTCACTTGCAGCCATACGACCATGTACCTTGAAACCGATATCTTCTTTCTGTAGTTGCCTTATATTAGGTCTCAGGTCAGCCTCTAACCAACCTCGGTTATGGCTTCATACTTCATTAAGATATGCTTGGTTTCATTTCATTTTATATTTATCTATTTTTAGTTTTTGTATTATCTTAATAAAGTGATGTTTTAAAAATTAAATCATAAATCAAACCAACGTAACCTTCAAGTAATGATTTGATTAGTTTAACCGATTAAATTAATAGTCGAATCATATTTAAATTGAACAATATAATATAAAGTAATTAACATGTGTTGGTCTGACCTGAATGAATTCGAGTTCCTTAAATATGTAGTTTTAAATTAAATTTTATGATTTATGTGTATAAAAATAACATTATTTAATATAGGTTCAACTTAAATGTCTGACTGTATTTTTAAAAATTAATCTCTCATTTATCAAATGGAGAGATACTAAGTAAAACAAAAACAAAAACGTAATAATGAGTAATCAAAATAACATATTCACTGTTTTAACATTTAAATATTTAAATGTTAAACAATGAATTGATTCAACCATTCATGAATGACTCAATATAATATATAACTTCTTCTTAATATACTTGCAGAGCCGAAGCCAGTAATTTTTTCGAATTAAGCTAAATAAATATAATATTTTATAATTTACAGTTTTTTTTAAATGTATATTTTTGGGGAAAAAAATGGAAGATACGGTGATTAATATGGTGTTTACTCTTTTATTCTTCTTGGTTTCCTTGGTAGATTTGGCTTCGTCTCCATCGGATTTACAGATCTTCTTTCTTGTTCCCTAAATGATTAGTTACAATTTAAATGAGATTGATGCATAGATATCCAATTTCTAGCCTCGATAGAGCCAGCCTATACGGCATATTAAAGCAGATCAGTAAAAACTTAGATCGTTTGGTTTAACCATAAACTGCTTGTCGATGCCAAGAGTGGCTAGGTACTTATTATTTATGAAGTTTAATTTTGAATCATTGATGTATTGTTATTGTAAAAAAGTTTATATTATTAATTAATTATATATTATTACATATATAATTTTTAAAATAATTATTGTGAGAATTACATATTTTTTTAATAACATAATAATATATAAATTTAATGATATTATAAAAAAATTTACACTAACAATATATTCATATTAAATATTTATTTATATATATAACAACAATCAAGTTTTTTTTTCACTACGTGAGGTCAACTACATAGATCAAACGACGTCATTGTGGCATATCATAAATCAAGTCTTCAAAAATGTCATTCAAATCTAAATTTTTTTTAATCATTTCACCTATAATCTTTCTTGGTCTCCCTCTACCTCTAGTTATTGGACTATCATCCACATAATCTACTCTCGTTACATGAGTTTTTAAGGGTCTTCTCCTTACATGTATAAATCACCTAAGACGAGATTTTCCAATCTTTTTCACAATAAGTGTTACCTCTACTTTTTCTCTAATGCATTCATTCCTAATATTATCTTATCTTGTATGACTACACATTCATCTAAACATCCTCATATCCGAGACACTAATCTTATACTATTGCTAACTTTTTACCACCCAATATTCAGTATCATACAACATTGCGGGCCTTATGGGTGTGTGATAAAATATACCCTTAAGATTGAGATATATTTTTCTATCACAAATAACTCCTGTAGTACTCTTCCATTTCATCCACCCAACTTAAATCCTGTGGTTTACATCTCCCTTTATCTCTCTATCATTTTGTATGATAGATCCAAGATACATAAATTATGTAACTTGTGGTATGGTATGGTCTCCAATTTTCACCGCTAAGCTAGCATTAGCACTCTTATTACTGAACTTACATTTCATATACTCTCACTACAAAAAAAACATGTAAATTACGGCAGTTTTAATATGGCAGTTCTAAAAAACTGTCGTAATATACAACATAATACGTCAGTCATATGCCTGTCATATTTTACGATTAAAAACTGACAGTTAAATGTATAAAATGACAGTTTTAACTGCCGTTATTTTTATTTTAAAAAATTCAAAAAATTTTCTTTGCTCCGTTCCCTCACAATCTGTGGCTCTCTCCCTCTCACTTTCTAAAATATTTTAGTTCCCTTTTATTCTTACCCGCTCACTCTCTCTCTCGTGCTCTCCCTTGACTCTTACTCTCTCTGTCGTCCTCTCCCTCACACTCAGCCATGAAACTCAAAGCCATCCAGATCTGCTCTCTCCCTCAAGTGCTAAGGCGTCATCGATGTCTTCGCCTACACCGGTGGCGCCTCCATGGAGATCCACCAGGCCCTCACACGCTCCGCCGCCATCTACAACGTCCTCCCTCGCCACGAGCAAGGCAGTGTCTTTGCCGCTGAGGGCTACGCTCGCTCCTCCGGCCGCCCCGGCATCGGCATCGCCACCTCCGACCCTGACACCACCAACCTCGTCAGCGGCCTCGTCGACGCCCTCCTCAATAGCGTCCCCCTTGTCGCTATCACCGGCCAAGTCCCACGATGAATGATTGGCACCGATGCGTTCCAGGAAACCCCTATTGTTGAGGTAACACGATCCATCACCAAGCACAATTACCTTGTTCTTGATGTAGATGATATTCCTAGGATTGTGAATGAGGCATTTTTCTTAGCAACTTCTTGATGTAGATGATATATGTTCCACTAAAATATTTTTGTTTGATCTATAGAATATCTGATTCTGATAAATCATAGAAATAGAAAAAGAAAGCCATCTTTTGATTACCACCAATGAGTTATAGATAATGCAGTACTCATCATTGTTAAATTTGGGACTGGGACTTGACGATTAAATATTAAAAAAAGAATTAAATTCAGATACATCTAATTTAATAGTTTTAGATATTAAACTTAATATCTGATTCATGTATTTAATATATTATAGATAATGGACTTGACGATCATTGTTAAATTAGATGTATCTGGATATGTTTGAATACCTAGTGGACTTAACAAGACCTTGGGGCGAGATTTCTTCCATTTCTTTTCTTTTTTTTAGAAACTAAAGAGCAATTATTAAACTGAGAATTGAAGGTTGGCAGAGTTCTGCCCTTATATCTGGGAAACAGGGGTGATTAACTTCAGTTAGAATGAAAATGAAGGGTTAGTCACATGAAAGAGACTGGCTTAGGACTTACGAATCGGAAGGCTGACAACTTTAGGGAGTGGTATTCCGAGGTATTTGTTTCCAATTATCATCTATTAGATAGTTTCTACTTGTGCTTTTGACTCTGTGTTTGGTCAAAATTGCTCATCTAGATCTTGTCTTGTTTCACTGTGTGACAATCTCAGTAGTTTTTGTGTTGTTTGACTTTGGTTTTCGATTAATTGGACAGGTAGTTGTTAATTCAGAAATGATTGAGTACTATGATATTTCTGGCTGCTATATTCTGAGGCCTTGGGCAATGTCAGTATGGGAGATCCTGCAAGTAAGTTTCCTAATTCTTCTTAAATTAGATTAGATGCACCATATTGTTTGTTTTAGATAAATAGGTGAATGCATTGATGTAGAGTAATAGTATGCTTGTTTTATGCTGAAACTTCTCTCAATTAGCTCTAGTGTCAATGCATAAATATCATTCCATCACGTTAGTGGTGTTTTTTGAGAAACCAACTTCCTTAAACATGACACAGATTTCTTTCTTTTAATATTTACATAACTCAATTGCTTTAAAATTCTTTTTTCGTGTCAACGACAATGTGCAGGCATTTTTTGATCCAGAAATAAAGAAAATGAAAATCAAGAACTGCTACTTCCCTTTGTTTGTGTCTCCGGGAGTTTTGGAAAAGGAGGAGGAACACGTTGAGGGATTCTCTCCAGAGGTGAGAGTTTGTGTATATGTTTTGCCATCAGTGCACAACTCCATTACATAAGCAATTATTGGACTTGGACTATTAAATTATTCTTGTACTCTATATGTCTTGCTGAATTTTGTACCTGAATACATCTTTAGAGTCTTAGACTTTATATATTGCTGGACTTTGTACTTGAATACATCTTGGGATTCTTAGACTTTATATATTGATGGACTTTGTACCTGAATGCATCTTGGATTCTTAAACTTTATTAATGGACTTCTACTTGGTTAAAGGACGTCTTCCTTGTTAGTTGATGACTAGATGGTAACATGATTGGCTTTGCTCAGATATATTCCTTGTTGATCATGCTGAGGGATGAACTAGCTTTGCTTAGATATATTCCTTTCTTGATTGTTCTGGCTTTTGTTTCTTTAAATTATTGGTCTAGGAGGAATGGAGGATACTTTATGATATCCTCTGATTGTGTACTGCTTTAGTTTTCTTCAATATTTCTTCTTTTATCTAAAAATTAATAACTTTGATACTCAATCAACAATGATTCTAGTTGATATTATGTCTAATTTAGAATTGATCCTTAATTTACTTCTGTTTAGTCAATGTATCTACATGCTTTTCCAATGAAGTTGTTTTAGTTTTAGATTGCAAACCTGATTGTGTTTATTTTTTTGTCTTTTTTCCATCAGCGTCAACACATGAATCCATTAAAAGCATGGAGGTAATCAAATTTCGTGGAATAATTAACTGATAATTTACCTGATTGTGTATATTTTATTTTTAATTTTTAAATTTAATGACTACCAAAACAAATGTGATAGCTGCTTTCTATTCATTCCTTCTGGTGTATTGTTCCATTTGATCTGAGCTTTTCATTTTTTTTTTGTTGGTGTTAGGTAAATTACGACAGTTCTGACTGCCGTAATTTACCCTTTTTTGGTAGGTGTTACGTAAATTACGGCAGTTCTGACTGCCATAATTTACCCTTTTTTTGGTAGGTGTTATGTAAATTACGGCAGTTATAACCGCCGTTTTATGCCAAAATTAAACTGTCATTTTATACATGATAAATTGTGGCGGTTAATGAGAAACCGTCGTATTATACCGAACGGCAAAGGTAATTACATCAATTTTAGAAACCGCTACTAACGAAAAAAATGGCAGTTAAAACTGCCGTAATATGCCAAAAAAAACTACCGTAATTGACCCTTTTTTTTGTAGTGTCTGTATTACTCTTACTTAGATGGAAGTCATGTTCTTCTAAAGTTCGTCTCCATAGTTTTAGCTTCTCATTTGTTTCCTCTCTTGACTCCCCAACTAAGATTATATCATTTGCAAAAAGCATGCATTATGGTACCGGCTCTTGAATATCTGCAGTAAGCACATCAAAGACCAAGGTAAAAATATATGGACTCAAAGTTGACCCTTGGTGCAATCCTATAATTATAGGAAAATCTTATGTGACTTCACATTGTGTTCTTACACTAGTTTTAGTCCTATCATACATATCTTGGATTATTTGAATATAAGTGATACAAACTCATTTATTCTCCAAAGCCTTCCACAAGACCTTTTTCGGTACCCTATCGTAGGCTTTTTCCAAATCAATGAAAATTATATATAAGTCTTTTTGCTTCCTCCGATACCTTTCTATCAATATTCATAAAAGATAGATTGCTTCCATGGTTGACTTCCCAAACATAAAACTAAATTGATTATCTAAAATATGAGTCTCTTGTTTTAATATCCGTTCAATTACTCTTTCCCATAACTTCATGATATGACTCATGAGCTTAATTCCTCTGTAATTTGCACAGTTTTGTATATCTCCATTGTTCTTATAAATAAGAATTAAAGTGTTTCTCCTCTATTCAGTGAACATTTTCTTAAACCTCATTATCTCGTTAAACAATTTTGTGAGTCAACTTATACTTTTCTCTCATAAGCATTTCCATACCTTAATAGGTGTATTATCTGGTCCGACAGTTTTCCTTTATCTATCCTCTTTAATGTTTCTTTTACCTCAAACTCCTGAATTATATGATAAAAGGTTTTATTTTGGTCCTCCTCTTTAATATTTAGAATGTCTGTGTCCCCTAAAGTCTCATGATCTCGTTATATAACTTGTAAAAATAACTTTTCCATTGATCCTTGATGTCTTGTTCCGTAAACAAGACTTTACCCACTTTATTCTTAATGCATTTCACTTTATTTAAGTCTTTTGTCTTCCTTTCCCTACTTTTAACAAGTTGTAAATAATCTTTTCTCCGTCTTTGGTGTCCAAAGATTGATATAACACGTCGAACGCTTTAGCTTTTGCCTCGCTCACCGCCTTCTTAGTTTTTTTTTGCTGCCTTATATTTTTCTCAATTTTCATCATTTTTACACACGTGTCAAACATTCCCTTTTAATCTTAATCTTATCTTGTACACTTGCGTCCCACCATCAAGATTCTTTATCCTTGGGTTCAAAGCCTCTTTGATTCACCGAGTGTCTCTTTTGCTACCTTCCTAATCCCTTTGGCCATCTCGTCCAACATATCATTAACACTCCCTTGTACCTCCAAAATCTCTTCCTCCATAATCATCCTCTAAAAGAGCATTTATTTTTCTCCCTTTAGTTGGCACTATTTGAACCTTGGGACTCTGTCTCGATAATGTCTCCTTACTCTAATCTTAAACCGTATATCCATAACAAAAACCCTGTGTTGCGTAGTCAAACTTTCTCCAAGGATGACTTTGCAATCCATGCAAAGTTTTCTATGAGATTTCCTTATTAGAAAAAAATCAATTTGAGAACAAGAATCCCCGCTTCTGTATGTGATAAGATGCTTTTCCTGTTTCCTAAAACATGTGTTAGTTATTGTAAGATCAAACGCTACCGAAAAATCTAGAATCACTTTACCCTCTACATTAGCTACTCATAAACCATAACCCTCATGCAAACTCTCATACCCCCTAAATTCGCTCCCTACATGGCCATTAAGTCCCCTCTTAGAAAAATCTTCTCTTCTAATAGTATTCCCTGAGTTAAACCTTCTAAATCCTCTTAAAATTTTATCTTGTAGTGCTCGTCTAACTCTACTTGGGGTGCATACGCACTAATAACATTCAAAGTCTCATGTTCCATAACAAACTTCAATGTTATGATCCTATCTCTGAGTCTTCTCACATCCACAACATAATTCTTTTAATTCTTATCTATTATTATGCCTATCCCATTTTTAGATTTTACCTTATCGGTGTATAAAAGCTTAAAACCTGAAGTGTCGAGTTCCTTTTCATTTCCTCCAACCCACTTAGTTTCTTATAGGCCTATAAAATTAATTCTCCTCCTAATCATGATGTCAACTATTTCCATTGATTTATCAATAAGTATGCCTATATTTCAAATTCCAAAACGCATTCTACTCTTATGAACTAGCTTCTTTATCCACACTCGTTTACGAGAATGTGGAAACCTTTACTTAATTTTCACTACACCCAAGCGGCGATGCAGTGACTCTTAACATTGTATTCAAGCCATATAATGCGTTACTTATGAATAACGACTTAGCATTAACACAATCATATTATTTATCCATATTATTATAATTTGATAATATTTTACATTGATTATTGACTACTTAAAATAATCCATCTTTTATATATGCTTTTCGCATATTATTATCTTAGGTAATGATACATTCCATCCCATCTTTAACGAATTTTTTGTTAATATTTAAATTTTATTTTAAAAGTCTGATTTATGCCTTTACCGGTTTACTAAAGATGTGATGGGATTTATCATTGGTTGTACTGTATATGTTCTTTATTTCTTTAGTTTGTCTAAAGCATGTTAATAAATTGTTTATGTCAAAAAAAGGAAAAAGAAAAAAGAAAAACATGTTAATAAAATATTTTTTTAATACAAAAATCATATTGCTAACAATAATGGAAAATACGTGCATGACACGTTGCTAATTAATTGGGTAATAACAAGAGGGAGTGTTAATCATAGAGGAGATTCATCATTCCCCCATTTATGAAAGGATACTTATTCACTTATAAAAACTGTTTATCATATAACCAAACAATACTTCATCCTAAAATTTTTGATGCAGTTATTGTCAGAATCCATCATTTTGCGACTATAGTATATGCATTCAATTTAAAGTTTTATTGGTTTAGATAGGAGTTGTCATTGCAAAGGGTGTCAATTCATGCTAGCTGATTGATCCATTTCGAATGAAGGTCAATGCATTAGTTAAAATTTGCGATAAGTTTTTTGGTTTTTTTGTGATAAGTTTTGATTATATTATAATTAGAAATGTATTTATGATTATATCATTTTTATAATTAGAAATGTATTTTATTAATCATTTAATAAAATATATCTTATTAAATGATTAATAAAATACATTTATAATTATTTTTTATTTTTATTTAATTTTTTATGTGTATTTTTATTTAAATTATTAAATGAGTAATTAATAATAATTTTGAAAAGGTAAAATTGAACAGCAAAGTGAGAAATATCATTTGTGAGATAGAGAGAAGAACTAGTAGTTATAATCTGGTTCTTCTGATTATTCAATTTCTTCCTTTTACCCCTATTACCATATATCAATTAGTTTCCATCCAAGTCGAAAAAACCAGCTTCAATCCTTTATGTTTGCTGCAGTATAGTGTGTTTGGTTAATCTCCTCGCATGACAATCAAAATAAATATAACTTTGAATACTAAATTAAAGTTATAATTCATCAATTTTGAGACTTTTCATAACCCTTCCTGATTTCATTAATTGTTTCTCTATTTCATTTTGAAGAACATATGATCAAGTAGAACTAAGGGTCTTTCGTCCCTCCAATTTTTTTCAGTCAAGTTTCGCTACTATACAATATACATTCGTTTAAGTTTGATAGAAGATAAAACTTCCATTTAAAAAATACAAAAAGAAAACATAGCAGACATTATCTAATTTATATAATGTAACGGGGATTGTTGTATTTGGCAGATTTACAAAAGAAAAAAAAATATAAAAACTAGAACGTAATTTGGCAACAACTCCTTAAATGTAAATTGGCATTCCCCCAACGCAAAGGAACCTATGCTACGTGATATATGACTTTGTCGTTAAGGAATGTAATGTAATAAATCAGTGATGAAATGCCTCTCTTAATCCTATCAAATCCATTATAGTACATCGGAAGAGAATCATACAAATAAAAAAATACCATAACTCTAATCAAATCAAATAAAAAGATTAATGAAATAATTAAGACCAATGCTATATTTCAAGATTATTTTTTACGAATGTTATTTATAAATGATTTAGATTAATAAAAATTAAAAAAATATAATTTTATAATCAGATATAAATAGATGATTTGACCAAACACATAAAAATAATAAATAGATTAATATTTCGTAAGTCGTTTTACGAATTTAAATTCTTGAAAAAAACCATTTTTCAAAAATTAATTAATTAATTAATATGAAAAGCGCAAATCAGCAACAGGTCACAGGTTGCAACCAAATGTCAAAAGGAGAATATCTAAAGGGCTTCAATTTCAGCCCCATTTTGCAGACCAAACCAATGAAGAAGATGGTAGAGAGAGAGAGTGGGAGAGACGAGGCTTTCACGTACTGTGCTTCAATCACGGGATTCCACGTGGAAGGTTTCCATTGGTGGCCCCCACGATGACGTGGTCGAGGGGCGTATGTGAAAACTGAAAACTTCAAAAATCAGATATTAGACTCATATATATACGAAGCCAAGAGCGAGAGAGAGAGAGAAAGAGGGGTGGCAGCTATATTGTTGAGCGAAGAACAAGGCACGAGTGGCCGTCCGAAACAGCAACAGGCACACACAGAGAGAAACGCGATTTTCTTTGTTTTATTTTTATTTTAAAATTTTCTTCATTTCATTTTTATTTTTTTCTTCACTTTGCAACCTAAGCTGGCATTCTCTCTAAACAGCACTCGCCGTTTCGTTCTTGTTTCGTTTGGTTAGCTCTCCCCGCTTTCTAGGGCTGCGAACCACCGAAACATTTTCCGAAAAAGTAGACAAAATTAGATTGATCGAACCAATTTAAAAAAAAAAAAACTAGGGAAAAAAGAAAATAACGAAGACGAGAGAGGCAGCACGAAAACCAAACGCGAAGAAAAACTGAATTGACAAATCTAAAATCGATCTGGTAGATCTTGCTGCGGTCGACCTTGCTGCCATTTTTGATCGGCATTTGCAGCTGTAATTAGAGATTTTTCTGTGTGGTAGATTGTTGGATCTGGTGAATGGTTATCGGATGAGACAGGTGTTCATATTATGTTTCAAGGATCGAAAGGGAAAACGATGAAATGGGTAACATTGCTTAAGGACTTCAAAGAGAAGGTTGGCCTCACTCAATCTCCTCCTCCTTCAGCTCCTCCTTCGTCGTCTTCTTCTCGCGATAACAATGCCTCTTCAGCTTCGCAAACTTCTGCTTCGTCTCCTACCAGGTTCGGTATATACATATTTTTTAAGTCTATTTTCCTTTTTTGTTTTTTTTTGGCTCATACAACACTCACTTCCCTGATTAATTTTAAGCAATGAAAATTGTATTTGTTGATGTTCGAGTGGGATGATTTGAGTTTTATTGCATTGGCTTCAAATTTTGCTTGTAAATAATGGAAAGGAGAAGAGTGAAAAAGGTGGTCGTACTTTTTTCTTTTTGACCATTTCATCTCTACTTGGTGTGTTGGTATCAAGGGTTGAATTAGATTTTGATTGACGCAAACGTAGACGTACGTGGTTTACAAGATCATTTATTAGTTTGTATTTGCTGATCTTCATGCTTCCTCTTTTTGAAGTGCTATTTATCTGAGTTGACAATGCTAAGCTGTAAGGATTTTTTCGTTTTTCTGAGCTCTGTTTAGCTTATGAAAGGGATATGTGGTGGGCAGAAAAAACCTAAGTCTCATTGGTTCTTAAAGTGGGGGCTCTTACCCCGTGTGCGTGTTTTAATCTTATCATGTAAATTTTGACAATTTGTGGTGGATTTGCCTGTAATAGTATTTTAGTTACGCATGAGATTGCCAGCATTTCTTTTATTAATGGTTTTAACTTGTCCGCGTGGTTGTCTAAATTATTATTTTGTGAGGGAGTGTATAACTAACTTCATTTATACTAGTAAGATTCCTGTTTTGTACTGGTGCATGGTTCAAATAGAGTGATTATTTTTCAGTTATGGAAGCTTAACTGCGTGATAGGCCACCTCCACATCATGGGTAGTTCAATTAGGGAATCAGGTTTTAAGTTTTGGCTTATCTGCTTGTTTAGATATTTACGGCTACGAAATGGACATATTTATTGATTATAAGACTTAAAATTAGCAAATGGTTTAAATTAATGAATACACATTGGTTCTTAATTTCACACATCCGTTCATCGGTGGACATGTAAGCTGATGTATAATTTTATTGCCAAATGGCAGCATTGACAGAGTTTGTTGTCTTGCCCTGGTGTATTGTTTGGTCTGATTTTAATGTAATGTATATTAACGTCCTTTTATTTAATGTATGTATCTAATTTCAAATTCTTGTAACCGATATTTCATAATTGGTAAGAATTGATTCTCAAGGATTGTTTTTTATTATGACATGCTTTGGTTATGAAGTTAGATGTGATTATGACCTTTTCTAGCTTTAAATCAGGGACAAACATGAACTGGAATTGGACTTCAAGAGATTCTGGGAAGAGTTTCGGTCATCCAGCTCTGAGAAGGTTCTTTCTTGTCATTGCTTAGTTTCTCTGATGGTCTCATACATATTTGACCTGGAATGGTTGATTACAGTAAATTAGGAGTTGCTAATGCTTTCTCATTTCTTTGCAGGAAAAAGAAGTGGCCTTGAATTTGAGTATAGATGCCTTTTGTAGATTAGTAAAGCAGCACGCTAACGTAGCTCAATTAGTTACCATGTAAAGAAACAATTTCTCCTTAGCTTCATTGCATTGCTACATGCCTTTATTTATATGCAAGAGCATTGTCGTGATTAGGTGGTAGGAGGAAATGTTTTGTCCTCAAGTAATAGAATTATTGGTTTTATAGAATGATAACGCTAACATACATTAAATCGTCAGTTGGATGTTGCAACATGTTTTTGTATGTATTTGATTTACTGGTCTATGGTGCAGTATTGCTACTTATGTGCTTAACTGTTCTGTTTCAGTGCTTGGATATAAATAAGCATTGATAAAGGTGAAAATGCTGATATTTAAGATTGTTATAACTTAAATGATGATATGCAAAGTTGTGGACTTAAAGCGGAAACTCTCTTGGTGATCAAATGAAACTTTGAATCTGTGGTTGATGCACTTTGTGGTCCAAAAGATTAAAAGCGTTTTATAAAAATATGGATGGTATTTTTGGTTGAAGGTGAAGAAATTGTCTTATTCTGCCACGAGTAGATTTAGAGACACCATTATCATAAAATAAACTTGAGAGGTGGTTCATGTCTTCCCATTTTCTTTCTGAGGATCATGAAAAATATAGACTGGATCTGTCTTGCTTAAAGATATTTGCTAATCTAAAGATACTAAACTATGTAATTCATCTTGCTGATTGGAGTTTGTTAACTGATTTTCAATTATGTTGATGGCGAACAGGTTAGTTGAAACACATATATTCTCTTTTGTTGTGGGAAGAGCGTTTGTAACAGATATAGAGAAGTTAAAAATCAACCACAAAACAAGATCTTTGGATGTTGCTCAAGTTTTAAAGTTTTTCTCTGAAGTTACAAAGGTTTGTCTTTAGACATTTCTCTCTTGGTATGGCCGTTTTTCGCTGCTTATCTTTTTTTTTTTTTTTAAATTTACAGTGATACCTTTCTATGCAGGATGACATCAGTCCAGGAGCAAATTTATTAACTTCAGTTGAAATCCTTGTATCTGGGGTATGCTTCTTAAAAGTTTTTGTGCCAAGTTACTATATTATAGGGGCTATGGTACACATATTACTTTATTGACGGAAAACATGCAGTTGTGTTTCCATCTGACGTCTGTTTTTTTTTTTCAAATTTTATTTTGATTGAAATCTCAGTTTAATTAATATTGGTGATCTTGGTCTGTCATACTTTTATTCTCTAGGGTTTATAAGTGATGGATTAGGTTTGTTGTTTATTGTGGCAACTTATAACTGCTTGGGGTTACTTTAAAACCCATTGTGTTTGCATCATCGTATATTCCTTAATTTTTCCTCACGAGTAATAAGCAGTAGTTTTTATGTGAATATTTTTTTGCAGCCTATCGACAAACAATCTCTACTTGACTCTGGGATATTTTGCTGTCTCATTCATGTTCTCAATGCCCTTCTAGATCCTGATGTAACCATTCAACGGCCAAATACTGCTGTTGATCTTGAAGAACAGTTGGTATTGCAAAAAGATTATAATGGTGATGTTGGGCAAGACCGCCGGCTTGAGGTTCCTTTCTCTCCGTGATATATGTGCCTTGTGTGTCTGTTTTTATGTTTCAACACATGATTGGATGACACATAACTTTGTTTTAAAGAGTTTTTTTTTCCCCTTGTTTATGACATCCTTAAGCCTGGCAATCTTTGATAAATTGAATATTTTAAAATCTAATTGAACACTTTAATTGTAATTGCTATTGTCACATAAGCTCTATACTGCCTTAGTCCAAACCCTTTCCATAGAGCATAGAACATAAACAACATGACTTGGTTATAAGTAAATAATTGGGATCATCCAAGGTTACATTTGTGTAGTTTGTTAATTTACATTTTAAACTATTTTGCTTATGCAGGTAGAGGGAAGTGTTGTGCATATCATGAAAGCATTAGCAAGCCATCCATCAGCAGCACAGAGTTTGATAGAGGATGATTCACTTCAGTTGCTTTTTCAAATGGTTGCCAAGGGATCTTTGATTGTTTTCTCTCGTTATAAGGAAGGACTTGTTCCATTGCATAGTATACAACTTCATAGACATGCTATGCAGGTAAAGTGCGGTGCATGTGTCTGCAGTCAAAATAGTGACACAAATGTTATAAATATTGCTTATGATGTGTAGTTTGAGCTGATTTTGTGCTTCTGATGGTCGAATATTCATGTTGTTGCTGCTTATATAATTCTAGATACTTGGTCTTCTTTTGGTCAATGACAATGGAAGCACAGCCAAATACATCCGCAAGCATCATCTGGTATGTCATTAACTTCCAAATCTTAATTCTTTTTTGACGTCAATAACTTATCTCACAACACCAATCTCATACTTTTTGTTTATATATTATTATCATGTAGTTTATGTTCAACTTTATCACCTTACTAGCATGTGCCAGTGGTCAACAGCATCAGTGGGCTAGTTTAAAAGGATACATTTTTGTTAAGTCTCCCAGAATAGGAACTTATTTTCTTGCAAAGGCTTTGGCTCAAGGGGTGGGTTGGTGTAGTTCTAGGATTTGAATATTGTGACAAAAAGATTCCCTTTTGGTCATTTCCTTTTGTCTTCTTATGCCAAATGAAGAGAAAACCAGTGTGCCAACTGCCAAGCTATCTGATGTTGTACTCTTAATAAGAATTTACATCACATAATGGCCCTTGTACTGTGCAATTATATGGTTCATAATTTTATTTTTGCGTGTTTTGTAATAGAAATGCAGATCTGTTATTCAATGGCGAAAGTATCCATAAGGTTTCCTCAGGCCCTTCTTTGCAAAGCTTTAGGGAAGTGTGAGGGAGAAAATACTTATAGCATGTGGCATGGGTGCTAACTATTTGGCTTAGGGGAGAAACTATAAACCAATCAAAAGTGGTTGGATTAAAAATTATAGAAACAGTCCATACTGTTCTTCAATGGTTGATTTGGTTTTCTTGATCAGTTTGGATATTCCTCAAAGAAAAGACAAGGCAATTGCCTATTTACTTAGTATTAGTTCTGTATTATGTGTGAAATATTGAACTTACCAGTTTATAACTCGTACAAACATCTCTTCAGCAACCAAAACTAACTATTATTTCAACATAAATGTAGTATTCATACTCATAAAGTCATAAAGCATCACTACTGAAGTTTTCTTTTGCTTAAATAAAGACAGTTCTGAAAGTTGTCATTTAGTTCGTGAGACTGTCGTAAACCAATCTACAACTCAACAGATGCAGTGAAGTCATTCCGCATCTTAATAAAATAGTTTTATTAAAAAATCGTATCTTATTGTTTGAAATTATCTCTTGTCCACTGGTGGTGTTGGATGTTGCTGTGAGGTCATTCTTATCAATCATGAAATTAGTGTATGCAGCTTTGAAGCAGTACCATAGTTGTAGGATATTGCACCAATAATGATTCACATTGTTCATAGTATTCATTTTATGTATTTGAAATTAATCTCCTTCTTTGATGTATCTTTCCTCCATGCAGATAAAAGTTCTTTTATTGGCTGTGAAAGATTTTGATCCTGATTGTGGAGATTCTGCCTATACCGTAGGCATTGTTGATTTGTTACTCAAGTGTGTGGAATTGTCATATAGAGCTGGTAATTTTCTAATTAGTTTCAGTTAATAAAAAAAATAAAAATCAGAAGAGGAATGAGTGAGGTTCCCATAATTGTCTATTTTATAAAAAAAAATAGTTATCATTGTCTAAAAGCTGGTTGAATATATTTCTTTTTGCCATGGGTGCTGCTAGTTAATTATTGAAGGCTTGATGTAGGAACAATGGAGAAAAGGAACAAAGTACTCTCGCGGCTCCAAAGCCACTCGGTCTCAAAGTAGGAATATAATCCATTGAATTAATAATCAATAATCAACCACCATCTAAGTGCATAGGAGGGGTATTTATATCCCTCAAACAAAACAAACCAAATATAAATCAAATACAACTAACTAAAGATAAGATTTGAGATTTGATAGAATCCCATTAAATTAAAACTGAAATCCCAATTATAAAATAGATAAAATCCCTAGATAACATAATTATCTATAAAATCTTAAATTATCAAAATCATAAATAATCCTAATCTATTCTGCATCATTCTCCCCCTTTGAGAGGACTCTCCTCCGAAGAGTTAGAAAGCTGGTAATCCACCAAAAGATGAGTGTCTAGGAGACGAAGATCATCCTAAAAAATCCAAGTAGATCTGAGAGGCTTCTAGTTCTAATGGTGGTGGTGGTGTCCTAAAACGAGGTTCGGATGACAATGTTCTGATGACATCCGTACAATTGTGTGTTTACTGGCGAAGGAAACGCAGATTCCGGTGACTTTTTGATAGAGCTGGTGAGCAGTAAGCAATGGAACAACTTTGACTGTGAAAAATCTTTGTTTTCAAATAGCTTAAAGCATGGGGATCAATAAGGCTCGGATGCCAAATTGATGTAGAATCAATGAAGAAAAGGAACAAAGAACCCTCTGGGTTCCAAAGGCACTTGGTGCCAAGAGACTCGGTCTCAAAGTAGGAATATAATCCATTGAATTAATAATCAATAATCAACCATCATCTAAGTGCATAAGAGTGATATTTATAACCCTCAAACAAAACAAACCAAATATAAATCAAATATAACTAACTAAAGATAAGATTTGGGATTTGATAGAATCTCATTAAAACTGAAATCCTAATTATAAAATAGATAAAATCCCTTAAAATACGTAAAGATAAAATCACTAAATAACATAATTATCTATAAAATCTTAAATTATCAAAATCATAAATAATCATAATCTATTCAGTATCAAGGCTTTCTATCCCTCCCTTGGTTGGGTAGTTCTAATTTGTTTTATTGGTTTTGCAGAGGCTGGTAGTGTCAGACTGCGGGAGGATATACATAATGCCCATGGATATCAATTCCTTGTTCAATTTACACTAACTCTGTCCAACATGACAAAAAGTCAGGGCTTTCAGTCTACTCTTTCCAACTCGTTTGATGACCAAGATATTGCTCCAGATGGGTCCCAAAATAGCCAAGGACAAAATTCCAATGAACAAGAAAAGTCCTCCATTCAATATCTTTCACCCACGTTATCTAGGTTGCTAGATGTTCTTGTTAGTCTAGCTCAAACTGGGCCAAATGAGTCTCCACGTACTTATGGAGGTAAGGGTTTTAAATCTTCTCAGAACAAGGGTGGTGGTCATAGCAGAAGTCGAACATTATCTTCTGATTGGCTTGGTGATGAATTATGGGAGAAGGACAATGATAAAATTAAGGACCTTGAAGCAGTCCAGATGTTACAAGATATTCTCCTCAAAGCTAATAGCCAGGAGTTGCAGGCTGAAGTATTAAATAGACTGTTTAAAATATTTTCAGGTCACCTAGAGAACTATAAGTTGTGTCAGCAATTACGAACTGTTCCACTTTTAATCCTAAATATGGCTGGTTTTCCTTCTCCTTTGCAAGATATAATCTTGAAAATTCTTGAGTATGCTGTGACTGTTGTAAATTGTGTTCCTGAGCAAGAGTTACTTTCACTTTGCTGCTTATTGCAGCAACCAATAACATCGGAGTTGAAGCAGACAATACTTTCTTTCTTTGTAAAACTCTTGTCCTTTGACCAACAGTACAAGAAAGTTCTGCGTGAAGTTGGTGTTTTGGAGGTTATGTTAGATGATCTAAAGCAACACAGGATTTTGGGTCCAGATCAACAGAATGTAAACTCCAACCAACTGGAGAGGAAAAATAGCTCAAGCAACTTCAAGAAACATCTGGGCAATAAGGATGTTATTATTACTACACCCAGGGTTATGGAATCTGGTTCTGGGAAATTCCCTATTTTTGAAGTTGAAGCTACAATTGCTATTGCTTGGGACTGCATGGTATCTTTATTGAAGAAAGCTGAGGCTAATCAAGCTTCATTCCGTTCGGCTAGTGGTGTGACTGCCATACTGCCTCTTTTGGTGTCTGATGTACATCGTCCAGGGGTCCTCAGGATATTGTCTTGTCTTATAATTGAAGATACTTCACAGGTTTGTTGACATTCTTTCAAAATTTTCTGATTTTTAAATTTGACTGGGTTTGTGCATTAATTGGCTTATAATAAGCGTGTTATTAATCAGAAAGGGATAATTGTTGAATGTCTTAAATGTCATGTGATGCATCCTGCTTATAAGATTACTTATGTTGTTGTTTTATTGTTCAATTGAAATCATCAAGATGATTACCTGATTATAAATTTTACCAGGCTCATGCTGAAGAATTAGGTGTGTTGGTTGAAATTTTGAAAAGTGGAATGGTGACCAGTGCTTTGGGGTCCCAATACCGGCTTTCCCTTGAAGCAAAATGCGACACTATGGGAGCACTGTGGCGGATCCTGGGAGTTAATAACTCTGCTCAGAAGGTTTTCGGTGAAGCCACTGGTTTTTCTCTTTTGCTTACCACACTCCATGGGTTCCAAAGTGATGGCGGGGATGGGGACCAATCTTCACTGAATGTTTACATTAAGGTCTTTACATATTTGTTGCGTGTTGTAACTGCTGGAGTGTCTGACAATGCTGTTAATAGAATGAAGTTGCATGCAATTATATCTTCGCAAACTTTCTTTGATCTTCTATGCGAGTCTGGCTTACTTTGTGTGGAGCATGAAAAACAAGTAATCCAGTTGATGTTGGAACTTGCCCTTGAAATAATGATTCCACCTTTCTTAGCACCGGAGGGTTTGACAAATTCAGATGCAATTGAGAATGATTCATCTCATAATCTTTTATTGACTCCATCAGGTCCAATTAATCCTGATAAAGAGCGAGTATACAGTGCTGGTGCTGTTAGAGTTCTGATCCGTTCATTATTGCTGTTTACTCCTATGGTGCAATTAAAACTTTTAGACTTAATTGATAAGCTGGCTCGTGCTGGCCCCTTTAATCAGGAAAACCTCACCTCCGTAGGTATGTACTACATTGTTTGCTTTTATTTGCAATTCTTCTTGAATGCTCACCTATTTTTTCCCTGGGTATCTATAGGTTGTGTCGAACTTCTGCTGGAGACAATCCACCCTTTTCTTCTGGGTTCGTCTATGTTACTTTCTTATGCATTGAAAATTGTGGAAGTCCTTGGTTCTTACAGGTAGGATTCATACTCTTATTGCTGTTGCCTAAAAGTTATTGCATCCATTTAATCTGCTCCTCTTTTTATATTTGAATAACAATATGTTTCTGTTGATTAGGCTATCTGGATCTGAACTTCGTATGCTCATCAGATATGTTCTGCAAATGAGGCTGAAAAATTCAGGTCATATAATTGTTGAAATGATGGAAAAATTAATTCTGATGGAAGATATGGCCTCAGAAAATATCTCTCTAGCACCTTTTGTGGAGATGGATATGAGCAAGATTGGGCATGCTGCAATTCAGGTTTCCTTGGGTGAAAGATCTTGGCCTCCAGCTGCTGGTTATTCATTTGTTTGTTGGTTTCAGTTTCGAAATTTTTTGAAATCACAATCAAAAGACACTGACCCTTCAAAATTCGTCCCTTCCAAGAAGCGGTCTGGCCCAAATGGACTGCATGAGCGGCATATCTTAAGGATTTTTTCTGTTGGTGCTACTAGCAATGATAATGCAACCTATGCTGAACTTTATCTCCAGGAGGATGGCGTTCTAACTCTTGCAACCAGCAACTCTTCCTTCTTATCATTTTCTGGTTTAGAACTTGAAGAAGGAAGGTGGCATCACCTTGCAGTCATTCACAGCAAACCAAATGCTCTTGCTGGGCTGTTCCAAGCTAGTGTTGCATATGTTTATCTAAATGGAAAGCGAAGACACACTGGGAAATTAGGATATTCACCATCCCCAGCAGGTAAACCATTGCAGGTCACAATTGGGACGTCAGTTGGAAATGCTAGAGTTAGTGACTTGACGTGGAAACTACGCTCTTGCTATCTTTTTGAGGAAGTGCTTACACCGGGCTGTGTTTGTTTTATGTACATACTTGGTAGAGGATATAGAGGGCTCTTCCAGGACACAGATCTTCTGCAATTTGTACCTAATCAGGCCTGTGGTGGTGGTAGTATGGCCATATTAGATTCTTTAGATGCTGATTCGACTTTGGCTGCTAATGGTCAGAGACTGGATGCTACCAGCAAGCAGGGAGAACTAAAGACAGATGGGAGTGGAATTGTCTGGGATTTGGAGAGACTTGGAAACCTTTCTTTACAGCTTTCAGGAAAGAAACTTATTTTTGCTTTTGATGGAACTTCTACAGAATTCATTCGATCATCAGGTAGTTTTTCAATGCTCAATCTGGTTGATCCTATGTCAGCTGCTGCTTCTCCTATTGGAGGTGTGTAACGAAATTTATAAAGTTACAGCTTTTGTTTCTTTCTCCTATTGGAGTTGTTTCTTCAATCTAAATTTTATTGTCATTTTGGGTGTTGCAGGTATTCCACGTTTTGGACGTCTCTGTGGAGATATTTATATCTGTAAGCAAGGTGTGATTGGAGAGACTATCCGTCCTATTGGTGGGATGGAACTTGTCCTTGCACTTGTTGAAGCTGCAGAAACAAGGGATATGCTGCATATGGCCCTTACTCTACTTGCATGTGTGCTTCATCAAAATCCTCAGAATCTCAAGGACATGCAAACATATAGGGGCTACCATCTGCTTGCTCTTTTTCTGCGTCGTAGAATATCATTATTTGACATGCAATCTCTTGAGATCTTCTTTCAGATTGCTGCTTGTGAAGCTTCATTTTCTGAACCAAAAAAGTTGGAAACTACTCAGACTACTTTGTCTCCTGCTGCATCTCTGCAGGAAACCAGTCTTGAGGATCATTATCTGTCAAAGTTTCATGATGAGAATTCTTCAGTTGGATCTCATGGAGACATGGATGATTTTTCTGTACAAAAGGATTCATTTAGTCACATTTCAGAGCTGGAAAATACTGATATTGCTGCTGAAACTTCAAATTGTATTGTCTTGTCAAATGCAGACATGGTTGAACATGTCTTGTTGGATTGGACATTGTGGGTAACAGCCCCAGTATCAATCCAAATTTCATTACTTGGATTTCTTGAAAATTTAGTGTCCATGCATTGGTATAGAAATCATAATCTTACAGTTTTGCGGCGAATTAACCTTGTTCAACATTTACTAGTGACTTTGCAAAGGGGTGATGTTGAAGTTCCCGTCCTAGAAAAATTGGTTGTATTGCTTGGGGTCATTTTGGAAGACGGATTTCTATCTTCTGAGCTTGAAAATGTGGTTAGATTTGTGATTATGACATTTGATCCACCAGGGTTGGCTCCACAGCGTCCAATTATGAGAGAGTCAATGGGGAAACATGTAATTGTCAGAAATATGTTACTAGAGATGCTTATTGATCTACAAGTCACTATAAAATCAGAAGAGTTGCTTGAGCAGTGGCATAAAGTTGTTTCTTCTAAGTTAATTACATATTTTCTTGATGAAGCAGTTCATCCCACAAGTATGAGATGGGTCATTACTCTACTTGGTGTGTGTCTTACTTCCTCTCCGACATTTGCACTTAAATTTCGAACCAGTGGAGGTTATCAAGGTTTAGTTCGGGTGCTTCCAAGTTTCTATGATTCCCCAGACATTTATTATATTTTGTTCTGTTTGATATTTGGCAAGCCAGTTTATCCTAGGTTACCAGAGGTCCGCATGTTGGACTTTCATGCTCTTATGCCAAGTGATGGAAGTTATACAGAATTGAAGTTCGTAGAATTGTTGGAATCTGTGATTGCTATGGCGAAAACTACTTTTGATAGAGTGAGCATGCAGTCAATGCTTGCCCACCAAACTGGTAATCTTTCCCAGGTTGGTGCAAGCCTTGTGGCTGAGCTTGTAGAGGGAAATTCAGACATGGCTGGTGAGCTTCAGGGGGAAGCTCTGATGCACAAGACATATGCTGCTCGCCTTATGGGTGGAGAGGCATCAGCCCCTGCTGCTGCAACTTCAGTTCTTAGATTTATGGTTGATCTGGCTAAGATGTGTCCCCCTTTTACTGCTGTTTGTAGACGTGCAGAATTTCTTGAAAGCTGCATTGACCTATATTTTTCTTGTGTGAGGTTTGTTTTGAGATGACCTCTCTGTATCCTTTTGCATTACTTCTCTTTGATTTCCGACCTATAATCATAGGTTGACTACTTAATACTTACATGATTTTTTTGTTAAACTTGATCTTAGTCCAACTGAAGTAGGTCCTTTCTATTGAACTAAACCTTTTGTGCTTACAGGGCTGCACATGCTGTTAAAATGACTAAAGAACTCTCTGCAGTGACGGAAGAGAAAACCTTGAACGATGGTGATGATACTTGCAGTTCCCAAAATACATTTTCTAGCTTGCCTCTGGATCACGATCAGTCTGTCAAAACCTCCATTACTGTTGGAAGCTTTCCTCAAGGGCAGGTAAGTTCAAGTTCTGATGATATGGCTGCACCAGCAAACTCTATGGCTGGTGAGAGATCACAGAATAATGTTACTGTATCTGAAATGGAGTCAAATAAATCTGTCCGCGAAGATGTACAAACTGTTCAGAGCTTGGATGGTGATGGTGATAATGCTGATCAAGGCTCTGCCACTTCCAGTGCAAACGAGTTCAGCTTTCACAGTATCAAAGGCACTTTGGACATTCTCCCGCCAACAGATTCCCATAGTTCTGCATCTTTTCCCATACTGGATTCTCCTGTTTTTTCAGAAAAGTCTAGTTCTAGAATTCCCCTTCCACCTTCTTCATCACCAGTTGTTGCATTGGCATCTTGGCTGGGAAGTGCAAACCATAATGAAGCAAAGTCTCCCTTAACAGCCACTCCTTCTTTTGATTCTTCCATGTCTGCTGGGGAGTTTGATCCATCTTCAGACCTGAAGTCTAGTTCTCAAGGTCCATCTGCCGCAAATGCTTACTTTGCTGTAACCTCAAAGCTGCTTTTGGATATAAACGATTCTGGATATGGTGGTGGTCCGTGTTCCGCAGGAGCTACTGCTGTGTTAGATTTCATTGCAGAAGTCCTTTCTGATTTTGTGACAGAGCAGGTGAAAGCATCACAGGTCATCGAAAACATCTTGGAAAGCGTTCCTCTATATGTTGATGGTGAATCTGTGTTAGTTTTCCAGGGCCTGTGCCTTAGTAGATTTATCAACTTCCTTGAAAGGCGACTGTTGCGTGATGATGAAGAAGATGAGAAAAAATTGGATAAGAATCGCTGGTCCTCAAATCTGGATGCTTTGTGCTGGATGATAGTGGATCGTGTATACATGGGTGCTTTTCCTCAGCCTTCAGGGGTACTGAAAACTCTTGAATTCTTGTTATCAATGTTGCAATTGGCAAACAAAGATGGTAGAATTGAAGAAGCTGCTCCTGGTGGAAAGAGGCTCTTATCAATTGCAAGAGGAAGTAAGCAACTTGAGGCTTATATTCATTCAATTCTTAAAAACACTAATCGAATGATATTATATTGCTTCCTCCCCTCATTTTTAGTCAGTATAGGGGAAGATGATCTTCTTTTACGGTTGGGTTTGCTCAATGAACCTAAAAAGAGATTGTCCTCAACTTCCTCTCAAGATGATTCAGGAATTGACATATGCACAGTCTTGCAATTATTGGTTGCTCATAGAAGAATTATATTCTGTCCCAGCAATACTGATACAGATCTTAACTGCTGTTTATGTGTGAATCTGATTTATCTTCTGTGTGATAATAGACAAAATTTACAGAATATTACCATTGATGTGTTCAAGTATCTTCTGGTACATAGGAGGGCTGCATTAGAAGACTTGCTTGTTTCTAAACCTAATCAAGGGCAGCAACTTGATGTACTTCATGGTGGTTTTGATAAATTATTAACTAGAAGTTTATCTGAGTTCTTTGAGTGGTATCAGAATACCGAACAGATTGTGAGTAAGGTATTGGAGCAGTGTGCTGGCATTATGTGGGTGCAGTATATTGCGGGATCAGCAAAGTTTCCAGGTGTAAGAATCAAAGGCATGGAAGGTCGTCGTAAGAGAGAAATGGGAAGAAAATCTCGAGAAGCTGCAAAATTGGATTTAAGACACTGGGAGCAGGTAAATGAGCGAAGGTATGCACTGGATTTAGTTCGTGATGCAATGTCCACTGAGTTGAGAGTTGTTAGGCAAGATAAGTATGGATGGATTCTTCATGCTGAGAGTGAGTGGCAATGCCATCTCCAGCAACTCGTGCATGAAAGAGGGATATTCCCTCTCAGTAAATCCTCCTTGACCGAAGAGCCAGAATGGCAGCTTTGTCCCATTGAAGGTCCGTATCGAATGCGGAAAAAACTTGAGAGCTGCAAACTTAAAATTGACACCATACAAAATATTCTTGATGGACAGTTTGAATTAGGGGAACCAGAGTTGTCTAAAGGAAAAATTGAAAATGGTCCTGATGCATCGGATTCAAAATCTTACTTTCAACTTTTGACTGATGGTGATAAACAGAGTGGTCCTGATGTTGAGTTGTTTGATGAACCTTTCTTTAATAACCTGGATAGTGTCAAAGATGCAGTTTCTGATAAGAATGAATGGAATGATGACAAGGCTAGTAGTATAATTGAAGCAAGCCTCCATTCTGCACTTGAGCATGGTGCCAAGTCTAGTGCAGTATCAGTCCCAATAGAAGAAAGCACACAAGGAAGATCTGATATGGGATCTCCAAGGCAATCTTCTTCTATGAAAGTTGATGATGTTAAGATTGCCGATGATAAATATGATAAAGAACTGCATGATAATGGTGAATACTTAATCAGACCTTTCCTGGAACCGTTCGAGAAAATACGATTTAAATATAACTGTGAACGGGTTGTAGGTCTTGACAAACATGATGGTATATTCCTGATAGGTGAATTCTGTTTGTATGTGATTGAAAACTTCTATATTGATGACTCTGGTTGCTTTTGTGAGAAGGAATATGAGGATGAACTTTCAGTTATTGATCAGGCGCTGGGTGTCAAGAAAGATGTTACTGGCAGCGTAGATTTCCAATCCAAATCAACTTTGTCATGGAGCACAACAGCTAAGTCATTGGTTGGGGGAAGGGCATGGGCCTATAGTGGTGGTGCATGGGGAAAGGAGAAAATACATAGCAGTGGAAATTTACCTCACCCTTGGCGCATGTGGAAGCTTGATAGTGTTCATGAGATTCTGAAGCGTGATTACCAGCTTCGTCCTGTTGCTATTGAAATATTTAGCATGGATGGATGCAATGATCTCTTGGTTTTCCACAAAAAAGAGAGAGAAGAAGTTTTTAAAAATCTAGTTGCCATAAATCTTCCTCGGAATAGCATGTAAGAGTTATTCCCATTGGCTTTAATAGTTTTTTTTTATGGTTCTACGTTTTTGTTGTCAATTTGCTTTGTGTTTTTCATATTTTTAATGCATCTAGCAATTGTAGTAGCATAATGCTTTTGACATGACATGATTGCTAGTTTGTAAACTTAGCATTTATGCTGCAATATTGATGATGAGTCATAGCATAAAAAATTCAAGGCTTTTGTTGTTGTTGTTGTTGTTGTTGTTGAATTATGTACAATCAATCAAGTGCTGTTCTTTAGATGCTTTAGTGTTATGCCATACATTTGATCTTTGTTTCCTATGTTTTCACTTTCTTTTGTGTGTGTGTGTGTGTGTTTTCGTTTTTGTTTTTGAACATAATTTGTCTGCATTGTATCAGGTTGGACACAACTATTTCAGGATCATTGAAACAAGAAAGCAATGAGGGTAGCCGTCTTTTCAAGATAATGGCAAAATCCTTTTCAAAAAGGTGGCAAAATGGAGAAATAAGCAATTTCCAGTACCTCATGCATCTTAACACCTTGGCAGGACGTGGATATAGTGATCTTACCCAATATCCAGTCTTTCCATGGGTCCTTGCAGATTATGAGAGTGAAAATCTTGATTTATCCAACCCAAAAACATTTCGCCGGCTTGATAAACCAATGGGCTGCCAGACACCTGAAGGTGAAGATGAATTTAGGAAAAGGTTGGTCTCTATGAAAGCTGTCATGATTTTCTCTCGTGTTGCAATTTTTCTTTGATTATATATGTTGTGTTGTTTGCAATCATTACCTGGGGATTATTTGCTAAATGTTTTGCTGAGTTCCAAGAAGCATGCGGACAAATGTATTTCCACTGAAACAGAATTAAAAAGATGGGCTTGTCCTACAATTATAATATCCAGGAAGGAGATATAAGAATAATCTGCATTTGCAGGAAACTTATTAATACACTTATCCCTAATTTAATTTGTTATAATAATTATATCTTGGAAAAACAGAGATTTGTTTCCCCTTCTTCTGATGTATCACATTAACTTCATCATTCTTTATTAGATACGAAAGCTGGGATGATCCGGAGGTCCCAAAGTTTCATTATGGATCTCATTATTCTAGTGCTGGAATTGTCCTATTCTATCTTCTGCGCCTGCCTCCATTCAGTGCAGAGAATCAAAAGCTTCAGGGTGGCCAGTTTGACCATGCTGATCGCCTTTTCAATAGTATAAGGGATACTTGGTTAAGTGCTGCTGGGAAGGGAAACACATCTGATGTGAAGGAACTGATTCCGGAATTTTTCTACATGCCTGAGTTTTTGGAGAATCGATTCAATCTTGACTTGGGAGAGAAACAGTCTGGCGAGAAGGTTATCATAGTGCCAATATTTACTTGCTATTTATAAGTCTCCATTTGCCAAAATGCAGGTCATGTGACTAGTAAATTTAATTATTATTGTGCTTCTTTCAGGTTGGGGATGTTATTCTACCTCCATGGGCCAAAGGTAGTGTTAGAGAGTTCATCAGTAAGCATAGGGAAGCTCTTGAATCTGATTATGTCTCAGAAAATTTGCATCACTGGATAGACCTCATTTTTGGATATAAGCAAAGAGGGAAGGTGGGTGTCTTGTTTTGCTGTGTAGATACTTGTGCCCCCATCTTTTCTGGTTGTTCTTGTAATTTCTGAATTTTATTATTACATTGTTAAATTTTTAATTCGTTTTTATTGTTAAAGGTTTTGCTCTACAATCTATTGTAACTTTCTTCAATCCCTTGCATGCAATTATTTATGTGGAAGACTGATCTGGTTAGTCCTGGGACATGACGATAATGGACTCCCATGATGAAAGATGTCTTATGTTTCATTTTATTTTGAAGAGTAGGGGAAAATAATATTTTATTTCTAGCACTGCCCAACCTTCTGTATATTTTCTAATTCTTCTATTGCATCCATTCTGTTGATTGTCTTAATGTGCTACATTAGCATCTTGAGTTGCTTCCTATGAAGCATACTTCATAATGTCAGCCGTACCCGTGTTGGATACGTACCCGTATCCATATCAGATACTCAGATACTTGAAAAATGTTAGTTTAATTTTTTAACAAAAGTCGTATCTCCATACTATACCCGTATCCGTGCATCATAGGTTGCTTTTGTGTTTTGACATATAAAATCCTACACATTGACACGATTTTGACCACCATGGTTTTGTAGTGATCAGTAACCTGTTATATTATTGATTAAATCCTTGGCCAAAACTTGTGGAAGTTTCATCATATGCATTTAAACATGGATTGACAGTAACGTAACTGTGACATTTCTTGATGACTAGGTTAATAAGTATGTTCTCAACCAATGTGCTAATTTCACCTTCATTTTCTATTTCAGGAATATTTCTTCTGTTCAATTCCTAATATCTATTTTTTTCCTGTACCATGGACAGGCTGCTGAGGAATCAGTCAATGTGTTCTATCATTATACGTATGAAGGGAGTGTGGACATAGATTCAGTTACAGATCCTGCAATGAAAGCATCCATTTTAGCACAAATTAATCATTTTGGGCAGACACCAAAGCAACTGTTCCTCAAGCCCCATGTGAAAAGGCGAACTGACAGAAGACTTCCTCCCCATCCCCTTAAACATTCCAGTCATCTTGTTCCACATGAGATTCGCAAAAGTTCTTCACCTATCACTCAAATTGTTCTCCATGATAAAATTCTCATAGCTGGAACTAACAATTTGCTTAAACCAAGAACATATACCAAATATGTTGCTTGGGGTTTTCCTGATCTTAGCTTGAGATTTATGAGCTATGAACAAGATAGACTTCTTTCAACACACGAAAATTTACATGGAGGTAATCAAATTCAGTGCACTGGTGTTAGCCATGATGGTCAGATTCTGGTTACTGGGGCTGATGATGGGCTAGTTAATGTTTGGAGAGTTAGTGAGTTTGGGCCCCGTGTCTTGCGGCGCTTGAAGTTGGAGAAGCCACTTTATGGGCACACAGCCAGAATCACATGCCTTCAAGTTAGCCAGCCTTACATGCTTATTGTGAGTGGATCGGATGATTGCACCGTTATTATATGGGATCTCAGCTCCATGGCATTTGTACGGCAGCTCCCAGAATTCCCAGCACCAGTTTCAGCAATTTTTGTCAATGACTTGACTGGAGAGATTGTTACAGCTGCTGGTATTCTTCTGGCAGTTTGGAGTATCAATGGGGATTGCCTGGCAATGATCAAGACATCACAACTGCCATCTGATTCTATTCTCTCAGTGGCAAGCAGTACATTTTCTGATTGGCTGGACACAAAGTGGTATGCAACAGGCCATCAGAGTGGAGCTGTCAAGGTGTGGCAAATGGTTCACTGCTCTGACCCAGATAGCTCCCTTAGCAAATTTGGTTCTGGTGTGTTGGGAGGGTTAAATCTTGGTGGTGCAAGAGAACCAGAATACAGGTTGGTCCTCCGCAAAGTACTTAAGTTCCATAAGCATCCGGTTACTGCCCTTCGCCTCACATCTGACCTGAAACAGTTATTGAGTGGGGATTCGGGTGGGCATTTGCTTTCTTGGACACTACCTGATGAGAGTCTGAGAGGTTCATTGAATCAGGGGTGAAACTGGTAAATGATGGTTAATTGTGCTGACTTCAGCTTTTGGCCAGCCTTTAATTGTTGAATCCTAACATTGGGTTCTGAGTGGATCTCAATTTTCAGAAGACGGGTTCATGTTCATAATTCGTGAAAATTACAAAAGAATGCTGGCCCGGATCAAAGCAGGGCGAACAATGTTGACAAAGAAAAGATGTCATACACAGCACAAGGGCTAAGAAGCTACATGCATCAGGGGTACCCTGTGTTCACTTGGTGGGTGAAGCATCTGTAAAGAAAGGTGGATGCTAGGAGGAAAAGAAGTAAATATTGTACCCGTGGTCTGGTATTTTGGGTGACTGGCGGAGAATATTTTGATTTTGCTAGAGGAATCCACTGTTTTTTCTTTGATGTAAATATGTGAAGCAGCTTGTAGTGTGTAATTAAGTTGTATAGTAATAGGCGTGTCATGAAATGGAATGTGATTTTAATGATAGGCCCAATGTTTAGGTATGATTGAGGGACTACTGGTGTCTGGTGGGATGAGTGTAATCCTTTCTCGGAAATTGTTTTTCTATAGTGACATTGGGGCATTTCTTTTAATGGGCCCTGACAGAGAAAAAGAAACTAAGAAGGCCATTTCATGTGATTTGTATATTTTGTCTGAATGCACCTCCCATTTAATTATTTGCTTGTTGGCTCACGAGTTTGTAGCACGATCTCTGCATAGTTGATAGTTCAGGATAAATACGCTCGTAATTGTAATTTTGCTCTGATCTCTTTGTTGTTAAAAACGTTTTTACTCTAGATCGTGTAATTCATTGTAAGGCTAAACATCTCATAATTTGTTTGTATTTTTCTTACACTCACTTTTAGTTTTTTTTACCAACTGATAAAAAAATTATTTATTAAAATGTCATTTTTTTGAAATTATATATCAAACTATAATTTTTTTGTCCAATCAACACGTTTGACGTAATCTACGTGATTACATCAACACATTTGGCGCATTCACGTAGATTACGCCAAACGTGTTGGTGTAATCAACTTGGATACGCCAAACGTGTTGGCTTAATCAACTTAGATAAGCCAAACGTGTTGGCTTAATCAATGTGGATATATCAACACGTTTGACACATCTTACGTGGACCAAAAATCATTAAAAAATGCCATGTTGGACAAAAGAATTACAAAACGTTAGATTTCTCTCACCAGTGCATCTATTGGGAATATGATAAGCTCTTTACCAATTCGTCAATTACTATACATATTTTGTATTGATTATAATGACATTTTATATCTATTTTTTAGGCAGATATTGTAGATCATTGGTTCAGTTCGACTACTGACGATGTTGTTGCTCGAAAATTTGCTGCATAGATCTTACATTCATTTCAGGAGCAGGAGCAGTTTGCATTACAATGGAACAACTTCGTCTAACTCCGGTAACAGACGACATTTCAGGGTCACTCGAAGAGTTCAATGAACAGAGGACGTGAAATAGAAGGAGGACAGAGTTAGCGAGCACTCAAACACGACTTCGATATGCTGAGGAGGCGAACATTTCTCATGTTGTCCGAACTGCTCCTACAATAAACGTAGGAACCGCGCAACAGATTTTTGAGCGGTAGCGTCAATAGTCGAATTGAACCAATGCTCTGAATGTCCACTTAAAATATAGATATAAAATATGTCATTATAATCAATACAAAATATGTATAGTAACTGACGAATTGGTAAAGAGCATACCACATTCTCAATAGATGCACTAGTAGGAGAAATTCAGCGTTTGATAATTCTTTTATCTAACGTGATATTTTTAATAAATTTTGGTCCACATAGAATGCGCCAAACGTGTTGGCGTATCCAAGTTAATTACACCAACACGTTTGACGTAATCTAAGTGGATGCGCCAAATGTATTAGTGTAACCACGTAGATTACACCAAGGGTATTGGCATAATCAACGTGGATACGCCAACACGTTTAGCGTATCCTACGTGATTCAAAAATTATTAAAAAATATCACATTGGACAAAAAGGTGACAGTTTGATATATATAGAGATGACAACGGGGCAGGGCAGGGACGAGTAATAACCCCCCGCTCCCGCGGATAATATCCGCCCTCACCCCCGCCTCCATATTCGTGCGGGTACCCGTTTATCATTCTTTTGTCAGTAAACGAGTATCCACGGATATCTGCAGGTACCCAATAAATTGTAAAAAAAAAAATCAACAAAATTTAAAAATAAAATGAAAATTAAAAAAAAGTAAAATATCATAATTTCTCAAAATTTGTCTAACACAACTTAATTCAAAAATAATGCCAAACACCTAAAATACTTTTAATTTATATAACTCTACCATATTTTAATTTATATAATAAATTTTTTTAGTAATTTTATATAAAATATTTTTATAATTTTTTTGTGGGTATTTGCGGGTACGGGGGGAACTAACCCCGCCTCTGTCCTGTTTATTAAACGAAAATAACACAAATGAGTATTTATACCTACAGGAGAAATTAGATGAATATTACTCGCCCCCTTCACGAGTATTACCTGCGGATACCCGCTTGGGCAGGTAAAATTGCCATCCCTAGGTATATAGTTTCAAAATAATGACATTTTGATAAATAGTTTAAAAAAAGTGACATTTTGATAAATAGTTTTGTTACTAATAACACTTAGGTAAAAAAGCCCTCACTTTTAATATTATAAGATGTGGTGAACATTATAAGTGATGATTCTTATATTAGATATATGAACTTTAATTATACTAAGAGAGAATAGAAAGTAAGCACCGCATAAGTAATAAGAATAATTACTTATAATCTTATTGATCACTAGATTATTGATTTGTATTCAAAAAATGTGTTTCAATAAGTGATAAATATCACTAAGATACATAGTGATCTTAATGTAAGATCGATAAATTTTAATTTGAGTAATTTCAATTAACTATGTATAATAAAAAAATGTCATTATATAAATAATTCGAATTATTACTTATTATCTTATTGATTACTACATTCTATAAGTGTCAAAAGTGAATATACAAATAATGGAATTGATCTACAATTTAAGTAAAAATTGGGCTTGTGAAAATTTTCAACTACTGTGATCTTGTTACGTTTATTATAACATCAACACAGAAGGAGTGAATTTAAAAATCCAAACATATTGGTCGGTTAGTTTCCATTCTTAGCGTTGCTGATATATGCGGTATCGTGTTTCATGCTATAGTTGTTACATTGTCTTCCTGGAAATAATAATGATACTTGGTACTTAAACTGGTCCTCCAATTACATGGGACATATGTGTTTCAAAGATTTTGATTAACAATTTGATTCTTCAATATTTAAAATAGACATCAATTTAGTCGATCAATATATTTTTAGATATTGTACATCAAGTTGATTATACTATGAAAGCGAAGCATATTGGAACTAACCAAGTTTTCTCCTTATTAATGTTCAAATTGATATTAATAAGATTGAAACAAAGATTGTTGCTTCTGCTATTACACTTGCTGATTAAACAAGGAAGAACTTGGACAATATGCAAGATCTCCTAGATTTTTTGAGGCCAACACTTACTATAATAGCTATTGTTACGTTACTCTTGACAGATGTTGGATTTTCTTCCCGTGTCTTGGATGGAATCCTATTATTAGTATCTTTACATTATGTAGCATATTCCTTCTTCATACTTTTATCATTTGTTGCAATTAATACACCTCGACACTCAATGTACTTGGCTTATCAATTAACGAGTTGGGATTGTGGACCATTAGCTTTCTATTGAATTTAATCTACTTAGTTCATCTCAACTTGATCTTAGTCACCACACTAACAAAGTCAAGTATGATTAAATTAGTAAGTAGTTAATATTTATTAAATATTGTAACTTATAAATTTTGATACTTGACATGGTCGACTTATCAACTACTAAGTTAAGGTGATGTGGACCATTAAGTCCTTAGACTCAAACCTATGAGTATGTATTTGACTTATTATCATCTTAAACTCTAGAGGTGATACCCCTATTTAATAATCACACTGAGGGTATGTTTGAATTGATGAAATTGAGTGAGATGGAATGAAATGAGATGAGATAGCGATAGGTTCTATTGTTTGGTTATGTTAAAAAATGATGGAATGGAATGGAAGTAGGTGGGATGGATCCCATCCCATCCCACTAAAAATCTTCAATTTTCTTCTCCTCCAATTTGGGAGGTATGGGATGGAATCAGTTTTTTTATTATAATTATAATTAGTATTTTACTATTTTAATCTCATATCTTAAAATTAGTGTGTTTGTAATAAAGGTAATTTAAGAAAAATAAAGTTATAACTCATATCATTCCATCCACTTCCCAAACAATGGAATAGTAACTTTATTTCATTCTATCTTAAAATATCCAAACAATGAAATGATATTTTTGTCCCATTCCATCCCATCTCATCCCATTTCATCTCATTTCATTCCATTCCATTCCATCAATTACTAAATATCCAAACATAACCTAAGGAATTTACCTTAAGTATGTTCAATTTTGGTTTTTTTTGGATAATTTAGTTTATTTCTTTTTCTTTTGTTTGATCTGACGGATAATTTAATTTCGTTTATTCAAAATAAAAACTTGGTAATTGGTAGCAGTCCAGCAGCATAGATAACATTCTGATTATTCTTTTTCTTAAAAAAATGACGAAGATTCTGATGCATTTTGGCTCTACCTTGATCCTAGTACCGTCAAATTCTCACGCATACTACATAGGCGAAAACTATTTATCACCGTGTAATTTGAAACACTAGTGTTCTGTCTTCTTATCGAAACCACCATTACGTACGTTGTTCGATCCATTGCATGAGATCTTTGTTCAGGTGCGGCGCATTGCACCTTCTCCCATGCACCCACACCTACTCTACCATGGCCACTTCCACCCCACACTGTCACCTCAACGCCCCTTGCACCTTCCACCGCCACCACCCCATCTCCGAAAAACTTCGCCTGAGCCCCGCTGCCATAGTCCCCAACTTTTCTCACAAACCACTCTCCCTTAACACCCCTTCTCTCACACTCAGGGATACCTTCAAGCAAGGAACTCTCAAAGACGCTTTTCAATCCTTAAAGACTCTCTTTTTCACCGACCCATTTGCAGTTCAGCTCTGTCTCCAAGAGGCTTGTTCTCTGCTTCTTGAGCTCTGTGCCGCTGAGAAAGCTCTACCACAAGGACAACAGGTGCATGCCCTTTTGGTAAAAACTTATGGCCTGCGTGGCTCGGTATTTCTGGGTACCAAACTTGTGCATATGTACGGAAAGTGTGGCTCTTTTCTTGACGCACATAAAGTGTTTGATAGAATGCGTGAGAGAACTATTTTTACCTGGAATGCTATGATAGGTGCGTGTGTCTCAAATGGGAAATATCTTGGAGCGCTTGAATTGTATAAAGAAATGCGAGTTCTGGGAGTGCCACTAGATGCTTGTACTTTTCCTTGTGTGCTTAAAGCATGCGGCGCTCTTAACGAGGCACGCTTGGGGGCTGAAATTCATGGTGTGGCTTTCAAGTGTGGATATGGTGCATTTGTGTTTGTGTGTAATGCACTTATTGCTATGTATGCAAAATGTCTTGATCTTGATGGGGCTAGGCTGTTGTTTGACAGTATGAAGGAGAAAGAGGACACTGTTTCATGGAATTCTATTATTTCGGCGCATGTAGCAGAAGGTCTGTCCTTGGAGGCATTGTCACTCTTTAGAAGAATGCAGGAGGTTGGTGTTGCCAGTGATACATACACTTTCGCTGCTGCTCTTCAAGCTTGTGAAAATCCATCCTATATTAAACTGGGTATGCAGATACATGCTTCTATCTTGAAATCTAACTATTTTGCCGATGTCTACGTCGCCAATGCTTTGATTGCTATGTATGCAAAATGTGGTAAAATGGAGGATGCTGAAAGAATTTTTAAAAATATGATTTTCAAGGATTATATATCGTGGAATACATTGCTTTCGGGTCTGGTCCAAAATGATCTACATAGTGATGCTCTAAACCACTTCCGGGATATGCAGAATTCTGGTCAAAACCCTGACCAGGTGTCAGTGCTAAATATGATTGCGGCATCAGGCCGATCAGGGAATTTATTGAATGGCATGGTAATTCATGCCTATGCAATAAGACATGGAATGGATTCTGATATGCAGATCGGGAACACCCTGATAGATATGTATGCTAAGTGTTGTCGTGTGAAATATATGAGTCATGCTTTTGAAAATATGCCTAAAAAAGACTTGATTTCTTGGACAACAATTGTTGCTGGCTATGCACAGAATGAGTGCCATCTGGAAGCTTTGAATTTGTTCCAGAAGGTTCAGTTAGAAGGGATGAATGTTGATCCCCTGATGATTGGAAGCATTTTGCTGGCTTGTAGTGGGGTGAAATCCAAAAGCTTGATTAAAGAAATTCATGTTTACGTTTTGAAAAGAGATCTAGCTGATACTTTGCTACAAAATGCCATTGTCAATGTATACGGAGAGGTTGAGAACATAGATTACGCAAGTCGTGTGTTTGAATCAATTGAATCCAAAGATATTGTGTCTTGGACAAGTATGATTACTTGTTGCGTTCATAATGGACTAGCAGCTAAGGCTCTTGAGCTTTTCTGCTCTCTAAAAGAAACTAATATTCAACCTGATTCTATAGCTCTTGTCAGTGTACTCTCTGCAGCTGCTAGTTTATCTTCATTGAAGAAAGGGAAGGAGATTCATGGATTTCTGATTAGGAAGAGTTTCTTCCTGGAGGGACCCATTGCTAGCTCGCTGGTGGACATGTATGCTCGCTGTGGAACTGTGGAGAATTCAAAAAAGATATTTAATGCTGTAAAACAGAGAGATCTAATTTTATGGACTTCTATGATTAATGCAAATGGAATGCATGGACGTGGAAATGAGGCCATTGATTTATTCAAAAAAATGACTGATGAAAATATTATTCCTGATCATATAACCTTCTTGGCTTTATTATATGCATGCAGCCATTCAGGGTTGATAGTTGAAGGTAAGAGATTTTTTGAAATTATGAAATATGAATATCACTTGGAGCCCTGGCCAGAGCATTATGCCTGTCTGGTTGATCTCCTTGGCCGTTCCAATTCCCTGGAAGAGGCTTACCATTTTGTGAGAAACATGCCTATCAAACCTTCTGCTGAAGTCTGGTGTGCCATTCTTGGGGCTTGCCGTATTCATTCTAATAAAGAATTAGGAGAGCTTGCTGCAAAGAACCTCTTACAATTGGATACTGAGAACTCAGGAAATTATGTACTGATATCGAACGTCTTTGCAGCAGATGGAAGATGGAATGATGTTGCAGAAGTGAGGTTGAGAATGAAGGGAAATGGGTTGAAGAAGAAACCAGGATGCAGTTGGATTGAGGTTGAGAATAAGATTCACACCTTCATGGCAAGGGACAAGTCTCATCCACAGTCTGATGACATTTATCTGAAATTAGCTCAGCTTACAAAACTTTTGGAGGAAAAAGGTGGCTATAGGGCTCAAACTAGGTTTGTATTCCACAATGTTAGTGAAGAAGAGAGAACACAGATGCTATATGGACATAGTGAAAGGTTGGCACTTGGTTATGGTCTGCTTGTTACCCCGAAGGGTACTTCTATTCGGATCACGAAGAACCTTCGCATTTGTGATGATTGTCATACATTCTTTAAGATAGCTTCTGAAGTCTCTCATCGAGCCCTCATTGTAAGGGATGCCAACAGGTTCCATCATTTCGAAAGAGGACTCTGTTCATGTGGAGATTTCTGGTGAACACTTCGATTTGGATGTGAAAATATATTACAGTACACTTCTCTGGTTCCTTCCTGTTGCTGGCGGTCGTTAGAATTGCTCTTCAGGTTTTTAATATTCTCTTTTATGACATCTCAATCAACTGAGCATGGGAACTAGCACTGGATGGGTAAACGGAGCCTGGGAATACTTGGTAGTTAGTAACCTACTTTTAAGGATTATAATTAGTGGCTTGAAAATCATATGGAAGATGGTCAATCTTCTGCCTGTTTACCGGCTTGTGGACAAGAATCACCTGAGATGTTTAATAAGAACTTTATTTCCAAGAGATTGGCTGTCCATGCTTCTGATAGGAGTGGAGAGGGACAGAGACAAATCCAGAGATGGAAGTCTGTCTTTATGTTAAATCACAATTACCCATATGCAATTATTATTATTATTATTTGGTATTTCTTATTACAAAATGCATTATGTCTAGCCATAAAATATAAGTGATGGTCAGTCTACCTTCTGCCACAACCCAAGTATCAGCTTTGATTAATTGAGAGATAGCTATGTGGCTACAAAAATGAAATGAATTTAAATAGTGAGCAGGACATAGAATTTCAGAGCATTTATTGTGCTCATTATTTAAAGTAGAGAAGCAACTTGTTTAGAAAATCATGTTTGCTTGTAATGTTACAATCATGAATCACCATGATTTGTTTTATATGAGTCCTGAAAGGAAATGTGTTTTGCAGGGTACAGCAGGGATAGATGGAAATGAACTGAAGGAGCATTGCGTGTTGGGCTCGCAATCATGCATTTTAGAAAGTATTTCTTTTAGTCTCACATCTCCTGAAACCTGACAATCTGCCCCAAAATATTGGGCTCAGTTTGGGTTTGTCCAAAGTTACAGAACTTAGTTCAACTGCCCAAAAAGTACAGTGGTAAATAAAAAGGTTTATTTTATATTTGAATGTTTTTTCATTAAAAGAACGAAACGGAATTGGTAGAAATGGAACGGAAAGAAAAGGAATGAAATGAAACATAATTTTCATTCTCTTTATTTGCAAGTTTCATTAACGAAACGGAACGGAATTATCCATATGTTCCCCTCATTTCACCTTAATTTTGTGGGAAATAAAAGTTAGGCATTTGAGGGGAAGAGGGGAGAAATGATTTCTCATGCGTTCTGTTCCATTTTCATGCATTTTAAAATTCTCAAACAAGGGAAGTTATTTTCGTTTCCCTCATTTCTTTTCCGTTCCGCTCATTACTTATCATCCAAACATAGTCTTTGTTTTCAACTCCCAAAAAAAAAAGACAGGTTCAGTTGTTTAATTTACTCGCTGCTTAATGTAACGTAGAAAAGCGTATTTGCAGACGCAGTTCCGACTCAATATGAAAACAATGGATTCAAGATGTCTTCAATGAGAAACAATTACATGTGTGTGCTACAATTTGAACCTTAGTTAAGTGCCTCCTAAACCTTATCTTACTGCCAGTCACACAGGTTGAAGCCACCATTTGCAAGGTAACTCCGTGATATGGGATCAGCGATGCTTTCCTCAAATCCCCAAACGGCATATATGCTTCGTCACATCTCAGACCAAATAAAATTTGAATGTGCTGGTATGCAACCAATTTTATGAACTGTGGCCCAACAACATCATTTGGACGAATACTTAAATTGCTACTAATTATATGGTTTAGTTACTTAGTGTAATTGCAAATTTGCAATTCACACAAAGTTGAAGCGGCGTCTGAACATTTTATCCAAAATAAAAAACAGGTATTAGTGCACCCAAAAAGAAAGAAAGGTACTATCTTTACTCTCAGAGCACTTGGTATATTACGGAACAAGAAGGCAAACTATAAGGCCACTCTACACGAAGTGTCAGACAGGTTACAGTAAAAAGAAAACGGATGAAAAATGAAAGGAATAAAAAATAGGGTTATGATATTTTCATATCAATTTCATTATACCATTTCTTTTTTGGATAATAGAACAAGGAAAACACACATTTTAGCACATTTTCTCTATTTTTTTTTCTCATACTAAAATGGTATAAGAAAAATGTAAATATTGTGGTGTGCAAATGTCATTTTTCTAAAAATTAAGCAGGTAAGCAAAATTCATAGTAAGAGCATCAACATACAAAACAATGTTTTCGAGGAACATTAAGCAAAATACACTGTTGAGTAGATGTAGCCCATTTAAACAACGTATGTTTTCTAGGAACATTAACCCAATATTTTAGTGATGAGCCAAAGAACATTCGGTTTCCTATTCAAGATAAACCAGATTTTTCTTTTTTCTTTTTTTGCCCTTTTCCTTCAAAATTTTCCCTTATCCCCTTTATTGGTTCCTGCCTGCTGGTGCCCTCTCCAAATGAGGTAGAGTTGATCATGGAGATTCAACGAAAGGATACTACAAGAAGCTTGAAATCGGAGATTTGCTTGGCAATTTGGGCAGTTGAGAAACGACAATAGAAAAATGAGGTATTAGATGAAGAATCCATTTTTATGCAATAAAATGCCGCTAAAGCAAATTAGTCAATAGAACAACACATCTGTACTAAAATTAACTTGTAAACTTAGGCTTGATTGTTTGAAATTTAAAAAGACTAAAATGAGTTTAAAACTTTTAGAGGGATCAAATTTAACTACAAAGATCTATTTAAATAATTTAAATTTGGAAGTTAAAATAATAACTTAAGGGAATAACTATGTTACTCGTAAGAGTATCATATTTAAGGTAAGTTATTAACTATTCATTAGTTGGTTTTATTATAAATGTTGAAAATTTATTAAATATAATTAATAAATATTAATAGATAATTGACAACTCTGAATATCGATATCCTTAAAACAAAATGTCAATTTATTTTTATATTTTATTGGACTAACTTAAACATGTGTAAGTTTAAATCAGTATTTGAGATAATTGTAAAAATTTAATTATTTCAATAATTGATTATAAAAAAAAAATTATGTTTGGATATAATAGTTTAAAAATGATTAGCTAAAAATTTGGATATATAAAATTTATTAAAATAGATATAAAATAATTAAAAAAATTATTTAATTAAAGTTAAAATAATATTTACATTTCACTATTAAAAATAATCTTAACAAGTTACACAACAGATTTGTATGGGTTGTTGAATATATGAAAAATTTTATTATTCGTTCAACTTTTATACTTTAATTTTTTTAATTTACTTATAAATTTATTTTATATTTTACAAAAATGTTATAATCACATATAATTTAATTTAATATTTATCTTACATAAATATATAATAGATATATATTTAACGTATTTAGGTTGGAAAGAAAAACATTTTCCATATATGAATATCCATTAATGCTTTGCTTTCAGATATTTTTTGAACACCATAAACACGTTAACCAAAATGAAGGATTGTTTTCCTTTTATGAAATGTTATTGAAAAATGTGAAAAAAGCGCTTGTGGTGAATAAACTTTACAACAGACAAGCTCTAAATCGATGACTTGTACAGAGAATGTTACATATATATATATATATACTTTAATTAGTGTGTTACCATTCTATGATTTAAATTACTTCTTATTATTAACCTAATCATTTATATTTTACTTTACTGTTATGTGTTATATTTTGGAGAGTTATGTGTAATACACTTAAAATATATAAGAATTTCTGATGAACAAAATTTTGTTTTAACTTATTTCTTTTAATTAATTATTATTTTTATGTCTATTAACTTAATTAAATAAAATTAAAAATTAAAAATTAAAAATTAAAAATAATTTAAATTTTTAAAATAAAATTAAAAGAAAAAAATTAAAATCAAGTTTTATTCATTTCTACTAGTTTTGTTATTCGGTATTTCTAGCGTGACAACAGTGAACTGACTCTTATAATTTTTTCTCATTCAACTACATTAGCCATTCTGACTAGTTGTAGCTTTCATAGTTGTGTGAAGTGTGAACATCTCAATTGAAGCTGTGCAACACACAAACAGCCAACAGCAACACAAACAAATATAAAATGGAAATAAATTCGCATCTCCAACAGAGCCAACTGGATAATTAATTGGATTGTCCATATCTTACAGGTCTATGAGCCTATATCCAGAGCTTGAATCAGAGTTCACAGAACTTAGCTGTCACAAAATTACTTAACTTTACAACGCATGCAAAGGCTCAGTGGGAATCGCTGGCCATAATGATTCATATCTCACTACACCATCATGTACTAATACGCGATATATAGATACAATACGATGTCAATATAGTAAATTTCTTAAAAAAATTATAAAACGTGATATGATTAAAATCTAATATATAAAATTAATTTATTAATATAAAAACATATACTTAAAATTAAAATAAAGATGCTAATGTTTCATAGTTTAGTTTTAAGCCCTTCAATTATTGTAAATATAATAAAATAATATTTTTATTTAATTATTATAATATTTCACTTGCATTAATATAAATTTTTTAAAAATAATGATAAAATATAAATAAAAAATTCAAAAATATTAAAAAATATTTGATATGATGATCATTTTAAAGATTAATGATAAATAACTATTTTATTTATTTTTTATCTATTTTTTTAGTTTTTATATAAAAATTAAGAATACGGTTAAATAATCTCAAATTAAATGAAATGATTAAATTAGGTTGATATAATTAAATTATTTTTTTACTTTATAAAATATGTGTAAGAAATTATAAAATTTAATTAAAATATGTAATTATTAAGTTTAGTGAAGACAATAAATTATTGAATAAATTTAAAAATAATAATTAATATATTCTTAAAATTCTATAATGATAAATAAATTAAAAAAATAAATTTTTTAAAAATAAAAAATATAGAGGGAATATACAATCCATCTTCGAACCTAAAAACATTAAATAAATAGAATATTTATCATTATAAAATGTTACTTACAAATACAAATGAATATATATATGGTAACATCTCAATACAAATAAGAAAATTTAAATGCTCATCCAAAACAAGAAAATTTTTAGCCCTTGTAAAATGTTAAAAAAGTCAACTAGTATTTAGAATTGTTAAATTTTATACAAATTTATATTATAAGACTTTTAACGTGGTTATTTATTAACTAAAAAATATTTTAATAATAATAGAAATAATAAATATGATATTTCTACTATTTAAAAAATAAAAAGTTAAGATTTATTGGTTAATTTATTTATATATATATATTATATTTATTATATATTATGATATTTTATATATATATAACATAAATTTTATAAATAATATAATTTTTTTAAATTTAAGTTTATTAACATATATAAAAGTCTAAAGTTATTAACTTATTCTATTGATTTATGTAAAAATAAATCTATTTACCTATTTAAAAAAAAAGTCAAACCTTAACAAATATAGCTTATTATTATCAAATAAATAGGACAAATTCATTTAAGGCAAGAGACCCGGCCGTTTCCAACCCTAATGAGATATGAACGGTGGATGGCTTGTTGTCTCGTTGACCATAAGAAGTTGATTCAAATGAAACGGCTGAAGTCTGGACTAGGCACAGTGATGATGGTACAAAAAGGAAAGGGATGTGTATTTGTTGGTGCTACTCTTTTCTCGATTGCTGGGAAGTGGGAACTGGAAAATAACATTGAATTGAAGTAACCCGAAACATGAATTGACAACTGAGGATGATCACACACCCACACTAGTGCACCAAGCAGAAAGAGAGAGGGAAAGAAACAACTAAGGATGGAGGACACTTTTTTTTTTTTTTGCTGAGTCGGAGGACACAGTTATTATAGACATACATCCAAAGCGAGCCAAAAAAATGCATAGAAATTCTAAACAAGCCTCTTCTTTTGTTCCGGAACCCAATAATTGTAGGGGCTGTGGCTTTTTGTCCCTCGCCAGAAGGAGCAATAGTGAATTTGTATTGTTTGAGTGCAACCCTATTTTTTATTTTTTTTTATTTTTCTGATCTCTCATCTCTATGATTAATTGACGAATTTTGTTATATTTTTTAATAATTTTTTATTTAATATAAAAATTAAATATGTTAAAAATATAAAATTTATTTAATATTTTTATTTAATAATTAAGAAAAATAATAAAAAGATTAATTAAAAGGATTTAAAATTGTTAATAAAAATGATTAACTATTTGGAATAATTAAAAAATAATAAAAATATTAATGATTAAATATATTAATTTTAATTATTTAATTAATACAACATTTAACTATTTGAAATGATTAATTTTATATCTTTATAATAAATTTTTTAATAAAAAAGTCTAACAGTAATTATTAAATTCTTAAAACATTAAATATTCTTATGTTTTAAATAATTAGAATAATATTAAGAGCATGAAGATACATTATCCTTGGCTGGAATAGGTGCCACACAACACTGGAAGAAAAGGCTGAGAGCGTCAGGATCTGGCCTCCACTGCCATGCCGCCCTAGCTAAGTAAGTAGCTATGGCTCTATTATTTCTGACCCTAAGCTAGGAGCAAACCAAGACAACTCCTCATCATGCGTCTGCTGTTACTCTTTAACTTTCTTTGCCGTGCCATTGAGTTTTCCCTTCTTGATTGTACTGTGCATGTATGATCCTTTCTTTACTTCACTGTTACACAAGGTGGGTTATGTCTCTATGATCACCTTTTCCTATACCTCTTTTACATTTGTCCCATTCTTATATACAGTACTTTCTTCACTCTTTTTTATTTTTCTTTGTCTTTTACAGTTTTTTCACTAAAATTAAAGATATTATTAAATAATTTTAAAATAAATAAAATATAAATTAATATAATTATATTATTTTTTAAAAAAGCCTTTAAAAATTATAAATATTAATTAATATATAATTATTAAATTTAATAAAAAAAGTAAATATAAAATTAAAAAATTAACTAATATAATTTTAAAAAATTTAAGTAACAAATAAATTAAGATAAAATATTTTTTAAAATATATAAAAACGAAAAAAATAATATAATATTATATATTATATATTTATATATATTTATTATATTTTAAATATTTATATATAATCTACTAAAGGGTGAGAGGACTTGTGTCGTTTCAGTACTCCTATTCGAGTCTGGTTTTTCCTTTCTGGCTGGAAGTTCATGTGCCTCAGGGTATCTTTACCTGTTCATCTCATTGTTTCCTAGCTTTCTGGTTTGGATGTTGAAATCAATATTGACTACAATCATCTTGTCCTTTTAGCCTCAAAGTTTCCCATCCTTCTCCGCTTTTAAATTTTCCTTCATAAGTTCCCTCGATTTTAATGGTATCTACTTTCTTTTTTTGTATTACAATACATGTTTCACCTCGAGCATGTTCTTCCTTCATCATGTTCTCCGCTTTTATATATGTTGAGAAGATCACAAAGGAAAAAGTGAAGCTGCCAGCATGATCTAGGTTTGGTTAGTGAGAGCTAGAGAGTGCTATATAACCCTGACTAGGTCATGCTGTGCCAGCCTCACTCCTTCCTATTTGGAGACCAATAGATTCCTAACGATCTTGTACATCTGAAAGACACAACACAAACCTAAAAGCGAAAGGTGAGTATAACTGTGTTAACAATTAAATTACTGCGTTAGCATAGTATATTCTGTCTGTTATGGCAGGCATGCCCTATACTTGCTTACTTTTTAAATGTTTTTATCATCTTTCCCTTGTTTTTCAAGGCAAACTGGTATACTGGTCCTTGCTTACCAAAATGGGAGTTGGAAGTCCGTAGATTGCAATTCCTTCCTTAACTTTGCTTAGGGTTCCAACAGCCGAATGAAACATTTGCTATTTAAAGTACCCAAAACTTGGAGCTGGGGATCAGCTGTCCCTTGTTTAGATTGGCTCGGCACTTAGGAACTCTAGATGTTATTTCATGTTTAAGTTGCCTTATATGCTGATGATCTCCTGGTCCTAGGTCATGGCTGGGGGTCATGTTATACAGCAGCATTTATGAAACGTCTGTTTTTGTTGGTGGTCCATAATTTTATTTTAGGTAGCAACCGCTCATATATCCACATAAAATGCTATTCAACATCACAAGATGTTGCTGTTTCTTACAAACAATAGTGATACGAAGCAAATAAAACCCGACTGCATGTTTGATATAGTGTTTTAAAGTGATAATAACCATGTTTAGCAGCTGAATGACAACCTTGAATTGAAAATTTTGAAGTGCAACTGCTTAAATTAGTATATTTCTTTATGAATAAAATTCTTTTTATGTACCATTACCCTTTCATTAATAGTTTATTTATCTCAACTGCATATATCTTGTACTGATTTGGGAATGGATCTCTCGTAATGGAGAGGGTTTTAGAAAAGAGAAGTGAAAAAATAACCTGTCATAGTTTACTACATTCTCTTTAGATCCATATGACAGAGGATAAGGGATCTGAGGCTTGCATGACATAAAGCAAGGTTTGGTTCTTTTGTATAATGGGGGGATTGTGGGAGTATCGCTTGTCTTTGATTACAAAAAGTTTTCATTGGTGAGTCTTATTTTTGTTTGAGAATGTACCAGCGAAACAAGGAATAAGAACACAGATTTTATCCTCCTTGTACATTTATGAATTTTTTCAACTAAATGACCCAAGTTAAAATTTAAGATTTAGAATGGTATATAAAGTGAATCTATAAGTATAAAATATTGTATTTTCGAATAATGTAATAATTTTTATTTATTTATTAATAGTATCGAGAATGACAATCATGACTTATTTTCTTAATTAAATTTGTATCAGGTTTGTAATATAATAATATAATTTTTTTAAAAATTTAATTGATCAACTTAAAATAATATTTTATAGAAAAAATATTTATTTTATCCGGTTATTCGGTATTGCAAAGGTTTTTTTATTCGTCTTTTGTTTTATATTTTTGCGGCAATTTTGTACTATTAGAGGTTTTTTGTTTGTTTGTGGATGGTGGTTAAGCTTTTTTGTTCTGATTCAACTCTTTGTTGGCTATACTTAATATTAATATAACAGTATTATAATTATGATAAATTAAATAATGAAAGAACGATGGTATCATAGTATGCACCGTCACAAATTAAAAAAAACGCAAGTTGTGTGTAATAAGAAAAAATAACATGCAAGTTCTGCATTTGGAATACAATAATGATTATCTTATACTTTAAAAAAGAGGGTGTAATATTGATTATATTATTTTTAAGAGATAGTGATTGATTGAGAGAAAGTGATAAAAAAATATATAATATATGATAATAAATAAAGTATATATATACTGTTTGATTTTATAATAAATAATATTAAATAAAGTGTATGTATTGTTTGATTTTTAAAAATATAAGTGTTGTTTGGAATATGATTTCATATAATATTTTTAAAAAATAAGTCATGGTTTACACATAATTATTTAAATTAAAATAAAAAGAATAAATTATACATGAGAAACATAATTTATTCAAAAATAATTAAAAAATTATAAGTAAATTGTACTTTTTAAATATGATTTATTATATATTGTTTATTCTATATTATTTTAAGAATTAAATTTTAATCTATACTTATTCAATAAATTTTTTTTTAAAACACACTTCTCGTAAAAAATCCTACATTTGTTGTATTTCATTCATAAAATTCGCTGGTGCGAGCTTTACCCCGAATGAGTTGCACCGCCGGTGCATTCAATTTCAAGGATAGCCCAGAAGTCGCCCATCAAAGATTTCTGCCTAAACTATGTGAAGTACCACCAATGAACTAAACTTGATATCTATCATTATACTGATTGGCTGATTAATTAAACATAGATAAAAGTGAATAATATATAGTTAAGGGGAAAAGTACTTTAACAAATAATAAATTAAAAGAAAATTTAGTTAAACATAAGAGTAAGGATAAAATCGTAAATATATAGTTAGGGTTGTTTGTTTTATATTATTATTTTTATTTCATTGGGTCAAAATGCTTTTTTATCAAAGTAAAAAAGAAATGTTATTTTTTTCGAAAGTGTATGGTAAAGAGTGTCTTATCTTTTTTTTTCCAGAAAAATGCAAAACAAATAAATTCTTGAGAGGGTTAGTAATACCACTTTTGTGATCAGGAGTAATAAGCCATCGACTAGTGTGGCATTGGGTAACACAACGTGGAAGGATCGAGCAAAGGAGGGAAATATTAAATACTTGAGTCACCAATCATAAGTCTATCATTTGAGTTAACGATTCAAGTATGCGAAGTGATAGAAAGACAATCTTTAAGATTACCTAGTGGGCAGTGTCATACTAGCAGATGGCTGGGATTGAAGTAGGTGAATAACAGGAGCATAGTAATTTACAAACAAGGTCAGGATGAAGTGAGCAGTAGGAGATGAAATAGCACGAGGGGTAGGCAATAAGCCATGTTGGGAAGCAACAAGAGTAACATGTGGGCCAATTGAATGTGAGAACATTAGGGTAAATTCTGTTGATATGCCCAAACTCCTCACAACAAAATGTAGGTGGACCATTACTATGGCAACGATGAATACCAATTACTATAACCACGTCGACCTCATGGTATGCACTCATGACCCCCTCGGTTACCTTAGGCTCTTGAGGCAGTATTTACGTAGCTTCGTTATGTCAAAATAGTCGTCATATTTGACATGTTATATTTTGGTATTTTTAAATATTTTTATTTATATATATTTTCAATTATTTTTAAATTTTTTATTATATTAACATATTCTTATTATATTTATGTCTGGTTGATTCAAAGGAATTGAGCATGCATGTCTCTCTAGGAAGTAGGAAACTTATTACCTAAAAAAGTTGAGTGCAGGTAATCTTAAATTGTGGATCCAAACCGGCTAAGTAATAAGTTGTATTAATATAAAGATATTATCAGATCATTTAAAAGATATTAAGTCAAAAAATCCTATAATTTATTGTTATTATAAATATAATTGAATATTATTAAAAATGGATGTCTAAAAAATATTATAATAAATTATTATTATTATATGATCTTTAATTTTTAAGATTTGATTACAAAAAAAATTATATTTATCTGGGATATGGTTATAAGAAAACTTGTATTTGATTATAATTTAGTTTGGTTTTAGATACTTAACCCTTGAGTTATAAATACTCTTCTGAGTGTCTTATTTAATATACACTTGATATATCTTTTTTGACAAGAATATACACATATTGATTAATTACATTATTCTCTTTTTATTCTTTTCTCTATCTAAAGTTTTTTAAGCTTATTTTCATAATAATTATTTTTTTTAAATATATAAATTTTAAATTAGAATAAATTACACTTATCTCCTTTAAGTTTAATGATATTACACTCACTCCCATTAATTAATCAAGTTACATAATAAAGTAAATATTCTCAATTAAAATTTATAAAGTTTTTAGCATTCACAATTATTTATAAAAAGATATTTTTAAAAAAATATATCGATCTCATTCTTTTTCAAAAATGATACTCACTTCTCAATTAATTGATTATGTTGTATAATTGTGTAAATAGTATTAGTTAAAATTTATAGAATTTTTAGTATTCATAGTTATTTATAAAAAATTGTGTATACTAAAAATAAATGTGTATATTGAAAATCTTTAATTAGTAATTTTTATATATAATAATATTTGTTTATAAAAACAAACTTTTATAATTTTCTTTGTGTGAGTGTGGAAGGAGTTTTTTGAAAAAATATATTTTTTTAATTAGTAATGTTATCAAATTTTAATTGATAAAAAATATTATTAAATTTTAACTGGTAATATTTATACATAATAATATTTTTTAAAAATATTTTTTTCATAAATAACTATAAATGTTAAAAAATTTATAGATTTTAACTGATAATATTTATACAATTATGTAACTTGATCAATTAATAAGAGTGAGTATCATTTTTAGAAAAGAATGAGGCGAGTGTAATATCATCAAACTTAGAGGGGGTGAATGTAATTTACTCTTTAAAATATTATACGATCTAAGATTAAGGCAATCCTATAGAATGATCCAATCCTGACAAAAAAATGTTTAGTCTTATTTCAAAAACTCAAACTTAGTTCATTTAATTTCGTATTGGGTTAAATTGGACTATGAACACCACTAAATTATAAAATAATTTAAAACAAAAACATGAAAAAAAATAGTACAGGAAACAAATAAAAAAGTACTCAATTGGTTAAATTCCAGTGCTTTTGTTTTTTAGCTATTCCCATTTAACAGTTTGTTTTTTGTGTGTGTGTGTTTGAACCAGGTATACTAAGCCCAAGAAACGAACGAACAAGCTCATGAAACAAAGTGAACCACAAGGAAGCCCTGAAACGTGAGTAATGACGACAACTTTCAACTTTCAGGTCTAGTAGCCATCCTTGATGAGTGTAATTTGAATCCGGAATAGGTCATTAACACAAAATACGAAAATAAAATAGTCAAAATATGTATTTCAGGGCATGAATGTTGTTAACGCAATTTTAGAATCAAACTCCCACTTTTATATTTTTAAGGGCTGTTTTTTTTTTTTATATATATAACAATGTCAATTATCAATTTTCCGATATTTACTATAGTGAATTTGTACTTTTGTTATACTTTATAGTTGGTTTGAACCCTTAAAATTATGGTAAAATTATTAAGGATGAATATTTATAAATTTTTTTTGTATAAAACTTATTCAAAAGTTTTTAACCAATTTTTAAGAGGAATAAAACAAACTCATAAATTTATATTTATACTTATATATGGTCAAACATTTTTATAATTTGAAATAAAAATTCTTTGCCAACGTAGGCTAGCTCACTTATTTGACATTTCGCCTTTGACAATTGCTTAACTTTAATTTTAACTTAAGAACTCTTTGTTGAAAGGTAATATAGTGAAAGGGCTACCTTCTCATCTCTAATGTACTCTTTTTATGAAATTTTTTTTATTATTAATGAATTGATTTGTTCTTCTGCAAAATAATAATAATAATATACTAACCGGTTAAACTTATTGAATTATAACTCGAAAATCTCGTAAGTTCGATCTTTGACTCAGTTCTTAAAACATTGGTTAATATTAACTTACTTTATCCTTTAAAATGAGAGGTTCACTATAGAGGAGTTAAATCTCATATGTATGAATTTATTTTTTCTATTCTAATTTATTTTAGGTAAAAAATGATGAACACATAATAAATTGGAAAAACATTTTGGTTTAAAAAATGACTCACATTTCACTAATCAACTCCCCAATCTTTTTCTCGAGAAAAAAAATGTCAAGTTTAGACATTCAAAGGTATTGTATTTGACCGCATCTCAAGAAGTTACATCACTTTATAATAAGTTATCAAAAACAATTTACACGTGCATCATATTTTATTTTGTATTTGACAAACAAAACACAAAAGGCATGTGCTTAGACCACGGAGTCAAGCTTGAAAAAAAAAATCGACAATTCAACAGCATTATGTCATAATAATACAATGTAAGAGAATAGTTTACAGGAAATGTCAATGGCCTCATGTTTCAGCCAACCCAAGTCACTTTGTCCGTAGACTTCAGACTTCAAACTTCAAATGAGATCAATTTAGCATCATCATCCTTGCAAATTCTTCATAGCTAACTTGACCATCCCCATCCAAATCTGCCTCTCTAATCATTTGTTCGACTTCTTCATCTGTCAGCCTCTCTCCCAATTCCATCATTACGTGTCTCAGCTATAAAACATCAAAAGTAGCTCTTTATAGTCATGGTTAAATGGGTTCGCAAGCAAGACTAAACAAAAATTCACTTCTGTTTATACCACTAACTGATTATATAGAGCCGAGTTTTTTTTTTTTTAATGCCAGGATACGTAATAAGTGCATAATGCAAATTGACCTGCATGGCATGTTATTGTTTACCTCAGTGGCTGATATGTATCCATCATTATCTCGGTCAAATACTTTGAATGCGTCTTTTAGCTCCTCAACGGGATTTTCCTATTACAATTGACAATTAACATCATCCGCCTCAAGCAGCTAACCTTATACCACCCCGTTTCCCCTTTTCTTTCAAAGTTTAAACTTTCAGGTGTAAGCAATGACAAGTTTCTATTTCTTACCTTCATTTTTATTCCCATAATATTCAAGAACTCTTCAAAATCTATACTCCCTTTTGCATCAATGTCGACTTCACTAATCAGTTCTTGGATTTCTTCTTTTGTTGGATTTCCATCTAATGATTGGATAATGGTTATCAGTTCGCCCACAGTAATGAATCCTAGACAACACCAACAATTTCAGCAAATCAAAGTCAGTTAAAAATGCCCTTTTACCATTAAAGGCAACCAATGGCACAGGCACCATTAATTGGCGTATATTGAACAATGAACGTTTATATTAGAACTCAGCAGAGATGAAGACGCAAAAGAACACACCGTCAGTGTCCTTGTCAATAAAGCAAAAGGCTTCCCGGAATTCAGCAATCTGATCTTCTGTCAATGCATCTGCCATTATTTGCTGCTGCAGGCCCAACTTATGTGGAAAACCAAGAAAATTCTAATAGAGTGTAAAACTGTCAATTGTTTGCTGCCCAATGATCAATGGAGGGGTTGAGAAAGAGCTATTTTTATGTGTTATAATGCTATCTTCCTTGAGCCCTGCTTCATTTTGCTTTTATAGATGTGTGAGTGGGGATTTTTTTTTTTTAATGAAATAGTCAAAACACGCTTGATGGAGAATTTCCAATTCAAAAAGCACGAAATTTTCCAGAAGGGCGCAACTATTGAATGTGGGAAACTTTCAATGGGACTTCTTTATTGTCCCACCTCTCAACCAGAGTGTATCACTCACCAAGGAATCACATATTTGCATACATTCTAGCCTTACAACGAATTGGTTGAGATTTTTTTTTTTTTTGGAACATAATTGGTTGACAATTTTATTTGTGTGGTTTGAGGTACTGCAGCTACTACACACTCATTTTTGGGTAATAAATAACTACTCGGGTAGGCCTGGCCCATACCAATTTGGGCCATAGTTTAATTTATGCTTCCGGCATGCATGGCCCAAATCTTGTTCCACATAGTCTAGCTTCCACAGCCCAATATTGTCTCGTCTTCCTTGCACCCACTCGAAGTACCAGATTTGTTGCAGAGCAGAGTCAGCCTCCATTCGTGGTGAGTTACCCTGCTCTCTGTTTTACTCTCTTTCTCCTCTATTTTTCATCTCACTCAGTTAGAAGTAAAACTAATGTCAAATTACTTGCCCTCAGATTCTGTTAGAGCTTTATCTTCCTTGTAGTTTTCTCCCTCAGCAATGTTGGAATGTAGACCTCCAATAACTCAAAGACAGCTAATGGACTTATGAAATAGGGTTGCAATAGCCACTCCTACTCAAATTAGCATAGATTGAAAAAGCATGCAGAAAAGGTGAGATTAACTAGTTAACAAACTAATTGTGAGGTGTGACAAAATGTTTCTCAGTTGCAGACGTAATAATCTTACATGTGATGAAAATTTGAACATGACACTGATAGTATCACAAGGTTCACTAACTACCAATATCTCTCAGATTGGCTGACCTTTGGGAACAATTTGATCTTTGAGCCACATGTAAATAGGAACCAATACAAACCATGTAGCTGCCAATGCACCCAAAACAAAGCGCAGTAAGAAGACAAATGGATTTATAGGTTTGTTAACATCTTCTTCCTTTGGACCAAGCTGCAGCAAGTAGTAGAAACCAAAATTAATCAGCATATTTCACACATTACTCCCTCTTGTGAAGCTACGATAAGAAAATATATTAATGCACTGCCATTTTACGAATGCAAGGGACTGATAATGTGAGTTCTTTGATAACAACTACCATATTCAATAAACCCTTAAATCATATCACTTCATCATAAGCTGACTAGTGACATTTTGCAGTTAAGCAAGAATTCTATCATGTTTGGCAGCAGTGGTAAATAAAAGGTAAAAATTTTAGTGCTTTATCGGAAATCCAGACTCTAAACCAAAGTGTTCATATCATTCACTCATTCAAAGAACCTAAAGATAACATTCAATTGAAGAAATCCAGTACAATTACCTGCCTATGTACAATAAGTTTGTAAACAAAACCTGTATGGTATTATTGAGCTTCAATTTATTAAAACAATGAGAACCTTTTTTAGTTGAGATAAGAGTCAAACTTGAACTAACTGTGCATGTACAATCAAGATGTTAGCACACGGCCACCTATTACGAAGGTGTACAAGAGAAAAGGTGTGTTGAGGAACAAGGGATCATCACCCCATTTAGGCATGGATCGTGAGCCTCAACCAGCAGCATAACTGACAGCTGATGTGGCAGGAAACAGGTGGGGGGGGAGGGGGGGAAGGAGAGAGAAAGGGAAATTTGTTAGCGGAAAAAGAGGATAAAAGGGGAGATGAGAGGGAAGAAAAGGGTACATGAGAATTAGAAGGAAATTGGGAGGGAGAGACTAGGCACTCTCGAATTTCCTGGATTATCAATTTTCCTTTTTCATTTACTGAGAGTTCTATTCTGTAATTTTTCTTTTTTGTCCCCACTGATCCGATATCATACTGATATATCAACTCAGGAGAGGAGATCTATATGTCTTTTTTCAGCAATTGTGTATGTTTCTGAACCAATACCTATCAATTGGTATCAGAGCTCCCGATTTGGGAGCTGTGGATAGTGCATACGTGGATGGAGGCCAAATTGGAGGCGATCGAAAGAGGGTTTGAACAATGGAGGAGGGAACTGCAGGAGGCTAGGCGCGAGCTGCAGGAAGCGCGACTCAAGAGGAGTTGCTGAAATTCATAAAAGGACGAGACCAAGGACCTAATTTCAGAGATCTGCCGAGGCGGGATGGGGAGGAGGAAGAAGAAACGAATGGGAGTCGTCGAATGAGAACAGAGTTTAATCGGGGAAGGAAGCTAGAGATCCCCATCTTCGAAGGCGAAGACGCAAACAGGTGGGTAGCTCGGGTTGAGCGATACTTCCACGTGAATGCCTTGAGTGTGGAAGAAAAGGTACCGACGGTTATGTTCGCCTTGGAGGGTTGAGCCTTGTGTTAGTTCCAGTGGTGGGAATCTTGCATAGACCACCCAATCTGGGAGGCGTTCCGATTAACTGTGATCAAAAGGTTCCAACCTTCCATAATTCAGAATTTGTACGAGCTGTTGTTGAGTTTGTAGTAGACAGGCACAGTGGGAGAGTACCAAGAATGCTTTGAGAGACATGTAGGACCATTGACGAAGATGGAGGATGAGTTTCTGATTGAAGTTTTCCTGAATGGGCTTAGAGAGGAGATTCGGGCTGAGTTGAAGCTCCATCGGTTAGAATCCCTTTCTGATTTGATGGATCAAGCCCAGTTAATTGAGGAGAAGAACTGGGCCTTAGTCAAAGGAGGATTAAGTGGGGGAAGTAAGGGAAGTATGATGCAAAGAGGGACCCAACCCGTAAAGACCTCAGTGTATGAAATTGGGCCTAAGCCCAATATAATGACTGAACCCAACAAAGGCAGTTTCACCTCTAGTTCAAGTATGAGTAGAGGAAGTGTTAACCAAAAAGGGGTCTCGGATAGCAAGCTGCCTGAAACAAGTAGTCAAAGGAGAGGAAGAGGATTTAAGCAATTATCAGAGACTGAGGTGCAAGACAAAATGAAAAAGGGGTTGTGTTTTTGTTGTGACGAAAAATATAGTCCAGAACATGTCTGCAAATACAGACAATTCCGTTTAATGCTGATGCCATGGAGGAAGATGAAGAGGAGGAGACACCTACAGCAGAATCTGAACTAGACATAACAATAAAATCCCTGCAACTTTCGATGCACAGTATCATGGGGTTAACTTCAAAAAAATCTCTCAAATTGTGGGGTGAATTGAAGGGGAGAAATGTGGTGATACTTATTGATTGTGGGGCCTCTAGCAATTTTATTGCTAAGGAATTAGTAGCTGAAATGAGTATGGTGGTCTCCAACACACCAACTTACTTAGTAGAAGTGGGGGATGACCATAAAATAAAATGTCAAGGAGTTTGCCAAGGTGTAAAGCTCATGATGCAGGGAATAGAAATCTGCCAAGATTTTTTTTTTGTTTGAGCTAGGAGGGGCTGACATTGTGTTGGGTCTAAATTGGCTGGAGAGCTTGGGAGAAATTAGAGCCAACTTTAAGGAGCTCACTCTTAAGATGGAGTTAGGAGGGAAATTAGTGCCTATTCGAGGAGAAGCTGCCCTGTCCAAATCCTCAACCTCACTCAAGACCATGATTAAGGCCTTACAGAATGAGGGCCGAGGGTTCTATGTGGAATACAAGGCTGGACTCTCATTGCAACCTGTCACTCCAGAATGGGCAGAACTGGAAGTTGTATTGGATGAATTTGCAGACTTATTCCAAGCACCACAAGGACTACCCCCTCAGAAACAGCAAGATCATGCTATTCACTTGATAGAGGGAGCCCAGATTCCAAATATAAGGCTCTACAGGTACCCCTATTATCAGAAAACTGAGATTGAGAAAATAGTAGATGAAATGCTTACGGTTGGTATCATTCGACCTAGCACTAGTCCTAATTCCAGCCCTGTCATTTTAGTGAGAAAAAAAGATGGAGGATAGAGGTTTTGTGTGGATTACAGGGCCTTGAACAAAATTACCACTCCGAATAAATTTCCCATTCCCATGATTGATGAGCTGGGGGGAGCAACCATATTCTCTAAGCTAGATCTTAAGTCCGGGTACCATCAGATCAGAATGAGGGATGACGATGTGCCAAAGGCAGCCTTTCAAACTCATGATGAATTCCTCGTGATGCCCTTTGGTTTGTCCAATGCCCCTTCCACCTTTCAAGCTCTCATGAATGAGAAGCTAAAACCATTTCTCCGGAAATTTGTCCTTGTGTTCTTCGATGATATTCTTGTTTTCAGCAAAGACAAGGATTCTCATGTGGGGCATTTGAGGGTGATTTTACAGCTGTTGAGGGAGAACAGCCTATATGTTAATAGGAAAAAGTGCAGCTTTGGCCAAAGCCAGCTGGAATATCTTGGCCACCTCATTTCAGCTGAAGGTGTAGCCGCAGATCCACAAAAAACCGAAGCTATGGTCAGTTGGCCCACCCCTACTGATGTGAAGTCTCTAAGAAGGTTCTTAGGACCGACAGGTTATTACAAACGGTTTGTGAGGGATTATGGGAAAACAACCAGACCTCTGACACAACTCTTAAAGAAAGATGTTTTCCAATAGGGAGAAGAGGCCCAAAAGGCTTTTGAAGAACTTAAGGCAGTCATGGTTAATCTTCCTATACTAGCAGTTCCAGACTTCTCCAAGACTTTTACAATTGAGTCTGATGCCTCGGGCAAGGGGATTGGGGTGGTGTTTTTACAGGATGGCAGACCCATTGCCTATCTCAGCCAAGGTCTTTCAGACAGAGAATAGCATAAGTCAGTTTATGAACGAGAATTAATGGCTATTGTCATGGCAGTACAAAAATGGAGACATTACCTCATAGGGCGACACTTTATCATCCACACTGACCAGCGGAGTTTGAAGTATTTGACTGAACAAAGGCTGTTAGGGGAAGATCAACACAAGTGGACATCCAAACTCTTGGGTTTTGATTTTGAAATTAAATATAAGCCGGATCTTGATAACAAGGCAGCAGACGCGTTATCTAGGAGAATGAATTTGTGTGCTATCTCTATGGTGCACTTATTGGATTGGAATGGTTTAATGGAAGAGGTGCAGGGTGATGAAAAGCTCAGACAACTATTGCCGGATTTGGTGGCCAATTCTGCTTCTCGCCTGGGTTTCCAACTCAAGGAGGGGAGACTATTGTACAAGGGTAGAATAGTACTACCTAAGTCATCACCCAGAATTCCTCTTCTACTCTAAGAATTTCATGATTCCAATATTGGAGGTCATTCTGGAATTTTCCGAACCTACAAGCGGATATCTGGGTTGGTTTATTGGGAGGGCATGAAGCAGACTATACAAGATTATGTAGCAGCAGGTGTGGTCTGCCACCGCAGCAAATACCAAGCCCTTTCCCCTGCTAGACTACTGCAACCCTTACCTATCCCTACCCAAATATGGTCGGAAATATCCATGGATTTTGTTGAAGGGATTCCCAAGGCTCATGGATTTGATACTATACTTGTGGCAGTAGATAGGCTGACTAAATATGGGCATTTCATAGCCATTAGTCATCCGTTTACTGCAAAAGACGTGGCAGATGTGTTTATTAGAGAAGTAGTAAAGTTGCATGGATTCTTGCAATCAATTGTTTCGGACAGAGACAATATCTTCCTCAGTCATTTTTGGACAGAATTGTTCAAGCAAACTGGGACAAAGTTGAAATTCAGCTCTGCCTATCATCCTCAGTCTGATGGTCAAACTGAAGTGGTCAACCGCTGTTTGGAGACTTATTTACGATGTGTCACAGGAACTCGGCCAAGGCACTGGCCTAAGATTCTCAATTAGGCTGAATTTTGGTTTAACACCACCTACAACAGTGCCACTAAGATGACCCCCTTCAAGGCCCTCTATGGCCAAGATCCCCCAATTTTGTTCAGAAGTGTGGCAGGTCATTCTCCAATAGAGGAAGTTGATAAACTCTTGACAAAAAGGGATCTTTTGTTGGATGAACTGAAACACAACCTACTACAAGCTCGGAATCGAATGCAGACCCAAGCAAATAAACACCAGAGAGATGTCACCTATGCCCCTGGTGATTGGGTTTACCTCAAGATTCAACCTTATCGCCTAAAATCTCTAGCTAAGCGTAACAATGAAAAACTTAGCCCTCGGTTCTATGGTCCCTATCTGGTTGAGGGAAAAATAGGCCAAGTGGCTTATAGACTGCAGCTTCCAACACACAGCCGCATCCACCCAGTGTTTCATGTATCACTGCTTAAAAAATTTGTGGCCGCCACAAATGACAGTCAGCCTCTACCCTCATTCCTATCAGAGGATTGGGAGCTACAAGTCCGACCCGCTGCAGTCCTTAACCTGAGAACTACACCTGATGACCAACAGGAGGTGCTCATTCAATGGCAAGACTTTCCTGCATGTGAGAATTCTTGGGAAGTGGCTACTACTATTCAAGAAAACTTCCCAGCTTTTTACCTTGAGGACAAGGTGAAACTCTTGGAGGGGAGTATTGTTCGCACACGGCCACCTATTATGAAGGTGTACAAGAGAAAGTGTGCTAAGGAACAAGGGATCATCACCCCATTTAGGCATGGATCGTGAGCCTCAACTAGAAGCATAACAGCCAGCTGACGTGGCAGGAAACAAGTGGGGGGAAAGGAGAGAGAAAGGGAAATCTGTTAAGGAAATCTGTTAGCGGAAAAAGGGGATAAAAGGGGAGATGAAAGGGAAGAAAAGGGTATCTGAGAATTGGGAGGGAGAGACCAAGCACTCTCGAATTGCCTGGATTATAAGTTTTCCTTTTTCATTTACTGAGAGTTCTATTCTGTAATTTTTCTTTTCTGTCCCCACTGATCCAATATCATACAGATATCAGCTCAGGAGAGGAGACCTATACGCCTTTTTTCAGCAATTGTGTGTTTTTGAACCAGTACCTATCATGAGAGTAAAAGTAACCAGTAAAATCAACCACGTTAGTTAGCTAGTTCATCATACTAAGTGTATAGTTATTTTAGTTATTTTCATTTTTACTTTTCATTTAGGTTCATTGACACTTATCAACAGTTAACTTTTTCCATTTTATAATCTTTCCATATCGTGAGGATATGATCAGTCATCATCTAAGCACAAGTGCACAACAGCCTGCACAAATGTCAAATATGTAGGTATTCATGGTGCAAATGGACAGAATGTTATAAACGCTCATTATCACCTATAAACTATAGTGTTTAAAATGATTTTTTATCTTCAATGTCCAAGATATAGATATTCATTTGGTACAAATGTTAAAAAATATTCATTCTAGCTACAAATAGCAGTGCTTTGTTCATAAGTCCATGCTGCTTTACACTTGCAACACCATTACCACAATAGAGTTGGAATGACTTCGTACGCTTAAGCTACACCTAATTGAATTTGGATCCTCTCCTTTCCTTTTGACACATGACAGAGTCTCATGTTCAAGAGAAATACACAAACAATTCTTGCGCTTGACCCACCATTTTTTGTGCAGGTATCCAAAAGTCCTGCAGAGGAATTGTTTGTCGTTCTGTCTCCTGTCTCCAAACATGACACTATATTGTTATTAAGGAAAGAAGAGAGGATCTAAATCCCACACACTTAATCATCATAGTGAATCTTCTTTTGCTTACAGCCATGACTGCTACTACTACAATAACTATGGTGAAGATTCAAATCATTTTACAACTACATTTTAGAACTTTCAACAGTCAAACTCTTTTGGCTAGATGTACTCACAAAATAAAAAAATTTCAAGTTGTTTTATTAAATGGAACCAACAAATGACTAGTAAGAGTTAGACACAAGTATCCACAAGTCATTTCAAGTAAAATGCAGAAAACATATAGATATAGGGCATAATCATGAGTTGTCAAATAAGCCAGGCAAACTTCAAAAAAAAAAAGAACAAGGTTTCAAAAGAACAGGGAAAAGAAGAAACATACAATGATAAGAGAAAATTTAACTAAAACTAGAACTAAATAGGGATCTAAATCAGAAAGAATGGGATAGGATCTCAAATGCATTTAAGTAAATCCATTATAAAAATCAGGAAAAGAGGGGATAACAACAGACCACATCTAACAATATGCGAATTGCCCAATTCTAGGGTTAAATATGTAACAGTCACCTGTATGAGGGTGTCCATAGTGCTGTTAACTGTCTAAGTTAGAGTCTACCTTGTTTATATGATAAATAGGTAGGATGTATCATCACACAAATGTACACACACCAACAAGGAGAGATATAGAGACATATAAAAACTTCCTTTCATTCGATGTAAAATAAAACAACAACAAATACCACAAAGAAAACAAGGGCAAACATCAACAAAAATATAGATAGAGAAGCTAAGATGACAAATACCTGCAAAGGAGAATCTCCAGATGCAGGTTTAACACCAGTCACCGAACAACCCATTATCAAGCCATGACGCCGAACGCCACGATACCATTTTGGGCCAATCCTTTTTAGTTGAACATCCTTAAATCCTGCCTTTTCAAACCACTCAATGTACTCTTCCTCCTTGGGGAAAAGCATCCAAACATCTGCAAAGAAACGTGATAACCAAAATGTTGGGTAGACCGGACCAATTACACATGCTTTGCCTCCAAGTTTCAAAACCCTGTATGCTTCCTTGATGCCACGCTGTGGATCTGGCCAGTATTCAATACTGAGAAAGGAAAGCATATCATCACCTCTTTAAAGCAAGCTACTTTATATCCACATATATATATATATATATATATATATATATAGCCATAATGGAAATTAACCTTAAACATTTGTCACTGAATAAATTGAACACTTGAATAACAATAGTGCAACTAAAGCATGCTAATGCAAACTTGTCAGCAACAGGGGCATGCATCCTTATAGAAATTCAGCATATTCCATTATTTAAGGACAGATGAAACAGCATACAGCAACAGTATGTGAAGCTAGAGCTGTACCTTCCTGCGGATACATATCTATCCGCATAATCAGTTCGAAAAGGGAGATCTTCAGCATCCCCTTCAATAATTTTGCATTCCTTAAGTGGTTCCTTTTGCTTGGCCTTAGCAAGCTGATGAGGTGACTGGTCAAGAATGGTGACATTCTTGGCATCCACGTGCTTGACAATACCCAATGTGGTGAAACCAGTGCCACCACCAACATCCACCACTATCATGTTTCTATCACTGAGATCAGCTGGTTCAAGAGCTTCATCCCTCATGTCCTCAGTCCAGTGGCCAGGGTTGATGACATGGTCATACACAATGGAGAGGAACCTGTAGAACCAAAAGGCCTCTTTCTTGTGCTGTATGAACCTGGGCTGTGAGGTTGGCCTCGAACCCGAGACACTACACTTGGGTACTATGGTCCTAGAATTGGGAATCCTAGTACTAGTAATAGTAGCAAGGAAACCCATTTTTGGGAAGCACTTCCCGTGTAAATCAAAACCCAACCCATTTGGGGTTCTGCTGCTGAAGAGTGTAAGATTTTCAGTTCCACTGAGCATTAGTGAAGCCATTGAATGAATCTATAAAAACCAGAAAAGAACTCAATTCAAGTAAATTTGACCTTACAAGGAGAATTATTATACAAAAAAAATAAAAAAGGGTTAGCAGGTAGGTAGGTGAGAGAGGGAGAAGGAAAGAGAAGCAGGAAGCACAACCTTAAAACGGGGCACGCAGGTGGAATTGCAACTGCAACTGCAATCCAAGAAGGGAATCTGAATCTTCTAGGGCTTTGGTTCAATTTGGTGTCTTCGTGTCGCTCGCAGAAATGCCAACTTCAATTCATTTCTCACCACTCACCTCATCCCAAAATTTCTATTTTCCAAGATTGCGATATGCTTTCGTCTTTTGGATTAACTTATCGCTTCGTATTTTGATTTGCAAAATTTTTATTTTTAATTTAATATTTATTTTTATTTGAACTTTTAAATTACTTTATGTTTAAAACCGTATAAACCGATTATTTTTTCATTTTCATTCTGTAAAGACATCAAGAGATGGAATTAACACACACAAAAAAAACAAAGACGCAATAAGGATCCGCTTAAATGTTAAAATTGAAATTGAAAATTTGAAACACATAATTTTGATTTCAATTTTGAATTAAAATTAGTTTAGAATTTTAAATTTTATGTTTATATTTTTAAAGATTAAAGAATTAGAATATGAAATTATAATTATAATTTTAATTTTATTATTTAAATGTAAGATATAATATTTCAAAATATAATTTATAAAATTAAAACTTAATAAAAATATTAATACTATAATATTATAGTCATATTTTTTATCATAAATAATTTTTTATGAAAATTATTTGTAGAAAATAATTAGAGTTTAGGCAAATTTTTTATATTATAATATTTTTTATAAATTTATTAAATTTCAATAAATATTATTGCTGGAAAATAAATGATAGAGAGAGACTTTAATGGAGAGAGGGAAAGAGACCTTAATTTTGAAGTTTTTGAATTGGTAATTCTTAAAATATGAGTTAAGAATTAAGAAGATTTTGTGTTAGTTGTTTTTTAATTTCATCAAATTAATTTATGAAATTTTAATTTTAATTTTAAATGATATTCAAAATATAAAAAAATAGAATTAAGAAGTTCAATTTTAATTTCAATTTATAATTTTATGCCGATTCTGTTTGGATAAATTAATTAGAATTGAAATATAAAATTTTAATTTTAATCTCAATTTTTTCTGAATTAAAATTAGTTTAGAATATTAAATTTTATGTTTGAAGTTATCAAAAAATTATGATAAGAAATTATAATTTTAAATTAATTTATAATTTTATTGTTTAAATGTATGATCTACAACATTAAAAAATTATTTACAAAATTAAAATTCATAAAAATATTCATACAATAATATTTTTATAATATAATATTTATATTTTTTCATATTTTTTTAGAAAAAATAAGTAGTTATTATAATAATTTTTTATATAAATATAAAAAAATTCTATATAAATATAGAATCTCAATAAATATGATTGTTCATAAATAAATGTGGAGAGAGATAATTTAATTTTTAAATTATGAAATTAGTAATTTTTATAATATAGGCTAAGAATTGAGAAAAGTTTAACTTAGTTATTTTTTAATTCCATGGAATTAATTTATAAAATTACAATTTCAATTTTAAATAACATTTTAAACATAAAAATTAAAATTAAGATGTCTAGTTTTAATTTCATACTTAATTCTAAGAGTCAAATAGATACAAAAAATTTCTTTTTTTCAGTTCTTTTTCATTGGGTTAATTGTTTCATCAAGACTAAATTTCTCTTCATGATCACACTTTTACATTAGCGTAATGTATTTAAAAAATTAAATTAATTATTTTTAGTGCTAAATTAAAATCCGAACAAGAGTAATTAGAACAGAAACACAGACTTTTATTTTTACCATTATTATACCAACACTTTGAGTTGAAGTAAGAGATATTTATATATAGTAAAATTTTTTGAATATAAAATAAATTAATTCAAATATAATAATGAAAATTCTGATGTATCATGTATATATACAAGGGTTGTAGTCATTAATGTTAATATTTCAATACTTCAAATATAGATCAGGTGTGTGTATACTGTTTTTTTTTTCTTATTTTAGTATTTTCAATCAATGCAATACAAAATAATTTCAAATTTAAAAATATATATAAATAGAAATTTTCAATTTATTAATAGATTTTATGAAAAAAGTTATTTAATATTCAAAGATCGATTTATATCGAAGTCAATTGGTTATATATATATATATATATAACAAATTAACAAAATCGAGAGGATTCAAGCAAGTTGTATAAGCAACATTTTTATTAAAAAAATTTTTATTTGAATACCTATAATATGATATTTAGATTATACATCACTCACATATTTATATGATATATTCATTTCAATTTTATATACATATATAATAATATTCAATCACACTTACATTGAGATACAGTCAGAAGAAAAAGGAGAAAGAGATGGATGGAGTGATTTTATTAGAAACATGAGCACTATAAAATACAAAAGAGGTAAAGGAAATATAAAGCAGGTAGAGTACAACAGCTGTGCATAAATTGAGATTGACAGATCCTAAACATAGACAAATTTTCCTTATTTTGTTGGGCTAGAATCTGATTGATTTGCTGGTTTAATTTGCTATAATTGCAGCTCTTTAATCCTCAATGACTCTCTCCATTAATGTTGGCACTATTATGGGGATTCTCATCCTTGTCTTTGTAGCAGCTTTGCATTTCCTTTTCTATCCAGTAATTACCACAATTTCTATCCAAGGATAGTTGGGTGCGGCTAATATCCTCCCTCAAACAAGGCCAAGGTCGAAGGCAGAGTTTGGTCTGAAAGTGCAGGAGAATAGCCTTTGACATGGGTTTAGTGAAGAGGTCAGCAACTTAGTCATTGGCGGGAATGTGGTGAGTGACAAGAAGGCCAAGGGCAACTCATTCCCGAACGAAATGATAATCCTATTCTATGTGTTTGCTGCGGGCATGAAAAACTAGATTGATGGTCATGTGGAGAGCACTCATATTGTCATAGTAAAGTATTGGAGGGGAGGCAAGTGAAATGTGAAGATCTTTTAAGAAGAATATCAACCACGTGAGTTCAGCGGGCAGTGTTAGGCATAGCCCTATATTCAGCTTCAGTGCTGGAGCGAGAGACTGTGGGTTGTTTCTTGGCGCACCATGAGATGGGGTTTCCTCCAAGGAAAGTACAGTAGCCAGTGGTAGAGCGCCGGGTGGTAGGACAACCTGCCCAATCTGCATTAGAAAAGGTAAAGAGATCAAGTGTAGTGTTGGAAGTAAAGTAGAGACCGACATCAATAGTTCCTTTGACATAGCATAAGATACGTCGAACCATTTTTAAATGCATAATAGTAGGAGAATGCATGAATTGTGACATATAGTTAACACTATATGAAAGATCAGGACGAGTAAGAGTGAGGTATTGTAAAGCTCCAACAAGCCCATGAAAGTAGCTAGGATCATCAAGGGGAGTGTCATGTGACGTCATCTTGGCCTTGGCTTCAAGTGGTGTGCTCATTGGCTTACAATCAACCATATTAGCTCTTTCAAGGATAGTAAGAGCATAGTGTGACTGGGATAAATGGAGGCCATTAGTTGTCAAGAGTATCTCAATTCCAAGGAAGTGGTGAAGAGGTCCCAAGTCCTTCATTGCAAATTCAAATTGCAGTAGTTGAATGAAGTCAGAAACTAGGGAGGCAGTGGATCCTGTGAGAAGTATATCATCTACATAAAGGAGGAGAATTAGGGATCCTACATCAGAGTGCAAAATAAATAAAGATGGGTCAGTCATGCTACAAAAGAAACCAAATTTAAGAAGAAAGGAATTGAAGCGATCAAACCAGGCCCGAGGCGCTTGTTTGAGGCCATAAAAAGCCTTTCGGAGTTTGCAAACATGGTTTGGGAATTGAGGATCAGCCTTTCCAGGAGATTGTTCTATGTATATGTTTTTAGAAAGCACACCATGCAGAAAGGCATTTTTTACGTCGAGTTGTCGAATGGGCCAGTTCTGAACAAAAGCTATAGTGATGATTAACCAGATAGTCCCTGGCTTGATTAGGGGAGAGAAGGTTTCGGTATAGTCCACTCCATCAACCTGGTGATATCCCTTTGCAACAACTCGAGCTTTGAGGTGATCTAGAGACCCATCAGGTTTGAGTTTTGGTTTGAAAACCCATTTAGAGCCAATAACATGCAAGTTAGGGGTGCGGGAACAAGTTTCCAAGTTTGATTTTTATGTAAGGCCTCAAGTTCTTCGCCCATGGTAGCCTTCCATCCAGGATAAGCTAAGGCTGAACGAATATTATGCGGGTTGCGTGGAATGTCGACACAGGGCGTGGTGATTAAGGCATATTTAGGATTAGTCTTTACAATGCCGCGTTGTGAGCGAGTAATCATTGAATGTGCAGGTACAACTTGGGGTAGTTGAGTTTGTGAATGTTGGGGGGAGTACTCAAGGTGCTCAAGTTCAGGCTGTGAGGACTAATCTGGTTGAGCAATGGGCGCAGCAAAAAGCTGTAAGGCAGGAGAGTGCACTAAAACTGTTGGTAGCGAACTTGAGCACGGTGGAGTGGGAGCTGTTGCTGTCAAATCTGCACAAGAGTTGGAGTTAGTATGGGGTAGCCAAGAGTCAAATATACTAACTACATGTGGTGTAGGAGAGGGAATTGTATTATGGTGATTAGTCTTATATGGAAAAAATAACTTATAAAAAATAACATGTTGTGAGATAAAAAATTTCTTACTAGAAGGATGAAAGCATTTATACCATTTGTGTGTATCACTATATCCAACAAAGACACAAAGAATAGTTTTTGGATCAAATTTGTGACGTTGTGTGTCCCAAGTGTAAGGAAAGCATTTAGAGCCAAAGACTCGAAGTGAAGAATAGTTAGGAGGTGTCCCATGCAAGGTAAAGTAAGGAGTTTCAAAATTAAGAGAAGAAGATGGGAGTCTATTAATAAGATAGACAGTTGTAGTAAAAGCTTCAACCCATATAAATAAAAGGGTACCATTATGAAACAACATAGTCATACCTAGTTCGCATATTGTTCTATGTCGCCTTTCAACCATACCTGTTTGTTCTGGGTTATATGGGCAGGATACCTGATGAATAGTACCTGTTAAACGAAAATGAGTTGAAAGTTTGGAGTTGATGAATTCACCTCCTCCATCAGAATGAAAAACCTTGATTTTTTTTGTTAAATTGTTTTTTAACATACTGTTCAAATGATAAGTAACCATTAACAAAATCAGATTTATGTCGTAAGGGAATAATCCATGTATACTTGGAGAAGTCATCAACCAGGCATGCATAATATTTGAAATTACCAATAGATAAGATAGGGGTGGGTCCCCATAAGTCACAATGTATTTTTCAAAGATAGTAGAACTAGAATGCTCAGAAGAAGAGAAATGTAATTTACTAAGTTTTCCCAATTGACAACTATCACAAAGATGTTCAGATTTCAAAGTTCCAACTACATCAATTAACCCTTTATTCTTTAGTAATTGTAAAGCCATAGTTTAAGGATATCCTAGTCGCTGATGGCAAATGTCTGCTGATCCAGATTTGAAGCAATGTGAGAAATACAGTTCAAGTAAAGAGGAAATAACATATAGGTCACTCCTTACGCCTCCTTGTGATTATTGGTTCCCCTGTTTCTCATTCCTTAACACAGTTAATAAGAAATTGTTTTGTTAGTTGGTTTACAGAGAGCAATTTTTTTGTTAAATCAGAGACAAGTAAGACATCATGAAGAGGGAGAGTAATATTCTTTTGCTTAATGAAGGAATCTCCAATACCATGAATTGGTAGAGAAGAACCATCACCAATAAGCACAGAATCTGTACCTGAGTATTGTTGAATGTTACTCAACATATTCGCTTTACCTGTCATATGATTGGAGGCTCCGGTGTCTGAGGTCCACTCTGTTTCAGCAATGGTGTTGTCCAAGGTGAGTGCTGCAAGTGCTTGTGGTATATCATCAAATTGAGTTGGTTTCTTGGGCACCCACCAATATATCTTTGCTATATGACCCACTGTGCCACAATATTGACATTTTTCATTTCGATAGAGCTCTCGTTCTGCAGGAGTCATACGACGCTCTCCCAGTGGCGGAGGACGTCTCTGTTGGGTGGTCAAAGTGGAGTGGTTTTTATTTTGGTTACTAGGTTGTTGAGCCTGAAACCCTCACCCTGTTGATGTCAAGGCTTAAGAATCCCCATGATGTCGAGAGGAAAATTGATGAGATCATTGTTGTTGGCCATAGAAGGCCATTTGAGGAGCAAAAGGGTTTTGCACATTGGTACGACTGGAAAACCAATTGCGCCGCTGATCAAGGCTCTGGAGTTGTGAGATTAGCTCAGAGTATGATGGCCTTGAAGGTTTTAGCATGGTTGTTGTGAATGTGTCATATTCAGGACCAAGGCTTATGAGGAGATAAAAAACTTTTTCTTTGTCTGGGACAGGTTTCCCAATTGCAGCAAGGTTGCCGCATAGGCCTTTGAAAATGCGAATGTGTTCTCCAATAGTTTGATCCTCTTCCTTGCAGAGGTACGTAATTTGTTGATGGAGGGTGAATTCACGTTTTTGTGAATCTTTCGCATATGCATCTTTGAGAGCGAGCCAAACAGCATGGGCAGTGTCTAAGTCAACAACGAGACCAAGTGTCTCCTCAGAGAGTGTTCCGATTATCCACCCTCGAAGAAGACGATCTGACTTGCGCCAAGCAATGAATTTGGCAATTAATTTTGGGACAAATTGTTCTGAGTTTGTGGTGTTGTTGGGATCTGAAGTGGTATATTGAGTTGGGGCTGGGTCTTCATCTGTTAGGTGAGTAACCAAGTCTTGGCTTTCTGCAAGGGCTAAGGCTTGTTCACGCCACAATGGGTAGTTTGTAGGGCTAGGTCTTAGAGTGATGAAATTGCCGACATTGAGGGATAGAGAAGTCATGGTTGCAGGTAGGTGTTCATAGAAGCTCTTGATACCAAGAAGAAAAAGGAGAAAGAGATGGATGAAGTAATTTTATTAGAAACATGAACACTACAAAATACAAAAGGGGTAAAGGAAATATAAAGTAGATAGAGTACAATGACTCTGCATAATTTGAGATTGACAAATCCTAAATATAGACAAACTTTCCTTATTTTGTTGGGCTAGAATCTGATTGATTTGCTAGTTTAATTTGCTACAATTACAGCTCTTTAATCCTCAACGACTCTCTCCATTAATGTTGGCACTATTATGGGGATTCCCATCATTGTCTTTGTAACAACTTTGCATTTCCTTTTCTGTCCAATAATTACCACAATTTCTGTCCAAGGACAGTTAGGTGCGGCTAATACAGTCTACCCAAATATCATATTTTGAGTGTACAAATTTTATTTTTCAAAAGATAAACTTATGCTTGTACTTGTTTGGTATATACAACATTGCTCTCCTCTTACAAGTCTAAAAACGTATCAAACATAATAAACTCGTTAAACTAAACTTCAAAAAAACTGATACCTTTTTCTTTTAGCAGTGTCACTCTCTTGCTGCTTAGTTTTGCATATAAATTAAAATTAGTGATGGTATTAATCTATATTACTTTATGATCCCCTCAGAATCGCCTATTGGTTAGATAAGCCCAAGTTATATCATGACTAGAATATTATTATTATTATTATTATTATTATTTGTGGGGCTAGAGAATTATATTATAATAATTTATTATAACAAGTACGAAAAGTGTTATATTTAATAGCAAGAACAACTTGAGATTGCATCCAATGGCAAAACTCCTTTGTCAAAGATTTTAAAATACAAGGAATCGACGGGGATTCCACTGCTGTGAGAAGTCAGCCTTCGGATTCTCCGCTTTCAAAATGTAAAATATGCAACACGCATTACGCCAATTGATTCACCTTGTCAATCCCGAATTCCAATTATAGCCTTGGATTTTATTAGAATTTGGAACCAACAACGACGAGCACAACACAAATACACATATCATGCAAGGCCTTCATTCTCGTCAATCCACAACCTAAGATTATGTCATCAACATAGCAAAATGACAAATAGTACATACATTAGTGTACTCGAGGTTACAGCCATGATTCCAAAACTCCACAAGCACATACTATATATAATCGCTCTCTCTTGCTTCTTCTCAAACCTTATATCTCCACTTCAACCAACTTGATTATTCTTCTGAGAATATATATATATAGTTAGTTATACACTTCTCAAACCTTATATCTCCACTTCAACCAACCCTCTTAAGTCTTACCAGAATGGATCACTTACCATCAAACCTCTTGCCCAACGATGCAAGCCCCAAGTGGATGAACAAGGGGGACAACACGTGGCAGCTGACGGCTGCTACTCTGGTGGGTCTGCAAAGTGTTCCTGGCCTCGTCATCCTCTATGGAAGCATAGTGAAGAAGAAATGGGCGTTGAACTCGGCCTTCATGGCCCTCTACGCATTTGCAGCGGTTCTGGTTTGTTGGTTGGGTTGGTGCTATCAAATGTCATTTGGTGAGAGGATCCTTCCATTTCTGGGACGTCCAAACGTGGCCTTGGACCAGACATTCCTTCTGCGCCAAGCTTTTTCAGGGAACATTCCCAACGCCACCATGGTCTACTTTCAGTTGGTCTTTGCTGCCATCACGTTGATTCTCATAGCTGGGGCGTTGCTGGGGAGAATGAACTTTCATGCGTGGATGTTGTTTGTGCCACTCTGGGTCACCTTCTCCTACACCATATGTGCCTTCAGTATATGGAGCACAGATGGCTGGTTGTTCAAGATGGGCCTCATTGATTATTCTGGTGGCTTTGTTATTCACCTTTCTTCTGGGGTTGCTGGTTTCACTGCAGCTTGCTGGGTATTATAATTTACAGCATGTTTCATGATCTCGCCATTAGAGTAATGCTATATTGTCAGAAAAAAATTAGCTAGGATTTTGTGAGAATTTTATTTCATCTGATAACAATCCTTGAATTTCTAAGTAATTTTTTATGACAGTGTAGCATTACTCATTTACTTTTTTAAAAGTAAAAATGAAATTAATGAATGAATGAATTATGATAATATAGAGATTGTGGGGGGAATTTGTTTGCAGGTGGGACCAAGGGCAATCAAGGATAGAGAGAGGTTCCCTCCAAACAACATACTTCTAATGCTGGCTGGGGCTGGCCTACTATGGATGGGATGGACTGGATTCAACGGTGGAGATCCTTACACAGTCAGCATAGATGCATCTCTAGCCGTCCTTAACACCCACGTGTGCACGGCCATGAGCTTACTGACTTGGCTTCTCCTTGACATCCTCTTCTTTGGAAAGCCTTCTGTGATTGGTGCCACTCAGGGCATGATCACGGGCTTGGTTTGCATCACCCCTGCTGCTGGTACCATGCCTCACAATCATATGTGATATGTCTTATATTTTAAGAAACATTACATAATGCTTCAATTCCTTCAAGTATTATAACTAAATTTGTTAGATAATCTGAAACATTGATTATTTTTATTTATTTATTTTGACTTTAGGTGTGGTGCAAGGTTGGGCAGCAATCTTAATGGGAATGATGTCTGGAAGCATCCCATGGTACACAATGATGGTCCTGCACAAAGAAATTAGGCTCCTCAAGCAGGTGGATGATACCATGGCAATTTTCCACACCCATGCCGTGGCTGGTTGCTTAGGTGGCATTCTGGCTGGCTTCTTTGCTGACCCTAAGCTATGCCGTCTCTTCTATCAGGTACCAGATTGGGAGCACTATACGGGCCTTGCTTATGGCATCCTGACAGGGCGGCCCAAGGCAGGGTTCAAGCAAATGGGGGTTCAGCTCCTTGGCATTGTGTTTGTGATACTGCTTAATGTCACCACAACTACCATTGTGTGTTTGTTGGTTAGGATCATAGTTCCACTGAGGCTGCCTGAAGATGACTTACAAGTTGGGGATGATGCCGTCCATGGTGAGGTTGCCTATGCATTGTGGGGTGATGGAGAGAAGCTTGAGACTACCAATGCCAATTTGGGTTTTGAAACGAATCATGAATGGCCAACTGTGGAACAAAATACTTGGAGTGAAGTTCAGTTGGAATGAACAAGCTCTTCTGTTGGTTTTGTGATTGTTTTGAGAGAAAAATAAGGTACTAAGGTGCAATCAAGTAGGAAGAAGTGGTGCTGAACTGTGAATTTGGTTGCAAAGCCAGGATGTCACTGTTGACTGTCCAGCAGGATTGTAAGATGACCCCTTTATGCATTCGCCTTTGAAATGAAAGTGTTTTATTTATACCTTTTGTTGAGACGTTTTAAATGCTCCAAAATGCTTTTAGATCATCGATGCTTCAAATGGCTTTTATCATTGATTTTGTGTTAAAACCACTAAGGTTTATTATCAGTAACTAGAATAATAGGTAAAATTTGGTACAATTAGTTTTTACAAACTTGATATCTAATTTGTATGTTCCTCTATTTATGAATTTCTATGGAAGTGTAGTCGATAAGATGAACTATATTTTTTTTCCTTTTTTTGGATTTGTCTGACATGGACTTAAAAATATATGGCCTATTAATAGATTAATAATAATAAATTATTGATTTATTAATTAAAAAATATAGTTGAGATTAATTATTTAAAATTTTATAAATTTTAATTAATAATACTCAAATTCATATATAAAATTTATTAGATTTTTTTATGAATAATTATATATAAAAAATTATATATTTTAATTGATAATATTTATATAAATCTAAATTTGTATATAGATTTTGTGAGATTAAAAAAAAAAGTAATACATTCATATGCCCAAACATAATGAATTCATAAATCATAATAGCGAACTCCTTACTTTTTTTTTCAATTTCTATTCCTAGACGTTTTGTTTTGATCTTTTATTTGAACTGTAAGAATGACCTTAGAAAACTTTGCCAAAGGCATCTTTATTGATTTATTAAGGTAGGGCCAACATAAACGATATGATGTTCAGAGAACCAAAAGGGAAAAAAAATGGGAACAAGAACACCTTTTCTCTCTTTTTCTTGAGAAAATTAAAAACACCTCTTTTCAACTAGGCTTGGCACTCTCGAGTCTCAAGTCTTGAGGTTAACGGTATCTTTACGTAGCCGCCACAAGCAGACAAGTATTCTTCATTTCCCTTCTGTTCGAGTAGTCACAACTATAAAGTGTAAGCACGCTTGATTCCGGTGCCATTGTATGTTCATACAGATCAACACAAATCAAATATACATAAGGGGGGCGCCCAGTTTTCAATTTACATTAGTCTTATTATTTATGGACAAAATAATAATAATAAAAAGTATGCAAAATATTTTTATGGAAATTTAATGCCACCTACACAACTTGAAAAAAAAATAAAATCAAAATACTATGTGTAAAATGTTGGTTAGTGAATCTTCTATCAAATCATTTATAAGGACAGATATTTGGATTTTTTTTTCTTATAATAGTGTCATTAGCTGTACAATTACTAATTTTTTTGTTTCTTAGTTGAATGTCGGGATACAATTACTAATTTTAATTTTGCTACAAAAAAATAAAGTTTTAAATGGAATATTTTTTTTACAAAAAGAAAAGCAAAAAAGACCACCAAAATTCCAAAAATGAGCTAGTGATGAATAGTTTACAAGGAATCATACTGTTACCACAAAAAAAAAATCTTTGTACAATGTCATTGTCAGCACAGTTTTAAGATGAAGAAGAAAGATAATTAGGAAATCAAAATATCCTCAGAGCTCAGAGAGAAATTAAAATTAAAAAAATTGAATCCCTCAATTAATTAATAGTTAATCACTTGTCTCGTATCCATATCCAACTTGTTACTTGTTAGCTTGCTCTTCCGAATGCCCAAGTCATAGTCATCTGAATTCGGAAGAAAACAAAAACAACGAAAAGCACCTTCGCACCAGTGTCTTCTTAATGGTTAGCAGGGTTTACAGGCGTGAAAAAGACAAGACAAACAAGCAAAATACCTAAAATTATTATTATTTTTTTAAAAAGACTTGCTTTTTTATGCGTATATAATTTGACGAGTGGGCACAGCACAATGTACAAAGAAAAACGGCTTTTTCGAAGAATAGAATAGAAAGCAACCAAAGCAAGCCAGCTAGCACTCGAGAGTTGAGAGTGTAGAAGCTCTTTTTTATTTTTATTTTTCTCTCTCTCTCTCTCTTTCTTTCTTTTCTCACTCTGTGGGAGTGGAAGAGAATTCGAATGAGTATTATTGCTTAGTTTTAGTGCTACTGTGCTAGTAACGTGTGTAAATCTCAGATCTATTTATATTGGTTACGGTTAATATTAAGCAGAAGGGTGGGGATTTTACTGGATGAGTCTACTTAATACTGATGGCGTCTGAAACGGCGTCGTCGGCGGATGAAGAAACAATGGTTGTTGTTTCTGTTGCAGGAGCTGGAGCTGGAGCTGAAGGAACTGATAAAAGAGGCAAGCATCGGATTCTTGCCGAGTTGAAGCGTCTCGATCAAGACTCCAAATTTCTTCAGGTTAGTTCACTCCTCTCTTCTTCTCTCACTTTTTAACCTATTTATTTATTTCTTCATTTCTTTCCCTCTCTTTTTTTTTTGGTAAAAAAAAAGAAATTAAGAAATAAATAAATAGGTTGCTACCATGTATACCAACTAATATACTATAGTTCATTGGATTGGACTTGACTTATACTAAGAATAGTGAAGCTTTGGCAATGTGGTTACTGGGGAGGAAAATTGTTATAGAATTTGGCAGCAATTTGCTTCCTTTATACTAAAAATGGAAGAGACTATTCAACGATATTGATGTGTAAGTGTAACTAAATATGAAATTTTGGATTTTGGTTAACATAGGAACCCCATTTTGATCTGGTTTCAGGGTTATCAACTTGCCATCATTACCCTTAGTTTTAGCAAAGTATGCCTTGCCTTGCCACCACAATTTCCCCCTCCTCTTTATAAATGGCACATTTCAAGCCATCTTACATGAATTTCCATTTCTTGAATATACATGTTCATAACACGGGTATACTGGTTGAAAGTTGAAAATAACAGCCAAGTAACAGTGATTACTTCCCAGTAATCTGCATGTACCCTCTTGATCTTTCTCTATAGGGCTATATAGATAGGGTTCCAATTTGTCACAAATCCCTAGTTTGTTAATTCTGAAATTCTAAGTCATCAGTGCCGTCGCTGCGACGGTTCCTTTAGAAGTCTCCTTGTTAAGATATTTTTTAAAAGATATATCGAGTAATTCTCCTTCTTGTAGCTCCTTTCTGATTTCATGCTTGATAAATTATTGCAAAGGACTCTCAATGTTTATTGCTCCTCTCTGGTAATTCTAATATATGATAGTCATTCTCATTATTTTTACCATATCATCAGTCTTGCAATATATATATGTGGACACACACACACACACAGAGAAATACACATTTGGATCCTCTGTGATGGCAGCAATCAATTTCCTTTCTTAAATTGCTTATAAATAATAATACATACTTACATAAGAAGGATTAAGAGTATAGATCTTATCAAATTAGTTTCACTACTTAACTAGTTCCAGAGCTTTTACGTAGTGCTCCTTATTTCTAAGCTGTGTAGTTTTCTACTTAGTGTGGCATATTCTAATGCTATGAAAATTTATTGCCCTATTTGAAATTATCTTCACAGTATGTGGACTGCTACTTGCATTGCAAATTGACAAAATAGCGTATGCTTCTAAGTTGAGAAGAATCCAACTTTCATGCATAATGCATGTATCTTCCTAGTAGGTATGGACAGTTTATCCCAAAATATTTCTGGGAAGTTAAAACATATCTAGGACCATATGGATTGTTTTTCTTCTGAGAAATCTGAGCAGTTACTTGAAATTTCGGCTACCTTCTTTTTTGTTTCCTTGAAAGTTAGAACAAGAAGATAGAAATTAAAATAGAACAACTTATACAGGAGGAATAATGATCTATCATGTGTCTGCCTTCTGACTTCCTAGCAAAATTTCACGTGGTTCTCAGTCATTTGGTTCCCATAAATTTGTCTGTCTTGTCATAGGGTGAATACTTAATAACTGGTTATATTGCATTGCTTTTCTAATTGCTTAGATCAATGTTAGACCATTTTACGAAGTTGTGTTTTCTTTTAGTGTAAGCCAATAATGAACTGCTGTAAAAAGTCACTTATCTCTTTTAGCTCATTTCCTGATTTCAACTCCTCATTCATTCTGATATTATGCAGGAAGAATTGGAAGAGCTTGAGAAATCAGAAAATGTGTCAACCATATGCATGGAGTAAGTGCTGACTGAACAGTTGTTTCTCTTCTCTGTGAAAGAAGAAATAAGAAAATCCTGATAAATAGTTATAGGAGAATTATAAATGGTCTTATTTCCAAATTCCAACATATGAAATAGATAAATTCTTGTTGGATTTGCCCATTCAGCAAGTTGTAAATAGGAGTTTCTCTGTTGACGAACCCTTTGTCAACTTGGGGCCTCAATGCACCCAGCATTGGTTTTTTCTTAGCTTCCCTGAAAAGTTTATCTTATTTGTCATGTGCTATAATATATAAGGTTTAAACAATTTCACTTGACATAGTGCAGCTTGCTACAAAATATGGAAAGTAGGCCTGATCCACTACTCCCAGAGTAATTTCTGTTACCTACATCTTTACTTTGTATTAAATCTTGCTTGTAGGTGTAATTCGTAACCATCGGTTTTCTCTAATAAACAGAATACATGGACCTGTAAACCTGTTATGGGATAGATGGTTTGAAGGGCCTCAGGATCCACAAGCATGTAGATGTTGGATACTTTGATTTCACGCACTCTATCAGTCGCCTAGCGTTGCAAATAGGACGCCACACGTTACTGCATAAAAGTGATTTTGGAACTTTGGGAAATGTTTGATGACATTTTATACCAGCCACACTAATTCTTTGATGGATCACTGCTTTTATTGCATAAGATTCTGCATCGAGTACTGCTCTTGTGAAATCACATTCATTTACTGCATTCAATTGATAAGTATCATTATTTGTGATTATACAGTACATTTAATCAGATGCCTACTGTTAATGCGCCTTGGTGGTAACTGTTATGTGTGTGCATGAGTCAAGAGACGGCATATTATAATTTTTAACAGCACTCAGCCTTGAAGGAGGTGGCATTTGGAAAGTCCTGAAAAAGGTTTGATGAGTTATCAACTAGACCTGAATGAGAATGAGTTTTCTGGCAGACCTTATAGGGGTTGGCAAAGCATAGAAACGCTCATAATCCCCTCATCTCACAAGCAAATTTGTTATGAAGGATTTTGTAATCATGTTGTTTCTAAAGCCTTCTTAGTGTACCTTTTAACAAACCTCTGCATTCTCTATCTGCCTTTTTTATTTTCCTCTCCCTCTCTGCCACCGCTGCACAAAATTGCTTACAGATGATGTTATGTTTGGATTGTTACCTTTAAATTCTTTTCAGGTTCAACAAAATGGATACTTGTAGCTGTACTGTAGCGTAATACTCATGAATAAGTAATTAGAAAAAGTTATTTTAAAGTGAATTTATCTTTAAAATGAACAAATAAGAATGTATTTATTTTTAAATTATTCAGTAAGTTGAGATTTTGATGTATTTTATCAAATTAAGAATAAATACGATTTTATTTGTAAAAATATGTGTAGATAAAGTTTACACAAGTTGTATAGATTAGATTAATTATTAATTGATATATTGTTATTTTTAATATAAAATAATTATATGATACAAGATTTTATGAAAATATTCAAGTATTGATTCGTCTAATCTAATTGTAGATAAATTTACTATAGAGAGGAACTTTATATATAATATCTATCCCGTCATCTAGACCGCTGCCCGGCTCTGGTGCTAGTGAAGTGTTAAAACGCCACTAGGAAAGGAAAATGAACCCGACAAGAGAGTAAACAAATTCTATGGGCCACTAAATAGCAGCCTTGTCATTAGGAACCGATGAGGGCTTTTGGGCTAAACAGAATTTGTCCGTCGGTAACGCTGATATACATTGGACTGCTATCATGCCATTGCAGATAATGATATTGGGCAATAGGGTCAATGTGGAAGTTGCAACAGCAAGCAGTTTGAGGAACGGTGGCATCATATGATGAAGATGGGGTTTCAGGCAAATAGTGGCGACTGAATTGGACCTTGTCAATGCTATTGCGAGTAATAATGCTAGTGAAAGTAGTAATGGTTGACAGATATTTTCGTTTAGATGTAACGACTTTGTGTTTATGTATTGTTGAATTGTTGCATACTTGTATGTTTTCCAAACCCAGCAATAAGTAAGAATAATCTGAAGTGATTTTGATCGCAAAGAAATCTAAAACGGGATACATTCACTTTATTATCGTCAGAGATAGACAAGTGTCGATTTTTGCGTAGGAGAAAACTTAAATAAAATTTTTTAAGTGTTTGGAGTATTTTTCTCTAATAAAAAATATAATATTATATATTTTTTTTATAATTTATTAATGAAAACTTTACAACATAATGATTAAATAGTTAAAAATTAAAATAAATATTATATTCTTATTAAAAAATAAATCACATATCATATTTTTATTGAAAAAAAGTATCACAATCACTTAAAGAACTTTATTTAAATTTATTCTTTTTTGGAAGGCTTATGTATGTTTTGGTCCGAAAATCTTTTCTCCCCTATGTCCCGCAAAATCAGTTTTTTAACATTTTCAATTATAAAATTTATTCTTTCAAAATACTTTTTTAAAAAATAATTATTGACTAAGTATTTAAAATAAATTCCAGTTTGTGCTAGACTGAACCATAAATGCAAACATCTTAAAGATTCAGCATTTATGCTCTATTTGAAAGGAGATAGAAGGTTGATATTTCTGAACTAGCAGATAATTGTGGGGGGCATATACCCAGCAAAACGAAAGAACACGAGTCAATGTTTTCTGGCCGTAATATCTACTCTCTTTTTTTTAATATTTCTCCATCTAACAAGTAAGAGAATAATTTTTTGAAATATAATTAAATGTTTAAACAAAAATTTATTTCAATAATATTATTTTTATATATATAAATTTCAACATCAAATCTAATAACACATATTTAAAAACTCGAGTACTTGCTAATCGGAAAAACACACATTGGTTGATCTACTTACTCCTTGTCCCTGGAGTTAAACTATTGCTCCATCTCAATTCTCAAGTATCTAAAGTGCGCCTCGCCTGCATGTAAGACTGACAGACAAATGAATAAAGTTGTAGTAGTGGCCGGCAAGCCCGCCACCTAGACAGCATTCAGATAGCCCATATAAATCCAAATGTTTTACCCCATTTTCTATAAGGATTAGTTGGAGGCTATGTTTGTTTACAAATCACTGTATTAATTTAACTTTGAAGGCCTAACAGCTAATTATATGTAGTTTGTAATATTACATGATGAAAATAAAAAAGAATATTCATTTGAGTCGTAAAATGATATCTTAAGATGTCATTGCTAAGAGAAACAAATTATTGTGCCACTAAATTATGTGCCACTAGCAAATATTTTCAGCAGTGAAGCTCGGCCCCTCAAGGTGTACAAATGGAACTCTTTGGAGACGTGATATACACCATTTTTGTTAGAGAGTAGTTTGGGTGTTTTTCTTTGTATTTTTCTTATTGTATACCAAAAAAGACATAAGAATTGAGATCCTATTTTTTGATAGAAGTAACATAGTACATAAAAAAGGAAATTTTTATATAAATATAATTATATCTTACCCACACTCACTTAAAGCCATTGCATGTAAATATGTGTGTAAGATACAATTATATTGATACAAAAATTTCTCCATGAAAAGACCATTGCATCGTCGTCGTCAGCATCTATATCAAAAAGCAAAAGTTGGCTTTCTGAACTCACACTTAATAATAAAATTTATGAAGAGCTTTAGTTCATGATTATAGTACGAGGGGAACATTCACATTTAAAAAAAAAAAAAAAGAGAGGAGTACATGAAGCATGGACTATAGAGTGTGCACGAAGCATGAAGCCATGTTTTGCAGCCTCCAATGAAGTGCCCAAATAAGTAGAAAGAGAGAGAGAGAGAGGAGCATGTGAGAATGGCTATTATCGATGAGAAAGGGCACTGCACTTGGCCACATCAATGGGTACGCGTCCCAAGCAAATTAAAATGGGAACATAACCCCTCCCACTAACCCTTTTCTGGGCACATCTCATTTGTACAAAAGGACCGTTGAGCATCATTTTCTTGTCCTTTTCCCATCGCTTTCACCTTGTTCTCCTCTTTTAACTTTATAAATTAAGGATTTTTTAATGAATATTTTAAAGATATTTGTTAAAAAAATTAAAATAAGAATATTTTATAAAAATACTTTTTTTAATTTTTTAATTTATTAAATACTTTTTTTTTTATAAAAAATAATTTTGGATTTTTAATAAATATGCTTAACACACTTTTTAACAAAATTCATAAATTAATCCATGTTTCAAAGTTTTTTTTTCTATTTTTTATGTTTAACTGCTTGGAAGAACGAGCCAGACAAGTGTAACCAGCCTTAGCTAGTATCAAAACGTCCATGTTATTGGCTAGTTGCCTTCCGTTGAAGGAAAACTAGAATAAACACATACCAAGGTGTGTTTAGACTATAGACTTGTTTATATCATATTGTATAATTAAACCTAATTCTATTCCATTTCCATCTTGGGCTATGCCTAAACCCTATAAAATGTGACCTCATTCGTAGCAGAGGACTGTCCTCTGTTCTGCGGCAGTTTCTTTCTTTCATCTTCAGAATGAATCACTCGTCTAGCCAGCTAGACTAACAATCAAGCTGAGTCTACTATCCCAACGGATTCCTCACCATAATGTATTAATATTATAGCTATTTTACTAAATTATAATATAACAAGATTTAATCAAATTACATGATTTTCATAAATATCTTTGAAGGTAATTATTTTTCCATTATTTCCTTTACGGTCGGTATGAAGTTTTCTAGCAAGTTTAAATTCACCGAATTGACATTCAGGGAAAGGCAAAGGATTAAAACTAATCGAGACATACTATTTGCGCGCGTTATAATCACATATTCATATTCATATTTTATTCACATATAATATTTCAATACTAACATAGTATGCACAATGTGTAGCGCGTAAAATTGTTTTCTCAAATTAATTGCAGGTATAATAATTTTATTGATCATACTGATTTGATTAACAAGCTATTTTATCTAGTGAATAAAACCTGTATATGTATATTGTCATTCTCGTATAAGATTTCTAATTTGCATCTTTGTTTTTTGGGGTCAATTTTTCAATTTATCTATCAGTTTTCTAGTTTCTTTCTTTGCAACCCTACTGTAACTGGTATTTTTTATAAGAACAAATTTTCCAACCTTTAAATAAAAGAAAACCTTGCTGAAAAAACTTATATGATCATACTGTCATAAAGTGGAGATTATATATAAGAACAAGATCTAACAGAAGAACACACTAATTGTTCCCCGCATATCATGTGCATAGATTCATCTTTTCTTCTTTTTCATCCCTTATCATCTTCTTTTGGACTTTGGTTCTTTAATTACCCGTTTTCAGGGAAGAAAAAACACAAAGGCAAAGGCATGTGAATGTTAGGAGACTGCTCTCTTTTTTGGATATAAACAATATGACTCTTGTTTTAGATTAGGTAATGCTTATACCTTTATCTTATAACTGTCAGAGCATCAGTAGGGTAATAATAGAATCAAATTCCACAGGGAAAAGATGATTAACCTTCCCCACTAGATGACAAGGATGCCAAGTACCCTTGCACATGAAGAAGAACTTCTACAGCTTTCTTTTCCTCTTTTACATTATCAACAAGAACATGGTAATTAAGATGCATAATCTTTCACCTTAATTATTACCCACAATAATTCTCGCTATGTTGCTTATTCTTTGCACTGACTTAGATACAAATACATATAACTACTGAAGTTGAATAATAGGGAAAGGCATAATATTACATACACAATTTTTATATTTACAATTATACAAGTAATTTTATTTAAGATTGGGCAAACAAAAAATTCCTGAATTGATATAGAGTTATATATTTAATCATATAAAAAAATACTCGAGTTATATATTTAATCATATAAAAAAAATTGCATCATGAATAGAATCTCTCTAAATCACTCTTTGTACATAGATCATCATTTTTCAAAAAAAATTGCATGAATAGAATCCCCTTCATTTGTACCCCATATATATATATATATATATATCCCCCTCATATATAGACAGTTATTTTCAGATCTTGCAAAAAGCTAGAAAAAAAAATGCCTTATATGGTATTATCTGCATCTGCAACGATAATTGGGTAGAAGGATATAATTAAGAAAGTTTATGTTCTCTCTCATAATAATATGTTTAATATTATAAAATCAATCTATTAGCACAGATTTAATTTGTATATCATATATTATGTTTGGATTGGATTGAAATATTATTTTAGTAAATGTACATAAAAAATTTCTCCTATAATAATACTCCTCATGGTCACAGGCAGAGTTCTTGGTTTCGTTGTAAATGTAAGAAACTGCCTCAGTGCCTCTGCCTTGATTAAGTAACACGGCTAATGAATTGGTACCAAAAGGCAAAAACAATTCCTGCAGTGCATGGCGTAAAAGATACCCAAATATATAAGGAACAAATTTGGCGAAGTTAGACACATATACATACATAAAAGAAACAGAGAATCCATGTGAGTGGGGGAGAGGAATAGCAGTCTTCGAAGTGGTCCAACTACTCAACCCTAGATATATAGAGGAATCAGAATCCCATCTATCCTTCATCATTGATTCAGAATTCCTATATCCGTTTCTTCCAATCAGCTAATTTCTAGAATAATATATCAAGACAAGACTTGTCTACGCCATATATAATATGATGACTATCTAGTTATACGCACATTTCCCTTGAAATATCATATTAAGAATATAAAATATATGTTTAATAAAATATACACACACTACCTCTTATATGCATTTTCGTATTTTTTTTTATGAAAGTTATCTGGGCACTCCCTAATAATATCTTGGTAAAATCCCTGGCTTGGGATTTGGTGATAACCCATAAGCGTAGTTATAAATAAACTTATGGCAACACCCTCATTTGAGGGCACTCTTTCAAGTTGAGAGTCATTTGTAGTGCCCAGGTTACATGATTCATTCACTGCCACCAATAGTTATATTTATGTTATGTTTTGAATGAATTTTAAAGAATTACACGAATAAAATTGATAAATATAATTTTTTTTATGTATAGTGATTGCGATAGTGTGTGAGGAATAAGTGTATGTAAAAGATACTTAAACATTTAAGTTAGATTATATTCAAGATGAATAATATTTAAAATTAAATGTATATCTTTATTATCATGTGTGATATTTATAAAAACGTTTTGATTAATAAGAATTATAATTAAATTTACATTAAATACTATTAATTAAGATAAATATCTAATAAAATTATTATCTTTTATAATTAATTATTCTATTTATAAAAAATATAATTAATTCTAAAAATTCTATTTAAAATTTATTTTCTCATACATGAGCATATTACATCAAATTACTCATAAATCACTAACCGTAAACCTGACCCAAAAAATATTGTATAAATAAATAAAAGGGGCATGGCATGGAGAGGAATGTGAAATGCAGTGTAAGCCATGTTAGGAAGAATGTGTACGTTGGAAGAAGGTCGGTGACAGAACATGGGAGTTTCAGGATTGGGAACTGAGCCCTCTTACCACTTTCATATAACCACAACATGGGAAATTGAGGACGATGGGGACCGCTCTTTTTTCTCTCTTCACTTAAAATTGCTCTTCTTTTTAATTTTTTTCTTCCCTTTTTAATCTTTTTGCCCTTTTTGTGTTAAGTAATGTAATACTCCAGTTGCAGCTACTTTTAACTAGCATGCATGAGTATATGAGTTTAGCTAAAACAAAGTTATGTTATAGAGTCATGTTCATGTGTATTGTTTGTAGTGTAACTGTGAGACTGTGACTACAAAATGTTGCATGTGTTTATATAAAGTCACATCAGAAGGTGTTAGGATGAGATTTCTGTTATGAGATAGGTGGAACTGATTATGCATATCTGAAATGCATGTGATTTAAATAAAGGAGAAAAAGTGAAGAAAAATAGATATTGCTGCTTTTATTTCACAACATGCATATATACATTATTTATTATTACTAGAGCAGAAATGTAATCAGAAAGAGTGAAGCTGTGAAAGATAAGTGGAGCTTATGTATATAGAGGAGTGTACTCAGACAAATAGGGTCACATGGATCAATCAGAAAAGAGCTAATAGGACAATTCACATGGGATGGCAGCTTGACCGCATTTGTGATGATAAATCAGTATATTATATAGCAGCTTCTGTTATCTCTATGAATATTTTAAGAGGCTGTGCAACTGAAGAAGATAGTTTTGGCAAAAAGGAAAAAGATCCTGCTCTTCCTTTCGGGGAATTAATATCTGTGTGCACAATGGTTGCTTACTTCCACTAACTGCGTGTACGGGTTTGGTAGAAAGAGGCTTTATGAAGAGGTTTTAAAGACAGCAATAATCAGTGAGCTATGCAAATAAAATTTTAACTAGCTCGTTGAATATATTGATAGTCAATATGGTACTCTTGGGGTATTCATGTGATCATCCACTAGTTATTATTAGCATACACATATATCATGGGTCCAGATTTTGAATGTATTCCCTTTTATGCAAACAACAGCCAACATCTGTAAATTTGATTGCTAAAAACTGCATATAAAATCTAGAGTGAAAATGTGTAAATCGATCCTAACTTTGCTTTCCTCAATCAACTCAAATAGAACCACGCCTTTGACACCAAGCACAACTCCAGATGCTCAAATTGAGGATTTAGTATCTCGAGCTTAGGTTTACAAATATTGATGTACGGAAGTTTGCCCCCAAACAAGCATCCAATTTGCATAACAAATTGCCATTTTTCTAATAATGTTCAGAATTTCTCTTGGATTAATTGCAGCAGATTAGATAAATCATGTTATTAATTGGAGTTATAAACTGCTTTCTAAAATTCCAATCAATATCTTCAAGGATTGCATGCATATCATCTGGTTGACCTAGTATAAAATATAATTTTTGTGCATTAAAACACACACAAATAAGTTAGAGAATTATTTAGATAACGTAAACATCTTATTGATTGAAGAAGCAAGCGTGTATATCATATATACATCACACATAAACATAGCTTAGTAGTACTAGTAGATACTAGATAGTTCAAATTATATCGAGGGGAATCCCCCAACAAGATATTAGTTAAGGAAAAGCTGAAACCCCCAAAATGGATACTAGTTAAATATGAAACTTAATTCGTCCTCTGAAATCATAACAAACAAGTTAAAAACTCATTATTTTATACAATTTTGTAGAACTTGATCGGCTGGCGACGTTGGAATGAAAGTTAGGCCATCAGATCGATTTAAATGGAAATCAGTGCCTCCACGCCCTATTCCTATAAATATATGAGAAATGATTTATTCTTTTATCTAATTTTCTAATTAATCTTCTTAATTATTAAATAAAAAATATTAAATATTTTTTATATTTTTAAAATATTAGATATATTTATTTTTTTAATTTAATATTAAAAAAATTATTAAGAGAAACTTGTTAGAGGATATTGAATTACTCTAAATATATATATATATACGGCTGTCCAATTATATTGAATTTCTATCTTCAAAATTTAAGAGCTATAGTACAAGACAACTCACTTGAGTCTTCACTCTTCAGTTCAGAACATAATTATTTTAAAAATAATAATAATAATAATTTGAGGAGTAGCACTAGGACTTGAACTATCACTTTCTAGTTGTAGCTGGATTGATCGATTGTTATGAATAGGCAACAGGTAATAATTGTGACGAGGACATCAGTGAAATAACTCATTCAACTTGACTTGTTTTTAATTCGATCCTTCTCCCACTTCCTAACTTCATTCAATGACATGTCCCAAACCACCCGAACTCATTCACTCACAATCAATTTTTCTTTTAATCGCTATGTAAGTTTTGGTTTTTTAGGGTATCCCATACCCTTAAGGTCTGAAACTGATCCCTTTGAGCATTATTGCCTGAGGTGGAGCTGCTGACCCAGCGCTTGAAGTGGTGCTCGGCCAAGAGAGATGGCATGGGTTAGTTTATTCTCATACATGGACTTACTTTCACGTGTAACAAAAAGGCCCAGCCACGTGCTAATCTCTTCTGCAGATTTCCAAGCATCCGTTCGCTATTAGTTTAGTGTTAGTGAAGCCGTGATTGCTTCCGCTTTGTTTTTTTCTTCCTTGAAAATTTAAAAAGAGATTATTATTATTATGAAAGCAAAAAGAGAATAAAGAAAAAAGAAGCGGTGGAATGGGAATATGCTGTAGTCTGTAGAGCAGAACTTATGCCATGCCATGTTAGGTTCTAAGTTGTAACTCCATTCCAAGACCATTTACGTTGAAACGGAATGAAACCTTAGCTTATGTTCCTAAGCTTCTCTAGTCTCTCACTCTCATCTCAAGATGCAGTCACCGTATCATGCTTTCTAATTGGCCGTACTATCATACTCTTTCTTTAATATACTAGTTCCCTTAATAAAACCTCAGTTCTCCATTTCGCCTTGCGTTAAAGGATTCAATTCAATGGCTTTCATCAGTAAGGTGTACATGATGAAGGGCTATGATTTTTTTGGGATGGATGAGGATACCCTCCATTCCCAAATGAAAATTAAACCCTTGGATCATTGAATTAATGAATGCCCTACGTATGGATATATACCATCAAGCCACATTATCAACTTCCATGATTGGACCAAAACTGTGTTTTAATTTTCCCTTCTCAAGTCCCCTACGGACAGTTTTCACGTTGTGGAAGAATGCCTACTCATACTTTTTGGATATGTGGAACAGAGATGGGCAGCAGGGAACAAACTAAATGCTTGGTAAACTGTAATGCCGATGGAGCAAAGATGATGGATGGATGGAACATAAAGTACGTTTGGCGGAGACACGGAATAACATTAAAAACTAATGGAAGTTGGTGAGAAAAATTGCCGGTTACATATCATATTATTTTTGAACGAATATCATTTGTTTTTATTTTTTTTTTCTTCTTTGCTTTGTATTTAAATTTTGATAATTATTTTAAATTTAATTATATTTTATTTTATTTTATTTATTTTGTATTTATCAAATTTAAAGTGAAATGATTGAAAAGAGAAAAAAATAAAATAATAATTTTTATCTGTTATTTTTATATATATTTACAAAATATTATAAAAAAATTTTTTTTATAATAAATAAGTTTAAAAAAAAATTTATTATAATTTTTTATAAATATATATAAAAATAACATAATATAATTGTGTGTAATTATGATTTAATAGTAGATAGGATCCATAGATATTGAATCCAACGGCTTAAGGCGTTTGGGGACATAGAGAAATTCTACGTTCAAGGGCACAAAAATGTAGGTAGTTGGAATCTGACACGCAGGCAGAGTGCGAGCATTGCCCACGGTGGCTATGCTGCAGCTCCTCACAGTGAAAGGCCTCGACTCGACTACCTAAGTGTAAAAGTGTATAAAGTGGGCGCGCTGTTTTCTGTGCTACTAATTGCTATACATAACCTCACTCAAGGATTAATTTTAAACAAAAATTCATAATAAGTGATTTATTTAGGCTGGAGGACACGTTAGGCATTGTGGATAAAAGTGAAGGGCAAAAATATCCTTTGGCTCTCCCCTGCTCCACCCCTTTTAAAGGACCAGAAAAGCGGGAGTCTAAGTATGAGATGAAGGCATCATCAATGTGTGATGAGAGGGAGAGAGCGAGAGAATAGGGGAATGTGAATGCCAAAAATGGAAGATTCACAATCACAGTGACAATACAAATACAAAATCAAGCCAAAGAAGAGAGAGTGACAGAGCGAAAGCGAGGCAAAGAAAGAGGAGAAAATAAAGGAAGCAAAAATGACGACGGGTATAGTACGCGACCAGAACCTGGAAAAACATATTCACAAGCAGATGGGGTGCATGTCTGGGTTCCTGCAGATCTTCGATCGCCACCAGATTCTTACCGGAAAACGCATCCACTCTGTCAAAAGACTCCCTCCCTCTGCTCCTCCTCCGGTAATGCTAGCTAATTCTTCACTTCTCTTTGCTTTCTGAAATCCCTCTTGTTCGTCTCCTTTTCACCAGATTGTTGTGTTTTTGCAGGCATCGGATTCGTTGCCGGAGCCGGAGAAACACGGTGTCCCTCCTGCCGGTTCGACACCTTCCCCTGAGCGCGTGAAACAGAGTCCGGCGAGAGAAGCGCAATCTCAAGCGAAGGTGTCTCTTTCCCTTCCGGTTCTGGAATTCAAGGAAGGGACAAGGTGTTCGTGGAAGTTCTCCAGAGAGGCTCCCAGGCTGTCTCTGGATAGCAGGGCCGTCGTGGATGCCAAAGGAGGCCTCCACCCGAGAGAGATCCGAACCAAAACGACATCGGAGAGTGAGGGAGAGAAACAGCGTCGTTCAACAAGCGTGATTGTGAGGCTGATGGGGCTGGAGCCTTTGCCGGATTTGGATCCTGAACCGGCGAAGAAGGCGGAGCTCCGAAGATCCGCGTCGGAGTCGAGGGTCTCCAGAGATCGGTTCTTGGACTTGAAACAGTTGCAACAGCAGGATAGCATTTCCAGCAATGTGGTCCGTGAGAATAATGATAATGATGATGGTTTGTGTTTGTCCAATGGCAGAGTTGAAGCAGATCCAACAGAGTTTAGTGTACGACATGGGAATGGGAAGAGAGAGGGAGGCAAAGCTCCTATCAGACTCAGACAGAGGGGAATAGGACAAAAGAAGAGTTTCTATGATTCTGCTGACTTTTTCCCAGAGCCAAAACACACCGTTTCGGTGTATGGAGAGATTGAGAGGAGGTTGAAGATGCGAGGGATTGACGAGCCTCTCAAGCATATCTTGGAAGCCCTGCAGCTCAAGGGTCTCCTGCATTCCAACAAGCCCACGCCTCCAACCAACCACTCTCCCATTGTGCTCATGAAGCCACCCAGATTGAACCCTTCTCCGCCTTCCAAGGCTCGCCGGAGTCTGAGCCTTGCCAATGAGATTGATCATCGGAGTATAAGGACTCAAGCCAGAGGCAGAAACTCGACCTCACCTACTGCCACCAACGTGAAGACCCCCAACCGGAGGAAAGTGAACGATGGTGGTGATTCGAGAAGGGTGTCTCCGGTTCATTCACCCAGGATAAGCAGTAGTTCCAGAAGGAATGCAGGTGGGTCGCCCAGGATGAGAAAAGCGATTGATCATAAGGAGGAGAAGGTGTTGGGTGTGGCAGAGGATGAATCGTCCACCATTTCAGAGAGTAGCTTCAGCACCTCTTCGCATGCCGATACAGAGGTGTACTACCTAGTATATTATTATTACTGTTATTGATCATCATTTATTTCATTTCAGTAATTAATTTAATTGTTGAATGCAGAGGTACAAGTTTTTGGAGGAGTACAAGGAAGGACGGAATCTACTGGATAGGTGCGATAAGCTGCTCAACAGCATAGCGGAAATAACAGCAGCCAACGAGTTGCAACCCAGTCCAGTATCGGTGCTTGACTCCTCATTTTACAGGGACGACTGCTGTTCACCTTCCCCAATAACCAAACGCTGCATTGATTACAAAGGTCAGTGAATAAGTTCATTTTTAGTAAGAGAAATGATTTATCTTTTTACTTAATTTTTTTATTAATTTTTTTATTTGCTTGTGTTATTGCTTACATTAGAGTTCATTTTGGTAATGGGGAATGGTGACGTCTTCTTGTCTTGTGCATAGCCAAAGTTGGCCGCCTATGATATGTTATGTATGGTTGTCTTGGCCTTTTAAGCACCTACCTTTCCTTCCCAATTTACAAGTACGAGAACAGTGGATGGTTTGTCCTCTCCCTCTCCCAAAATCCCATCCTACGTGGACCACCAGGGCATGATGATGTGGTACAACATAACATTACTTGGTTCATGTCACTACCTCAAAACTTCTACTCGTACCACAATCACGTGGAACTGAACTGAGTTCGCGGCCTGAACACTCATCACTCAACAAAGAAATAATCCGCCAATTTTATATTTATTATTTACATCATAATATCATATACTATGTTTTCTTCCGGTTAGTTATATATTGCTTTTTTAAAAATAAATTAATTAGTTTTGTTTCTTGTTTAATGTAATTGTGAAAATTAGATTATTTTAATAATTAATTATAATATAATTTTTTTATTATAATTAATTATAAAAAATTATATTTAAATATGTTAATTAAAAATAAATTTAAATTAATTTATTTTAGTTTAGATAATATAAAAATATTAATTTTATGTATTAAATTATTAAAATAAATATAAAATAAAAAAATTATTTAATTAAAAACAAAATAATATTTATATCTCATTATTAAAAATAATCTCAATAACTAAAAAAAGCTCAAAATTAAACTTTTAAAAACAAGCTGTTGAATCTCAATTATTTGATATCAACCGCTTTTTGAGCATTTTCCCAAGCATGTGCCGGTGGTTTGTCAACAGCTTTTTTAAGTAACGTATGTTGGGGGCGGATTAACATGCTTTTAGTTGATAATAATGAATTTGGTGAAATTACATTACAGATCAAGCGGCGGAGTCAGAAGATGATATGTGGAATGCAGTTTTGTATAGCAGCGAAGCCAAATCGGAGGAGGCATCATCGAAGGATTGTGATTTCGTTTACGTGTCGGAAATCCTGCGCGCTTGCAGTTACTTGCCAGAAGACAGCGACATTTTTCTGTTACTGGAGAAGCAGCAGTGTTTGAAGGGGAAGGACACCTCAAAAGCTTCGACGCTGCAGAGGCGGTTGATCTTCGACACCATTCACGAAATCCTGAACAGGAACCAACAGTTGCCGCCGTGGAAGGCGGTTTCGTGGGGTGAACAGACGCAGCGGATATGGTCGGAGTTTCGGAGGATCCGAGAGAGGGAGGAGGCAGAGGAGTTGTTCGAGGTGATATGTGGCGTGTTAAGGAAGGACATGGCGGAGGAGATGAACGGATGGGGAGAATGGCCAATGGAGATGGGAGATGTCGTGTTGGACATCGAACGCCTAGTGTTCAAAGATCTCATTGTCGAAACCATTGGAGAACTGGCCTCATTTGCCACCAAATGTAACAGAGTATCGGTGCTTCGTAGGAAGCTGGTGTTTTGAATTTTCAATCAATGAATGAATGAAGGGAAAATCGAAAGAGAAACATCAAAGAAAAAAGAAAAGCAAAAAAAAAAAGGATCGCACACTTGTTTAAATTTTCGCGCGCTTGCTTTTTATTTTTTATTTTTTTGTTGCTTGCTATCTTTCTAATGATTTTAGTTACTTTTATTTTTGTTAATGACCGAGTTAGGAATTTTTAATCTGAAATCTAGGCAAATCTGGCCATGACTTTCTATCAATATTGAGATTAAAAAAAATGTATTCGATTATTATTATCTGCGGTGGATGGTTAATGCTATGCTATGCTGTGCTTAGGATCTCAAACGTAATGAACCAGCTGGGAAAAAGAAACTTTGTTAATCATTTTTGTTTTGTTACCAACTGGCAATTAATGTCAATCGGCAAACTACAAAGTGTTAGCCATGCTTGAATTGGAGGGCAAAATAAAAACGTGTGGATATCGGCTTGCTACTTGACTAACTATAAGTCGTGTTACTATCAGCTTACTAATGATTAAAAGGTTTTTCCCATAATCTTGGGAAACAGGCGGCCCTACAATACAAGACTACAATATTGGAGTTGCTATGCCAAGATTAAAATTAGCGTGCAGCTCTATTGATTGGACTTCGAAGCGACAGAAGAATTGATTTTTTTTTTCTGTCAGCTTGAAAGATGCATGCGACTTATGCAACAACTTATTGAAGTATTATTGTTTAAGAAGACGTTTTAAAAATTTAGGACAATTTATAAACTTCAATCTAATAATTGTTGTTACTATTTTCATCACATTTAAAAGCATATAATATTTTTTTTGGTGCATATTTAAAAGTATATATAATATAATTACAAAGTATGTATTGGGCTATTTTTTTTATACAAAAGATGATAGATTATAGAAAAGACAAATAAAAGCATATTGAAAATGTAAAAATAGGTTATACATTGTATGAAATTCGGAGAAAATTTTAGGTAAGAATTTTTTATCTTTGGCATATAAATCACTTTATGACATGTTTAAAATTATGTAGATCATGTTAAAAATATATATCTCTAATAATATAATTTTATACATATCAAAAAATGATATGCGTGCTTAAGGTAAGAAGTTCTCACCCAATTTTTTTTCATAAATTCATACTATTTCATTCGTAAACAAAACTTGACTTTTTGCTAAATAGGAGTACCTCACCCTCTCTCTTAAAATCTCAGCATATCGTTTTTATTTTTAGTAACTCAAATCAAGACGTCTAAATTGGAACATCTAATATTAATATTAATAAGCAGTATGTTTTGGACAATTTTGAATTATTTAAATATGCGAATGTGTACTCCTTTTGAAGTAGTTGTCAATCTCTGAACAATTGAAAACACGAATACTTGGTTAATTCGTTGAGTAGTGGCGGTCTCTTGCACTTCAAGTTCATGTTTCTCTACTGGCGATGTCACTTGGTATGTGTATGTGATGCAAAGCAAAATATTGAGGGAAAGAACATGCGAAGTCTCAATTCACTAGAGAATACAAGCAAAAAATATCTGAAACTGATATTTTTTTTTAACATTTAACATTTGTTTTAAAAAACCATTTCCCCGCTGTAAAAGATTCAACTCCACCTAGTTACTCAATAATTGGATGAGCTCGAGCTGCCAATCATCTGATGACATACCCCGTCAGTTTTGAACTTTGTATCAGTAGTCCCTTTTTTTCATCTGACAAAAGAGATAACGATAATTGAAAAATATGTGGCAGCCTTGATGGGCATCACGCTTGTTTTGAAATTATAGAAGCAACCTGGAGACACACCTATTAAGTTAGTTTTGTCCAGTTTCGGGCACTGCAATGAAAATGGTTTAATGCCTAAATTTCCGATTGGGAAATGCCATGACAAACTTGGATAAGGAGGTATCAAGAGTTCTGGGTCCTCTGTGTCTCATCAGACCCTACTCTCCTTGTCTTCCTTAACTGAGTCTGCCACATGTTCAAATACTCGTGTGCCCAATAAATGGTATATCACAAGCAGCCTTTGAAATGACATGCACTTCACTGCGATGGCACATGGTTAGACATTTATATCAGTCTGTTGTGATGAAAATGTTAAATCCGAAAATGAGCAATATATGTATCAATACACATAATATATCTTGATGTATACTTGATTTATGCTTCCATTCTTTTTGTTCTGTTTTCTTTGATAGCTCTATTTCTAATTCTATTTCCATCCTTAAGACATGACAATTAATCCAAATGTGTTATCCATTTAAGAAAACAAGACCAAAAAACAGTTGAAAGGAGGAAGTACTAACTGGCCGATACTTGCATAATTGGTTCCTTAATTAGTTACAGGATAGTTACGTTAATTGCTTGATGGCAACGCTTTATCTAACCTCACTCGTTGGTGCTCAAATGTAGTATGAGAACAAGGACATGATGCAGACCCAATAATTCATAGTCCTATTCTATGATCCTCCTCCTTTACTTTTTCTTTCCTCAATTATAGGGCGATAGGTGTGGTACAACTTTGAATGTATACGTTTCTGCATTCTGTCATGTGCAATGCAAGCCCCTGACAAATGTCCACAATATTATTATCGAAAATGTTTCGTGCATACTGTTTTGTATATACCATTTCTACACCAATAAATTTGGTTAATAATGACTCAATTATTAGATAACAGTGTGTATTAATAGACTAATAACCTCTTTTCAACTCATATTTGGAAGATTGGTTAATTGAAAAATGTAATAATAGTGTACATTAGTTATGTATGAATAAATTCTTAATGGACCATGTTTGAATTTCGATTAATTGAAAAGTATAAAAATAGTGTACAGTTTTTGGTATGCAACTAACAAAATTATATGATTATGCAGCAAAGGTTCAGTCTTGGTGGGGCTGTGACAAGATGGGAGCTACCTCAGTCCTCAGCTGCAATTAGTACCAGAGTACCTGACTTTCCAGCCTTTCTTTTTTCTACGTGGGCCTCTCGACCTTACCCTTTTCTTTTATTTTTTCTATAGTAAGCCTCTTGGCCCATATCTCTCTCCACCAGTCATCTTCTTTCACTCCCTCCTTGGTCTTAATTCACCATCCCCAGCCAAATCCAAGGATTACTTGACTTTCATTTCGCAACTTACACTTCATGCGGTAGGCTTCCTAGGTAGAGATATCTTATCTATCTTTAGAACTGCAAGAAACTAAACTTCTAAACAAGAGCAAGACGGGGTTTCGTTTGTTACCCCAGAAGGGCACAAACTTAACGATGCATGCGCGAAAGAGATCTGGATGAGTGAACTGGCAGTCGCAGAGGCACATGACCCTGCTCAAGAGCTCATTAAATATGTCCCTTCCTTTCCTTGTCTTCGTTGGTTGTCATAGCTATTGGCTACTCTTGTCTTCACAGGCCTTGTCTCCTTCTTTAGGGGTCCTTTGCCATATGATAAATGCACTCGCCAATGTGAACTCGTTATTGGGCAACACTTGGGGGCTTTGCCTTGTTTGTATTTTGTACACGTCGATGGTTAAGGTAATATTTGGTATATTCATAAATATGAGGAAATGGAAATTTTTTTGGTAAGAAAGTCTGGATGGCCACAATGTAAAGAGTGTTTGGTTTGTGTTTTTAGTGGATTTTGTTTTCATTAATGCTCTGGATTGGGTTCTCGATGTATGAATTTAGAGCAACTCGACTCATTAGGCTAGCAAACTAACATTATTATGCGCATGAAGTAGTTGAAGTGTAAAGTGTGACTTACTTGATAAAAAGGAATATTCACCACAATTCGGTAAAAGTAAGGAGAAATTTGTAAGGAATAACAATTTTTACCATTGAAGGAGACAATATTTAATACACTGAATGTAATGATTCCTCACATCTAAAAAATATTCCTATATAAAGGTACTCAACAAAGGACCAAAGTATAACATAATTTTCAATTACACATACTTTCTTCTTTCCACATTTACTGACTTGAATGTCAAAATACCTTTTGTCCCTCGCTCCAACGTCGTTGTTGTTGCGCCACGTAAAAAACCATCACCTCTTACATTTTTAAGTAATTCTCAGAACTCAATTCTAAATAATTAATAATTATAAATTAAATGACACATTATTTTCATTTTTTATTATCTTTAAAGTTTTGTAAAAGAAATTGTAAAAATTAAAAACATGAAATAAATTTTTTAAAAATAAGTTTTTGTTAATTATCAATAAAAATATACTTATTACAAAGGAAAATAAAAAAAACCAAATAATATATAAGAAAAATATGAGACAGTAATTGAAGAAACAAATACTAGGTTTTTTTTACTGAGATGGACATGGTGATGGAGTGAGACTATTTGGATGAGCCTTTTATAGAAATTGATACGCGTAAAATACACTAAGAGCAAGTGTATTTTATTGCAAAGTAAAATAAGACTTGAGTCCCAATTATCGATCTCACGAGAAATAAGTAGTAATTACTAGGTTCGTAAAACTTTTAGTTATTTAGACAATCGAAAGTGTAAGAAAAACTAAAATTAAAATCAGAAAACAAATAAAGAAGAATAATGGACAGTTAAATAATGTAGAGGTAATCAAATAGAGAGAAATTAGGACGTAAAGTTTACTTGAATCCAATTAATCAGATATTCACTCATTCATGATGTAAGGTAATTTTCTTGCTAATATTCTCTTATTTGTTATTGTCCTAATGGTCATGGATGCGATAATATTCTATTCTTAAATTAAATTACATATTTAGTCATTTAGTTGAATTAATTCGAAATGCATTAAACCTCAATTTAAGAGATGAACTAATATAATAATTAATTCTATTGATAAAATAAATTAATATTTGGTCATTCACCAATCCAATTCTAGGTTTATCATATAGGTTCACTCATTGAGTGCGGATGGTTACCGATCAAACAATGAATTAATATATGTTAAAAGAGATCAAGTTCTGACAATAATACAAGTAATAAAATAAATCCTAAGAGTGTGTTTGGAATGCAAAAAATTGAAAAATGATTTCATTTGTAAATCAAACTTAATTAAATTTTGTGTTTAGAATGTTAAAAAATAGGAAATGATTTGATTTTTAAAATCTCATGGATTTCATTTCTTTTGTTTTTTAAATTCTATCAAATTTGATAGGATTTGTTAGGAATTGATTTGATTTGAAATAAATATACTATTTTACCCTTAATAATTATCTCTAACAACTTCTCATAAGGGTTAAAATGTAAAATGATAAAATCAAATCAAATCAATTCTCATTTTAATAAATTCCAAACACAAAATTTGATTTCTAAATCAATTCAAATCCTATTTTTTTTAAAAGTTCCAAACACAAAATTTGATTTCTAAATCAAATCAAATCAAATCATTTCTCATTTTTATTCATTCCAAACACACTCTAAAAGAAATTACATTAATCAAATTCGAGATAAAAATCAAGATCTTCCATAGCCCTAACTATGAAATTAGCTACTTATATTCAATACAAACAATCTCAAATCACAATACAAATCTATGAAAAGAAAACCCAAATAAAGGAAAAAATTAGAGGGAAAGAGAAATCAAAACCCATTTTACGGTGATTATGATCTTCAAGTTTTTAAGAATTAAATCATCCCTTCGAACCGTCTTCCAAGGATTCATGGCAATTCTCTTTTCTAATTTGTATCTTAAAGTTTACTGTCACAAAAGTGTCTCTCGGAGTTAGGAATTTTTTGCGTTTTTTTTTTGTTTTTAAAATTATGGCGTAACTCTTATATTTATATAAAATAACGTATGCTATTATGCGATCAACGCCTAAGCGGTGGCTTCTGGGTGCTCAAGCGTTGAGACCGTAAATCAAAAACGCGTTGTGTACTCCCAGAGAGATTGGAGGCTTTTCGCCATGAGCGCTAGCTCTTGGGCACTTAGGCGCTAAACTATCAGAGAGAATTTGTGTTTTTATTCCTTATAAAAATTGTCTAATATTCTTCATATAAATTTACTTATCAAAAATAATTAAAAATAATAAAAATAATAATAAAACTTGAAAACAAAGTTTAATAAAAAAATAAAAAAAATCAAGAAAATGAACTGCAAAAATATAAGATTTTAAAATTTCATCATAAATTAAGGTTTATAGAAATAAGCTAACTAGGTTGTAGTTCAATTGGCAATGGTTCAAGTCTTTAAAATTTTGATTTTAATGTGATGATTATGTCTAAATTTAGATTCTCCATGAAGTCTCCTATACCTATTGGTTGAGGTATTTGCATTTTTTTTTGTACTAAACTTTATTAGGGCTTAGTGGAGGCTTAAGGGGATTTTCATTGTGGAGCCCAAGGAAGAAAAAAAGAGGAGATGCTTTATTAGAGGATGTTGAACCCCACCAAAAACTTCAAGTAAATGTATTAACTAAATGAGCAAAGGTTATGGGATAAGGTGTTTACAAGATTTTACTAATGAGTATTCTAAAGTAACTAGTTAAAGAGTATTTAAGACTATTTATTAAGTGATTCTAATTACTTAAAAAACATTAAATATTTTTTAAATTCTTTGATATATTAAATACTTTATTTTTATTTATGATTCCTGCTAATGGCCAAAGGGTAGTAATTAGCAAAAAAAACCTTTTTAATATACTAAAAAAAATACTTTAGACAATAATGGGCCGAATTATTTGCGGAGACCCTTACAAAAGGGGCTTGTGGGCCTTGATTGAACTAAAGTGCATGTTGGGTTCAATTGAAGTGACATCCTCTATGTCCAAAAGAGAAAAAAAAAAAAACATACTGTTGCGGTTTCTGCTTCATAACCCACGTTCCTTCCTCCTTCGGCTTTTTCGAGAATACTGAGGTTATTACTGTTTCCTGAGCTGAAGTGTGACTCTTCCAAGGTATGCTACTACTATGCTTTCTTTTCATGCCAAATCTTTCACTCAACTCTTTTTGGTATCGTTTTCATCTTTGATGCGCATTTCTTTGTGAAAGTGGTAATTGCAGACGTGGGAAGGAAAAGAAATGATTAGTTTGCTTCCTGTCATGCAAGATGAAAAGTAACCGTTTACACGTTTTTCTTATTCTTAGCAAAATCATGATGAAAAACATAGGAGATAAGACTTTGGATTTTTATTTTTATTTTTATTTTTTTAAATAAACACACTGTTGGTTGAGTTAGTTTGGTAATTTATAAAATGATTAGAGGGTCTTGTCTTGTGTCTTGCTGTGTTAGCAGGTTATTAGGGACTCCCACTTTGCATATGGTACAGTCCAACACATTAGAGATGCCAATTCCATCACTCTGATGCAACTGCAAGACAGACACCAAGGCTTTTCTAGAATATTGTATTTTTTGCATCCTGTTTTTATGTGCCCACTGCCCAGCACAGTAATCTTTAATGTCCCTCTCGTTTCTAGTGGGTGGGAGTGGATAGATGGGGTTTCTCAGTCCAACACTCCAAGTCATGATGAAGAAGTTGCAGGGGACCCTTTGCTTAGATATTTTCTACTGAAAACCATAATCCTGTGCTATAACAACATATGATAGAAATAGGGGGGAGGGGGGGTGGGGATAAATATTCCTTTGCCCACTTACTCTGCTTTTACATATTTGAACGCCTTAAAAAAAAGAACTTTCAGACTATTGAAATGATGGAAATCCACTTGCAGATGAAATTTTATTGGCTCAAAGTGCAATGGAGCACTTAGTTGTTCTCCTAATGAGAGTGAAGCGATGGCTGATGAGTCTCAGCTTTGGCAGCATACAAAAGGTGGTAGACACTCTTGTTCCTTCCTTGCTGACCTGAAAGCCTACAAGAAATCTTCAGTCAAAACACTTCTCACCCAAAATGAAAACTATTTGGTATTGCATGAGAAATAAAGGACACTAATGATGTCATTCCCAATCCAATCCTCATCACACAGTAAACAATTTCCCAAGGCTCCAGTTTGAATAAATTACTTAATCCCAGTCTGAAAAAGGATTGAAATTTTGCAGTTTTTTGGTTTGTCTGAATTTTCAAGCCCGAATCCAATGCTTCCTTTATTCATCAGGTAGTTGCCACTAATAATTCATGCTGGAATTTGGCAAGTGGATACCAATATATCGCAGTTTTCTACTTGAATCGCAGATGAACAAGTTAATGTGTCCATAGAAGAAACAAAGTAGATTCGTTTAACTATTAGTGTTTGGCATAGAATGATGTTTTTTTGAAATTACTCTTTCCATACCTGCTGCATTAACTTAGGCAATTCGTTCCATGGTTTTTCTTTGTCTTGCCTGCATGATATATGAACAGACAATGTTAGTTAAACTAGAATAAGTGATAACCTTCTACCTTATTTTTGAAGTTTCTTAAACCACTGTGTTACTTTGGCAAACTGCAATCAAATCTGGTGTTTACACAGTTCACTAGCTTTTGAAGCTTTAAGAGTTGCCATGTAAATGAATGCAAACAATCTCATAATAAATTTATTACATAGTTTGTAGCATGGTTGCTTGAGTGCTGGATCATCAGTTGATGCTGGGGGATCCTGGCCAAATATCATTTCACAACTCATGTCATCAAAATCTGCAAATCAAAAGATACAAATAACAATCAGACGTATATATCCATTTAAGTTTTTAATTGGATTAATGGGATTTAGTCAATCATTTAATTGTAGGATTTCAGCAAGTAATTAGCATATGCAGAAATGACTGTTACATAATGTTGATTCTGTCATCATGATGTAATTTCAATGGTTTTGGTGAGCTGAACTCATTTTTGTGGTGGGTTCATGAGAAACAAGATGTCATTTATGGAAAACTGCACTATGAAGTTTAACGTACGGCTATTATTTGGGTGTCAATTTCTTTATGACAAACATGCAATGTGTGTATCATTTATCTATATTCTGAAATTCTCAAGCCTCAACTAAGTTTGGACGGGTCTACTTGCACCCTAAGTGGTATGTAAATGGGGCCCTCCATTGAATTGAGGAGGCTGGAGCATCAACCTTCTCCATTTAGTTTATTTTTGGGTCACATTGGTCACATTTTGCCAATTTGAGAAACATACACATAAAGAATGTATTCCTTTTTCTTTTCTATTTTTTGCGGCCGTCCTTAAAGCCAAGAAGTTCATGGCATAAAAGATTAAATTAAGCCTCTCGAAGTGAGTTCCATAATAATATCAAATAGAAGTTTCTGCAGTAACAAACTAATTAAATTAAATCGGTGTCTCAAAAAATAGAATCGTGCTTGACCATGCATCTGTGCTCATGCAAGTAGTTGAGAGCATACTTACTAGGAACCATGTTGAGTGGCATACCCAGAGAGTCCTTTATAAACGATTGAGATGGCATTTTGCAGAGATTGGTACACATCCCTACACAATTTGTCTCTTCTAAAAACCTGCACATATTGTTGTTTAAACAAATTTTTGGGTGGGGCAGGGGAATATGTTAGGTTGCTTGGGTGAAATGATGGATATAATAGTCATGATTTTGGTATTGGCATTAACTTTGATGGTGATCATGATGGTCATGATTCGAATAAGGAATTGGATGTGGAGCATAATCATTGGAGCAGATTTTTTGAGGCCAGAGTGTGTCTTAGATTGGTGAAATGCGGACCATTTTATGTTAAAGATGTAAAGTTAAAATATAAATGAAAGCTAAACTTACCTGCATTTTTTTACGTGGACTACATTTTTTTCTCTTCTCCCGTTGATCTCCGATTCCCTCACCTTTACATGGTGAAAACTAATGGGGTTAATCCTTTTAGATTCATGAATAATAGTTTTGGAAATAAAAAGATATCTGCATACGCTTGATCATTAGGTTATTTATTTGTGTGTATGTATGCAAAAAATTGAAGAGATTGCTTTATTGACTCCGCATTATTGCATGATGTCTACAATATGAAGCAATGGCAAGCCAATTTTATATTATATTGTACCTTCTTTATGTTAAATTTTATTCAATAGGTTTGTCTGTTCTGTGGTCCCTAGGATGTTGTGTTTCAAGCTTGATGAAATGTACTAGAACTGTACACTACACAAATAGTTAATATCCATTTGATTTTATTTTTTTGTTCTATAGAATATCCATTTGAATGATTTATATCAACGATTCATCATGCGTGCTTATGAAACTAGAATTGGACATGATGTGTGAATGACACTGTACGCTAATTGGCGCGATGGCAGTGTTACAAACAGTGAAAGGGGATAACTACCAAGCCTTTTAAGCTCTGCCAAGTTGAATTTTCTTCCCAAATCATGCATCCCAAGTCTATTTACAACTAGCTTGCTACCATGGAAATATCTTATCACTTTTCTGATATACAGATTCAGAAATCTTTTGCATTTTTATAAATTGTTTAATTGTGTGTTTTTCAGGTTCTTTAGGGGCTGAACCCTGTTGGAGTTTGATGGGTAATTATAGGATTTTTATCCTCTTAATTTTTTTTCCTTGCAAGTGATTAAGTGAAGGAGAGAGATAGACACACAGAATATAAAAGAAATTTTATACATTATAATTAGATTTCACTAATAATTTTTTTGTGTCTTTTTTTTTTACTTAATCATTTGAAAGAAAAAAAATTGAAACGATTCAAATCTGTAATTATAATTTCTGACTAGCCAGTTACAGCAACTGTTTCCAGTATTCTATTAATTTTCAATAATTATATGTGTCAATATAAGAGACTGAAATGGACTCCATATAGTCAACGGACTAATCCCCAACGTGCATACCCTAAATTTCAATCTAATCGCTAGTGGAAGGCAAGGTTTACTCGTTTTACTCTGAGTTCCCTCGTGGAGTACACGATTTTTTTATTTTTTTGTTAGTTTATAATACAAAATGACATCCAAGTAATTTATCAAGTCATGAACAAGAGAACTATAATCTCGGTTGTTTACCTCGGAGGGCCCGACTAACCAAGCAAAAAACATAGTGGTGAAGACGGCAAAATATTCCCTTGCAAATTTAGATGGTGGTAGCAGTGTCCTTATCTGCCGTTGGTCATGCAAAACAAAGTCATTGCTGACAATTACAATGCTCAAGTATTCAAAATGAAAATAAAGCAAAAAAAGGAAGATGATCAACGCATTAAAACTTTTTAGCAGAAAACAGTTCAATTTGATAAACAAACAACGGAAATGTTTATGGTGATCTTAAAAATTTGTGGAGCACTATTGTTTCATGATATGCAATTATAGATATAATATTAAAATAAATAAACGGGTGAGATTAATTATTTATTACTTAATTAATAGATAATAAATATGCTCTATATTTTACATACAAATTTTTTTATAAATTTTAACTATTAATATTTACACGTAAGTAGATTCACATATAAAAAATTTAAAGTAATTTATCTTTTTATTATAGATAATTATACATATAAAAAATTATATAAATTTTAATTAGTAATATTTACATTCAGATTAATAAATTTTTTTAAAAAATTAATTAACCAATTATAATGAATAAAAACCCTTGAGCGCCAGAGCTCCAAAACATGTGTAAACGTCTCCACAAAGGAAAGGATGCAATTCTTGCAAAGAAGACATTAATAACCGGAAGAATTTATTTTCAACTCCATGAGATTGAACAATAAGTAAGAAAATAGCTGATAAAGTAGTTGAAATTCTAACAGATTGGAAATGGCTAAGTGGACCCGAAAGTCCTTAAACTAGTGAATTCTTAAAATGGAAGAAGGAAAACTTAAATACGGATTGAAGAATGTATGCTATGTTTCTATTTTCTCAAATAAATAATGCCAAACAAATGGAAGTGGGAAGTAGTTGTTGAAAAAGGCACGAGACATGAGAGAAAGCACAAGAAGAAGATCAAATGAAAAAACTAATGGACTCACAAATAAAAGTATTGGCCTTGGGAAGGCTTTGTCAAGTGCTTGAATGACAACTTCTCGCTGTTGAGTAGGACTAAATTTATGTGAAGCCAAGGTAGCTGCCTCTACCAGGCTCTCATACCCACTCTTACTGTTACTGAATCCTGCATATGATTCAAAAATGAAGATAAATGAAAAATAAAAATCTCCTTGAGATGAATTACAATAGAGGGAATAAAAGAGAAGGAACCTGTTGCCGCTTGAACGCTTTTTGATAAATGGTTAATGGCTAAGCGATCAAACCAACTGTCTTTGTAGACATTAGTTTTTCTTGTCTCTCCTGTAATGTCATCTGCAGGCCTTGTGAGCAATCCAACCACAGAAGGACGTTCTGGTTTACGTCTGAGCTTCCGATGAGCTAAAGTTAGTGTTGGACTCCTGCTCTGTGTACCAATTTTTGCGTCCATTTGTGAGTATTATGAGTTTCATTGGAGAGGAGCTTATATATAAGAACGAAGAGTGCATGAAAAGCATCTTCACAGAAAAGTTGTGCTCCAGATTCTGTCTTTAGTCCGGTTATTGGCTATTAGATGCTTTCTTTTGTCGGCTTACGGTACTTATCACAAGATGATGCAATGTATAATACTCTAGTATTCAATCTACTTATTGAGTCACAAGTTGAGTTCCTCCTTGTTTTTAAATGAAATAAACGTAGATCATGTAAATGTAGTCTCTTTTTTTTGGGGGCGGGGGGGGGGGGGGGTGTTAAATTTCTGATAGGAAGTCGTCATTTATTGGTAGATCATTTATAAATATCATTATAAATCTTTACTGAAGCTTGTGTCATGCCTGACCTTAAAGTGGGGCAACTTAAGCTTCACTTAAACATTTTAAAATACAAAAAAAAAAATTATTCAATTGTATACCTTAACACATAATATATATTTGCCTAAAAAAATAAAAACTTCATATAGTTTCTTTTGTTCTAAACAATTCTGATTTTTTCCGCCCTCAAGTAGCTTTTTATTCAAATACTTGTAACAGTAGTAGTGAGGAATGTAAAGAATGGGTTCAAAAAAAATTTCAACACATTAAGTAATTAACTGAAAAAGACATTCTCTGTAATTATATTATTGATTAGAATATTTTTCAAGAAAATAAAATTGCTATCAGAGATAGCAGTTACAGAGAAGAAGAAGAAATACAAAGTGAGAAAACAGAATCAAGGGAGAGAGAATGAGTACTCAGCTTAACCAACTTCACAACCCCATTCATTCCCCTTTTTCCTATATATAACTGCCTTTGCTCTAATTGAAATCTTTGAGCTATGAATTTACCATCCTAGTCCTTGCACTCCTTCTCAATCCCTGATCATGTGTATCAGCTGTCACATTTATCATTTTCTTACCCTATTTCTGATCTAGCTATCTGTCCACTTGGCTTGCTAAGGCTGAGTTGATTTCATTTTCCTCCACATCATGCATGATCTGTCTTGACTCTGTCACATTACCCCCCCATTATCAGTAACCTTATCCTCAAGGTTGAGGTTGGGAAACTATTGCAGAATTATGCTGGTATCTTCCCATGTAGCTTCCTCTTTACTTAATCCTTCCCACTGTACTAGTACTTGTGGTACTGCTTGGCTTCCTTTCATAATTGTTCTAGTCTGTATAATGTGAGTAGGTTGTAAGATTGGGCCTTGCTCAGAGGTTAGCAATGGTAAGGATATATACTGCTGTGAAGAATCTCCTTTAAATGGTTTTAACAATGAGAAATGGAAGACAGGATGTATCTTCGCCATGGTTGGTAGCTGGAATTTATAAGTAATAGAACCAATTTTGTCTACATTTTTAAATGGACCAAAATACTTCATACTCAATTTTTGATTCTTTCTTAATGCAACTGACTGCTATCGATAAGGCTATAGTTTCACTAATACAAAATCACCAATCTGAAACTGAACATCTCGTCTCTTCTTATCAGTTTGTCTCTTCATATGTTGCTGAGCCTTCAACAAATTTTGCTTCAATTGATCCATTATAATGTCTCTAAGCTGCAATATCTCTTGAATATCTGCTGCATCAGATGGATCTAAGACATACCTTGTTAGCATTGGAGGTTCTCTGCCATAGACAGCTTTGAATGGTGTCATTCCAATGCTACTATGAAAGGCAGTGTTATACCAGTACTCAGCCCAGCACAAAACTTTAAACCAAGATTTAGGATTTTGAAAAGTAAAGCACCTAAGGTACATCTCCAAGCATCTATTCAATATCTCAGATTGCCCATCAGTCTGAGGGTGATATGAAGAACTCGTGGCCAATGTGGTGCCTTGTAGTCTAAACAAATGCTACTAGAAATTAGCTGTGAACACCTTATCTCTATTCGAGACAATTGTTTTAGGCATACCATGCAGCTTAACAATTTAACTCATAAATAATTCAGCAACTTGTCTACTTGTATAATCAGTTTTTAAAACAGCAAAATAAGCATATTTTGAAAGTTGATCCACTGCTATAATAATAATTGTGTAGCCAAATGAATTAGGTAAACCTGTGATGAAGTCCATTGCCAAATCCTCCCAAATTTTGTTTGGAATCAGAAATGACTGTAACAATCCAGCAGGTGAACAGTTCAAAGATTTGGCTTGTTGACATATAGAGAAATTTTGAACAAATTGTTTAATTTCTTCCCTCATTCCTGGCCAATAAAATTGGTTTTTGATTCTCATTGTGGTTCGAAGTACACCTGCATGACCACCTATAGGTGAACTATGAAATTCTTGGAGAATGTGCTGTATTAACGAATTCTTTGTTGGTATTATTAGTCTTTCTTTCTAATACAGTAATTCATCTTTGACAGTATAGTGAGGATTAGACTGATTATTAGCCAAACACAATTGTATTTATTGAGCTAAATGACTGTCCTGACTGACTGTTGCGTTCAAATTTGTCAAGAATTCAGATTTTGGTTCTGACCAAGCCATCAAAAAGTATCTGGATAACCCATATGCTACCACATTATCTTTACCTAGTTTATACTCAATCTTGAAATCATACCCCAAAAATTTATGCAACCAACACTGCTGTTCTGGGGTTTGGATTGACTGAACTGTTAGATGTTTGAGACTTTTTTGATCAGTTTTGATGATAAATGGCTACCCCAATAAATAATGCCAAAATTTGGCCAAGGCTTCAGTAATAGCATATAGTTCTCTAGTATATGCAGACTACTTTTGCATTCTAGGTGACAACTTTTTAGAAAAATATGCTATTAGGTGATTTTGTTGACTCAGCACAGCCCTTACACTAGTCCCTGAAGCATCAATTTCTAATACAAAGGGCTTTGAGAAATCAGGTAAAGCTAACACTGATACTTCTGTCACAGCCTGTTTGAGTTTTTGAAAAGCTTCTTTTGTTGTTTGGTCCCAACTAAAGTTCTCTTTTTTTAGCAAATTTGTCAAAAGGGTCGCAATTGCTGCATAACCTCTAATGAATTTTCTGTAATAACCTGCTAACCCCAAAAATCCTCTTAATTATTTAACTGTTGTGGGTTTTGGCCAATCCAATACCGTTGCCACCTTTGACCTATTCATAGCCACTCTTTTTTCAGAAACCAAATGGCCTAAGTACTCCATTTGTTACAGTCCAAAGGAACATTTGGAAAGTTTTGCAAATAATCTGTGCTATTGTAAAATGTACAAAACAGTTTCCAAATCTTGTAAATGAGAAGGCCACTTTGGGCTATATACTAATATATCATCAAAAAAATACCAATATTGATTTTCTTAATTGCTGCTGAAAAACCTTATTCATCAAACTTTAAAATGTGGCTAGTGCATTTGTGAGGCCAAAGGGCATTACTAACTATTCATAGTGCCCTTGATGAGTTCTAAAAGCAGTCTTGATTCTATCATCTGGATTTAGCAATATTTGATGGTAACCGAATCTCGAGTCCAATTTTGAAAAGTATCTAACTCTATATAATTCATCTAGTAATTCATCCACTGTTGGCATAAGAAAACAATCTTTAACAATGATAGCATTGAGTGCTCTATAGTCAGTACAGAATCTTCATGTCCCATCCTTCTTCTTAACTAGTAGAATAGGTGATGAGAAGGGATTGTTACTAGGTTGAATGATACTTTCTGCTAGCATCTCTTGAACAATGTGTTCAATTTGAGTCTTCTAACTATAGGGGTATCTATAAGGTTTTACTTTGACAGGATTAAAACCTTCTAACAGTGTGATGTTATGATTTTAGTCTCTTTCTGGAGGCAAACTAGTAGGCTTGTCAAACACTGATTTATAAATATACAATAACAGGGCCAATTCAGGTTCTAAGTCACTTGGTGATGCGGATTAAAAGTTACAAATCCAAGTACAGGTTATTTCAAATACTAAATTCTCGGGAGTCCAAGGTCGATCTACAAGGAATTGATGAAGAAAAATTTGTCGACGTAAGGTAAATATTTTATCACAATAATAAAAGTGATAAAACTTAGTCACAAATAAAAAAGGATTTATTTGAGTTAGGATATCCACTCTTAGTAAATAAATTAATGACAAAATTAATTTTTTTTTATAACTCAATTAGAATCCACACATAATGGAGGTTCCAATCGAAAAATAAAACATTCAAAGTTCATTAAAAATTATATACGTAATTATATTATGATTCCTTTAATCATCTATTAACACCACCACTTATAAATGGGTTCAAGCATTCATTGTGCCAATATCTTGTCTACAACAAATCAAGATCTCCACTTTACAATGAGGGTTTCTAAATTGATTGGAAACAAAATACAACACGTATAATGACCACTTGAAAATATATCATTTAAGCACAAGAAAGAAATGAATCTAACCTTATTTCATTGCCAAGAGTTTCACCCTTTCACCCAAGTAAAATGAAACTTAGTTACTCATAAACAAGAAGAAAGGAAGAGAGAAGAAGAAGAAGAAGAAGAAAAAGAAGAAGAATATGACTTTAATTTAGAACACAAGGAAAACTATAACAAGATAAACAAGCAACACAATAGCATGATCTTTGATCTTTAAGACCAAGACTCCCCAAATGATCAGCCAATGCTCCCTTTTATAGAGGATTAGGGATACAAAATGACAAGGGGGCTGATTCATGAGTGAGTGAATGAATGAAACATTAGTGAAAAATGTCAAATGACTTTTAATGAGTGAAAAATTATGAAAATTCTTTTTCTCTGAAATCATTCAGTTCTGAAGTCATTGAATGCGTCAGAATATTGAAATGTGGTATTCATAAAAGTTGTAAGCCTAGATCTTAGATTTTAAATGCCGCCAGAATCACCTCAAAAGGCCACCTACAGCCTGAGATATGGCCCAATTACTACATAGTATTCAGGCTTAGTTACAGCTCCACTATTCTGATTTTCAAGCCTAATATGACCTCCAATGAGTCCAAATTGAGTCTTGTGTTTTTCATGAAAGTTGTAGATATGGGTCTTAAATTGCAGATACCAAAATTTCAGTTCAATCCAGATATTACAGCCCGAATTATGCTTTAATTACTGTACACTATTCAGGTTCCCATCACGAAACCCGTATTCTGATTTTTAAGCCCAATTAGTTCCACTAGATGTCTAACTTTGACCTAGAGCTCTTCATAAAAGTTGTAGCTCTCTCTCTCTTATATTTTCAACAAGGTAAAATACATAATTGTTAGATATTTAGAACTCAAAATATGGCTAAAATACAGAAATAGTGTAAGACGTAAATTATGCTAAAAAAATCAATTAAGTCCAATTTGAGTCCAAACTTACAAAACATAACCAAAATCAATCAATTAAGTACATGGAGAGTGTAGATGCTTTATTAATGTATAAAATATGTAATTATCACTTTGTATATCCAAAAAGTTATCCTTAGGATGATCAGGAAATTGTACTTGTAGGGTAAACATCTCAGAGATAGCATGAGTATTATGCATTCTCTTCAATTGATGAAACTGAGCTTGTGTTGGTGTCATAGGTGTAATACCATGCAGTGTGATGAAATGCCCATTGAGGTAAAATTTCAATGTGAGAGCACTATAATCAGTAATGTGTGGTCCTAATGTGGCCAACCAAGATGCTTCCAACACCAAATCTTCACTAGTTACTGGTAACAAGTATATTGGCATCTGCAAGGGATGTCCTTGTATTAGAACCTACAAGTTCCTTATACATCCAGTAGCTGTTAAAGTATTCCCACTTCCTACCATCACCTGAAACTGTGGAATAAGTTCAATTAGTAATTTTAGAAAATGGGTAATTCGAGGTTGCAAGAAGTTATTACTATTACCACTGTCTAGCAGTATTTGAACAGTAGTACCATTAATCTGCCCTTGAAACTTCATGGTACCTAGACCATTTGCACCTTTGAGTGCATTATAAGAAAGATGATGTTCAAGTTCATGGTTTGTGTCTAGAAAGGAATGATGATAAGGGGGATCAAGTTCTGGTGGTGGAATGTTATCATCTTCAGCTTGAAGTATTAAGAGATGTTTATTTGGACATCTATGGTTTGGAGTGAATTTGTCATCACATGTATAACAAAGGCCTTTTTTCTCTTCGAATCTGCATTTCTGCAGCAGACTATTTTTTTATGTTGGACTGTTGAAATGGTGGAGTAAATGGTTTATGTGGTGGGGTGAGAAGTAATTGAGGTAAATCAGAAGTTTTGGATTGAATTTTGGAATTGGTATAGGAGTAAGGTTGTTGGTTTCTATTTAGGTTAGTAGCATAGTATGGTCTAGGCTTCTGGACATACTTCTCCTCATACAATTTAGCTAAAGATACTACCCTTAACAGAGACACTGGACTTTGAGCCATCACATCCCTGCGAATCTTAGGTTTAAAACCACTCATAAAACAGTCAAGGATTGCATCTGCACTTAACCCTTGGACCCTATTAGCCAAAGCAGTAAACTCCAAATAAAAATACTCACAGAACCCTATTGAACAAGTTTGAATAATGTAGATCTATGATAATCGAATGGTGATGGGCCAAATTCCAGCTCTAATGATCTAGTGAATCTTTGCTAAGCTTGAAAGGGGTAAGTTTTGCTCATCATTTGAAACCAAGGTACTACCTCCTTGTCCAAATGGATTGCAATAATGGTTAATCATTGTTCATCTGGTGTATCATAATACTCAAAAAATTATTCAGCTTTAAAAATCCATTGTAACAAATCAGAGCCATCAAATCAGGGAAATTCTAATTTTACATTCGTCACCTGAAATGGTTGTTTTGTAGCTGATTGCTACTGCAAGTGCACGGATCGCTCAAGTAATACAGATACAGAGTAAAAGTTCGTTCCCACGAGGATATTCGATTATAAAGCTAAGTACCAACTAATAGCGTAATCAATTCTAGTCAAGGACATAAAAATAGGAAAAGCAATAATCTAAACCAATCTAATCTATAAAAGCAATAAACACAAAAGCGATTAAGTTTCACGAAATCCTCCTTCACCCCTTACATCTATTAACAACATGCAATCCCCCTCATAAACACAAATGCATTGATTAGGTTAGCTTGAGAATATGATATAGTTAAAAGCCTATGTCTAGGTCAATCAACCCTGGTTTCAATTGCCCGACTCACGAAGTTTCCTTGAGAGCCAGCTCAACTTCCACTCATGAACGATCTATTCTCAAACACACACTATACATGATCAATAGGTATATTTCTATCCTATTAACGAATCAACTCTTCCAAGCCAATTGAACTCGCCGAACATGCATCAACCACACCATATCTATATCAACAAATCCCTATGTCTAGTTCATTTGCCAATATTAAGATCATGCAATTGAGGCCAACCAAGAACAAGCATTAAACACAGATAATGATTGAACCATAATCAAACATCTACACAAACTCAGAGAAGAACACATCATTAATATAAATAAAAGGATTCAAAGTATTCCTAAACATAGATTAGCTATACAACATATAAGGAAGAGAAGAGAGAAAGGAAAAAGAGAGAAAGAAGCTCATTGATTTGTCTCTGAAACTTGAATCCTCCTTCAATCCTTTGATCATTGACTCCAATTCACCAGAAATGAAGATCTAGCCAAATTATCTAACCTAAAACTAACCTAAATTACAAAACCTAAAAAGGGAGAAAATGGAAATGGCCCAAAAATGGCCATGCACACAGAGAAAAACGCATAAAATCTATTTATAAGCTCAGCTGGCCGCCTCAAAGACCGCGCATGCGCGCAAGAACACTTGCGCCAAGCACTCAATGGGTCGGTTTAACTACGCCGCGGCGCCCACTTCATCTGGGTCGCAGCGCTCTGCCTCAGATCCAAGTATGGCCTGGCTGAAAACCTCTCAGCGTCGCGGCGCGCAACACCTTGCGCCGCGACGTTGACCACTAAATTACCAATTTGGCTTCCTCTTCCTCTTTAAGCTCAATTGCTCCATATTTGACCTTGTTTGGAGCCCTTCTTAATATAGAGAAAATATCAAATCAGTAATATATATAAATTTACTTAATCCATAATAATTAAACATAGTTTTGCACAATAACACATCAGAAAGGCTTAGAATCAGAATATGACAAATATAAGCACAAAACCCTCCAAATATGCATTTAAACAAGGACTTAGCATTCATTTTAGCACAGAGATAGGGCACAAATAACTGCGTTCTATAGAGTTATCAGTAGCATTATGATAATCTGCATTTGAGCTCGAACCATCATGGGTTTGACCATAAAAGAACCCGTGCTCAAAGAAATTCTCCATATTAGCTTACAGTTTCTCAACTTTGGCAGTAGTTCGTTCATCTCGTTTCACCAATTCTTCAATCAGGCACTTCAGATCTTTCACATCAGCTGCCAAATCCTTCATCCGAGTGTTGTCCGCCATGATGACAATGAAAACACCAAATGTAGCGGTAGCAGCGAGGAATGAAAAGAATGGGTTAAAAAAAATTCAATACACTAAGCAATTAACTGAATGGTACTTTCCGTAATTGTATTATTGATTAGAATATCTTTCAAGAAGATAGAATATCTATAAGAGATAGCAGTTATAAAGAAGAAGAAGAAACACGAAGAGAGAAAATAGAATCAAGGGAGAGAGAATGAACACTCAGCTTAACCAACTTCATACCCCCACTCACTCCCCTTTATTCCTATATATAACTGCCTTTGCTTTAATTGAAATCCTTGAGCTGTGAATTTACCATCCTAGTCCTTACACTTCTTCTCAATCCCTGATCATGTGTATCTGCTGCCACGTTTATAATTTTCTTACCCCATTTCTGATCTAGCTGTCTGTCCACTTGGCTTGCTAAGGCTGAGTTGATTTAATTTTCCTCCACGTCATGCATGATTTGTCTTGACTTTGCCATAATACTCAAACTGCATTCATGAGTCATGACAATTTCTAATATTCTAGAAAAATTCTTAAGTAAACACAATCAATTATAAATAGTCAAATCAATAATTGACATTGTAAGATTTTGTGGACTATGTTAGGATGTATCGATCTCTTAAAAAAATATTAACTGTTGATTTAAGTGGTTATTATTATATTACTCTTTGCAGTAATTATGCCAGATTAAATTTGCACGTTCAAATAATTATAGAATCAAAAACACCAATCAAATAACTTACAAATGCAATGAAATTGAAGAGTTTTTTTTAGTTATTTACCCTTATTTTAACTTTAACTACTATGACACTGCTTTCCTTTATACATTTGTTACTTAAATTTTGATAATTAGCAATAGATCTTCTAATTTTCTTGTCTAACAGTTATTTAAGAGAAAAAAATATTTTTTGATTTTTCTCATCGATGGCTAACGTTTATGTGGTTATTTGCAGTTTACGTTCTTATTTCTTAGGTAATGTTGAAGAATTATAGGATTAAGGTATAGGTGGAACGAAAAGAGGCAAAAGATAGCTAATAAGTGTATAATATTATTGATATGAATAATGTAATACAAAACACAAATTTAATACCCTTATTTATAACTAATAATTAGGTCAAATACTAACACTACTAGTACTAGTTCAAGTCCATTAACAATAGATTAATAACTTAATAAACAATAATCCTAATATTTTTTAACACTCCCGCTCAAGCTTAAGATTACTAAGCTTAAGTTTGTTACAAGTAGCAAACTCATAAACTAAAAACAAAGAACACTACCAACTTTTAAAACTCAATTGATCTCAATAAATAACTAAGGAAACCAATGCTTCCCCTAAATAAAAAAGTCTTGACAACGTCCTTGGTAGATAGCTCTTTGCATCTCTTTGGCACACATCCCAAGTAAAAGAGACCAAATTTGGAGTCTTCGACTTTTCTCTTTAGCGGCCTCCTCGACCTTCAAACTAGTCTCTAAAACACTAAGTCAGATATCATACCACCCAGTAATGACCTCCAATCGAGTCTCCGAAACACTGAGTCGAGTATTATACCACCCAGTAACACAAATAGGGTCTTACAACTAGAACCGTCAAAATGGGTCAAGCCCGATGGACCGGTCCGAATAGCTCAACAAAATGGACGGGCTGGGATAGCAAATGCCAGCCCAAAATTAAAAATAGCCTGAATGAGCTGGCCTACAACGGGTTGGGCTAGCCCAACCCATTTACATTTAAAAGAGGCGGGTTGAGCTGACAAAATGCCAGCTCGAAACTTATATGACCCGATCTGGTCCAGCCCGAAAATGGCCCGGCTCAAATTGGGCCGGCCCGAATAGGCAGAGATGTCCGATTTTGACAACTCTACCTACTACCAACCAAATAATTGCCACCAACTAAACACTGCCACACACCATCAACGTGAACTCCTCAAGTACACTGCTTCAGTTACAGCCAAATGTGGCACCACTAGCCACCTAAATGTGGTTAGTAATGACGAGCTAGCTTCGTTGTTCTTCCTCAAACGATGCTATCACCAAGAAGAAGAAAAGAGACTCTGCTCACATCCAACGCGGCTCCACCTCTTTGCTAGTATTTTCCTTATAGGATAAATCAACTACCTTGGGCTGGCTTCATTTAATAGGCAATCCTTTCCTTTAATATCTCTGGGGGTGGCTCCACCTCATTGGCAGCTCCTTGCCTCTCCAATAGGTGGTTACACCAAATAGGCAGTCTTTTCCACCCAACTCAAATGATGCACAATTTTTAGTTTCAAACAAGTCTACAAACTTGATGCGGGATTAATTGTTGCTTTGCGAACCCAAGTGTAGGTTGTCTCAAGTAATAAATTTCTCAGGAGTCCGAGGTCGATCCACAGGAAATTGTTGAAGATTAATTAAGGTGAAGTAAATATTTTGTTACTATGATAAAGATTATTTACTTGGGTTAAAAGATCCACTCTTGGTAAATAAAGTAAAGGTAAGATTAATTTATTTTATAACTCAATTAGAATCCTCGCAACATGGAGGTTTCAATCGAAAAATACAACATTAAAAGTCCATTTAAAATAATATACGTAATTATATTATGTTTCCTAAAAATATTACCACCACTTATAAATGGGTTAAAGCATTCATTGTGCCAATATTTTGTCTACAACAAATCAAGAACTCCTATTTACAAAGATAATTTCTAAATTATAAGAAAATAATTATAATACGTATAATGGTTACTAGAAAATATAAATCATTTAAGCACAAGAGAAGAATAAATCTAACATTACTTTATTACCAAGAGCTTCACCTTTTCACCCAAGTAAAATGAAACTTAGTTATTCATAGATAAGAAGAAAGAAAGAGAGAAGAAGAAGAAGAAGAACATGACTTTAATTTAGAACAAAGGAAAATTACTACAAAAAAACCTAGTAACAAAATGGCATCATTTTGGTAACTAACACCTAACACCTCAATGATCTGTCAAGGCCTCCTTTTATAGAGGATTAGAGATATAAAATGACAAAGGGCTGAGTCATTAGTGGTTGGATGAGTGAAAAATGAGTGAAAAATGTCAAATGACTTTAGGTGAGTGGGAAATTATGGAGATTCCTTGTCTCCGAAATCATGCAGCTCTGAAGTCATTGCATTCATCATTTTTGAACTAAGTGGTCCTCATGAAAGTTTTAGGTCTGGATCTTAGCTTTCAAATGGCTTTAGTTTGAGTCCAATATCATTTCTATAACTCCAGATACGTTCAAATTACTGCACACTGCCCAGGCCCAGTCACAGCTCCTCTGTTCTGACTTCCAAGCCCAATATCACCTTCAAGGAGTCCGATTCTGGAAAAGTGTTCAACATGAAAGTTGTAGATATGGGTCTTAGCTATTCAACATCTAAATTTCAACTCATTTTAGAACTTCTATCCCAAACAATGGCATGAACAGTATACATAGGTCAAGTTGTCAGGAACAACACTCTAGTTCTTGCTTCAATCCCAATTTGAGTTATTTACTCGTGTGATTGGGCCTTTGAGGTCTTCATGAAAGTTATAGAGATCTCTCTTATATTTCAAATGCCACTAGAATCACCTCCAAATACCACCTACAGCCCAAGATATGGCCCAAATACAGAAACAGTATAAGATATGAATCATGCTGAAAAATTCAATTAAAACTGAAATTGAGCCCAAACTTACAAAACATAATAAAACTCAATCAATTAAGTACATAGAGAGTGTAAATGACTAAGAATGAAAGCTTATTAATGTATCAAATATGTGATCATCATCAAACATACTAAGACTCCAACTATATCAAGGAGATCGAACAAAGAAGAGAAAAGAATCTCACCACCTTTATGGCTGACCAAAACCACAAGTTACTGGAAAGACTCCTGCCCCCAGACCTATAACACCCGTAGTCGTACCTTGCTGGCCTGCCGCAACACACATGGTCACCAGAAATGCTGCCCACCACACCCTTGGTCACGCATAGAAGAAAAGAGGTAACTAACCCACAATACCCTTGGTTGTGCGTAGAAGAAGAGAGGAGGGAAGAATAACCAACGGTCACAAAACACCACAACAATAGAAACTCAAGCTTGAATCATCTCACTAGAATTTCCTCTAGTCAAACCAAATACCATCACCGAACATAAGCCTCCGAAATCTCTACTTTGCAATCTCCAGAACATAAATCTATCATGTCATGTATTGCAACATCATTACGAAGCCATCAAAGGAAAGCCAAAACCAATCTCCCCCTAATCGGAGCGGTCGACGAAAGAGAGAAAAACCATAAAAAATCACACCATCATGTATGAAACACACCTCACAGGATATCTCACCGAAACTTCAACCACCTACAACCTGACCTATGTTGGAAAGAAGAGCACTCAGGCATAAACAAACACCCAATCAATCATCATCATCAAAATTCAATCTAGGAAACCCAGAAATTAGACTTGAAAACATCGTCAGAAGTCCCTCCAGAGAGGAAACCTCACTCGCCAGAGTCACCACCAATCGAGCACCACAACAATCAAAGGAGCAAGAAAACACCAACTCAGTGCTGGAAAATCTCGAATAACAGCTTTCCAGCTTCAACTCAACTCACAGAGTGCAAAGACGACATCGAGCTCAAAGGAAACAACCCCAAACAATGCTGAAATCACCCAAACACTGCTGAAATCACACCTAACCAACTCACCAGAGATGTCGTCGAAGCTTCGGTCACCGATGACCACTTCTGGCTACCGGCTAGCCTTGTCTGTACCACAAAAGTATATGCCCAGCCACAAACAGGTCCTTGAAGGATAGAACAGATGTGTGCAAACTGAAGCACGAACTAACACCACCAAAATGTGAACCTAGCACCACTGTCGGCCACTGTTCCATTCGCAAGACCTCCTGCTGGCGCAGATTGACCACCGTCGTCCGTTTGTCACCGGTGACCGCCCAAAGGTAGCCTGAAAACCAAAACAATGGCCATTTCTAGCACTCAACTAGCACAACCGACAGAAACGCATGACCCAACTCACCACTGGCCGTCACTCCTACCATTGGCCACTCATCGGCAATCACACGTCAATCACATGAAACTTCAAGTAGCGGCAATAGGTTGCACAAGCCTTAAGTGGTTACGATAGTGCTTTATCTTCTTTTTTCTTTTTCTTTTTCTCTTTTTCTCATAACACTGTAATGTCTTGTTTTTTGTAAACTTTTTTTTTTCAAACTAAGCTGTCAAGAGAGCAAACATAAGACAAAAACTAGATGGCAGAATATGCAATCGAGTTTTATGAACTTGAAAATAGCATAAAGGAAAAACTATTCTCAAGATGGATAGCACCTTTATGATACCGTGTTGAAGATATATAGGATTAGGATTTCGAGAGAAGGAAAAGAGTTAAAGAAAGTTAACAAGTGTAGAATATTATTGATATTAATAATGTAATACATGTTAGCCATAGCAATCATTACCTAAGAGGGGGTGAATTGGGTGATGACAAGTTTTAATGTGACTTTGACAAATTATGCATTTTAAATCACTCAATTAATAAATGCAGCGGAACATGTATAGCAAATGCATAACTGATAAGGATTACTTAAATACAACTTTGGTTAAATGATAAATCAAGCAAATAAGCTAGATATCAAGATCAATTCAAGCATATATAGTTAAAGCACAAATGTAAATGAGATAGAATTGAGAATAGCAAACGCAAGGATTTATCTTGGTTCAGCCACCAACCACTTGTGGCCTACGTCCAGTCCTCAAGTGAACCACCTGAGATTTTTTACTAAACCTTCAAGCTTGAACGGGTGCTTGAAAACCTTTACAAAGTAGAGCACTCAACACACCTTGAGATACCTCACCCTTATGCTTGAGCCTCAAACCGAGATACCTCACCCTTTACATCTTTTGAGGGATGCCTCACCCTCAAGGGATACCTCACCCTTTACTCTAGAAGGATATCTCACCATCTATTCAACTAAGGGATAGCTCACCCTTTTCTCTAGAGGGATACCTCACCCTCTCTTTATAGATTATACAAAGATGTAGATGATAGAAACTCTCTCAAAGAGTAGATAGTACAAATTGAAGCTCTATAGTATGAAGGATTCACACTTAAGCTCAAAATAGAGATTTGGAGAAAAAGATGATGAAAAATAAATTTAATGCTCAAGGATGATTTTTCAGATTGTTCTCCAATTTTTCTTTGATGTCCAAACACTTGTATTTATAGCCCCATGAGTTTTAGAGCCGTTTGGAGTTTTTGGAAATGATTTATTATGAGAAACTAGTCGTTTTATGACCGTTAGGGACGTTTCAGACTTGTGGTAATCGATTACATGGATGTTGTAATCGATTACAATGCTCTTAGAACTCGTTCTGGGCTTTCTGGGCACTTGGTAATCGATTACACACTTCTGGTAATCGATTACATGGCTTCTGCCAAAGTGGTAATCGATTACATGACTTGTGTAATTGATTACAGCATTTCTAATTTTAAAAATTGACTTTAAAATGTCATAACTTCTTCATTTTTTATCCAATTAAAGCAAATGACACTCATTGGAAAGATCTTTGAGTCTATTTTCATATGAAAGAAGTTTCAGAACAAAATTTAAAGTATTTTGAAAGATATGATCAAATTAGTAAGTAAAGATCATGTTGCAAAACTTAAACTTGACTGTTTTTAAAAACTAATTTTAAATGGTCATAACTTCTTCATTTCTTATCCGTTTAAAACAAATGACCACTCATTAGTAAGATCTTTGAGGCTATTTTCATATGCAATAAGTTTCACAAACAAACTCAAAGTAGTTTAAAAGTTATGATCAAAAGAGTAACTAAATGTCAGTTTTATAAATTACAAACTTGACTAATTTTCACAGATTTAAAATACCACCAAGACTAGTTTTCCAAAAACATTTTGTTGGGCATTTAAGCATTTTAGAAATACTTGTAAAGATGTTTAAAACTTATTTGAGCTTAATGTAATTCATTTTACTTTTACACAAGATCTAAGTCCTATAAAATAAATTTGAAGAGTCTTGAAACTTGATCTTTGCACTTCTATTCATTTCTTATTTGTTATCATCAAAATCATTGCTTTAGTCAATATCAATTACAATACAAAACACAAATCTAATACCCTTATTTATAACTAATAATTAGGTAAAAAATTAACACTACTAGTATTGACCCAAATTCATTAATATAAGACTAATAACTTAATAAAGAATAAATCTAATATTCTCCAACAAATAAAAAGAAAACATAATTAGAAACATTGTAAGGAAAATATAAACAATAATGAGGCTCCATTGGGTTATGATTGGTATTTGGGTGGCTTCAGAATGATTTTAGGTCCATTTTCTACGGGCGAACAAAATTTTCACACTAAGAAAGAAACAAAAACTTTATTTTTGTATTACTACTAGTAGTGGCAAAGCTTGGCATGACGACATATGGAAGTGAGACATTTTTCAATATGCAAACTTCTTTTGCCATTTGGCAGTGCTACATGCCAATATTTCCCACGATAGAATTTTGATATTGCCCACTGATGGTTTGAGGGAGTTATTGCCTACTTTAAGCACGTCAATTAGAGGTTTGTTGTTTTGGATTTAATTTTAATTTACTGTATTATACTATTATTCAATTATGTAATATAAAATTATTATAAAAAAATTAACTATTACAGTTATGTATATTTAGTAAATTTAACTTTTGTAAATATATCATTAGATAATAATGCAAAAACTAATGAATTAAATTTAAATTCACTAATTTATTTCTCATATTAAAGTTTTTTAGCATGTTTGATAACACTTATTTTTAGAAAAATAATTATTTTTTAAGAAAAAATTTAGAGAATTTTTTATTATAAAATATTTTGAATATAAAATAAACTAATTTAAACATATACAAAATTTTACAATAATTAAAGTTTCATCATTGTTTAAAAAAAAAAAAAGAAATGTATCGTTTATCAAAGCAGCTCAATTGAATTAACTTGTTGTTTTTTATAAATAAAAAAAATGAGAAATGAGGAGCTGAACTCAATTTTAAAACAGTAAAAGTTAATACTAAATATGGAATATATATATGAATTGCTTACGTAGAGCGAAGTCAAAGCAGTGGCCATAAAGTTTACAAGTGCATGGTGATATATTTCCGACAAATACTTTATTATTTTTTCTTTTTTTTAAAAAAAAATTCTATTCATCGTGAATTTTCCTTTTGTTCATTTGTGCAAACTTAAAGAATTTTTTTTTGGTAGTAGAGAAAAAAGAGCAAAAAGAAAACAGAAAATTATCATACATGATAGATAATGAATAGAGAAAAAAAAAAAAAGAAATAATTTTTATTTAAAAATATTAAAATATATGATAAGAAAACAGAAAATATAAAAAATTATTTTTCTTTTTTTATCTTTAAATAATCAATTTTTATTTTTTTAATTAAAATAAAATAAAATAAATACATAAATAATGAAATTTCATTCAATTCTATTAATAAAATTTTTAAGTATAATAATTATATTCTATTTTTTTTTCTTTTTCAGTTAATTCCCACATATTCCATTTAATGAAAAAAAACATCCGAATTAAAACGCCACCCCTGTAGGTAGCGTCAGCGCCCTCCCTGGAGGAGGCGAAATTCATATGGAAAGGTCATCATCAGAATTAGAGGAAGTAGCTCCCCTCTTCCCTCTTGCCTCTTCTTGGCCAAGAAATCAGCCGGGCCATTACTCTCTCTCAGTACAACGGCTGACTTTGCAATCCCACTTCCGCGCCAACAGATTCTGGATGTCCTGAGCAATAGCTCCATAGTGATGAAAAGCCAAACATTCTCCCAAAACCAACCCACCCTAACAGCCTCCAAACAATCTGATTCGCAAACCTCCCGTCTAAAACCATAGTTCCAAGCTATTTACAAACCCCTGCCTCAAGGCGAAGAGTTCAGGCAAAAGATTATCCGCATGTCCAACATAGAAATTGTCATCTGTGTATTATATATATTTTTTATACGCAAATGACTCTTACGTATTCCATTGGTCAAGCTACAAATATGAAGAGTAAATTATTGTGATTTGTGATGCTTTTGAATGTAGCACCTTGCACACAATGAGCCTGATTTAAGGTAGGAATGCCAAGGAGGTATCGTGGGGGTGGGTAATGCATCTCTCATGTTGACTTAAACCATTTAGAAAAATAAATTATTTTATCTACGTATTAGCCCATTTTTTTTCCGATTAAAACAATTGAACCAAACATTTTGGCACCTAATGGAAAATATATTAAGTTTAAGAAAAAGGGAAGTTATCTTATTTCAAAGTTAAAATAGTCAAAGAACAAAAATTTTAAGATGTATACTTGAAACTATAACAAAATCTTACAATAATAAAAAATCTTACATATCAATAAAAAATCATAAGTAGAAAAACACACAAAAAAAAAAAAGATCTTAAGTAGAAATACAATCTAATATCCCGTTTTAAGTTATACTACCAATTGAACCAATCCTCGTTAATTTCTTATTAGTAAGTTTTTTTAATAAAAAGTTTTAATTAAAAGAAGTTGCTTTATTCTAAAATCAAAATATAATACAATCTTCAACAAAAACTTACAAATAAACTACCAATTAAAAAACACTAATAAGAATGAAACCGAAACCATCATTTGCTCATTTGTCATTGGTAAGCATTTATTAGTTCTTAAACTTTTTCCATAATAAAGACGTCAATTTTCTATCGTTAATTTTTATTTTCATATTCAATCATTGCCAAGTTTTCTAGACAGTAATCAATGGGTAGCCCATTGCAAAGATTGAAACAATAACAACCAAATATCAAGGGATAATGGCCAATAAAAACAACAAATCACAGATTGTATCCAAAAGAAAGCATTGTCTAGCAATCTAACAGCATTACAACTCTAGGAGAGACCAACTAAAACAGTTAAAAGACCAAATAGAAATACGACCATTTACATACTAACATCTCAGTTCTAAGTAAACTGTTAAAGAAACCATGCTAGCCTACTGTGATCAAGTCATAACAAACACAACCTTGTTTCAGTGAACAGCCATCTAAAATGAGAAGCAAACAGCTTAATCTTTGGAGGTTTTGTTGATCAAGGACTTGTGAATGTGAGGGATGACGCCACCACCAGCAATGGTTCCTTTAATCAGGGTGTCCAGCTCTTCATCTCCTCTGATAGCCAGCTGCAAATGCCTCGGTGTTATCCTCTTCACCTTGAGATCTTTGCTTGCATTTCCAGCCAATTCAAGAACCTCTGCTGTCAGATATTCAAGAATGGAGGCCAAGTAAACAGCAGCAGTGGCCCCAACACGTCCATTGGCTTGGACCCTTTGTTTGAGCTGTCTGTGGATACGACCCACTGGAAACTGCAACCAACCCATGCAAATATAAAAAAAGTTTAAAAAAGAAAAACAGAGAAAGGAGAAAAATCAAATGGGTCCTACAAACTACAAAATTTTCCAATAATTCAAAAATCTAAAACCCAATCTACTTTATACAAAGGGTACCTGCAAACTATAGACAATCAAAAGTCAACAATTTAATCTAACAAAATCAATATTCTTATGTTCAAATATACGGAAAAAAAAAAGCAGGAAACAAGTAATCCAGGTAGAACTAACTAGATGACAAAATTTTCTGCTCTGCCAAACTTAAGATTCATGCTTTATAGTTAAATTGCGTTTGGGTATCACCAATTGATGTTATATTCTCATATGCCCCCACCACATGTTCCCCAACCCCAAATAAAGAAGGAACAAATCGAGTAGTGGCAACAATGCAGCAAAGTTTGAGAAAAGAAAAGTACACAAATTGCATTGAAGCAGAGTGAAAAAGTAAATAGGGAGAATGGAGCATGATGCCATTCATCATCAGGCAATTATTGAAGTGAATGACTTGGTAATCTACGCCAGAAATAGAGGGGAAAAAACGGAGATGTGTTACCTGGATTCCGGCACGGGATGACCGAGAAATGGGCCTTTTCTTATCCTTATCCTTACCTTTGTCCTTGTTAGCTGCGGTGGTTTTTGCTGCCAAAAGCCCCTTCCCTCCTTTTCCCGCCATTGCTTACCTATACCATTTCAATGCAAATAATTCAGAACAGATAATCTGACAGAACCCAACAAACAAGAAAGAAAGAACTTGGGAATAAATTCAGAGATTTTCACACCAAAACTATATGAAAGAAAAGATACAATACAAGTCGTCTTTTACAGGGTTAAGGAAAAAGAGATAGTTGAATTTGGGACATCTGACGCCCATAAACATGTTTCTTGCAAATAAGAAATTAAACTTCACCGACAGAAACATGCAAGATAGATAGATAGATACCTAAGAGAGAGAGAGTGCGAAGAGTGAAGAAGAGATGGAGAAAACACGTGTTGGTGTAGGTGTAGTCCAGTCAGTGCGGATTTGATTTTTGTGGATTGGAATGGAATGCGTTTTGTTTGAATTACCAATTCCCAAACAAAGAGGCGCTCAATGCTGCGTATGCGTGGGAAAACGCATTTCAATGCCAATTTCAAAAAATTTCACACTTGTCTCTTTTTCCCAATCTCTCCTTATCTGGGCCTCACGGGCCCATCATTCTTATTGGATGAACCCAAGTCCAACAACAAGGATTTGAGATCCCCTACTTTGTTTATTTACTTGCCTCCGCTATCACCGCAATTGCCACGGTAATATATACATTCATTCGCTCTTCTTTTTATTCCGTGCTACTTATCCACTCATTATTTCTTATCTTTTTCGGTGTGAACTTGCTACAATAGATAGGTTCCATTTTTGAGTGTGTGAACCAAAGGCCAGTGTTCGGGGTCCACTGCTTGGATTTTTTGCCTTCACTGGCATTCCCTCTTCGGTAGATAACTACTTCCATTCCATAACCATTCATCTTTTAATCGTTTGAATATCAAACTGTATGTTACTTTTTCATATCCTTAATTAATTAAATGTTCAATATACTACAGGCATTCCTGTGGTTCAAGTCTGTTCAAGCTGCCAACAAGGAAGCTGGGGAACAAGAAAGGAGGGATGGCTATTTATAGGATCAAACTCATCCCATCATTAATTATCAATTAATTTACAGTCATCTGGAGCTTTTTCTTTACAGTTTACACAACGCAAGCTTCCTTTTCCCAAATTAGACACCATTTCTTTGTTCTTATTCTTTGTTTCATTTATATTATTACTGTAATTCTGTAAATAATACAAAGAAAGCGCACATGCAAACCACATTGTAAGTCATCCACCCACTGTGACTCTTTATAATGTTTATGGATATCCATATTTGTTCCATAGAAATTAGAAAGTATGGAAGCATATTGAACACCATGGCATGGCAATTTCCCTTTCATCATGAAAAGGGTTTCTGTTATTACTTATTATTATCATTATCAACTATTTCTGATTCAGAAACTCGTCGGAAAACCACTTCACACTTGTTTTCCCTATTGGTTAGAAGCAAGAAGCAAGATCCAATAATCAAACCATATATTATTAATATTATTGTGGGCGCGCATATTCTTTAAGTGAAAGTCAGAGTTGAAGGGTTTCCATTCATCTGCGTTGCCTACTTGATGATTGTGCCACTTATGCCTGTATTTCAAGAATTCCAGTTAAATGTTCGTATCTCTGGCCAGGTTTGAGATGCAAATTACATTGTATATGCGAGCCTTGCCGTTGTATATGTAACCCAACACAGGTTGAGGATAGAAGCGATCGGTTATGAATTATGAGCCAATGACCCATTGTTGCGATGATGCCTTGCCGTTGTTAAACTTCTATTCATGTTCTAGTTTGAATTTTTGGTTATCAGAGAAAGCTGAAGATATGAGCCATTTTAGTTTTTATTAAAAGATTGATTATGTAGTAATAAAGAGGCTGAAATGCAATTGATGGATTATAACTTTGATCAAAGTATAAGTTGAGTATAACTCAACCCCTACGGTTTTTTATGGTGGTCTGAACAGAAACCTAATCACACTAATGAGTAATGACCGAAAGAAAAGAAAAGTTGATAACTTTGATTACATAAAAGAACCAGGTGAAGGCTGTTATACATTCATACTTGGCATTTACCAGAAAAAAAAAATTCATATCCAAATGCAATACAGTCAACAATATTGACAATGTTCTGATGCTTGGAATGTGGTTTTATGGGGAGAATGTTCAAAATCAAAGGTTGTGCAGGTTTAGAAGGAGGGCTAAATCCAAGGATTTTGTTGTCTGCCACAACGCACATCAGAGACGGATCCAAGGTCGGCGCGTGTGGGCATTCTCACCAATTTCTTTTAAAGTATTCATAATTAGATTAAATATATTAAAAAATATAAAAGATAATTATATTAATTTTTTATAAAATTAATATTTATTATATTAACACTTTTATTTAAAAATTATACTTACATCTTGATTTTATATATTATTATTACACTTCAACATTTTTTTGTTTACAAAATTATATATATTTTTTATACTTTATGTATAAAAATTACACAAAATTTCATTTAAAAATAAAAAAGTATGAATAATTTCTCAAATAAAAAAGTGTCAATATTATAAATACTAACATCGGAGAGGTCAAGATAATTATATCAAAGATAAAAATAAAGAAGTTAAAAAATTTTATACTTAATATGTATTTAACATGTGATTCATGATTATTTTATATATATTAATATTACAATTTAAACTCATCTTTTATTAATTTTTTATTTTTATATAATAAACTTAATAACTCTTCTCACTTTTAGTTTCACTCTCTTCTCTTTTTTTTTATATATATATATATATATATATATATATATATATATATATATATATATATATATATATATATATATATATATATATATATATTTTTTATATATATATATATATTATTTTACTTATAAATTATGATGTAAAAAATAATTATTATTGTGATACATTTAATATCTAATATAAATATATATTTTTTATTTTTTTCATTTTATTCATAAATATTTTTATATAATAATAAAAACTCTTTTAAAATAATTAAATAAGAATATATTTATTTTTAATTTAAAATAATATATTTTAATCTTAACTTATTAAATAATTTAAAAATAAATACATTTGTATTTGTTAATTTTAATTTTTTATATATTTAATAATATAATTCATAATTTTTAATTACTTTGTATTGAATATTTTATGCATCCGTCATACACACAACGGGATATAATCGGTTGAAGAATATGCCAAGTTGCAAAACGACGGAAGGCCGCACTTGACTAACAGTACCACAAACATTTTCGCAGGGTAATCTTACCAAACTTTTTCCTAAAGTCATTACAGAAGCTAGAAAAAATATATGCTTTTTTCACTACTTTTCGCTTTCCATTTTAGCGAATCAACTTGCACAGCCAACAAAGGCCAAAGGGCCATGCCAAACTTATGACTCGCCCAAAAAGAAAAGGGGCATAACTACCACTCCACTTTACTTATTATTGGAGCAACACTTTCCTGTAGTCTGTCGTGAATCTAATCTACTGCATCTGTTCAAATTCAAAATGTCAATGTACACAAGTTAAAGCTATAGAGTGAATGCTAAAGCGATAACCCAGGCCCAGCCATAAAGTTGGTCCTAACTTCTAAAATGGAATCAAATCATTTCCGATCGACTGTTAGGAATTGCTTCATTTCTTTCTTCTTGGTTGGTTTTTTTCTCCTTTCTCATACTTAATTATCCTATTAGATTCCTAACCAATATTTGGCGTATCCTCTCAAAAACAAAATTTCATGAAAAAGAAAGTCCAAATGAAGAACCCATCACTTTATCATCTTTTTTTTTTGTTCGTAAATATCACTTTATCATCTTTGATAAAGCGGAACATGGGCATAGGCTCCTAAGTCTTGTTTTTTGTTGCGATCGATGGGGCACAAACGCGTTTATTAATTCCTGTGCGTAGAAAATTAATAGGGACGAAAGTGACTGTCAGTTCATGATTCACCAATAGCTAGGTTCAGAAGGAAAACGCAGGAGATACGGAGGAGGAAAAAAAACAGTGATTGATTGATGTTATTCGATATTATATTAGGCTCATTGCTGGGCCTTGGCTCTTCAACTTAAATTACAGGGCAACACAATGGCCACTAACAACAAATCGCTCAAGAACATGTCTATGATGTGCAAGTGTCATTGAATTGTCATGTAACAGTGATAACTTAGATTAAAATTAATAATTTATCCTTACTTTATCACACTAGCTTTAGAGAGATTTGTCTAAATTATAATTGTGTCTCTTGTATTTCAAAAGTTATACCGTATTCTAGAGAAAGTTTTATGCAATGAAATATTTGTTTGATAAAATAAATTAAAAACGAAATGCGAGTCTAACCTTGACAAATCTCAAAGTGAGTATAATTCACTGGTAGATAGTAAACTATTTGATGATTTACATCGACCAATAACGTTTTCTCTATGAGTCTTACTCAACCCGAGTGATGATGATGCATGAGTCATTTGCATAATAAAAACAATAAGAAATGAGAAAAAATAGAGAAGAAAGAACCAGGTGTGCTTTTCCTATCTACGGTTTTTGAAACTTTCTTTCACTTTTATCATTGTTGTTGAAAATATCAAAATAGGTTACAAAAGGAATGGATATTTCCCCGCCCAAATCTATTAAAAAATGACATTTCTCAAAGTCATGTCCGCTTTAAAAATTCTTGCTTTAAAGCTCTGTATTTATAGTGTTTGTTTTCTTTGATACGATCAAAGGCACTAGACAGTAGACGGTGACATTCGTCGGCATTCCTCTTCTCAAGCAAGCAATACACACAACTTTCTAGTGCCACTTCTCATCCAAGTGTTGTACAGCCTACCGAATTTGAAAAACCAGGCTTAGCGAATTGATATCCACTCAAAAAGAAACATTTCATACCTACGTATGTAGGAAAATGGCTAAACCAATCGTCCTTTTATAGAGAAAAGGACGCATGTGTACCACTGAATAGAGGTGTTTAAAACTCGATTTATTTTATTAATTTAATTTGATTCGAAGTTAATTTGAATCTATTTGAGTTTTAGAAGTTAAATTTATTATATTTTGATCAAATTTGAATTATATTTTGAATTGTTCTAACTTGATTTGATATTTTAATTTATTTTAAAATATATATTCTTTTATACAATTAGTTATAAATAATAAAATCTTTTGATTTAAATTAATAAATTTTGTATAACATATAATATATTTATATTAATATTATTTATTTCAAAATATATATTATAAAATATACTTTAATTTTAATTTTTTATTTTTATAATTTTATTATTTAATTATGTATAATGTTCAAAATTTATATATATTATGCATATATATCAAGATGATTCGATATAAATCCTAGTCATTATTAAATTATAGTTGAATCAGATTCGAATAAAAAAAATCCTAATTAAAATATCAAACCAAATTCAATTTAAGCCAAACTCATTCCAACTCGTGTACATCCCTTCCATTGCCGACTTAGTATGTAAAAAAACAAAATTTGTCAATTTTGTGATTAGAAAAAGTGCGTGTTTTTCTAACTTTTCTTTTTCAATATTTTTTTAAGTTTTTCTCATAAAATACTTTCACTTGAAAAATGAAGGACTAATATGTTATAATACTGTTTGATTCTAAAAAAGGTTATAATCTTTTTCAAGGTTGTCCTTTTTTTTTCTTTTTCAGTATTTGAAACTAACTATAACAGCTTTATTCAATTAAAGAATGATTCATCATCTTTTTAATAAAAAAAATTCTTCCTCTTAATAGCTTAATCATTTGGGATGTGTTAAAGTTGTAACAATTGATATTTTTATTAAGAATAAAAATATTTTTTGATAACTATTTTTATATTTATTTTTTATATTTTTATAATGTAATGAATATCTTTAAAATAAGTGATAATCTTATATTATATATAATAAATTTTAATTAGGCTAAATTAAAAAAAAAAAATTATCATATAAATAATAAAGATTACTACTTATAATTTTATTGATTGTTACATCCTTAATTTATGTTAAAAATATATATTTTTAGTAAGTAATAAACATCTTTAAGATAAATATTAATATTTATATATGATCTAATAAATTTAATTTAACTTATTATGTGTAATAAAAAAAGTTTATTATATAAGTAATTAAAATTACTACTTATTATTTCTTTAATTGCGACATTCTACGAATGTCAAAAATATATTTACAAATAATGAAGTTGTATTAAGTATGCATCATCGAATAATAGGCAACTTATAAAATAAAGGACTTGGAAAGAGTTTTGGAGCAGGTGGCTACAATTTTTTGGATTGAGTGTAAAGCAATTGCAGACAAAAATTTATTTCCTACTTTATGTTTTGTGATGCTTATGTGAGAACTTTTGTTTGTGCATTTATGATTTTTTGTTGGACCATAGTGTTTTTATAGGAAAGTATTAGCATTAAATATTCAGTGAGATACATGTTGATGTGATTATGTACAAATTTATTGAAAAGTCAATTGAATTGTGAAAAATATGTGAATTTTTGCATACAAATATATATATATATAAGAAAGAAAAAACATTACTTGAACCACAAGGTGTAGCTCAATTAATAATTGAAACAAGTATGTGGGAAGACTTTACTTAAAAGTAAAGGTATCATCACTCAGGTATAGATAGGAGTAGAGACGAGAGAAATCTATGAATAAAACAAAACGTGATGTAAAAATGATTATTGATCCTATAGAAAACCGATTACATTTGTTATATATGAATTGTTATAGATTGTAACTAACTCTAGCAAACTCATAACTACCTAACTGCTAATTGTCAGTATAATTTGCTTAACTAACTTATTGACTCATTATTCTTTTACATTCCCCCTGTAAACTCAAAAAGCTGGAGTGTTTAACCCTGAATTTGTGTCTTATAAATGGAAAATGAGTGTTGGAGGTTGGCTTGGTAAGAACATCAACTAACTGAGCTACTGAAGGGATGTGAACAACCTGCATAAGCTGCTGAGATACTTTCTCTCTAACAAAATACAAATCCAATTCAAAATGCTTCATTTTGGAATGCAGCACAAGATTAACAGCCAACATAACTGTGCTAAGATTATCACAATGAATTACAGGTGTTTGATTGGCTGAGACATGTAATTCACTAAGTAGAGATTTTAGCCAATTGATTTCTGCTACTACAGAGGCCAAGCTTTGATATTCAGCTTCTGTTGTTGATCTTGACACTACTCCTTGCTTCTTAGAGGACCAACAAACTAGATTTAATCCCAAGAATACACACATACCTGAGGTGCTTCGCCAATCTGAACCCCAATCAGAATCTGAGTATGCAGTGATGTCTAGACTAGGTGACTTGCTGATATGCAAACCATAACCAATAGTTCCTGCCAAGTATCTCAGTATTCACTTCACGGCCTTCCAATGAGATTCAAAAGGATTGTGCATGAATTGGCATACCTTACTCACACTAAATGCTATTTCAGATCTAGTTATTGTTGCATATTGTAACCCTCCAACAATTGATCTATATAGTGATGCATCAGGTACAACTTTTGTTCCATCAGCAATAAGCTTTAACCCAGTCCTCATAGGCTTAGCATATAGCATATGTGCTTTTGTCAACAGATCTGTGATATATTTGTCTTGGCACAACAAAATACCACCTCCAGGAGTTGGTTTTGCTTCTATTCCCAAAAAATAATGTAGTTTACCTAAATCTTTTAAGGCAAAGATTGAGTTTAATTGAGAAATAAGAGTGGACACAGCTTGATGAGAACTACTAGTGATGATAATATCATCTACATATACTAGTACAAAGGTAGTAGCATGTGTTGTGAACTGAACAAACAGAGAATTGTCACATTTTGTAGCTTGAAATCCCAGCTGACATAATATCTGGCCTAACTTGTAAAACTAGGCTCTCGGGGCCTGCTTGAGTCCATAGAGTGCTTTATTAAGTTTGCATATAATAGCATCATTGTTGTCTTTGGCAAATTGAGAAACACTGATCAAATTTTTAGTGAGATGAGGCACATACAATAAATTGGATAATGACAGAGTTGAATTTGAATGAACAGAACTATGAGAACTACTAGAAATATCAGTATGACAAATGTGATGAATAGCCAAACCTGTTTCATTACCAAGATGCACCTTATCCTATCCAACATAATTTTGTTTCGTTACAAGATTGTTGATGCCTAGTATGAGTTGAGTTGTGGCTCCAGAATCCACATACTAAGATGAGTCAAAAGAATATGATGTTATAGGCTGCATAGTAGTTTTAGATTGCCCAGATGTAGTAAAATAAGCTCTAACTTGTCCTAAAGAGTGACCTGAAGTGGAGGAAGATTGTGAATTTCCTGAATTGGGATTGAGTAGATTGTGATCAAACCTATGCCAGCAAGACCAAGCATCATGCCTAAATTTTCCACAGAGCTGGCACTTAGGACGATCAGTATTGAATTATGTATAGCTAACACCACCAGTACCATAACTAGTATATGGTTATCTACCACTAAGACCAAAAAATCATCCACCACGGCCACATCCACGAAAGAACCCTCTTCCTCTTCTTCTGTTGAAATAAGAAGGAGCCTGTACAACATGAGCTTGCATAATATTGGAACCACCACCAGAGAATTTTATGGTTCGTTTGTGCCTTTCTAAGCGTTCCTCTTGAGCCATTAATAGTGATTCAATTTTTGCAACAGTATAAGGTTCAGTTATTGACATAACTGATGTGACAAACCCATCGTATTCCTCAGGGAGACCATCAAAGATGGTATCAATGTGATCAACAACGTCCACTGGGGCTCCAACAACTGCTAGAATATCCACAAATTTCTTGATTTGTAAGACGTAATCAGAAATTGAGGAACTTCCCTTGTTCACATTTCTCAATTGAATTATCAATTGTTTCACCTTTGCTCTAGTTTGAGCAGCAAAGAACGTTTCTAGTTGCTACCAAATCTAATAAGAGTGTTCACATCCCACCACGCGTATGGTGAAGGATTCTGACATTAATGTAAGAAGCCATGACATGAGAACCTAATATTGTTGTTCCCAATTGAGGAGCTTTTCACTCTGTACACCTCTTCTTGCATGATCTTTTGATTCAAATTATTGTGGAATGACTTTGGCATCTTGAATAAACTTTTGAAGCTTGAACCTTTTTATTGTTGCAAGAATCTGTTGATTACATAGAATGAAGTTGTTCTCATCTAATTTGGAAGAAATTGTATTTGAAAAAGTATGTAATACGAATCTTTATGATGAAGCGTGGAAAGGATCAGAGTTATGGATTGAATTGGAAGCCATGAATGAATCTTGAGCTCTGATACCATAAATGTATCAGCACTCAGGTATGGATAGGAGTAGAGAAGAGAGAAATTTGTGAATAAAACAAAACGTGATATAAAAATGATTATTGATCCTGTAGAAAATTGATTACATTTGTTATATATGAATTATTATAGATTATAACTAACTCTAACAAACTCATAACTACCTAATTGCTAACTGTCAGTTTAACTAGCTTAACTAATTTACTGACTTGTTATTCTTTACAAAAAGTTTGGGGATTTGAATTTTGCCAAAAGTAGGCTAAGGTCATATCATCAAATGTCCCCAAAAGGGAACAACTCATGGGAGGGGGAAAATACTTCTTTTTCATAAGGTCATCAAACCTTGAGGAACGTTTTAAAAAACTCTAATCATTATGTGCCAAACCATTACATGACTCATTGTTAATATTCTAGATATTTTCATAAATATATTTTTACATAAATATCTGTATATTTTATAAGTAAAAAGATAAGGAGATTATATAACTTCATCCCTACCATACACTTAATTACATCTTCACCTTTCGTTGAATATAAGTGGAGCAATTATAAATAGAGAAGGCTCAACAAACATAGACAAGTTTGTCATTGTGAGAGTGATGCCAAGTGAAGGTTTAAATTGAATTTTGCTCATAATGCTCTCGACCTCACCCTTCGCTTGTAAAGCTTCCCCCCTTGTTATATGCTATTTAGCTATAAACTTTCCCTTTTTCACTTAGGTTTTGTGGAAGAGTGGTTATAAGTGGTCATCAACGGCAGTTGTGACAGCAAGTCACGTGATTAGGTGGCAGTGGGGTAGTGGTGAAGTTACACTACCTAAAATTGATATCTTGGGATAAGTCATCCTTAAGAAAAGAAAGGAAAAGAAAAAAATTATATGTGAACTCTTCAAAAATTTTGTGAGGAAGAGGGGCTAGCGCCACCCCTACAGTGGGGTCTGGTGATTGGTTTGAGGTGGCAACATGGCGATTAGTTTGAGTTGATAATTTGGAGGTTTATGGATTCACTACAGTGGTGAAGCTTCCCCCCTTGTTATATGCTATTTAGCTATAAACTTACCCTTTTTCACTTAGGTTTTGTGGAAGAGTGGTTATAGGTGGTCATTAATGGCGGTCATGACAGCAAGTCACGTGATTAGGTGGCAATGGGGTAGTGGTGAAGTTAGATTACCTAAAATTGATATCTTGGGAGAAGTCATCCTTAAGAAAAGAAAGGAAAAGAAAAAAATTATATGTGAACTCTTCAAAATTTTGTGAGGAAGAGGGGCTAGCGCCACCCCTACAGTGGGGTCTGGCGATTGGTTTGAGGTGGCAACATGGCGATTAGTTTGAGTTGATAATTTGGTGGTCTATGGATTCACTATAGTGGTGAAGGCAACTGTACACCATAAAAAGCCAAGGAGGGACACAAGGTGGTGCTCTGTGGGGAAGGGTGGGTGGTCGTCCAAACACTTTGATGTAGCCATAAAGTTCAAAAGAGTGATGGAAAATTGATTTTAGGAATGAATATGCAAGTTTTGAACATAAAATTGATGTTTAGAAGGATCAAGATTGTAATTAATAAAGAAACCTATTATCAAGATTACAGGCAACTCAATATAGCCATTGAACTATTTTATTACAAAATTAACGATCATTAAGTCGTGGAGTATCAAAACTCCACACTATAAAAACATTGTCGTAGAATGAGAGAGAGAACTATGGCATTCAGTGAAGAGGACTTGATCTTGATTAATCCACTTATCCGCTTTGATCAATTGTAAGCATCCACACTATGATTAAGGAATTTATAAGGAAATTTCTTATAGTTTAATACAAAATAATTGACGTAACTATAATTGAATTTGTAATAATATACTTACCCATCCATACATTACATGTCTATTCACTGTTAAACCAATTGCTTGGTGTTACTTCATGGTTATATTAATCTTGTGGAATAAATCAAGTCTTTAGTTTTTTTCAATATAATTTTTACTAAAAATCATTTTTTTTATGATTTACATTCATTAATTTCCCATATAATATATTTGTTAAGTGTATTTAACTTAAACAATATTCTTTTGTATTATGATAATGATTTAGGAATGAATTGTTGTTTTATTCTCAAGTCAAGGGATATGCGATAAGTTTTAAGTTTTAATGAGATCTTATAATGATACTTATGGATAGAGTTGTTAAAATAAGTTAGTTGGGTCAGGCTATTTTCGAGTAAGCCAAATCAGGTTAAGTATGCTTTGAGTCAATATTTTGTTAGTTTAATTCAATCTTATGTTGACTATGGGATAGGCAGACTAACCCACTACTTCTCTAACCTTTTTTTTAGTAAAATACATTAAATTTAATATTTCAAATTTTAATCAAACTATAATTAAGGAATTTGGTAACTTGATTTTGAGTTAATAGTAAATAAATTAAGGAACAAGCCCAATTACCAATTAAGCTTCAATTTTTTTTTAAAAATATAGTGGTATGTTTTAAGGTAATAACTTGTTGGGGTAAAAAAATAAAATTGATTTTGGACCAACAAGCTAGTCTAACTTGAGACAATTCAGCTTAACTTTTGATTGACTACAAAAATTATAGATGTAAATTTTATTAGTACAACTCACATATTTTATCAAATTATTTAGATTTGGTCATTTTAACAAACTTATTTTTGGATGATTTATCAATAAAATACCATAAATTGAAGTTTCTTATTTTTAATAACAATGTTCGATCCTACATGTCGAGTAAGCCTGGGTATTTAAGTCATACAATTTTAGAACATTCAATTTATCTTATGAATAGTGTGTTTTCTATTAAAAACAAATTCAATTACTGCATTCGTGATGGCCCATTAGGCGTAAAGTAAACTAGGGTGTAAAGAAGTACATTCGTGGTTAATAATATTATTTATGCAAACTTATTTGTAAATCATTTTATGTTTATATACTTTTATTTAATTTAAATTAGTTTTATTTATTTTTGACATATATTCTAATTAAATCATCTCACACAGATATGAAATATAATCATAATTTTTTATATTTTTTTTTACATCACTTTTTATATTACTTTTATATTATTAATAAAATTATTTTTATTTTTTTATTTTTATTTAATCATAATTATTAAAAAATAATATGAAAAATAATATATTAAAAAATAATATAAAAAATATCATTTTTATGAAATAATATGCGTCTCGATGAAGTGTCCTATCCATTATCGTTCGTGGGCCTCACATACTATGTTAGCAAGTAGCAGCTGGGTTACTTCCCGACATGATATCCATCTATGTGAGGTCCACCGCACAAACGCTAACGTTAGGTCATGGTGTGAGCCCTACCACCCATTTTACAAGATATTATTATTATCACTTTTTATTAGTTATTTATAAAAAAATTTAGAAAAAAATTAATTAACTAATAAAAATATGAATAGACAATAAAAAATCCTAATAGCCCCACCCCATTTTACACAGACCGTCGTCTTCCCTTTATTCAGTGGAGCCCACTATCAATTTGTTCTACACGGAGCACCATTTATTACGTCCGACAACTACAAATTTCCGTCCTCTAACAGATAAGGTAATAATAAAGTCTTTTTTTTCCCTTTAAATACAAAAAATATTAATTATATCATTTGTTTTGGATATCATCCATTATTAATTATGAAATTTTCAACAAAAAAGATTAAAAATATAAAAATTCCTCCATTACTATTATTAATTCGTTATCTTTCATTTTGTTATTTTTTCTATTCAATTTCTCTCAATTTTCTATTTTAGAGATCTTTATTTAGAAATTTTCCCTCCCCTTCTTTTGTGGAAAAGGACACTGATCTTTGTTTCACCAAAAAAAAGTTGACAGAAAATTTTTTTTATTACTTTTTTCATAAGTTTAATATATTTAAATTATTTATGAGATTAATTTTTGTTAAACTATAAAAATATGAAAATTATACAATTTTTTTATAATAATTACATTTTTAAAATTTAAATTTATATTCTCACCTTAACAAATCGAAATTATTTGCTACATCCTGAGTAGGGGCAACAATTTTAAATATTTTGGTAATGATTTCTTTGGTTTAAATTTAGAATAATTCTATATTTTCTTATAATTTTTTTTAATAATTTACTTAATATTAAATAAAAAAATAAATATATCTAATATTTTAATAACATAACAAATTTTTAATATTTATTTTATTTAATAATTAAGAGAATTAATAAAAAGATTAGATAAGAAGATAAATAATTTCTCTTAAATTTATGTATGCTTGACACTCAACCAGTTGCAGACTTTTGTTTTAGCAAATCTAACGGCTGAAAACCAAGTATGTAACACGTGGTATATTGTCAAAGGACATGACGACGTCCTTTTCAAAGAAGCGCCACATTCCGTGCTGAGTGCTAAACTGCACCGTTATCCCAACTGTGCTTTTTCAAAATAGCCCTTCATCTCAAGTAGGACTGTAAGAGCACCTGTGTTCCAAGTTCCAACTGACACCCACCCATTTTATTTTTTAATAGCATAAACACCACTTGTTCTGCAAAGTACAAACTGGCGCTGTTCCCATTTTCATTTCTTTCCATTTTAAGCCCCTTCCTTTTTTTTCATGATGACGTTTGCGATGTTTCAATAAACTTTTGATGGTGATCTAAAGGTGCTCTGATCCAATTTATATATTATAGTCAGTTAATTATTTATTTTTAAAATTTTATTATTATATATAAATGTTTTTAATTAAAAATTATAATTTTTTTATTTATATAATTATTTACAATTAAAATAATTTAGTTCAAATTTTTCATATGTAAATTTATATATGTATAAATATTAATAATTAAAATTTATAAAATAAATTTTCTATATAATAAAAATCATACTTATTATTTATTATGTAAGTTACAAATAATAAATCAAAATTATTAATTTATTTTAATAATAAATCAATTACATCTAATTATAAAACATCCATGCAACCATACCCTAAAACTTACCCTTTTTTCAAATCGCATGGTGCCCTCTTCTCTCTCTGCTCGTAGTCACGGGATTTTCAATGATTCAATTCAACTCCACGTATGCCAGCAAGCTTCATAAACACGATACTGACATTGAGCCAACTCCTAACCACAACTGTGTTAATCCAGGGGCAGTTCAGTCATTCCGAAAACTCTAAGTCTCTAACCACCGTTTTCAGGTTCAGTTACACAAACTCATTTGTCACAACTTGACTACCCACTATTAGACTTCGTCAAAGCGAATCAAATTTAATGAATTGATTTGAATAATATCATAAAATAGATAGATTAGATGAGTGAAAATAAATATAAAATTAAAAAAAACTTAAATTAATTTGATTCAATTGGATTACTCATAATTATTGAGTCAACCCAACTCATTAACATTATATAAGAGTAAATTAGATTAATAAAATATTAATTTAAAATTCACATAATCAATCTGATCCAACTCTAAAATAACATGACTTGAGATGAGCCAACCTAAATGTGTCAAAATATACAATATACAATACATTTGTACATGATAAAGGATGAAAAATAATATTTTATTTTAAACAGATTTGACTTGTTCTTTAAATATAAAATCTAAATTTAACTTATTTATTTAATATAAATTAATTTTTAAGATTTGGTGTAATGTTTTCTTAAAAGTTAACTTAATTTAAAAGTTTATTTAAAAATTTATTTTATGATAAGATTTTTAAATAAGTTAATAGATTAATCTTTAAATAAATTAATAAATCTAAATCTTTATATAAACTAATAGATTTAAATTTAAAAAAATATTATATTATTTATTAAATTAATTATATTATAAAAATATTAAAAATTTATAATATATATAAAATAATAACATATATAATTAAATAAATACTAAATTTTTTTAATTTTAATATTTAATCTGTTTAACTAAATAAATTTTTAAAAAAAATTAATTTAATTATTTGATTAAACGAATTAAATTAAATTAAACCTTAAATAAACCCAACGAGCTTCATGACTTATTTTCACTCCAATACCTGACATGACGCAGATTGGCCGGGACGAGGGGCGCACCTTATGACTAAACTACCCCTGAGCGTATTTTCCTCATGGACATCCATCTGGCAGTAGTGAAAGATTCCCTTGCACGATAGGAGGGGTATTCTCGTCAAGAAAAAGTCACGCGCTGCATCCTCTCCTCACCCACAAAACCGAAAAGGGTTTTGGATTTTCCATCTGGCCCATGCCACCATCGTGAACCCTGTTTCGAAATCGTCCACATCACGAGGCTTCCGCATAAAAAGACGAGGACATTTTCGGTAACTCGCCACACTGCTGCCCGGCGTAACAACGTGGCATCGTGAGCCGAGGTCACGAAGCAAAACCCGGTTCAAACCACGACACGTACCGCACTCCGCTATGGCAGTTCTCGCAATCCGCCACGTAGGATTCACACGTGGCGGTTTCGTCCAAGTCATCACACTTTCGTTCTCGTTGCCTTTAAATAGTCCACGCTCTCTGATCCGCACATTATCCTCAACCTCAACCTCGCCACCTGCTGCACGAAATCCATCACCGCACGCAAACAAACAAAGCCAATTTCTCGTTTCAATCCTACCCTCGTCACCGGCGAAAGACTCGTCGGAAAATTCGATCTACGCGCCGAAAGATGTGAAGGCTCCGGTGATCGCTGGTGATCTTGGGATCCAAATTATCAAATTGACGTTGTCGTGCTGTCACCTGTTTGGAAACTTGAATTGTATCTGTTGGTAGAAACTAGAAAACTCTAAGCAAAAGCGACTTTACTTAGCAGAGTTTTCAAGTTATTCCATGCTTCCTCTCGCAAGCACGAGGCGGATTATGACTATAATAATAGCAGAATAAGAAAATCAGAGACTCGCTCTAGTTTCAGCGTCAACAGTTTTGACAGAACTTCCTTGATTTCTTTTTTTTCTTTTAATTTTTTGAATTTTTTTTTTGTTTCTCCATCCTCAAATTTTGAAATCGAAGGTGGAGAATCGAGAAAAGGTGGTTTTGCAGAGCTGCAGAGGGTTAATTTGCTTTACACAGTTCTGTTTTCTGACTCCAATTTAAAAATCAAGCTCGAGATTCGGAAATGGAAGAGACGAAGAATTAAAAAACTGAGAGATTCTGTTGTCGAGATATCATTGTTTTCATCATGCCTTTTCCGTTGAAAATTCAGCCAATTGATTCTCAGATACCTGCGGAGGGGAGTAGGCTTGAGCTGGTCAAGCCGGTTGTTAAGTCGCGATTGAAGCGGCTCCTTGAGCGCCAGTTCTCCGGCGTTCTGAGAAATTCGGCGGTGGACAAGATCGCCGGCGGCGGGGAGGAACCGCATCTGTGCAAAGACGGCTTCAACGGCTCCAATGATTTCGAGCCGAGCTCGGCGTGCTTGGCGAAAATGGTGCAGAATTTTATCGAGGAGAATCACGAGAAGCACTCCGCTTCCGTTAGGTGTGGGCGTAACTGCTTCAATAGGAACTGTGACGATAGCTCTGACGACGAGTCAGACGGTTTCGGTGACTCCAACTATTCTTCCGGTGAAGCGTCTGAAGTACTCAAGGTAAATGGTGGTTCTAGCCGATTGTCTCTGAAACCGTTCGAAAATTTGGAGGGAATGATTTTGAAACTTGTTTTTTTTAATCATTTTGGACAGGGTTTGGTAGCTTGTGCGAGTGTTTGTGAGAGGAATTTGCTAGCGGACACTGCAAAGATCGTTGATAAGAATAAGATCTGCAAGCGCAAAGACGGTTTCTGCAGAAATATTGTTACAGAGGAGTTGTTGGCTCTTGGATACGATGCGTCCATTTGTAAATCTCACTGGGAAAAATCCCCCTCCTACCCCGCCGGTACTCTCTCTCTCTCTCTCTAATTCTCTTTCTTGATGGAATTTGAATAGAAATAGAATTGGATTGGGACGTTAATTGATTGTTTCTCTGGAAAATGAATATAAGATTTTCATTTTCAAAGTTACAAACATGTGTTTCTTAATATGATTTTCTGCAGGGGAATATGAATACATAGATGTGATGATGGGGAAAGAGCGGGTGCTAATTGACATTGACTTCAGGTCAGAATTCGAGATTGCTCGATCAACCAAGGCGTATAAGACGATCCTCCAGAACCTTCCATACATATTCGTTGGCGAGTGTGATCGGTTGCAGAGCATTGTGGCCATCGTATCGGAGGCGGCGAAGCAGAGTCTGAAGAAGAAAGGCATGCATATTCCGCCATGGAGGAGGGCCGAATACGTCAAAGCAAAATGGCTCTCCCCTTGCACGCGAACTACGCCCCCAATGACGGAAAAACAGCAACCTTTGAAGGAAAGTAGCGGTGGTGACTCTGAACAGAGTCACGGTGAGGGAAACTCTCCCGTTGAGGTAGATGAGTCGTTGGTGTTTACTTTGTCTGAGAGTTCCGGTGAAGAAGAGAGGGCAAAGGTAAAGGCGGTAATTGAATGGAAGCCATCGGAGCTGAAGCCCAAGAGTTCACTGTCTGGGGTTAAGATCGTCACTGGGTTAGCAGTGGTCTTTGATGATGATAACCCATAAAATTTTGACTCTTTCTTTTCGGCTTTTTTTTTTTTTCCTTCCTCTTTAATTTTCCAAAGTGAGGATTCAAAATCTTATATAACTGTAACAGCTCTATCCCCTTCTGTGTTTTTTTTTTGTACGGGATGGATTTTACTAATATGAATAAAATAAAGTTGATATTTCTGGGGCCGTTTTGCCCCACTATAACCCAGTTGCTCTATAATCTTTCCTTTTGGGCCTCTGGTCCTCTTTGTACCATAAAAAAAGTTGAAATATAGTTTAGTTATTGGCCAAGTTTGGAATTTGATTCTTTGCCTATTGATTTTGATGGTTGTTTTTGTTCGTTGCTTCATTTTAATAGTTCGTTGCTTGCTTGAAGCTTGGTTGTTATTCTTTTCTTCAGGAAGAAGAAATGTTTGTTGATGAAGAAATCTGCTGGTGCAGTCTTTAGACCGTAGGTTGAGTGGCCATCGATGCCTTCGTAGAAAAAAAAAATGAAGAATTATATGTTATCATGCTTTACCTTGGATCAAGATTTTCTAAAGTTGTTGAAGAACTGCATCTTGGGAGGAGAGAGAGAATCAGCGAAATAAGTTTTATAATTTTTTAAACGTAGATTATTATTATTTGAGTAAATTATACTTACTTTACTCTACCATGATATTACATTCAGTTTTATTTTTTTTAAATGATATTTATTTTTATTAATTGATAATATTATAATTAAAATTTATAAAATTTTTAACATTTATAGTTATAAAAAAATATTTTTTAAAAAATATTTTATAAATATTATTAGTTAAAATTTGATAATATTTTTTTATTATAAAAAATATTTTTTAAAATATATTATGTATAAATATTATCAATTAAAATTTGATAATATTTTTTATTAATTAAAATTTAATAATATTATTAATTAAAAATATATATATATATATTTTTAAAAATTCTTTACACATTCATACAGAAAAAATTGTAAAGTTTTTTTATAAAAATATTATTATATATAAATATTACTAATTAAAATTTATAAAGTTTTTAATATACAGTTATTTTTAGTATATATAATTTTTCATAAATAATTATAAATATTAAAAATTTATAAATTTTAATTGATAATATTTATATAATTATGTAATTTGATCAATTAATTGAGAGCGTGTCATTTTTTAAAAAAAAAATAGGGTTGATATTTTTTAAAAAATATTTTTTTATAAATAATTGAGAATACTAAAAATTTTATAAATTTTAATTGATAATATTTATACAATTATATAACTTGATCAATTAATAAAAATAAGTATCATAAAAAAATAAGATGAAGTATAATATCATCAAATTTAAAAAAAATAAGTGTAATTTACTTTTATTATTTTTTCATTTTTATGTCTCATTCTCTGTTCACGGACTAGAGTGCTGCAAAGGATTCTTTCCCATTTAGGTTACCCCAAATCCTGTAAGCAATGTAATCTTAGATCATTCACTATATATATCTGCAAAAATATAAAGTAATATGCACAATTGACAAATAATTACTTATTTGATATGTTATCCTTTTTAATTTAATGTTTCTTTTGTCATAAGTTGCTTCTAATCGTCCTTCAATATTTGTTACACACTCTATTCAACATTCATCATCCTCCCGCAAAATGACATGACATCTTTTTAACACAGACAAATATCATAAAATAATTCCTTTCATATTCTGAAGCAACCATCTCTACTGTTTCAATTTTTCATCAAACTTAAACGCTCTTATAAACAATTTAATAAGAAATATGGATAAAAAACACTGATGGCATCAAACCCCTCTTCAATTTTTTTTCCGGGTATCATAGCCATATTCCTGCTGGTTTCTTGGTTGAATGGAAAATGGTGTTGATCTTTGGAAATTACGGTTTCCACAGTTTACTGCAACCTTATTCTTTTAGTTGTTATTTATTTAATTTTTATATGTTTAAATTTTTTTAATTTACTTATAGATTTATTTTATATTCTGTTAAAATATTATAATTATATATAAGATAATTTATTATTTTTTATATTAATATATAATATAAATACGATATATATATATATAAATTAAACACAAAATAATTTTCTTATTCTTTTCACTGTACTTTTTTTTCTCAGTTTTGAACATAGGCTCTTTGCTTATGTAAACCTTGTTTTGTCGTTTCCGCGCCTCGTACTAAACTGAGCGGATCCACAGTCTCTCAGGAATTGAATTGCACTCTGCTTTCCATTTATTTATTTATTTCTTGCATTAATTTATTTGACTACAGAACTGCACTGTTGCAGATAATTCTGTACCTTTGTATTTTAGTCGCAGAATAATCATCCCACTTATTTTTTAATTAATTTCAGATTCAGCAGGTAAACTTATCTCTTTTCATAAAAAGAATAAAAAAATCTGTCATATAGATTTAAAAAAAAAAAAGAAATAGGTGTGCTAGCTCTCTGACACACAAAATAACATTGGCAGTTCCTTCGTACTATCCATCTCTTTCTGTCTCGCAATCATATCGATATCACCTACTATTTAAGTTTTAAAAAAGAAGCATTCTGATAATTTTCTAGCTGGGTCGTAAGGACAATTATAGAGTTTGTTGTGGGTGACTTTCCGTTTATTATTTTAGGAATTATGTATTACTTTCGGAAAGTAACATCTAACCTACTCTATTTAACCCATCACGCTCTATCTTTTCAATTGGCTTGCAACGACTAGAGATATGACATTGCTGAAACCTACTCTCTTTTTTTTTTTTTGGATTATGTCAAGTAATGATGACTTGTATCACCTTCACTAAAGAATTAAGAAATTTATAATTTTTTTTAAATTACGAAATTAGTGTCATACAATTAAAGGTTAAGTATTTACGCTATAGTTAAGAACTTTATAATAATATTTATTGAGCATGACCTCAAAAAGTTATAGATTTTAATAATATAAATTTTGATAATCTAAATAATATAGATTTTATGATTTTATCTAATCTATTTTAGACAGAACTTAGTTTTTGTAGGATATATATTAGACAGAATTTATGATCGTTGTATAAATCTTGTCATCGCGATCTAAAGTTTGCTCATGACAAATGTTTGATGGTTTCTATAAAATTTCCGATTTGGATTATCTGCCTCATTCCACATGGTCGGCCTTATAAATCATAGCATTATCTTTATTATAATTTTAAGAGGGTGTATATTGTGACTCTTATTTTTTTATTATCACTTTTTTTAATTAACTTTTTAAATTAAATGTTGTTTATTAAATATTAAAATCAAATTAGTAATCTATTACCACTAACATACCTATCTAAAATTTTATTAACAGTTATAATAATTAATTTTAAATTGAAAATGAAGATGGTGATTGGATTCGCAGTGAGCGAGATTTGTGTTTTTTTTTATCTAAACAAAATATGAAATCACACATATTATCGGTTTTTGATCAGGAGGTCAACCAATTCTATGTTACTTTGATGGTAAAGTTCACAGCTTTTGAAAAGTAAAAGCACGTGCCAGTTGAAGTAAATGAATCACTCAAACGGTTTTTGTTATTTATCATTTTGCAATTTATACTAATGTAAGTTTTATTTTTAGATGAAATCCAATTTGGCAAGTCTCTGCTACGATAAGTGAAAGACACTATATTTGGTTCTGCCACTATAATTTATACTGATATAGGTTTTATTTGCAGATGTAATTTAGTTTGGCTTTTTATTAGACTAGATGGATTATGGGCAAAGGCAACCCAGCAACTCCTAGCATGGGGTTTCATTTGGTAATGTTATACATTGTTGACAAAGTGTATGCGCGTGTATACACTACCTTATATTTCAAATATCAAGCGGAATCTGTGGTTATGATTTTTTCACTAGGAATAGAGAATTTTAGCATGTGACAATTGCCTTTCATCCATTCATGTTATTAATTCTCTTGTAAACTTTATAACACTTGAAGAATCAGCAATAGCCTCTAAATTATTCAATCACAAAAAAAATATGATTAAAAAAAACAATTCTTGCCACTGAAATAATCTAACAAGTGACTATCATAAACTAGCTATATATGACCCGTGTTATAGGAAGATGATGGGAGCCATAATTTAATTGAACAAATTGTTAATCACAAATATTTAGTTAAGTAATTTGTCAATGGTATATCTATGCAAGTATGAAATCAATAGACGATTAATTATAAATTTAAATAAGTATAGAAATAAAAATAAGTCATTACTTTGACTAAATAAATTTTTTTGGTAGAGTCTTTGACTCAATAATTTGATGAAGATCATTTTAGATAAATGGAAAAAGAGTTAGTTAAAGAAGAGTGATAATAGATAAATAAAAATTACAATAAACATTTAAAAAAATGAGTTATCGAAATTAGAAGTCCATTAATTAGATGCCTTTACTTTCCAAAATGAAATAACTGTTTTTGAATGCATAACCAAGAAGATAAATTCAAACATATTTTGAGTATTTTTTGTTTGGTACATATATTTGAGTATATTACATTGAAAAAAATAATTTAACAATATTTTTAATTATTAATTTATTATGTCATAATTCGTATGTAGGGGCGGGGGGAAAAAGTCAAATGGGACTAGACGACTAGTGGAGCTCCGCCTCCAAGTTCTTACATTTTTTTTTTTGCACTTTTTTATTTTTAATTTTTGTAATTTCATGCGCTCTCTTTGAAATGTTTCAACACTTCAACTTGTCATCGTTATATTTCAATTTTTTTTTTGGTACAGCGTTTTATTTCAATTTCGTCTTTCATATGTAAATTTATTAAGAAATAATAATGTCAAAACCACATTTATGTACTTCTAAAATATCAAAAACTTTATCATTAATGTAATCGTTAATTACTTTAAGAAACAAACTAATTATAAAAATTTTTGTAATTTATAATATTTATCTTAATAGGATTTTGCAAATAAAAAGACAATGATATATTTTTTAAATAATATTTAAATTTATGTTTAAATAGTATTTGGTTCAACTTATACGCATCTTAATTAATTTATTTTTTGATTTAATCAAAGACAAATTATATACACTGAGATTATGATATTCAAAAAATATTTTTTATCACTTAACTTCAAGAAATTCACGTAGTTATAATCTGAATATATGATCTTGTATCTACTCACAAATATTACATTATTATCCTCTATAATATATAATTAAAAAGTTTACTTGCGTAATATTTGTTTTTTTATACCGTTTTCTAATTTGTTGCACAATTATTGAGAAAAATAAAGTGAAAGGATCACATGCAAAGCACAATTAATAAGTAATTGTTTTTTAAGATAATAATATATAGTTTTGATCTAACAAAAATTTAGGTTTTTATAAATTGTTATATTTTTTTCTATTAACTTGTACTTCTCTAAGCTTTAAATCCTGCCTTCCCCACTGATAATGTTATGCTTCAAAACTCTCTGGAGCTTAGAAATGTTGCTACTTTTAGACAGTTGAAAATGACTACTTTTATATTCCCTTCGTCGCTTTATATTTTGAGTATTTAAACTATAATATGACCTCCGTCCACTTTTACCACTTAAGCTAAGATATTTATCACTTGGAAACAGATATGATTTCAACCAAGCAAACTGCTGAAAAAGATTATTGAATATATATAATAAAATAAGAATTTACAACGAAAGCAAGTCATTCAAAATGGTTAATCCTTTCTTTTTGGGTAAAAGATGTAGCAAAGAATGGGTTAGATCAGGGTTTGGCATGACGCCAACCCAATTTGATGAGTTGATTGGGCTATTTCTTTGAATTTAGATACTATTTAATCATAATTTAATTAATGATTAGGTTGAGATCAAATTGATTCAATATTTATGTAAAATGTATAAAATTAGATGTTATATATAATTAAGTTATAAAATTTTAGAAATATAATCTTAAAATTAAGAAATATTTTATAATAAAATAAATTATATTAATACAAAAATATTATTATGTTATGTAAAAAGTATTAATTTATGTTTAAATTCTTATACTTTATCATTATTTTTTAAAAAAATTATAAATTTTAAAGTATTATATTATACCGAGTTGAGTTGGACAAATTTAAAATATGATTCGAATTTGGTCCAAAAAAATATTTGATCAAATTTTAAGAATTTAAACTTGATTCAATTAGTTTTGGATTAGGACAAATTATTGAGTCATGATGGGTGATAAACACCTTAAAAGATGGTTAAGCTTTGAAGGAAAATAGTAATGCTTCTTTTAGAAAAAGCTTATATTGTTCTCTACACAATAACCATAATATGGTAAGTTTATAATGTCATAACTCCTTGTTGGTGCTATTATTGAATATAGTCAATAAATTTTTTTGAGAAGTACATTTTACCGGAACTCAAAAGATTGAAACAACTATCTTTTCCAATTTGTTTTTGTTTACCAAAAAGTAACCATAATATTATATACTGTTTCAAATGGCTAAACCAGCAATACCGTAACAACAAATTTAATTCATCATTAACTTTGCAATTGCAAGGCTGAACGTATGAACTGATGCATCTATATATTCTCCTAATAATTTAAGCTTGTTCATTTGCGTAGAGATTGGAGATGCAGGAGGCTATATATGCCTTTGATAGATAAAAAGACGAGCCAGAAGGAATAACGTGCTAAGAGATTTAAGTATACCTTTCTAATTTCGTGCTACCTCTAATATGGATAGCTTTAAATCTTTTAATCATAACTTGCACTAAAAAACAAAATAGGAGGGGTCTTGGAAAAGATTTCATTTAATTTAATAACATCACATGTTTCATAAACTGAAGAGAGAAGTATAAAATACAGAAAAGAAAAGTCACTTAATTAAACAAAGCTAAAAATGGGTTGGAATTTGTTAAGAATCATGTGCTACAGTGCAAGATGGCTTCCCTCGAAGCTGTCAGGTTCTTTTTCTGTCAGCTAAAAGAGATCCCATTTGAACTTGCTGCGTCTAAGGCCTTGGGAGTTTGTTGGCCTTTTCTAAAGGCCAAAGCTAAGGTGCTTGCTGCACAAGTCAATGATTTTGTCTATAAACTTTTTAACTTTAATATGATTCTCTTTCTCACTTAAACAATTTCCTTCTGATCTATGCTTAGTTTTTCAATGACATGTTTCTGTCCCCACTCCAGAAAGACTGTAGTGTATTGACATTGCAAACATGTCCAAAACTCAAAATTCCTCTAATGTTAACAGACTAAACAAGCAAAGAATGAACTACTTTCATGAGAGACTTGAGAAAGAATGTTAGCAGGACATTATAATATATTGTGGAATATGGAAGCAGTGCTGGCATAAAAATTATTTATAGCGAGTGCTTATTTGTGTGTTAACTCCATATTATTATATCTGAACCTGAACCTGTGCATGCACTAATTATACCTCTTGAATGGGGACCAGAGAAAGGGGCAGAGACATAACCTAATCTATATATATACAGTAGTAGCAGAGGGACCAGTCCTTGTTGTTACAATTTTAAGTTAGTTTTTAGAGGAGGAAAAGAAAAAGAAAAGGATGCAGTAGATGCAAGAAAATGAAAATAAATATGGGAAAAAAAAAGAAAGAAGGGGAAGGATTCTTTCCCGTGAGTTGAGACTTTCAAAGCTCTGTGATGAAAGAAAATTTGCAACTATACGTTTGTGTCGGTGCAAAAGACACGAGAGATGCGTTTCATGTTTGATGATGAATACTAGCGCGCCACACAGCCACACATGTATTCATGTAACTTTCAAGGCCTGGCTTCTGACTCCTGTGATCCTGTCCTTCCTGCCATCCCACTCTCCTGTTCAACTTCCACGCCCATTCCAACTCTGCTTGTGTCTATGTCTTGGTCAGGTTTTATGTTGTTCCCATTTAACAAATAATACATGTTATTCCTGTTTCAATTCTGATTTTCTTATTTATTTATTTATCTCATTTTTTATAATTTTTTTAATATTATTTATCATATATATATATTTTATTATTTTCTTTCACTAAATCACAAATTTTTAAAAAATATAAATAATATATACACTCTTAAAAATATGTATAATTAATTTTTTCTTTGCTGTTCTACCATTTGGATATGGTTGTGAGTGTGTGTCAATTTGCGAAGTTGCAGGACTAGAATACAAAATTTTAGGATAAAATACGAAATTTAATGGGACTGTATTTAATTGTTTTTTACAAAAAAAAAACAAAAATTTAAGGGTAGATTTTAAATTTTTTAAAAGTTTGGAGGACCACTATCTCCTTCAATTACAAGGTTGTTCGGTCCTGAATTTGCATTTAAATATGACAAGATAAATTATACATAGTTTTTTTATTTATAATTTATCAAAAAAGTAAGAATAGATATGTTATTAAGTATTGATTATTAATTTTCAAAATAAAAATTTTATATCTGTTAAAACCAATCAAATAGACGTAATTGAAATATATTTTATATTTTTTAGGTAGAGAAAAGTGAACATCCCCGAAACATCGGTTTATATAGAGAGAGAGACTCTCGGGATACCCTCCATTAAGGTCATTTAGGATTACGAACGTTATGTCGATTATTATGGTATGAGATATTATATCTGGTTATTATGACGCGAGACGTTATGTCCTGGTCATTATGGCGTGAGACTATTATGTCCTGTTTAAGTTGTTACCCATTCGGGTATAGGTCGGTCGGACCTTGCGAGAAATAAGTCTAGCTTATGGCGGGATGTCGGTGGGTCGAGAATCATCCATTAAAATGTCATGTCAAAGATGGACCGAGTTTATAAGTGGTCGGATGTCAATTGGAAAGGGATGATCATACCATTTCAAATATTCATCCAGATGGGTAGAGCTTATAAGTAATTCGGATGCCAACAGGTCGGGATGGTCCATAGTGATCAATAAGATATCCCGATTATATTATTAAATGTTTATTCTTATATAAGCTAGATGAACTTGGGCAAATTACAAAGTGAATAACTGAGCTTTTCCGAGCTCTTCGTAATTTTAAGCTTTGTCCTTAGGTAACCTTCCAAGGAGAGTGGTGAGGTCTTTGGTGCATGTATTTTCCTGACCTTAACTATGAATTTTCCCAACCTGATCCGATCTTGAGTTTCTTCAATTTAGATCAGTCTTCAAAGGCATCATGGTTTGATAATAACCTCGGATAGTTTCGCACGCCTTCTTCTTCTCTTTTTTTTTGTAGAAGACTTTGAGCTCAGAACTTTTTTCGAGCTTGGCCGACTTTATACATATAACATTTTCAATCAGCATCCCGACTTAATCGTAATCAAGGTTTCTCTTCCAGCTTGGTCGATTGAATTGACACTAAACCGAACATGACATCGGCACTTGCAATCAATTTGAGGTTATCTACTTTAGGTCGGCATCGGCTCAGGACCGATTACTGGCTCGGGGCCTTTCATCAGCTCGGGACTGGCATCAGTCGGGAGCTAGTTACTTCCTTTAGATTTGTTCTTGCATCGGCTTGCGCATTAGCCGAGAGTCGATTTATTTTCATCAGCTTTAATTAGCATCGGCTGAAAGCCGACATCGGCTGAAAAGTCGGTGTCTTCCATCAGCTTTTGCTGGCATCGACTGAAAAGTTGGTGTCTTCCATCAGCTTCGGCATTTTTGTTATTTTCATCAGCTTTGACTGACATTGGCTTTAGCCGGCATTGACTGAAAAGTCGGTGTCATCCATCAGCTTTGGTTGGCATCGCTTTGGTCAAGATCGCCGAAAAGCCGCTTTTTTCCATCGCTTTTGACCTAATCGGCTTTGGCCGCATATTTTCATCTCATTCGACATTGGCTTTAGCCGGCATCGACTGAAAAGTCGGTGTCATCCATCGACTGAAAAGTCGGTGTCATCCATCAACTTTGGCTGGCATCGGCTTTGGCCGGCATCGACTGAAAAGTCGGTGTCTTCCATCAGCTTGGCTAGCATCGGCTTTGGCCGGCATCGGCTGAAAAATCAGTTTTTTTCCATCAGCTTTGGTTGGCATCGCTTTGGTCGACAAGATTTAGCCGATTTTTCATCGACTTTGATAGCGTCGCCTGGGTGACATCGATCGAAAAGTCTGTGTCTTCCATCAACTTTGGCTGGCATCGGCTTTGGCCGGTATCGGCTGAAAAGCCAATTTTTCATCAGCTTTGCGCTGACCGAGAAACGACTTTTTTTAGCTTTTGCATTGGTTTGACCTAAGTTTTCGGGACCTCCATATGGAATTTTCCAAGATTTTGTTGAAGATTGTTTTCATCTTGTCATATGAGTAATTCTGATAATAATATGCAATTCAAATAAACATAACTAAATTTTTAAACAATTAAATTTGCATACCTCAGTGTTGATTGTATTAAATCCATGCAAATAAAATTCAAATGCATATAGCTTAAAAAGTTTAAATTAAAATAATGAATATATAAAACTGTAAAATTTAATACTATACAAATAAATAATAATAAATTAAGATGAATACAAGTATTCATTACAAAAATTATCACATTAGTACATGTAGATGTAAATGCTAATAATCAACTAGTCATGAATGTCATTTTTAATGATGACTATAAAAATATTCTCACACGAAATTAATATGTAATTATTAATAAATTAATGACAATAAATAAGAATTAAAGTAATTTAAAGTAATATGTATTACAATAATAATACATAATTGAAAAATGATATAATGTCCAAATGTAACAAAGATTTTGTACCGAGGTAACGTTGGTTATTGTTGGCCATGCTATGCATGACATTTGTACCAAGTAACAAGGTCGTCTTGTCGTTCTTCTCTATTATATTTATAGGTCTTGCATTTCCTTAGGAACTTAAAAACTCGGTCCTTTTTGTTTGAGCTTGTTTGTTGAACACAATAAATACTATATAAGATATTACAAATAATTTCCTTCATCGAAATAAATATCCAGTTAACAGATTTTAAATTTTGTATGTAAAGTAATAATGTTAATTCATGGCGTTATGAGGAATTATAGGAATTAATGCTTGAAGCCTTATATATGTTAATAGCCACGAAGATTAGTACCTAGAGTGCTATGACAGTAATAAAAGACAAGAAAGGTATCAATTGATGCTAATAAAATGTAGTGTTATAAATGGTAAAAAATGGTAGTCATGGTTGTCCAAATATAACTAATTAAATAGTGATCAATTGAAATTTAAAACTGCACCAATTTAAATGTAATAAAAATCGTACATTTAAATGATTATTAGCAATGTTTCAGGTGCCTTGGACTCTTATTATTTCTTACGTGGCACGAGATTTTGAAGAAATAGTTGATTTTGGGATTTTCAAGCTCAATTCTTTCATTTGTATATGTTTGAAGAAAATTTCCAATATCCAAAATATACAAGTAGCTTACATATATCCACATTAATTATTAAGATTATATATATATATATATATATATATATATATATATATATATATATATATATATATATAATTACTTTGCTTCAAGTAAAAAAGTGATCAATGCTCAACCACAGAAGTACAAAAGACGATGAAATACATATTATACTCATCTTATAAATTCTTTGATAATTATAATTAATACTATGATAGTTACACGTTAATAATTGCAAATGGATCTATGAATGGGCAAGAACAAACTAAAGCAAATCAAGGGCTAATGTTAAGCTGTGAGGAATACTCAAGATTGTGCATGTATAGCCAAAGGGTAATAAATTGTGTAATAAAATATAATACCAATTAATGTAATGTAAATAACGGTCGCAATTTTGGGAACTGTTAACATTTACCAACATTTGTGTCTTAGACCATTTCTTCAATTTGCCCGGGATGCAGAAGCATACCAATAAATGTCACCTTATTACAAATTATTCATGTGTAATGCAAATATGAGCATTTTAATAGTAATAAAAGAAAATTAAATGCATGTTTGATGCCAAAGATTAACGTTATGCTAATAAATTTATACCAAAAGAAGAATGCAAATGATGGAGATTAAAGCTTGCGTTTCTTCTTTTCATCACGTTGAGCAGAAACGGCTTTGAATACGATTGACAACTAATGATAATGATATGAGATTATTACTCGGGGGTAGATGTAGTGGAGGTAACTAACCGTGTCAAGTGAAAAGCCTATAACAAGTCAAATAATCTAGCTTAAAACATCACTAGATGATGTTCCTGGTTGTGATTACAATCCCATGATGCGCCCTGAACCATCTGCAATTCTACTGAGTTTTCTAAATGGCCAACTGAGAGTTCCTGTAGAACTTTTTCATAAATTCTTCAAAGTCTGCTCTTTTTTTGTTTGTCTAAGATAGATCTGAAAAACTTGTGCCTTCCTCATCAAAGGAGAGATATAATGAATAATTGCATATATCATTAAAAATAAATTAAATAGATCAAATAAGAAGGCAAATCAAATATTGATAAATCAGAAATTAATCATGAATAAAGACTAAAAAGGAAAATCGTAGAACTTGACTTTTTCATGATGAGTTGTGAGGGTGAAGAATATAAATCTTTGCTACAACTAGAGAGAATAAGTTCTCTACTCGATAGGGTGGTCGTCGGAGAGTTGTGTCGAATGAGGAAGACGTAATGAAATGTGGACGAATTGCAGCATTAGTCTTAAAGCAATTGATGAATGCAAGTAGAAAAGTGAACATCGACATCGGTTTATTAGATTCGGGGATGACTCTCAGGATACCCTCCATTAAGGCCATTTAGGATTCAATATGTCGATTATTATGAGACATTATATTTCTTATCAAACAAACAAGGTATATCGTATTAAGACGTGTTTGAGAAGAGAAACTTAAAAAACACTTGGTCCAATACCAAAAATGTTAAACACAAAAAAATATGATTACATATTAAGATGAATAGTATGAACAAATGAATGCCTTTATAAAAAAAAAAATGGCCCAGACTGGTGTAATGCATAGACGGGCCTTCACGTCGAAGCGGTGAAGAAGCAGTTGTTATTCTAGTTTTACTCGTGGGATAACCTGTTTCTTTGGAGCCCAATAAGAGACACGGGCTATGAAAAAGCTCAACCGCACAACAAGCCCCAAAATGAAATGATAGTTATGTGCTTGTGTCTACTTTGAGTCTGTGACCCCGCGCCCCCCCCCCCCCAAAAAAAAAAGCATATTGAAAATTTAATTTGCTTTTCTTTATTTATTTGATCAGTTGAGACGTATGAAAAATAAAGATGAGTTGGATTTGAATCCTGAAAGTCTAACCCCAGAAGTTGTGTGAATGTAAAGTGGAGTGACAAATTGCAGCATTAAAGCGTCTAAGTGATCAACTCGACATGGTTCGCTTATTCAATAGGTAGTTGTATTTCTTATCAAACAAGGTATATTGAGAAGGAAAAACACTTTATAAACAACTTGTAAATAAATGGGCCTAAATTTATTTTGTATAATATAAGTTAAAAACTTGATATAATAATTTAAACTTAAGACTTCTACATAATTTGTCATTTTCTCAAATCATTTGAACTTTATTTAAATGACTAAAAAATAATGTATCGGATTTGGCTAGCTTGATTTTTCATTTCTCCGATTAGCAATTATATTGTTCTAGCTAAAATCTTATTAAAGATATAAAATAGCATGAATAAAGCACTAATTTATAAATTAGATTAGGAAATTACTAAAGATCTCTATACCTCACTCCTGCTAGATCTAATCTATACAATCCCTTTGTTTCTATACCTCCCATAAATGGAAGTTGGTCGTTGGATCAACGATAATGGGAGTCTATCTTGTCTTGGTATAAAGTAAATTGGGTTAAAGAATAAAGCTACAAAAGACACACTGGGTATCAAAATTTTTGGTATGCAATTTGTTATTTTATATATATATATATATATAAAGTTTAACAAGCAATCAATAGCCTTCTAATTATTCAATATTTGTACAAGTCATAATTCTTTTGAAAAGAAGAAAGTAAATCTTAATGTGTTCTTAAAACTAGACACATTTTTTGTACCAAAAAACTTTTCAAATTTCATTTAAATTAATATATATAAAAATAATTGATTTTTTTTTCAATTTTAAGAAAGAGAAGTAAAACAAGGTGTAGAGAGTAAAATAATAGCCTAAAACCAAAGTGTATTGGTATGAATGGAAATGGTTCGGATCGCTTAAGTATGTAGTTCTGAGTTTAATTATGAGATTCATGTTAGAGGTGAGTATGTGGATTGACCTAATCCACAATAGACCACAATTAAACGGATCAGTGCAAATTGACCCGCAACTTAAATGAGCCAGCATTTTTGCTCAGATCATCGCGTTGGAGGTTATATAGACCAGTCTACAACCCGCATACCTCTTATTATTATTATTTTTCCTTTAAAATATTTTTATATAATTATTTTAATTTTAATTTTATTTTATTTTTCATTTGGTCTAGGTTCTAGATAATTAAAATGAAAATGTTGGGCCTAATTTCCAAATCCAAAGCTAATTTTTAAAAAATTAAATAAAAAAATATTAAGTGGATTTGTGGGTCGATTTGCAAATTCACATACCAAAATTCATTTAACTTGCAAGTTAAACGAAATGAGCTAATAAGCCTATATTTAAACGTGTCAGCATTTTACCTAGTCCTAATCCACGCGGGCTGTGAGTTATGCGAAACAGTCTGTAAACCAAGGTCCATATAAACATCTCTATTTGATGTGTATGAAAATAATACTGTTGAAAATAATTTTCACTTAGGTATCTGATTATACTTCAATAGATTAGTCTATCACTTATTAGATGGGAGATATTTTGAAAAAAAACCTAAAATGATAAATAAAGCAATCTCATTGTGATTTGATCTCAAGATAAAATAAAATTTTAATTTTAAAAAAATCAATATAAAGTGAATTAAGACTTTTGAGATTAAAACTTAATCTAACGTAACCAAATGATATTAAAAAAAGCTATATAAGTTGTTTTTATTTTATAAAAAGGATAAAAATTAAGAAAAAAGGGAAACGATGAGGATATAATGAACGTAACTCTTGTAAGTAGGGGGTGATCACAGGTCGAGTCGGGTTTAGGAGTAAAAAAAATCTAAACTAATTAGGTGAGGTCGGGTTGAGTTGAGTCAATTTTCGAAAAAAAAATTTCGAGTAACTCAAATCAAACCAACCCAATTAAAATCGGGTTGGTTTGGGGATACGTGGTCGAAAGAGTAGTGTTAGGTTTAATAGTGAGAAAAAGAATAAAATGATGATTTGAATTTAGGCAAAACAACGTCATTTTAATTTTTATCTTTATCTCTTAAATCATTCATCCTTCTTCCGAACTCCGATTATTCAACCTATAGACCAAATAAAGAGTCATTATTTCGTGAGTCTTACTAAGTCAAATACCCGATGAGTCTCGTGTTGGCTCATTTGGTAAGAATGGGGGATACGTAGAAACTAGAAAGAGTAAGGTTTAATACTAATAAATATTTTTTGTCTCAATTTTTCTTTCTTTATCTCTTATCATTCATCCTTTCTTCCGAACTCCGCTAAAGAATCATCTAGGAGTCTTAATAAGGGACACCTATGCTAGAGCATTAGGATAAATCTTAGACTATACAAAAAAAAAATTAAATTAAAATTTTGATGCCTATAATTTATATTTTTTAATTTAATTTTTATAATTTTTTTAATCAATCCTCATATTTATAAATTTTTTAAAATAATCTCTATTGTTAACTTTTATTTTAATACCAATAATTTTATCATCACTAGACATTTTATAAAGTAAAAAAGCATATAAAAGAACATGTATTAAAAAGAAATACATATTTTAAAAAATAAATATATATTAAAATAAAAAATATATATTAGACAAAAAAATAACTATTCAGAAGAAATAATTATTTATTAGAATGATGAATACTTATTTAACGTTCTACATGAAAAAATTATATATAAAGGAGTCTTTATTGAATAAATAAAGACTTAGTTTATTAGTGCAATGTTATACAAAAGTTCATGACAAAGATTATTTTTAAATTTTTTATAAAAATAAAGACTGCTTTAAAATATAAAAAATTATAAAAATTGAATTGAAAATTATTATAAAGTATTGGAAGAAGACTTCAATTAAAAAAAAAACGATGTTTATTTGCTGAATGAAGTCAATGAACCCGTCGGCATTATTATAATTCGTTTTAATTAAATTAAATTTGTATGTAAAGCATTTAATTTTCTGTATTAAAAAAACATTAAATTTTGATATAAAAAAAAATTGCATAAGAAAAAGTCGTGGCGTTTGGAGTTAACCATGGCAGTCCCCTCCCCTGAATGTGATTGGCAGCGAGTTCTCGGACCACTTGGCTACTTCGCTTGCAATGGCGACATCAGTGATTACTGATTAGTGAGCTACAAATCACAAGGACAAGACTAGCTTTGCTAGGATAAAAAACCAAACAAAATCAAAACCCCCCACGTCTTCTGAGTTTGCTTCCATTTTCATGATTCTTAACGTTCACCAATCTCGAGGATTTCCTTCAGATCCCAATTTTCTTACACTTGCTTCCAACACCCGCTGTTTCATTATGATGATTGCTTCAACCCTGCAACTGCAATCCCCTTCCTTTCCATTTCAACTTCTTTCTTCTACCTCTTTTCGCAGATAGATAGGCCTTTGCATTATGGACACTCCTGCTCCTCCATTACTTCCGCTTCTTTTACTTTTACTCCCTCTCTCCCTCTCTGCTACTCCTTCCTTCTCCATTCACAACTTTCACCAAGCGTCAGTAATTCATTTCTTTCACTTTCTTCCTAAATATAATATATGTCATCATGTTTGTATTGTATTCCCAAGATCTGGTAACTGTTAACTGTTGCAAGCTCACAAACTTTGTTTATTTTCCCCTTAGGTTGTTTCATTATTTCAAAAATTGAAAACTTTACAACATTTTTATATCCCCGCAATACATTTATTATTGTTTTCCTCATTCCTTGCGTCATGTGAAAACTTCCATTTATCTCTCGTGGTATCAATGGTAATTGGTAAGATGGTTTGAAACATACGGAAAGAGAAGAGGTGATATGAATAGGATGAATTTATCTATTGTCACTCAATAGCATAACACAGGAGATAAGTTGACTTGTAGCCTTAATGTTTCTCTTTCTAATCTAACTTGTTCAATAATAGTTCACATTCACATTATGAATAATAAAAAGGGGACACACTATAGAATTATAGCCCCAGCGATGACAGCATTTTCAAGTGAATACTTTATCTCAGGTGTTTGATATGTAATGTAGATTTAGTGTGCTATTGTCTTTACATTAGAGTGGTGCCAAAAATAGCATACAGTGTATGTATATTTTTATTTATTTGGACTCAGACTCTTTTGTTGTTATCGTTATTGATTCGTGGGAATAATGAGCAACTTTTTGTGTTGCTTCTGATATATTCATTATTCTATTCCTAAGCATTGTTTTAGTCACCTCCTCTTGGGTGTTGTATGACCAAGTTTCTTCGACTTGTTATGAAGTGCATTTCTACTTTTAGTTTCAAGTTGTTGCTAGCTTCCCTTATTCTTGTCAAATTTCTGTATGTACAGCTTTCCCATTGTGGAACCTGATCCTGGTCATACAAAACTTCGTCTTTCAAGAGAAGGCTTGGAGGCTATTGAGAGAATAACAAACCCCATCGCATCTGTGGCAGTATGTTTGACTGCAACTTTAAAGCATGCATTGTTTGTAACTTTGGATTTTACCTGTTATTTTTAATATGGATTTTTATGAACTTGGAGTGAAAGTGATGATGGGATGGTCTGGTTCATGATGTAGCGATTAGCTAATACCATGTTGATTAACGTTATCCACATTGACAATTCCTCTTTCCATGCGTTTGTTGCTGATTGCTATATGAACACTTGCTCTCATTTGTTTGTTCTCCAACACCTGATAGGTAGCAGGCTAGCAGTTGATTCAAATTGAAACATGAATTTAAAGTAAAAGGGATTTAAACTGTTGCATGAGTTACAAATTGTGACAATATGGACATATTTGAATAAATTGGCCTTTATAAAATATTAAAATGCAAGTGTTGTCCAAAGCATGGAACTTTCAATATTTCATAAATTCAGAGTATTAATTTCTTCCCCAAAAGATGAGACAGAAAACTTCATAATAGTGAAGACTCAAACTTTATGGAAGGTTAATTAAAAAACCTACAGAAGTTGGTGATCCTCATTTTTTCCCATAATGTGAATCCGGATATTTGCTTTCTCAAGTGGTTTCACTTTTACATTTTCTATTTTCAAGAGTTTCTGAATAGTTTAAATGTTAGATAAGTTTGTCTATTAGTTCAGGACTGAAGTTTTACAATGTGAAGATAACTTTGGGATCTTCTTTTCTTTTCTTTCGTTTTTTTTTTCCTTCTTATTTTATGCTTTTGTCCTTTCTTGAATTCTTTCTTTGTATTATGGTTTTACCATAATAAACTATGCAAGTTATTTACAATTTATTTTGTGCTTTGTAATTGATGATTTTTTACTATTATTGGTAATCCCTCTTGCATATATAGTGGTGCATATTAACTTGATTACTTTGGTTAGTGATTCATATTGAAGCAAACTTGTGTAGTATTGAAGACATGTCGTTAGTTCCCTGTTTACCTGTTTGCGGGTTCAACTTTTATCTGTTTATGGCTGTTTTTATCAGGTGATTGGGCCGTATCGCTCTGGAAAATCTTTTTTGCTAAATCAACTTCTCTCTCTTTCTTGTTATGAAGGTGCATCTTTTATAGCTGCTAGAATTTACCTTTATTTGGGAAATTTTTTTGTGTCAATATTTGATAGTTTTCTATGATTTAATGTGAACTAATAAGTTTGTTTGGTTAGGGTTTGGTGTTGGGCACATGCGTGACACCAAGACAAAAGGTGGATGGAGATTGACATTCTTCTCATGGTTATGTTTAATTGGATTTAGATATAATCTTTCATAATCTATTTTCTATTCTCTTTTGGTTCATGTCATACAGGAATATGGGTTTGGGGAACACCTGTAGAGTTGGATATTGACGGAGTAAGAACTTCTGTCTTTTACCTTGATACGGAAGGATTTGAAAGTGTTGGGAAGTCCAATGTATATGATGATCGGTAATTGCTGACCGATCCTGCATTTTGTGTTGTGTTGAATCATATATAATTTTTCAGTTGGCCTTTTCTTGCATTTGCTTTTGCAGGATATTTGCTCTGGCAACAGTCATGAGTTCTGTGCTCATATATAATCTGCCTGAGACGGTTAGTTATTGTCCCCCTCCTCTAGTTTTGTGTTCATTGCTATTGTTTATCTTCTTGTAATGTTAAATGGACAAAAGTACAAAGTCCTTCATTTTGAGATTGAACAATTTAGAAAAGCATAATTTATTTTTCAGTGTTGAGTATAATGTTGGGTTCTGAGTGTTTACGGTATGCATATTGGTCTAGGTGATAATTTAGCCATTTTATAGTTGGGTTTTCTCTGAAAGACTAAATTCTGGCATTAAGATATGGGATGGCTACGCCCTGGATAGCATATTTAGTATTATGGATGGTTTTTGTTGAAAACGTGTAAATATATTTTGTATTTATGTAGTTTCCTTGTATAGGCTAATCAAATCATAACAGTAATCTTTGTATTTATTTGTATTTATTGCCATAGTTCTATATAATCAGCTCTCCGTCGTGTAGTTGAGACGCGTGGTTTCACAATCTTTATGCTTCTGTTTTCTCTCTTTTAACAATTTTAAAGCAAGGATATACAGTGTATTGGAGAAAGGATTTGGGGATCCATGGAGTTAAAAAACTCTCAAGTCTCAATCAATAAATAATTTATCAAAAGAAGATAGAAGAGTGAAAAAAATATAGCCCACTAATAACTATTTGATGACTAATGCTAATATTATAAGTAGTCCTTTGCTGTGCAACATTCATTATTGTTAGGGCTGTAGGCCCTTCCGTAGGTTTGCTTGGATTTCCAGACACCTGAAGCAGACAAATTACTGTGGTCTGATATGAACAGAGGAAAAGCCTACCTCATGTTGTGTTTACAATTCTAAATTTGTAACAAATGTTGGATTACCTTTTGGCTTTGAACCACTGAGCACAAATCAGTTTTCTTTTCAAGAAACTTGACTACACGTACAAGTTTGCTGGTGTCAACTTCCAGTTACTTGGTAGAGGCTGAATAATCTTGAAGTCCACAATCAGATGTCTCAGTTTAATTTTTTTTAGGCCAATCTTTCGTCTTTCTGTATTCAGATACGTGAAGCTGACATCTCTCGACTCTCTTTTGCGGTTGAGCTTGCTGAAGAATTTTATGGGAGGTTTGCATCTTGATGAACTTTTTATTTGTTAATATTATCTAGATTATCAAATTTTCTCTCCCTATCCTTTTAATATTGCTGTGTAAAACCCTTCATTTTGGGGATAAATTATGGTTACTAACTTGTTTGTTTGATATGAAAATTTCGTACATGCTAAATTTGCAATTGCTGTATGTTGAACAGAGTGAAGGTAATCCAAAGGCCTTAGTATTGCCACCATTGATCTAATCTTTCCTTCTTTCTTCCTTTTTTTTTGCTTCTTTTATGTGAACTTTGTCATTGATAATTTGATTTTTTTTTTTTAATGTTTGGATATTTTATAGGGCCAAGATGTTGCATTTGAACCTGCTAAGCTCTTGTGGCTTATCCAACGTGATTTTCTGCGTGAGTTAATAAAAACTGTCCTTGCTTTGTGTTCATACATCAGCAAGCTGTCCACTGCCTTTTCTATCTGTTCTTTTTTCCCCTTTTCTTGAGTCTCCTGCCAGCCATCTCAATAAAATGTTTTGGTCACCAATGAATTTTAGGCACTGCATCTCTTGCAGCTACCCTCGTCCGTTTTTTGAGATATAATGAAGCCATTCTTAAACCTTCACCTAACAGCTTTAGCTTTTAGGAGGGTTGGTCTTTGATATGGTGTTAGAGCCTCTATGACCAAGTGGTCAAGACTTCAATCCTTGCCACCCCCTTTGTTTTAAATAGAAGTTGAATTTAAGCACATGATAAAAATGAGTTTGTGTATTGTACACACTTCAAGCTCAAAGGGCTCTTGTGTGAGGGGCATGTTAGAAATATAATAAAGCCATTCATGAGCCTTCACCTAAATCTTAAGCTTTTGTAAGAGTTAGTCCTTGACATCAATCATTTGCAGTCTATTGGATACTGATATTTTCCTTAATTGTCTACAGAAGGGAAATCAGTGCAAGAAATGGTGAATGAATCTCTTCGACGAGTCCCCAATATTGATGGTTAGTACCATTGCTTGCAGCTTTGACTGAAATGTACTTTATTCACAGTATGATTTTCCATATTGTCTAAAGCAAATGGTCTGATGGAAGGCTTTGTTTATTATTTAATTGCAGGGAACAAAAATATTGACATGGTATTTTCTCTTGTGGAATTCAATTTCCAATTATCAGTAAAATATTACTAGTCCGGAACTGAATATTTACCACTAAAAGTTAACTTCAACAGGTCAATCAGATCCGGGACTCATTGGCTATTATGGGTGACAACAGTACTGCCTTTAGCTTACCACAAGTATGCATCGGTCCCATATATTTTAAATTTTCTTTCATTCCTTACTATCACAACCCTAATTTGGGTTTCTTTATCTGGAATTCTGTTACATGGAGCTTTGCGTGAAAATGCGTGAAAATAAGTTCAGTTGTTTTGCATTTTAAATGATATGAAAATGGGACTTATCCATTGATTTCTACAGAAGAATGTATGATTTTTAAATGTCATGGTACAAATCCTATTGTCAAAGTCATATATACGGCAAAGAAAGAGAGCATTGTATCTCTAAGTTATCTGACATTAGCATGTTGCCTTGGTGATTTTCTTCATGCCTTCACAACAAGTTTTTTGTCTCCAGTTGGGGGACCAAATATTGACGTTTCAGTTCCATTGTCAAAATTTGGGATTAGAAGTTAGAACTCAGAAATCCTGGTCCTATTTGTGCCTGCTCTTGACTTGCATTGATTATGGTAACCGATCCAGTACAAATTATAATGGACCAGTCTTCATATTTTCACACACGTTAGTAATAGGTACAAAACCATTTCCCCCCCTCCCCCCATCGTGTCACTTCTTGTCTACCACTTAGTTCTGGAATGTCTTTGAGAAATACCAATAACAAGTTAAGGCATTTGAATTATTTGTATGTCTCAATGTCTGGTTATTTAAAAGCTATCTTTATTAAGCTCGTGTCTTTATTGGGACAGACCTTTGACATTTTTTATTGTGAAGAATGTGATCCTAGTATTGGAAGTAATTTTTTTCTGATGCATGATTGAGTGTTTTGTCAAGTAATAGCTATCTGTAGTTTTCTTTGCATCTTTAATCCACCTATCTGGCGCCTGCTGCTCCCATGTATGTATTCATATAATTACTTATATTTCTTGATAGAAAGTTTTGCTATATTAGAATCTAGTCCTTGATTTTTATTTAAACCACTGCATTGGTTGATCTAACTGATCATTGAAACTGGACCTTAAACAGCCACATCTCCTGCGGACAAAGCTTTGTGATATGAAGGATGTCGAACTTGATCAATTATATGTTAAGAGAAGGGAGCAATTGAAAGAGCTTGTTGCTAGCATAATCCATCCAAAGATTGTACAGGGAAAGACTCTAAATGGGAAGGAGTTTGTTTCCTTCCTGGGGCAGGTACTTAGTTTTGAGTGTTCTCTTTAGAGGAGGAAATAATAAAAGTCATCATAGGTTGATATGGACTAAAGCTTCTAAACAGTTTTACACATAGTGGTACACATTATTTTTTAAAATAATAGTCTATGGACGACCTCTACGGAGGACTCCTAGGAGGACTCTGCATGTTCCCTGATCTCATAATTTGTATACAATAGAATCTGCAAATCAATCAAGTAGCACAAAATATAGTTGAATCTCACACAGTGCTTTACTGTTCTGCATGCCCATTATCTCATCATTGCTTTATTTTTGAAAAAATATTAGAACAGCCAGTGAAGAAGTTCTATTTTTGGGTTTAAGTTTTTGTAGAGACATAACATATGATGACTAATGTAAACAACTAGAACCAAATTTTTGAATTTATGCCTTTTGCAATTATTATTATAGGTGAGAATAGAAATTATTTGTTCCTAGTAATACTTTAACCTCGAGGTTTAGCAAGGTGCACATAGTTATACTTTTTCACTTTCTCTTAAATAAATTTTCTTTGTGAATTTTTACTCGTTTGTCAGCTCTAATATAGTCAGATTGAGGCTAACCGCTAATGATTGCACAATTAAAATAAGATAATGCTTTTGATGTGACTTCATTCTGTGTATCTCCATTAAACCATTTTGATTTTGACATTTCAATTTTAGATACTTGAAGCCTTGAACAAAGGAGAGATTCCATCAACAGGCTCTCTTGTGGAGGTTTTCAACAAGGGTATTCTTGAGAGATGTCTTAAGTTATACAGTGAAAAGATGGCAACATTGGATCTACCTCTTCCAGAGGAATCTCTGCAAGAGGCCCATGATAGGTCTAGAGATGAAGTCATGCAAGTCTTTGATCAGCAGCATTTTGGCCGTCTCCATGCTAAGAAATCAATCATGCAACTCGATGAAGAAATACAGAAGGTATTGTTTGAATATTTATGGTAGACTGAGAGCTCAAAATATCATTGGCTTATTGGGAATTCAGTGAGCAACTAAAATTATATTAGCAAAAGCTAGCTGAATGGTTTTTTCTTATCAAATATAATTTTATGGTTTTAAACTCTCCTAGCTCTTGGCAAAATTAAATGAATTAAGTTAATAAATAAATTCTCTTTCCTGGTATTTGATATGTTTGGAAGATCCTGTATATGATTTATATTTTATCATCTTGTTGATGGACTTTTCAACCAATTATATAAAGCACCATGTCTGTCTAGAAAATAGCAAAGACCTTGCCGCTGATCGAGTCTTACCATAGGTTATACACAGTTGGTGTGTCTGAAGAGTGGGAATGATAGGCACCCACCCATAACTAAGGTATACAGTAGGAGAGAAGGGAATAGCAACAAAGGATTGGGGGCTCATGTGGGCATGTGGAAAAGGTGTGTGATCAGCATGTTGTGGGTTTGTTTTGTAACAACCTCCTTATGTGGTAGGTGGGGACGGGCAGAATCAGGTACTGGGAATGGAATAAGAAGAGAGAAGAGTGGGCAGAAATTGAGTTGGGATTTGGGGTGGGAGAGACCAAGCCTCACAAAAGCTTGGGCTAGGCTATCTTTCTTTCTTTCTGTATTTTCCTTTTCTTTCTAATGTTTTCTCCCTGATGTCAGTTCAGGAGAGAATATATTCCATATTTCTTGTTCTGTGCTATGTTTCTGATCCAAGTTCCTATCAATTGATATCAGAGCTCCCGATCCCGGAGCTATGGTGGGTACCAAAATGGAGATACCAATATTTTAAGGAAAGAACCCTCACTGGTGGTTGATCAACGTGTGCAGTATTTCGATGCAAAGGGCACACCCGATGCAGAGAAGTTAATGGAGGCTGTGAGTGCTTTAAGAGGACGCACTCTCATCTGGTACTAGTGGTGGGGTTGGCGCAATCTAGAGGCTACTTGGTGGACCTTTGTGAAGGCATTGGTAGATGCATCACTGTAGAAAGGGTCTAAAGCTGAAGTGGGTGACCTTGGAAACGATTTTATGGTGGAAGAATAAAGTCTTGGGCAATCAAAGACAAAATGTCCATGCTCAATTCTTCACTTATGGCTGCACGTGAACTTAGAGGGTATGTATCCCAATGTTAATGGGGCTGCTCAAGCACCTCCACCTGTGGTAGTTGTGGATAATCAGTTCTATGCAGTTGAGCATCTAACCAACAGGATGAAAGAACTTGACAAGGAAGAAACCAACTGGAATCAATTGGCAGTAGCGATCACTACCATAGTTGCAGGAGTGAATGTTCTTCTTGCTCGAGGGAAAATTAGTAATTGTGCCTTCCGACAGAGCTGTTAATCAGGGCACAATATCTTGCCAGTTGTTCTCCTTGCCATTTCTTGTGGGAATTGGAGAAGATCAATGGGACCCTGGTGGCCTTTCGTATGTTTTAAGCATTAATTGGTCCTCATGCTTCAAGCAATGGGACCCTCGTGGAAGTTTCTTCCTGCAGTTGGAGAACTTTTATCCACACCTTCACCTTGAGGACAAGGTGAATCTTTTGAGGGGAAGTATTGATAAGCACCCTCCCATAACTAAGGTATACAGTAGGAGAGAAGAGAATAGTAGCAGAGAATTGGGGGCCCATGTGGGCATGTGGTAAAGTTGTGTGATCAGCATGTTGTGGGTTTGTTTTGTAACAACCTGCTTATGTGGCAGGTGGGGACGCGCAGAATTGGGTGGTGGGAATGGAATAAGAAGAGAGAAGGGTAGGCAGAAATTGAGTTGGGATTTGGGGTGGGAGAGACCAAGCCTCTTGAAAGCTTGGGCTAGGCTATCTTTCTTTCTTTCTGTATTTTCCTTCTCTTTCTACTATTTTCTCCCTGATATCAGTCCAAGAGGAGAATATATTCCATATTTCTTGCTCTGTGTTGTGTTTCTGGTCCAAGTTCCTATCAGGGAACAATAGCATGAGTTTTGAAGGATTTATGTACCTAGAGTTTCTCAACATCAATAAGTGATGATATCAGGCATATATTTGATGATTTGGTGATCTTTGGTTCTTTGCAGTCTGCCCTATTTTGGTCTTGGAATTTGAATAATGATTTAAAGCTTATATTTACTGGGGAAAATTATGCAGGTATATAAGAATGTTATTTTGCAAAACGAGTATCGATCTTCAAAGCTTTGTGAGGCACTGTATACCAGATGTGAGGACATAATGGATCAGCTTCAAATTCTCAGGCTTCCTTCCATGGCAAAATTTAATGCAGGTTTCCTGCAATGCAATCATAGTTTTGAGCATGAATGTGTTGGACCTTCAAAAACAAACTACGAGCAACGCATGATGAAGGTCTGACACAATAATAGTGTTGTCATTTTTTACTCTACTACTTGTGGGGCATATTCTTTGTTTTCATTTTCATTTTTGTATAAATGTGACAATATTCCTTATATATTCTGAGTTGACCTTTTTTTTGGGTACATGAATTGACCTTTTAAGTGGTACATAGTAGACTGATTTATTATGAAAAGTTGAATTGTTTCAATTCTCTGTGAAAAGTAAATAAATTATTTTAGTTCATAATTTTTCCTGATTTGCTACTGGTTCGAATGCTTAATGCGCCTTGGTGTAACAAATGGATATGCAGATGTTGGGGAAGTCTCGGTCTCTATTTATAAAGGAGTACAACCACAGGCTTTTCAATTGGTTGGTGGTCTTCTCCCTGGTCATGGTAGTGATTGGCCGCTTTATTATAAAGTTCATTTTGATTGAAATTGGAGCATGGGTACTCTTTATATTTCTGGAGACCTACACAAGGATGTTTTGGTCAGCAGAGTCACTTTACTATAACCCAGTTTGGCATTTTATAGTTGCAACTTGGGAAACTATTGTTTATAGCCCAATCCTGGATCTCGACAGGTAATTTTAACTTTTTTTCCTTTAGTAATACCAAGTTCAAACCAAATTCAAGTATCTGATATATGTTAAAACCTTTTCATCAGTTGCTTTTAAGTTCCATTTTATTGTACTTTAGATAAGAGTAGTTGGGTGGAATTATTACAGTTGATGTTGCACTTCTGCATTTTGATTCATCTGACGCACATAATGACTTCTTGAAAGCATTAATTGCCAAGTAGAACCAAGACCCGATCAACAACCTGTGGATGTGTTTGTTTTCCTTCCTTTCTGTCTGAATTCCACCTCCGGTCTCTTTTCTGTTTTTAATTTAAGATTATTCACATTTATTCTTATTAAAATTTCTGAATATGATCTTGTTCAGTTATGAATAATAGTAAGATTTTATGGAATATTGGTATTCATGTTGTTATATAATAATTTTGGTGATTGCATTTGAAACAGATGGGCTATTCCCCTTGGTGTAATACTGTCATTGTTAATTCTTTATTGGCGGTGTTATGGGAAAAGGAAATATGGATCCCAGTGGCTTTTACCTTTATACAGCAGCAATAAAAATAGTCCAAATCGACCTAGAACAGACTAAATCTACGGTGATGATTGCAGTTGCAGGCATACTTTAAGAATTTGGTATGCTGCTCAGCAATTCAACCCTTTTGGCGAGCTTTTTCTTTTTTGCACATGGAGCCCGCCCGCTTCCTTTTTCTTCTTAAAAGGTTCTTTGCAGAGTGTAAAAAGGTGAAAAGAGGGTGATTGACCTCTCCGGCAGCTTCTATAACTTCAGCGCCTCAAAAATGTTCTTTGTAACCACAATCTATTGATTTTACATATGTGTATTACTTCAGAGTTATTTATGTTGGATTTTAGAGTAAATTAATATTAGATACTTTGCTGCGCCACCATCATGTATGGACTTGTAAAAGGGTAAATTTAAACAAGAAAGGAGATAGAGATTGATTCTTTGTTCTTTTGTTTCCAGTTGGTGAGTTTGGCTTGCAAGTGGAAATAGAATGGCCTACATGCTATTACTGATGTCACATTCACACAACTTACTATTTGAGGATTGTTCACCACGTGGGATGGAGATAACATATTGACACTTTGCACTAATTTTCATATCTCTATGCTTGTAATTTTATTATGTTATGATTATTTTTAAAAGGCGTTAGTAATGTAACTTCAGTAAAACTAGTATCGATATGAGTACGGCAAGTATTGTAAAGTGTCAACCACATTGCACATTAATGATTAACCAACTAGTGGCAACTAGTTAGGGTGTTGATAGTTAAAATTGTAATATAATTATGTGATTATGGTTTTATAAAAAAAAATTATGTGATTATAATTGTGGTTCTAAAAATTAGACAATTAGTACTTTTGCAGAGAGACAACATAATTTTCATGCTTTTGTGTTTAAACGGGAATTAATCTCAAACAATTTAAATTAATGGAATTTATAGTAATATCTCATGGTCTTGACAAAAAAAAATTGGTTAAACCATACAACACAAAAAAAAAAAAATTAGCTTGTTTAAATCAAATTTGCCTAATTGGACTATTTTTTTATATCATGTCAACTTAAAAAAATAATTTGCCTAAATGAGTCAACCCTCTGGGCTCAAATTTACTATCATAGATGGAATGGAAGTCACAAGTCAAAAGAATGAATAGTTCTAACCATACACAATTTTACTTATATCACTTTATATTTACATAGTTTTTATTATTTAATTATATTCTGTCTCATCTCATTTTTTACATATCTCCACTTTAATTCTATCATATAGACAAATGTAAGATATACATCACTTAAAGTAATGTATATCTAATTTTTTTTAAACAATATATAGGATGACCAATAAATATAAGTATAGCATTATATAATTTATATTTGGGAAAAATGAAAAGTGAAAACCATTAATGGCTCCATACCAAAACTTTTGTTTTCATTCTCACGTCTGCAAAAAGAGTACTTTAAAAAAAATCCATTTACTTCTATCAAAATTCATATTAGGAAAATTATATAATCATTGTGCTCCTATGATCAAACAAGAATTAATTCTATAAGAGATTTAAATGAGTCGAATTTGTAAGAATACCTCGTAATTTTACTAAAAAAAATCATGCATTACACAAGTTACTTACTAATTAAAATAAATTTGAAAAAATATATAAAATGGAGAGATTATTCTGCAATATATATAGTAAAATTTTAATTACATCACTTGAATGGGATAGATTTGTACAAAAAAAAAACAGATAGATCTTATCCGAAGTTAAATTTAATTATTTTGCATACTCATAAATGCATGCATCCTAATTAATATATGAGAAGTTTAAAAGTAAAATTAACAAAGGACTCAGATACTCAAAAAGGATTCTTTTAACCTCTCGTCCACTCATGATTTTGATGTACCCTTATCTATCAATTTATTTAATGCTTTTAAATTTTATTATAATAAACTATTACAAATACTAATAGCATTTGAAATTTTAATTTGTAAGGTTTTCACAAATAAGTTAAATCTTAAATGTTTTTATAGTTTTATAATTAACAGTTAAATGCACAAAAGAAAATATCTCACAAAATTAATTAGAAAAGGTAAATAAAAAAGGAAAAATTATTCGAAATATCTGAAACATATATTGCAAAATTTTAATTACATTACTTAAATCGCATAGATTTGTACCAAAAATAATTAGATAGATTACATCCAAGATGAATTTTATTTTATTTTTTGGTCAATAAGGTGAAGTTTATTTTTCATAAACATACATGCATGCATCCTAATTAATATATGAGAAGTTTAAAAGTAAATAGATAGACAATTGTCAAAGGATTCAGATACTCTAATAACGTGTATGACGAAAATTAAAGAATAAATTATAATAAATTTATAATTATTTATGTACTTGCATTTTATCTGAATTTGACTAAAATATATTATTAACCACACTCTAAGCACACTAAAGATTTTGATGTACCTCTATCTATCATTTTATTTATTGCTTTTAAATTTTATTACAATAGTATTATTACAAACATAAATAGCATTTGAAATTTCAATTTATAAATTTTGCAAAAAAAGCTAACTTTTTATTTGTTTAAAATGAAAATTAAATGCAAAAAAAGGTATCCAACAAAATAAATTTGAAAAGGTAAGTAAAAAAGGGGAAGTTATTTGAAATATCTACAATATATATAAAGTAAAATTTTAATTATATTACTTAAATTGGATAGATTTGTAACCAAAATTTAACCAAAAAAGAGAGAGGATAGATTGCATCTAAGGTGAATTCTAATTTGAATAGACATACATGCATGCATCCTAATTAAATTAATCAACCAATGACTTTCTTTAAGGGTCAATCTCAAAACAACTAATGAATTTAAAAAAAATAAAAATTGCATATTTAAGTATTGCCATTTTGGATTCACGAAATAAGAAATTTTGGATTTCCAAGACTACAACTGCGCATAAGGTAGTGATATTTGAAAAGGACTTTGCTACATAGCTCGGATGTAGAGAGACTAGGAGAGCTCAGGTAAGTGAAAGAAAAAAAAATGGTGGGTCTCATTTTGTGGTTGGGGTCCAAAAAAGTGGGATCCATAGGGATTATATGCATCCGGTTAGTCTAGACAAGATATATTCAGGATATTTTGTGTTTTTCATTTGAAAAATACAAAGATTTATGAAAACTTTATTACAAACCAAATAAACTAGCCGTACATATGGCAATATATCATTAGGGCAAGTGTTGCATGAACTTAAGGTGTCATTATAAAATAGTCTTAAGAGTCAAACATATCTACTTGAAGGTAGCACATCCCATATAAAGTTCTATTGCGAATCTTAAAGGCATTTTTATATTCATTTTCAAAGTCTAATTTTACTTTCTCAATACTCAGGTGGATGTGTGGCGAGGCGCTTCTAAATAGAGTTTTGATAGCTTCCTTTCTCTTGAATCGCATTATGAGATTTAAAAATTTTGCTTGTTGATCATATTTAGCTATCAAACTAATCTAGATTTGTTTTTGTAATTCTTGGGTGGATTTTTCTTAGGATTTTCAAGAGCCTCACCTGAAAATGAGCAGCAATGACAATATTTAATACTTCGACTCTGCAGGTGAATTTTTTATTAGCTCTAGTAAGAGTGATTGTACTCAATATATCAACGCTGAAGGTAAATTATTCTTTAGCCTTTAACAATTTTTTAATGTTTTGTTTTCACTTTTTTTATCTACTTAGATATAAAGTATGAGTTTTCTATTTTTTTGAGATTTTTTCCTTTACAGATATAATTCTTGTTCATGATGCAAATTATGAATCCGTGTGACAACAAAAGTTCAATGCTTGTGATTTTTTTTCTTTCCTGGATGGAATGATGAAGGAGAGTAGATAAAATAAATTTAAGAAGATCTAGAGAACAAAATTGATTTCTTGTATAAGATGTCCTTATCAAAGATTTTGACTAAACAAAAAATGTTCCTAAAAAAAATTTATATAAAAAAAAGATGAATTTTCAAAATGATGATAAAAGGTAAGAAATTTTAACCAACAAGGTTGGCCTAGTGTTAAGGATAAATGGATAAGTTAATCAAAGAGCATGTTTAGATTGAGGAGATTAGAAGAAAATTGATCAGAAGGAAAAGCTTTAGATAAGTTAACATCCCTTGGTTTATAAATTATTTCTTCTTCTTCTTTCCAACATGCATAATGATGGCTGCTTTAGCTCATGGTGACTATCTTCAAAATCCTAGAAATCCTTTTTTTCTTCATCCAAATGAAGACTTAGCCCTCGTTCTTGTTTCTCCTTCATTGATTGGCTCTAATTATCACTCATTGGTTAGGTCAATGTGCAAGGTTCTAATGTCTAAGAATAAATTTCAGTTTAGTTTATCGTTCCACCCTAGCGCTTCCTCTGATCGATATTCTCTACCCACCATGGAAGTGTTGCAACAACATGGTGGTCTCATGGTTTCTTCACACGATCTCTCCACGCGTCCAGAGTGTTTTCTAGATCAACAAAGCCTCTGACATCTGGTGCGATCTTTATGAGTCTTTCTCCCAACAAGATTTGTTTCGCATTGCTTAACTCCAGTAAGATTTCTACTCCTTGAAATAAGAAGATGTTTCTATTACCACCTTCTTCACACAACATAATTAGATTCTCTTCATTTTCTTTTGATTTGTTCCTTCTCTTTCCTTCTCAACTCTCAAACATACATTAACCTCATGAAGGAAACACATCCCTGAAAATTGACTATTGACTGATCTTCTAAAAAATGTTTGCAATAACATAATTGTAATTAGTTATCTTATAGAGTACTTGCTATATTGTTTAAAATTTACTGAAGATTTCCTTCAGAGATATTGAAAAGTTGCATAAAAATTGTTAAAATATTTGGGAGAATGTGATCTCTTTGAAATCATATCAATTGACTTCGAGATCACAATCAGGGTTTGCATTAGTGCATGTGTTATTTTAAGGCATTATATTTATACTACATGCACATATATAGTTAATGTTAATTTCATTCTACTAATTTCTTATCTTGATTTTCTTTATTGTTGAAGATGATGCTTCTTCAACTCAAGGCCCCAACAACATTGTTTTAATGAATTTTGGACAAACTGAAGTTATCCCACCACATGTGAATGAAAATAAAGAAAGGCTAAAGCTGTTAGAAAGGTTGTATGTGTTAGCATACTTTTGATGAAATTTGATCATTACAATATAAGATCACTAACTGAATGTTATATATTTTCATTTTTAGCTTTGGTTTAATATATTATAATTATATGCAAGGACTCGTATATTTGGAATATTGTATTTTCATAGAAGAAAACAAAAGCCATTACTAATGACAAGCCTAAACAAGGAGGAGGCCACTCCTAATTACAAATCTCAACAATTCACAGGACTTGTTGCTTACTTGGAATATATGGGAGCTAGAATTCTCGAAAATGTTATTTCCTACAATGCCAGAAAGAAATTGTTTAAAGTATGAGTTCTTTAATTTACTCAATTAATTAATTCTAGTGAATGCACTAATTAATGTATATCTTTCTTTATATCTTTTATTGTCCTTTGGTCTATGAAGATTACTTCCAACAACCTTATTATATTAGTTATGTTGAATGTTGATCTTTGGTCTTGATAAATTGTGATCCTTTAAAACTATAGTTTATATGAGCCCCTATCTAATTATTATCCAAAATCTTTTTAAGGTGTTGACTTGCTGCATTGTTAGAATTAAGTTGTTAATTGAAAATCAAGTTGTTCATTACTATTGAATAGCTCAAACAAGCTAGATGCCACTCCTATCTCGACAATTCATAGGATATATTTTGTCTAAATAGAATATAAGGGAATTCAATCTCTAAGAAATGTAACTTCCTATGATGTCGAAAAGAAAGTGTTCAAAGCTTGAGTTCTTTAATTTATGCAACTAATTATTTCTAGTGCATGCACTAATTAATGTGTATTTTCCTTTATATCTTTTTAATGTCCTTTGGTTTGTTAAGTTATTCATTAGAAATTATTTGAATGCAGGTTGAGTACAAAGAACCTGAGGGGACAAACTATGTGGAGAAGAATGTGATTTTGAACAATATGGCAAAGAGTGAACATTTAGCTGATCAAGATCTACCACGAAGAGGGTCTAATAAAAATATAATTAAAATAATAACTTGGATAATCCACTTTAACATTTTTAAGTAAATAGATATAGATTTATAGGTTGAAATTGAATATCCTCCAATCTATCTATTATCACTAATAATAGTTTAGACATTTTCTTCCTTTTATATGTATGTGTTTAATTTATGATGAACTATGTACAACTATAACAATAGATCAATGAAGACATCTTATAGGAGGAAGAGAAAGCATGCATCAAGAAATGAATCAACTCCAACAAAGAAGAGAAGAAATACTTCTACTCAAAAGAAAAAAGCTCCTCATGTCGCTTTAGTCTATAGGGCTATCAATAGTAATTAATACCACTATTAATGCACTAAACAGAGGACCATCATTTGCTTTTTGGTTAGTGTAATACACTTGTAACTTCCAAGCTTATAATTTATTGTTATTTAGCACAACAAAATATCACATGCATTGCCAAAAGATCTTTTTTTCTATATACATATATATAGGTCCAAAAATACGAGGTAGTGTGTGCAAAAAGGGAGATTAGCTAGTGTGGTGAAAGTTACTCAACCTCAACCACTAACTTATGATAGTCCCAAATTATTACGAGTCATCTTTAATTATTGTTTATATTCTTATGTCATTTTTTTTATGTAATTGCCTTGACTGATGGCACATGCTTATTAAGCTTGTCCTTGTTTTTAATTCCTTTAAAGTAGACATGGAACCTGGATTGCTTTATATATATCTACTTATAAATTTTTTTTCTTTAATAATTTGGTTTTAGTTTCCTGTAGTAACAGAACATGCTGCTTGAAATTGGTGGAGGGATACTATCCAAATTTTCTTCTCTTGAAATTAAAGAAGAATTGAAGAAGAGATGGAATGACATTATTTTCAATAAAAATATTTTTTTAAAATAAACTTATTTTTAAAGTGGGCAAGTAAAAGTATATTAATTTTTAATTTAATTTAATGTGTATTAAAATCTTAACTCACTAAAATTTAACGATAAATATATTTTTACTTGTTCACTTTAAAAATAAATTTATTATTATTATTTTTAGTATAAAGACAAACTCATTTTAAAAGAGTCATATCTATTTTCAATAATAATAATAATAATTCATCATAAATCTACTTGCGGTCAAAGAAAACTATCAATTTTCCTTCAAATTTAGTTATTAAAAATTGTATAAAACATCATCATATTGTGTTTTGAATATATAATCTTTCCTAGCCTATGTTGCTTCATTAATTATATAAGAAACTTGTAACAAGGGAAGATAAGTCTATTTTACTCCATATCTTTTTGTTTGGTTTTATTATATAAGATTTTATTGATCATTTTCAAAAATTTCAAATTGTAGTAAGAATAAAGTATATGAAAGATAAAAGCAATTTGCTCAATATTTTGAATATAGTTTATAGGTATACATATCACTTAATATTTAATATTTAAGATCATTCTATTTTCCCCTTTCTTTTGGTGTTGTTGGAGCTACACAATACTGAACTGAAATCTACATTTGTCTGAAAACCCTAACACTAGTTCGGTTTGCCTAAAAATCTTAAAATGGACACGTAATCATCTTACAGAGCTGTACCCACTCTTTCTTAGAGCTCCCACTTTCTTCCTTTCTTCCTTTCTTCCTTTCTCACAGACAAGTGGGATTACAATGTACTGGGGAAGTGAGTCTAAGAAAGAGATAACCCTTCATCATGTCCATTAATCTCATGAAAAAACATAAATTGTTTGTATATTCACTACATTGTGTTTGGGAATTGTTTTAAAACTCACAATTAATTCAGTAGTTAATTAGTACAATGTTCCTTTTTTGATTACGTACAAATATTTACTTGCTTGCCAATAAATTAACTAGTGATCAGTAAGATGTAGGAGGACGTTTGTTACTAGCGTGACAAAAATGCTTTATTTTTTTATTAAATAGATAAATTATTACACACTATATTTAGGTTTCATGGTGATAAGTGTTCACTGTTTATGGTTGTGACAATATATTCATTTGAAATCTTTCATGAGGAAGCAGGATGGCTCAAATTCGTGTGCCTTTCAAATGGTGGTACGTATTGATGAGAATATGGTTTGGTATCTATTTCTTTTTCTTGAGCATTAATGCTGCACTACTCATCTCCTTATTAGCATTTCTGAAACCAAAAATTAACCCAAGTAGCAACTAGCTGGATGAGATTCAAGATTCACCAGTTTTTCTAGTTAATTGGCCAAATAACCATTAATAATATTAATGAGTTTCATTCTCGGTTTGTTATTGGATCCTTAGGTTGATGGGATTTAAGAATATTTTTCTTTGACATCTACTCAATATGCCCAAGGAATACACTGACCGACTTGTTATGGATAGGTAATGCCAAGATCTTTTTAAGTACCTGACATGCTGATACGAATTGTTAGGCGAGTTACTTACCATTTAATTACTTGATCATTATATAAATAGGAGAATTATAGTATTGTAATGCTATAGTTTTCTTACTCAGCATGTTATATTTGAAGTACCTGAACATGCTATGAGTAAGTACGTTCTAGTTTGCAGGCTTGGTCAGTTCATGGTTGTGATCTCGTTAACTCATAGAATGAGGGTTAATTATATCCTAATTTTTTTTTCTTTTCGGGGAAACAATATGAATAGTTTTTTTTTTTTTGGTAATGAAACAGGGTCAGAAATTCAAGGAACAAAACAAAAAGCAAAAACTAAAAACTAGAAACACGATCAAAATAAGTGCTAGTAATTTCTGCAGTATTAAGAGCTATGGAGAGGAATTAGATAAGTCAAGTACTGTCAGGGCTTATGGCTTTACTTACTGAAGCTGATCGACCTAACTTGTTTACTAAACAAGTTATACTAAAGTTTTTTTAAAAGTCTGTTTAACTAAAAAGTAGGGTTTGGACTATCTAATAGGTCTTTTAAACTGATGAAAAGTACCGACCTATTTAATTATATATAATATAATATATATTATTATAATAATTATAAATTATAATTATAATTATTAATTTATTATAATATATTAATATATTTTTTAATTAAATTTTAATTAAAGTCAATAATTAAAACTTAAGTTAGTAAGTTAGAATAGAAATAATATATTTATTAATATATTTAACGTAATATATTTATTAGAATAAAAATAATAAGTTAACACCCACCTCTTACTTTTTTATAGATCTTTCATTTACTTTCTTTGCTTCGATCTTTGATCGATGTGGGACTTGAAAGACTAGAGTAAGAAAGTGAGCAACTTAGTATATCTCTAAATTCCACATTGACCAAAAATTAGAGTAAGAAAGTAGGGAACATCTATAACACTCACCCCTTACTTTTATAGATGTTCACTATTTTCTTACTCTGATCTTTGGTCGATGTGGGACTTGAAAGACTAGAGTAAGAAAGTGAACAACTTGGTATATCTCCAAGTCCCACATCGACCAAAGATTAGAGTAAGAAAGTAGGCAGCATCTATAAAATTAGAAGGTAGGTGTTAAATTATAACAAAAGCCTATTGGCTTTGAGTAGGTCCGTTGGCTTATTTTAAGGCTTAGACCTGTTAGTTTATGTAAAGACATATTGACTTATTTAAAGGTAGGTCTGTTAGCTTATGTAAGACATGTTGACCTATTTAAAGGTAAGTCTGTTAATCTATGTAAAGGCCTATTAGTCTATTTAAAAGTAGACATGTTAGCTTATTTAAATGTCTCATTGACTTTCTGGCTAGGTTAAGTTTTTAAAAAGGTCAGGTCAGGTCTTAAAAATCGACTTATTATAAGGTCATAGACTAGGCTCAGGCCTTATAGTTGGAATACAGGCTAAACCTGTTTAAGGCAAAACCTGACCTGACCTGACCTGTTTTCACCCCTAAGAAGAATGAAGGAACTTGGTTGAACACAAGTCCATAGAGTGACCATGCTTTGCCAGAATATCAGCACATTGGTTTCCTTCGCCCAAGATATATATTTTGGGCTTTTACCATTTTACCAATCAATCATCTCCCAGAACTAGAAGTGTCTTGATATATAGTAGAGGGGCACATGGATTACACAACCGTTGTCCAACTTGAAAAAATTGGGATTGTTTAAATCAGATCTGCCCAAATGTGTCGTCCCTGTGGGCTGGGCCCAAATTAACTGCAGTAGATGGAATGGAAGTCACAAGTCGCAACTCACAAAATAATGAGTAATTTTAATTATACGCATTTTTATTTATATTATTTTATATTTACACAATTTTTATAATTTAGTTATACCTAATCTCATATTTTTTTTTATATCTTCACTATAATTCTGTTATATAAACAAATGTAAAATACATACATCATTTAAAATAATGTATATCTAACTTTTTCCAAAACAATATATAGGATGATGAATATATATATATATATATATATGCAATGACATGACAGTAACTGGAGAAGCACTATATTTGGGAAAAATGAAAAGTGAAAACCATTGAGGCCTCCTTACCAAAACTTTTGTTCTTTTTTTCATGTCTGCCAAAAGAGTACTTAAAAAAAAGTTTACATTTACTTTTATCAAAATTCATATTTTTATGGAAAAATTCCATAATTCTTGTATTCCCACGATTAAATGAAAATTAATTTTATAAGTATTTCAAATGAATTGAATTTATGTAAATACTTCGTGGTCTTAAAAAAAATTCGTATAAAGTAATTTTTTGCCCAGCACATCTTATGCAATTGGTTTTTATTTTTAGAAGACTGTTCCGTAAGTTGTCATATAATACCAGGTTTTAACTGACCCTATATTGTGGTTTCAACTTTTTAATTAATTTACCAAAAAGGAAAATGGTGAAGCAGTTAATTTTTGGTTGGATCAATGGGTTTTCCCCTTTGCTCATGTTGATTTGGTTGAAAGCATTCATTCTCAAGATCTCAACTTCAGGGTGGATGACAAAGATGGATCGAACGGAATGGAACTTCTAATTTCAAGCCCTTCACAAGAACTAATCTCAAGAAATCTTATCCTTCATTGAAGCATACACATCCTCCAAACGAGAAACTGTGAGGATGGAATTATTTGGAGTGAGGTTACAGATAGAAAGTACACTCCAAAAAAGTGGCCTATAACTGGCTAATGCAGACGATCATTTCTCATCCCAAGTCCACATGGACTTGGCATTGACCTTTGGAGTTAGCCATCCCTCAGAAAATGAAATGCTTTGTTATTGGTTATGCTTAATTATGTGATGCGGGGGGGGGGGGGGGGGGGGGTTGCGGGATGTGGTTGCAATGCAATGATCTGCCATATAAGTGAGGTGAGGCATTGGCATAGCTGTTTCAGATGGTTGCCCTTCATGCAATGCTGGTCCTGAGACAATCTTTCACAACTTACGTGACTGCAATATTAGAGTTTATCAGATTTGGCAGCTGCACTCCAATTATGATTTTCTTATTATATTTTTCTTTCACGTCACTTTTTTACAGTATTTTTTATATCATTAATCATATCATTTTCTCTCACTTAATCAAAATTATTGAAAGTGGTGTGAAAAGTGGTATTAGAAAAAAATGATGTAAAAAACATCATTTTTCACTGCACTCTGGTGCCAACTTATACGTAACTCAAATTTCTTTCTAGGGAGGATGATATGGTGCAACTAAACTTTTTAACTGAAAATAACCAGTTGGCCGGTTTTATATTTTTCTTTTGGTTTTATGTTTTTTTTTTCTCTTACACACTCCGATCTTCTTCCTCACTCCCACGCCACCACCACCATCCCCACCCCAAGTTACACAAACTGACAACAATATCATTGGCCTCATTGTTTTTCTCTTTATTGTAATTTAGCAGCTTTAGGTGGAGCATAACAACCTCATCTTCGTTTCAACAGCCACAAACCGTCACCTAAACGGATTATCTTCCTTCTTCAAGATCGTGCGAAAGCTTTTAATGGGTTTAGCTTTTTGGCAAAACAGAATTAAACCTCAACAGTTGGTACCTTGGGATCCACTAAAACCAAGCGTGGTTCAAATGAATGAAGATGGAATGGAAGCTCCCAGGGAAATCCTAGGGATGGCAGATGGCTCTTTGGGTTTTCACATTATCGTAGAACTTTCAACAATAATCCGTTTTGCGGTTATCTATACTGTACTGTTGCTTACGGTTTTCCTCTGGTTATTGTAGATTTTGATTCAGCAAATCTTTGCGACTTAATGCAGTTCATGTTCACCATCATTTTGGATCATTGTTAAGATGTTTCAGTGCTTGAAGAACTACTTCTCTAATCTCTATACATTCGTTATTAATTAAACATATCCTTCATGACGAAACTACTCGGCAAGTATGTTTTACTTTTGGAATCATCCTCTTAATGAGCTTTAACAGATTCTTCTAACAGATAGAATGGCAGTTAATTACATCTTTTTTGATGAAAAAAAAGGTTTAAATTTAGAAGGAGGAGAGGCTCTAACCATTCTAATGCTACAATGAGTAGAGTTAATTACAATGTTTCTTTAGTTTTCTATTTCTTCCTCAACGCATTGTAAAACAAAAACAAAATAAAATAAAACGAAAAACAAAATTATATGGCCAATGAGTGTTTGCTCAGCTGGTGCCAGTTGGTAGGACCTATTATTAGTAGGTCATCTGTAACTATTAAGTACCACTGTTTTTTAGTATGTCATTTATAAGTATTATTATAAGTACCACTGTTTTTTAGTATGTCATTTATAAGTGTTATTATAAGTTTTCACTAAGCTTATAGCATACTCTGCCCTTAATTAAAATGCGATAAACACTATTTCTTTAAACCTTTGTTCACGAAAAATAAATGACACCATTATAATTTAATCACAATCTTTACTTTTTAATGTTATATTAACTATTGCTTGGTGATACTCAATTGGGATTGGTTCACTTGGTTAACTTTTTAGTTCATAATAATTGTATGACTTAGGTTCAAATTCAGGTCTTCCCACAACTAAAATTTTCTTAAATTGCGACAGAAAAATTCTATCGCTAATCCAATAAATCTCGTCGCTATAATGATTAGCGACAAAATTTGTCACGAAAAAATTTTTGTCGCGTAATTCTTGGTAACTAATTTCTTAGCGATGGAAATAGAGTTCCATCACTAAATAGTGACAAATTTTTCTGTCGGTAGTTAATGACATTTTGTTGCTAACATCTATAATCAAAGTTTTTTAATCATTAAAATATTATTATTTAGCAACTATTTTAGCGACAGAAATAAAAATATTAAATTATCTTTTTAAAAATTTTAAACAGTCTAATTATACAATTTAAACATATATGTAACACAACAGTATAACAATCCAATCTAATATCCAACAACAAATTTCTAAAATTTAAAAATATCATTATCATGTCATACCACAAAGTATTTCAAAAGGTCAAAGTAAAAATATTTCAAAAGATCAATATAAATATTAATTAAGTTATACATGTTTCTTATCAAAACAAATATGAAGACAATGTATATCAAACACCAAGAGGAAAAAGATCATAGTCATCCTCCTCCGTGCCATCTTCATCCCTATCACCAAGTATCCCATCCTCGTGACCACTGCCTGTAGCTTGTGAGCCACTAGTAGATGCGTTCAAGCGTTGTAGGATTATGTTGATTAAGTTTTCCTGTTCCACCACCTGTGTACTGAGACTTACAACTAAACTCATCATCGCTTTCATCTCTGACTATGAACAACCTTCAACAGATGTAGAGGAAGATGATGTATGACAAACAGCATCAGATCCTAAGCCAAATATGTGTTTCTTCCTGCTAATGCCTCCAACAACATCTAAGTAGATGTTGTTATAGTGGATGTCAATAGTCTCCTCCCTCAGTGACCGCTGTGAGTCCCTCTCACTGACACATTTCTGGTACTCATCTTGACAAATGCAATTATTAATAAATATTCATGCTTGCAAATTGACTTAACCATATATTAAAATTTAATTGCAGCATTTATACAACATTTATACTTACAACAATAATTTTTGCTTTGGTGGAGATTCACATCCCTTTGCATGTGTGAAACCGTGTGAATAGCTCCCAATGCCGTGGATCCCTCTTCAATTGTTGTTTCTGGAAATATATAAAGAGAAATAATATTCTGTCAAGACAAACCTAATTAGCTTGAATCACAAATTTGATGAAAGTTACTCACCAACTTCTTCTTATGTGCTATTATAGGAATTCAACAAACTCAAAAACCCCCTCAATAAATTCATCTTTAAAATGCTTATCAGGACCTATCCTTTTATCCATCCACTTGCAATGTTTAGGAATTTTCATTTTAGAAGTATTAAAAATCCTATCAAAAAACATCAAGTAACCAAATTAGAAGTACAAATGATGGAAGCACATATGTATAAATTCAAGTCTAGTGACTTGACTCTACATATGTATAAATTCAAGCGATCGCGCACACGCGCGCACCCACACACACACACACACACACACACACACATATATATATGTATGTATAAGGCAAGTGGATCAACTTTATTACTATTGCTGATAAAGCATTATTGACTGATCTACACTATCCAGAAAGCAATATGCTAGTTCCAAAAACTAAACAGAGATAAAATTAATCCATGTTAAGATGAAAAGGATATGTGTCAGACTTATATAATGTTTAACAAATGAAATAAAATAAAATGTTATAGATGAAGTGATCAAAAGGAAGCAAGAAAGAGAGGAGAAACTTTTTTTTAAAAAAAAAGAAATCCACAGCTAACATACCTCAAGGAGATTGTTCAAGATAACACGACCATCTACAAAGTATATCTTCATTATGTTTGTAAAGGATTGCTTATCAAGTCGCAAAACCTTGGAAAACTCATGAGCTTGAACCATGGAAGTTTGAGGCATATAGCAAAGGAAAGAAACCTCGCCAAAGGAACTATAGGTTTGCAATGTGATTATCTCTTCTGTATCACCATTTTCCGCCTTATCTCATGTTGTAGACGAGAAGAAAAGTTGTCAAGCCAGATTTAAAAATGAGATATCATGCTTTTACTGCCACCTAGAGGGGAACTTGTACACATTTCTCAAATATTGAAGCATGGCAGTTAAAAGTAAAATAATTCATGATTAACAAATAACTATGCCTTTTTTGCATATTTGTGATGTAGAAAAATCAATATACCACTAGCTTCCAATTCTAATTATTTATTTCAGTACTTCTCCATGAGAAATGCTTTTTTTTTTCTTGTCCTAACATCCAAGAGTAGATACTAAATATATAGTTCAATTGACGATCAACTTTGCTCAAAAATCCTAGTTCATGTTTTCTTATCACCTTTTCAATGTACAATATTCTCCATAAATCTTCGTAAATCAAATATTTAGTACAATATTCTCTGTAAATCTTCGTTGAGTTTGGTGGTTTGACTTGACCTTGGAATAGATAGAGTCATCTCTCACACTAAACTTTATTATACTAACAAAAAAAACAAGAATAAAATTATTATTTGGTGTAGGAGTGTTTGTCGACTTGGTTAAGTTAGGTTTATAACCTGGTCATGTCCCGACTAAGGACACAACTTACCCGAGATTTAGGCAGAAGTAGAAAACTAAAGTTAAAGAATGTTTTACAATATATATTTTTAAATAAATTATATTAATATAAAAATATTATCATGGTATGCGTAAGGTATGAATTTAAGTTAATAAGTTTTATAATTTATGCTTAATCATAAAAAAATATAAGTCTTAAAATATTATGTAATATCGGGTCAAGCTAGGTCAAACTGAAGTATATCTCAAACCCAACTCAAAAATACACTCGAGTCTAATTTTAGAACCGTATACCTGACCCAATTAACACACCAATTTGGGTTATCGAAATGGGTTGGTCTAATTAAACATCCCTAAACTTTGGTGATAGCTTACCGATATAGTATTTACAAATAAAATCATATAGCAAATCAAATCTACTATACGTCTTATGTTGGTAGTTCAATTAGTAAAAGTTGAGAACATGTAGAGAAAATACTAATAGGGTTTTGATGTACTGCTATTTATCAATTTATTAAATGCTTTTAAAATTTATTATAATAAGTTGTTACAAATACTAATAGCATTTAAAATTTAAAATTATAAGCTTTTCACAAATAAGTCAACTTTTAAATTTTTTATAGTTTTATAATTAACAATTAAATGCATAAAAGAAAATATCTCACAAAATTAATTAAAAAATAAAAATAAAAAAGGAAAAAAATTTGAAATATCTGCAATATATATTTTCAAAATTTTAATTATATTACTTAAATCGAATAGATTTGTACCCAAAAAAATAAGATAGATCGCATCCAAGGTGAAATTTATTTTTATTTTTTTGGTAAATAAGGTGAAGTTTATTTTTCATAAACATACATGCATGCATCCTAATTAATATACGAGAAGTTTAAAAATAAATAGATGAAAAATTGTTAAAGAATTCAGATACTCTAATAATTAAAGTGTATGATGAAAATTAAAGAATAAATTATAATAAATTTACAATTATTTTTATATACTTGCATTTTATCAGAATTTGACTAAAATATATTATTAACCTTACTCTATGCACACTAAAGTTTTTGATGCACCTCTATCTATCATTTTATTTATTGCTTTTAAAATTTATTACAATAATATTATTACAAACAAATATAGCATTTGAAATTTCTATTTATAAACTTTGCAAAAACAGATAACTTTTTATTTGTTTTAAAATGAAAAATTAAATGCACAAAAGAAGATATCCAACAAAATAATTTTGAAAGGTAAATAAAAAAGGAGATGTTATTTGAAATATCTACAATATATATAGTAAACTTTTAATTATATTAAAATTGGATAGATTTGCAACCAAATTTATTTTTAAAAAAAATGAATAGATTGCATCCAAGGTAAAATTTAATTGGAATAGACATACATGCATGCATCCTAATTAAATTAATCAATCAATGACTTTCTTTAAGGGTCAATCTCAAAACAACTAGTGAATTTAAAAAAAGTGTATATTTAAGTATTGCCATTTTAGATTCACCAAATGAGAAATTTGGCTTCGCAATGCTAGAAGTGTGCATAAGGTAGTGGTATTTGAAAAGGAATTTACTATGTAGCTCAGATGCAAGGAGACTAGGAGAGCCCAAGCAAGTGAAAGAAAAAAAAATGGTGGGTCTCATTTTGTGGTTGGGGCCAAGATATAAAGTAGTCATACATGTGGCAGTGTATCATTAGGGCCAGTGTAGCATGAACTTAAGGTGTCATTCATAGAATAGTCTTAAGAGTCAAATTAACATATTTAATTGAAGCCAACACATCTCATATAAAACTCTATTGCGAATCTTATAGGCATTTTTCCTCATATATTCATTTTCAACTGAAGTCTAAATTTGTTTTCTCAATACTCAGGTAGGTGTGTGTGGTGAGGTGCTTCTAGATAGAGTTTTGATAGCTTTCTTTCTCTTGAATCGCGTTCTGAGATTTTAAAAATTTTCTTGTTGATCATATCTAGCTATCGAACTAATCTACATTTGTTTTAGTAATTCTCGAGTGGATTTTTCTTAAGATTTTCAAGAGCCTCGCTTAAAAATGAGCAGCAGTGACAACACTCAGTACCTCGATGCTACAGGTGAATTATTCTTAAGCTCTAGTGAGAGTGACTGTACTCAATACTTCGACATTAAAGGTAATTTGTTCTTTATCCTTTAACAATTTTTTAATGTTCTGTTTATACATTTTTTTTATCTACTTAGATATAAAGTATGAGTTTTCTATTTTCTTGAGATTTTTTCCTTTGCAGATATGATTATTGCTTATGATGCAAATTATAAATCAGTGTGACAACCAAAGTTCAACGCTTGTGAATTCCTTTTTCCTTTCCTGGATAGAATGATAAAGTAAAGTAGACAAAATAAATTTAAGAAGATCCAGAGAAGAAAATTGATTTCTTGTATAAGATTTCCCTATCAAAGATTTTGACTAAAGAAAAAATATTCCTCACAAAATTTTACAAAAGTAAAAAAAAAATTCAAAAGGATGATAAAAGGTAAGAAATTCTAACCAACAAGGTTAGCCTAGTGTTAAGGATAAATGGGTAAGTTAATCGAAGAGTATGTTTGGATTGTGGATATTGGAAGAAAATTGTTCAGAAAGGAAGAAATTTGGTTAGAAAGGAATGCTTTGGATATGTTAACATCCCTTGGTTTGTAAATTATTTCTTCTTCTTTCCAACATGCATAATCATGACTACTTCACCTCATGGTGACTATCTTCAAAATCCTAGAAATCCTTTCTTTCTTCATCCAAATGAAAACTCAGCCCTCGTTCTTATTTCTTTTCCATTAAATGGCTCCAGTTATCATTTGTTGGCCAAGGCAATGTGCAAGGCATTGATGTCTAAGAATAAATTTCAGTTTGTTGATGGTTCCACCCCGACACTTCCTCTAATCGATATTCTATACCCATCATGGGAGTATTGCAACAACACGGTGGTCTCATGGCTTCTTCACGCGATCTCTCCACAGGCCCATAATGTTCTCTAAATCAACAAAACCCTTTGACATCTGGTGCGATCTTTGTGAGTGTTTTTCCCAAGGAGATTAGTTTCGCATTGCTCAACTCCAACAAGATTTCTACTCCTTGAAGTAAAGAAATGCTTCTGTTACCAACTTTTTCACATAGCATAGTTAGATTCCCTTCATTTTCTTTTGATTTGTTCCTTCTCTTTCCTTCTCAACTCTCAAACATACATTAAGCTCATGAAAGAAATACATCCCTGAAAATTGACTATTAACTGATATTCTAGAAAATGTTTGTGATAATACAATTGTTATTAGTTATCTTGTAGAGTACTTGCTACACTGTTTGAAACTTACTGAAGATTTCCTTCATAGATATTGAAAAGTTGCTTAAGAATTGTTAAAACATGAGAGAGAATGTAATCTCTTTGAAATCGTATCCATTGAATTCAGGATCACAATATTAGGTTTGCATTAGTGCGTGCCTTTTTTAAGGCATTATATTTATACCACATTCATATATATAGTTAATGTCAATTTCATTCTACTAATTTCTTAACTTGATTTTCTTTATTGTTGAAGATGAAGTTTCTTCAACTGGAGGCGCCGATAACATTGCTCCAATGAATTTTGGACAAACTAAAGTTATCCCACCATACGTGAATGAAAATAAAGAAAAGCCTAAAGCTGTGAGAAAGGTTGTATGTGTTAGCATGCTTTTGATGAAAATTGATCATTACAATACAAGTTCACTAACTAAATGTTATACATTTACATTTTTAGCTTTGGTTTAATATATTATAATTACATGCAGTGACTCATATATTTCGGATATTGTATTTTCACAGAAGAAAACAAAAGTCTTTACTAATGACAAGCCTAAACAAGGAGATACCACTCCTAATTACAAGCCTCAACAACTCATAGGACTTGTTGCCTACTTGGAATATAAGGGAACTCGATCTTTGGGAACTGTTATTTCCTACAATGCTAGAAAGAAATTGTTCAAAGTATGAGTTCTTTAATTTACGTAACTGATTAATTCGAGTGAATGCACTAATTAATGTGTATCTTTCTTTATATCTTTTTATTATCCTTCGGTCTATGAAGATTACTTCCAACAACCTTATTATATTGGTTTAGATGAATACTGATCTTTAGTCTTGATGAATCGTGATCCTTTAAAATTACAGTTTATATGAGCCCCTATCTAATTATTATCTAAAATCTTTTTAAGGTGTTGACTTTACTACAATGTTAGAATTAAGTTGTTCATTGAAAATTGTTTTTCATTACTATTGAAGAATCCAAACAAGTAGATGTCACTCCTATTTATAAGACTTGACAATTCACAGGACACATTGTCTACATATAATATAAGGGAGTTAGATCTCTGAGAACTGTTATTTCTTGAAATGCCAAAAAGAAATTGTTCAAAGCTTGAGTTCTTTAATTTATGCAACTGATTAATTCTAGTGCACGTGCTAATTATTGTGTATATTTCTTTATATCTTTTTAATGTCCTTTGGTCTGTTAAGTTATTCATTGAAAATTATTTGAATGCAGGTTGAGTACAAACAACCTAAGGCTGGGACAGACTATGTGGAGAAGAATGTGATTTTGAATAATATGGCAAAGAGTGAACATTTTGCTTATCAAGATCCACCGCAAAGAGGGTATAGCAAATATATAATTAAAATAATAATTTGGATAAATCTACTCTAACATTTTCAAGCAAATAGATATAGAATTATAGGTTGAAAATGGATATCTTCCAATCTATCTATTAAAGCACTAGTAATCGTTTAGACATTTTATTCCTTTTATGCATGTGTATTTAATTTATGATGTACTATGTACAACCGCAGCAATAATTCAAAAAAGACATCTGATGGGAGGAAGAAAAAGCATGCATCAACAGAGGGATCAACTCCAACAAAAAAGAGAAGAAATACTTCTAGTCAAAAGAAAAAGGCTCCTCATGTCGCTCTAGTATGTAGGGCTATCAACAACAATTAATACCACTATTAATTCACTAAATAGATGACCATCATTTGCTTTTTGGTTAGTATAATACACTTGTAACTTCTAAACTTATCGTTTATTGTTAATTGTTTAGCATGACAAAATATCACATACACTTATCAAAAGATCTTGTTTGACTAATTTTTTTTCCACATATATATTTAGGTCCAAAAATATGAGGAGATATGTGTAGAAGAGGAGTTCAGCTAGCGTGGCGAAAGTTCCTCAACCTCAATCGCTAACTTATGATAGTCTCAATCTATTATGTGTCATCCTTAATTATCGTTTATGTTCTTCTGTCATTTTTTTGTATGTAATTGCCTCGACTGATGGCACATGCTTGTTAAGCTTATCCTTGTTTTTAACTCTTTTAAAGTAGACATGGAACTTGAATTGCTTCATATATATCTACTTATAAGTGTTTTTTCTTTAATGATTTGGTTTTAGCTTCCTATAGTAACAGATCATGCTGCTTGAAATTGGTGGAGGGATACTATCCAAGTTGTCTTCTCTCAAAATTGGAGAAGAATCGAAGAAGAGATGGAGTTACATTATTTTTAATTTTTTTTAAATGAGTTTTTCTTTAAAGTAAATAAGTAAATGTGTATTCATCTTTAATTTAATTTAATATGTATTGAAATCTTAACCCACTAAAATTTAAAGATAAATACATCTTTATTTTTTTACTTAAAAGACAAGTTTACCATTATTATTTTTAATGTAGAAACAAACTCATGTTAAATGAATCATATTCATTTTCAATAATAAATAAAAATTCATCATAAATCTACTTGTGGTCAAAGAAAACTATCAATTTTCCTTCAAATTTAGTTATTAAAAATTGTATAAAACATCGTTATATTGTGTTTTCAAAATATAATCTTTCCTATCCTATGTTGCTTCATTAATTATATAAGAAACTTATAACAAGGGAAGATAAATCTATTTTACTCCATATCTTTTTGTTTGGTTTTATTATATAAAATTTTATTTACCTTTTTCAAAAATTTCAAACTGTAGTAAGAATAAAGTATATGAAAGATAAAAGCAATTTGCTCAATATTTTGAATATAGTTTATAGGTATACATATTACTTAATATTTAATATCTAAGATCATTCTATTTTTCCCTTTCTTTTGGTGTTGTTGGAGCTAGGCATTATTGAACTGAAATTCACATTTGTCTGAAAACCCTAACTCTAGTTTGGTTTGCCTAAAAATCTTGAAATGGACATGCACTCATCTTATAGAGCTATACCCACTCGTTCTTAGAGCACCCACCCTCGTCCTTTCTTCCTTTCTCACAAGCAAGCGGGCTTAGAATGCACTGGGGAAGTGAGTCTCAAGAAAGAGGTAAGGCCCTTCATCATGTCCATTAATTTTATGAAAAAACATAAATTGTTTGTATATTCACTGCATTGTGTTTGGGAGTTATTTTAAAACTCACAATTAATTTAGTAGTTAATTAGTACAATGTTCCTTTTTTTATTACATACAAATATTTACTTGCTTGACAATAAATTAACCAGTGATCAATATGATAGTAGGAGGACGTTTGTTACTAGCGTGACAAAAATGCTTTTTTTCTTTTTTTTTATTAAATAGATAAATTATTACACATTTTTTTTAGGTTTCAAGATGATAAGTGTTCACTGTAGCAGAGGTCACAAGGATCGATGTGAATCATCACATAATCCTTGTTCATAATGTATATAAAGCACATGTAGAATCTGCTTTGAGGATAACTTTGTTGAGATCTAAGGATCATGCCAATCTCAGCCCATGAATATGTTACGGCCAACAGGGGAGTCAATTAACAAAAAGCAAAAGAGACACAATTAACATGGTTCAAGTCACATGCCTAAGTAACTTCAACTTGTACAAGAATAATCTTGAAGTTAAAACACCTAATTTATATCTTGTATAACCTTTTTCATAACTCGAAGAACCCTTCTGTCACTTGTTATGTGTTATCTCTCTGTCTCATAACACACTTAGGTAATTGGTTGTATTTATAGTCAAACCTCCTTAGTCTTCAAGCAAACATTTGTGCTCTGCAAGACTTTTTTTATTATTGATTTCTTAGAGTATCTCCTCACCCGATAGGTAAGAGACTAATCTCCCGGAGTACAGTTAGATGCCTAAGCGGGGACCCCTCCCAACATTATTATTTTTATACATATGAATCCTGATATCAAACTCAAGACTATAAACTTAAGGGACCCGAGCCCCTTCCACTCAGACCAACACACGTTGGTCTCTGCAAGACTTATTAGTTCTTAGTTTCCAAGTTTTTCAAACCTAATAGATTCTCTCAAATCTTATCTACATTTTATCACATCCTTAATTTAGATTTCCTAAATCTTTAAGATTATACTTGCTAAATATAGACATAAATAAAATTAATCTATATCTTATTAAAATACATGATCACAAATCCCAACAAAATATTCCCCATATTTCCTCTTGGGTGATAGACCAAGGAAACCAAGTAGGAGGAAAAAGCAGCAATAAGGCACCTCTAATTGTATCCTACACAAGAAGCTAGAAAATGAACCATTTGTATTTAACTTAACCCAGTTTATAGTAGGACCTGTTGGGAATTCAAATACGAGTTTCAAGCTTTACATTGTTTAGGAATGGATGAAATGAGGAGTTTATAAATGGTTGGACCCATAAACCTATTACCTTAAGATTTTGGGTTAAAATGTAATGTCCAGTCCATTGTTGTTGCTTCTCTTTAAGTTCATTATTTCAAATCTTCTCGGTATTTTGGACTTCCCTCTTTCTAACAAATGAAATCAGAGCCGGTGGTTTGGTTTGAGCAAATATCTTTATCATGGTTGTTGATATTCTCATGGTTGCCTATCCCATTAGAGAAATAAAGCCAATTTTGGGCAAGACCATTAACCGTTACTCCGCTTGAGAGGGTGAGTGTCTTTTGTATGTAATATCCCTGTATGTAGACTCGTACTTGAGGGGGAGATTATTAGGAATTCAAATGTGAATTCCAAGCTCCACATTATTTAGGAAATGGATGAAGTGAAGAGTTTATAAATAGTTGGAGCCATAAACCTACTATCTTAAAGTTTTGGGTTAAGATATGATGTATGGTCCATTATTCCTCTTTAAACTCATCGTTTCATATCTCCTCTATATTTTGGACTGCCCCTCTTTCTAACAAGATCAACCATGAAACATTAATTGTACGAGAAACCTTGTGAGAGGGGGGAGAACTTAATTCAATTCAAACGCACCACAATTTGTTTTGAACTCTAGCTAAATTCTCATGACCATATCATTCTTACCCATGATCTGATTGTTAGAGACATGCAGGTTTCTTCCATTCCATGCCAGATGACAGTCATTAAGATCATACTCCAAGGAGGATCACGATCCCTGCCTTGGTTGGAAGAAAGGTTTTTATACATCCTAGTATCACAGTTCATGTTGAGCAAAACCTAGACGTCACAACCCTCATCCAAACTCCCGAAATTTTCTCACAGTCACGAACGGTATGAAGAATGGTTTGAGGTTCTTTGCCAAAAGGGTGACAAAGCTTGCCTATAAGGGTGACAAATTTGATATTTATAGATCATAAATAGATATATTGAGATGTAAAGGACAATTATAAAAATAAATCTTGACAATTAAAAATGAGATTTTTTTGTGATAAAAATTTTAAGAAGAGGGGAGCTTACCCAATTTATGAGTCTTAGCTAATTAAGACTTGGCTATTATTTTAAAACTATGACATGTTACAAGCCTCAGTCAAAGCTTTAGTATTGTTACTCTCCTGCCAATTCTCCTATTGTTATTTGTTGCCTTTAGCTATCACATGAGATTACATAAGTGGCTCAAATGAAAGATACCCCAATTAAACAACATTGATATTTTGATCAGGCAATTGCACAAATACAATCAAAGCACAATAGTTTACTCTATAAAAAAAAAGCACAAAATTTTAGGTAAAGATAAATTTATTTATTTTATTCTATTTCGAAGAATTAATTATTTTTATTAAATAATTTAGTGATTAACAAAATAGATACTCAGATAGCTGCACAGCAAATATAAAAAATGAAACACAATTAATGACTTAGAAGGAAAAAACTTAAAAATCACTAGAAATTAATCAAGTTGTTGACCGGTGCGATCATGAATATATTATAAGTTATTGGGCATTGGAACAAAACAAAGAAGGAGTTGAAAACTTGTGAACTAACTATTTTTATCTTTTTTAAGTTTTGGTAGTGTTTTAAAATTTCTTATGATTAATGAATAAATTATAATTGTAAAATAAAACTAATTAAAAAACTACTTTAAGTGTTTCACAAAAAAATCATGAAGTTGTTTTTCTTTCCACTTTCCACTTTTTTCTTTACTAATTTAATTTCTCTATCATTTCAATCTCTCTTCATGTCTCTAATTTTACATAAATGATAAATAGTACGAAAACACTTTTCACAAAGGCCTTAGGAATCCATCATCACCCTACATCATGGGTTTTTATTTATTTATTATTATTTGTTGTGTAAAAAGTTAAAATGGCTGTGCCACCTCATTTGTAATAAGTTTCGTAAAATTGATTTGGTAACTAATAGTAGTGCTCTTATTTTTATCCTAACTCATATGTACGTATATGCCATTTTTATCGTTATTATATTTATTGCACAAAAATAAAAAAACCAAAGAAAAAAATTAAAAAAATGTATTTTTGTGTTTTTTCTTTCTTTCGTTACAAAGGAGATATAAAATCTGGTGGTGGAGAAGAGGTGAATTAACGTACAAGTAATTTTTTACTGGAAAAAAAAAATTGTGTAAGTAAAGTATTTAAGTGAGATTCAACTTTGAAATCAAGCAATCCCCAATAAACTTTTTGTTACTTGAATTTCAGCTCTTGGGCTTTTTAGTACTTTCTATTTTTATTTAATCAGGATATTTTTATAAATATTGTTATGAGACTAATTTTTCAAACATTATCATGACTAAGAGACACTCTCAACATTTGTTTTCTCCAAGTTAACTACTCTTCTATATGCAAAATATATATAAAATGCTTGTCTACTAAATTGTTGAAAATTGGACTATTGAGCGATTTTATCAGGCAATTTATTGTGACCCAATTTTCAATTTCCACGAGAACAATTACTGATGCTAATGAACCACGTTCCGGGTTCATGCTTAGTATCATGGACCCTAGTTCATCAGTTCACGACTCTAAATTGAAAAAGAAACAAAGAAAAATAATAAACAAACTGTTAAGCATGTGTTTTGAGAGAGATTCTTATATAAAAGTAGTGTACCTAACTTGAATATATTAAACTAATAAAATATTGACACATGTAATTTTTATTAAATAAATGTCATGTTCACAAATGTATTAATAATATGTTAATATTTTATTGGGTTAGTATACTTAAGTAGACAAATAAGTGTATACTTGTGATTTAAACCATTCAGAGCTATTTTTTAGATAAAAGAAACAGGTTTAAATATATGGGGCTTGGCAACAACACACTTTTTATTAAGATGAAAGTCATACACCTTTTTATTTTCTGGTACAAGAAAGTCATGTACTTTTTTCACTAGCTATGTCAAGCTGAAGCAACGGTAGAATAAATTCAGGAGGGTTTTCCACCCGGGCGCTTTGTTCACAGCTTCCAGCATGGTTGGCTAAGACACCAGCCATCCTATTACAGGCAATATAACACACTCTTGTACAAATGCTCTTGTGCAAATTCAATATACTGATGTAGATGCTTCAATCAGAGTGTTGAGCTAACTAATATTAAAACAATTGGCTGCATTCATATGGATTATCGAGGTCTTATTGAAGAGAAGCCCTTAGATATTTTGAGAATATTGCATCGGTCCAATTAAAATGCAACACGTGGCATTGCATAATATACATGCCGGTTAGATTAAATATAAAATATTATTAAATAAATTAAATCTAAGCGGTTAAAAAACTGTCATTATGAGATTATTTTAGAATTCCTCCTTATTCAAGAGATGAAACGATTAAGGAAACGAGTTGGCGCAGCTCACTAGGTGCAGAAGAAAATGAATCTCATATGGTACATTTATTTCAGTAACAAGGAGGTATAATCATAATTGAAAAGAAACAAACGAGTGATTGTATATCATCTATGTCCAAACAAACAATAAACAGTAAATCCTTATTCAATCCATCATCCATTATTGGAGACAACTATTAGAAGTATGAGTTCTTAAAAGCTTATTTTCAAGGAAGTACTGATTTTAAAGAGTTGGTGAAATTTTCCAGTTCTTTCAGTCTATCTTCGGGAGATTTGGCCTCACCAAGCAACTTCACCATGGCACTGCCAACTATCACACCATCAGCTCCCCATCCCACTACCTGTAGCAAAGTAAATGATTGAGTACTATACACAACCACATTCAGCTAGAAGCATAATAAAATATGGACAGAGAACTAACCTGTTTCACATGCTCAGGTTTTGATATGCCAAAACCAACTGCCACAGGCTTATTTGTTGTCTGATAAAGAAAAACTAAGGCACTCAGTAAAGAGCTTAAATATGATGAGATGCTTAGAAGGTGAGAATGAAGTAGCATGCTATTTAAGATTCGCCAATGTCAATGGTAGCCTATTGTATCAATCGTAATCAGTTGCCAGCTCTTGCAACCAAATAAAAGGGGGAAGAGGGGGGGGGGGTAAAAAGGAGGAAAAGAGAATTGAACTTTTCCGAAGTGAGCAGAAGGCTTCTACAGCATACAACTGCAGACCAAGATTAAGTAGACAAACCTCTTTAATTTCCTGCAAAAGAGTCTGAACCTTATCACTAACTGACGCTCGGGCTCCAGTGACCCCCACTGAGCTCACCTATAATTTAAATCAACAAATGGTTGATGACATTTTGCTGGCAGAATTTGACCTAGATAAACTCAGACAACAATGATAGTTGTCCTTTTAGAGTGAAAAGAGGATGTTAAAGAGAAGAGAAACTAATAAAATAAACATGCATAACTAAAAGCTCTTTGGCATTTTAGTTATTATTTTGGTATATTTTAAGATGAGTTAACAATCATAAACCCAGAGTTATTGGAGCATGTTTTAACCCTTGAGAATGAAAAAAAAAATATGCTTTCAAATAATAGCAGGTTGGCAGCCAGTTGAATAACTCATCTTGTCACAGACACAGTACTAATAAACTGTTTGACAAAAATGGAAGACATGTCACAAGATATTGAAATTTATTGGTTTTCAGAAATAGTGAAAATGAAATTATAAAGAAAATCACACACGGACATACTCTTTAAAGAAGACCTTGGAAGGTGCAAAGTAAATGAAATTACATGAGAAGCAGAAAAAGGAAACCAAAGAAAAAACAGTTATCAAGGTTGAAAGAAGCTCTTACAAGATACACAAATCCTTCCGAAGCTTCAACAATGGCTTTCATTCGGTTTATTGGAGTGGTGGGTGTTGTCAGGAGTACCTTAATCACATCAAAGGAGCAAATATACCCGATCAACTAGATAGACATACAAATAGACTAATTTATCCAAATAAAATTAAAAAGAAGAAAAGAAAACATATAATTGTAAAATATTAAACTATATATATCATCAACAAATTTATATAATATTGCAAAAAGTATTATTTAACAGAATAACAGTTAATATAACAAAACTTCATTGTTCCACTATAACTAACAAGCGTCTTTTGTTCTGGTTGACTTGTGGGTTTCATATTTATAAGTTCATAGTACAAACAAAAAGGAATGAAGTTTACCACTAACTCCACACCAATATGAGCAACAGTATATAAAGGATACCCCATTTGAAATATCCAGAAACAAAGTGAGAGAACATTTCGACTGTAAGAGTAAAACAAACCAGTTCAATTCCGTTCTTCTTAGCTTCCGTCCTTAAAGTTTCCGTCTCTTCCAGAGGAACATCTGGGACTACAAGACCTGCAAACATATGGGAAAGAAAAATATCTGTTATCCTGAATCCTGATTACCAAACTGGGAGGAACTAGAGAAAAAATACAAAGAAGTTTTTATTTCATAAGCAATTTCCATGTTGATGTGATTTGACATAAAAAACCTTAACCAGGATTTGTTAACCTTAACCAGGATTTGTTATTAGCAATCTCATTGGAGGTTTTCTTACATAAAGTAATGAAGCCACAAAATCATCACATCATTCAAAGCCTAAAACATAATCATAAAGAGATTAGAATTGGCAAAACACAAATAGCTAATTTAAGTATAGCATGACATCATTTGGAACCACTTTCCTTATCTTGGCTATGCATTTTATGACAATGGTTATCAAAGAACCTGTTCAGAAAATAGACCAAATAGCATGATGCAATGAATAGACTCTAGGCTATTCAGCAAACTATTACATGTGTCTTACCACGTACACCACTGTCTCTTATTGTGGACATAAATCTCTCCGTACCACGCTTCAGTATTGGGTTGTAGTAAGAAAACAGTGCAATGGGGCAAGATAATTGAGGAACAACCTGCCAAATCAACCATTTAGAATGATCTTCAGTCCATGGATCTAAGATAAGTTCCACCTAACCAAGCAATAAGTGAAAATGTTCTGAATTCCCCCTCCCTTAGAGTAATTGTTTTGAGTAATTGACAATGGATAAAAAAGACATCCCGTCAATGGTTCAAATTGGTGTAGTACATCATGATTTCATGTGTTTAAATAAGATAAATGGAATGACATGTGCAGATGCAATCTAGTCTTTAGAACATATCACAAAAAAATGTTTGCACTATGCACCTCATTATGAAAAATAGCAACAAATATTAACTGTCTAACTAGTATCTTATCTTATGCAACAAAAACAGAACAAGTTTATGAAACATTAGTGTATCCTTAATTATGAAAGTAGTCTTAATTTAAATAATCAAGTTATTATGTTTCTAACAAAGTCTAGTAGCATAATTATAGACCACGATAATATGGATTAAGGGCGTAAAGACTTTAGGGTCTAACGGCATCTCCACCCTTCAAAAACAAGGGTTGAGGATAGACATCACAGCTTCACACTTCATAACAAATTAACAACTTTGGGTATTTGTACAGCTAACTTATCAAGTAAAAAGGAAAGGGAAGAAGCGGAGAGAGTAATAAATGATTTGTAAATAAAATTCACTATAGCAGAATAGAGGTCACCGTAATTAGCTTTTGATAATTCATAGTAACAATTAATAAATGGCAATGAGTTGCACAAATTTACCTCCTTCAACATAGACATAATTGCATCGAAATTTGTCCCCTTTGCCAAAGAACGTGTAGAAGCAGCCTGAACAGAAAGACACATCAGTTTGAGAATCAGACACTAAATGTCATTAAAAATAAGAAAGCATCAAACCTGGATAACAGGGCCATCTGCCAAAGGATCAGAGTATGGAACACCTAGCTCAATTATGTCAGACCCACATGAATCAAGTAGTTTCAGTGCTTCTGCTGTGGTTGAAAGGTCAGGATCACCAGTTGTGATGTATGGGATGAAAGCCACCTTGACACAAGTATACTTCTTAGAATAAAATCATTTGGAGTATTTAAAAAAAATTCTTTAATCAAGAATAAGCAACAATTCTTATTACTTAGGTGAAAAAATGAAAATGCCAGTGCTAAGAACAATTAACTAAGTTATGCAGTTCCCTGCTCACCAGGTAAACAAACTAAATTTTTGAAAGGTGCAATACCATGAATAAGTATGTAATCAAACAGTTTGTTAATAAGTAAAGTAGAAGTAGTTAACTAGCATAGACTTCCAATACCATGAATTTTATTATCTGCTTTCACTTATTAATGTGCTTAAAATATAAATAAGTATGTAATCAAATAGTTACTATATTCTTATATTTGAAAAGTATATTATTACATTAGTCATTAGATATATCAATGGAGTATATAATAATTTCAGATTAATATGAAATATACTTGATAAAATAAGTAAAACCAAAAACCTCTATGGCAGCCTTCTACAACCAAGAGTACTCTGACTCATATCTATGCATACAGTGCAAAATAACCAACTAACTTATGGAGATAATTAATAACCCATTACAACTTGGCAAAGAAGATCAAAATTCATATATTGGCCAAAGCATAGAAGATATGGAAACAGAAAATTAGATTATTATAATTAAAAAATAAGTAGGTAATCCAGTATTAATCAAGTTGAAACGTGATACAGAAAGGAAAACATGAAATGGATGGAAGCGCTTACTTTTCCTTGTTTTTTCAGTCTGGTGAATGTTTCAGAGAGTCCAACAGTTTCCGTGGTCCTGATTGCAGCTATTCGAGTGTCTCTTTTTACTGATATTATAGCATTATTGGAGGGAAAACGAACCTGGAAATTGATCTCAGGTTTCTTCAATTGCAACAAGCTAGTTGATTTCAGGGCAATAGCCATGAAATGAGTTGTCTGCCACTGTGTGATTTCACATGGGTTTAAGCATAAGAATAACTAAACGCATTAGAACACAAAAGCATAATATTACTGACTACTGAGAATGGGAACATGAATCTTTGTGGAAGACAAATATCTAAAACTCTACAACAAATTTATCAAGTACTACAAGCACATAAGATAAAGGATAATGCTCGATGCACATCCAGAGACATAATGTGTGTGTAATTGTGTGTTTACCATTATTTTGTGATAAATCACTTCTGTTTTATCAAATATCAATAAATAAATAAAATATTTTTTTATCAATAAAAAACTAATATTTTACCAAAACTTATACCGCATTCTAGAAAGTAGAAAACCATTGAACAATCACAGAGCTTTTCAACAAAATCATAATCGAATAGACAAATGCTAAGCAATAATCAGCCAAATGAATGCCCAAAATTGCATTAAACTACAGAAACAGCCATCTTGTGAATAATTTCTAGCTACCCAATATAATATTCAATGAGAAGATACGTATAATGAAAACAAAATCAAAGCTTAATATGGGGTGATTGGCCAACAAATCAATGCAACAGTAGGTGTTGAGAGAAAGCAAAAAGCAAGTTGGAAACCCACCTACAGATAGGTACAAGAATGCTGAGAATGAGCCTGAAAGTGAGCTGTGTTCTCTTGTGAGCGGAGGCAAGCGAGAGTGTGATGAAAGTAACAAAGAAAGAATAGAGAGAGAGAGAGAGTTTCAGCGCAAGTGAAGTTGTTGGGTTGATGACGGAAATCAAACGTAAGAGCGTCAGACTTTTAACGTTGGAACTTGGAATGATGGATGTTTTTTTATTATCGGAATGAAATTGTCGGGAATGAGTAGAAAGGAAAAGAAAGAAGTTAAATATAGTTTTTTTTTTTTTATTTAAAAGTTTTATTAATTAAATGGAATGAAATGAAATTATTTATATATATATTTTATTTTATTTTAATTTTAAGAATAATAAAAGTTAAGTATTTAAAAAAAATAAGAGAAATAATTTTTTTGTGTTTTATTTTTTATGTATTTTAAAATTCTTAAATAAAGAAAGTAATTTTTTTTTTTTTTTATTTCGTTTATTATTTATCATTTAAATATAATAGAAAAGATGAAAATTAAGGTTAGGTTAAGGGAGAGAAAAAAAAAAAGGAAAGACATGGAAGAGAAGTGAAATAATTTTTTTTTTTCAAAGTTTTAAAATACATGTAGATCAGAGTAAATATATAGAGAATTTTTTTTTTTAAGATTTAACTTTTGTTCTTTAAAATTAATGTAGAATAAAGGGAATTAAATATTTAAAAAGTTAAAAATTATAATTATTTTATTTTATTTTTTATAATATAACCTTTAAATTAATGATATTTTATTTTATTCTTTTATTAATTTTTTAATCAAGAAAAGTAATTATGTTATATTTTATTTATTTCTTTTTCGATTCATCACAATTTATTTTATTTTATTTTCTTAATAGAAAAACATTTAAACACGAGATGACAAATAAATCTGAACAAGGTCGGACTGAGTGACAGAACGGCTTGGGGTTGGTGGTACTTGGTGCTCTGTTCCTACTGAAATAATATTCAAAATGTTTTTTTAAACCTTATTATTATTATTATTAAATTTAAATATTATAAATTAGCTTAAATATATTTTAGTAATAAATCTCATTTATTTTCCTTTCATTTCTAATGAATATTTGGTACGAATTTGCAATAAATATTTTCCTTTTATTTATAATAATTTATAATGGGATAATGCAGATAGCATTAAATGATTTGTTTATAATTTGATTTTGGTGGACCTGTAACTAATAAAATGATTTGTTTATATTTGATTTGTTTACAATTCAAACTACAATTTGTTACTTACACGAGAAAGAAAAAAAGAAGAAAAGTGAATGGTTGTGATAAGATTGTATAAAATTTATAAGAAACTTTTTCTATGCATATATATATATATATATATATATTATTACTCTTTTCTTATTGGTATTAGAAAAACTATTTGTTTAGAAGAAAAAAGTAGTAAAAAGTTGAGATCTTCTAGAAAAGAAAAATTAATAATATATTCCGATCCAAATTTTTTTTAAAAAAAAATTATAATACCTTTTTTATGGGTGTAAATTGATATTTATGGAAACTTTTTGTTAGAGTTTCATTTTTAGCCTCCACATTTATCTGGTGTATTTAGAAAAATTAATTCTCCTACCCACATAGTTATGGTAAGAAAATATCTTCTTAACCACTAAGTTAATTCTTTGAGTGATCAATTCTTAATTCTTAATTTTTATGTCACACAAGGTTTACTTACACCATTTTTTGTGTGAAATTAATATTCATTAAGCAATTCCTCCCTCACAAATACTTTCTTGTAGGCTCAAACTCTTGCCATTGTAGAAAGCCATCAATGGTTGAACTTAAACTTACTTACCAATTAATCCACCTATTATAAGTAAATTTACATAATCTTATACAAAGCATATAAAGTGTGTATGTTTTAAAAAATAACATTTCAGGTAAACTCAATTCTATTTGACTTGATCTCTCATAGACCAACCTTTTAACAAGCCAAATTGGGTTGGTCCGTTTAACAAATTGACTACGTTTTGAGTCATTAACATCTCATTATCTTAACTTGCAGACCTGGCCCGTGACTTGTTGGCCTATTTTTTAAAAAATATTTTTAAAACATTCTTCATAAAATGATTCTAATTAGAATCCAAATAAAAAAAATAAAGTTCAAACTAATCTTTTATTGGGCTAATAGTTTTTATTAATTTTTTGGAATATTTCTTTACTCAATAAGTAATAAATTAATCTTTTAAGATACGATTAAACATCTAAATAAAAAATTTTCTCAACAGAATTATTTTAATATATATAAATCTCAAAATTAAACCTAAAACTACGTACTTAAAAGACTTAATCTACTTCTACTCGAACCAACATACGCTGGTAAACTAAACTAATAGTGAATAGATCAAATTCAGAACATAAAATACACAACTTAATAAACATGTTTCAAGCACCACAACATAAATAATAAATATAAGTAAAGTAGGGGTATTTTTAGAAAATATAACTCACACTGTATCACATGTTCGGCTCATAAGTTAGCCCGATGCAACCCCCGAGTTTTGTTATAACTCTCATTCAATGGACCAGCCCACAAAACTTGGCTCGTTTAAACTTCAATTCTACCCACACAAAAAAAAACTCCAATTCTATTAGCTGAAGCTTTTTTTAAACTCTAAAGTTGTGTTTGGATAAAGCATTTCAAAATTTAAGAGAATTTAAAAAGTTAAAAAATTTAATTGTTTCATTTAAATTCCCTTCATTTATTAAATTTTTAGTTTGGATGAAATAATTAAATTTTTTAGCATGTTAAATTCTTTGTTTGGGCAAATTAATTAAATTCCCTTCATTTGTAATTTTTTATTTTTTTATTAAAAAAAAGTATTGTTATTAGAAAAAAAGTATTTGGAAACAAAATTTGACTTGACTTAATTAAATTCCCTTCATTTGTAAATTAACAAGTATTATTATTAAGGATGGATCGAAACTAATTGGAATAGATTCGACTATTTGATTTTTATAAATTAAACCTGATATATTTTTAAGTTAAGTTCGGGTCACGTTTTCGATTTACTTAACTTGACTCGATGTCACAAAATATTTTGAAAATTAACAAATTACACAATCTAATTGCAATGTAAACAAAATAAGATGGTATGAACTTAAATATAACATCATCTAATATATATTGGACTAGGAAAAAAATAGAGTAAAAATTTTTGAAAAAGTACCTCAAAACTAAGCCTAGAAGAATCAATATAATTGTGAGATAAATTGGATACCATGTAAGAACCAAAACAGAGACTGAATATGCAATTCAATATCTCAACTAATGTTTTTAAATCTCCAATTCCACATATATAACTAGTAAAAGAGATTTAAATGACACTAATAAATTTTCAGTATGTTTTCAACTCCACATCTAATAACTAGTAACAGATATTGAAATGACATTAATTAATATAAATTCTCAGCATGTTTTCAACTTAGCATCAAGAGATAAAAGCCAAGATGTAATTCTTCTTCTTCTCCAATAGAAGAGCTCTCACAATCACTAGTTGACTTGGATTTTGTGTCAACCAATTAACAGCTTTCAGCCAATGTGGGTTATCAAGATCGGATATTTTTTCTAGCTCATTTAGCACTTCTTTAACATCTTTAACATCATTCTGTAGTAGAGAAAATAAGGGCTTGGATCATCAGCAACAAAAATATGAAACACCCTTATATAGAATTTATCAACTTTTGACCAAGTAGAACACTACCTCACTAACTCGACTTTGCAAAGCTAAGGCCAAGACTTTGCGACCCTAGCCCCACAAAGCATGGGCTACTCGATATACTTACAAAGAATGGTAACCCTGTCAGAGAATAAGTCCTATGAATGCAAGGGAAATGTTGGGGAAGGGGCACAAAATATAGAACAAAATGTGGTGAATGTTCCATGAAAACACCATGCTATCCAATCATATGCATTGAATAGATGAACAAATTTGCACCATAAGATGATGCTTAAACATTAACTAGCAGCACCCTCTCCCAGCAATGTAGTTATTATGTTGTACAAAGAGTCACACTCCTTTCTAATAAACTTATATCCGACTAATGACACAAAATTTTAGCATCATAAAAATGTTTGCATACCTAACCTTCATTTTCTAGTAGATTTAGATGTCAATTAAATACCATCACCTAATGTTAATACTATTTGAATTATCAAAACATAATATAACAAGCCACAAAGGACTAGTGCATAGTGTTAGAAACAGAGAAACCTTATTATGAAAAATTGAAAGATTTACCTTTGTATACAAAAGTGCTGAGCAATATGAGAAACAAGCAGGATCCTGGTCTTTAAATGCCTGGTTAGAAAATGGTACCACAAATGAATCAAATTAGATCATAATACAATCCAAACTTATAGAAGACAAACATCACTTCCTATTCCTATACTTGTGAAATGAAGGAAATTATCTGGACATCCAAGCGAATAGATCGCTAGATACCTTTATCAAGCATCATCATATTACAAAATATATCCATTAGCTAAGTTTCCAAAATGAATCAAATAAATACATAAGCATCTTCCTTGGCATCAAAGGAAACTGAGAAAAAGGATATCATGTAAATGTATACCAATTGAACATTATTCAAATAAGCATGATGACCAAAAGTCTGGCAACATGTTACATAGATTCCATTTCAACTATTAAACATAATTTATCAACATAGGTAGCAGATAAAAGTAAAAAAATATAAGACTGTCAACAATTTCATAGCAAGCCAAAAAATTCTATATCAATTGAGTTAGATTGGAACAAATGCATAAGTAGAATCTCAATTCAATCAGATCAAGAATTGAACCATACGATGAAAGACTTGCAAATATAAATGATTATTAGATTATATAAGTTCAAACACAGAACAACAACTAACATAAATACATAGTTATTGCATATTCCAACTAATTATACAAAAGGTAGTCCATAACTACTTTAGACAAAGATATGCTTATATACGCCAAGTACAATAGACAAAATTTACATTAAATAGGGTATCCCCACAAATATGCCTTGCTAGCTCCTAAGCAGATTGAATTTAGAAATTTCAAGATAAGTGTAGCTGCCAATTTCAAGGTTCTGTTGAGTGTGTTAGATTTCATATTGCTGAAAATAGGATGAAATTGAAGCTTGAATTGGGTTCTGCATTTTACCATTAGGGATTTGATCGTATGGGTGATGAAGTTTCACTTCAATGGACAACTGAAGAAGAAAAGAGATTCAAGGATTTGATGAGATCAAATATTCCCTCCGAAACTAGGTGTTTTTGGAAGAACTCATCCAAATACTTTCCAAAGAAGACAAGGAGAAACTTGGTGAGCTATTACTTCAATGTATTTCTTAAGGTGAAGTTCATGTCTGGCAATAGCTAACTGTCACATGTAAACCAAGGGGCCAAATCTATAACTCATGTTTGTAATATGGCAAATTCATTCCATGGCATCATCTAAATCTCCACTGAAGAACACTAACTTGTTCTACATTATAAACCACAAAAGACAAGTGTGTCACACTCACACCATAAGAACCTAAATAGAAAGTTCCAATGGTAGTTTAGTTCTTACCAAAAATAAACATTTAACAAACAATATCAAACAGATAAAAGGTACAAGGTTGTGTAAAAGTAACTGAGATCAGATAATTGATCATATGTTCACAGACGCATTTTTATTGGTTGAAAGTTCAGATTTTGGATTAATGCATGCATAAAGTATAAGATCAATTTGAACATTCAATTTTAGAATAAGTACAAGATCAAATGAAACACTAGAGGCTTCTGTAGAAATATGAAAAAGGTATTAAAAATCAAAATGATGAGGAAATTTTATCTATAACGGAATACTAACACAATGGATGGCAGAGTAAAAAAAAGTATAATGCTTGTAGCAAAACATGAGTACTAAAGTAGTAAAAGTTCTTCCAAAGGGTATCTTGATTAGAGTTACCAATAAAAGCACATAAAGCATAAAAAATTAACTACTAAGAAAATAACATTCTCGTGTTATAGTTTATAGCAATTATTGGATCCTAATACAGGACAATGTATGTTACAAATACTTTCAGACCCTAAATAGAAGTCCAGTAAATCATTGAAATTTCTCTAAATAAAAATTTTCATAATAACTCACAATGAAAGTAGCCAAATTTTCATTGAAGCATTCTATCAAATAGCTTATCAGGAAGCCAATAAAAATTCTCAAGGAAAATACTTCTCTCATACATTTTGTCGAACAGCTTCTGAACCACAAGGAAACCATCCCTTGATCATGGAATTCTAGGACACCACTAATGAGAAATTTGTCAAAACCATGAGGTCCCTTGCATCACTGGCCGAGAGAGAGACAAGGGAGAACTATGTTGATGATAATGCAGTGAAGCTCGAATGGCTCTTAATAACTACATAGAATATAGTTATTTGTGCCCTAATTTTGTACTAAAATGAATGCTTAGTCCTTATTTATAATGCATATTTGGAGGGTTTTGTGCTTATATTTGTTATATTCTGATTCTAAACCTTTCTGATGTGTTATTGTGCAAAACTGTGCTTTAATGATCATGAATTGAGTAGATTAATATGTGTTACTGATTTGGTGTTTTCTCTATTATAGGAAGGGCTTTAAACAATGTTAAATATGGAGCAATTGAGCTTAAAGAGGAAAAGGAAGTCAAATTGGTAATTCAGTGGTCAATGCCGCGGCGACCAAGTGCATTTTAGCCTGGCCATACTTGGACCCAAGGCAAGAGCGCCGCGACCCAGATGAAGTGGGCGTCGTGGTGTAAATAGACCGACCCAGTGGGCGCCGCGGAGCAAAGGCGGTCAGCTGAGCCTATAAATAGATTTTACTCATTTTTCTCTTTGTTCTGGCCATTTTAGTCATTTTCATTTTCTATTCTTTGTAGTTTTCTTAGTTTTAGTTAGTTTAGGTTAGTTTAGTTTGGCTAGATTTTCATTTCTGGTGGATTGGAGGCAAGGATCAAAGGATTGAAGGAGGATTCAAGCTTCAGAGACAAATCAATGAGCTTCTTTCTCTCTTTTCCCTTTCTCTCTTCTCTTCCTTATCTGTTGTATAGCTGAGCTTTGTTTTAGGATGATTTTGGATCCTTTTATTTATATTAATAATGTGTTCTTCTCTGAGTTTGTGTGGATGTTTAATTATGGTTCAATCATTATCTGTGTTTAATGCTTGTTCTTGGTTGGCCTCAATTGCATGATCTTAATATTGGCAAATGAACTAGACATAGGGATTTGTTGATATGGATATGGTATTGTTGATACATGTTCGGAGATGAGTTGATTCGTTAATAGGATAGGAATATACCTATTGGTCATGTATAGTGTGCGATTGAGAATAGATCGTTCATGAGTGGATGTTGTACTAGCTTTCAAGGAAACTTGGTGAGTTGGGCAAGTAGAAACTAGGGTTAATTGACCTAGACATAGGCTTTTGACTACATCAGATTCTCAAGCTAGCCTAATCAATGCATTTGTGTTTATGAGGGGAATTGCATGTTGTTGATAGATGTAAGGGGTGGAGGAGGATTTCCTGAAACCTAACCGCTTTTATGTTTAATGCTTTTATAGATTAGATTAGTTTAGTTTATTGTTTTCCTATTTTTATATCCTTGACTAGAATTGATTAAGCTATTGGTTGGTACTTAGCTTTATAAAGTAATATCCTCGTGGGAACAAACTTTTACTCTGTATCTGTATTACTTGAGCGATCCGTGCACTTGCGGTAGCAATTAAGTTTTTAGCGCCGTTGCCGGGGATAGTTTTTATATTGCTAATATCAACAATGAGGTTGATTAGTTCTAATTCAAGTTGTATATAAGCTATATATAATCTATCTTTCGTTTATATTTTGTTTTAGTGTCAAATAAGAAACCGGGTGATTTCACTCATACGAGGCCCTTGAGGGACTTCGCGAATCCTGAAAGGATAACCCTTGGATCAAGTTCTTGAAGACTACTCATCCGTAGAACTTTAATTTTGGTGACAAAGTCCTACTGGGAGTATAACTCAGGCCCTTCGTGGGAGGGATCCCCATGTTTATGTTTATATTCTTGCTTTTATTTTGTGCATAAATAGGTAGTATGTTAATGTGTTTATATGTTAAATATGTTAGCATATTAGTATGTTTGTGTTTTGTTAGTTGTTAACATGTTTTTGTTAGTATTGAGTAAATATATGTGTTAGTTGTGTTAGTTCTCGTTTGTTTATGTTTTAAGTGTTGTTCGTGTTAGTTTGTATATAAGTTAATATGTTTACTAGGTTAGTTTATTGATTTAGTTTGTTTTTAAGTTTTAAGTTTGTTTTAGTTTGTATATAGGTTAGTATTTTGTTTTTGTGTTAAATTGCGTGTGTTGTACATTTTTGTAATTTAGCTTTTTGAACAAGTTTTGTTACAGCTAGAGACCCATATGAGCCAAACTCAAGAAAAAACTCGTGTTTTCTTTGCAAAATTTAGCAACTTAGGTAGTCAGCACGGGCCAATGTTGCCAGGTGCATGCATGCGCGCAATGCGTAGGGGCATTTTTTGTTTGGGGGAGAATTCTAACATGTATTGGTATTCTGAGTATGACATATTTTTGTGTAGCCATGCAAAAGATGTTGTACATGCTTGAATTGAAAAGTTGAGTGGCATGCAAGAATGCTGATGTTATTTTTGGTTGCAGGTTTATTTGAACCCCTATTTTTGAAATAATTTTTTTTTCATGTTATCTCACTTAGATTTTTTTTGTGTGTGTATTTAGTAATGCTCAATACTAGTCTCAGGTTCCCTATAGACCACGTTCATTAATGATACATTTCATTTTAGGTTTGGGAGAGTATCTTTACATGTTTTGTTACTTTTATGCTTAATATTAATATGTATTGGTATTCTGAGTATGCAGTGATTTTAGTCAACATATTTTCATGATTATATCCTGTTTTGACTATTACTGATGTGCTGATGACAAGAATTTCAATTTCCACTTTATGCAAAAGATGTTGAGCATGCTTGAATTGAAAAGTTGAATCCATTTGAATGTATGACATGTTGCAAGAATGCTGGTGTTGTTTTTGGTTGTTCATGATGTGAAAGGTTGCTATTTGCCCTATTTTTCGTGAAACGTTATGTGATCTGATGCATGTGAAATAATTTAGTTGCTTTTGATGCATGATTTACATCTCACTTAGATGCAAGTATAACTTTGAAAATGATAAGAGTGCATGTTTTGAGAATGTTTATGGATGTACATGTAGAGTTTTGATTATCCTAGAAATTATTTTTGAACTCTCTTGAGGCGAAATCCTAGGTTGTGCATGATTGAAGAGATGATTAGGGCATTGTTTGGACCGATTGAGCCTTAAAATGCTTACCCTGATATGATGATATCCTTAGGTCCCTTTTTGAAGCCTTAAACTGTTTGGCCTTATTTGTTTTTCATAACCATGATGTTCGTTAACCTGTTAACCGTTCTAATACATGTGAAAGCATGTCATTTTCTTCCTACCCTTATTGTTTGTTGAGTATATGGTATGTTATTTCCTGAAATGAGTTTGATGATTAGGGGTTAATGAATACTCAATTCAAAATGAGCCTGAAGGAACCAGATGCAGTAAAAAGAAAATAAAAAGCATTGCTTTGCAAAAATAGAAAAGAAAAGAAAAAGAAAATAAAAAGAAAAACGAAAATAGAAAAGAAAAGCAAAAGCAAAAGAAAAGTAAAGTTCAAAAAGCATCGAAAATGGTTCTGGCAAGTTTTATGATCTCATAATTGAATACCCTGCTAATGTCAGTTGTGGCTCATATCTTGAAGTAGTATATTATGTGTCTCAATATTTGTATTGTATCTTTTCCCGTTCATTTCTTTCGCCCATACCATTGGCCTAACATTATAAGCTGATTAAGTCCCTTTTGATCCTCAATCTTGTGTGATTTACATTAGTGGAGAAAGAGTTGATTTACAATCTTGTGGATTCTGTGAATCATATGCATGTATGTTATAAACTTATCTGAATGTGTATGACTTGATTAGGAGAAGTTTATCTTGCATGTTTGTGATAAATGTGAATTGCATGAAGAGTGTTTGGATTGTTTGCATGTTAAGGATTATGTTTGTGTGGAACAGTTTACGAGGCAATTGCATTTTTTGAGGATTGATGCAGTCATTACATATTCGTATTTGTTTTTAATTGAAAATAAGAAGATTGAAATATATTTGCTGAATAAAGTTCGTTTTAATTGTTAAATGATTTACTTAGTTCTATGTTGTTTTGCTCGAGGACTAGCAAAATGTAGGTTTGGGGGTGTGATAACTACATAGAATGCAGTTATTTGTGCCCTAATTTTGTGCTAAAATGAATGTTTAGTCCTTGTTTATAATGCATATTTGGAGGATTTTGTACTTATATTTGTTATATTCTGATTCTAAGCCTTTCTGATGTGTTATTGTGCAAAATTATGCTTTAATGATCATGAATTGAGTAGATTAATATGTGTTTTGGTGTTTTCTCTATGATAGGAAAAGCTCTAAACAAGGTTAAATATGGAACAATTGAGCTTAAAGAGGAAGAGGAAGTCAAATTGGCAATTCAGTGGCCAACGCCACGCAGGATAAATGGAATTGCATGAAGTGTTGTGCATGTTAAGGATTATGTTTGTGTGGAAGCTGTTTACGAGGCCTTTTTGAAGTGCATTTCAGCCTGGCCATACTTGGACCTGAGGCAAAAGCACCGCGACCCAGATGAAGTGGGCGCTGCGGCGTAAATAAACCGAGATTAAATGTGTTACCTTGAGTGGCGCATGAAAAAGAGCAAAGGCGGCCAGCTGAGCCTATAAATAGATTTTACTCATTTTTCTCTCTGTTCTGGCCATTTTGGCCATTTCCATTTTCTGTTCTTTGTAGTTTTCTTAGTTTTAGTTAGTTTAGGTTAGTTTAGTTTGGCTAGATCTTCATTTCTGGTGGATTGGAGGCAAGGATCAAAGGATTGAAGGAGGATTCAAGCTTCAGAGACAAATCAATGAGCTTCTTTCTCTCTTTTCCCTTTCTCTCTTCTCTTCCTTATCTGTTGTATAGCTGAGCTTTGTTTTAGGATGATTTTGGATCCTTTTATTTATATTAATGATGTGTTCTTCTTTGAGTTTGTATGGATGTTTGATTATGATTCAATCATTATCTGTGTTTAATGCTTGTTCTTGGTTGGCCTCAATTGCATGATCTTAATATTGGCAAATGAACTAGACATAGGGATTTGTTGATATGGATATGGTGTGGTTGATACATGTTCGGCGATGAGTTGATTCGTTAATAGGATAACAATATACCTATTAGTCATGTATAGTGTGTGATTGAGAATAGATCGTTCATGAGTGGATGTTGTACTAGCTTTCAAGGAAACTTGGTGAGTTGGGCAAGTAGAAACCAGGGTTGATTGACCTAGACATAGGCTTTTGACTACATCAGATTTTCAAGCTAACCTAATCAATGCATTTGTGTTTATGAGAGGGATTGCATGTTGTTGATAGATGTAAGGGGTGGAGGAGGATTTCTTGAAACCTAACCGCGTTTATGTTTAATGCTTTTATAGATTAGATTAGTTTAGTTTATTATTTTCCTATTTTTATGTCCTTGACTAGAATTAATTAAGTTATTGGTTGTTACTTAGCTTTATAATGTAATATCCTCGTGGGAACGAACTTTTACTCTGTATCTGTATTACTTGAGCGATTTGTGCACTTGCGGTAGCAATTAGCTCTCGTGCTTCATTCATGACAGCTTGAACAATTTTTCGGTGAATGAGATGGCGGAAACCACCAGCATCGCTTTGTCATAAAAGAAGAAGGAGAACATGAAGGTGAGCCGCACCTCACTAATATTTTGGCATGCTTGCCGCCACCATTACTGCCGCTACCGCCACCGCCGCTACCATCATCACCGTCGCCAACATCGATCCGTCGTTGGTGAAGAGTGAAGGCATAGACTATGACAATGGAATCTCACTTCCCTCCATGGCCTGTGTGAACTTGAAGTCTGAACTCCATTGAGGTCGGGTTGATCGAGAGAGAGGGTTGATTTCTAATAGAGGGATTTCACAAATTCCACCTATTTTAGTGGGATTTCAAATTCTTCAATTTTGATAAAAAAATTATTGGATAAAAATTCTTTGAAATTTTTAAATTTCTTTAGTTAAACATCCAAACAAGTTATTTTTGTCATAAATCATTTTAAATTCTTTATAAAAATACATTTCCTCTTTAAAACACTCTATCCAAACACAACCTAAAGGAACTTCGACAGGATTGGAGTAACAATTCTCAAGAATGAGAACTATTTTTTTTTGTTTAATATTTTGAAAAATGTATGTATGACTTTTAAATTGTCCTTATCCTTGTCAGGCTTTGTAATGTAATTTGAGAATAATAAAATCTTCTGCTTCACTGTCATTCATGAACAGTTCTTAGTTTTAAGTTTACAAAAATGTGTAAAAGAGAGTTGACCTTAGGAATTTAATAGCATACAACATTGAAACAATATGTTTCTATACAAGCTAGCTTGTTTGACAGTATGAACTACAATTTTTAAATTCTTCTCTTAGTTCTAATCCTTCATTTACTTAAAGGAGCCTGGTGGAGGGTAGAAAGATTTTAGAGATATGGTGGTGTTTAAGGTGGGTTCTAGCTTTTCAATAAACATATGGAATCCCAACTTATCCTTAGTCAGCCCAATACATGGAATAAAACTTTAATTCATGAACTATTTAACCAAAATGATGTGGAACGGATTTTAAGTATCCTTCTTGCACACTATTTTCATGATAACACATCATTTTGGTCTCATGATAGTTGAGACATGTTGTTTGTGAAGGGATATACAAATTGCATTGGTCAAAATATATTCAACAAAATATCCATTCCAACGTGGCTAGGTACTAGAAGTACAACACGTATCACATTTATGTAGCATGGTGGAAATGATTGTGGAAGTTGCATATACCACCAAAGGTTAAGGTATTCATGTGGAGAATATCACATGATATTCTATCTATCAGGCAGAGGTTGTTAGATAAAGGAATGCTAATGGGCTAGCGATGTTACCTTTCTGTCTATGCAGTGGAGAATGCGACACACTTATTTTCTGAATGCCTTTACACAAGTAATGCACAAGTCAGTGTTGGAGTAAACTTCCTTAACTATGGCAATAAAGATGCAAATTGGTTGGGTTGTTTGGTGTCTGCTATACAATCCCTTATAAATGAATATATGGAGTGGTTGAGTATGGTATAGGATATGATTTGGTATGAGAAGAATGCTCAATGGCAATATTTGATGGCTATTTACTCACAGTAGACTGCTTTGAATAGAAAATTGAAGCTAAGCACTTTCTGGGATGCTAAGATGAGGTCGACCAATAAGGCTCTCAATCGAGATCCAAACGAGCATTGCGTAAAACCGCATGATGACTTCTTGAAAATTAAATTGGACACCATAATTTTTGTAGAAAATATTTTCTATGGTGTTGGGATCGTGGTTAGAGATGGTCTAGGTCAATTTCAAGTGGCTAAAAGCAAGATATTGGGTGTTATAAAGCCCCATAGAGCATAACTCTTTGCGGCAATAAAAAGGCTTCAGTTTGCATAGGAATTGCAATTAGACAAAGTCCACTTAGAAGGTGATGCTAGCAACGTTTACTCTTGTATGAAATGTAATATGGTGGAAGATTATCTAACTCATTTTGCCAAGTTTTTTTAGCTCAACATTTGAATAAATAATCCACCTAGTTTTATTGTTCAGTTGTTAAAATTTGATCTTCAATTAGAATATATATATATTATTTTTATTTAAAAAATAAAAGAAGTTGCATCAATTATCACCGCCACAAATTAATAGCCAAGTGGTGGCAAGACCATAGTTATAAAACTCAGTTTGGACCAGTTGGTTCGACTAGTGAATTGATGAATCGGTCACCTAATCGATCCAAGTTGTGCTTTAGTATGAAAATGACCAAGTTGGTAATTTTGATGTGACTCAACCGATTCAATCGATGAACAAGCAAAATGTTGTTGAACTGACAAAGTAAATGAAGTTCGTTCATTAGTTCTTACCCTCATTTTCATGTGAGTGAAACCTAGACCCTACCACGTTGTGCCTCTGACACCCATCTGGAAAACTCCTAGTCCCCACTAGCATCACTCCTTATTCCAGTCAGCTAGCTCGTAATCACTGCCCTTTGTTCATATTGTTGGCCTAGCTCCATTTGGCAAACTCGTAGTCCCCACTAGCACCACTCCTCATTCCAGTTATTCGCCAACTTGTAGTCACCACCCTTTGTTACTATTGTTGGCCTAGCTTCCAAGCAGGCCATTGTTGATGTTAGAAATAAAAACAATGAGACAAATATTAATAAATTTATATTTTTTAAATGAATATATACAGGAGGATTAACTTTTATTTATAGAAGAAGACTGTCATACATAAAAGAAAAATAATAAATATAATTATGTACTAAATCAATCTAATTATGTACTAAATCAATCTAATTATGTATTAAATAACTTACAATTATTCATAAAATCAATCGTGATAAATCATAATCTCAATTATAATTAATCACGTTAACATATTCCCTCAAACTCAAGTGGGTATAGAAGAAACTAACTTGAGTTTAGAAACCAGAGTATAAAATTGGTCAGGATGATGATTTAGTCTGGAGTCTGAAATCTGGAATCTAGGATTGGATCGAGAGCCTAGATGCTCTGATACGAAGTTAGAAATTCTCCTCAAGGTAGATACCGTGACTTTGATACTATGTTAAATTTCAACATAAAACAAATTAACATTAAGTAAGAGTGGCCCAACAAATATATAAACGCACCCGAAAAGATTAAGGCAAGCGATGTAGACTCTTAACATCCCCTCAACAGATGTCTGGACGGAATAGGCGAGCCTAACGAAGTAGGCGACTGAGATGAGATCTTGACTCTGATACCATGTTAGAAACAGAAACAGAGAGATAAATATTAATAAATTTGTGTATATTTTTGAATAAATGTATACATGATGATTAACATCTATTTATAGAAGATGACTGTTGTACATAGAAGAAAAATAATAAAATATAATTATGTACTAAATCAATCTAATTATATACTAAATCAATTACAATCATTTTTAAAATCAATCGTGATCAATCATAATTAATCACGCTAATAGTTGAAAGTTACTAGGAGAAGATTTGCAAGAAGGCGAAGATGGTGAAAAAAAGCAAAGAGAGAGAGAGAAAGAAAGAAGGTCAAGGCCTGTTGAGGGTCAGCAATGCCATGCCCATAAGTGTCATGGTGATGGCTTAATGAATAGCTCTCTTGCTATATCGGTAAAACAATATCCTTTCTTCCTTCTTACTTATAAGTAAGGGTGTCCATTGGATGAGTTGGATGAATTTTGTGACATTTTATAACTTTACCCACTCATCAAACCAGTGGGTTGGATTGAGTCAAAAGATTTTCTTTTCAACCTGATCTGACCTGACTCGACCCACTCAAAAGTAAGTTGGATTAGATTAGATCAAACCTATTGATCTGACATACTTAAAAAATAATATCTTGTTAAAATAAATGTTCAAATGAAATTCGTTGCGTATAACACGTCTTAATTTTAAAAAACATATGTATCAAATAAACTAAAAAAGTTACATAACTAGTACTAAACAAACATAATAAGTCTTAAACAAGTTAAATAAACATAACAAACTTACTAAATTAGTATAAGTCTGAAATAAATTAAAGTAAGATAACAAATTCTAAAAATTATAAACAATAAATCACATTAACTAATTGAAGTCAATATCATCACATATAACATATGGATTGATATAATTATTTATTTTATTCTTAATTTTTTTAATATATTATTTGTCATCTAAGTGATGCATTAAATTTTTATCGCAATAGTTTATTAAATATTTCATTAATTTGTTATTTTTATTTTTGGTCACATTCTTAATTTAAATAACCACAACTTAAAATGTCACTGTACTTAAACAATTTTTATTTAAAAAATAAAAATTACTTGGGTAAAATAAATTTGTGTTGATTTACACTTTCCAATGTCATTCCTCGACCTATGCCTTATGAATTGAAATGTTTTCCTACCCAACTAACCCGCAGAGCTAATCCACCCTGCATTTTGTGACTCACATCTCAAATCTCACGTCAGAAAAAGCCAAATCCCAAATCAGAAAACTCAATCCGTCATCTCACATCTCGCATCTCACATCGCACTCGCCATCGTCGACTGCCGGCGCACTTCGCACCTCAGTCCGTCGCACTTCGCACTTCGCACTTCGCACCTGCACTGGCTGTGGCACCCACGGCGACAGAGAGAGGAGAACGAATCTGAAGAGAGAAAGAGCGCTAGGGTTTCAGACGCTGAAATTGGGCAAGAATTGAGGCACAAGCTGCTTCTCAATTGCTCAGCTGCGACCCAAGTCAGGGGTAATCCCCCACCTTTTTTTTATTTTTTTTTCTCAGCTCATACTGTGATATTCATGCTGGAGAATTGAGTTTGGTTATTTGATTGTGAGTGCTGGCTTAAACTGTGGTTTTTTAGATTTGATAACACTTAACTGTTTTGTATCAAGATTCTGAAACGGCTTGAGTAAATTTCTGAGATGTCTGCAGGAAGGGTTTGTTTTATTCAGCTATTGGTGGTGTAAATTTCTGTGTGATTTTGATGCTTTGTTTCTGAAATGCTAAATTCACTTACCAAGAAACCATGCCACAGTGTTGATTCATTTGCTGAGTTTATGAGTCTCTTTAATTGGATTTGTGATTGCTTGATTTTCCATTGTTTGGCCTTTATTAAAATTACATCAAATTCAAACATGTTTCTGTTAATGAAAAAAGAAGAGAAAAACACTCAAATGGGAATTAAAGTTGCTGGTCTAAAGGAAGATTATCAGAGCATATTCCAGGGTGCTTGTGTTTGGATCTGTTGGGCCAGAGTGGGAACCTGAGATTGAGTCATAAAAGGGTCAAAACATGTTTATTTGATTGTTTAAGTTTTGGAAGTGTTTGATCCCTTTTTCTTGTTATTCTTGCTGGTTTCATTTTTAAATCTAGTCATTGCTTAGCCTTATGTTTTTAAAACAAGAGGCGTGGAAGAAATCTACCACAGCCAAAGATCCAGTTCTTTTAGCCCTGTCAAGAATTCTGCAGAACTCTTTATTAGTCCTGAATTCGTTACACATTCAAAGGGACAGATATCGTTATCTTCATTAGATAAATCTTGATATTCATCAGCAACCCTTATACTAGCTACTAGGCTCGAATGTGTGGCTGATCTTATGCTTGAAATGTTGCCGATGCACTTTGATCTTATGCTCTTCCTTCGTATAGAAGATGCATGGTTGTCAGTGACACACAGAACATGCTAATTGTTAGACTTAGACCAAGCATATTAATATTATATATCTATATATTGTGTACATCATAATTACTGTTTGAATTATCTATACTAATCTCTATATCACAATGTCCTTTCCTGATAGTTCAATATATTTGGTTTTGTTTCTTTGATATTGTAATGATGCAGAACACTGATGGTAAAGATATCAATGTAGACTTAGCTAGCCCATCACTGCATCCATTTACCAAGCAGCAATGGAGAGTCAATAATCAACACTGAGTAGAATCAACTTTACTTAAATTTTTTAGTAGGCTGGCCCATGGGGTGGGCTAGGGTCAGCCCATAAAATACATGGGTCAAGTTTTTTTAGTGGGCCAGTCCACCATAAAATACGTGAGTCAAGTTTTTTTTAGTGGGCTAGCCCATTAAATAAGTTGGCCAAATTAATTTTTTTATTGTGAGCTAGTCCTAGCCCGCCTGGCCCTGTGGACTTTTTTTGTCTTGTGGGCTTTTTGGCCTGAGCCCACGTGAGCTAGGGTTTAATGGGGTGGACTAGACCTTTTTGATAGCTCTAATGGTTGATGATGACACTCAAGCTAATCACAACTTTGATGATCTTGACCTTGAAGGGGAGGAGATTTGAAGATATATAGATTATAGATTATTTAGTAATTAGTATTTACTATTTAGAATCTTTTTTGCGTCAATTTGGAATGACTTATCTATATTTAAGTTATGACTTATGAGTTTACTTATGACTTATGGCTTATGGTGGTATTATTTAAGTATTTATTTGAGACTTTTAAAGTGTTTTCTTTATGTTTTAGGTGTGTAAATGTATATTTAAGTTTTTTATTGATATGTTTCTGAATTGTACGATTCGATACGATTCACAATTCACGATTCGAAAATTGAACAAACGATTCTCGATATAATTCACAATTTAACAACTATGCGCACGACTATAAAAAAATATGTGTTAGACATGAATATCTTATTGGTTTTGAGGATAAATTAGTGTAACTATTTCTATATTTTGCGTTTTCTTTCCATGTTTCTGTAAAATCAGTCAAATATGAGGGCAATATATTCAAGCTGATATGCAAATCACATTGCAAATTAACTAATACAACAAAATGAAACAAGAGAAGCTTTCCAACTCAGTAGGGCCTAATCTTATTCCAACTAATAATTTATTTTGAAGGAATTTGGCCCACTCTACATTGATCAGAATTGAACCCTTACTTGTCTAATTTTGCTGACCTGACTCCTCTGGCAGAGATCTCACACAACAAAACGGTGACAAATGCTGGGATTTTCATATGGAGAAATATTTCTTTTGCTTGGAGCCACTGCTGCTCTGATTGGTTGGTTCATACTACTCGTACTTTCTGTTTTTCATATGGCAAATTTAATATTTTAAGTGGGAATGTAAATTATTTATCTGGAAAATGGATGTGTAATAGGTCCAAAGGATTTGCCAATCATAGCCAGAACAGCAGGGAGGCTAGCTGGTCGAGCTATTGGATACGTACAATTGGCTCGCGGTCAGTTCGAAACTGTTGTGCAGCAATCTCAAGCTCGCCAGGTACTCAGTACTCCCCTTTCCCCAACTCAGAGTTATAAATGACAGGGATCAGTTTCATTAGGTTTTTATAGACTGAATTATCATAATATTGATTGTTAGTGTGTTACATTTGGTTGCTCGGAAAAAATTGGGAAAATAAAACCAAGAAAATAAGTAATTTCATTAAAAAAAAATCCTGGAATTTCTAAGTGAAGAAGTCGGGGTTGTGATTTTAATTTGAAAAAAAGTTGACAATTTAGCATTCTAGAATCTCAACTGCACGTGATTCACTTTGAATTTCTTAGATAATAATATCACATAAGAATATAAAAGTTAGGAACATATTTATATTCCATCAAAGGATTGCTCGTCCGTACCAGGACTTGGTCATGGCATTCCATTAGCAAAAACTACACTCTATTGTATTCACCTATTGTCTTTTTAGGTTCATAAGGAACTACAGGACACAATGGCACAGCTTGATGCTATTCGTCATGAAATTCGAAGTATTTCAATCATAAATCCTGGTCCTTTGACCCGGAGGCTTGTGGATAATCTTGACCAGGCATCTATATCAAATGGTATTATTTACACGATTTATTTTGGAACATAGTTTAGTATTCTAAATTTTTATGGATATGATTGCTGAGATTTTGTAAAATTGTGTTATCTTATGTTGTTGATAATATAGACAATAGGAAACCAGAAGATGTTGGAGAGAATAACTCGATACCCACTGTTACCAAGGTTTATTGACCATACCCACAACTTGAGATAATTATATACTGCTTTAGGAACTTAGTGTGCTTACATGTCTATAATTATTTCCAGGATTCGACTTCATTGGCCTCAAATTCATGCAATATGCAAAGTCAAGCAACTACTTATGCCAGATTGGCAGAGTCCCCTGCCATAAAGAATGGTTTATCGGCAAGTAGTACTGAAGTCGAGAAGATTAAAGATGAACTGCAGCTTACTGTCTTACCAGTTTCTGCTGAAAACACTGGACTTTTACCAAATCGTGGGGGTAATGATAATTTATGTTGTTTAGTTGACTTTTGTTACCATGATTGTCTAATATATGTGTTGCATACTTATGTTATAGAGCCTTTTACTTGGCTATTTTATACTTACAGTTTGTGCATAACAGTGTTTTTAAAACTAGCTCAACCAGACCAGTTAAATCGGTTGAACCGTGAATTGGTCACTCCATCAATCTAATTCACCCAAAAACTAAATGAGCGGTTGAACTACCAAAAACCAGTAAAAAACCAAGAAAATCGGTAAAAGCCAGTGAACCGTCCGGTTGAACTGGCCGATTTTTAATTTAAAATTTTTAATTAATTTTTTAAAGAGAAAATGAAAAAATAAAAACTTATATGGTTATAATATTAGCAGTTTAATCACTGGTTGAACTGATTGAACTATGGATCACTCTCTTTATTGATTCAACGGTTCAACCGGTTTTAAAAACATTGGTGCATAATATAATGGTCATGTGATGTGTATGGCTTCATATCTATGTATGTCACATGCATATGTACGGGCACTAAAATATGTAGCTTTTGGTTACTTCCATTACACTCACACTCACATGTTTTCAGATGTGATTTTGTTAATCTGTATATTTATTTCATTTGGACTATATTTGGTTAGCCGGAAGGCCCGGAAGTAAAGACTGTTGCTTGAGCTTCATTCATTGATTATACTGTGGCCCATTTGGTATGCACTAGGGTTATGAAATTATTATTTATTTCCTTCTGGAAAGCATAAATTCCTTCTTTTCTTTCTTTCTTTAGGAATGTGTGGTTGCTGTTTGTCTTATGTCTGTCTATGACTGAGTGACCTGTCATAGCTGTCTACCTCAATTTATTTCACTTATTTGGTATCAAGATGGACTTTTAATGCATATTATTGATGAGCTTGTGTTTGTTCTAGAATGATATCTGACTTGAAACACGCTTTGGTTGTATTGGCAGCTGATGTGAAAGGATCTGACATAGTTCTAGAAGCAATTTTGGAGGCAGAGGTAGCTCATAATGCAAAGGAATTCTTTTCACAGCCCCAAAATCAAATATGATTGATATGGTAATACTACATATAAAGCCTTAATTTTCTAGATGTTAAACGCACTTAGTTTGTAGCATTCCTAAATACAAAATAATACATATTTAGAGTATATTTTATAATGAAAGGTATTGGTTCATGAATTTTCTTTTCTTTAAGTTACTAGTTGTGCAGGCTAGTAAAAAAAAAAAATTGGTACAATGCAGGCTAGAAAATTATTGCAGTCTTTGGGCTTAGAGATTGTTGATTTTTCTGATGTGAACTGTTTCCTCTCTCAACCCCAATTACCCCACAAAAATAAAATGAAAGTCTCAAGCAAGTCTCCTCAGCGTAGTTGTATAAGTTTTCTGCTATCTTCTATTTGTTGTGTGGGTTAAGCATGGATTGAGTTTCTATAAAATGTATTCAGAGGATGTGTATTTTTACTTACTTTAGTTGATAGCAATTCTGACTTTAAAAATTAAAAGAAATAATGGTACCATTGTATCTCATTTCAATGTCGGGCCCTGATAGTGGTTTTCTACTGTTTCGATTATTTGAAATATGTTGGACTGGGTTTTGACAAGATGAAGTGATACTAGAGTATAAGGTATAGCTATTGCAATTAACACTTTTTAAGGATGAAAGGTTGTGGAGGGGGAGGTTAATTCGGAAAAATCTAAACTAAATATTAGATCGTGTGCAATTTGCAAAATAGTGTGAGATAAGCTTTTTTCTTTTAAGTAAGAAATCAAATTTATGTTTTAGAAAATTTTATATGAAGATATGTTTTGTTTATCAAGAAAATAATTGTCATGACTGACGACCCGTACTCGGATCCATGACTGGCTTGTAATAAAGGCAAATCATAAGATGACTTAAGTCACATAAGCCTCTAATTTTGCAATGCATGTAAACATTTCAGGACAACATAACCTCCAAACATATTCTAATATTAAATATTACATACTTTCAAATTTAAAATAATAGATCCAAATTGGCAATTTAATCGAAACTTAAATAAATTAATTATACCATTCAAAATTCTGTTCGCAAAATAGTGAAGCAGTTTTAAGATCAATAATTATATTGTTTTCAAAACAAAATTAATAACAAAATAAATTCTCAATTCTATTGGCAAGAATAATATGTTGGGTTCATCAATAATAATTATACTAGACTCTTTGATCAAATTAGAGGAGTAGAATTGGAAGTTATTTTTTTTCTTTTATTTGAAAAACATAATCATGACTTAAATGAGTCACGACTTAATGAACAATTGTTATTTACTATAATAGAAATAGGAGGCATGAGTCTTTTATTAACAAATGAAAAATATCATATATAAAAAAATAATTTTTCAATAAAACAACTCAAGACAATTCATTATAAATACAAAACTTAAAAACATAATAGTTAATGGGAAATAACTTTCATTAATTCAATAAATAAGTGGAATTAATTGAAAACACAATCCATAAAGGAGAATTTACTATGCAGAACTAAGCAGAACTAAACAGAACGAGCACATAGCTCGTGGGTAAATTAACTATCTGATAAGTCCAAGACTTGAATTGACGAGCATTAAGCTCGAAACCATTACCAACCCTCATGTGTTGGCCCACATACAAAGTTAGTATATTCCTTACTAGCTCGAGTCTAATCCGATCATAGGTGCATTAAGACTAACATTTACTTATGTTAGATATAGTGTTCCAATAAGGTTTTTTTCGTAAAAAAATATAATTTATAAAATATATAGCAATCATCCTTTCATGAAAATAAATTTCCAATGGAAAAATAAAGATCAAATTTCTAAAAATAATTTACCTCATAGATAACAATTTCAAACATTAGAAAACTCACTCAAATAAATTCTAATTTCTTTTTTTATAAGCATAACTGTTGTCTATACTAATTACCTTCATTGACCAAAGTCAATACCCATAATAATTATCATCTTTGGCACAAATCATTATACATAACATCTATCATCTTTGGTCCAAAACCAATATTAAAACATTTTAATATAACCAAGACTATCATCTTAGAACAATGTTCAAAATCAATAGTGAGTTTTCTTTTTAAAAAAAAAATTGTGCTTGTCCGAAGAGTCCATAAGGTTCTACTACATTTAAAAATTCAATAACAAAATTAATAAGTTCAAATGGACATAGCAAATAGGAATCACTCACAGTACTTATCAAGTCTCAAATGGATCTTTCTCCAATAATTTGCACGGTTGAATCGGGAGTTTTCTATGTCGTTCTATCATATGTTAATTGTAGACAATACAAGTACCTAATTTAATCCCTAAATCTTATATAAACTCCAAATAACAACACCTAAAATCATTACTCAAAAGTATACACAATCTGAAATAAAATTCAGAAATCTTACTAATCAAAGTTTTTGGGTGGGTTACCTTAATAAATCAAATAGACAAGTTGAAAAGAGGGAGTAGCATGTTTGGTGTGAAAATGACTGCCTTGATTGTCAAGACTCTCTTGTGAGTCATGTCAATTAGGAAAATACACCCATGGTCTATATTTCAGTAAAGTCAACAGTCAAGCGATATCTCATTTTACTTTAGTATATTCTGATATTTGGGATATCAGTTGTACTATTTTTACTCTAGAGTTCAAATATTTTATTACTTTCAATGATGATTATTCTCGTTGCATTTGATTATTTTTTTATGCAAAATCAGTCTAAGTTATTTTCAATATTTTAAAACTTTTATTATAAAATTTAAACTTAATGGATAGTGTCGATCTCTTGGGATTGAGACTTTGAATTATTTGCTAAAGTGATAGTAGGTAAATAACTATTGTGAAAAAAGTTGAAGAAAAGAGTTTTATTAAAAAAAAATTGTGAGTCTTATTACTTTGCTAGTGTGAGGCTTGGAGGAGTATAGGGAAGGATAGAATGAGAAAATGGTGAGGATAAATGAAGGCAGAAACGTTGGAGGTTTATTTGCAGCATCTCACGTACCAATGGAACAAGATTTCTATCATTCAAGTTCATTTATCCTTTTTGCTTCTCTGTAGGTGTTACACGAGATAAGCCCACGTTTTCTAGGCCTTTAGTTATCCTTATCCTTCATCAACTTAAATTTGGTTACATTCTTCCTCAAACAATATTAAGTTGCTGCCATATCTTTTTGTGAGGCCCATCCACATCCTTTTGTTAATACTTATCTTCAAATAAACCCAAAATTTAGGAAAACTCTTATTAGATAAACTTCATAACTCAATCTTTTCCTAGAGCAATGTCTCTTGTTTACTTTTTTTTTTTAATCTTCACTAATAACAATTATTCACAATCACCTATTAAATAAAAGAAAATTAAATACTTAAAATCTTATTAGAGATATCACAATAGTTGTGTTGAAAAATGCTATAAGATAGCAGTATCTGGTAAAGAAACTATTTTTGTAATTATATATTATTATTGCACAAATGAGGTATATATAGAATAGGTTCCCTACAAGGAGGCATAATCGAGCAAACGAGCTAGTCTTGCTAAACAGGGATTTTTGCATCTTCAATCCTTATCTTCAGATAGTATATAGTGTTGTACAATGGCTTTTAACATGGACCCCTGAGTTTTGGTCCATGAATGAACCCTAAAAATACTTGTTGTAGTAAGTTTGAATGATTTATAAAATGGTCTAGTTTTGTATTTACAATTGAGTCTAATTAATATTTTTTTTAGTTTAGTCCTTAATCACCATGAAACCCTAAGTTCTAACACACCCAACTCACCATGGCCGATGTCGGCGTTGCCGCCAAAAGGTTCAAAATCTCATTCCAAAAAAAGACAAATATCAAAATTGAAAGCAAAAGAAACCAAACCACTTGGCTTTTGCGTTCCCTTTCTTAGAACAAAGGTGTATAATCTAAAGAACACCAACAATGACACTCCTTTCCACTCCAGAGTTGGCGACGCTGTTGCTAGGTTCTCCTTATTGGTTGCGGTAACCAAGCCTTCCTCTTTGGCAGTGCCATTTACGGCCTTGATTGGGCTATCCCTCATCATTCCCCTCTTCGACTTACTCCTGCGTACGGGCTTGCAGTGGCTTAGCTGATGACATTACGTCGCTTGACTTGTGGTAGTGTTTGAGGCAGTTGGTGGTTCAGTCAGTTTATGCGTCAGAGGGGCCAAGCCAAGGCCGCTTCAAAAGTTGAATGTGTTAAAATAAGTCAAATGTTATTAGCTGTAGATAGAGATATTTTTTGTATTAAAAGATTTGTATACCTGTGATTCTGTTTTTATTTTAAAATCTCCTATTATCAAGGAAAGACATTAGGAGAACGTGTGTATATATTTCTGTACTCTGTAAATGAAAGATAGGTAAGAATTATTCTCTTTGAAACCTTTTTAATATGGTATCAAAGCTAAACCTGAATTCCTCTACAGTATAGGAATCAGTTGCTTTGGTTTCTTTGAGTGATTCCTGATGACTTTTTCCAATAAGGATAAATCGGAGAAACCTAATTCTGGGGCTACACTTGCTATCCATATGCAGGAACTATCCTCAGCACTTACCCCCGAACGGCTTAACGGCACCAACTATGTTGAGTGGTTGTTAAATGCGCAGAACAAGATCAGAGGCAGAAAAACGTTGGGGGTATATCTCTGGAACAAATGCTACACCTGAAGACAAGAAATTTGATGAATATGAGGCATGGGAAGATGAAAACTGTTTGGTCAAGTCATGGCTTCTGGACATTATGACCAAAGACATCAAATCCCTTTTTCATTCGCTTGGCTACTGCAAAGGAAATTTGGGATATTGTCAAGGAGACGTACTCAGTCAACCAATATGCATCAAGAGCATATCAATTATATCGTGAGGTAATTTCTACTCATCAAAATGGAGGCTTTGTGATTACATACTTTGGAAAATTACAGAGGCTATGGCAGGAGTATGATGCTATTGCATATTGTACCATGGAGTGCACTAAAGATGTTGAGAAGTATAACAATATAGTTAATTCTCAACGGGTTTTTATCTTTTTGGCTGACCTGGATTCACATTTGGATGGAGTCTGTGGCCGTATCCTTGCTACCACTCCTCTTCCAAATGTTCAAGCAGTTTATGCAATTGTCTGTGCTGAGGCAAATCGCTAAGAGGCTATGCTTAGTGGTGTGTCTACTGAGGGGACTACCTTTGTTGTCAAGAAGCCTTCCAAGAAAGGAGTCCGCAAGTGTACCCATTGTAATGGGGATAATCATATGATTGAGACATGCTTTAAACTTCATGGCTATCCAAATTGGCATCCAAAAGGCAGAACTACCTCCAATAACAAGGCAGAAAATCTAAAGAGTCATACTGCCACTACTGCTGGATTTGTGACCAAGTCAGGTATATCTAATTCTGCCCTTAATCTTTCTGTTGTTACTAGGAGTAGCTATTGGATAATAGATACAAGTGTTACTGACCATATGACTTGTGATCCTTATAAATTTACTCACTTCTCTCCTGGTGGTTCTAAAACTACCATTATTAATGTCAATGGAGTATCATCTCCTATTGAAGGTGTTGGTACTGTATTCCTCTCACCCTCCTTATCAATACCTGATGTTTTATTTGCTCCTACTTTGAATTGTAATATTCTCTCAGTCAGTAAATTAACTAAATCTCATACTTGTGTTGCCTTGTTTTTCCCTACCTATTGTCTTTTTCAAAACATTCATACCAAGGAGAAAATTGGCAATGGTAAACAAAGTGGAGGGTTGTATTATCTGGAAAATGTTTCTTAGCAAACCTATAAAGAAGCATTGGCTCATCTTGCGAGTAAACACATACAATATAAAAATAAAAAAGAAATCTGGCTATGGCATAGACGATTAGGACATCCCTCTTTTAGTTATCTAAAAAGATTATTTCCATCGTTATTTCATAAATGCAATGTTTCAGATTTTCTTTGTGAAACCTGTGTGATGGCAAAGAGCCATCGTGCAGTTTTTCCCTCGAGCAATACAAAAACTGATTTTCCTTTTTCATTAATTCACACAGATGTTTGGGGCCTTGCCCCACAATCTACACATAATAGAATGAAATGGTTTATTAGTTTTATTGATGATTGTACTCGGGTAACCTGGGTATATTTGCTTAAACATAAAAGTGATGTGTGTAATGTGTTTCGTTCTTTCCATCATATGACAATCACACAATTTAACACGTCTATAAAGGTCATTAGATCAGACAATGGAGGGGAATATCTTAAGACAGAATTAAGAGAGGTCATGAACTCTAATGACATTTTGCATCAAACTATATGCCATTATTCACCCCAACAAAATGGAGTGGCTGAGAGAAAAAATAGACACATATTAGAGGTGACCAGATCACTTTTAATAGATGGTAATATTCCATCTCATTTATGGGGTGAGGCTATGAGCTCTGCAATTTATTTGATTAACTGAACCCCTTCTAGTGTGCTTAACTTTAGAAGACCTCTAGATGTGCTCTCTGATCATTGCATTCTTCCTTCCATTGTTCATTTACCCCCTCATGTTTTTGGATGTGTTATATATGTTCACCTACACCCATATCAACGTACAAAGTTTGAAGGATGGGCTGTTAAATGTGTCTTTGTAGGGTATAGTTCAACTCAAAAAGGCTATCGTGCTTACCACCCATCATAAAAAAAAAATTACATCTCTATGGATGTCACATTTCATGAACATGAATTTTTTATTATACAAATTCTACACTTCAGGGGGGAATGAAAGTGAAGTGCAGCATCATGATGTTAGTATGTTTGATATCTCCAGTATAAAATTATCTTATGATGATCACTCTACAGGAAGTGAGTCAGTCTTCAATATGGATACTTCACCTCTATATAAGATAGTGTCTTCTGATCATAACCCACTGGCGCAATCTTCTCCACAGGTTCAACATGGCTCTTCAGAGGTACCTCTTAATTCTACTTTTGTTGATTTGAATATAAATGAAGTTGATCCTACTTTTGATTTTGAAATTGATCCTTGTTTACATGAAATTGATCCTGAAGTTGATCATTGTTTGCATGAAACCACCAGCACACCTAACACTGAGTCAACTACTGTCCAATATCATCTTCCACCCCGTTCTAACCGTGCTCAACCTCCAATCTAAAGTGAAAATATCCTATTAGTAATTATGTGTCATCTCACAAGTTATCCCAATCATATACATAATTTATATCTCAATTATCTTCAATCTCTATTCCTAGTAATGTACAGGAAGCTTTGGCAGATCCTAGATGGACCGAAGCCATGGATGAGGATATGACAGCTCTTAAAAAAATACCTGGGATCTTGTGCCCTTACCAATAAGGAAGAAAACCATTGGATGCAGATGAATTTTTACAATTAAGCACAAAGTAGATGGAGGGATTGAGAGGTATAAAGCACGACTAGTGGCCAAAGGTTACACTCAGTCTTATGGTGTAAATTATCAAGAGACATTTGCATTGGTGGCCAAACTCAATACTGTGAGAATACTTTTGTCATTAGCAGCAAACCAAAATTGGTCTCTTCTTCAGTTTGATGTCAAAAATGCTTTCTTGTATGGAGACTTACTAGAAGAGGTATATATAGATCTTCCACTGGGCATGTCAGATTTAGATACAATAAAGGTATGCAAATTAAACAAAGCTCTGTACGAATTAAAATAATCCCCAAAAGCATGGTTTGGAAGGTTCACTAAGTCTATGAAGGCCTTTGGTTATAATCAAAGTAACTTTGATCATACCTTATTTTTGAAGAAAAAACAAGGAAAAATAACAAGCTTGATTATCTATGTTGATGATATGGTAGTGACAAGAAATGATCATGATGAGATTTTGAATTTGCAGCAACATCTTACCTCTGAATTCGAGATGAAACAACTTGGAAATCTTAAATATTTTCTCGGTATTGAAGTGGCCAGATCAAAACATGGTATTTTCTTATCCCAACGGAAATATGTTATTGATTTACTATTAGAAACTGGGATGCTTGAGTGTAAACCAACAGACACTCCCATTGAACAGAATCATAAGCTCTTTCGGTGCCTAAAATCAACTGGCACAGAGAAAGTGAGTTACTAAAGGTTAGTGGGGAAGCTGATTTATCTCTCCCATACACAACCAGACATCACTTATGCAATGGATGTTGTGAGTCAATTTATGCATGACGCACGTAAGCCTCATATGGATGCTGTAGAGCGGATACTGAGATATTTGAAATCCACTCTAAGTAAAAGAATATTGTTCTCAAACCATGGCCATTTGAGGGTAGAGGATACACCGATGCCGATTAGACAAGTTCAGCAAATGATAGAAAATCCACCTCTAGATACTTCACTTTTGTAGGAGGGAATCTTGTAACTTGGAGGAGTAAAAAAAGCCAGTAGTAGCTAGATCAAGTGCTGAAGCAGAGTTTAGAGGTATAACACTTGGAGTGTGTGAACTGTTATAGGTGAAAAATATATTATCAAACTTGGGTTTTGAACCAAAAGAGGCTATGAGATTGTATTGTGACAATACATAAGTTATAGAGATTGCTCATAATCTTGTCCAACATGACTGAACAAAGCATATTGAAATTGATAGACATTTCATCAAGGAGAAGCTTGAAATCGGAACAATTGTCTTTCCTTTTATAAGATCTGAATAGCAGTTAGCTGATATTCTCAGTAAAGGAGTAGCAAGCAAAGTGTTTAATGAATCTTTATTCAAGTTGGGAATGTGTGATATCCATGCACCAACTTGAGGGAGGTGTTGAAATAAGTCAAATGTTGTTAGCTGTAGATAGAGATATTTTTGGTATTAAAAGATTTGTATAGCTGTGATTATGTTTTTATTTTAAAATCTCCTATTACCAAGGAGAGACACTAGAAGAACGTGTGTGTATATTTCTGTACTCTGTAAATGAAAGATAGATAAGAATTATTCTCTTTGAAACCCTTTTAATAGAATGGTGATTGGTGGTCTAGAGCTCCACTTCAACTTTTTGGCTTTCTTGTGGACGGATAGGCGGAGCAGTGGTTGATGGCCAACGGAGTATTGAGTTGCTAGGTCTGAGGAGGGCTAGTGTGACTGAAACAAGGTGGGAGTTTTGTCTATTTTCTTCTTGGAGTATTTTTTGACAAAACTCTGACAACTGGTCAGTATGAATCAAGTATTCTCATTTTGTGCTTTTTATTCCTCCATGACTAAAGTGAAAACCTAGTTGGTGGTTTTAGAGTATGGATTATGGTGGAGGACGACAGACAGAGTGGTGGTTGACGACAGAGCTTAAGCCACTAGGTGCAATGAGGGCTGGTGAGACTAGAACAAGGTGGTTTAAGGGACCGTAGGGGGTTTGGCCAAGTGGTGTGTGGTGAGGGGATTCACAGTAATGGTTGCGATGGTTCTCACTTACCGGCGAAGGTTGAAGTGGTCGTGACGGTGGTGGCAGACTTTGGTTAAGATTGGTAGAGGCAGGAGTTTTTTGCAATTATCTTTTTCACATATACTCCTTTGAAATGCAAAAGTCTACTACGTTATCTTTTCATCAAGTATTAGGTGAAACATCCAAATCCTCTGTTTAATTTACATGACCTTCAATGCAATCCAACGGTGAAAGATAGAGTTCCATCGGATGATCCCCTTTTTGGGGACCATGTTAAACGTGGCCAATGTTGTACACCAAAAAAAAAAAATGTACTGTTTGTTTTCTTTTTTTTTTTTTGTTCCGGACATTGTAGTGTTTGTCGCGATCGGGATCGCGATGAAAAATAGCAACTCATATGATTTTAGAAAATGAAAATAGGAAAATGGAGTCGCCACCAATTTTATTTAAATTAGAAAAAATTGGAAAACCCTTCTTTGAAAATGGTCTTTGGAACCAGATTGGATTCGGGAGGCGGTTATGGATAGGTTTGCATGTAAACTTAATCCCACAAAGACCCCTACACACCTTGTTCTAAAAACGGTACCTTAAGTTAATTGTATAAATTCTTAACAATCCTTGGAAATATTTATTTTACCCCTTTTTGTAAAACATTGTAATCAATTAATTTTTTTCATGAAAAAAAAAGAAGAAACCACAAAATTATGAAAATTTAACTTTGGCTTGATAGAAATGAAATTATGCTCTTACGTATTCCCTGGTGCAATGGGAAACTCAAAGTTACGTAGTTCTTTAGAAAATGATTGTGACTTGATTGATTTTAATTAAGAAAAAAAATTGAAAAAGGATTTGGTTTGAAAACGAAAAAAATATTCTTGCACAGGGTTCAAGTTAGTACCGGACTACTCAATAAACCCTTATGATCCTAACGATATTAAAGATAGCATATGCTATTCAATCAACATCATTGGTCATTGCATTAATTAAAAAAAAACTATATATTTTTTCTTACTTTTTTTTTGGGGCTTAACATTAGTCACAATATACAACATAAAACATATTATCAAATAGAGTAAACACTATCAACGAGAATTAATCCAAAAAAAAAAAAAAACAACAACTAAACTCAGAATATGTTTTTTTTTTCTATTTCATCCTTTTGTGTTTTTTTTTTGTTTTACGTTTTTGTACATAAAAAAAAGGGAGGTAACCTTAAGTCAAAAATGGGGCTGCAGGCCCATAAAAAAAAATCAATTAAATCAAAAGACACTAAATATGAAACTAAAAAGCAAAAATGAAAAAAAAAGAGAAAACTAATGACTTCTAACCTAAAAAAAAAATCATAAAATAAAAGAAAAGAGCCCAAACTCTTTCAAAATCAAACCCAAAGTGACGTGCCCAAAGCAAATTTGACTCAAGTAAAAAAAAATTGCAAGTAATCCTAAAGCTAAAAAGTGAGAAACATAAAAGGGAAGAAAAAGAAAATAATAATAGTAGTAATAATAATGATAATAGTAATAATAAAAGATGAAACAGAAAAGAAAAAAACAAGAGGGGTCTAGAACTTGGTTGAAACGCAGCTGCAAGGGTGAGGGAGAATGAGTTTAGGTTCGGGAGACGGAGCGGTGAAACCTGTTGGGTTCGTTGCATGCGCAGCTCCGGCGAGGATGCACGATGATGCTGGGCTCGGGGATCTTTCTTGGTTCGCAGTGGAGGAGTGGCTCTGCATGGTGTTCCTAGCAACGTGGGTACTGGATTGCGGTTTTGGCAGCAGAGACATGGTGGCGCACCGTCGCAACTCACCGTCGCAACTCACGTCTCACTCACAGTGGTGATGGCTCTACGGCGGCTGCTTCACGGATATAGTTCGTTGGGCGTTGACGGATGGCTCACGGTGGAGGATACGTAGAACAGGGGTGGTTCTGTTTGTGAGTGGTGCAGCGCAGTGGCTTGGGTGGTCGTGGGTCCGGTGGCCTGGATCTGTGGGCTCTGGTGTGAGGTGCGGTGGAGGTTGCGGTGGAGGTGAAGGGTGGTAGGTGGAGGTGATGTTGTCTGCGGTGGAGGCCGTGAATGGGAGGTGTAGGTGGTGATGAGATGTTGGAGATGGGGGCAGAGGAAGAAGATGTCGATGATATAGTGATTGATTGTGTTGTTGATGATTCCTACGGTTTGGAGGTTGAAGGGAGAGAGTTGTGGTTCTGTTTTTGGGTTGCAGGAGGGTGAAGATGAGGGTTTACGTGGGGAGATGAATGCTGCAAGGTTGAAGGTGAAGGGTGGTAGGGAAGGATGGAGTTTTGGGCTATGAAGATGATGGACCTCCAGATTGAGTGGAGGGTGCAAGAAAAAAAATGTTGATCCGAATGAAGTTCCCCCCCTTCTGTTTTCATTTTCCTCTATTGTAAAGCGTGAAAAAACCTGGGGACGACTGACGAAAATAGCACTATAGGTCGATTTGCACATTCGTGCGATGTAAGTGCTTTTATTCTCATGTATTTTCTTTGTGATCCAAGCTTCAAATCACTAAAAACTTTCCATTTTTACTTCTCTTGAGCCTTGGGCCTTTGGAGACTTGCAGCATTGCAGATATTGTCATGGTTTAGTTGCATCTCAACTAAACTGAAGCTGCAATCAATTAGCTGCAAAACATAACCAAGACTACCCCTTCTCTTTCTTTTTTTTTTAAGTAGGCTTACAATTGGGCCTAAGAAAAAAATATAAATATGAACATTTAAATAATTAAATTTATTTATTTTTTACTTTTTATTTTTTTATTTTTTTTAAAACCCGATCAAAATTGAGTGTTCACAGTATTCATTTTCTTATAGGATTTATTTGGATGTAATGTTGGGTTGGACAAATTTTGAAAAGAAAATTAGTTACTTCAGTCCAAAAATGCATGTGCCCGAACTGCAGCCCGCGTAGACACACGCAATCCAACTGAATGGTTTAAAATGAAAAAGTTATTTAGATTACTAGTCATTTTGCGCTAACAATATGAAGAGCTTTAGTGTAATATATTTTTAACGCTACGAGTATAATAGTAAGAAATTGTCAATTAACCATCGTATCAGAGTATTTCCTAATAGAATTTATAATTTATAATATTTAAATAATTTTTGTCGTATTTAAAATTTTTAATAATTTAAATATAATACATGATCAAATGAAATATAATAAAATCTCATAATGATAGAATTAAAATTAAATCCTAAAAAGGAATCATCTTACTTTATAATTATTCTATGGTTCTTTATAGCTTCAGTGAATTTAATATATCTTTATAGTTTAAAATTTTGAAATAGATACTTATAAAAAAAAATTTAAGTAGATTCTTATTAGCTGACGGCCATTTAGACTTTATTAACAAATATTTATAATTATCTACAAGTCATTCTGTGTTTTTGTTATAAGTTTCAAGAATGACTATAAAATTTTATAATTAGTAGGAATCTAATTAAAAATTTTGTTAAACTATAGAGACTTATTTAAAAGTTTTTAAAAATATATAGACCATGTTAAAAAATCTTATGCTATAAAGACTTATTTAAGAATTTAATAAAACTATAATAACCTACAAAATAATTTAACCTTACACTAATAAAGTTTCATGCAAAATACATACACATTATATATAAAGTGAACAACAAAAGTCTTGAGAAGAGGATGGAATAAATGAGGAAATAGAGATTATAAAATTCAAATAAAAGGTCGACTTAATCAAGAGTTTTTTTTCATTAAATCATGATTCAATAAAAAAAATACAAAAATAAATTTTAAAAATATAAACCCTGTGGGAGAAATTTCTTGAATATTTTCTTCTCCTTTCTGTAGTTTATGTTGAAATTGGGATTTTGAAAGAGGTAAATTGGTACTAAACAAAAAGCCTTGAATTTGATTTTTGCAGGTAGACTTTCATTAGTAGGTCATCTACTATAAGTACTGTGGTAAACTCTTATTCATGTTTGTAACATGTTTTAACTTTGAAATGAGATAATTTCCCTTCTGCCTAAACTTTAAAAAAAATTAAATTGATAGATAATTGGTCATTACTTAAGTCATTAGATTTGATTCCAAAGGTTTAATTACGATCTTTGTCTTTGTAGTTTTTACTTATATAGGTTTTGATTTCTATAGTTTTTTTTCCGTTCGATATTAGTCTTTATATTTTTATTCATTTAAATTTTGGTCTCTACCATTTAAATATTAATTTTTATATTTTTTCACTTATTTGAATTTTAGTCCTTATAATTTTTACTTATTAGAGTATTGGTCCATACTTTTTTTTAATGAATGTTTGGTTCCTATAATTTTCATTTATTAAAATATTGACTTGAACCAAAACACAAACGAGTGAAAATATAAAAACTAATATGAGTGATATTCAAAAGAATAAACTATAAGGATTAAAACTAAAATGAGTAGAAACTATAAGAATCAAAATCTTATCTAAAATTGACCAAAATCTAAATAATACATTTAATTAGATTAGCTAAAATCTCGGATAATCGAATGTCCAAATTAAGAGATGGGGCCTTTTTTGGTTTTACAACCATGAAAAAAATTATGCTTGTTACACATTAGATAATGTCTCAAATCTCTCACAATAGCATGGATGGCATTATTAGTGTGCTTACAAAGTTCTAGTAGGACCAATTGTAATCAAATTATGAAGCTATACAAATTCAAAGTAAAGTTTTTTTTGGTCCATTTTAAGTGTTGATTTGGTGAAAAAAAATTAATTCATTATAAGTGATATTTTTGTATACTAATAAAGTACTAATTATTATTTTTTCATCTATATCCTTATATTTTAAAAATCTAAATTACTCACAAAAATTGAATATATATAATAAAGTAAATTAATTAATTAAAATTGAATAATAGTGATTTAATAAAAAATTCTTATAATTAGAACTTAATTTAATATTTTTAAATTCTTTTAACTTGTACCAAAATCACAGTTGAAATGTAATGGAGGAAGTATATGTGTAAGTATACTTAGATAACCACTAAAAATTGTTATGCAGCCTTGTGGAAGAGATCAAGCAGTAAAGTTTTTCTGTCTTCCCTCTTCACTAACCCTATATTGGGATGATAAGTAATGAGGGGAACGGAAAAGGAATAGGGAGAACGGAAATAACTTATCTTATTTGAGAGTTTTAAAATATAGGAAGAGCTAAGGCAACGTGGAAATCATTTCCACTCTCTTCCCTCAAATGTCTAACTTTTATTCCCCAAAATTGAGGGGAATGGAGAAACACATGGTTAATTCGTTTATTTATTAGTTAATGAAACTTCCAAACAAAGAGAATGACAACTATGTTCTATTTCATTCCTTTCCTTTCCATTTCATTCCTGCCTATTCCATTTCGTTCCATTTTAATGAAAAAACATCTAAACATAGAGTAACAGAAATGAAAGTATACATTAATTAATAGATGTAACTTCACGCGTTAATGTTAACAACAAGCTTTGGTAGAAAAGAAAGTTTAATAATATATTTTTTAGATTTTTTAAAATATTTATTTTATTATTAATTTATTTTATATATTTTGAATGATTATTAAAAGATATATGTTAATAATAATTTTAAATTAAAAATAAAATAAATATTAAAAAAAGTATTTAAATTTTTTTTATTATATTTTCTTAAAATATCTTTTATTACTTAATAAAAAATTAAATATAATTAATATATTAAAAATATTAAATATTTTTTTATTTAATAATTAAAAAATTATTGAGAGAATGAATTAAGAGGATTAATCATTTTCATTAAAAAAAATGTATTGTATTTCTCAAGCCGTAAAAGGCAAAAAAAATGGGTCGACCTGTAAATTACCATGAAATGCAGTCCCTTTTAGAAAAAATAGCGGTTTTTTAAGCAGGATAAAGCCAAACCCCTCTTGCCTCTCGTCTCTTCTCTAATTCGCTCTCTCTCTCTGAAGTGAGAACTGAGAAGTGACTACTGAGTAGAAAAAAACAAAGCAAATTTGCAAAATTCTCTTATTTGCTTCATGTAGATTCTGCATACCAATTGGGTCCTCAACTCGTTCCACCAACTCGCCCGAGTCCAAACTCTAACTCAATGGCAAATCATCCTTCCGAGGTGACCCCCACCGACGACTTCCTCGAGCAAATCCTCGGCCTCCCGACTTTCGCTTCCACCGACTCCGCCTTGCCCGGAACCGATGCTTCCTCCTTGGCCGGCGCCTCTTCTCCGGCTCCGATGATGCTGCAGCTCAACTCCGGCGACGCCACCGCCCACCTCGCCAGTGCCGGAAGTGCTGCCGGTGGTTTTCATGCACCGCCGGTGTACCAGTTGGGATTGAGCTTGGAGCAAGGTAAAGGAGGGTTCTTGAAGCCCGAGGATGCTTCCGGAAGTGGCAAGCGCTTTCGCGACGATGTTGTTGATGGCAGAGCTAAGAATGTAACACTATCTTTTCACTTTCGATCACAAAATTTGCTATATTATACTTTTACAAATCATTTCTTTTTTTGGGGGATATGATAGTCTGTTGAAACTTGAAACTGAAAGTAGTGAGCTTGGTGCTTCAATGGTTTCAGTATAATATGGTAATTTGTTTTAGTGAGAAATTGTATAACAGTGTATACTTAGTTTTGATGCATAGGCAGAGTTAGCTCCCTTCCATTTATTTCTTGGGGAGATGATTATCATTTTGGTGTATTTAGCTTATACCATAAAGGGATTCGATCGTGAGAGCAGTTTTAGTGAGGGACTAAGTAAACTGATGATCCTATTTGGTGAATTTGATTCTCAAGTTTTGCTTAATGGCTGACTGACATGGAAGGGAAGGAGAAAAGAATGTTTAGAAACCTGTAAGAGACAGGGTTTTGAGCTTTGTGGTAGATTTCTTTTATTTAGTGAACATTAACAGTAATGGTTGTTTAACAACTGAGAATTTGTTGGTGGGACGGGATGTGTTGTTTGACAGAGTTTGAAGCAAATGAAAGCGGTATTACAGAAAAAAGATGAAAAGTTATATTGGGCAAGGTTTTTCCATGGTCATTATGGTATTCTAATTATAATATGCTCAATGTGGTTCATTTTTTTTTTCTTTATGCCAGGTCATTTAGCCTATATAATTCAAAGAGATTAGTAAACGTTTTAGAATTTAATGGAAATAAGTAACACCCAAGCAGTGGAATGGTACTTTCTTTGCAAATAATTAATTCTCAGAAATGAGAATCATCAACTGGCTGGCATAGTAACAGATTTTTTGGGCATGGTTTTGTTGATGCCAACTTGCTATAGCATCAGTGATTGCTCTTATTGAAATTCTGTACTTGGTGAGTGGATCATCCTGGTAGTACTTGACTTGGAGTATAACCTTTAAAAATTGACATTATGCATAAGAATTCAAATTGAAGATGAATGAATTATGATTAGATATGGACTGTGTAAGATTGGAGCAGGTCATATTAGTAAAAGCCTGTTGAAAGTGTTTTCATGAATTTGTTTGAACATTTCAGAATTATGGCATAGCAGAAATTAGGCTATTTAGGCCTTGGCATCAGTACTTAGGGTCATTTTTTCTGTAATCTTTTAACCTCTTAAATCATATAGGACATATATATACTTGGTTTTGACCGATCTTAAATAAATGCATACTTCTTGTAAAATTCTCTCTCTCTCTCTCTCTCTTTTCTAAAACTTACTTTTCTGCTTTTGGGATGTCCAGGGAGAGAATTGTTGATCAAGTAACCTTTTTTCCCCCCTCTCTTGATGATATATAACCCTTTTGCAGGTTTTTCATGGGCAACCCATGCCTACTACCATTCCTACTGTTCCACATCCACCAGCAATGCGTCCTAGGGTGCGAGCTAGAAGAGGACAGGCTACAGATCCACACAGCATAGCTGAAAGGGTGAGCTCTGGGATATTTTCAAAAATACAGACTCTCTGCTTGTTATGATACTTAACATTTGAATTGAGAAGAAAATCACATTGTTAATTCCTTGATTAGCTAATTTTTCTTTATCCTTGATGTTACAATTCAATCAGTTGCGCAGAGAAAGAATTGCCGAAAGAATCAGGGCTTTGCAGGAACTGGTTCCTAGTGTCAACAAGGTACGTGACTTCTTGCATGTCATTTTATTACAATATGTAGTTTTGTATTTGTCTTTAGAAAGTGTAAAATTTTGTCTTTGGATACGTAAGGGATTTTTTTCATGTTTACCCTGAAATGAGAAAAGATAAAGTTATTATTCCCCTTCCCCTTCCCTGCCCCCTGCCCAAAATCCCTTTCCAGCTTTCTGACTTTATAATGACACACATAATCAATTTATTGATAGATAGATTTATATCTTGTGAATAAAATTTGATACTACCTGTCAATTACTACCGAGAACAAAAACGGTCTTGAAAATGGAACTTGTCTAGGTGTGTGTTTGACTGATTTGTCTTGTTAGATATCATTTTTGTAATGGAATCTTCGTAGATATTGCTCATTATGTACTAGGTTAGAACATAATCATCTACAGTTCTATACTGAGCTGGTCTTGTGTGTCTTTTTTAATGTGAATGTGGTAAGTAGATGCCATTACTCATGTGGCTATATTATGAACATTTGACTTTTACGAATTAGGGTGTATTTGCATGTAAAACTTTCTTCTAATATAATACTTCAATTCATGAACATGTGAATACTTCTGGCTCATCTAGAAGCTATTTTTTTCTTTTTCTTTTTCTTTTTTAATGTGATTCCTAATGAGATAATGAGTACATCAAAACTGAAGTGACTGTTGGATAGTGCATTATGCAGAAGTTGCACAAATGCAATGACTGGCATGAAGTGTTAATTTTTTTGACTCCTCTTTTTTTGCCTTATTTTTTGTCCTCCATTCTTTTTGGAAGAGTAGTTAGAATATAGATTAAAAATTGGTCGATTTTTAATTGATGCTTAATGATTTTGCTTTTGTTTTTGCCTGTCAATATATGTTAAGTTATAGATATGAAGCATAGGGCTCTATATAAAAAAAGGGCGACCCAGTGCATGAGGTTTCCACAGTTCCTTCCACCATTGTGGGGTTTGTGGAAGGTGAGATGGATGATACCCTTGTGATGTGAGCATGGGGCTCTATATATACAAAGTAATTTGATTTTATTTTATTTTTTGATATCCACTTGACGAATGATTTAATGCTAACTTAATTGTGTTTGAGTTTAGAAAGTTCCATCTACATATGGAACTGTTGAATGCTCAAATCAGTTTTGGATTGAGTTTGTCCTCGTAAATATAAAATCTCCTAATAGCCATGTCTCACATGTTTTGTGTTTGACACTTAACTCCCAAAACATACACTTAATATTTGTTTGTGTATTACAGTATAATTAATCAAGGAAAACACTTCTATCAAAGGGGTGAAAAAAGAGGAAAACATCTGTCTAGGATCTGATTAGGTGTGCATGAAATTTGATGGGTGCTTGAAGTATGAAATAAGTATACTGGATTTCAAGATATAGTGATTTTTTATGACTTGTGGTCTGCAGTATTTCCCTCGACCCTCTGCAGTATAATTATTCCATTTCTAATGTTATTGTGTATTTGTACTTTTGTTCAGACAGATAGAGCTGCCATGCTAGATGAAATTGTGGATTATGTCAAGTTCTTAAGGCTTCAAGTGAAGGTTAATGCTCTTGTGATCCTCATGGATTTCACATTTATTTTAGTTTGATGTCCTTATTAGGTCTTAATTTATAATTATTGACAGCTGTTAGTGGGATTTGTAGTTTTTTTGGTTAAACCTGTTAACCTATGCCTTTTGACCCCTCGCTCCTCATGAATCATGATCATCATTTAGTTGGGATTCAACTTGTGGTTATGAACCCCAAGTGCCACTTTGGATGAGGACCCATTGGCCAATGGACTTTATTCCCGAAGACTAGTGAATATCTAAATATAATCAAATGGTAGCATTTTCACACTATTTTGCACTGTGGCTACTTTAACTACCCAATAATATCCATGGGTCTTCAGCTGTGGACATAATTGTTTTTCAACCAATGGATTCTCTGATTTTTAATATTTGTGAACAGTAAAACCAATTTCTACAAACATGGTAACAGTTTCATTGATTACTCTAGACATCTGCAGGATTACATATTGCTGTATGAATATGAAAGTGAAAGCAAGCCACTTCATAGGATCCAAATTTAAATGTCAGCCATATGAAACTAAGAGTGCAAAAGACTTCCAATGACTGTTAATTCATCTGTCTTTCAGGTTTTGAGCATGAGTAGATTGGGCGGAGCTGGTGCAGTGGCACCACTGGTAACTGACATCCCGTTATCATCGGTCGAGGTAATTGTTCTGACAAATGCGTAGTTGGCAAGATTTTGTTTTTCTCTCCAAACAATTTATCAAATTTAGTATTGACCAGGAAGAAGGCAGTGAGGGTGGAAGAAACCAACCAGCTTGGGAGAAGTGGTCAAATGATGGCACAGAAAGACAGGTAGCTAAACTCATGGAAGAAAATGTTGGGGCTGCCATGCAGTTTCTTCAATCAAAGGCGCTTTGCATCATGCCCATCTCATTGGCATCAGCAATATACCAGTCACAACCACCAGACACCTCTAGTATAGTTAAGCCTGAAACTAATCCTCCTTCATAGACAGACCTAAGGCACAGGGTGCACCATCCAGTGGTCCCATGAAGGGCTCACCTAATACTGCTGGGACCCACGAGTTATTTGTTTGTTCCAAACCCCCTTAATTTTAGTCATTGGTTTGCATCAAGTTGCAATCAAAGTCAGATGCCATAGTCCTTTCTTTTTTGCCTTTCTCTCAGCTTTTGTCAATACAGGGTTCAATGTCAATGCCCTAAAAAATACAAGCAGGCCCCATATTGTCTTGAGAGATTTCAAGTAAAGGGATGGAAATTGTCAAAGTTCATATGATAATGATATGCTCTTCCTTTTTGTATCAGTGGGTGGGGGTTAGTGGAACGTGATGAAAGCACTTTTGTAGTGGGGCTTAGTTTTTGTAGTGGGCAGTGGGACCTTCTAAAAGGTTAGAAGGGCGTGTATATTTTTATTAGTGATGTAACTCCAAGAGAGTTTGAAATTCAGAGGTGAAATGGATAATGGTTGCTTTAAGTATACTGGATGTTGAAGTCCAGCTGAAAATGATGGTGCTTTTTGTTTGTTTAGGGTGCGCGTGACTTGTTTATTCAAAAGTAATTGGACTTCTTTTCTATTGGAGAGAGAGATGGAATGACATGTATGGTGCTCTCTTCACCCAATCCAGATCAATTGGTAAGCTGTAACTTTACTCAAGTCTCAAGTGACAGAATCCTTTACTCTCAACTCATGCGTACGGAACGGATAAGAATAATGATATTTGTACATAGGTATGCATGGTTTGGTTTGTTTCGATTTTGATGGAAAAAATCACGAGCTAAATCAATTATATAAATATTTTTTATATTGGGAATGATCAATTTGCTTCTAATTGCTTAATTTAGCCAAATCAAATCTATCTTAATCGATTTGTGTGGGTTGATGCAATTAATTTTTTATGAAACATTTTTTCTTAAATAAATGCAAAATGGATTTTTTTTTTCATTACTCAATAACAAAAAAATTATCTAAAAATCTTAATAAAAGTATCATCAATAAACCAATAAATATATAATAAATAAGCTTAAAATATTTCATACAAACAATAATAAATTGAAATTTAATCATATATAAATTTTTAAATTAAAAAAAAATATGTATATAATTATATAAGCTTGGTTTAGTTTACTTTAGTTCGGTTTCATAAGTGAAAATTGAAAACTGAACTAAAGTGATCATTTTTATAAAAAGAAAAACTAAATAAAACTAAAATTAATTTATTTTGTTTGATTTTTTATTTTTTTTCATTATAGATCAATTTAGTTTGATTATGAATTATGAGTTATGAACACCCTCACTTGTACATATTTTATTTCTTAAACTTCTTATAAACTATGTGAATTTATCTGAATCATTAAAAAAAAAGTTACAGTAAGTTATCTAATGTGATACTTGAGAATTGATGAGATTTATTTGTACGAGTATGATTTTTCTATAGATAATGGTTTATTACTTGGAGAATTTTTTGAATAACCACTGCCTTTCACATTATTTTTTAAACATTCCAGTCACTAGTTGATATGTATAAATGCAAATTGTAATTCTTGCTACTGTACTTATCACCTAATTTGCGAATTAGTGCTTTTTTTATTAAAAGTGTGTTTATTATTTAATTTCCATTATTGAAAATATATGAAAGGCTGCGATGATTTTATGTATTATTTTTAAAGATGTAACTATGCACGTGAAGTGTACCATAAAAATTAGCTTAGATGGAATGATTCGAGTAATAAGATTTGCTGAGTATATAAATAGAGCGGTTAGTAGTCTATGTAATTCAGCACTGTGGTTAAACTACTCACGTAACTCATCTTCGTGCAAGTTCCCCTTTGCCAAAGTTCTTTTCTTGTAGTGATAGTATACTATTTGCATAACTATCAGCGATTCAGCATTCCCCTTGGAGCTATGTCCAATCCATCCATCGAATTGATGAAAGACAACAGGCAAATAAATCACGGAAAATTCATCACTTGTGAGGGACCAAAAAAATAAATAGATAACTTTGAGGAATTAAAATGAAAGTGATTATCTATCATCTATAAAGAAATAAAATAATGTTTTACTCAAAAGACAAAGAAAAAAGAGTCAGAAGATGAGGATCGTGGATGGTACCGAAAAAGAATAGAGCAGTAAGAATCCGTCGGAATGAGCTATTCATGTCTGCTAAGGTCAACGTTTCCTCACTGTAACACTCAACTTACTGTTGCAGATTGTTTTCTCCCGTGCAGCCTTAATCGAAACCTGTAAATAAATGAAACAGCAAAATCGTGAAACTGAAGCGCTTAAAGCTTCATAGACACTAAGAGATTTTAAGTCACGTAACCCAGTAGAGAAAGAGAATAGAAGTGGAGAATGATGAAGATGAAGTTCTCTCTATATATCTCTCTAACCACAAAACTTAATCAAGGATGGTATTTATAGAAAATAGTTTTTGGTCGTTGGAATATGACAGTAATTGGAATATGTCGTTGGAATATGACCGATTGGAATAATACGTTGGAATACGACCAGTTAGAATATGTCAGTTGGAATATGATCGTTGGAATATGACCAGGTCAAAACTTGGATAAAACAAAATCATTTTTTAAACTTCTTCAAAAACTTATTTTCCAACTAATGTGAGACATTTATTCTTTTGAAATAAAGCATTTTTCACAACAATCCCCCACATATTTCAAAAGAATATTAAATAAAATCAATAACTAATCGGGTTACATCATCAGTGCAACGTTTGAATCACAGTGTCTTTTGGACTATGAACAGCATCTAGATAAATAGGATTTTAACTTACAATGTAATTAGTGAAGTTTAAACTTCTATGAACCAAAACATTTTTGTGTAAATTAGAATCTCACTTGATCACATTTACAATTGAGTTTTGCACTTTTCGGCCATGTGCGTCTGGTTGTTCATGAGTGCTCTAAAGACTATGCCATTGTCTCATAGGAGCGGCCCCACTCACACTCATATAGGTGATTTCATCCAGTGTATATGCATTTTATACACCACCGTAAGGGATATGAAATTCATTAAAAGCATTTAGCTTATTCTCACATTAAAAAGCACATCATGCTTCTCACACCATAGGAAGGGACAAACGTAACAAGTGACTTGTTATTACCTAGTATGAACTTTTTTCATGGGATCTCCACTCATAAAAGTTAGGTTACCATCAACTGTCTATTTCAAATGGCTTAAGTCCCATCGATGTGGTATTTATTAGAGATTTTGTCGGAGGATTGGCCAAATTTCCACTTCACATAATTAATAGATTTAATTCCATCTTTTAGCATATGCTTCTTAATTGTGACGTATTATATATGTCACTTTTCATTAATTTTGTTTGCTCTTACTATTTGCCATTTTGCAATCACGGAACTCGAAGAATCTATGTCTTCGGTTTCTTCCATAAAAGGAATATCTCGCTAAGAGATTTCTTAGCCACTCAACCTCGAGATCCTACTAAGTTAATAAATCAGCTATACTGGTCTACTTGGATGACTTCCAAGTGACATCACCTCCATTGAGGTTAAAAATAAACCCACTTATGGATTTTGTCTTATTTGAATCGATGATTTATTTAGCATTATGATTATCATGTCCACACCACAAATTCAACACCATGGCTCTTGGTCCATAGTCTCATCAATCTCAACTAATCTCATAGTGCAATAGGGACATGGAATTCATTCATGCAAATATCATCAAATACTTGATCATGTACATCTAGATCATGGTTATCACACTCTATACATATATAATTAACTATGCATGTCACATAAGTTAATAATAACTCAAAAATAACAAGGATATATGCGATACTATGTAAGACATTATATGAAGCACTCAAATGCTCTATTTTAATTTTGAAACTCTACATAAACCATTATAAGGATTATATGTGTATATTTACTCATTCAATTTATAACACATGCAAAATCAAGTATATAAATGCTACCAATATTTGAGCATATTCAGATTGTGATAACTACTAGATCATATTCTAAACTAAGTAGTCTTTTAACTCACTTCTAATCTCATTAAATCATGATTTTCATTTAAAACAATTTCAACATAAAAAGCAATTTATCCTAGAGAGATATAAACAAAATTGTCTTTCTAAAAATTATTTCACACAATTAGAAGCATGTCTCTTTCTTGGTTCACGTAAAGAATTTTAGTTAGACACCCCCACACTTTAATATATTTATACCAAGTCATTAACATAAATTCAAAACATAATTAAACAACAAAACCACATATCACAAAATTAGTGCATTAATCTACACGGTTTCACCATTAACATTAATCTTACTCTAAATGTGCTTATTTTTCTTTTTCCTTTTAATTTAATTTCAGTGGTGGACGACGACAAGCACGGTGAGTAGTGACGAATCCAAAACGAGTTTGATGGTTTTGTGTGTTTTTGCTTTTACAACTTTGATCCTTCAAGCCAAACATTTTCATAGAACACATGACCTCTAAGTACCACAACAAAGCAAACACCACCCAAAACCAACGCGTGAACCCAGCACCTCCGCCCTACGTCCAAAACCACGAGCTTCTCTTTCCCTTTCCACTGTGTTACCCATCATAAAAATCTCATATTTAAAATAAGTTATATCGGTATCAAGATTGTAGGAAAAATAATAAAAAAATTATACGAACGGGTAACAATAATCCTTGAGATTAAGACTTAATCGAAACTCCGTAAATAAATGAAACAAACAAAATCGTATTTGTAGCGTTAAAGGATTATTTCGGTATAGACGAAAATCCCCCAATCAATGAATAGAAGTGGAGAATGATGAAGATGAAGTTTCTCTATATATCTCTCTAACCACAAAACTTAATCAAGGATGGTATTTATAGAAAATAGTTTTTGGTCGTTGGAATAAAATATATCTTGGAATATGTAATATGTCTCAGTTGAATATAATGAATATGTGTCAAAACTTGGATAAAACAAAATCATTTTTTAAACTTCTTCAAAAACTTATTTTCCAACTAATGTGAGACATTTATTCTTTTGAAATAAAGCATTTTTCACAACACTTACTATACAACTTAAGTCCGAAAATAGTACTAATGGGATATTGGTGTACGAAAAATTCTTATATACATACGAGTGTATATTTCATACACTCACATTAGGATAGGTCACATATACCCGTATGGAATAAGACCTATCCCATGTAAATATATGTTAGACACACTTGTATGTATATAAAAATATCTCTTAATGTACTAATGATGTGAAATCATTCATTCAAATGAAGTCATCCCATAACCATTGGCATCACCATTTATACTTCACATTAATCGGACCATTAACATAGTCTCATAGTAGAATCAATAATAATCTGGCAATGCAACAGCTCATCAATCAGGGTAGAAGATGAGGAACATTAAAGCCCATATTTCCTATGTGGGCTGCTATCAGAACTCAAAGTTATCGTTCAAAAGGGATTAGCCCATATTTCAATGTCGGCTTCTACCAAATCTGATAGTTCTCATTCAAATGGGCCAAAGCCCAATTCTTTGTGTTTGAAATAATTTTAAAAAATAATTCGATTTAATATAAATTGAATTATATCAAATTAAATTAAATTCATCACTATATAATAAATTAGAGTATACTATCTTGAAAGTGACTTATTCTCCTACTCTACTCTACCTCTCAGAATGACACATGCCATTATTTACTTTTTTTCTTTTAAATTTTAAAATTAAATTATTTTTTAATTAATTATGCATATCTTTTTTAAAATTTTAAATATTTTTATCTTTTAATATATATTTTTAAATTCTATCTTAATAAATTAATTATATAGTTTTTTTTATAATTTTAAATATTTTTCTCTTTTAATCTATATTTATTTTGATTCTATTTGAATTTTAAAAAAATTTCATACAATGTACATGATACTTACTAATTAATTTAAAATCAAATATACCTAAATCCATTTTAATTTAACAAGATTTATAATCAAATCACTGGATAACACTTTGTGGGGAGGGACAACCTCAGTACCCAATAAAAATAAAATAAAAACTAATTTTCATGAGTGAAGATATTTATTTCTTAATTTTATTAATTTCTTTCTTTATTTATTTTATAATTAATTAGTATTTTTTATTCTTTTTATTTTTACTTAATTTATCATGCTAACAATCTTGCATTCCTCATTCAAAATTTTCTATTAATTAATATCAATCTTTCCTAAATTAATTCAATCTTCATTAATTGGATTACTAATTCCTTAAAATATATATTTTTGTACTTAATGTTAATTTAAGTGAGAAATAATAAAAGAATATCCATGTAATAAAAAAAAAACAATAATGATATTATAAACTCTTTTACTTTGGACAATTATTAACCCAAGTAAATGAACATTCCAATCTCAATCAATTTACATTACATTCATGCTTGTTATATAATCCACAATACATCAATGAAACAAGAAAAACAAGTGATAAAGAATAGAAGAAAAAAATAAATATTATAATATCATCTTGTATAATCATGAAACATGTTCATATAAAAAAAAAACATGTTCATAAACTAAGTGAGAACACACACAAAAAAATAGTAAACAATTAATTAGAGAAAATACATGTGCTTAACAAAACTCTGTTTATATGCCTGGTGGTAAAAGTCTCAGATTTAGTTCAAAAAAATTACGAGAATGCATGCAGAAAAGGAAGATCTCTCATGGTAAAAAATAAAGATAAAATATTGATGTTATAAGCTTTTATACTTTCGGCAAGAGCAATGCTTACTTTACATCACATAGACATGACCAAATTAAAGTCTAGATGTGTAGAAAATAAAGTAAAATTAACTATAATTAAATGATAAAAAATATATAAATATAAGATGATGTATATATAAATATGTATAAATAAATATTATTCTTTCAGCAATTGATAATTTAAGTATATGTACATCACAATCTCAATTAAAATCAAATATTAAGTTATGCATCATCAATTAAATGTATGTGTGTGTAAATCAAGTATATGTATATTTGAATCTCAATCAAAACCAATTAGCTTTTCATTCATTCCTGGTCTGCAATAGGTCAATAAAACTAAAAAGTTGTGAGAAAGCATATAAAAAAACAAGATATCTCATGGGAATTATTTTGGATATAATGATGCAAAACTTAAGTATTAATCAACTAAGCAATAAGCATTCATATAGCCTAAAATCCTTAAACAGGAAATAATGCAACAATATATTTTATATTAATTTTATTTAACTATATTTTTCTTGATTGTTTAGAGTTTATTCAAAATATTACTTTTTAGTTATATCTCAAATTAAATCATAAAGTGATTTTCTCATCAAAATTAATATTCAATATTATATATTTTTTAAATTAATAAATAGGTTTAATAACTAAAATTTATTTTTTCATTAAAATCATATTTATTAATTTTTTTAATATGAATATTTATTATTCTCTCTCATCAATGAATTAAATAAATTAAAATTATTAGATTAAATTTAATTAAATAATTTAAAATTATTAAATTAAAATAAATTTAATAATAAGAGATTAAATATAATTCTTTTTACTTATATTAAATGTAAATAGATTCCTCTCAATATATATATATATATAAAAGCTTAACTTCATCAAAATATGATTTTTTTATTATCGTAGACTAAACTTTGTATTTACACCTGTCACTTTTTTTTTGATATTATCATTCTTTTAGACATATAGATATAAAAATATATGGAATTAGATTCGTTCAATTTATTTTGATATGATTTAGTTTAGGTTAATTTAATTTAAAAATCAAATCTGTTCAAATTAATTTGATTTAAAAATCAAATTTCTGCATCATATCAAATTAATTTTTATTTTATAACTTTCTAAAAAAAATCATAATAAAATCAAATGAATTCTTTCTATTTATAATTTTGAAAGTTTTATAGATAAATCAAATCAAATCAATTTGAAAGGTGGCTTCACTTCTCTTATCATCAGCATTCTGCAGCAGCAAGAGTGGTAGTAGGAGCCATGATATTGGAACAAGCAGTATCATCAACTAGCCTGAGGAACCTGCTCATGATCCCCCAAAACCCTAATTCAAAACCCAAAACCCAATGCGCAAACCTTTCCTTAGCTCCAATGGGTTCGAGAAAGCAGAATTGGAAGAAAGGGTGGTTGCCTTTGAACTTGAAGTGCTCCATGGAGCAATTCCAGGAGGTAGCATACCCTAAGCCCTCAGAGATCCCATGGAAGAAGGAGCTTTGCAACTCCGTCAATCTCATCGGCATCGTTGCCGCCCCTGTTGAAATCAAGCACTTTCCCTCCGGCAAAGTCCTCGCTTGGACCCGCCTCTCCGTTAAGAAAAATGCCACTCAAACTTCCTGGTGTGCTACCTGTCACTTTGCTTTCAAATACTTTAAATTATTGTGTTAATGACATAGGTTAATTTCTCTGTTATTTTTACTTTCCTAAAAGAAATTGTCTTTCTCAAAGATGCTAGTGTTTTGAATTATTATAGGATTAATTTGACGTTCTGGGATGAGCTGGCGCATGTTGCCTTTCAGCATTTAGAGAAAGGCCACCAGATTTATGTTTCTGGTCGCCTGGTAACGGATACCGTTGAAAGTGATGAAGGGAAACAACAAACCTACTACAAGGTTTTTTTTTTTTAATTTTATTTTTTCTGTAATTGCCAATATATAATTTACTTTTGTTATCTGTGGCCCTTGTTCAAGTGTATTACTGTGCTTTTGGGTATCATTCAGGTGGTTGGTCAGCAGCTGAATTTCATTGATAGGAGTTTCTCGTCAGTGTCCTCACATGATCAAGAGTCTGATTCCATGATGGCTGGTAATGGTAACTCATGTATTTAATGGAATATAGTGTCAACTTCAGCAGGGTTTTGTTTCTTACTATATGTTTTTTTTTCTATTTTCTGCTAATATTTCAGGTAGAAAAGTGAGTTATGCTGCAAATAATACTGGTTCTGTGGTGGAAATATGGCAGGCATTCTTTGCTAACCCAGAGGAGTGGTGGGACAACAGGAAAAACAAGGTAAATTACTAAATTTTTAATTAATCTTGTAATTTAAGAAAATGTGCATATTTAGCTGTAATGCTAATGCTATTTCCTTGTGGCATCAAGTGAAGTGATTGTCTGAACTTTCAAGTGTTGTGTGCCTATTGATTATTGCTAATTTGCTATTGTATTTGGAGTTTCTTCTCCTTGACACCTTTAGGACATCAACCATACTTTTCAGCTTGCCTTTTAATGATTTCCCCATTTTAGTTTGTTTTTTTATGCACAAAAGTTTAGGGAGAGGGAAGGTTGTCCCATTCCAAGGTTAGGGCATGCTACAAACCTCAACCAGTAGTACTTGACCTACCAATGAAGGAACCCAAGACCCTTTAGTCAACACTGTTGAATCTTGCTAGTTAAGCCGGCCCTCATTGGCTTCCCCATTCCACATTAGTGTGAAAAGTCTTCTATCCAAATAATAATAATAAACCTGATTGATGTCCTAGGCTCCTGGCGTTCTCATGTCCTTATTTTTTTACGCTTTCTATGTTAGCAACTTAGCATGACTATGACTGTATGACATAATTTAACTGTATCCCTGGGTATCTTTGCCATTGAGCATGAGGTATCTGCTCGAATTGCTCCTGCATTGAAGTATGTGCCTAACAGTGAAGGGAACTATCCCAAGATTTTGCAGCTTGCATTATATTCAGTGCAAAATTTATTTTTATGGATCTAGATCAATATCTAAGTAACAATTCAATTATTCAAACAAACAAAATATGATGATGACTTAATATTTATTCAAATATTATTATTGTTACGTTAAGTTTCTTTGCTTGGATTAACACAGAGAACTCTCCTATGCATTCTTTTTATAGCCATGATTAACTCATAGTTCATGATCACTGATGAATGAGATTTTGTTTTCAAGTTGTATCCTCCATTTATTTGGAAAGCCCTTATGAATTTCTGATGCCTTGTGTCTTCAAATATTTTTGGGAAATTTGCAGAGGAACCCAAAAGGTCCTGATTTTAAGCACAAAGATACAGGAGAAGCTCTGTGGGTTGAAGGCAGATCCAACCCACCATGGGTCAAGTCCCAACTGGCTATATTGGATGAGAGGATGGGGTCTCTTGCTGGTCACAACGCTAGGATGCCTGTAAATATGGTGACTCCGGATGAAATCTTGTCTTTCTAAAAGCTTGTGCCAGATCTTGCCCAGCGTAAAATTTGATTTCAACTGCGAAACTTCTTTGTACAGATTGCATTTTGCCCGTAAATTAAGTTCTATATATGGGGGCATTGTTTGTGGTCTGTGGTGGTAAATTAACTGGGCTGATCATAGTGGCTTACTCTATTTTATTAGCCTCATTAACATTGTTTGGAACTGAATTTTTGCCTAAATAATAAATATTTTGAATTTTTTGAATATGAAGATGGGCTAAGAATGATCCAACCTGTGGATAGTGATAGCTACTGTTATAGCTAAGAGCCTGAGACTATTTCCCTCATAACATCTAAGACAATTTTCTTTATGTAAGGCCTCAAAATGCAAATGGAGTTATCAGTAATATCAGTGGTGTGCTAATGTGCTTGGGGGGCCCAAAATTTGCTCCAAAGCGTAAAAACTTGTTTTCCATCCTCATCTGAATAATTCTGTCCTGTGACAAAAACAAAAAAAGAGTAATTCTGTTCTTAGTAACCAAAAAAAAAAATTTCTGTTCTCAGCAGCAGCGAGTTTTAGTTCGCAGCTGTAGTAAGCCGAGCGAGAGAAAGAGAAAGGAAAGCGCGGTATGGGCTGAGTGTTGTTTCTCTCTGTTTGACACCTTTCGCTTTATTCACCCTTTGTTCTTCCTTTTCTCTAGATAGCTCTCTATCAACTCATCTTTTCTCTTTAGTAATGCTATATACATACTTAGGTATATATTACTCCATTGAGGTTATGTGCGTCTAAAAAATGTATACCAAGTATTATTGTTTTTCTTTTTTCACCATTTTCTTTTGAAAATGCTAGTTCACATCTCTCACATCTAAAGATATGTGACTGAATTAAAGTATAAGTGTGCATGTGAAATTAACTATAATCAAATAGTAAAAATTATGCAGATTTTAGATTAAGTGTGTGTAATTGTGTTTGAATAGCATTATTCGTTCATTTTTTGAATTTGTTTTTTCTACTATATGAAAAAATGCTTGATTTGACTAAAAAATATGTTAAATCTCCCGGATCAATTAATCTCAAATTTATGACATTACCTAAATAATATATAATGAGTTATAGAGATGTCTTGAAATGATCCTGATGAGGTTGTCATGACTGAAGTCTTGAAAGAGACCTAGATGAAGGAAAAATATTATTCTTATCCTACAATAGTCGTTTACGCGTTAGTATCGATAAGGAGATTATACGCATTAGAATAGTTAAGAATAAGTGTCTCTCCTTATATATATCAAAGAACTAAAATGTGTTAAATCTAATTAATATGGTAAATTCATATATATGACTCATAAACAAAATTTACATATGATAGTGCTTAACAACAAAAATTCAATAACAATATTGATCACAATTTAGACTATACAAAATGTTCTTATAACTTTAACATCTAATTAATCTGAATTTTATAAAATTATAATATGATTTATATTAGTAAAAAAAAATCTAACAAAATATATATACTTCCCCTTTCTACTTCACTCATTATAAACCAGAAGAAACTAAGACCTGTTTTCTGAGGAAAACACTTGACTAATTCAGCAGCTGCGTTTTTTGGCCAATGGAGCTGATAACAGTATTGGAATTCAGAATATTGGTTACAGTTAGGCAAACCAAACTCAATTTCTGCACGCACCAAACGTTTACTTGCTGCATAAATAAGATTGGTAGAGGTAGATACTTGATCTAAATCAAGTGTCTACGTCATGGAACTAGTGAAAATGGCAGAATCCTTTGGCACCACTCAAGTAATTAAAGCAAGATTCTCGGATAAGGATTCATGTATCTTCCTCTACTTTTAGATTGATGAGTTTATGACGTAACCATGCCTGCCAATTTTGGAAGATCCCATGCTCCAGTAATAATATTGCACTGCTCGTGACCGAATTAATCGCGATGAAATAGCAACTTAAATTAAAAAAATATATATTTAATTAAGAGTCGTCATTAATTTTATTTTTTTTATTAAGAAAAATTAAAAAATCTAAGAAAAATAGTCTTTGAAACCGGATTGAATTCGAGTCGGTTATGCGTAGAAGAATGTGAAACTTAATCCCACAAGACACTTAACACACCTGGCGTCCTAAGACGGTACCTAAATTAATTATACAAATTCTCAATAATCCTTGAAAATATTTATTTTACCCCTTTTGTAAAAAATATGACATAAACAAATAAATTATGAAAATTTAATTTTTGGCTTGATAGAATAGAAATTCTACTCCTACGTATCCACATTTGCATGATGAGAAAATCAAAGTCACATAGTTCTTTAGAAAATAATTGTGGGTTGGTTGATTTTAATTAAAAAAACTTTTAAAAAATTTGAATCAACAATGATCATCATTTCGATTACTCAAATTAATGATTAAATAGGTGAAATTAGGTGTCGCACTTAGAGCGTCCATTACATTGATTATCAAATTTGTTACAAAAAAATTATTTAAATTTATCAATTAGTGATAATTTGAATTAACAATCGCCATCATTTCAGTTATTCAAATTAATGATTAAATAGGTGAAGCTAAGCGTCGCGCTGTAGAGCGTCCATTGATTATCAAATTTGTTACAAAAAAAATTATTTGAATTTATCAATTAGTGATTTAACTTAAAAATTGAAAAAATAATAATTTAAATATAATAATAATAATAATAATAATAACAACAACAACAACAACAATAATAATAATGTAAATCGTAAGCTATTGCAACTCGGATGTTTACAAAATACAATGATTAACAATTTGTCATACCTTTCGAAGGTAACCCATTTTTTTAAGAAGAAATTAATTATTTTTATTCACCTTTTTTAATCCCTTTTTATTGTTAGTTTTTCGTGTTCTTTTTTTTATCCTTATTATTATGGTTTTGCAGCCCAATGAAACCATTAAATTTTAAGCCCAACTCCCTTTAAAAAAAATGAAAACAGAAATTTACGAAAGAGAAAATAAAAAGGAACAGGGGAGAGGGTACTCTGTTTTGGATGAAGAAGACCAAGGAATTTCAATGGTGGCCGGTTACTCAAGTGCAGTGAGACTCGGGAGGCCGACGGTGTCGGTCGTGGGACAGTGCTGCTGGTCGGAATGGCTTCGCCAGCAATCGGTGCGACGGGATCTGGTTGAGCTGCGCGGTTGCAGCTCAAGCGACGGGGCGGAGCAGCGGCGAGCCGGCACAGATCAGTTCGAACGGTGTGGGTTTGCCGATTTACGGTGAGGCATGCAACACGAACGATCCGTGTTCGGGTGGAGCGGCGAGACGGCGCGGCAGTGATGTCGACGGCAGCGAGGAACCACGGGAAGCGTGAATCTGGGTGCTGCTACGGGTTGGTGCGGGGTGCACAAGTCCGGCCGAAACGAAGGAGAGCAGCAGGGGTGGTTTACCGGATCTAGTGGACGGTGTAGCTGGGCTCGTGATGGTGGTCCGGTTGGGGTAAGAATGGATGATGGGTTTGAAGGTGGAAGGCGACAGTGATTCTGATGGTGTGGGTGAAGGTTGGAGAAGATGGAATGGTGAGAAAGGTGAGTTAACTCACTGAGTTGACTCAGTTATGGGAGAGAAGATGAAAGTGGGGGTAATGGCAGGAATGTTGCGTGAGTGAAAAAGTATTTAAGGTTGAGGCCTACGTATGATTCTCTATCTCTGTTTTGTGTATGGGTTAGGTGTTTTATAGGAGAGGATTAGGCTGAGGTGTTTGAGTTAGAATGTGATTAGGAGTTTGTTTAGGATAAGTGATAGGAGGTTTAGGATAAGTTTGTTTAGGATGAGTTTGAGATAGGATGAGTTTGATGATAACTGCCAAGGTTGGTTTAGGATAAGTTTGTGGTAGGATGAGTTATGACTAGTTTAGGATAATTGATGAAATTTGTTTAGGATACGTGTTATGATAAGCGATGGGTTGTGGGTTAATGAGTTATGGGTTAACGAGTTTGTTTATGGGTTACGGGTTAATGGGTTGGTTTAGGGGTTAATGGGTTGAAAGATTTTTTTTCTTTTTTTATTTATTCACAAAATGCCCCGGACAAAATTGGGTGTTCACAGTTGCCCCTCTTTACTTGTTTCTTACTAGATAAAAAGAATAAGTAGTTTTTCATTTTATCATGGTAAGAAACAGTAAAACATGAACTTCAATTTTGTTCGGGAGCGAAAAGAAACAAAACAATGCAAAGAGCGATGCGCTCAATGATAGAAACTTAAAAGACAGGAGCCGATGCGCTCAAAAGCAAAAGACAGGGAGCCGATTGCCCTCAAAAGCAAAAGACAGAAATTTAAAATGCATGAAATGCATGGAGCCGATGCGCTCAACAGCACTTAAAATGATAATGGGCAACTGAGTCCCCGAATTTAAAAGGCAATGGGCAACTGAGTCCCGAAATTTAAAAGACAATGGGCAACTGAATCCCGAAACTTAAAAGGCAATGGGCAACAGAGTCCCGAAACTTAAAAGGCAGTGGGCAACAGAGTCCAAGAATTTAAAAGACAATGGGCAACAGAGTCCCAGAATTTAAAAAACAATGGGCAACAGAGTCCCGAAATTAAAAAGACAATGGGCAACAGAGTCCCATAATTTAAATGACAATGGGCAACAGAGTCCCAAAATTTAAAAGACAATGGACAACAGAGTCCCGAATTTAAAAGACAATGGGTAACAGAGTCCCAGAATTTAAATGATAATGGGCAACAGAGTCCCAGAATTTAAAAGATAATGGGCAACAGAGTCCCCAAATTTAAATGACAATGGGCAACAGAGTCCCAGAATTTAAATGACAATGAGCAACAGAGTCCCAGAATTTAAATGACAATGGGCAACAGAGTCCCAAAAGACAAATTTTAAAGACAATGGGCATCTTGACCCAAAAAGATCTTCTTTTTCTTTTATTATATTTTTTTTCTCTTTCTTTTTTTTTTTTTTTTCTTTTTTTTCTCTTTTTTATTTTCTCTCTTTTTTCTTTTCTTTTTTAAAAAAAAAAATCATTTGAACCAAGGACGACTTTGGAAAGCTTTGACCAATCTAACCCCTCGTTCACGTGCTTTAGCAGTTAGACTTGATAACTTTGGTTCTCATCCTTTCTTCCTTTTTTTTTTCTTTCCTTATTTGCCACTCCCAACTCTCCTTTTAAGAAATGAAATGACCATCTCTTGTCATGAATCCTTGCTTTTGAGTCCTTGATAGAAAATTTTACTCCGATGTATTTAACTTTGTCCTCATCCAATTGATTTCTCATATTTGCTTGATTACTCATATCTTCTCTTTAATCCTTCAAAAATTTGGCCCAGTATAACTAATTGAACAAAATTGCCCCAGTTTGGTGAACTTTTCAAGGGGCTTCAGGTCATCTTCCTATTTATTTACCCCAACTTTTGCTTAAAGCGCCCTTTCAGGGCTCTTTTCCTTTTTGCTCAGATACCTCTTGTTTCTGGATTATCCACTGGGATATCATTTTTCCTTTTAATTAGAACTTCTAAATTCTTTTCAGTTTGAATTATTCATCAAGGGATTACCATTAGATGGTCAAATCATAACGTTGTACTCATGTTCACCTTACCTGAAGCATTACGTAACAGATAGACATGGATTCAACAAAACAGGAATTGACTAAGTGAACAACTTCCAGATTGGCATTGTAAGTTTGACAACACAAAAGGGTACATATGAAATAAGACACAAACGATGGTATGAGATTCAAAGAAGAGTTGCCTTGATATGGATTGGTTTGATTATCATGAAAATGATCTTTAGTTGCCCACTACACATTATGACCAAGGATTTTCTTCTACTGAGCATCTACATCAAGCCAAATTGAGTCAAAGAAAAATTTGCCCCAGTTTAGGATTGAATAGAATAAGGCTAACACTCACTCTAGTGACCGAAAAATTTATCCCAGTGTTGGTCAATCGAACCAAAGAAAAGAAAAATTACCCTAGTTTAGAGTCAAATCGAGCAGGGTAGACACTTGTCCTAGTGTAAGGCCTAAATTGAACCAAAGAGAAATTTGCCCTAGTTTAGGACTGAATTGAATAGAACAGGAACTCGCTCTAGTGACCAAAAGATTTACCCCAGTGTAGGTTAAATTGAACTAGGGAAAAGAATGCCCCAGTGTAGGGCCAGCTTGAACATGGCAGAAACTTGCCCTGGTGAAAGTTCTTTTTTTTTTTTTAAAGAGCAATGAACTAGACACTTAGATGAGCATAACCTTTGTTTCAAAATTAAAGTTAGTGAAAATGACGACAATCCTTCATTGATCAGAATGGACTTTTTGAGGCTTGTAACGTGGCCAAGGCTAGGGGTTACAAAAGGAAAGATATAAGGCTCAAGCAAGTGTTTAATGGTTAAATGGGACTAAGGATCTTCACACTTTCAAAATTGAATTTTGTCAACTGCTTTTGCACTTTTAAACACACTTTTCTCTTATTGTTCTCAATTTCTTCCCATTTCATTTCATTTTCTTTCATTCCCCTTTGTCATGACTCATTTCACTTCACTTCACTTTCTTTTTTTTTTTTCCTTCTCTTTTTTTGTTTCATTTTTTTCTTCTTCCTTTTTTTAGATTTTTTTTTTACTTCTTGCCCCTTTCACCTTTTCTTTTTTCATTATGCTTCAAAATAGTCACCATGACAATCAAAATTTGCTTTGTGCTATCCCCTAGTGTAGGGGTGATCCTTATCCAGGGTTTATTAAAGAAATTTTCAAGCTCAAAAGGGGTAACGAGGGATAAAAAAGATGAAATTTTGTAAAAGATAAAAAAAAATGGCCAGTCTTCATTTTCAAATCATGATTGTTTATTTTCAAAACTTTAATTTTGAGACAAAAAGATAGTGCACACCAAGTGATTACTTCTTTGCTCTTTTTTTTTTTCTTTTTCATTTTTATAAAAGGCACGAACCTTACTGACATATACCAAACTGAGAATTGCCAATAATTGGCGTTCAATGGGATCCAAATACAAGGAAAACACTTCGAAGAAACGAAAAGCGAATAAATGTCAAGAAAGACAACGTGATGAAAATGAAAGGAAACAAGATATCCATGCAAATTCATTACACTAATGCTTCAAGAAAGTTATCATAAGTTCAAAACCTAAATGATTTTATTGATCGAACAAGCATAGGGTTGATACAATTAAACCATCGTTTCACGATAACTACTTGATAAACAAATCTGAATACCAGTTGCTTAGAAATTTCCCAGTGTTGGAGGACTCTAAGGTATTGTTTATAAACCACCACTAAGTTGAACTTTCTGAGATTTCCTTGATCAACTATTCTAAACATTTACCCCATTCCTTCCACCATGATTAGGAATTGGGTTGTTGACAATATCGGGTCCAGCCTCCTCTTGGATATCAAGCTTCCCATAAACAATTAACTTCCTCACTGCTGTCTTAAAAGCTTCACAGTCTTCAATGGAATGCCCAGAAGCATCCATGTGAAATTTACAAGTCAAATTTGGGTTATGCCAACTCAGGAATGGTGACTCCATGGGGCGCACAGGACTTCCGAAATTAAATGGGTATCATAGAGCCTTTGGAATAACTCTGCATTCGAAATGGACAATCTTGGGAAAGGAGGTAGGCCTTGGGGACGAAAACGACCTTGATTTTGGAAGTTTGGTCGAGAGGTGTGGGTGATTTGGGAAATTTTGTGAAGCTGCGGTGGATATTGGATATTGGTTGGGCGAGCTGGTGCGTATGGTTGAGGTACATGAACATTGTTGATTTGGAGTGGCTGGGTTTGAGGTGCATTCGTGGGAGGGGCGGTTAGGCCAGGTAGATGAGACGGTGTAGAAGGGTAAGTGTTTGAGTTATATGGGGGTGCTCGATAGGCTGGGTAGGATGGAGAATATCGGGGTTGTGAAGGTTGTTGACTTTGCAGATAGCTCACTTCTGGCTCATTTCTCTTAGTGGAAAATCCCTTCTTGAAAACTACCTTCATTATTGCCAATTGGCAATTTTCCAGCCTTTACCAGAATTTCAATCCTCTCTCCAGCAGCAATTAATTCATCAAAGTCTTGGTAAGCAGCACCTGCCATTGTCCCAACATAGGGAGCTCCTAAAGTCCCTAAGAAGTATGAGCACATTTCTGTCAAAGTTAACGGCGATTGCACTTGAGCTGCGAGAGTTCTCCACCTCTGGGTATATTGCTTGAATGTCTCTTCATTTTTCTTCTGTAGTGTTCCCAACCCGCTCTCGGGTTGAAATTTGTATCCAAATTAAGCGATATTGTCCCATAAACAAATTTGTCCAATCATCCCAAGAGGAGATTTTCGAAAGGTCTGTTGGATACACCACTCCAGAAGCAGCCCAGTGAAACTTTCATGAAAAAAAATTGACGAGGAACTTCCAATCCCTTGACCAAATGGACATTTTGGTAATGTAAGTTTTAGATGGAAAAAGGGATTGGTGCTCCCGTCATACTTGACAAGTGCGGGACTTTGAAATCCTTGGGGATGACGATGTTAGCAGTGGGGCACAATTCTTCTATCCTAAGGGACCGTAGGTGCTAGGACCCTTGATCGCTTTGATTTGCTCCTCCATCTTTTCCATCCACTCTTCTTTCATCTTATCATTCTGAATAGTTGTGTGCCCATTACCGGCAGGAAATCCAGTTGGCATCTGAATAGACATATGTGGTGGTTCGCACGTAAACTCGGTGTTACCATGGACCTCATTTTGAGTACCTTCCAATGAATGAAATCTTTCTCCAATGGGAATCACTACTGATGCCGTGTTTGAGGTTCTTCCCACATAAGGTATCTCAGTAGTGACTCCAAGGTTTGTCCTCATGGAAGTGGTATTCAGTGGGTGCGAGTGTGCCCTGATTACTCCTACACCTTCAACTGCCCCCATCAAGGTGATGGTCTCCCTCATGGCTGACAACATTTCTTCAATTCTTCTTTGAGATTCTGTCACCTCATTCACCCTTCCTTTCACTTCATCCATTTCCAAACTTAGGTTCCTGCCTTCATTTTCAGCTGCCATCGCTGCAAGTAACTTTGTTCGAGCCTTTGTATTGTGAACACGGGTTTGATTGGTGTTTTCTTTCCTTGGTCGCGCAATGGTTGCTGAACATGGTAACACCATACAATAAATGAGATGAAATGAATGAGATTAATGTCATGCATAAGATGAAATGAAAATATTTTTTAAATGCATGGAATGAAAATGCATGATTTATTTTTTCTATATTTGTTTTAGAATGCTAAAGATGCCATGAATGTGCAAAATGATATTTTTTTCTTTTGAAGAATGTTAGGAATGCCATGAAAATGTAAGACATGAAAATGCAAGATAAATTTTTTTTTTTTAAGAATGCTAGTAATGCCATGAAAATGTAAGAAAATGTATTTTTTAAGTTTTTTTTTTTTTTGAAAGAATGGATGGCATGAGGAAAGAAGAAGTACGCTCCCTTTGTGTCCTAATGGGGTTGCCTTAAACTTGGGAATTCTATCCTAAGGATCTAGGAGTCTTTCTGATTCGTGAGAACTTCCATAGGGTGGCTCTTCTATTTTAGAAGTCTCTAGAGTCAAGTCCTATTTCAGAATGTTGACCACGAAATAGTGGGTAAACCACTAGGTGTGGGACATTCATGAAAAAGGCACACTCTAGATGAGATTTTCGCGATAACCAAACAGGAAGTACATCCAAAATGGCTACCACTACGCAACCTCTACTTAACTTAGGCTTCACTCAGACCCGGGTATAGGACCCCACTCGAATGTGTATGAATAATATATAGGTGCGGTGAGTGTAGGGAGCGTATAAACCTTTACAATCCTAAGGACTACTCATATCCTACAAAATGAAGCAAACACAAAACAAACTCTAAAAGTTTTCTACCCTAAAGTTTAAATAATAAAACAATTAACACTAAAAATAATAATAATAATAAATCATCAAATAATAAAAAGAAAAAAGGGTAAAACAAACACATAAAGATCACCAAAAATTTTGCATAACCAACTTTTGTAGGCTTGACTCTCAAGTATCCCCAGTGGAGTCGCCATCTGTCGTGACCGAATTAATCGCGGTGAAATAGTAACTTAAATTAAAAATATATATATTTAATTAGGAGTCACCACCAATTTTATTTTTTTTATTAGGAAAAATTGAAAAATCCAAGAAAAATAGTCTTTGAAACCAAATTGAATTCGGGAGTCGGTTATGTGTAGAGAAGGGTGGAAACTTAATCCCACAGCACCCCTAACACACCCGTCCTAAGACGGTACCTAAATTAATTATGCAAATTCTCAATAATCCTTGAAAATATTTGTTTTACCCATTTTGTAAAAAATATGACATAAATAAATAAATTATGAAAATTTAATTTTTGGCTTGATAGAATAGAAATTCTACTCCTACGTATCCCCAGCTGTAATGAGGAAATCAAAGTCACGTAGTTCTTTAGAAAATAATTGTGGGTTGGTTGATTTTAATTAAAAAAAACTTTTAAAAAATTTGAATCAACAAGCCGTCGCGGCTCAGTTACTCAAACTAATGATTAAATAGGTGAAGTTCGCGTCGCGCTAGAGACGTCATCCACTGATTATCAAATTTGTTACAAAAAAATTTATTTAAATTTATCAATTAGTGATAATTTGAATTAACAAGCCGTCACGACTCAATTATTCAAATTAATGATTAAATAGGTGAAGCTCAGCGTCATATAGAGACGTCATTACATTGATTATCAAATTTGTTACAAAAAAATATTTAAATTTATCAATTAGTGATTTAACTTAAAAATTGAAAACAAAATAATAATAATAATAATAATAATAATAATAATAATAATAATAATAATAATAATAATAATAATAATAATAATAATAATGTAAATCATCAAGTATGCATGCAACTCGGATGTTTACAAAATACAATAGTTAACAGTTTGTCATATTTCGGGTAACCTATTTTTTTAAGAAGAAATTGATTATTTTTTATTCACCTTTTTTAATCCCTTTTTATTGTTAGTTTTTCGTGTTTTTTTTTATCCTTATTATTATGGTTTTGCAGCCCAATGAAACCATTAAATTTTAAGCCCAACTCCCTTTAAAAAAAATGAAAACAGAAATTTACGAAAGAGAAAATAAAAAGGAACAGGGGAGAGGGTACTCTGTTTTGCATGAAGAAGACCAAGGAATTTCAATGGTGGCCGGTTACTCAAGTGCAGTGAGACTCGGGAGGCCGACGATGTCGGTCGTGGGACAGTGCTGTTGGTCGGAATGGCTTCGCCAGCAATCGGTGCGACGGGATCTGGTTGAGCTGCGCGGTTGCAGCTCAAGCGACGGGGCGGAGCAGCGGCGAGCCGGCACAGATTAGTTCGAACGGTGTGGGTTTGCCGATTTACGGTGAGGCATGCAACACGAACGATCCGTGTTCGGGTGGAGCGGCGAGACAGCGCGACAGTGATGTCGACGGCAGCGAGGAACCACGGGAAGCGTGAATCTGGGCGCTGCTACGGGTTGGTGCGGGGTACACAAGTCCGGCGAAACGGAGGAGAGCGGCGGGGGTGGTTCTGGGATCTAGTGGACGGTGTAGGTGGGCTCGTGATGGTGGTCCCGGTTGGGGTAAGAATGGATGATGGGTTTGAAGGTGGAAGGCGACGGTGATTCGATGGTGTGGGTGAAGGTTGGAGAAGATGGAATGGTGAGAAAGGTGAGTTAACTCACGAGTTGACTCGATTATGGGAGAGAAGATGAAAGTGGGGGTAATGGCGGGGAATCTTTGCGTGAGTGAAAAAGTATTTAAGGTTGAGGCCTACGTATGATTCTCTCATCTCTGTTTTGTGTATGGGTTAGGTGTTTTATAGGAGAGGATTAGGCTAAGGTGTTTGAGTTAAAATGTGATTAGGAGTTTATTTAGGATAAGTGATAGGAGGTTTAGGATAAGTTTGTTTAGGATGAGTTTGAGATAGGATGAGTTTGATGATAACTGCCAAGGTTGGTTTAGGATAAGTTTGTGGTAGGATGAGTTATGGCTAGTTTAGGATAATTGATGAAATTTGTTTAGGATACGTGTTATGATAACTGATGGGTTGTGGGTTAATGAGTTATGGGTTAACGGGTTTGTTTATGAGTTACGGGTTAATGGGTTAGTTTAGGGGTTAATGGGTTGAAAGATTATTTTTTATTTATTATTTATTCACAAAACGCCCCGGACAAAATTGGGTGTTCACAACTACCACAAGTATGGACACCGCCCCACCACAACTGAGTTTTGAACTCCATGATCTCTTCAGCAAGAATTTGATGTTACAATTACAATACACACCGAAACTCCATACACGATGTAGCCTGCTTTCTATATTGTGCTGTACTTTTGTTTCACCTGTTCGTGTGCAATATATATAACTTGTAGCATTGTAAATTCAATCGTGATTGAATAAAATTTTAAACAAATCTAAATTTTAAAGAATCGATCAATTTTCTTAATATATAACAAAGAAAAAGATAGTGATACAAGTGTTGGGATTAAAATTTCGATTTTGAGAAGTATTGATAGTTTCTTATTTATTGGGAGATTTAAATTTTGAATTGTAATTAATGATAAGATATGTAAGATATGATAAAAATATATTTGTTCTTAAATAAGAAACTATGAAAGTTTTATCTTGATAAGAATAGAGTGTGAGGTGGTTGATTACCATGTAAATTATTTGTGAACTATAAATACTTGTATTAGAGAATTGATAGAGTTATAAGAATGAAGATGATGAATTTGTGACTAATGTTATGGTGTAGAGTTTGTAACTTTATTTTCAAAAGTTACATTGGCGAGGATTTACAACTTTGTCCACAAAAGTTGTAGTAGTTAGAAAAGGATTTGCATTTTATTCTACAACAAAAGTTGTATTTGTAATATTATTTATAATAGATTTGATCTCTTCTCATTTGTGAATGTAAACACGTTGAACTAAATTATATTAAATTATATGTGATTTGTTTATGATATTTTTTTTAATTACTAATTTTTATACAAACATGTATAGAAAAGGATAAAACATTCCCCAACACGTGGTAACAAAGCAAATAGTTCAAAGAGTTACGCGATGATATGGTGTCTCTTTAGCCTGTCGAAAGTTTTTTTATGAAAATCAAATGACGTGTCTCGTATTGAGACAAATCACGTTAAATTAATATGTGATTTATTTATAATACTTTATGTAATTATTAATATTTATATAAACACGTGTAAAAAGGATGAGATATTCTAAAAAATATATTCGGCCTTGAGTTTGTAAATTGTCATTAAAAATATTATTTGTTCAAACTATTTTCGTTGTGATAATATCAATATAGTATTTATTATTTGTCTTATTGTTGTTATTATCGTACTTCATTATTTATAACTACTTTTTTTTTAAAAAGTACTATAATATCTCTAATTCATATTTAAATCCTGCTAATAACTATACATAAAAATTTAATTTATTTAATATACAATTTCTTATTTATCTTGAAAAAAAAAAGTTTTTAGCTAGACAGCATCATCAAATGAATTATTATTACAAGGGACACCGGGTGCATGTAACATCTAACCTAGCAATGCAGTTAATATTGATATGACTTTTTTTAGAAGCATGTCTGATACCTAGTGGGAAAGAAGAGCAGGTTATTAAACTTTAAAGTATAAGCAAAGCCGTGAGACTCCAAAGTGCATACAGCTCCACAGATAATATATTTTGAGTTTTGTTATTTGTATATTCAGAATGTGATATTTAAACAATATATGATATTTAAATAATATTTTATTCACATCGAGATATGGTACAAAACAAAAATTCTCTAACATATTTGTATTTTGAATATTCAAAAAAATATTTTATTATATTTTTTAAGGAGATGGTGTTCGAACCTTATCAACCACACCACCTTTGGTAGGGAATTATTGAGCTGAGCTTCACGGGCGTGTTATTGATATTGTATGAAAATTTAAAAAGGCTTACAGAAAACTACTCAATTAACCCTTCAGCCAACCTGCCTTAGTATTTCAATTTAGTTTAATATTAAATAATGTTACTATTTCTTTAACTTTTATTTGTACCAAATAAAACCTCCCATAGCCTTAGCGAGGCACTGCTCTTGATTGCCAGCTCTAAAGTAGCACAATCATGAATGCCAAAATCTGAATCCAACTATAAGATGAAAGGGATTGATATTTGGAAAGGTTATCCGACCGACAGTCTCCGTATACTAATATTTGAGATCAGGTTTGTGTGGATATCTTTGGGTTACAGAATAATTCACCCATCTCATCTGATGGCTCTAGAAATATGCTAATACTTTTGCATTAACGGAATACTTGAAAAACTTTTACGCATTAAACCTAACCAGATCACCCTATGTATGGATCGATCCAAAATCGGTTGTATAATATAGAACATATAACTTCATTATTCATCCTCACAATTCTTCAAAATATGGATCAACTTTCTGAAAATTGAATTTAAAGAAATCCCAAATTTTACGAAGACTTCAAATCCTGAAACTGAGCTAGTCTTTGGTTGAATTATTAAAAGGGTAGCTTCTGAAATCAACATACTATGTACTAATATATGGGGACTATGCATTTTGTTTGAACTTGATAACTGGTAAGTAAGATCCACTTACAGTGGTGGAATTCTCATTCTTAGGAGAGATTCGACGCTTGTTCAAAAGGGTACGTTTCCCTATTTGATCTCATATTTAAGTGTATAATCAAAGATCATTCCTAAATCAAATAATTAGCAACAAAATTCCAAAACATGCATCAAATAAAATTTGCCATAATTTAACACTTGAAATCAAGTGGAAAGATAAATATAGATCTAATCAAATCAAGACCAAATATTAAAAAAAAAGAAACAAAAAAAGAATGAAAGCTCCAACTTCTCGATTCCCTTTTGTATATATAATAATTTGTAAAACAGATATAGGACAAAATGAGATATTATATCCTCTCTGTACAATTAAAATAGCATGTGCTTTTCTTTTTTTTTCTTTTTCTCTTTCTATTGCTGTTTTGCTTTCCGGTTCTGGTTGAGGATTTACGAGAAGACTATAGTTAATGAAGCATAGCAAGAAAGCCACCTAGCTGTTGAAAATAATTAATAAAGGAAAAGAAAAGTGTGTGTGTGCCTCTATCCGACTATCTTTGTAATCAGCTAAATATGACCTCTCACAGAAGCCAATTGCTTGCTTGCACAACCCAAACAGAGGGAATTCTGTTGGATGACCTCACTCTGAATTTTTTCACTACATGTTTTGAATATGCATATGGTCCTGCTTTGTTTTTTGGGTCATAAACAACCCAACCCCTTTGCTTCTGATCCTTTCATAATTCTCAGCCTTTTGCAGGAGGACATGAACATGCTGCAATTAAAATAAGCAAAAAACAACTCTATAAGAAGGAGGGAGATACAACAACAAATATTTACTTAAAAGAACAGATTTTTTCTTTTAAAAAAAACGAAAAAGAAACAGAACAAAACTTGAGCTGATGATGAGAATGAGAGGAGAAGAAACTTACTGCCATGGAACGTCTCCAACCAGCATCCAGTCACCATCCTTGTCTTCATAAGTCGGAGCATATTCAGATCCATTGTACCCTTCCCTTTCTGAATATTCACCTGGATAAAAAATTAACCAATAATCATTAGTAAATTCCCATTAATTTTATTACTTTTTTGCCAAATCTTACTACCATTTAAGAAAATCGTGAAAAAAAATATTGTTCTTAATTTGTTATTGGCTCTTACCAAATGTGCACTTGAACATATTTTCCAAGGCCTTGAGTAGCTCAGGGTAGCTCTTAAAAACCCTGAGATCTATCTTCCTCAAATAAGGTGCACCAGCCATGCTCACTTTCACGTACATCCCAGCCCCATCAACCTCTTCGCCCTTCTTCTGTTGTAGACTGTTCTTCCTAAAAGATCGAATTGGTGGCCATCCCACTACTTGTGCCCTGCGTGACAATATTTTCATTCATTATTAACCCAAAAATATATATGCAATAGACCAGTTAATTTAATTAACATATTCATATCCAATTCACGCGTATAGAGATTTTTTTTTAATCCTTCTGAGAAATGAAAAACAAAAATATATATATCACTTACTTTGCAGGTGGGACATTATTGTCTTGGTCATCACTTGTGGTATCAGAACCATTAGAATTATTCACGTTGCTTTTGCTTATGGACTCTTCCTGATCACTGGCTTCTGGTGAAGATCTCTTGTTGCTTCTAACAACAGAGTAATTGCATGAACGTTTCTCCGGCTCATCACTGCCTGGCAACCCCAACCTTAACTCTGTGGCCTTGAGATTCAGCTGATCTGTTTCATAGCACCCCAATGAATTCTTCATTTCTTGATATGAGACAGTAATATCTATTCACCTGATCAATTCCAAATCAACGGTGTTCAATTCTGATTTCTGAGTGGGAGAGAGAGAGAGATGTGATAATTGAGAATTGAGATGGAAGATGTGGCGTAAGGCTAGTTTGGTCGCTCATCAATTTTATAGCAACATTTATCTAGGTGACTTATTCTCTTGGTGCATCAATTCAACACAATGAAGAAGCATAAACCGACCTCCGCCCGTGACACGTGCTTGGTCACGGACCAATCAGATGTTGACAAGGCAGAGAGTTGCAGTCCTCGATGTGGGACCCACTCTACATGGTTTGAAGCAGCGTGTGGCATGGGGGTTACAGAGGACAGATATGATTGCCGGTGACATTAGGGGCATGAATGGGCAGGATGTACAAGAAAGAGCGGACAAGGGAGGAACAAGCACAGGCAATGGTACTCAAGACCCTGGACCACGAATGGATGGCTCTGATTGGGACTATGGGATATGAAGAGCGAATCCTGGAGCGTTGGATCACGAGGATTACGTACATGTGATAGGAAGCGGGTCCCACGCGGAGATCATTGATTGGATGGCCACGGCCATGTGGGTAGATGTTTTTATCAGTGAGAAAACTCTGGGAATTGATATGTTGGCAGTGGGGTACATGACTCACCTCCTCTCAAATTTCCCTCGTTCCTATCCTCATCTTAACTTACAAGCAACAGTATAGTGATCACATTTTCAACAAAGCCCTTGATTAAAGGTATGGTATATTATGAAAAGGTTGCAACTTGTGTAATAAGCAAGTTTGAGTTACACAGTGAAGGTATTCATGCAATACTAGAGGCTAAGAGAGGAATACGATAAAAAATGATTTAGTATATTTTTTTACGTTCAAAGTAACCAAAATATCCATACATACATGGAACTGAAACGTGACAATGTGTTTACTTAAATATATATGTGAATCTGATTTTGCTTTTGTTGGATTTATGAGAGTTTAATAATCATTTTAAAATTTATAAGTGCATATGGATATACATTAAAGGTATATGATAATCTAATATATTACTGTGTCGTGTGTATTACGAAGTCTTTCATACTTATTGATAGCATGTTATAGATGTAGGATTATACATTATTATTATAAAAAAATAAAATTATATCCTAACTAATAATTATAGATTTTAATTTAGTGATAAGCGTTTAATCCAATAAAAAATATCAAAATGAGGTTGCAAGTTCGAGTCCTTCAAGTATCACTGGGGGGAGGGAGGAGATTATTAGATTTATAGAAGTCCAGCAATCATCGTAAGACTCGCATATGCATATGGGTATACATAAAAAATGCTTGACAGCCTAACTTGTCGGTGCATCATATGTGCGCTGTTGTTAGTATAAAAATAACACTTTTTTGATTTAAGAGACTTCAATGATATGTCAAAAATTCATTTTGAAACTTTGCACAATTCTGTTGGAATCAAAGATAATAAAGTCATTAAGATGACGTTTTTTATTTGAGAATTACCAAAGTGGTGGTTTCGACTTGCCATCGAAATGTGGTAGTTCGAGTCGAAATGATAAAATTATAAAATTAAAGTATTAGTTTCGATTTCATATCAGAGATGATACTTTCGATTTCATAACTTTCAGTAGGGATCTCGAGTGGATCTTGAAAATTGAAAACTTCAGTGATTATTAAAGTTAAAGTTATAATAAAAACTCGATGTTGACAAAATGATAGTTTTGATGTAAAACCAAGAAAGGTCATTTTGGCTTTATATCAAGTATTGTGATTTCGATTCAGTATCAAAATCAATATTTGAAGAGTAGCTACACTTAGCAAATTTTTGGAGAAGAAAAAATGGAAGATCTCGACCAAAAACCAGCAAATGATTGAAAATTCTAGTTTGAATTCAAAAAGAAAGATTTTGAATTTGAAATAGAAGTTAGCAACGATTGCAAATGCTAGATCAAGATAATACAAAGATTACTGACAAAGATTGAGTAGTTACTTATGACACAAGGATCGCTGACAGAGATTTGGTGGTTACTGTACAAAGATTACCAATCATTTAGCAGTTATCTTTGTTTTAGACATATGTCAAGATCTTGTAAAAATGGTAGTTACTTAAAAAGTATATAAATACCAAGAGAATGGAAACACTTAGGGATTGGAAATTCAATACTTACAAAAACTTGTAACTTAAGCTCTCACGTCTTTGACATCTCGAGCAAATAGTGCAAGTCTAGTACGGTATGTTTCCGTCCACTTTTATTCTTATACACTTTACAAATTCATTGCAAATTTAATTTCAGTCCATTTTATATTCATGCATTTTACTTCATTGCAAAACTTTTTTATACTCCTAATCAAGTGATTTTTCCAAAAATTATTTGAGTTCTTTTAATTGTTTTTCATTTAAGTGTTTTCATTACTTTTTCTACGAACTTATTTTCCTGCAATTTACATACTTGCATGTTTATTTTTTATTATTCTTATTTTGAACTGCTTTACTTTATGTTTTTATTTTCAGTATTTTACATTATTTGTCACATTTACTTCAAATGCATTTTCATTTCTATTATTTACATTTAACTTGTTTCATTTGCACCAATTTTATTATCTCTCGAAACAAAACTTCTCTTATTTTTCACTTATTTTTCATTAAGTTCAAATACTACATATAAACACACTGATTTTAGATTTGCATAAATTATTACCAAATATTATTGAGGCTAAAACAGTAGTACTAAATGAAAATAAAAATTAATTTTTGGTGGAAAATAAAAAAGGGAAGAAAAATAACAAAGTTTTATAATTAATTAACATAATATAACCTTAAGAAATTGGCTTAACAGTAAATGAACAAATGATGTGTGTATAAGTACATATGGTCACATCCTCATATATTTGACTCTTATCTATGCTAATTATTTAATTAGTGTCAAGCTATGAAAAATATTATTGTGAATTCTATATAGTAGTACAAACTACCGCATAATATATGATGATGTATATTGTAAATACGATAATGTTATATACACATATTTACACATATTTTATTTTATATTTATATAATTTTTATTATTTTATTATATATAATTTTATGTTATTTTTTACACACTTATACTTTAATTTTCTTACATTAACATATATGAACAGATGTGAGACGTATTATGTTATACAAGGAGCATTATTCCTGTAAATATAGGCATTAACTAATCTATATATGGACCACAAAATATAATAGTAAAAGGAAACTAAATTATAATTTTTTGGTTACTCGATTAGGATAAATTCTCAAGTGCTCATGTAGCAATAAGAGATTTTTTATTTTATATTATTAAATGTGTGACAAATCAATTAAAACATTTAAAATATAATTAAAATAAAATAATAATAATAATTCACAAAACTAATGTGAAGCATTCAATAACACGTAAGTATTTCTTACTGATAAGATGTCTCTATGAAGACCCTATATATAGCTTCAAAAGTGGCCAGTCGGGGCTAGCTCAATGAGATCGATATCTCCCCTAGTCCCCACCAACTGTGAGGGTACTCCGACTCGATTTCCTATTCTTCAGATGTGCACCATCTTCTATGTAACTGAAAAAAAAAATGGAAAACTTTTCCAACATAAGCGCTAATGATATGAAATAAGTATTTGAGAATGGATCATCAATAACCAAAATACATGACACATAATTACCAAAAAAATACAATAATGTTTTTGTATACTCTAATTTGATATTTTTTAGGACATCATATATTTATGTGAGTAAAATTGTATACTCTCATATATCGTATGTAAAATTATAATGAATGTATTATATATAAATATGAATAAATCGTATATTATCTAGATGTCGTATTTTAAGTATTTAAATAATAATAAAAAATAAGATAGCTAGTCAGCTATTGTTAGGACCACATAACAAAACCACAAGCACACGAGTCCAGAAAAACAACTCAGACTCATGATAGATGTTAGGTATGCTAGCCATGATAGATGTTAGGTATGCTAGCTAAAAAGAGAAAGAATGGCCAACGAAACATACATACAGTGTCACGTTAACTGAGGCACCATTTGTGATAATAAAACCAAGGGCATTCTTTTCTGCACCCAACTCACTTCTCTTCCTCTTGGAATTGCACCACAGACACAAAGGGCCATCAACTCTTCTTCCAGCCAATTAAGTTGAATCACAACAATGAATATTTGTTGGTTTCGTTGTTTGCCGAGTACCCTAAGCTAAGCTCTCTGTCACTCAACTATTAGATACTTAATTTTCAGGGTATATGTCGAATATATGTTATGGATTTAGTCCTTAGCAATTTGTGCGAGGAACACTAGAAAGTTTAAAGGGGTCGAAAATGGCTTGGGAAACTGAACTATTTCTTCACAAATTCACAAAAATATTTCATCCAAGAGTTTAAAATTTTGTTCGTGTGGGATTTAACGTTAAACCAAAATTAGAAGATTTTGTTTTGTTTTCTGATCTCCTTTTTATTAAAAGGATTGGAAAAGAAAAATATATGTTGTACAAGTAAGGGAGAAAATAGGTCAGGCGCCTATGACATGGCCTGCGTAAAACTTGACATATTTATTAAACAAGTTAGGTTAAAATTTTTTAAAAATCTATTTAACCAAAAAGGTAGGTCTCGAGTTATCTAATAAGATTTTAAGTATGATGTAACTCTGACTTGTTTAATTATATATAATATAATATAATATATATTATTATAATAATTATAAATTATTATTATCAATTTATTATAATATATTAATATATTTTTAATTAAATTTTAATAAAAGTCAATAACTAAAACTTAAGTTAATAAGTTAGAATAAAAATAACATAATTTTTAATATATTTAATGTAATATATTTATTAGAATGAAAATAATAAATTATCACTCAGCTCCTTTTTTTTATAGATCTTCATTTATTTTACTTCTAATCTTTGGTCGATGTATAACTTGGAGATATACCAAGTTACAAAATTATTGGAGGCATATAGTTTACTACTTGGTGTATTTTTAAGTCTCACATCGACTAAAGATTAGAGTAAAAAAGTAGTGAGTATCTATAAAATTAGAAAGTAAGTGTTAAATTATAACAAAGACCTATTGACCCTAAGTAGGCCCCGTTGATCTATTTTAAGGCTTAGGTATATTAGTTTATGTAGAGACATATTGATCTATTTCAATGTAAGTCTTTAACTTATGTAAAAAAGTATGTTGACCTATTTAAAGGTAGATCTGTTAGCATATTTAAAAGTCTCATTACAAAATAGACTTTTAAATAAACTTTCAAGTCAAGCTAAACTTTTAAAAATATTAGGTCAAACCTTAAAAATCAACTATTACAAGCTCACAGACTAGACTCAGATTTTATAATTGAAATACTAATCAGATCTGTTTAAGACAAAGTCTGACCTAAACTAAACTATTTTTATCCGTGTGTACAAGGTATAGGTAGTCAAATGATGTACATCTTACAATGTTTAGAACTTTATGCATAAGAAATATCAAGAATCCTATCGAGAAGAAGCTGATTAACATTAGGTAATGTAATATTTTATAGTTCGAACCATAGCAGTGGGCAGCAAGCATGACATCTTATCAAGCACACACGTGTGGGGTGCTTAATGTTCATAGTGAAATTGTGGGCCTTGAGCCACACGTGGGTGATAGGATTGCAAACTTTTAGTGTTAAAGTAGGTAGGGAATAAAGACCCAAATTTAATTATGTAGGTTAAAAGAGTTAGTCCCCACTCCCACGCCCTAATTGCTTCCTTTGTTTCCCTTTATGCCCTAGTATTCCATGTGATTGATTGTTTTGGCCATGCATGGGCCTTGAAATGCTATCAATGCGCCTTCTTTTAAGATATCATGAATAGTGCAGTAGCTGATACAATAAAGCAAGGATGTAACACAAGTCCAGCTCTGATTACTGGAGCTGAACTGTTACAGCTAATAGTTTTGGTTGCTCTAACTGTTCCAACCAGATTAAGTTAATAGACCCCCAAAATAGTAGCTAAAAGACAAAGCAAAAAAGACAAGGGTTGAAACTGACATGGGAATGGACTTATGAGGCTATTCACCAGTAAGGATCAACTAAATAAGTTAAATGATTATTCGATATCCTTATATATAAATATCTTGAGAAATTAGTTCTATCCCAAATTCTCCCAATTAAGAGAAACAGTGAACGAACACTACAATATAAACATTTTTTAGTTATTATTATGATTTCTGCTATATATATAAAGACTAAAGAAAGTCATTTGAGCTTTAACTCAGAAATATTATAACTTGACTCTCCACCAAAGATATATAAAGGAACCAGGGTACAGTTTTTCCTCACCAAACTAGTAATGTCTAACTTCCCAAAACCATAGAAAAACTCGAGTTACACAAGATGGTGAGTCTCATGTAATTAAAACTCATCGTCTTTTCATTCAAAAGGAACTTTAACGTAGAATATCAAAGATTCAAATTTCAAAGTACAATAAGTACCTAATACGTAACTTAACTTGTAACATGGCTTGTCGTTTTGTCCTTGCTGAATATCTCCCCACTAGCATGTGTTTGTGGTGGTTGAAGTCGGGTATTATTGTGTCAAACTGACTACCAGAAAATTCTAGTTTTTGATTCATGTAGTAGAACATTAAAGTTGACCGCCGAGGTCCCCCCCCCCCAAAAAAATGAAAATTATCTTCATACCCTTCCATTGACAAAGAAATTAAAATTGTTAGCACTCAACAGTATCCTAGGCCCAAACCGATCTGCACGGGACGGGGTTGAGTTGTCCCCCCGAGTATCTTACTCTGCGGAGCTTTGCCTTGGTTAATGGACGACACTGGACATGTATCATTCAAAACTAGAGGATGCCTTGATGCATCCTGCTTCAGCTGTCTTTTTTACCCTCTATAATATCATCTTTTATATATTCCACTTGATTAAGATCAAGTTGTCAGGAAATAATGAATTCTAAACTATATGTTCACGTCAACGGATGAAATCGTCTTAATTATCCATGTTTGATGAAAACATCAATCAAAATTTGAAAGGCATTTCCTTGCCCTCTATGCCCCAATTACTGCTTCTTCATATATTTTTTTATAAATTCAGAGAATATCAATTGATATCCATAGACTTTAAATTCAATTAACTTTAGTTAGATATTTCTTTATGGGAGTGTTTGACGAGTTAATTTTTATATACTAGTTGAAGAATTAAAATATAACAAGTATGCTAGCTACAGTTGATACAACTAATAAGGGTGAATCGTGTCAATTAAATTGGTTGAGATTTGATTTCTGTTAAGATTCATTATTAGTCAGTTATTTGCAAATATCTCTATAAGTACTCGTTGAATTTGGAAGCTTACCTTAATTTTGGGATGAAATAATCACCTTTAACCCTATATTTTAGTTGATAAAAAATGTATATATATATAACAAGTATTAAATAAAAAATAAAACATTTAATACATTGACAATTCAAAATACTTTAATTTTTATTTAGACTTACTATTTTTATTTACTTAACAACTATCCCTAGAATACTTATTAACATTTTTTTTATATATCTCATAATATATTAGTAATGGTAACTCTAATTAAATACTTGTAATTTAAATATTTGGATATGTTTTAAATCTTGCTCCTGTCGTTGTAAAAATAAAATGTTGAATGTGCCTACAATTTAGTAAAAATCTCAGACTACACAAGCAGAGACTATAGAGTCTATATGTAAATAAAGAAATTTTTGTTTAAACTTAAAATACTCAAATGATGTCTATTGGATCAATTATATTATTAATTAACAATTAATTTATTATAATTTATCATAATTAATAATATAATTAACTTAATATATTCCAGTTAAGTGCTCCAAAATTTCCTTGCAATTGAGTACTAGTTTTTTTTATTGTTAACATGATTCAGTGTACAAAGTGAGATTACTTGTACGGGGCTGCAATTTGCACGATTATAATAAATCACTGCATTGAATTTCAAGCAGGTTTTCTTTCTTCTTAAATGTAAATTCTTCTTTGCTTTTTACTATTTTAGAAAGGACATTACTGCGGATAGTGTTTGAAAATGCTGGAGCATAAGAAAGCATAAACCCTTCAACCTTTTGATATAATTTTTTTTTGAGATGTGTGTTTTAGTTATTTAAATAAAATAAAATAAAATAAACATAGGCAGGAGAGACTCGAGCATATGAAAGTTCGAGTTCTTCCTAGTACTGCCCTATTGTTATTTTATGTCTTTCCAATTCTCACAATGCTATCATTTTTCAACAATTTCTTTTATTTCCAGTCAATTAATGGTAATATGTATTTATTGAGCATGAACAACTATTTTTTTCTATATAAAAAACTAATTATCTTTTTATTTTTAACTTATAAATATCTACTATAGAATTCTTATTTTCTTATTTGCTCTATCACTCTTTATTTTAAATAGATGGGATATATTAACAATTGAAAAAACAGTAATGCTTAATGTTACGAATCCCAATTCGTAAATTTTCTACAGACATTAATTGGGAGTAATTGGTTTTCATTATGCACTTTTTCCTCCATCGGTTTTCCCTTTTTTTCTTTAATCTTATTGGTGCAATGTGAATTCATGTTGGATTCGTGAAATCTTCTTCCTCAGAAAAAGCATAGCTCTTGAAAAAAAATCGTCAAAAAAGAACTATTTAAAAAACTTTTAAAGGAATTTGATTATAAAAGTTTAATTAAACTGTTAAAAGTTCAATTAAAAATTTCATGTCTAAAAATTTGAAGAATAAATTTTGAAAAACATTTGATTAATTTTAATAAAAACTTCATTATATATATATATATATATATATATATATATATATATATATATATATATATCTTATGAAAATATCGAGGTACTCTGATAAGTTCTCTTGTTTGTACCAAAAAAAAAAAGTTTTGTTACCTTCCATTTTGAAAAAAGAACATGTCGCACAAGTGAGCAAAGAGACCTTGGTAAGGTTAGGGACTAAAGCCATTGTTCATGAAAGAGAATATGTAATATGCAGGATCCATAGTATGTATCGCCAAATATGTGAGTTATATGCATGTGAAATAATGAGCCTAGCAAGCAAGCTAGTGTACAACAGAACAACAATTAATTTCACGTAGCAGTGCCTATATTCTGTATTCTGTTTCACAAATTAAAGTCGGCCCTAGCTAGCTAGTGCCGAAACCAGTGGCATGTGCAGTACTGACACAAATTGAATCTGAAACATTGACAAAAACAAGACCATGGAAATCTCAGTACCGAGGGGATTTTTTGATTTCGAGGATGGTATAATGAAGAGAGGAAACCTTTATTACACTTTTGGCAAGCATGGAATCGAATTTGAACTTTGCCATGGTGCTCAATTAAAGCTCAATATTGGATATCATTCAAGATCCAAGAAAAGGAACAACTATTTATGCTTTGAAAAACGAGAGTTAATTATATATAAGCAGATGATGTTGGCTTAGGAAGGTCTTTAGGGCTCTCTTTGGCACCACCAATAATCTGTAACGTTACTTATTAACCACTTTCTGTTTTTGGGTCCTTTTGCTGCTAGCTAACCCGTGATATGAGACCTTATCGAAGAGTCTGACCTCTATTTTTTTTTAACCTTTTAATATGCCCGTTGTTAAGTGTTAATCACCGCTCTGTGAATAAAGTACCAATATCTAAGATCAATAATAATTGAACCAATTATTTTCAACCAGAACAAAAGGCAAAATAAATCATTATTGGTCTGTAATGATCACTGACCAATGACCATTATAGCACGCTCTCTCTCCCTCTCCCCCCTTCCTTCCCCAACTAGGCTTGCTGCTGAAGACTAAATCGTGGTTCTTCTCTTGTTTGGCATCTTAGGAATAAAAAACACACACACATATATATAGGGTTCAAAGACTCTATTTTCAGAGTCAGACTAATGAGGGAGGGAGAGAATAGGGAAAGGATTCAGAAAAGTAAGATTTATTTTTGCCCCATTTGTAGGAATCATTGTTCTTGTTCCTTGTTGAGTCAGGTTACTAATAGCTAAATTGTAATGTAATACTCACGACACTTGTATGTATACCACTTTAAAATTTCATTATTTTTATCATCTAATAATTATAGATAAAGTTATATATTATTCCAATTCTACTATCTCATGCTCGTGAAATAATGTGAGAGAAGAACGATGTGCTACAACAATGTATTTTCTTATAAGAAATAAATAAAAGGATTACAAGAGGGGGAAAAGTGGGCTAAGGGTGAGAAGGAGGAGGGAGGGGAGGTCAGTGGGGTGCCCTGCAGCGGCGCACATGGGATAGGGTTTGACACTTCGGGTTACATAAGGCCAACAAACTCACATGGCCTCTTCGTGGGCCCTCACACACTTCTTCCACCTCTAGCCAATGAATCTCACCACATGCCTCTGTTACACTTAGGTCCCACTTACCTCCACTCTTCCTTCTTTCTCTCTCAATACCAAATTAGGGGTGATGGGGGAAAAGAGCAAGCTAGGGAAATCAGCTGCCGCAACATTTCTTTTTTCTTTTGGTGAATACCTAGGTCCAATCATACGGGACTTGGTTGAGGTACTCTGTAGTAGGGGAGAACTTCTTATATCCTCCAAGAGGAAAACATTTTCTTCCTCTATACTAATTATAATTGTGGATCTCTTATTTTTGTATTTGTTATGTGGATCCTACACAATTATTAAAGGTATAAGCTAGATCTGTTGTGAAAAATGCTTTATTTTAAAAGAATAAATATTTTACATTGGTTGAAAAATAAGTTTTTGAAGAAGTTTAAAAATAATTTAATTTTATTCGAGTTTTTGAGTCGTATTTCTAAAGTGTCGTATTAACGGACATATTCCAACGGTCATAATCCAACGGTCATATTCCAACGGTTATATTTTAACGGACATATTCCAACGGTCATATTCCAACGACCAAAAACTGTTTTCTATAAATACTATCCATTATTAAGTTTTGTGGAGAGAACTTCCTCTTCATCATTCTCCACTTCTATTCTCTTTCTCTACTGGGTTGCGTGACTTAAAATCTCTTCAGTTCTTGAAGCTCTGTCAAACAGGAAGAGCCTGCAATACTGCAGGAGATTTTCGTCTATCATAGAAATAATCCTTGAGAGGCGATGCTTTTGACGCTACAAGTTTCACGATTTTGCTATTTCATTTATTTGCGGAGTTTCGATTAAAAGGCATACGGGTCTACAACAATCTCAAGGATTATTGTCGCACGCCTAATACTATCCATGCAATGTTTAATTTTATCCGTTCGTATATTATTTTATTTTTTCTACAATCTCGTGATACTAATATAACTTATTTAAATGTGAGGTTTTTATGAGGAAATGGGTAACACAAAGTGGAAAAAGGAAAGAGAAGCTCGTGGTTTTGGACGTAGGGCGAGAGGTGCAAAACGGCGTTACGTGGGTTCACACGTTGGTTTTGGGTAGTGTTTTGTTATGGTGCTTAGAGGCCATGGGTTACGTGAATGAGGCAAAGATTTTCTTTGGAAAATGCTTGGCTTGAAGGAGATCAAAGTTGCAAGAGCAAAAACACACAAAACCCTCAAACTCGTTTTGGAGAGTGAGAAGAGACTAAAGTCGTCACTACTTTCCGTCTTGTTGTCGTCAGCCACCAGGTTTTTTTGTTTCTATTAAATTAAAAGGAAAAAGAAAAATAAGAACATTTAGAGTAAGATTAATGTTAATGGTGAAGTCGTGTGTAGGTGAGGGTAATGCACTAATTTTGTGATATGTGGTTTTGTTGTTTAATTATGTTTTGAATTTATGTTAATGACTTGGTATAAATATATTAAAGTGTGGGGGTGTCTAACTAAAATTCTTTACGTGAACCAAGAAAGAGATATTGTGGTGCTTCTAATTGTGTGAAATAATTTTTAGAAAGACAATTTTGTTTATATCTCTCTCGGATAAATTTGTTTTTATGTTGAAATTGTTTTAAATTCAAAATCATGATTTAATGAGATTAGAAGTGAGTTAAAAGACTACTTAGTTTAGAATATGATCTAGTAGTGGTGTATCACAATCTGAATATGCTCAAATATTAGTAGCATTTATATACTTGATTTTGCATGGGTTATAAATTGAATGAGTAAATATACACATATAATCCTTATAATGATTTATGTAGAGTTTAAAAATTAAAATAGAGCATTTGAGTGCTTCATATAATGTCTTACATAGTATCGCATATATCCTTGTTATTTTTGAGTTATTATTAACTTGGTTATGTGACATGCATAATTAATTATATATATATAGAGTGTGATAACCATGATCTAGATGTACATGATCAAGTATTTGATGATATTTGCATGAATGAATTCTATGTCCCTATTGCACTATGAGATTAGTTGAGATTGATGAGACTATGGACCAAGAGCCATGGTGTTGAATTTGAGGTGTGGATATGATAATCATAATGCTAAATAAATCATAGATTCAAATAAGACAAAATCCATAAGTGGGTTTATTTTTAACCTCAATGGAGGTTATGTCACTTGGAAGTCATCCAAGTAGATCTGTATAGCCAGATCTAAAATTGAGGTCAAGTTTATTAACTTGGTAGGATCTGAGGTTGAGTGGCTAAGAAATCTCTTAGCAGATATTCCTTTTATGGAAGAAACCTGAAGACATAGATTCTTCAGAGTCTGTGATTGCCAAAATGGCAAATAGTAAGAGCAAACAAAATTGTGTATAATGAAAAGTGACATATATGTATACGTCACAATTCTGTGAAGCATATGCTAAAAGATGGAATTAAATCTATTAATTATGTGAAGTGGAAATTTGGCCAATCCTCTGACAAAATCTCTGTGTAGAAAATGAATAAATACCACATCGAGGGGAATGAGACTTAAGCCAATTTGAAATAGACAGTGATGGTAACCCAACTTTTATGAGTGGAGATCCCATGAAAAAAGTTCATATGGGTAATAACAAGTCATTTGTTAGTTCTGCTAGCATTTGTGTTTGTCCCTTCCTATGGTGTGAGAAATGAGAAGTGCTAGGATGCATTTAATGTGAGGATAAAGCTAAATGCTTTTAATGAATTTCATATCCTTATGGGTGGTGTATAAAGTCAGTATACATTTGATGAAATCACCTATATGAGTGTGGAGTGGGGCCGCTCCTATGAGATAATGGCATAGTCTTTAGAGCACTCATGCACGCACACGTGTAGAAAAGTGCAAAAGCTGCGTTAATAACAAGAGATAAATGAGGGTGTAAATGTGATCAAGTGGGATTCTAATTTACACGAAAAATGTTTTGGTTCATAGAAGTTTAAACTTCACCAATTACATTGTAAGTTAAAATCCTATTTATCTAGGTCTGGTTCATAGTCCAGAAGACACCAGATTCGAAATGTTTGCACTCATGATGTAACCCATATTCTGTTTTTAAAATTATTGATTTGATTTAATATTCTTTTGAAATATGTGGGGGATTGTTGTGAAAAATGCTTTATTTCAAAAGAATAAATGTTCCACATTGGTTGAAAAATAAGTTTTTGAAGAAGTTTAAAAATAATTTAGTTTTATCCGAGTTTTGACCTGGTCATATTCCAACGGTCATATTCTAACGGACATATTCCAACGGTCATATTCCAACGGTCATATTTTAACGGACATATTCCAACGGTCATATTCCAAAGGTCATATTCCAACGACCAAAAACTGTTTTCTATAAATACTATCCATTATTAAGTTTTGTGGAGAGAACTTCCTCTTCATCATTCTCCACTTCTATTCTCTCTTTTCTTGGGTTGCGTGACTTAAAATCTCTTAGTTCTTGAAGCCCTGTGGATCCTGCAGCATCTACTAGGGATTTTGTAAGAAATAATCCTTGAGGGCGGTGCTTTGCACGCTACAGGTTTCACGATTTTGCTGTTCATTTATTTGCAGGTTTCGATTAAGACTGCACGGGTTACAACAAGATCCACCTAAAGAAATAATTTTTCATCATCCATATATATATATAAATTTTCCATAGTAAGATCAGGGAAGGGAAGAAGGGGAAATGAGAAGGGAAGAGGTTTTAATGTATTAGAGAGGTATCGAAGAATATCTCCTAAAACATACATATTAATTAGAAGTTCTACCGTAATCTTGGAGCAAAAATTTTCTTTTTCTATGGAGCATCCTAATCACTTACGCTCTATTTGGAACGAGAGAAAATGAGAAGAAAGAAAAGAGATGGAGAGAAAAGAGGAAGAATCTTCAGTTTTCTCTCGTTTGGGCGAGGCAAGAAAACTGGCGAGAAAGAAAAAAAAATGTGGGACTCGCTAAAAAAATTTTCTTCGCTAAACTTGGCGAAGAAAATGAAGAAACAACAAAGCGAGGAGCAGTACGGCTCGGTGGGCTGGGTTCGTCGGGTTCTTTGGGCGTACGTGCTTGCCGATCGAACCGAGCGGGAAGCGGCGGCCGGCGCGGATTCAGTTCAAGCGGCCGCGGATATCGGCGATGACGGAGACGACGTGAGTTTCGGTTCAAGCAGATCTGGGCTTGCGGATCTGGTTGTTAGGTGGCGCAACTCACGATTCGACGAACACGATCGACGATGGCTTGGATCCGGGTGGTGCGACTCCGATCAGCGTCGAGCGGCACGCGTCCTTTCCTCTCGGTTGGATAAAGGGATGGGGGAGGGGTGGGTGAGGAAGAAAGGGAGGAGTGGGGAGGGACGGGTGGAGAAAAAAGGGAGTGGGGAGGGGAGGGGAGGGATGCAGACAAGGGGTGGGATTTGGAGAAAAAGGAAGTGGGGGAGGGGGGGTGGGGACGTAGCGGGGGTGGGATTTGGTAGGGTTTTTAGGGTTAAAATATGTATAAAAAAAATTATTTTTTTTCTTTTTCATTTTTATTTTTATAAAAAATATTCTTTTAATCTTTTTTATGTTTTCTTTCTTCTCATTTTCTCTTCATCCAAACAACTAAAATTTCTCTCCACTTTTCTATCTATTTTTTATCCATTTTCTCTCTTCCCATTTTCTCTCCTCATCCAAACGAAGCATTAATCTCTTTTTTACTCTCATTCTCTCTCCCTTTTTTTTTTTCAAAATCAAGGGCTTAAAAGCTCTTGGAGGAAGAAAAATCTCTTCCACCAAGAGTATATAAGAATTTTTCTGTTAATTAGGTGTCAGTTGGATGTAGCCAAGTAGTTGGGATATGGATATGTAAGGGATTGGATAGAAAATCATAAGTCAAATATTGAACTATTACAATAAACATACATGTTAGATTGTATCTAATCTAACAAAAGATGTTTCCACTAGGAGCTATAATCTTCTAAATTCTATAAATGAATTTATTGCTTTACTTTATAAGTTAATGGACTCTATTTGGAGAAATTCTTACAAAATGAATTTCCTTGAGAACTTGTCCCTGAATTTGTATTAATGAGAATCACAGTCATCCCACAATTTAAAGCCATAGCCAAATACAAGATTTTGGTGTCTCAAAACTGAAGGTAGCTTATGTGTCAGCCTTGTATATATCGTCTCTAACACGGGGTCTAACTAATTAGCTAGGCTAAGAAAATCTTGGCCATAATCTTCAGTTTCTTTTATTTTTCTTGCGGTCCAGTTTGGTTTGCCCCAGTTGAAGGCGAGGGCATTTGGGGCAAATTGGTGAACGTGGCCACAATGTGTTCGTGCAATTCTGAAGCAACACCTAACATATCAAAACCACAAATCTTGTATATATGCACAATGTAACAACAAACAATTGCCTCTCAAATAATTGAACATCTATATCTGCTTTTGTTCCCACAATTTCTTTTGGTGAACCATCTTTAGCACATAGCACAACCCAACATAAACTTTTAGCCTGTCTAGAAAAAGCACAAACGTACGTAATCCTAAAATTAGAAGTCTGTAGATGAAGTGAGTGACTTATTAATTAAGACAGCAGTAATCCATTCATAGTTCTGATATACCGGGTGGATTATAATTAAGGTAATTAACAAATGAAAACATAATTAATAGTGTAGAAAAGCTGTACGTAATTACAATAGCGTTAAAATCATATATAGGCTACAAGCCAACCCCTAGCATGATTTTCACTTTGTGTAGCTGATTTGTTTCTGTGCCACAGAACATGAATCTGAACTCCATGGTTCTTAATTGGCGACATGTCCTACTTCAGAAATAACTAAGCATTAAGTTTGACAATTACTCTTGCCCATAGATATAGATTTATAGACTCTTACAGGCATATCAGAGATACATGCATACGAATATATAACAAATCGCTAGAACAAAAATCCTCTTGTCATCGTAGATCAATAATCGTCATTTTCAGTTACTTAAGTTGATTTAATATGTATGCTGTCTCATACATGGCTATTCTTATTGACAATTAAGCTATATAGTTTTTTTTTTTGTGTGTCCCTGGGCTATATATATGTAGTAATTAAATTCTGCGTAATGTCGAAGCAAATTTATTGTTATTATTAGGTATATATAACTAAAGGGAAGAACGAATTAACTACATGGAAAAGTTAATCATATATTTTTTTATGAGTATATATACTATTTATATCTTTTTTAAAGGTGTATAATTTAATAAAAAATAATAATAAATATGTATAATAAATAATATTAAAAAGAATATAAAAAATAATGTGAGAAAAAATAAGTAAAAAAAATCAGATATGGTTGCTGAAATAGTTCGCAATTATCAATTTCTGAATTAGGCCATAATATTGGAAGTCATTTTTTTTCAAGCATCCACGTACGAGCCCACTTGGGAAGTGAACTCGAGTTTATATAGGATCTTATTGACTGATCCTAGGTGGATCGCAGATCCAAGACCGACAATATCTGTTGCTAAATCCAAAGATGAATAGCGTAGTTCAGCTGCAACGATGATCTTTGCTAGCCGAAGAGCATCACAATGCAATGTATTAAAAATTTGTCAGGACGATGAAAGATACATAACGTACCCTCCTTTTTTTAATTATCCTCAAAGAAAGGAAAAAACATTTAAAATTGCTAATGTATAACTCTATCTGCTGTGTATGTGCATGCAGATGGAAAAATAAAAGATAAATATTTTTTGTATACTATTTTCTTATATTATTCTTTACATCATTTTGTTCTAAGAGTAAAAGATAGATAAAATATGTATTAGGATGTGTATTCTTTATTTAATTATTAAAAAAATAATTAATAAAAATAATGTACAATTAACATTATTATAAAATTACCCTTTGAGTGGAAACAGGATACATGCATAATAGCTTTCAAAAGTAAAGGGTAGAGAATAGTAAATTGACCCTTTGTGTGAAATGAGGAAACCCTAGGAGTAATAAAAGAAAAGGAAATAAGCAGGGTGACCACTTCCACTTGTTCCACTCAACAATCATAGGAAAGATAACATGACCTTGTCGTCACCTATCCCAGCAAGGTCGGAAAAGTCTTGCTCACACATTCCTCCACGTGTCACAAGCCCATTGCTGACAAAAACTTGATTAAAATTACAAAGCGCCCCATCTGTCCTTGTATTAATGCCCACCCCGCCCAAACCCAAAGGCTTTCCCCCAACCAACGTGTCCGGCCCCTATTACCATTCGCCTCCCACCACTATTATTGTCAGTTGTCACAAAGCAACCATATCACTGAATGCTTAGAGAGAGATAGAGAGCCTTAGAGAGAGAAAGAGTGATAAAGTGATAGATAAAGAAAGAGAGGGAAAATTGATGGAAGTAATAGGCCTGAAGAAGAAGGAGGAGATGATGGGGTTTGAGGAAACTGAGCTGAGGCTGGGATTGCCTGGAGGAAATGGAGCCACAGCCACTGAAGGAGAAGTTGTGAGGAAGAGAGGATTCTGTGAAACTGAGATTGAGACTGAGACTGAGACTGAGACAACCACTGTGGATTTGATGCTTAATCTCTCCTCCAAGGAAGCAACTGCAGATCCAAGTGACAAGCCCAATAAGACTTTGCCTAAGGAGAAGACCCTTCTGCCTTCTGACCCCGCCAAGCCTCCTGCTAAGTAAGTAGTTAATATTAATAATAAGTGCTGTTCAATATCAGCATGCATATATAAAAACGATCGAGAAAGGGGGAAGGAATTCTAGTTAATTTTTAATTTGTAACTTTCATGATCTTCTATATATAGAAAAACATATATATAAACATAAGGATAATAGTGCTTATACTAATTAATGGTATGGTTAATAATTTGTGGTGCTCGCATGAGAGAGAGTTAGAAATGGAAGCGAAGGCAATTAGATCATGAGAAATGGAAAAGAAATGAAGAAATAGACTGAAACAGACTCAAGAGAGAGAGAGAGAGTAGTTTAGCTAGCTAGTTATAGGGGTAACAAGAGCAATAATCTGTGATTAGTTCTACATGTTTTGACGATATATACATATAAAGCACACTAGAAAGATTATACTTCTCTTGTCCTAATGAATCATAGTATAATATATTTTCTGCAGACTGTTTTATAATGTGATGTACGAAATAATTAAGCAAATTCATATATATATATAGATAGATAGATAATTAACTAGTTCTTTAACGAAATCTAAGACTTTTCTGTAAATGATTAATTTTTTTAGCTTCATTATATAACCATGCCCGAGTACTCTATTATAAAATATTGAAATAAAATAAAATGAAATTTTAGGGCGCAAGTGGTGGGTTGGCCACCCGTGCGGTCCTTCCGAAAGAACATGTTTGTAGTCCAAAAGAGCAGCGGAGAGGAGAGCGAGAAGAACAGCCCTAATGCAAGCTTTGTCAAAGTTAGCATGGATGGAGCACCTTACCTCCGCAAGGTGGACTTGAAGATGTCCAAGAGTTACCCAGAACTCTCTGATGCCTTAGGCAAAATGTTTAGCTCCTTCACCATTGGTAATTAATTAAGCACAAGATTTTATGTATATATGTGTGTGTTGACTGTTGCGTGTGCCTTCTGTTTAAACTCTAGCTGAGATAATATTCATATAATATAACCGGAAAAATATATATATATATATCGATCTTAAAAAAGGGAAATTAATTGATCGTGCACGTAAATTTATAAGTTGAATCAGCTCATATTGATAGGTGATCGTATCAATTATTGGTGTGTTTTGAAGGAAATTGTGAATCCCAAGGCATGAAGGATTTCATGAATGAGAGTAAGTTGATGGATCTTTTGAACAGCTCCGATTATGTACCAACCTATGAAGACAAAGATGGCGACTGGATGCTTGTCGGTGATGTCCCATGGGAGTAAGTTCTTGATCACCCAAAATTATTTTGGCTGCTATAATTGGACCTTGTAATTTCAAAGAAAAAAAGCACAGAAAACGAAAAACAAAATTAAAAATAAAGACAGGAACTGGATGCATAGTTATTTCAAACAGGTCTCTATCGAATAAACTTTACGTAGAAAATTATACGTGTTCTAAGAAAATGATATATTCTCATTTAACCTTTTGTCATGTCCATGTGCATATCAGAAAAAGAATATCCTTGTATATATTATGCTACACCAATTTGTATTATTGTTTCGGTTAAATATTGGTGCATAAAAAATTTCTGGAAATATATAATATGTATTTTGAGAAATTCCGTATGAAAATTAACACACACATATACATATATAGCACAGATAAACCATGGGCAAATTTTGAAACAGACTCCTTTACTTATTAAAAGTTTTAATTATATCCAAAGGAGTACTAGAATAACTAACCTAATTATCATATAAAACAGGCTTAGTATAACATCAATATTTTCTTCATGTTAACCAGGATGTTTGTTGAATCATGCAAGCGTTTGCGTATCATGAAAGGAAAGGAGGCAATTGGACTGGGTTAGTATCTTGATTTCTTTTAATTTTATTTCGAAAAAGAAACCCTACTAATTAGTCATGGTTCCATGTATAATCCTTCTATTTAGTCATATATAAACCATTGTTTAATGAACTTGGTTTATTATTCCAGCACCAAGAGCCATGGAGAAATGCAAGAACAGGAGCTAGACTAGTCGTTACTGGTCCCTAACCTGCTCCATCCTTTGTGGTGCGCCCAGTTGACTTAGTAACTAAAGCAAGGATAAGCTGCAGCAGACACAGATGGACAGAGCAGGGTGTTAAAAATATAGTTAATCTGTGTATCATTATGGTTTGTTATATAATATTTCAAGCACAGCAGTGAGATGTCTAAGTATAAATTATGAACAGAAACGATAATGACTAAATTATGCTGCAAGACTTAATTTCTTATATCTTTGCTTGTTGTGTGCTTGCTTAATAACAAGTTAAATAATGTGATTGTCTATTGTAGCTATATATTTTTCGTTTACTTTTCAAATTGTCTTTTTTTTCAGTCCCCCGTTATCATTATGCGATTCCTTGTATTAATCAATTTTCTTATTTTTATAATCATAAAAAATGTATTTACATAGACGTTAGTTTTTGTTTTCGGTCAAGAATCGAGTAGCTAGTACTTGAAATGTTCCCTGAACATGGTGGATGGGGGGACAACATCATGTGCATGTTCATGTAGCATTTGTGCATGCCCATTGTTATAAGTCTTTTAATAATAATTATTATTATATAAAATATTCGATCCACTATATTACCCAAAAAATGTTGATCCACTATCATTTAAAAATGTATTAGCACATCATTAAAATAATTAAACTTTTTATATAATAATTGTAAAAGTTAAATATCTTTAAAAATTTAATAATATATAACTAGATGATAATGTAAAATTGACCAAAATTATATAGATATAGGTCAAGTTCGTTACTAAGAGGAGGGAGGAAATGTACGTGCAAACATAAACTTTTGTTGAAGTTATGTGTGAAGTGTGAACGGAGCTATTAGTATTCCAAAGCATTTATAAGCGTAAATGGTCCCTCATTTTAGTGTCATTTATGGATGGAATTTGGTGATAGCTAGTGGTTGGGTTGATAGAAATTCGATGATGATATTCTTATGTCAATATCATTCATTCCTTTTAGTCATAAATCAATAGTAGAGATTTTTTTAGAGCATATATTTATTGTGTTTTAAAAACATATTAAATTTTTTTGTGTCGTATTAATTGTAACATTAAAAATATATTTAAAATAAAAGACAACGATAACTCATATAATTAATATGATAATATATAATAAGAAAAACTTCTTTCTTTCATAACAGCTAAAATTCTCTCAAGCAATTTCGACCTTCAGCTAAACGATTTGCATAAAACTTTTAAATTGAAATTGATAGAGAAAGTGAGGAGATTATTCTGAACTTTAGTCAAAATAATCAATCAATAAAACAATTAAGGGCTGGATTAAAAATATGCGTTTCCTTTAAGGAGTAATTCTTAAGTGGATACAGATCATTATAAATACTCAATTCATTATTTGATATGTGTAAAGTAGTGGAGACTATTATAAAATTTTACCAATTATTAATAATTCTTTTACACATATTAAATAATAATTTGAATGGCTAAGTGATGACGTGATAAATCGTGCCCACCTAAAAATTTCTCTCCTTTGAGATAGAAACCCAAAAAATCTAGAATTAAAAAAAAAACCCCAAAATATCAGTTTACTTTTATTATTACGGTGGAGAGAGATCATCTGACCTTGGATGGTTACACTAATGAGTCAATGTCACCGTATTAATGATTCTTTAATACCATAATGTTATCTTCTTTTGTTTTGACAATAACTTTGCAAGAAAGATATGCCTATAAAAACATCAAATTGTTGCTTTCAGTTTCTATATAAATTATCAAACGCAAATTATTCCCAAATATTCTGAAATTGTTTTGAAATTACTTGCAATGTCTGTTTGTGCAGGGGAATGCCCTCTGTGTTAGGCTGTAATACAACTGTTGCTTCTCCATTTGCAGAAGCTTGTTCAACTCCATTATAACTGGACAAACTATTTAAGGAAGGAAACTTGATGAATTTCGCTAATTCGATTGTTTTTCTTTTTGCTCTTTGTTATGTGGGGACTGAAAATAACAAGAAACTGTTGACCATTATCTTTTGGTTTGGGGGGCTAGCCACTATACTTTTCTTCATGGGAGCACCGTAGAGATAAGAAATTGCGGTTCGAGGCAAAATTGGATGTCTGCACTTATCTAGTGCTAAATTTGTCAAAATATGTATTTAGAAAGTATATACATGTAAGAATTTAATTTTGATCTACTAGTGTAAAATTTGTTTACACAATTACTCAATTATGTACTTTTTAAAGAGCTTTTTTTTTTTTTTTACATTATTAAAGAAGTATAGACCTTAGACTATGATAACAACTACTTAAAAAGTTAAACTCTTTCAATAGTTTACCAACATGATTGAGTTATAGTACATAAAAAATTTTATACTCACCTGAATCAAAATTTAACTCTAAATAAACACATGTGGTAGAAGTGAAACTGTATACACGAGTATGTAGAAGTGTAGTCCAAAACCAAGTATGTAGAAGGCCAAGCTTTCATTTCCTCTCACCAACTCAGTTGTTGGCGGCTTTTACAGTCCATCGCTTTGGTAAGCGGTGCACCGTGGGCTGGAAAAAGAAGAACAAATAAAAAACTTGCATTTTTAGAGACCGTCGGAGTCGAACAGATATCATGTGACTACTGTTGTACTAGACTCGCTACAAGCCAAGCTAGTGAATTAAAATATATATATATATATATATATATATATAGACCCATGTAATGTACGGAATAGTTATATGAAATGTTAATAAAAATAATTAATTTATATAATTTCAATCAATTTTAATTTTGGACGTGAGTGTTTTTTTTTTACAGACTACAGATTTTTTAGTATCAATTGCATAATTTATGGGTTACAGTCTTACATACTCTAGTTTTTTATACATAATTATAGTTAGTCTAGTGTACTTTATTAGTAATGTAGAAATTCTAACATTATTTATAATTAGTTTAGTGTACCTTTGAATGCTCATTGATAACATCATAGAAAATTATAATGCAAATTTATCTCTTAATCTTTCATCTAGTTTCAAAAAGTATACTAAACTTGCTTTTATAATCAATATTTTATAAAGTATATATCTTTCATCTAGATTAATAAAAATATATTAATAATATTTATATGTAAAATTATATTAAAAAATAATTTTTAAACTTTTCATTCCCGTTATCAAAGGCATACGAAATGGACTTCTAATAGATTATGATATATCTGTAATAAGATATTTTATAAAAATTTGGTGAATACAATGTTGTGTTTTATATTCAATTAATCAAGGGAAATTTTTTTAAAAAAAATTCTCACTCAATGTATCATATAATCCTTTTATTTATCACAATTATCAACTTGACATATAACAGTGCAATATCTCAATCTCCATTTACCCAAATACAACAAAGTGGACATCTTATATACGCATACTTCCATACATACAAATTTTGCTGCATTTCACAATCTGTATTTCTTGCTAGCAAGTTGCACATAATTAAATGATGCACCTAGAGTGTGTTTTGTTTGGATTAAATCATGAGTCCAACAGTTTTTTTTTTTTTTTTCAGTTGTTGCAAATGTTTATCAATGTATATGGCAAAATTAAGAAAAGCTGTTGATGGTTAAAATGGTACGGAAACAGCTTTTTAAAAAGCTATTGATTGAACATTTTTATAAAAATTTCTTGAAATTATTCTTAATAGTGAAATGTAAATATTATTTTGTCTTTTCAAATATTTTTTTTAATCAAATAAATTTTTTAATTATTCTATATCTATTTTGATAATTTAATACATAAAAATAATTTTTTTTATACCATCCAAACGAAACAGATTAGTTTAAAATTATTTTTTAACTAATATATTTAAATGTAAATTTTTTTCTTATAATTAATTATAACAAAAAAAATTTTTATACAATAATTAATTATTAAAATAATCAAAATTTTTCAATTATTCTAAATACGCACTTAACTACCCACAAAATGCCAGGATCAGCACTTAGTAATTAAGCTGCCACCTTCCAAAAATTGTCCAACATAACATCTTCGCATAACCAAACCTAGAAGAGAATTTTCAATACAGCTTTAGAAGTAAAAACAAATATATATATATATATATATATATATATATATATATATATATATATATATATATATATATATATATATATATTGGTTCTAAGTAATCTATGATCAGGTGGTTGCCATTCAGTTTTTGCCCTAATCACATCAAAATTTATATCATGTAATTAACTTCTAGTAAACAAATTTTCACTTAGAAGTTCAGCAATTTTGTCATGCTGGTTTACTTAGTCTTTGACACTAATGTTTAAGAGAGCAATTTGAGTATTCACATTAGCAACTTTTTCATCTGGAGATGGAGGGAGTAGTTTGTGTGGGATATGCCTTTGGAACATGACAACATTTGGAAAGCATAAGAAACAAATTAGATTATCATTAACATCAGATCAAATGCAACATGATATAATCATGAACTCCTCACAGCACACCAACAGAATATGACATAAGGATGCTAGAAGAACAACAATCCATCCTGCAGCATCCCAACATAGTCGAGTCTACCACATATACATAACAGTACCAGCAAAAAAAGAAGGTAAAATAAATTACAGTTCAGAATTTGAATATATGGAAACATGAAAGGCATAAATACCCAATCTCTTCTTTCTAATAACTATGATTAATGTTTCATACCATATTACAATGGTTGCTTTTCTTCACGTGGTTCAACCATAACTCAAATTTGTGTGGAGATGTATTATGGTGGTACTCCATCATTTCACTTGAAGCCTGCTACTTTGTGATGCAAACTCACATTCTCAACAATTGACATCTATAGAGAAGCCAATTTAAAGAGGATATACTAAAGGTAATTATGATAATTGATAAGAAATATGAGAGAAACTTAGGTCCATGGAATTAAACAAAGGTAATCTAAAACTATAAAAAGCCATATTTATGCTTCATTAAGAAAGAAAATCAAAACATGTGAACAACAATACAAACTGTCATTTTCATTAAGATATTTATAAAGCAAGCCACCTCACCAAAGGATTAGCACATATATAAGTTAAAGGATCAAATAGAAAATGATTAAAATTTTATTCAACATCTTTCAAAAATGGTTATACACAAAGCTTAAAACATCTTACTCCACTCCATTAAATCTTGTAAAAGAAATTTTTAAATAGAGCTATATATCTCACTGCCTTGCCATAGATACAAAGTCAACATTTTAGTGGACCATAACCTAATTGCATATGACTTTCTGAGTTGAACAAAATAGATATTTAAGTTTCAATAAGCATAAAATTTAAACTCTAAACAACTCACTTTCAATACAGCTTCACTATTGCCAGGTGGGGCATTTGGGCAAATCATTGTATCAACATTACTTGCTCTCATAACTCCTCTATTCTGTAATTGCTCTGCTACAGTCACAGCTAATTCAACTCTAGAGTAACCACAACCAACATTGGCACACTAATTTGGAAGTCCTTACCAAAGGTCTTTCTGTCTAATGCTGTGAATTTATTGTTTACTTTCTGCCACAAGAACCCCAGCATGTAAAACCAATGAAGTATAAAGATTGCAAGACATAGATTGAATCTATTAGTCCTGAGATATTAAATAATTAATCTACTCTGTGATTGCAAGACATAGATTGAATCTACTCTGTAATGCATCCTCTAGTATTGACAAAGGAAATGCAAATCCTGCTACACCTTGTACAGCATCCAGTTTAGCTTTAGCTCCCAATGCAATAACCAGTCTAGCTGTCCAGCATGAAGAAAAGAAAAAAGTTCAAATCAACGGAAGCAATGCAATACTATGTACAAAACCACCGTCAATGTACTTCATTTAACAGTAAATGGATTCATTTTTCTTTTACATATGATTTAAGCTTAAGCATAGAAAGGAACATTTCAGTATACTACATCATAGGATCCTACCCATAAATCCTAATCAGCATTAGGAAACATGAACTTAAGCATGGTCACCAGGAAAGAACAGATATAATACGTGAGTATCAGGCTGCCAGTTATTTACAAATTGAAGAAACTAAAACTGTAGTTCAACACTTTCAAAAGGTTCCATTATTAAACTGTTCATGATCACAAAAAACAACTTATAAAGAAATGGATTAGAGATAAATTAGGCCCACCATTTGGTAAAGGTTTAAAAAAAAAACTGAATTAAGGACTTTAGTTTCCAAGGCATTTTTATGTATTCTTTCTGTAAGTTTCCTCATGGTCACAGAGAAATTAAGACCGCCACAATCCTAGAAAACTTCGTTGAGGAAAAAATAATGAAGTCATTGAACTACTACAGCATCTAATAAGGAAATAGAATTCAGAAATTAGTAGTAAACACCCAAGTACATTGATATATCATAAAAAGCCAACATCTAAAATATTAGCTATGGACTCAACAAATCGTGATTAATAGTAAACACCAATCATATTAATATATCATAAAAAACCAAGGTAAACAAGAAGAATAGAGCAAGGAAGAAGTTGATATTGCCACCTTATTATACAACATGTTGATATAAACAATTAAACATAATAAGTTGCTTAATAGTATCAACAAATGGATCAACATTAGGGATTGCCTTCGCAATGCCTGAATTAACATACCGGTTCTCTCATTGGCCGGTTTTGTGGGTTAAAAAGATCAGACTTATAATCGGTTCATCAATTTTTTCGGTCAAACTAATCACTCTAGTCCAATTTTTTCAACACTGTTAAATACTCACCAAAGTGATTTTATTTATACCGATTTATTGCATCCATTTTCAAAATAGTTCCTAATTATTGCATATAATCGCTTGTCTAAAAGGGGTTATTATGTGTATTAATTTAGAATGATATAGATGCATTTGCATATTAGGGAATCCGTGGACTGGGGGAATGTTTGGAAAATATTCCTTAACCTATATGTGTAATGATAATGATGTTGGTCGACAGATTCCCCAGTCTACTAATTTATTCATGTCATTCTAAATTAATGCACACAATAATTCCCTTTGGGCATGCGATTGTATGCAATAACTCAGAACTATTCTTAAACAAGCGCTATCAATCAGATAAAAATACTTTGGTGAGTGTATACTCATACCAATCCATAGAACCTATAAATAGAATCTTGAATTACCTTAATGATAACTCTATTTAATGTAGTTATTTGTGCCCTATATTTGTACTATAAATAATACTTAGTCCTTGTTTACGATGCATATATGGAAGGTTTTTGGTTTATATTTGTCAAATTCTAATTTGGATATATTCTTATATATTTTTGAGCAAATTGTGCATATTTTATAAGTGATTAAGTGGATTTGTAATTATGATTAACTTGGTGATTTCTCTATTATAGGAAGGGCTCCAAATAAGTTGAAATTTGGAGGATTTGGATAAAAAGTAGAAGAGAAAGCCAAATTTGCATATCAGCAGCTCATGTCGCGACGTAGTCATATCAATGTCGCGGCGTAGTGCATTCCCCTGCTACATATTGAAGACCCGAGGCTAGAGCGTCACGATGCAAAGGAGTGGATGTCGCGGCGTTGATGACCTAAATTGAACACGCACTGCGGCGTAGGCATGTTAATGCCGCGGCGTGACTCTGTTTCCTGAACCTATAAATACTATTTTATTAGTTTTGGTCGAGAGAGGTTTCTTAGGTTAGAGAAGTTGCGGCTAGTTTTCACATTTGGGACTGAGAGGAAGCTAGGGGAGCTAAGGTTGGAGGCCATCTTCCTCATGGAGGAGGATTCAAGCATCAAAGATCACATCAATGAGCTTCCTTCTCTTTTTCCTCTTCTTCCTTCTCTCCTTTGTATCTTGAACATGGTTTTTGATGTATATTTTCGTGTTCATTGAGTAGCTCAGCTGTATTAGGGATTACTTTGAATCATTTTATGAATATTGATGATTTTGTACTTCTTTGAGTTTATATTGATGTTTAGTTTTGTTCAATCATATAGATCTTAATGCTCTTGATTGTATTAACTTTTAAGTGATTTGTTAAAATCTAATAAACCTAGACATAGGAATTTAGATTTGAGATCCTATGTATGGTTGATGCATGTTCAATTTTATTCAATTGGCGTGGATAAATTAATTCACTAATAAGATAGAAATATATCTCTTAGTCATGCATAACATGTGTTTGAGAATAGATCTTAATGAGTGGATTTTGTGCTAACTCTTATAAAAACATAGTTAGTTGGGGAAATGAAGCATGGTTGATTGACCTAGATATAAACTTTTAACTAAATTAGATTCTTAAGCTAACTAAACAATTCATCAATGTTGCTTGTAAGGGTTGCATGTTATCAGTTGAAGTAAGGGGTAAAGAAGGATTCCCTAATCTCTATCCATTATCTTTATTTTCTATTTATTACTTTTTAGTCTTTAGTTTATATGTTTTTCCCTATTTTTTATGTTCTTGAATAGAATTACTTAAGTTATTAGTTGATATTTAGCTTTAGAAGTATCCTTATCCTCGTGAGAACGATCTCTACTCTTCATTATATTACTTGTTCGATTTGTGCACTTGCAGCCTATTAAGGGATAAACAAGTTTTTGACGCCATTGTCGGGGATAACAATTTATTTCTATATTGTTAATATTAACAATGAGTTTAGGTAGTTCTAATTCAAGTTTTGTATAGTTCATTTTCATTTAAGTTTTCATTCTATTTTGTTTTAGGTATAATAATAATGGCGGATGACTATAATCATACAAGGTCCTTACAGGACTTCATGACTCCTCAAAAGGAAAACCTTCAATCAAGTTTAAGAACACCACTCATCCGCATAAATGATTTTGATAAAGTCTTGTCGGGACTGTAAATCAGGCCCTTTTTGGGAGGGAACCTAAGTTTATGTTTTTGTCTTAAATAAGTAGTATGTTGATTTTGTAGTTTTATTATATTTCTGTTATAAATAATGTAATTTAACCTTTTGAACAAGTTTTGCAGGTGCTGGAGACTCAAAGGAAGCAGACTTAGCAACAAAACTGTGTTTGCTGCATAATTTTGCAGGCTGACCTCCCATGCCGTAGCGCAAGACACTTCATGTCGCGGTGCAAGAGTGATTTTTCTGCAGAATTCTATAGATGAGTTACACGCCGTAGTGCAGGCACGTCCATGTCGCGGCGTTATGCTCTGTTTTGTACATATTTCTTTTATTTTTCATATTATTTCATATTTTAGTATGCTCAGACTAATAGTGTGCATATTTTTTATAAGTTTAGGTACCCTATACACTAAGTATAGTGAAGAAGTTGTCTCACTTTGATTTGGGGGAGTATCATTACATGTTTTGGATATATAATGTGGAATGTATAACATGTGATAATATTTACTATATGCAGCAATGATAGTCATCATGTTATCATGTTGTTATATTGCTTTGGCTATTACTGATGGGGTTTGTGATAGCAAATTATTGGTCCTTTCATAAGATAAAAACTTGTTTTCTTGACCAAAAACTTGTTAACCCGTTTGTTTACCGTAAGTGTACGGGTCATTCAAGTAATACAGATACAGAGTAAGAGATTGTTCCCACGAGGATGAGATTGGCTTTCTAATACTAAATATTAACTAATAGCTTAGCTATTTCTATTCAAGAACATATATAATAGAGGAAAGTACAGTAAAACTAATCTAGAGACATAAAAGCGATAAATGAAAGTAAAGATAATGGTTTAGAGATTTAGGGAATCTTTTTTCACCTCATACTTCAATTAATGATATACAATTCTTATCAGCAACATTATTGAATAGTTAAGTTAGCTTGAGAATCTACTTTAATTAAAAGCCTATGTCTAGGTCAATTAACCATAATTTTATTTACCTAACTCACTATGATTCCATGAGAACTAGTGTAAACTCCACTCATTAAGATCTATTTTCAAACACTCGCTATGCATAGATAAGAGGTATATTTCTATCTCATTAGCGAATCAACTTATCCAAGTTAATTGAATGAAATCGAACATGCATAAACCATATGTATGATCTAAAATACAAATTTCTATGTCTAGGTTCATCAGATTTCATCAAATCATTTAAAAGCTGATCAAACAATCAAGAGCATTAAAATCCATATGATTAAACAGAACTAAACATCAATATATACTCAAAGTACTACATAAATATCAATATTTATATAAGGATTCTAAGTAATCCCTAAATACAGCTCTGCTAATCATTGAACACGAAAATACACATAAAAATAGTGTTCAAGAGATAATGAAGAGAAGGGAAAGCATAGGGAGAAGGAAGAAAGCTCGTGGATATCATCTTTGAAGCTTGAATCTCTATCCATGAAGAAGATGGCCTCCAACCTTGGCTTATCTAGCCTCCTTAGCCTCCAAAACGTGAATTCCAGCTGCAACTTCTCTAAAACCTAAAAACTTTCTCTTTAAAATCGAATAAAACAGTATTTATAGGTTCAGAAAATAAAGTCACGCCGCGGCATTAACATGCCTACGCTACGGCGCGTGTACATTTAGGTCACCAACTTCGCGGCATTACATCATTGTGCCACGGCGTTCAAATTTCATAGCTCTCTATCTGGATGCAGGGGATGCATCACGCCGCGGTATTGATATGCCTGCGTCGCAACGTTGAAGTGTTAGTCTTCAATTTGGCTTTCTCTTCCCATTTTGCTCAAATGCTCCATATATCATCTTGTATGGAGCCCTTCCTATGATAGAGAAATCACTAAATCAATAACAGTTACAAATCTACTTAATCAATCAAATAATACACACAATTTGCTCAATATCATAATAGAAGGTACCAGAATTGAATATTATAAATATAAGCATAAAACCTTCCAAACATGCATAATATCAAAGACTTAAGCAATCAATAAAGCACAGCTATGGGGCACCAATAACTACATTTCATAAAGTTATCAGTTTGCGTAAAATTATTTTCAATTTTTAACATTATGCACAGATGTTATGCATGCTTGAATTGAAAAAGTTAGATCTATTTGAATGCATGATATGTTACAAATTGCTGGTGTTGTTTTGGTTGTCCAATGATATAAAAGGTTGTTATTTGCCCTTTTTTCAGTGAAACCATTTGTGATCATGAAGCATGTGAAACAATTTAGTCATTTTTATGTATGATTTACATCTCACTTATATGCACGTGTAACTTTGAAAATGATAAGAGTGCATGTCTAGAGAAAGTTTATGGATGTACATGTAGAGTTTCGATTATCCTCGAAATTATTTTTTAAACTCTCTTGATGCGAAATCCTAGATTATGCATGGTTGAGGAAATGATTAGGACATTGTTTAGATCGATTGAACTTTAAAAGCTTACCCTGATATGATGATATCCATAAGTCCCCTTTTGAAGCTTTATAAATGTTTGGCTTTATTTGTTTTTCACCATCATTGTATTCGTTAACCTGTTAAACATTCTAATGCATGTGAAAGCATTGCATTTTCTTCCTACCTTCATTGTTTGTTGAGTACATAATATGTTATTTCTTGAAGTGAGTCTAATGATTAGGGGTATTAATGCATATTCAATACAAAATGAGTCTGAAGGAATCAGATGCAGTCAAAGAAAAAACATTGCTTTGCAAAATAAAAGAAAAAAGAAAAGAAAAAAAAAGAAAGAAAGAAAAGAGTAAGAAAAGAAAAGCAAAAGAAAATAAAAGTATGAAAGTATTGAATGGTTCTGGAAAATTTTCTTCTTTCACTGTTGAATACCCTGCTAATATCAATTGGAGGCTCAAATCTTGAAATACCATGTTATGTTTCTCAATGTTTGTAGTGTATCTTTTTCATTTCTTTTTTTATGTCCATTACCGTTGGCCTTACATTACAAGCTGTTAAAATTCCTTTTGATCCTCAATTGTGTGTGATTTACATTAATGGAGAGAGAGTTTAGGATCAATTTTTTTGGATCTTATGATTCATATACATGTATACTCATAAACTTATCCGGATGTGTATGACTTGATTAGGAGAAGTTTATCTTACATGTTTGTGAAAAATGTGAATTGCATAGAAGGATGTTGCATTGCTAGCATGTTAAGGATTGTGTATGTGTGGAGCTGATTATGAGATATTAGTACTTTTTAAGGGCTATACAATCATTATTCACTAATTGTGATTTAAAAGGAAAATTGAAATTTTATTAGATGCTGAATGAATGTTAAGCATATTTACTTAGTTATACTTTGTTTTGCTCGAGAACTAGCAAAAATGTAGGTTTTGGGTATGATAACTTCATTTAATGTAGTTATTTGTGTCCTCTATTTGTGTTATAAATAATGCTTAGTTCTTGTTTACAATGCATATATGTAGGGGTGTCCAGCGGGTCGGATTGACCCATGAACTCGCGAGTTTCAACCTAACCCAACCCATAAAATGCGGGTTAGATTGGGTTCGCGGGTTGGGTCGGGTTGAAAAATGTTCAACCCATAGTGTGTGGGTCGGGTAACGAGTTGGAACATTTCCAACCCGCACAACCCAACCCACTCACGACCCTTTTTTTTTTGCAAAATTAATTTTCACTCACCTCCAATCTGTAATACTCACTCCCATTATTAAATTTTTGAATATTTTTTATGATGCTACTCTTACTTTTTCTGGATCATTGCATGTTATTTCAAATACTTTCTTCCATAAATTATGTGACATCAATAAGTTTATAAAGAAGTAGATTGGATGGAATAATCCAATTTTGAAGGAGATGATCATTTTCATGAAAATGAAGTTAGATAAATATTGGGATGACATTGATAGTCCTCTAAATTACTTATTGCTTGTGGCTATTATCCTTGATCCAAGGTTTAAAATGGATTATGTTGAGTTTTCCTTGGAAAAGATGTATGGCTTAGAATTAAGTGTGAAAATTATGAAGAGGTTGGACAATGTTATGAGGACATTGTTTGAACATTATCAACAAATACATCTTGTTCCTCTTGATGCTTGTGATTCTAGTTACATGTCATCTGATGTTTCTTCCTCTACACATGATGATGATATTGAAGATGATAATGATAGTTATAAATCTGAGTTTAGATTGAAAGTGAAGAAAAAATAACATATGGTAAAAAAGAATGAGCTTGAGAGGTACAAGGAGGATGATGTGGAGGATGATGTTGATGGCTTTGATATTCTTACATGGTGGAGAGAAAAGACCAAGAAATATCATGTTCTTTCATTCATTGCTAAGGATATCTTAGTAATTCTTGTTTCTACAATTTCATCTGTATCAGCATTTAGTACAGGAGGACGAGTTCTTAACCTTTTTTGTAGTTCTTTGCAACCTACCACTGTTGAGGCATTGATTTGTGCTCAAAATTAGTTGAAGACTCCTAAGAAACCCATAGATTTATGGGTTCAGATGGATGATATTGAAAAGCTTGAAGCTGGTAGTGTATTATATAGAACTTATTCAATTTGTTTAATAAATTATTAATTGTCTATTACTAATTGTTAATATTTTTTTAGTATGTTAGATATGTCAGCTGTTAGAGAAGAAATTGTGGGTCTTAAACATTGATTCTTTTAGCTGTTTGCAGTTTAATGATTGGCTTTCTAATTCTTATGAACTTATTATTTCATTGTTGAGTTTAAATTTGTATGTAATTTGACAATTGTCTCACACAAACAGATTCAGTTCCCCTCCTCACATGTCCAGTTTCGAACAAGAATACCCAGCAAAATACATCTACATTCTTCAGAAATCAACTGACTTGATTATTATATCAGCATTTTCTTGGACTTATTACAAGCTCTGCATTGGGTCTGTCGTTGTTCTCTATCTAGATGACGAAATTTAGTGTTACGTGTAAGTTTGTAACCCTTTGCCAACCAAATAGATCAGCAAACAAACAAATAAAGACCACGAGTTAAAAGATGAAAAGTTTACCCGCTCTTTGGCAATGCCTGGGGGCTTACCTATGAGTCTATAACAGATGAGGAGAAAAAGGGAATCACATGTATAAATTCAAAATGCCTTCCCTACGAAGAGGATGTTTTTGATAGATATTATGGAAAACTAGATATCAGTTGAAATATGCCTCTTTAAACTCGCTGCATATCTTAATCAATGTCAACATCAATAAACCTTGAAAACAGCAGCAAGAACAAAATTACACAAAATTTAACTGAAATTTCTCTTAAGTTAACAAAGCATAAATTGGCCTCAAATTAGGTTATATCCTTCTTGACATATAAGTAAACCATTCCAAAATCAACGGCAAAGGGCTGAAGGCAAGCTTCATTTCATGACGGTAAACCAGTAGACAGTCTCTCACTGATCATCATGACTTTTCTGGTCCAAAACATAGTGCAAGCAATGCCCTCTATGTAATACTTTTTATCAAGAGTAGGGTGGACAACATAAACCACAATGTGACAAAATAGAGTATACTATTGCGAGATTTAGCAATCAATTTCAAACTGGAATTCACTAGAAAGGGCTAATCAGATAGTGAAAACGTGTAAATGTGGGATGATGCGTGTATATATATGTATATATAGCATTATTCTTAAAAAAATGTTGTCATTGACAGCTAAAGTGATAGTAAGTTTCTACTAAGAAAAAAAGGGCTACTCCCATTTCATAGGGGCATATCAAACCAAACGAGTTGTAATCACTTTGACTATTCACATTTCACTTTAACTCATTTATACTTCATAAATTTTAATCACTTTTCCTATAGATAAAGGTAATTTTTCATTTTTTACTAAACAGATAACGGAAGTTATAAACATTTTTGTTCCTTTTTATTTCCAACTCAATCAAGCAATAGCCTCGGTTTGTTCTCAAAAGGAGCAACATCACTACAAAACAATGACTGGTATTATGCTCAATGTTTTATGAGTAGTTGTATGTCTTGTTTAACCTTAATTTATTATCTTTTTTGAGAGAAATTCTTGCCTAAACCATAGACACTTAGTTGGGTGTATTAGACCAATCATGATTTAGTATTTTTATAGATAATTGTATTATACAATTAATTTTATAAAAATTAATAAAAATACTAAGTCTTGATTAGTCTGGTGCACCGAATTATGGTGTCTATAGTTTAAGTAAGAATTTCTCCTTTTAAAGTTGAAAATAAGAAAATGAACAAAATTTGCTAACTCAAACTAACTGAAACGTTGCTTAAATAACATAATTTCCATAGCCAAATAACATAACTACATATGCCTGTTTATTTTAGGGTTCTCACCACCTCAAACGCCAGTTTGACCAAAGCTTGAAAAGCCTACTTCACTCGTAATTGTCTCATAAAGTGTGTGAAACGGATGTTTGAATTGAGAGAATCTCAAATATACAGTTTAACAGCTTGCTGGAATTCTTCCAAAAGTTTAACAAATTCTAAACCTTCTATGTCCCGGCATTCAGAATCCGAAGTTCCAGTAATCAAGCTATCAACAGCCTTACTTGGCAATCTTGTGAAGAAGTTAAGAGCTAGAGAGGGCAATTTGCTTCTGAACCTTGGTGGCCTCAACCAGTACAATCCCAACAGAGCCACCACAACCCGAATGGACACAGCATAGAAACCAATAGCAGAAACCAAGCAGAACACCAAAAACAAGAAAGTAGCTCGTGGATCTCTCCCACTTAGCAGCTCTAGGAATCTGTCCTCTACTGTTACCAAATCTCCCATCGTTGTTTGAAACCTCCCTGACACACTCCTCAGCCTGTCATACCTCATCCTAACAATGTCAGCACTGCGACTTGTAGGGAAAGTATCAAATTCCTCGTCAAGTTCGTCAATGTGAACACTATCAACATGTGAAAGTCTGGTATCCAAGTGAGAAGGGTACCGCGGTCGATACCTATAGTTCCAAAGCCCCACAAACGCCATGTAGCACAAAATGGCGGGGATGATGAACTCAGGAAGCATCACCAGCGTGAGAAAAATGATCAGGAACAATGCTGATGACAGTGGATTCTGCCAATTGCGGATTGCTTCCAGCCACCTTACCATGGCAATAAGGCCCGAGAGGACGGCCATTACCCTCAAGAAGTTAGCTTTGCTCCTCCTCATGCTCCACATAAGTGAATCTTGATAAAGCATGTACTCCACTACCTCCCTGCATAATGGTGGCTCTACTCTACTCAGCCTTGATGCTACCACGTTCATGGCCTGGGACCTTATGCTGACTAGTTGATCCTCACTGAAGGGATGCACATAATGCATCTTGGGCCGCAATGGCAATATGTATTTATGCAGCATGTCAGTCACATTGACACATGAAAACCTCACAGCTAAGTGAAGTTCCCCCATTCTCTTGACCCCAGATGGGAGAAGCATCAGCAGAGGGTAAGAGTGAGAGTAAACTCTATTAGTTTCAAGTGTGGACAATCTGATTTTAATTTTCCCAATCCGGCAATCACAAGCTCCAGCGTTGTTGGTGGTGTTCTTATCGATCCTACAGTTGTGAAAAACCCCAATAGTCACAACAGTGCAGGGATCATAAACTTCCCAAGCGTATTGTTCATTCCACCTTGGTGACAAGCTATTAGTCACAGTGCGAGTTCGAACCCATTTTTGCCCATACTTAGCAATACAATAGGTATCAGTTGCACCTATTTCACTGTCTTTTATAAGCCCTGTGGCACTCAAGATTCCCATATCAAGCACACCAATGTGAGGCTTCCAGATCCCCTTGTCAGTGGGCCTAACATCACTGCTATACATTATGCCCTCGTCAAGCACATCGTACCCTCCATCAAATGAGACTCGCAGGTGAATCCGAGAAATGATTAGTTTGTTATTATCACCTGCATTGCCAAAGTGGCTGTCAAGGTCGAACCACGTTGAAGTAACTGGTTTTTCATCAGCTCGCTTCTCTATTTCGGCCGCTCGAAGAACCACTCTGCCCACAACCTCGTCTCTCCCTGGCCCAACTTGATCTTCAACCGAAACCACCAAATCATCTTCAAAGGGCTCTACAACCACAAAAAACAACTCCTCATTCCAGTAAGGATCGGAGAACCTTCGGGTGGCACTGGGAGCAGCATTTCCAGTCTTCTGACATTGATTTCCCACCTGAACTTTGGCTGAAAACTTAGGGAACCTCACCACTTCTGACCCTTTGTGCCCTGGCATGATGTATTGTGCTTCAATAATTGAGATTCTCAGATACCATAGCTTTGGGGAAAGGTAAACCTTTGACTTCATGGAGCTAAGCCCATCAAAATGCACATTTACAGCACTGGAATTATATACCTCTGCAAATGCCTCATCGGCCTGAGTTCCAAACCATATAGATACCATTAGCTCCCCAGTTTTGGCATTGTCACCCTTCTTGTCCTCCATTCTGTACCACTGTGGTTCCAACTGACTATCCGGTGGTACTCTGCGAGGAACCTCGCTCAAATCAAACCAAACTCGACCGATGTAGTTTTCTTTGTTGCTTTTTTTGACAAAGATTTTCACCGTTGATGACTGTATGCGATGTTTGGAGAATGCAAAGACCTGATCCCATTCTGCATTACTCAAGGCAGCCCTCCTTGTGGTTCGTCTGTAATTCCCAAGCTTCACTTCAGCAAACAAGTCAGCCGCACCAAATAATGCCACGTCTCGTGCTTTCACAACTCTGACATAAAGAAAGTGCATTTCCTCCACGAGATCCCAGGTTGAACTGGTTTTATCCTTCTTCAAGGACTCACCTCCGAGTTCAGGCGAAATTTGTTTGAGATAGAAGTCAGTGGACCCACTCGGGTCGAGACTCAGTCCAGCACCACCAGAAGCCGCAGTTCCACCAGCAAGCACGAGTGAAATAGCAGGACTAAGGCCATTTGTGATAACAGGAGGCTTATTTTCACTTGGGTTTGGCTCCATAGCCTTTGACTAGTTCTGAATCTGTTCTCCTTCAACCAAAACAACTTTGTAGTTTGTGCCTACACTGTTACTTCAGATACTAACTGAATATTCGCGGTCAAATGATGGTATAAACTGACTCCTGAAGAATTTGATTCACCAAGATGCAACATGAACAGTCAGATGAGAACTCCATCAATGTCAACGCACAGATGCTTACAGTTCTTCTCCCTCTTCAACTTAGCTTTAACACAAAATTGGCCCATAAAAAGATAATCCACATGACTTGAGAGAGAAAAAAGGTCACGACCAAATAAACCAATTCTGAAGTTTCTAGCCAAGCAGAATTTCCAGAATTGCATGGAATGGACTTGAGTTTTATATCATATTTGATTTGATGTTAAATTAAAAGAATAATCACAATAATATGCTAATGGAAAAGGGATGACAGAAAATAACACGGGAGAATAGTAAAAATTAACTAACAACACACCAAGTTGTTATAAAACAAAAGATGGTATAAAATTCAAAACAGAATCAATCACAAAGCACACAGTGCCAACAACACTCAAGTGAAAATGAACTTGGTAATGGCAAGAAAAACTGAACCTTAAAGAGAGAAGAGATCACCCTTCCTATTCTGATACCCAGTTTGAGAGCTAGTGGCAGTAAACACGGATCCCAATCACGAGCCCAGACGTCTTTTCAGCAACGATGTCGAACAAAATTGAAGCTGAATGGATCAGGAGTACGGACAATCGTTGAAGAGAATTATAGAAGGTTGCTTCCATTGAATCGAATTGAACCCACCTTAATGCAGGCTTTAGTCAAAGCAATCATGAAAGTTGACTGAAACTTCCATGCTAGCTAATACTAATAGTCGACTTGATTTGCCTCACTGTAGCATCGACTCGTTGACGCGAGCGACCCGGGTCGCGGCCGCGTTAATTTTGTTCTTAACAGTGTTACACATTAAACTTAGGAAAAACATACTTCCACGTCATCTTTTATGATATATCTTTTTTTCACATCTTTTTTGAAAGAAAAATGATGTTATGAAATTATTTTTTATTTTTTTATATGTTAATAAAAATTATGTTTCATATTTTTTTAAAAAAATTATTAAATAATAAATATTAATATATATGATATATATTAAAATATTATAAATTTTTAATTTTATAAAAAATAATATTAATAAATTATAATATTTTTAATTTTATAATTATATATATATATATTAAATTTTTTAATTTAATTAGATATTAATATATATATGCATCTTATAATTTTTTAAATTTAATGGGTCCGTATTTTATAGAGTAAAAGTAGTCGTAGGTTTTGCTTTTCCTGTAAACATATTCAATGGCTATGACATTTGAGGTCTTTGTCACTTGAGAGCCAAATAGATGTGTTAGAATTGTCTCGAATTACCGTTGTAATTGAGGTCACTGTTGAACTCCATTTTATTTTATTTGCTATTGGCCAACTTAAATATCGTGAGCTAAAGTTCACTCAACATTTTGTATCATTGATACTTATCTAATTTGTCCCTATGTATTTCTCAGGTGTTATAACAAATCAACCAAAAAAACAAAAAAACAAAGGCTTTCTAAAAGGTGAAGATGGCTGTTTTAGGATGCTAGCACAAACTTTGACACAAGCATGCTTTGATTGTTACTTTCTCATCAAAATACCAAATTCGAGCATGGCAATGTGCTGTGCCTTTTTTTTTAAGAAAAAAAAATGATATAATGCAACATGGCACATGTTTTATGCAAGGAAGTAAGATTTTAATTATATATATATAGGATCTTATATATAGTGTTTATATGAGAGAAAGTATTTCTTACTATGGATCTTTATGAATGGTCAAGATTAAAACATAAATACATGTGACTTTTTAAGTGATCACATGATAACTTTTAATCTTGTATATGGTAGTATGATCAAGATTTACTCCTCTCATCCTCTCATAATAAAAACTCCTCTCATCTCATAATAAAAACTCTTACTCACTAGATATGTCCTTATATATATATATATATATATATATTGAACGAAGTTTAGAGGGATACTTAAGTAGATAGTTGAAGGTAATACGGCAATAGCAGCAAATATACGAGGGAGTGGATATCTGCAAAAAGTACTCTCACGCTCAAGTTAAGTCGTGCACAATGATGATATTGCATAAAATTGGATTAGATGCATACTTTTGAGACATTACAAATTATTTATAGGAGCGTCTTGGGTATAAGAATCGTAATTCAATCTGAATTGAACCCTACTATTTAAGATCATAATTTAGGAAATAGTTATCTCTTATAATTAATTTTTTTATTTATGTGAGATGTAATTAGTATTCATATCTATCAAAGATTTTGTGAGGGATTAGTACCTCATAAATAGGCATATGTACTTATCAAGATAGCGCATAATAATATCTGAATAATATTCTGGTAGGCCGAGTTGCTTCTGATCCGCTGACCCATAACTTAGTCTAGAACAGTTGCCCCTAGCTTGACGCTTAGATGAGACAGCTAAGTGTAAAGATATTCAAGTTAAGTAGGAGCACACGACATGCAGAAGACAAAGGAATCTAAGTCATAATATAAATGCAGGATCTCGCGATGCTTTTTTTCAAAAGGTCGAGATTTGTGATGTGTCATAATATGCCCCCGGGGTTAATGAGTAAGGTCGGGATCCAAAGTGGATTACTTTGCTTAAGATATCATACCATTACCCGGAATACGTAGTAGGTTGACCGATGTAGAGTTGTTCATGGGGTCTGTCTAAGTCAAGTGTAATTCAGTTTGGAATCGAGATTTGTGTTATGATTTTACCATAATGCCTTGACGAAAGCCCGTGATCCGGCTTAGGTGTCCTTATGAAACGTCACGAGTAGTTTTAATTTCGAATGTTATTAGCATTGTCCTTTCAGTTGCTTTTGTTCAGAAACAGTACGCCACGTGGTTGAAGAATAGTGAAAGCCGCCATTTGGGATTCATTACGTTATGATTAATCATTTTCAATTTTCAAAAAGAAGGTGTCATGATTAGCCATTTTCAATTTTAAAAATAAAGAAACACTTTTGCCCCTATTCATGACAACTGTTGGAGAGGTTTTCCTCACTTATAAATAGAAGTGGGGGTTTTCCCTTCCCACTTTTCGCCTTCTCTCACATTTTCTACTTTATTCTCCAGTGAAGTAAGGTGATTTTCGATGAGTACTCGCAACGTTTATTAGTGGTTTTAAGCCCTTTTCAAGCTTTTTTTCAACTTTTTTCACCGTTCAAACTCAAGGTACTCTCCTTTTCCACCCTTTTCCTTTATGAAACACCATTTAGTGAGGAAAAATGTCAACGAGTGAAGAAACAATACAAAATAGTGGTGTGTCAGTAGAGATTCCGAGTTTTCCGTCATCCCCACTGCCTCAGCCATAACGAAGGCTTTAATCCCACGATGTGGACTCTAATGGTAGTCCAAGTTTGCTAACCACGGTGAGGATCTTGGAAGCAATTAGGAAAGCAGATCGTGCTAGAGAGCTGGCAAAGCAAGGTTCAGCTCGACCACTCTCTGAACTCATACTAGAATTAGGAAATCTAGTGAATCATTTTCTGAATCTAACATGAGTGCAGCCTCTATAGGTTACATTATGGGTCGAACTCAGAGAGTGGCACCATTAGAGCAAAGAAATCTCGTCTTTCCTCGTGCCGTCAACCTATATCAATGAGTTGATCAAGGTGTCCTGGCACTCTGTTCAATGTCGTAAGTGCCACGGACACTTATGAAAAGCAACAATATCTCCAACTAACCACAAATGAGCTGAGGGATAGGGAGTATGCCATCTGCTATCTGCTTGAGGAAGAAAGAGTTTATTCCGTGCAGACAGAAGTCTCTCATTTTATGTATATGTACGAGGCACTCTTCACGAGGATTAGTGTCCAGATTCCATTCACCGACTTCAAGATCGGTGTCCTGAACCGTCTGCGTGTAAGCACCAACTTAACTTCACCCAAATGCATAGGGGTTGGTCTGGGCATTCGAACTCGTATGTCAGGTTTTTGAGTGGCCTTACTGATAACTACATAAAATGCAGTTATTGGTGCCTTATCTCTGTGCAATAAAGAATGCTTAGTCCTTTTATACAATGCATATTTGGAAAATTTTGTGCTGATATTTGTCATATTCTAATTTGGATGTTGTCCTATGTATTTTTGTGCAAATTGTGTGTATTTGATATAAGATTAAGTGAATTTGTATTTGTTTCTGATTTGGTACTTTCTCTATATTAGGAAGGGCTCCAAACAAGCTAAAATGAGGAGCATTGGAGTCAAAAGTGCAAGAGAAAGTCAAATCTGCATCTTAGCAGGCAACGCCGCGACGTGGGCTAATGAATGTCGCGACGTGGTGCATCCCCTACATCAGTATTGAAGACCCGTGGCTTGGGCGCCACGATATTGAGATTCAATGCCTCGGGCGTTAGTGACCTAACAATTTGTGTGCCGCGACGTGGCAAGGTTGGAGCCGCGGCGTCCCCTTTTTTTTGCAGCTATAAATAGCTTTTATTAGATTTTAGGTTAAGAGTTTTTAGGTTTTAGAGAAAGCTATGACTATGTTTTGTATTTTGGAGGCTAAGGAGCTTAGAGGAGCCAAAGATGGAGGTCATATTCTTCATGAAAGGAGATTCAAGCTTCAAGGATGATATCTATGAGCTTATTCCTTTCTCCCTATGTTTTCTCTTGTTTTCCTTATCTTTTGAGCATAGTTTTTGAGTTGTAATTTTCGTGTTCATGGATTAGCTGAGCTGTATTTAGGATTACTTTGGATCATTTATATGATTATTAATGAGTTTGTTATCTTTGGAGTATATATTGATGTTTAGTTATGTTCAATCATATGGTTCTTAATGCTTTTGAAGGTTTGATCAGTTTTTGAATGATTTGTTGAAATCTGATGAATCTAGACATAGGAATTTGGATCTTAGATCATACGTATAAGTGATACATGTTCGATGAGTTTACTTACCTTGGATGAGTTGATTCGCTAACTGGATAAAAATATATCTTTTAATCATGTATAGTGTGTAATTGAGAATAGATCGTTCATGAGTAGAGTTTGCACTAGTTCTCATGGAAACATAGTGAATTAGGTAGATGAAATTATGATTGATTGACTTAGACAAAGGATTTTAACTAAATCAGATTCTCAAGCTAACTTATCAATTCATTTATATTACTTATAAGGATTGCATGTCATTAGCATGAAATAGGAGGTGAAGAATGATTCCTTAGATCTCTAAACCATTATCTTTATTGCTTTGTAGTTTAGATTTAATTTATTTATGCTTTCTATATTTTTATGTTCTTGAATAGAAATAGCTAAGCAATTGGCTGATACTTAGTTATGAAAGCCAATGTCCTCGTGGGAACGAACTTTGTTTATTACTGTATTACTTGAATGATATGTGCACTTGCGGTAAGCAAAAGGTCTACCACTTACTCAATTAGATCATTATTCTTCCTCTTCATTCAGTTCTTGCCCTCCGAGAATAGTCACCAAAAGGGATGGGTCACTTTGCGGGTGTAAGCCGGACACAAAGTTTTCAAATCGTACCAAGAGTTCTTCAAGAATTTTAAGCAAGACTTCTTTAGAATAGAGGGGGCTCTGGGGTCTACTTTTTTTTATTTATTATCCTGGAAGGCCATCCCCGTCTCTACTTATACTAGACTCAGGCCGTTTGGGAGCATAGGATTGAAGAGATTGAAACTCTAGTGTCTGAGCTCCTTGAAGACGAAGCTAAAGCCCTTCATTTTCTTATTTAGTGGGCCAACACGAAGGGGTCTACATATTGTAAAGAAGTCCTTGAGGAGCCCACCGATTCAATCAAAGCATTGTTAGTATCTTATCTTGTACATATATGTTTTTACTATATTTAAAAAAATTTCTAAGTGTTGTAAAACTTATTTTCTTCTTACAGAAAGCATGACGCCCCCAATTGGACTTGAACCTCTCGCCCAGCTCTTGGCAGCTAAAAGAGCTGGAGCATCTGGATCCTAAGCCTCGTTGACTAGAGCTGTCAAAATGAGTCGAGCCTGATGGGCCAGCCCGAATAGCCCGACAAAATGGATGGACTGAGCTAGTAAATGTCAACTCAAAATTAAAAATAACTCAAATGGGCTGGTCCAAATGGGATGACCTGCAATGGGCTGGGCCATTCTGGCTTGTTTACATTAAAAAGAGGCAGGTTGGGCTGACAAAATGCTAGCTTGAAACTTACATGGCCCCAAGTGGCCCGGCCCAAAAATGACCTGACCCTAAGTGGGGCTGGCCTGTTTTGACAGCTCTATCGACGGCTACCCTAAGGGTGACCATAGCAGTTCCTCTGCCTCCATTTGAGGTTCAAGAGGCTGATCCCGGTTCTCTTGTACAACCTCTACGAACTTGGAAGAGGAGAGTTGAGAACATAAGGGATCAAAGGGGCAAAAGGCCGGTTGTCGATGCTACTCCTGAAGTTCTAACTAGTCTAGGGTCAGCCATCCCAGAGAGTGCTCTACTACATTTTCATTTTCGGTCAGTGTGGACTAATGAGGTTGATCCTACAAGGATCATTGATAACATCGTACTATCTCCTGCTGATGCCGACATGCTCATTGAGCATGATATGGTAGGACTCCTCCAAGATGCCTAAATTTGGTATATGCGGAACACCTCTTTCCTTTGGTTTCTAGAGAGGGCCTTTGAGTCTGTTTGAGAGGCTCAATGGTTGAAAAGAGAGCTCAATGCCATTTGGGGTGAGAAACAGAGTGTTGAGCTAACAGTCGCCCAAAAGGATGGGCAGTTAGCTCAAGCAACTTAAGAGCTTGAGTTATGGCGGTTGAGATTATCAGGCTCAAGGCTAGGGTCACTTGCCTTACCGAGGATGTTACTGAGGTGGCTACTCTCCAGGCTCAAGCTGCCAAGGTAAACAAGCTCCAGGTCTAACTTGTTGAAGGGGTAGCTCGAGATGTTGGTGTATACCCTAGAGGCCAATATATTTTCTGTATTTACATACATTCTATTATGCTATTTTATATATGAGGCATTTCATTTATTGTGTTCTTTTTTGATAAACATAATAAAGTCCTTAGAATAGTAAGTTTGATGCCATAGGACATCAAGTGGATGACTTGATCATGAGATCCTTTTGGTTACAACACTATTCTTAAATGTCCCTAGTCAAGTATTATTGTAATTAGGACAACAATAATACATTGAGACTAGTATGCGCATAGATTGATGACCACATCTCACGGGTCATAGATATGAGATATCAAGTCTTCACATGAGTACATATTAGAGTAATGATGTACTGGACTGACCCACCATGAGAACACTACATAGATCATTACGTGAGTGTCATAAGTAATTCTCATAGTGACAATGGTGTCTGTGGTCCTTTGACCTGAACTCACTACGATTCCTACATGAGGAGTTGTGTGTTTTAATGCCATCAAACGTCATCTGTAATAAAGTGATTATAAAGTTAGTTATTGGACATACCGCGAATCATGCAGAGGGATGTGAATGACCTAGATGAGATTTGTCACTCTTACATAACAGGAGCGATATCTTTGGGCCCCCTGATTGAGTGAGACTGCGAAATGCATGGCCATGCTCAAATGAGTCAATATGAGATATTGATATCATTTATTATTACAAAGTCTACTCGAGTATCAGGAAACGAAAGATTGGACTATACAAGAGTGACGCATTCCATGCATTGTGTTCAATCTAAATATCTTGACAAAGGGACTAAACGACATGAAAACATTAGTCACGAAAATGTTATGTCAAATCACTGACATTCTTATTACTTGGGTAGTAGTGATGTGTTGCTAGATACCGCTCACTGCTTGTAATACTAAAATAAGATTTTAATATTACTGTCAACGTAATAAGAACCTGCAGGGTCACACACATAAAGCAGACTAAAATTGGAGCAATGAATTCAAGTTGGACTCGGATTCAAATATGGGCCAGACTCATAACAGATGGGTCTAGGGTTGCACAGCTTACCTTACTGCTACTCACACTCACTTAAGGCAGTCACTATTATAAATAGTACTGCTAAGGGGCTGCTAAGATACACAATTTCAGAACCCTAGTCGCACCTACAAAAAAGTGAGCTAGAGAGCGACAGGTTTCTTCTCTTTTCTTCACAGCTAGCACTGTGTGAGAGACGTGAGGCTCCTCTTTGCAGACGTTAGACGTTCGTAAGTCTGTTCGTGTGGATACCGCAGAGACATCATTTCTATTACGGTGTTGGTGATTCACACTTCAAGAGGTAAATCATTTAAAAACTCGGATTATGGCTTTTTAGCATGGATCCTCGGTGGGAATCCCTGTTTTTCGTTGTGTGATGTATCCGTAATTCCCAACAGTGGTATCAGAGCGTCTTGCGAAACCATGATTCAGTTTTTTGTTTTCGTTTACATGAGATAACATGTTTTCTGTTCTTGTTTTTGACAAAAGATATGATCTTTAATATGTTATTTCTGAAAATCGTATGAAACCCTTTGTGAAAACATATTCTGTTTCTTGTGTTGTATGCAAAACCGTGATGTTGTTTTCAAAAACCCATGAAGATGTTCATATGTTTTATGAAAACCATTTTGTTTTAAGATGTATGTTTTTGCGAAGCTTTCTGGTATGTATGTGATACGTACAACGTTATGGAATCCTTATTCTTAATGCGCAGCGCAAGGGTTTAGGAAACCTTATTCTTGGTTTGCGACAGCAGGGGTTATGGAATCCTTGTTTCTACACAAGAGGCGTGGCGCAAGGGGTTTTGGAAACCCTATTCTTATTTTGCAGCAGCAGCATCAAGTGTTGATGTTGTTGAACGACGGCGCCAGAGGTTCAAGTGTTGAACGACGACACAAGGGTTCCCCGTGGCACATAAAGTGTTCATGTTGTTCAGACTTAGGGTTCTGTACTGCACAAGGGTTCAAGGGAGGCACAAGAGATTCAGCTATTGTTTATGGTCCAATTTTTCCATTCGGGGCGCTGCCCCGCAAGGGGCGGCCTCCCCTTGACCCACGCCCGCTGACCGGGCAGCGGGACCCTCGTGCTACCTCTACGTAGTGTGTTATTTGAAAGCGCAATATTTTATATCCTTTTATAACTCACGAAAAATAATTATGTATTATTGTTATGAGTTTATATGTTCTTTGTGATGCATGATGCATGGTTATGGCCTTCGTTATCTTTTTATGCCTTTTGGTTGTAATAAATACGACCTGCGTGTCGTGCCTTTCTCTCTACATTCTAATTGTATATTCTCTTCTCACCTAACTCCCCTCGAATGTAAAAGAGGTTTCTATATAATGTAATTATGATGTGGAGGTAAGAAGACGGCATCAAGTGAGGATGTTGATGGGAGATGCTTGGTGAAGCTGGCTTAGTTAATGCTACTCTCTTAGGGGCCATAACCATATCACTTTTATTATATGTTTTTTATGTATGAGATGCATGGATAATGTTTATGGTATGATAAACAGTTTAATAAATAAGGCAGACCTGCACTTGATCGATACTAGTAAGACGCGATGGGATAAAGGTAATATCCAACTGCCAACCATTGGGTCTGACTTAACTAGGCCATTTCAATAGGATTGAAGGCTTAGAGGCATGAAGTTGGGCTTTAGTCCATTAGATGGATTAAAATAAATGTTATTCACCCAACTGTCCAAGAGTTATATGTGATGTAATTGGAAAGTGTTTCCTAGCTAAATAACTGAATTTTGGGTGATCAGCCAAAGCTAACTCAAAACTAGGTGAAATATGGATCTTGGCCCACTAGGAAATCTTACGATGGGATTTTCCGAGTCAATGCTGAGGGTCATTGACTTGAATAAAATAGTGGGAGGTATATTTAATTAAAAGACCTTGGTGTGGTGTGGAATGCGATTGAAAATTAATATTAAAAACAGTTGCCAAGTTCCACCAAAAATATAAAAAAACCTTGCAACTGGTTGTAGTAAGCAAGGGTTGATCCACAGAGAACCAATTCAATTAACACTATCAATCCAATTCCTAAATTAAACTCTGATGAAAAATAAATAGTAAAAGTAAAAGGGGGTTTTGTTGATTAAAACTAAAGTGAGAAATTAAACTTAAACCAAAACAGTAAACACAAATTAAATTATCAAGTTAAAGATATTGGTTAAGAGATGGAATCCACCACTAGATTTATATGATTATGCTAACTTACATACCCTTTATACCAACATGATCAATTATGTTCTTATGCAATTGCGAGATAAATCTCATGTCTTCCTTAAGTTTCGCTTTAATTGAAAGAATCCGCTCAAATCAAATCCTAACCATTAGTTATTTGTAAAGCAACCGCTCTTACACCTACCAAATGATTGCATTAAGAATTAGAAAACCAATCACACTAAGATCTAATCACACACCTAGGGATTAAATTACTTAGATCATATGTCTCACTAGTCATACCACCGCAATCCGCGCATAGCAATCCTAGTTTTACCACATTCGAAGTTTGGCAAGAATATAAAAACCTTTATATTGATTTATGAACAGAAACATATGAATAAAAACATAATTGTATTGATATAAAGAGGTATGCAAGATTCACATAATCAAAACTAGAGTTTCATCCTCCCTTAACCAATCAAGAAGTTTAGCCACACATGGCAAATTCAAAAATGAAGAAGAATTAAAAGAAAACATTGTTCGAACAAAAGAAGAAAAGAAAAACTAAAGATCAAACTAGTTTCCAAGGCTTGAGAGTGATTGATCTTTGATCGCTCGAATCCGAGTCTCCAATCCTCGATCGAATCCTTCCCCTTCTTGGTCTTTGTGTTTCTCTTAGTTTCCTTCACGTCTCTCTACGTCCAGAATACCTTAAAGGGCTCTAAGTCACCCTATTTATAGGTTTGAGAACCTAATTTAACATTAAAGCACGAAATTAACTTCCTGGTGCGACGACACGGGCCGTGTCCTTCTACACGGCCCAACCCGTGTCTGATTCTCGGGAGCTAATTTTTTCAGCTATTCCAAGGTCAGGGGAACACGGCCTACCCCGTGTCAATTGACACGGGCCGTGTTATCGGTCAAGGCTTCAAATCATCCTTCCTTGTGAAGTCAGAGGCGTACACGGCCTACCCCGTGTTTATTGACACGGGCCGTGTTGATCAAAACTTTCCAGTCTTCAAAGTCAGAATGACACACGGCCTACCCCGTGTCAATTAACACGGGCCGTGTTAATCACTTTCTTCGATTTCAACATTGATTCTTCATGAATGCTCTTCTTCCTTTGCTTCTAGAGGTTGATATTGATTCCCTTAAGTCTCTTAACTCTCTTCTCAACAGCTCAATACCAATGGAATCCATCACTCATAGATCTCCTGAAAATCACAATATGTTTATGAGTGTCTATAATCTCATTTAAGCAAAGTTTCACAATAAACATCCAGAGACAACTCTAAATCAGAAACTTGACTAAATGTCAGCAATTAAACACATTTAGAATCCAATTAGATTAAACAAAGAACATTCAAGAGTGAAATTATTAACAGATCAAATACCCCACACTTAACCTTTTGCACTCCTCTGGGCAAAAACATAAAACCAAGCACATGCTTCCCAAAAAGTAACAAAAGTATTGAACAATGAGCAAAAATCTTTTTACACATCAGCTTCTTTCAAGGAATCTAAGCATTCAGAATTCCTCTCTCAACAATCCAGATCAATGCAAGTCGTCTATCCAAAATCGTGGTTAAGCCAACATAATAAATTCTCACAGATGTACTCCCTTTCACTCAAGTATTTTGGCTTGTATTTACTCTCAACCAACTCATGAAAACATGCCTTACCATAGGCTTGACAAGCCTCTACTTCTCCACCACCTAAATCACATGCACACAAAGATCAAAAGGTCTTTAATCAGGTTGTAATGGGGTCAAGGTCAAGGTAAGATATATCAAGGATAAACACAGTTAGACCATCAGAAATAGAAGAGCCAAGGGGAATAAAAACCAAACACTTTTGCACAATTACCCCAACACTTTTCAATCCATCTTCATCTTTTACTTGACTTTCTCCATTTATCAACCAACTTAACAATTTTTTTTTACTCTTTTTGTTTTTTTTTTCTTTTTTTTTTCTTTTTTTTTTCAAAACTAATTAAAACAGTGTAATCACCCCCACACTTATTCAAACACAATTCCCAACATAATTATTAAGCTCTTCTACTCCCTAAGGTAGGGTAGCAATGGTTTTTCACTATTAGGCTTGTAGTGAGCTATAAAAAAAAAAGATATAATTCAGCTCAAAGGGTGAAACAATGGATCAAAGTACAAGGCTAGCTATTTGGCCAGTGGCTGAAAGAAAGAAATGCCTTTATCATCTCAAAAATGTGCAGTGATCATTTGTAACTTTAAAGAGAGTCAAATCAAGTTCTGAAAAATATATATTCACAAGTGGAATCACACGACAAAGAACAGAAGTGACTTAAAATTAGTCATTCATATTTAGGCCCAAAAACTCACTAGGTTCAAATTTTATCAAATTCTCAAAACCCTTTCAATTTTCAAAACCTCTTAGTGCAAATTTAGAAGCAAGAAAGTCAACTCCTTTAGGCTTAAAAACCTGTCTAATTAAAAAATCAATCACTTGCTCATTGCTCAATATACTCTAAAAACCAAGTTAGAAAAACATGCACCACCGGATATGCCATTAAGATCGGGATGTGCAATGAGGCTCAAACCCAACTTCCCCCCACACTTAAAATGATGTTGTCCTCAATGTCACAAAGATACACAACAGAGAAAATGAATCCAAGTAAATAAACAAAGTATATGCAAAGAAATGAAGTATTGCATCATGAAACTCAGTTCAATACAAAAGAGTAACAATAGTAATCAGAACAATGTACAATAAACCATCAAAATGAAGGACACAAACCTCAAAAGAAAATGAAAATACACCAGGAAGGGGGAGGGGGAGATGAAAAATGCTGAAGCAAAAGGTCAAGCTTGCCATCAATGGCATCCATTCTCTCGATCACGTGCGACCTCCATAGCCGAAAACGATCCTCTAAGCGGCGAAAGCGAGCAAGATGGTCCACCTCCAAGCAATCAATACGGGCCAAGATAACATCATAAGAAGCGGCGCGGCCGAGTGGAAGGGCCCGCATCACCAAAGAAACACAGGGGGAGGAGAGACAAGAATATCCTCATGTGGCTCGGGATCCAGGATCAACTCTAGGCAAGGCGGCTCCATCGGCACCAAGCAAAACGAGCAGCACCATTTAGACGAGTGCAGAGCTTCATAGCCACCAAAATGGCCCCATCAATAGCACTGGGACCCCGAACCTGCCTCTTCCACCAAATCCAAATACTCAAAGTGATCAACAATAGTAGTTACATACCCTCCCAACACAATACGACCACACCAAAGTGGTCCCGACATGATGAAAGCGACATGAGCCAATACCCCCATTAATGTGCACTCCTCAATCATACAATGCAAGAAAAACAACTCGTAACGGCTAATCGTCCTCGACTCTCCCCCGACCACACGTAGTATTAGCTAACCATTTCGAATATAGCGATGGGCAAGGGGGACCTAAGCCGAGAGGCTTTAGACATCTTAGGATCATAGTTATCGACTCAGAATGAACGGGGGCGACCACACATGATCGCATTAAAATCACGGGGTAACATATTTTCCCCCTCAGAAAACCAAAAATAACTCGAAACATATGAATATCAATGGAATGAGAGTTACCTAGCAACCTAAAGGTGATTTCCTGTGCCATCTAGTTTGATCGTACGTAGGTAAAGCCTACGATTAAAACTAGAAACAAACTCCCTAGTCAACGCAAAGAAAAGTAGGCTTCAGAATAATGCAAAATCAACCCAACCAATTCTTCCTAACATGAGCAAACACCTCATCATATAACCCTATAGCCCTAAGGGTATCTACGTCAAAAAGCGAGTGGGAACCACTACCTTTCTCGTCGATGGGGTTGGACCGGCACCGGAGGGGGTGATGGAGACCGAGCACGCCTAGAGCGCACGACGATGGGGATGAAGCGTTTAACATGACGCAGCAGTGGTCTTGACACGCTTTTTAGGACCCATCAAGAGAAGAAAGAAGAAAGGAGAAAATGTGGTGGTGGGTAGAGGGTGAAATCAGAAAAATTAGGGAGAGTAGAGAGAGAAACTGCGCGTGGAAAGAGGGGGAGATGATGGAATACGGTGGAGAATGATGGAATACGGTGGAGAGGGAGAATGTGTGTGGGAAGAGGTGGTAATGAAGAAAAATGGTGAAGAAGGGAGGAAAATGGTGGTGATTGGTGGTGGGTAAAAAAAATTGAAGGGGAGATGGTGGTGGTGCGCAGAGGGAAGAAGAAAGAGGAAATTGGGGGAGAAAACCCTAAATTAGGGTTTAAGTGAGGCGCCGGTACGAGTACACGGGCCGTGTCATATGACACGGCCCAACCCGTGTACTACTGCTCGAGTAATAAGCTGCGCAATAAAACACGGGCCGTGTCAAATCACACGGCCCACCCCGTGTACTTCTCTCGGGAAAACATGGGGTTCGATAGTCGGGACCACACGGGCCGTGTCATATGACACGGCCATACCCGTGTACCTCTCTCGGAATCTCGCACAAAAATCCTATCCTCGAAAACACGGCCGTGTCATATGACACGGCCCTCCCCGTGTAGATTTTACGCAAGAATGGGGTCATTTCTTGTCATGTGGACACGGCCGTGTCATATGACACGGCCCACCCCGTGTGGATGGCTGACTTACACGATGCGCTCTAAACTTTTCCTCAGGACTACATACACTCAACAAATCATGAACTTAAGTAATCAAACTAAAAACTGAGCAAATCCAAACACAAATATCAGCAAGGAAACAGATATCAAGCAAGAAACACTTAAAAATAGGCTAAACTAAGAAACTAAACAATGTAAAAGAGAAAGGAAAAAGAAAGCAAATCGATTGGGTTGCCTCCCAATAAGCGCTTGGTTTATTGTCTTCAGCCAGACATTGTGGTGCTCCTCAGGATTCTTCATAAGATGGATAGAGAAGATGCATGTTTTCAACCTCTGCATTCTCCGGAAGTTCATGGTAAGGCTTGAGACGGTGCCCATTAACCTTGAATGCCTTGCCAGAGGCTTCGTTCATGATTTCCACTGCACTGTAGAAAAAAACAGTTGTTACTACAAATGGGCCAATCCATTTAGAACGTAACTTACCTGGAAATAATTTGAGTCCGGATTGGTATAGCAACACTTTTTGGCCTTGGTGGAAACTTTTCCTCGAAATCATTTGGTCATGAAATGCTTTGGCTTTGGCCTTATAAATGAGGGCACTCTCAAAGGCCTCATTCCTCAATTCTTCTAACTCCCGAATTTGGAGTTTCTCTTGCCAAAGACCTTCCAAGTTCAAGTTAACTTGCTTGATAGCCCAAGAAGACCGATGTTCTAGCTCCACCGGCAAGTGACAAAGCCTTCCCATAAACCAATCGGAATTGGGACATACCAATAGGGTCTTGTATGCCGTCCGATAAGCCCATAAGGCATCAACAAGTCTAGTACTCCAATCCTTGCGCGTGGGATTCACAGTTTTTTCAAGGATGGACTTGATCTCCCTATTGGATACCTCGGTTTGGCCATTCGTCTGAGGATGGTAAGGAGTAAAGGTCCGGTGCACTACACCATATTTCTTCAAAAGGGATTCAAAGATTCTGTTGCAAAAATGTGTCCCTTGGTCACTAATGATGGCTCGGGAGTACCAAACCTGGAAAAGATAAAGGACTTCACAAAATCCACAAATGTCTTAGAATCATCGATTTAGTGGCTTTAGCTTCCACCCATTTGGAAACATAATCCACAAACTAAAAGAATATAGGAAAAACCAAAAGAAGGAGGAAACGGTCCCATGAAGTCAATGCCCCAAACATCAAAAACTTCCACAAAGATTATGGGAGTTTGAGGCATTTGATTTCGTGGACCAATATTACCTGTTCTCTGACAGCGGTCACATGACTTACAGAAATCATAAGCATCTTTAAAGATGGTAGGCCAGTAGAAACCACTGTCAAGCACTTTGTTGGTTGTCCTCTTTATGCCGAAATGTCCTCCACAGGCATAAGTATGGCAAAAAGATAGAACGGAGTGAGTCTCTGAATCCGGGATACATCTCCGAATCACTTGATCCGCGCAATGCTTCCAAAGGTAAGGATCATCCCAAATGTAATACTTGCAATCACTCCTCAGCTTATCTCGCTGTGCTTTGTTCAAGCCTGCCGGAAAGTCTTTGGTGACCAAGTAATTGGCAATATCAGCATACCACGGAATAGTGGTAGCGATAGCCATTAAATGCTCATCCGGAAAGCTCTCTGGTATAGGTATGTCCTCCTCTTCAGTCACCAACCTCGCTCAAATGGTCTGCTACCAAGTTTTCGCTCCCTTTTTGTCTTTAATTTCCAAGTCAAACTCTTGGAGCAATGAATCCATCGAGCAATCGTGGCTTCGCTTCTTTCTTTGCCCAAGTAGGTACTTCAATCTTTGCATGATCGAAAAAACAATTACCTTAGAGCCAATTAAATATGATCGAAATTTCTCTAAAGCAAAAACAACGGCAAGAAGTTCTTTCTCAGTTGTAGAGTAATTCAGTTGAGCATCATTTAGGGTCCTTGATACATAGTAAATAGCATAAGGAACCCTATCAACTCGCTGTCCTAAGACAGCCCCTACCGCAAAATCACTTGCATCACACATTAATTCGAATGGAAGCTCCCAATTTGGCGGCCTAATGATAGGTGCCTCAGTCATCAACTCCTTAAGGGTGAGGAAAGCCTTCATACACTTCTCATTAAACTGAAATGGAACATCTTTTTGGAGAAGTGTGCAGAGGGTGCTGATATCTTGGAGAAATCCTTGATGAAGCGCCGATAGAAACCTCGCATGACCAAGAAAAGAACGAATATCCCGCACACTAGTGGGTGGGGGTAATGAACGTACAAGCTCTACCTTAGCTTTATCAACTTCAATGCCCCTAGCAGAGATTACATGACCTAATACAATACCTTCTTCGACCATGAAATGACATTTTTCCCAATTTAAAACAAGGTTTGTGTCAATGCATCTCTTCAAAACCAAAGTCAAATGGTCCAAACATTTCTCAAAGCCATTCCCAAATACACTAAAGTCATCCATGAAGACCTCAATGATATTCTCTATGTAATCAGAAAAAAGACTCACCATACATCTCTGAAAAGTCCCCGGTGCATTGCACGGTCTAAAAGGCATTCGCCTATAAGCAAAGGTGCCAAAAGGACAAGTGAAAGTGGTCTTGTCCGATCTTCCGAGCAATAGCAATCGGTTATAACACGAAAATCCATCTAAGAAATAATAATGAGAATGACCACTAATCTTTCTAACATTTGATCAATAAAAGGTAAAGGAAAGTGGTCTTTTCACAGTGGCAAACATTCAATTTTCTATAGTCTATACAAACACGCCACCCCGTCGTCAGTAATCTAGTGGGAATAAGCTCATTCTCAAGCATTTCTTACCACGGTAATGCCGATTTCTTTGGTACTACCCGGACCGGGCTTACCCACTTGCTTCGTCGAAATGGGGTAGATAACCCCACACTTAAGAGCTTCAAGATCTCCTTTTTCACAACATCCATCATCGGGGGATTCAACCTCCTCTCGTGGTTCTCTTCTTGGTTTAGCCCCTCCTCCATTAAGATTCGATGCATGCAAATGGAGGGGCTAATACCTCCGATGTCCGCAATAGTCCACCCAATGGCCGCTCTTGTGTTCTTTCAAACACGTAAATCAAGCTCTCCTCTTGCTCCTTGGTGAGAGATTTAGCAATTATTACCGGGAGTGTCTCCTTCTCACCCGAGAAAAATGTATTTCAAATAGGAGGGCAGCTCCTTCAATTCCACTACGGTGCCTCGCACAATGAAGGTTTAGGTACATCGTAGTAAAAGGTAATTCAACATATGATACCTCATGCCCTTCGAGGTGGAAGAGACCGTATGTAAGGCCGCCACCACTTCATTAACCTCTTCGCTCCATGGTTCTCCTTGGTCATCCTTCGTTGAATCCGAAAATCTAAATCTGCGAGTCATAATCGATCAAGGACATCAAATTGATCGACTCAAGAACAAGTAAAAATTAAAGATTCCAAGATATCAAAAGAGTCAATAACACAAGCAGAGTGCACATCACTCGGGTATCTCATGGCTTCAAAGATGTTGAATCTAATCAACTCTCCATCAAATTCCATAGTCAATGTTCCCGAATGCACATCAATTTTAGTTCGGGAAGTCTTGAGGAAAGGCCTCCCCAACGTAACGGGGGGGCAAAGAGTTGGGAGATTTGTCCTCCTCCATATCCAAAGACATAAAAATCTGCCGGAAACACAAGTTCATTGACCGCACCAAAACATCCTCAACCACCCCCTTAGGGTATGCATTAGATCTGTCTGCCAGTTGAATGATAACTCCAGTAGGTTTTAAAGGTCCTAGATGTAAAGATGCATAAATAGAAAAGGGCATAACATTAATGGATGCACCTAAATCTAGCATGGCCCTCTCAAACCGGCATTACCAGATAGTGCATGGTATAGTAAATGTGCCAGATCTTTACATTTAGTCAGAGTTTCCTATTAAAAACAATGAAACATTTGCTCCCACTTGGACTCGTTCATTACCTTTTAACTTCCTTTTGTTAGTGCATAACTCCTTTAAGAATTTAGCATATCTAGGCACTTGCTTTATGGCATCTAACAGAGGAATGTTAACTTCAACTTTCCTAAAAGTCTCTAAGATTTCTTTTTCCGCTTCCTCTTTTTTATTTTTAACCAACCCGCTTCTCGGAAAAGGGCCTTAGTGACATATTTAGGACATGGGTCAGAAACACTTACCTTAGGGGTCTTAGAATCGAGCCCTCCTCATCTACCTCCTTAGAATTTTGAGCTTTATTTTCAAGTGATTGGGGAAGATGTGGGTCCTTCAAGTGTCTTCCCACTTCGCAAGGTGACAAAGACTAGCATTTTCTCTTGGGTTCACCTCTCGGGTCGCGAGGAAGTTTCCGAAATCGACTCGCACCTTGTTGATCTCAAGCAGCCAACCCGTCCCACTTGGTTACGCAGAAAGATCGATAGTGGCCCTTGTTTCTTGCTTTGAAATCGAATATTGCTAGTGGCCATTTGCCTCACTAGATCCTCCAATGAAGGTTCAAAGTTGCTGTGGGCCCGAACTTGTGGTTGCCTTGGAGGAAAAGGTGCTTGCTCTTTGCTGAAACCTGGAGGACCATAGGCTTGGGGTTGCGCTTGAGCTTGAGGCTGCTTTGCATAGCTAAAGTTGGGATGATCTTTCCACCCCGGATTATATGTGTTAGAGTAGGGGTTGTAATTCTTGGATGGAGCAGAAAATCCCCCCACTGCCTTGGCCTCTTCATTTGTGTCTTCTTGTAAAGTGGGACACATATCAGTGGGATGTCCTGAAGAGCAACAAATTCCACATGCCTGTACTGGTGCTTTCCCAGTGTCTATCAGCTTCTGAATCATGGCAACAAATGTGTCATTTGGTTCGCAGACTAGTAGTGTCAGCCTCTTTAACTGCTCTCACTCCTGTATCATTCCGAGTAAAAAATTGTTGAGTGTTCGCAGCCATTCTAGATATCAGATTTCTGGCTTCTCGAGGAGTTTTATCAACTAAGGCTCCTCCACTGGCAGCATCAATCATGTTACGGTCCATTCCTAGCAAACCTTCATAGAAATACTGTATCAGAAGTTGTTCACTAATTTGGTTGAGGCGCCTAGCACACAATTTTTTGAATCTTTCCCAGTACTCATGAAGTGATTCCCCATGTCTTTGTTGGATCCCGCAAATTTCTTTTTTGATTGTTGCGGCCTTTGATGCAGGGGAAGTATCTGTCTAGGAAAGCTCGAGCCATATCCTGCCATGTCCGAATCGACCCGGTGGCAAGTAGTACAACCACTCCTTTGCGAGTCCTTTAGGGAAAACGGAAAAGCTCTCGGCTTGACTTGCTCAACTGAAATTCCCGCGGCTTCATGCTAGAACATACAACATGAATTTCCTTCAGATGCTTGTTAGGGTCCTCTCCGGCTAGTCCATTGAAAGATGGGCAACAGATGAATCACCCAGATTTCAATTCAAATGCCTCTTCATTCTCGGGAATTTCTATGCACAAAGGTTGTTGGTCTAAGTCCGGAGCACCCAACATCCTTAATGTATTTTTTCGCCATCACTTCTTGCGGCTCGATATCTCGGATGCCGCAGAGTGGGAAAGATCTACGTGACGGCGCCTTCAACGTCACAGTGTGAATTGCGAGCCGATTTGTTCAAAGTAATGCCTCGATTCCTCAATTGCTCGTTCACCTCTTCACCTGGGACATGAACACCGCAAGATAGTTGAAAAGAACAAATAAACTATTAAAATTAAAACAAAAACAGAGAGAGAAAAATAGGAAACAAATTAATAGCGCAATTAGAAGATCAAGTCCCAAGAACGGCGCCAAAATTTGGTGTGGTGTGGAATGCGATTGAAAATTAATATTAAAAACAGCTTGCCAAGTTCCACCAAAAATATAAAAAACCTTGCAACTGGTTGTAGTAAGCAAGGGTCGATCCACAGAGAACCAATTCAATTAACACTATCAATCCAATTCCTAAATTAAACTCTGATGAAAAATAAATAGTAAAAGTAAAAGGGGGTTTTGTTGATTAAAACTAAAGTGAGAAATTAAACTTAAACCAAAACAGTAAACACAAATTGAATTATCAAGTTAAAGATATTGGTTAAGAGATGGAATCCAACACTAGATTTATATTATTATGCTAACTTACATACCTTTTATACCAACATGATCAATTATGTTCTTATGCAATTGCGAGATAAATCTCATGTCTTCCTTAAGTTTCGCTTAATTCAGCAACCGCTCAAATCAAATCCTAACCATTAGTTATTTGTAAAGCAACCGCTCTTACACCTACCTAATGATTGCATTAAGAATTAGAAAACCAATCACACTAAGATCTAATCACACACCGGGATTAAATTACTTAGATCATATGTCTCACTAGTCATACCATCGCAATCCGCGCATAGCAATCCTAGTTTTACCACATTCGAAGTTTGGCAAGAATATAAAAACCTTTATATTGATTTATGAAAGAAACATATGAATAAAAACATAATTGTATTGATATAAAGAGGTATGCAAGATTCACATAATCAAAACTAGAGTTTCATCCTCCCTTAACCAATCAAGAAGTTTAGCCACACATGGCAAATTCAAAAACAGAAGAAGAATTAAAAGAAAACATTGTTCGAGAACAAAAGAAGAAAAGAAAAACTAAAGATCAAACTAGTTTCCAAGGCTCGAGAGTGATTGATCTTTGATCGCTCGAATCCGAGTCTCCAATCCTCGATCGAATCCTTCCCTTCTTGGTCTTTGTGTTTCTCTTAGTTTCCTTCACGTCTTTCTACGTCCGAATACCTTAAAGGGCTCTAAGTCACCCTATTTATAGGTTTGGGAACCTAATTTAACATTAAAGCACGAAATTAACTTCTCGGGTGCGACGACACGGGCCGTGTCCTTCTACACCCGCCCAACCCGTGTCCGATTCTCGGAGCTAATTTTTCACTATTCCAAGGTCAGGCGGAACACGGCCTACCCCGTGTCAATTGACACGGCCGTGTTATCGGTCAAGGCTTCAAATCATCCTTCCTTGTGAAGTCGAGGCGCACACCGCCTACCCCATGTTTATTGACACGGCCGTGTTGATCAAAACTTTCCAGTCTTCAAAGTCAGAATGACACACGGCCTACCCCGTGTCAATTAACACGGGCCGTGTTAATCACTTTCTTCGATTTCAACATTGATTCTTCATGAATGCTCTTCTTCCTTTGCTTCTAGAGGTTGATATTGATTCCCTTAAGTCTCTTAACTCTCTTCTCAACAGCTCAATACCAATGGAATCCATCACTCATAGATCTCCTAAAAATCACAATATGTTTATGAGTGTCTATAATCTCATTTAAGCAAAGTTTCACAATAAACATCCAGAGACAACTCTAAATCAGAAACTTGACTAAATGTCAGCAATTAAACACATTTAGAATCCAATTAGATTAAACAAAGAACATTCAAGAGCTGAAATTATTAACAGATCAGACCTCATTAAATATGTTTATGGCATGATACTTATATTTTACATATTTCTGTTAATAGATTACCATGACAACAAACACATCGGGTACTTTATCATTGTGATCCGTCCTTGAGAAGGACAAGTTGTCTGGAACGAATTTTCTAAACTGGTACAGGAATTTGAGGATTGTCCTCAAGCAAGAGAAAAAACTGTATATTTTGGAACATGCCCTATTCCTCGAGCCACCCGCCGCTAATGCCCCTAGAACTGAAAGAGATGCTTATAAGAAGCATCAAGATGATGCCTTGGACATTGGATGTCTAATGCTGGCTACCATGAACTCTGAGCTCCAAAAGCAATATGAGAACATAGATGCATACGATATGATCGTACACCTTAAGAAGCTCTATCAAGAGCAGGCCAGGCATGAGAGATTCGAGGTCTCTAAAGCACTATTTCAGTGCAAGCTGGTAGAAGGAAGCCCTGTTGGTGCTCATATACCCAAGATGATTGGGTACATTGAAAACCTAGAGAGACTCAGTTTTCCTTTGGGTCAATAGTTGGCCACTGACTTAGTCCTGCAATCGTTGCCAGAAAGTTTTAGTCAATTTGTCATAAACTACAACATGAATGAGATTGACAAATCACTACCGAGTGCTAGGCATGTTGAGAAGCTGGCCGAGCGAGAACATTAACAAAGGCAAAGGGAAGGCCATAATGATGGTTCAAAAGAATAAGGGCAAGAAACAAAGAGAAAAAGCCCAAGGACAACTGGAAGGGCAAGGGCAAGGATAAGTCCAAGCCCAAGACTTCGGCTTGAAACCACAATTGGTGGGTGAAGTGGCTAAGGAAGGTACATGCTTCCATTGTGGTCGAATAGGACATTGGAAGAGAGGCGTGCCAAGTTCCTAGAGGAGCTCAAAAAGAAGAAGGAAGTGAGACTTCCACTTCAGGTATTTTATTATTGAAGTCAATTTATCTACTTCGCATCATGGGTATTAGATCTTGGATGTGGATCTCACATTTGTGTAAATGTGCGGGATCTAAAGAGAGAGACCATTGACGAAGGGCAAAGTCGACCTATGAGTGGGAAATGGAGCAAAGGTTACTGCATTAGCTGTAGGGACTTATTTATTATCTTTGCCCACTGGGCTTGTAATAGAGTTAGAGAACTGCTATTTTGTACCTGCTATTAGTAGGAATATCATTTTTGTTTCTTGTTTGGACAAGAAAGGTTTTTCTTTTATTATAAAGGACAAATGTTGTTCTATTTATATGAATGATATTTTTTATGGTAGTGCACAATTGTGTAATGAACTTTATGTACTTGATCTCGAAACGCCCGTCTATAATATAAATACAAAGAGGTTTAAATCAAATGATCTGAACCCAACTTTTCTCTGGCATTGTCGTTTGGGCCACATAAATGAGAAATGCATCTCCAAACTCCATAAAGATGGATTCTTGGACTCGTTTGATTTCGAATCATATGAGACATGTGAATCTTGTTTATTGGGGAAGATGACCCATTCACTGGACAAGGTGAAAGGGCTAGTGATCTTTTAGGCCTTATACATAGTGATGTATGTGGGCTACTAAACACACTCGCTAGGGGCGATTTTCAATATTTCATTATATTTATTGATAATTTCAGTAGATATAGATTTGTATATCTTATGAAGCACAAATCAGAATCCTTTGAAAAGTTCAAAGAGTTCAAGAATGAAGTACAAAACCAACTTGGCAAGAGTATTAAAACCCTTCAATCAGATCGAGAAGGAGAATACTTAAGCCAACAATTTGATGATCATCTGAAAGAGTGTGGGATAATATCTCAACTCACTCCACCAGGAACACCACAATGGAATGGTGTCTCTGAAAGGAGGAACCAGACCTTGTTGGACATGGTCCGATCCATGATGAGTCATGCAAACCTTCCAAACTCCTTCTGGGGATATGCTCTGTTAACAGCAGCTTTCACACTTAACCGTGTTCTATCTAAGACGGTTCAAAAGACACCATATGAGATATGGACTAAGAGACGGCCCAGTATGTCTTTCATGAAGATTTGGGGCTGCGAAGCTTATGTGAAACGTCAAGTTTCTGATAAGCTTGGACCTAAATAAGATAATGCTTCTTTGTGGGGTATCCAAAGGAAACCAATGGATACTTTTTCTATAATCCTACTGAGGGCAAAGTGTTTGTCGCACAGACAGCTGTATTTCTAGAAAGGGAGTTTATCTCCAAAGGAACCAATAGGAGAAAAATAGAATTTAAAGAAGTTCAAGTTTCACAAAGCAGCAATGAACTAATGGTGGAAATAGAGCAGCCTCCACAAAATGTTGTGGAACAATAACCTGCTCTAGTAGCACAAGACCTGCGTAGGTCTAACAGGATATGTCATCAACCAGAGAGATATGGATTTCTCATGACCCAACAAGGTGATGTATTGCTCATGGATCAAGATGAGCCTGTGACTTACCAGGAAGCCATTATTGGCCCAGAATCTGAGAAATAGCTTGAGGCCATGAGATTTGAAATGGATTTCATGTATGCCAACCAGGTATAGACCTTGGTTGACCCACCTGAAGGGGTAAAACCCATTGGGTGCAAGTGAGTTTTCAATAAGAAAATCGACATGGATGGTAATGTGCATACCTTTAAGGCGCGATTGGTGGCTAAAGGTTTCAAACAAATTCATGGTGTAGACTATGATGAGACTTTTTCCCTAGTTGCGATGCTTAAATTGTTCGGATCTTCTTTCATTGCAGCAAAGATAACATGATTATGAAATCTGGCAAATAGATGTTAAAACTGTTTTCCTTAATGGAAATCTTCTCGAAGATGTGTACATGACACAACCTGAGGGTTTTGCCACTCTAGAGGATGCTAGAAAAGTATGCAAGTTGCAACGATCTATTTATGGATTGAAGCAAGCTTCCAGAAGCTGGAATTTTCATTTTGATGATACAATAAAACAGTTTGGTTTTATCAAGAATGAAGAAGAATCTTGTGTCTACAAGAAGGTTAGTGGGAGCATTATTATCTTTGTGGTATTGTATATAGATGACATACTACTTATTGAAAATGACATCCCTACCCTACAGTCCGTAAAGACTTGGTTAGGGAACTGCTTCTCTATGAAAGACTTGGGCGAAGCCACCTATGTATTAGGTATCAGGATCTATAGAGATAGATCACTGAGACTGCTTGGCCTAAGTCAGAGTACATACATAGACAAAGTGTTAAGACGATTTAACATGCATGAATCCAAGAAAGGACTCTTGCCTATGTCACATGGTGTAAGCCTATCTAAGGCTCAATCCCCTTCCACCCAGGATGAGAGGGATCGCATGAGCAATATTCCATATGCATCTGCAATTGGATCTATCATATATGCCATGTTATATACTCGACCAGACATCTCGTATGCTTTGAGCATGACGAGTAGGTACTAATCTAATCCCGGTGAGAGTCACTGGACTGTTATCAAGAACATCTTTAAGTACTTGAGAAGGACTAAGAATTCATTCTTAGTATATGGAGGTGAGGAAGAGCTAGTTGTAAAAGGTTACATTGATGCTAGCTTCCAAACTGATAAGGACAACTCCATATCGCAATCGGGTTATGTTTTTTGCCTAAATGGTGGGGCTGTGAGTTGGAAGATTCAAAGCAGGAGATAGTCGTCGATTCTACCACAGAGGCTGAGTATATTGCTGCCTCTAATGCAGCAAAGGAGGCTGTTTGGATCAGGAAGTTCATTACTAAACTTGGCGCTATTCCTAGCATTGTGGACCCAGTGGACCTCTATTGTGATAATAATGGAGCCATTGCACAAGCTAAGGAGCCTAGATCTCACCAGCGATCCAAACATATACTTAGACGCTTCCATCTCATTCGAGAGATCATCGATAAAGGAGATGTGAAGATATGCAGAGTACCAACAGATGATAACATTGCTGATCCACTGACGAAACCTATTGCACAGTAGAAGCATGAGGGTCACACTAGGTCTTTAGGCATTAGATATATACTTGATTGGCTCTAGTGCAAGTGGGAGTTTGTTGGTGTATGCCCTAGAGGCCAATACATTTTCTGTATTTACATACATTCTATTATGCTATTTTATATATGAGGCATTTCATTTATTGTGTTCTTTTTTGATAAACATAATAAAGTCCTTAAAATAGTAAGTTTGATGCCATAGGACATTAAGTGGATGACTTGATCGTGAGATCCTTTTGGTTACAACACTATTCTTAAATGTCCCTAGTCAAGTATTATTGTTAATTAGGACAACAATAATACATTGAGACTAGTATGTGCATAGATTGATGACCACATTTCACGGGTCATGGATATGAGATATCAAGTCTTCATATGAGTACATATTAGAGTAATGATGTACTGGACTGACCCACCATGAGAACACTACATAAATCGTTACGTGAGTGTCATAAGTGATTCTCATAGTGACAATGGTGTCTGTGGTCCTTTGACCTGAATTCACTACGATTCCTACATGAGGAGTTGTGTGTTTTAATGCCATTAAACGTCATCTGTAGCAAGGTGATTATAAAGTTTGTTATTGGACATACCGCGAATCATGCAGAGGGATGTGAATGACCTAGATGAGATTTGTCACTCCTATATAACAGGAGTAATATCTTCGGGTCCCCTGATTGAGTGAGACTGCAAAATGCATGGTCATGCTCAAATGAGTCAATATGAGATATTAATCTCATTTGTTGTTATAAAGTCTACTCGAGTATCAGGAAACGAAAGATTGGACTATACAAGGGTGACGCATTCTATGCCTTGTGTTCAATCTAAATATCTTGACAAAGGGACTAAACGACACGGAAACATTGGTCACGGAAAGGTTATGTCAAATCACTGACATTCTTATTACTTGGGTAGAAGCGATGTGTTGCTAGATACCGCTCACTACTTGTAATATTAAAATAGAATTTTAATATTACTGCCAACGTAATAAGAACCTGCAGGGTCACACACATAGAGCAGAATTGGAGCAATGGATTCAAGTTGGACTCAGATTCAAATATGGGTCAGACTCATAACAGATGGGTCTAGGGTTGCACAGTTTACCTTGCTGCTGCTCACACTCACTTAAGGCAGTCACTATTATAAATAGTACTGATAAGGGGCTGCTAAGATATATAATTTCAGAACCCTAGCCGCACCTACAGAAAAATGAGCAAAAGAGTGACAGGTTTCTTCTCTTCTCTTCGCAGCTAGCACTGTGTGAGAGACGTGAGACTCCTCTTTGCAGACGTTGGACGTTCGTGAGTTTGTTCGTGTGGATACTGCAGAGACATCGTTTCTATTACAGTGTTGGTGATTCACGCTTCAAGAGGTAAATCATTTAAAAACTTGGATTATGACTTTTTTACATGGATCCTCGGTGGGAATCCATGTTTTCTGCTGCGTGATGTATCCGCAATTCCCAACACGAAAGAACACATTGAAAGAAAACTTGGCCTCTACCAAGTTTACCCTCTCCGGCGCCCGAGCTAAGAATGAATTGCTCTGTCAGATCGAGGCCAAGTTAAATAAAGAAATTATAAAACTTGAAGATGATTGGTCGAAGTTTGTGAATGAATCATTCGCAAACGCTCTCGCTCAACTCCACCTTTTGAACCTGGACCTTAATAAAGAAGGAATTAGTTCAATGAAGCTAGTTCAGGATGGTTAAATCGTTGATTATGCTGCTCCTATTGACCAAGTTAATCAAAGGGCTAATGGCAGAGAAGAGGATGATATAACTTCAGAGGGCGGGCAAGTGGAATAGAAGACCGCGAAGGCAAAAGTAGAGGAGCCGACCTCGGAGGAGGATACTTGATCGTGGTTTCCTTTTTCTTTTTTTCATTTCCCCCTACGTGGGGTATTTTAATTGTAAAAGGACAAGTCCCAATCTCAGGCACTTTTTTATTTAAGTATTTAGCATTTAGCATTTTTTTCTCCATATTCCTGCTATTTTTTTCATCGAAATGAGTCTAACGCTCGATCTCGGTATTTATGTTGATTAGTTTATTTTTGCCTTTGTAATGTCGAGATGGCTCTAACGCTTACACTTAGCAATTTGCTTGTGCATTTCAACCGAGATGGATTGAACGCTCGATCTTGGTGGCAATTTTTAAACTTAATCGAACACTCATTTTTTTCCAACCGATATGAATCCAATGCTCAATCTCAGTGGTCGAGTTAGATTAGAAATATTTGACACTTAGTCAAACTTTAGATGTAAATGTATGACATGGAAGCCTCTTGGAATGATGTTCACTATCCTGGGCAATTTGCTAAGTAGATTTCCTTGTTTGGCCATTATGTACGGATGTCGGAATGTCAGATCCTCTTCGGACCTGGTATTCTTTAGACCTCTTCGAGGTGTTATAACCTTGTAGGATGTGATTTGTCATTAATGAATAGAACAAGAGAATGTTAAAAAAATAACATATTCATTCATATTGGAAGACGCCTCTTACATGATAGAAGTAACAATTTAAAGGTAATTATACTACTTTCTTAACTTGTTCGTGTTTCAAAAAAAAAATTATGGCTTTGCCAGAGAAGGTTTTTAGTGTAACACCTTAATGCAATTATCATAAAATAAGTGAAATATTTCAAGATAAAACGTATCAAGTATGTCACTTTCTAATATGTATAAAACATAAATCTATAATAACCTGTGTAGTCATTATAGAGAGCCACGAAGATAAAAAAGATCATATATATACATCATTGGCTAGCAAGCCGTATTGTAATACATAAGCTTTTACAAACTATTCATCAAGGTAAATAAATACAAGCGGATACAAAAAAGAAACAAAATAGCTAAACTAAGTCTTCTGCTTCTTCTTTTTCTTGTCATTTTTCTCTTTTGAAGTTTCTTCACCTAGATTTATAAGGAACACCTAGGGGTGAAAATTCTCAAAATTCTTAATATTAGCATACATATACCATCAGTTATTTATTTCGCAATAAATAAACAAATTGAAATATATATATACACTTTATGTAACAGAATATCTGAAAATCAATAATATCAAAGAATCGTCTATACGACCCTAAGATACCATCGAACAAGTAACCAAGCACTTAACCAAGATAATCGCACATACAATTGTCAATCATGCAATGTCTTATGTTATGATATGTGATATGCTCACACAAAGACCCAACAATATGATTATACAATGCTAATGCAGATTTTAGTTTTTCAAAACATAAGTTACTTACTTATTTCCCAAGAACCTCTGTTCCTTGTATATACAAAGTATGATAAGCCTAAAAGCTTAAACCCACTTGATAATAGGTAGATGTTTTCCCTTCACTAATGTAAGAGTACTACTTCCACCCCTTGATTGCTACCGCAAGTGCACGGATCGCTCAAGTAATACAGATATAGAGAAAAAGTTTGTTCCTACGAGGATATTACATTATAAAGCTAAGTACCAACAAATAGCTCAATCAATTCTAGACAAGGACATAAAAATAAGAAAATAATAAACTAAACTAAACTAATCTACAAAAGCAATAAACATAAAAGTGGTTAGGTTTCAGGAAATCCTCCTTCACCCCTTACATCTACCAATAACATGCAATCCCCCTCATAAACACAAATGCATTGATTAGGTTAGCTTGAGAATCTTCATTAGTCAAAAGCCTATGTCTAGGTCAATCAACCCTGGTTTTAATTACCCAACTCACTAAGTTTCCTTGAGAGCCAGCTCAACTTCCACTCATGAACGATCTATTCTCAATCACACACTATACATGACTAATAAGTATATTTCTATCCTATTAACAAATTAACTCATCCAAGCCAATTGAACTCACCGAACATGCATCAATCATACCATATCCATATTCATAAATCCCTATGTCTAATTCATTTGCCAATATTAGGATCATGCAATCGAGGCCAACCAAGAACAAGCATTAAACACAGATAATGATTGAACCACAATCAAACATCCACACAAACTCAGAGAAGAATACATCATTAATATATATAATCGAATCCAAAATATTCCTAAACAAAGCTTAGCTATTCAATAGATAAGGAAGAGAAAAGAGAAAGGGGAAATAGAGAAAGAAACTCATTAGATTTGTCTCTGAAGCTTGAATCCTCCTTCAATCCTTTGATCCTTGCCTCCAATCCACCAGAAATGAAGATCTAGCCAAACTATCTAACCTAAAACTAACCTAAACTACAAAACCTAAAAAGGGAGAAAATGGAAATGACCCAAAAATGGCCAGCTCAGAGAGAAAAACGTATAAAATCTATTTATAGGCTCAGCTGCTGCCTCAGCGCCGTGACCCTCACACATGCGCGCCGCAGCTCCCAATAGGTCGGTCTACTCACGCCGCAGTGCCCACTCATTCTAGGTCGCGGCCCTCTCGCCTCGGGTCTAAGTATGGCATGCTAAAAATGCCCTCAGCGTCGCAGCTCGCAACACCTTGCGTCGCGGCGGTGACCACTGAAATGTCTAATTTGGCTTCCTCTTCCTCTTTAAGCTCAATTGCTCCATATTTGACCTTGTTTGGAGCCCCTCCTATCATAGAGAAAACACTAAATCAGTAACAATTATAAATCTACCTAATCCATGATCATTTAAGCACAATTTGCTATAAAACATACAAAAAAGGTTCAGAATCAGAATATATCAAATATAACCAATAAACCTCTAAATATGCATTATAAATAAGGACTAAGCATTCATTCTAGCACAAAATTAAGGCACAAATAATTGTATTTTATGGAGTTATCACCCCTATACCGGTAACCCTGACCATACGAACATAAATACAAGGAGAATTTAGATCCAATACCTTATTCTCATGTCATATAGTTATGCACATCATCTAAGGTTATAATACATAGGAAACTAGCAAGTATCAAGTTTGAAAACCAAATATCCAAGAGTAAGTTCAATTCACAATTGAAACAAACACAAGATCCTCATAATCTAGTGTAAAAAGTAAAACTAGTACATTAATTCCTAACCTCACTTATCCAACAAAGTAGCAAGAACTATGTCACTAGTATCCTCATATCTGGAGCCTCACTTCATCATTTCACAAGTGATTTCCAAGACAACCATATGTTGTGCAAGGCCTTAGATGCAACCTCAAGGCATTCCATACCTCAAAGGATACCTAAGGTGTCTCAACTTCTCATATATGCTAGGTCAATATTTCCTTTATGAAATACCTCTGTTGGTGTCTCATTACACTTAGAAACGCATAAATGAAGGATTCCAACAAGTAAGGAACTTCAATTTCCCAATAAAAACACTTTGGAAGTTTATATTCTTGCTTGATTAAGTGTTTATTTTTCCAGCGATTAAGTGCCTTATAGCAGAAGCACTCCCTTGTTTTGTCTGTCATTGGGTGCCTAAGTGCCCACAACTTAAGCTACTAATTGGTGAACCCTAGAACCTCCTGGTCTCGGGTGATCAAGCGCTCACAAATTAGGCGACTAAGCGCCCTTTACGCAGGAACTCTCTAGTCTTCACCGATTAAGTGGCCAAAACTGGGCGACTAAGCGCCCAACGCCTGGAACTTCACCAATATTCCATTAGCTGCAAAACCATTCCCAAACATACAAATTTAGATTTTAAGTGTTTTCTAACTCTAATCATGTTCTCTGACATATTAGAATCATTAAATACTAACTTAACTCATTAAACATGGATTCAAACTCAAAGAAGCCAAGAAAACATCCATGACCTAAAAGCTCATCAAAGAGGCTATAGATATCTACCCAACCAAGTTAAGCTACCATGGATTCCAATGAGTTGAAAACATTCTAACTTAACTCTTAGGATCAAGAACCAAGTTAAGAACACAATTTTTGGCTTATCAAGCCAATTTTCCCATCCAAGAACCCTAGCTTCATTCAAAATGAACAAAAGAGGAAAAATGGATAGAAAATCCCCTACCTTGTGAAACAAAGATGGAGATGATGGCTAGTGGATCACAAGCTTGCCTTTCCTCTTTGATTTCCTCTTCTTTCCTTCTTCTTTTCCTCCTTGTTTTCCTCCTTCTGCTACCTCTGGTTTACAGCTGAAAGAGAGTGTGAAACACAAGTGAAAATGAAGAAATAACAAAGGAAATCAATATAAAGGAAGCTGCAGAAACGTGAGAGGCTTGGTCACTTAAGTGACCAAGTGATATTCCCGATCAGCTAAGAACACTTAGATTTCTCCAAATCAAGTTTTTTTACAACCAACAAGTTTAAAATAAATCGCAAGATTCGTAAAAAAATTTGTTGCACCAAAACCATCATTTTCTATATCTATGACTAGTTATTTCAACATTAAAACACACAACCTGTATGCTTAAAAATATCAAACTGACTCTAATTATTCTCAAACTTTAATCAATTACAGAATACATATTTGTGACTTAAAAATAAATTATCATCTATTTCTTTTAACTGAGCCATTTATGCTAATATATAGGTCATTTTAAGTTATTTTTCACCTTTCGGGTTACAGCAATGTGCCTTAAACTAACTCAGATCGTTACAAAATTAAATAGGCATAATAAACAAGTATTAATCTACCTCTATGACTAATTTACAAGTCTAACATATTTTTGAGAATGTTACATTTAGGGTGTAGGCTCCCATATTGATTTTAAATATAATTTTGTAGGTAATTCCTAGTTAGGAACTAGCTTCCCGTCTTTTGCATTTTTTCCTCTGATATCCACCCTAGGAAACATGAGGTCACCGAGGTTAAATCATCCTGGAACCACTTTGGAGTTATACCATGCAACAATCCTCTATTTAAGAGCAGCTTCACGGACATGGACAATGTGATGCTGTTCTTCGAGTAAGTCTAGTTCGTGGCGGATGAGATCTAGATTAGCTTCTTCAGAAAAATTCTGTTTTTACCAGCTTAGTTCTCCTGTTTCCACTAAGATCATAGTCTCGCAACCGTAGGTCAAGTTAAAGGGAGATTCTCCTGTGTAAGAATGAGGCGTGATCTGATATGCCTATAATACATGATTGAGCTGCTCCACCAAATTTCCTTTAGCATCATCAAGTCTCTTTTTATTCCTATGAGTATAACCCAGTTGGAGGCTTCAACTTGCTTGTTGGTTTTTGGATGCTCCATTGAGGTGAAATGCTACTTGATTTTGAGATCGATTAGGATCCTTGAACTTCTGATTTATGAATTGAGTTTCGTTATCAGTGATAATTGACTCTGGGATTTCAAACATGTTGATGATATTCTTGTAAGTGAACTTTTGGATTCACGCAGAGGTGATGGTGGACAACGGTTCTGCCTCAATTCACTTGGTGAAGTAATCAATAGCCAACAGTAAGTACTTGATATGTCCTGGATCTTAGGGGAAAGGTCCTAGGATGTCCATCTTTCACTGGTAGAAGGGCTAGGGGATGGACATCGTAGTCAACTCCTCTGGTGGTTTTGCGTTGATGTATGAATGGCACTGACATTACTCACATTTCTGTACATGTTCCTTGCTGTCAATTTCTATGCTGGGCCAATAATATCTAGCCCTCAACATTTTCTGTGCTAACGATTTTCCGCTGAGATGATGGCAAGAGCTTCCTTCGTGAATCTTGGCCAGGACACATTCAACCTCCTTAAGTCCAAGATACTTGAGGAGGGGAGAGGAGCACCCATGACGATAAAGTTGGTTATCAAAGATGGTGTACCAGGCCACTGTTTGCACTATCTTTTGGGCTTCCTTTTGATATTCGGCTAATGAGTCATTATGGAGGTAAACAATTATAGGTGTCATCCAAGTTTCATCATCTTCTAGTAGGAGGCTTTCATTGTTTGTAATACTGGGAGCGAGTAGAATATCTTAGATCATGGACCTATTGTTACCCACGCTCTTAGTACTGGCAAGCTTTGATAGGATGTCAACTCTGGAGTTCTGCTTCCTTGGGATGTGCTTCACCTTAACTCTATCAAAACCTTCCATCAACTTTTTAACTTTGGCTAAGTAATTTTGTAGTAGGGGCTCTTTAGTCTGATATTCACCTTGAATCTGGGATGTCGCCAGCTGTGAATCATTGCATATGACTATATCTGTAGCTCCTATCTTCTTTGCTATGTTAACGCATGTGATGTGTAACACCCTCCTTAGGGCATCACATTTCTGACTCCTGACTCATAATCTGAAAAGAAGTTCGCACAAAGTTTGAGTTATAAAAGATGGGTTTCAAAATTTCTTCTTTACTGAAACGTGAATTTACTAAAAATATTAGGTAATATTGAAAATCATATTTCAACTATTCATTATACAATATTGACACCAATTAATATCACAATTTAAAGAGAAATATAAAATTAATAGACTTATTTTTTTAACAGTAGTAAACCCCATGACGGGTCCTACTTAATAGCACAGTACAACACTAACATTAAATCTTAGCATACTCGTTCCTTCTCTTTTATCAACTTGATGCATCAGAACTTTACTCCTCATCTACCCAGCACATCTTCGAACTTGAGACAGCCACTTTTCAATGTTTCCATCAATCTCTGAGTATCCATCGTCCGTTATGTCTAAGACAACTCGATCATTCTATTATTTGATTTTAACAATACAGACAAAACAAAACAATATAACAAAGAGGTGAGATCACCTACACCAATATCAACATGGCAGCACAGAGATAACACAAACAGCAATATCATACAGATAGATCATACCATAATCATGCTATCAGCATTAATCAACTATTATCATCTAATCATTTATCAGTTCAATCATCATCCAAGTACTCAAAACAAGTGTCATAGCCAACATTCATCAATTAATATATCATACAGATATAAATGCTCAGATTTATGCATATGCACAAAGACTCAGTTTATCAAAAACAACTCCATGGAAGTTTTCACAATTTCGAGAAGAATGCTCGATTAATTGTCACTTTAGCCCAAAGACAATCTCCGGGGTCGTTGAAAAGAATCGTGTTCTTGTCGGGTATCGTCAATGCGTTGTAACGGACAGACGCGCTGCAAGTGGCACATGAGTACTCGCTTAACCGTCCACTGGTCGACCGCCGCGCCTTGACGCCCTAAGATCCATTATAAACCTCACTATCAATTCTCATTCCTCTTCAACCACAAGGGCCATAATAGCTATTAGCTATATTTTATACAATGCACGAATATATCGGTAAGTCCAACCCCAAAGGGCCAAATCTTTTCAATTTCATTTGTTCAATGTAATCATATGCTTCAACGCATATTTTTCCAATGCACGTATAATGCACCAAATACCAAATACAGGCATCTCTTTCCAATGCATATAAAATACATCAAAAGCCAATCGTAGGCAAACTCGTCATTTTCTCACACAGTGTTCATATAATTGTTTTGGCAGTAATAATCATGTTATCATGTTTTTATAGTCATAAAATACTTCTGCCGTATTTTCACAATCGCATAACAATTCTGTTACGTTTTTACAATTCAAAAATATTTTTGTTATATTTTCACAATACCATAACACTTCTTTTATATTTTCACAATACCGTAACACTTTTGTTACGTTTTTAAAATTCTAAAATGTTTTTATTACGTTTTCAAAATAATGCAACTCTCTGTTGCACCTTTAAATCACGTATTAAATTTTTTAACATTTTTCTCAATCGCATAAAAATATATGTTTCTCAAATCGCGTAATGATTTTTCATCGTTTTCAAAATCACGTAACTTAAAAAATCATTCTTTTAAGTTGCATAAAATATTTTCCATCATTCTCAAAATATTTAAAATACTTTCCAAATCACATAATGATTTTTCATCATTTTTACAATCACGTAAAAATATTCTATCACTTTTAAATCATATAGTGATTTTTCAACAGTAGTTCAAATTACGTAAAATATTTAAACATAATTCAAATCACTTAAAATGTTTCAACGCATCTCCAATCGCGTAGTAATATTTTATCATATTTCAAATCGTGTAAAAATATTTTACTATATTTCCAAACACTTAGAAATATTTTATCTTGTATTTCAAATCGCGTACTTTAAAAATTACGCGTTTTTAAGATACGTAAACAATAATTTTTTTTCACCACAATTCCATTACAAAAATATTTCTCATTTCTTCAAAAATTCCATTTCCACTTTTCTCAAAATAATATGACTTTATACTTTATTTAACACATTTTCTTTACTCAAGAAAATCTTTTTCTACATTTCTTTACTCAAGAAATCATTTTCCAAAATATAATTCACAAAATCACTTTTCCATTGAAATAAATCAACGTTTCAAAACTTAGCATTTTCTAACGTACTTCAAAACTCAAAAATAAGTTATACCTTAGTAGATTTTCATAATACCACTATATTCTTCATTTTTCCCAAATCATTTCTAAACACAACCTTCTTCAAAATAAATTGAAGTTTGAAAACATTTTCGTTTACAAAAACTTAATTTCTCAAGTGATTAAAATACTCCGATTCCCTTTTCAAAATTTATTGTATTAAATCAATTATATTTTCACTTGAAAAATTACTTTGTTTCATCAAAATCTAGGCATTATAAGCCTTCAAGAATGTGGACATGACTATTGAAAATTATCAAAATATTTTTTCCTTCTAAATTGATATGGTTTTACACAAACCAAAATCATTAAAATTTTATTTTCAAAACCGAAGAACTTATGGTTATAAAACCAAACTCATTTGTTCAAATTCATTTTTATTTTCTTTGCAAATCCTTTTTCACTTTCTTTGTAAATCCTTTTTCACTTTCTTTGCTAATTCTTAAAATCATCATTACTATTTTCATTTAAATCTCATGTTTTGTAAAACACTTAGAAACTTTTTATACAAAATAAATCAATAAAAATTCCTCAAAAATCATGTTCTTGTACTCTTTGAAAAATAAATTCTTTGTTTATTTTCCTTATTTTTCTAAACATCCATTTTCATCATTCATGAAAATATTCATTTATGAACACCTATCTTGAGGTGTCTTAACCGATATTCACCATGTTTCTAGGGATCAAAAATTAATTCCTTTGTTCTTGAAAAATTTTAATATGAACTCTAATCAAGGGCATTAAAACCGTAGTCCTTCCTTGGCCATTGGGACCAAAATTAATTTTCTTTCCATCACCAAATCATGGCATACACATACATACACATCATATATATATCAAAAGCATGTCATATTATCATCATGCATAGTATAAGCATACCATCAAAATCATAAACTCATGCAAAGCATATTAAGTATAGGCAATTAATCAAAGCTCATAAATACATATAAATTATTACATGACCATGGATATGAATCCTCATATGGATTCACCATCCATCAAATATAAGACCATCTCTCACCACTTGGTTGGTGAGATGGATCTCCCTCTTACCTCTTGAAAATCCTCAAAAACTCTTTGTTTTGCTTCTCTTTCCAAGTCCTTCACCACCAAGGGCTTCTCAAATACAAAATAAAATACATAAAAATTAGTATACTAAGCTTGATTAAGAGGAACCATGATCAAACATGGTTTAGAACATGAAAAAGAAAAGAATAAATGAAGTTTCCTTACACTTCACCACAAATACCCTATAACTTGGCTCTTGAAGAAAGTCCATGAAGATGAATGATTTAGAGAAAGTCTCCAACATGAAAGTTGCTTAGAATATCATGTAGATTCAAGATCTATGGTTGGATGAAATTAAACAAACTTGAAGGGTGGTTTTAGGATGGTTGACCGAATTCCTCACAAGAAGAAAAATATAAGCTTTTTGATCTTTAACTTGAAGAACAAGGTTGTAAATGATAGAATTTTGAGAAGTTCCTAACAATTCTAAAATAATTAGTAAAATCACAAATAAAGCTCAATAATAACAAATCATGGAACAATCATGGCTTAGAAAATCATAAACATGAATTTAAATCATAGAAATCAAAGTTTACCTTCAAGGAAGTAAGGTAAAAGTGGGATTTTGAAGCACTTAGAGTGGGATTTTGGGAAAACTTTCTAAATGAAAAGTGTTTAGAATGGTGTTTAGCTTTAAAAAATGATGAGAGTGAAAATTATAGGTGAGTGATGGTGTATTTGGGTGTAGAGACCGAACCAATAGAGAGAAAATGGAAGGAAAAATGGTTGCTTGGTTCTTGGAATTTTTTTAGAGAAAAGATGAAAGCTTTTTGGGTGAGAGAGAAAATGAGATTTGTGAGATTGAATTATGGAAGGTTGCTGCCGTGGGAGTCTTGGAGAGATTAAGTGATATACTTGACTCAAAATATCACCAATTGGATGCACATGGAGTAGCACATGGCATAGGTCATCAATTTGACTTGCATGGCTATTATGGATGGTTCAAGATTCATGTAGAAGCCTCCCAAGCTGCTGCCAAAACCGTGGGACACTTTGGGTTTTTAGGAAATTTAATTGTTTTCAATTTACACCTAATTGTATGCTAATTAATTAGGTAATTAGTTAGGTTAAATTTTCCAATCAATCTTAATTAACATTCTAACTATATAACTAATTAATTAAACATATTATTTCATATATTATATTCTCTAATTAAAATTAGGATATCTAATTAAGAATTAAATTATAACCAATTAACAATTAAATTAGTTTACTTAACTTGTTAATTAGGCCATTAGATTAACCAAATTAGGATTAATTAGTGACTAATCAAATTAAAGCTACTATTGTTGACTTCATCTTTTTCTTTGGCCTAAAAAGGCTACTCAAAATTGGCTCCTCCTTCCTTTGCATTCTCCAAAATCGTCCCCCTTCTTCCTAATGCATTCATGAAGTTGTTATCATTATTAGTCACCATCTAGAGCATTTCTAGCCATTGATTAATTTAATGATTAAGATTTAGGTAAACTTTTGATTTAGAAGACTTAATCTAGGCCATTAGATCTTTTTCCTTTAAATTCTAACCATTAGATGTGTCTCCAAAATGAAGGGTCAAGATTACTCCTTCTTACTTTTAATCCAAGGGTCATAAATAGTCTTTGCTACTTTTTAAGGCCAAATCTCCACCCTTGATTAATTCTTCATCCAATGGTCATAAATGATCTTTTTCACTTTTTAAGACTAAATCTCCACCCTTAATTTAATCTAAATCCAATGGTTATAAATGGTCCTTGTTACTTTACAAGACGAATTCTACACCGTTGATTAAATCTATAGTTGATATTGAAGCCTTTCTTATTAAGTTTGTCTAGATTAAATCTCTACCATTGATTAGATCAATAGTTAACATCCAATGTTTCTTTATTAAATTTATTTCTCAACCGTTGATTAAATCAAGATCAAGTCTCTACCGTTAATTAAATCAATAGTGGATATCCAAACCACTAATGTTGGCTTAAGCAATATAATTTCTATTTTTATCTACTAAAAACCTCACGAAAGAATACATTTATTGTATTTTTATCGCTCGATAATTAAATACAGTACCAAACACAATACAAGAAAATTTCTAAAACTGTTTTCGGATTCAAGTTTAGTAAGATCCCCTGTCTCTGTCTAAATAGTACAAATTTTTCTATGCATAGAAAAATTTTCACTTTGCGGGACCCACCTGAGCCCACGTAAGGCCACTTGGGCCCACATACACCCCCTGGGCCCACAAACAGTAAAAAATTTCATAATCATTCATAAAATCACAAAAATTAGAAAACACACAAATATCAAATCGACACGTAAAATAATTACCTAACGGTAAAAATTAAATTACGTAAAGTTTTTCCCTACGAAAATTTTTATTTTCCGACGACCTGAGTAGATCACTCAAAACGATCAAATATGCTGACGGAATAAACAAAATAATTTTACAGTATCCAGAAATTACTAAACAGTAAAATTCTGTTAACTGTCAAAATTACTGTTTAAGAGATACGAAATTTGGAGTGTTACATGATGCATGCTTTATACTTAGTTTGGTTATTTGACGTAAGAAACTCAAACCTCAAAGATTGCTCTAATATAAGGCCGACTTTCTTTTCCAACATTACTCCAGAACCACTTCTTTTGGGATTCGATGATCCTTCGATGTAGATTGTCCAGGAATGCGCTCTAGGATAGCCGGAGTCTGGTGTGAGCTCTTGTAAGTAATACTAAACTCAGATAATTTTATTGACCAAGCAATCATTCTCCCCGTAAAATCCTACTTGTGCAGTACTTGTCTGATTGGCTGATCTGTCCTCACTATTATGTAGTGACACTGAAAGTATTGTCTTAGCCTTCTTACAGTGATCAACAGTACTAGGGCTAGTTTATCGATTTTCTAATAGTGGATCTCGAGGTCTTGCAGGACTTTGCTGACAAAGTAAACTAGCCTCTGACCTTCATCTGTTTCTCTTATCAAAACTAAGCTAATTGCTTTGTTGCTGACAGAGAGGTAGGTATAAAGTGTTTCACTGGAGTCCGGCCTCATCAGAATTGGTGGTGTGGACAATATCCTCTTCAACTTTTGGAAGGCGGCCTCACACTCTAGTGTCCACTTAGAATTCTTTCCCTTTTTTTATAGTTCTAAAGAAAGGAAAAGGTTTTTTGGCAGCCTTGACTAGGAAACGTGTGAGGGTTGATATTCGACCTGTCAACTACTACATTTCTTTCATAGACTGTGAACTACACAAGTTGAGGATGGCTTGGCACATCTTTGGGTTAGCTTCAATACCACAATTTATCAATAAAAACCTAAGGAACTTGTCAGGCTGTACACCAAAAGTGCATTTCTTTGGGTTCAGTCGCATGTTGTGTTTTCGAATTTGGGGTGAACACTTTTTCCAAGTCTTTAATGTGGTCATTGGTGTTCGTTGTTTTGACTATCATGTCGTCAATGTAGTCTTCTAGCATCTTACCAATCCATCCTTCAAAGACTTTATTCATCATTTATTGGTAAGTTACCCTTGCAATCTTCAGTCTAAATGGCATGACACGGTAGTAGTAACTCTCTATCATTGTTATGAAGGCAGTATAATCTTCATCTTCTAGGTTCGTGGAAATCTGGTTATATTTGGAATATGTATCCATGAAGGAAAATAGCTTGAAACCATACGAGTTGTCCACTAGCTTGGCAATGTTAGGAAGTGGGGGGTCTTTTGGACACGCCTTGTTTAGACCGGTATAGTCAACACATATGCGCCACTTCCCATTGGCTTTTTTGACCAAGACCACGTTAGAGAGCCATATGATGTAGGAGACCTCCCTAATGAATTCGATGTTTAAGAGCTCCTTCGCATGCTTCTAGACCACCTTTTGTCTTTCGAGTCCGACCTTCCTTTTTCGTTAGGCCACCGATTTTGAATTCTTCATAAGAGAAAGTCAGTGACAGATGAATTATGGGTCTAAGCCCGACATGTTTGCAGAAGTCCAGACAAACAAATCCTTAATTTTTTTTTTCCAGAAACTCAATTAACTAGGATCTTTCCTCCTGACTAAGATGTCCTCTAATCTTAGTTACCTAGTTTGGCTTGGCACCAAGTTGAAGGAGTTGGAGCTTTCCATCAGGTTGGGAGCGTGTACCGCTGATCTCTTCGTGTACGTCTAACTCAGTCAAGAGGACATTAACGATGTCCGTAATGACTAGAGTTAAATCGTTATATTAGTCCACTGCCTGAGATTTCTTGGTGATTCTTAGGTTCTCTTATAGCATTTTCTTACTGTGGCTTATTTTCCTTTAACTGTCATGACCTTATCCTGCTAGTTTAGAAATTTCATAGTCAAGTGAGGTGTGGAGATCATAATCCCAAAGGCGTTGAGTGATATATGACATAATATGACGTTATATGCAGAAAGACAGTCAACTACTAAGAATCTAACCTTGACAATCTTAAAGAGAGAGTCATTTCTCAAAGTTAGGTAGGTTTCAATGTACCTAACTAGGGTGATCTTGCTTCTGTGAATCTGATCAACTCGCTGGTGTACAAGAGTAATTTTTCTTTTGATAATCCTAGTTTTTCAAACAAGTCTAGAAACATGATATCAATCGAGCTCCACTAGTTAACAAATATTTTGCAAACCTCGACGTTTGTAATTATCTCAGAGATGATCATGGGGTCATCGTGATTTGGGATTATGTTTCCATAATCCTCGTCAAAGAACGAAATCAATGGGATTTTTCTTATGCCACTGCCCAACTTAGTTCCCGAGAGGGATGCTACGCTCAGCACAGCCTGGAGAGCTTTCTTCCTGGTGTTTCCAGAATCACTACTGCTCACGAAGCCCCCCGATATGGTGTTTATTGTTTGGATTACTTCAGCATGATGATGATTGTCTTCATGATTGTCATCTCGAGGTTGTGCCCTATCTTGGTTTTGGACATTGACCCGAAATGAGCTTGTGTCGGGATTGTCGTTCCTGACTAGAAAGCATCTTCTTTGATAGGGCAGAGATGGACTTCTTCGAGGGCTATAGCTCTGCTTCTTGTAGTTTTTTCATCCCCTCTGATTGTTATTCTGAGATTGGCGCACATAGCAACCCAAGCGCCTATCCTTAATGAGAGATTTGATAGCATCCTAGAAGTTGATACAATCCTCCATGTTGTCACTATGGTCATTATGCCATTCACATTGCTTAGATTTGTCCCTCTGCGCATGTTTCTTCAAAAGGGGAGGTCTCTGAACATCTTTGAACTCGGTATTCATGACCTCTTAGTAGATCTGAGCTTAAGGTGCATTGAGGGGAGTGTAGTTTTCATACTTCCCCTTGAAAGGTGGTTTTGAATTTCGACCCTGTTGGTTTGGTTACCATCTAGTCTTAGCTTAACATCTTATCTTTTCTCAAGATATTTCCTAGTCCGGAGAACATCTTTAGCGTTGATGTATTTGTCAGTATAGGCACAAAACTCGTCCATTGTCTTGGGCTCCTTCTTAGCTAGAGAGAATGAAAAAGGCCTAGGGAGGAGTCCTTCCCTTAAATAGTTCAATTTGAGCCTTTCATCTCAGTCTTTGATGTTGACTATCTTTTTTTTAAACCGAAAGTCTCGGATAGACTTCTGTTTTCCTTGTTTAATATGAGAAAGACATGAAATAGATTTGGGCTGCATCTTGCTAGTGGTAAAGTGTAGCAAAAATTGCGATGACAAGCCCTCCCAGTTAACTACGGACTTATGACTTAGGATAGTGAACCATCTCAAGGCAATTTTCTTTAGAGACAGTTGGAAAGCACGACATATGAGAGGGTTATCTCCTCCAGCAAATAAGAAAGCAAAGATATATGCATCCATGTGCTCCTAAGGGTATGTGGTCTCGCCGTATACTTCAATATTTATGGGGTATTTGAAGCGCCTAGGGATCTCATAGGCCATCAGTTTGTCAAAGAATGGTTGATTTTGTGAAACTGAGCTCCTTACTATAACGTTCTGCTATTGTCTTCTCCGAGTAGGGACTTTAGCGCTTCTAATGGGTTTCGCAACCCTAGGATTTTCTAGGAGATGGTCCTTATCAAAGGCTTTGTCCCTTCGGTTTTCTTGATTCCTTCTCGAAGATCGATTCTCGCCTTGAGTTTCCTAGTTGATAGCTTTTTCCAGGTTGTGGATCCATTCATCCTAAAGTCTAACCAGAGAGATGAGTTCAGCTTTGGATAGCTCTGAGAGATTGGTTTCAGCACGGCGAGACCGAACTTCTTCATTCTTTACATGGGCTCCAAGGCATTGCAGCACTGATACCCGTTGTCCGGCATCTCCAGTAAGTACTCGTTGTGGACCGAGATGCTACCTCACCTTAATTCCCGCTAGTGGATGTGAGAGATTCTTACCAGTAAAAGAAGTCTCAACCTCGTCCTGCTTGGGTTTCGGCTGGGCAGCGACTGGTTCTAGGATCGGCTTGTGAGGTGGAGCAGATGCTGGAAGACGATTATGAGGCGGTGGAGAAAGGTGGTTTGGTGCGGCAGAGGCACAGTGTTGGTTAGTTGAAACTTACTTTATTATTGTGTTAACCATGATGATGATGATAGGAATAGAAGTTTATCTTTCTCACATACGATGTCAATGTTCTGAACGAAGTTTGAAAGGTTACATGAGTATGTGGTTGAAGGTGGAAACCTTCATGGCACGTCAACAACAGTGGTTGTGTGATGAGTTAGTACTCATAAAAGACACTCTGACGCTTAAGTTAGACCGTGCATAAAGATGATAGTGTATATAATTGGATTAGATGGATACCTTTGAGACCTTACAGGATATTTATAGAGGTGTCTTGAATGTCAATAATTATAATTCAATCTGAATTAAATACTACTATTTAAAATCAAAATCTAAAAATTATTATTTCTTATAACTAATTTTTTTATTTATATAAAATATAATTATTATTTATATTTATCAAAAATTTTATTCTCAATACCTTATAAATAAGTAGATATACTTATCAAAATAATATATAATAATATCTAGATACTAATTTAATAAGCTGAGTTACTTATAATCCATCGACCCACATGTCGATGCAGATCAATATATATGTTAAGTGAGATTGAATTTTTATATAAGTCAGCCTTTTTCATTGATACTGCCTCCATTAGTTTCATCTCCGTCAAGAGCTATCAATAATATTTTTCACTTGCGCTTCTATGTTTAAACATCATATGAGATTAGTTTGGATAAGAAAAATGAAGTGAATTCATTTCATTAAATTGGGATCTATTATTAAATTAAATATTGAAGATAGGATTAGAATTTTTTTTATAATACCCGTACAAACCACGAGTTACTCGCTAATATATATTATATGTACGTGACTGGCATTTATATTTTTTTTAAACACCCCGACGTGATTATTAGAAAAAATATTTGTATAAATTTTATCTATATAAATTAAATAAATTAATAAATAACACATGATTATGTTTAATATAAAATAATTATATATCATAAAATTTTATAAAATTATTAAATATTAATTAATTTAATCCATATAATTAAATTAACAAAACCTACCTAAATACTTCATAATTATTAGGGTCAATGGTTGGTGGTTTTTAAGTGATGCACATGCAGCAATCGTTTAAAAAAATAAATGGGCCATGGTTTTATGTTGGTCAAACTACAACAGCTAGGCATCCTTCCTAAAAAATATCTTTATACATTTTTTTTAAATTTATTTTTTTCATATTATTTTTAAATAGTTATAATTAATTAAAAAATATAAAAAGATAATATAATCAATAATAAAAAATAATATAAAAAATAATGTCAAAAAATTAGATTTATCATTATAAAAGTAAATAATATCTTTATCTTTATCCATTCTAAGATATGTTTAAATTGCCGTTTAATCTTTCAAACGTATGTTTACCATTGTCTCGAACAGAGCAATTTTTGTTTGACAAAGTAAACATATGTTTGCTATAAAATAATTTTGAGCTCTAACATATATTCACACAAAAATAAAATTTTCTTATTTTTGTATTAAATTTTTAATAAAAATTTAATTAAAATTCACTTTTAACATAAAATTTTTTAAATATAAATTATATTATTACAAATTTATTTTAAATTAAATTTAAATTTATAAATATATTTTCAAATAAATTTAAATTTAATAACTATAATCTAAACACACACTTACTTTTCCTACCTTCCATCGGAATGAAACTCTTAATTCTCTTACATCAATTATTGTCAATAATTTATTGGAGATAAATGTGGCCCACTTAGAAACAAAACAACATGAAGAGGACTTTTCAAGCTTGCCCTTTCGGAGCTTGACTGCTTCTTGTTCTCCCTTTTTATGGCACTTCACGGTAGAAACTTTGGCTGAAGCAAAGAAAGGGGACTTATTACCACGTTGAGCTGGAGAGGAAGTTTACTGGAATGAGAAGGAACAATGGCATCTAAATTATTTTCAAGCTCAATTAAGGTAAACTCCTCAATTCTTTGAGGTTTCTTTGTCTTCGTGGGGTTTTGACCGAATGCAAGAGGAGATACCATTTGAATTTTCATACTCTGTTTTTAAATTGAATCTGAGTAGAAATTAAAATTATTTCCCTTCTTTTCCAGGTATGTTAAGAAGAATTTGGATGCATGCTTTGGAAGGTCGAGTTAGTACACCAAGAAGAAATCCAAACGATTTTGAGAAATGGAGGCAAACGGTGTATGCCTTTTCTTTAAACTTAAGGTGAATACCAAGTTTAACATTTAGGTTTTTAAGTTGATATTTAGAATGATATCTAAGCATGAATTTGATGCATGAAGCTGAGAATGAATGGGTAGTGAAAAAAGGGAATTGGTAATGAAAATAGATGAAATGTGTTGAAATGGGAGACTTTAAATTCTGTTTTATAGCTACGATGTTGATTATGTGTCATACAATTTGAAGGGTTTCTTATTACTGCTTATTTTTGAGGGATTTAGTTTGCGAGTCTATCTAAAAATGGAAATGAATTAAAAGCTATAGATTATGTATAGGTTCTATCAGTGTGGACTATAATTTTGCTAAACTAGTGTATCTACTGTTTGTTGGTAAATGAAAGGCTGAACATAGTAATAGAAGTAGATAATTTTCTGCACATAGTAAATACTAGAACTAAGCTATCTTGGTGAATTATAGCTGCTGTAGTAGTAATAGATGGAAGGCTAAATGACAAAATTTATGTGGAAAATTTTAATAGGTTGGACTCCATATGTTAGTAAACAAGCTTACGAAATTGAAAGAGGAATTAAGGTTTATAAGTAAAATGATTAACCATTTGGTTATACTATTTTTTTTTATACAGAACAGTTTAGAAATCTTTTGCTTTATAAGGATCAAATGCAACAAGAATACAACAACAACCAAGCCTTTTTCCAATAGATGAGGTCGGTTACATGGATCAAACGACACTATTGTGCCTTATCATAAACCAAGTCTTCAGAGATGCTATTCAAATCTATCTTTTTTAATTGTTTCACTTATAGTCTTTCTTAATCTTTCTCTATTTCTAACTATTGGGCTATTATCTGCATGATCTACTCTTCTTACAGGGGCTTCTAAGGGTCTTCTCCTTACATGTCCAAACCACCTAAGATAAGATTCTCTCATCATTTCCACAATAGGTGCTACTCCTACTTTCTCTCTAATGTATTCATTCCTAATCTTATCTTGTCTTGTATGGCCACACATCCAACGCAACATCCTCATCTCCACGATACTGATCTTATGCTCTTATTGGCATTTTACCGCCTAACATTCAGTACCATACAACATCGCGGACCTTATAGCTGTGCGGTAAAATTTACCCTTAAGCTTGAGAGACATTTTTCTATCACAAATAACTCTTGAAACACTCCTCCATTTCATCTATCCAGCTTGAATCCTATGGTTTACATCTCTCTCTATTTCTCCATCATTTTGTATGATAGATCCAAAGTACCTAAACTGTGTAACTTGTGGTATAGTATGATCTTCAATTTTCACCGCTAAGCTAGCATTAACACGCCTCTTATTGAACTTACATTCCGTATACTCCGTCTTACTCCTGCTTAGACGAAAGTCATGTCCTTCCAAAACTCGTCTTCATGTCATAAAGATTTGACAAAGTTTTACGTTGGCTGTTGACTGCCTAACACAACCCTCCTCCTTTAACCGAGCTTGGGATCGGCTATGTAGATATTTGCAACAAAACTCAGCATAGGTAGAGTTCAAATGCAACAAGAATATTAGAATGAAATTCAATTATATGGTGCTTTATATCCTGAAGTTTTAGAACTTTTATATTAAGGAACTTGATCAAATTGTTTGAAAAAAATAGGTTGATAGAAAGTGAGCGTTATTGTTCTGGGTTAAATTACGAGACCATGTTGTAGAATTTTATCAAGAAATTTGAATATGTTCATTCTTGATCTTTTTAGGACAATATTTATAAGTCAGATAGTTATGTGATTCAATACCAAACATGATGAAACTTCTAGTGTGATTAAAGTCTGATGAGAAATAGAAAGATGTTTAATTTTGGACAAGGCCAAGGTTGCCATTTTGCATGATTTTAAATAAAATTTATGCACATAACTGTTTCAGTTTTATGTCCTTGAAACTCTTAATTTATTTACATGTTTCATGATTTGATATATAGGAAAAATGGACAAAGACTTTTTAGCATGATTTACCATAGAAGATATTTTTGAGACTTTTTAGCGTGATTTCCCATAGAAGATATTTATGTTAACCATGTAATTGCAAGGATAGAGTCAAATGATCGTTTTTAGGAAGAAATATATATGTTTGGTGCACCAAGGGGGTTAAAAGGCAATCACCCAAGTTTAAATCTGTGGGCTTGACCCTGGATTCCCTGGATTCAGCTATAAAATATATTCTATGGGCACAACCCCTGAATTGAGCTCAGGTCATTTTCAGGATGCAAAATTCCTTAGGTATAAAGGGAAAGTTTTTGTGGTGTGATATGGGTGGAAGGAAATAGAGATGGAGGGTATGATACAGTTTCAGTTATGGTTGTTTGATACCCAATTATTCATCTTAGGACACCATTAGTGTGGGTGAAGATTCCCTCACATATTGACTTCAACCTCTGCTTTTTGAGCCCTGCAGGAAAGAATTCCTTCCTTTGCTTGATAGATCCAAAGCCTGTGAATAGTTTTTTCATTGATATTGGTAAGCTCTCACGCTTTGACTGAATATTGCTTGGTTTGTGTTTACATTTCACATGTGAATCTCATTTTTGAGTAACTTGTATTGCTGTGGTTCTAGCAGGTTTAAGTTTGATTGCTTCAAACCTCCTGCACTGTGTTCTTTTACTGTTAAAGTACAGATTGAATCCCTAGGCCTTTCAATGGCACTGAACAGAAATTCTTCACCAAAATCAAAATGGAAGTACCATGTTTTCTTGAGTTTTAGGGGAGATGACACCCGATTAGGTTTCACTGACCATTTATATGCAGCCTTGGATCGGAAGAGTATCATAACATTCAGAGATGATGAAGAACTTGCAAGAGGTGAAGTTATCTCCAAAAAGCTCCTTCATGCAATTGAGGAATCTCTCTCTGCTGTTATCATATTCTCCCAAAATTATGCTTCTTCCACGTGGTGTTTGGATGAGGTCCAAAAGATTGTTGAAACCAAAAAAAGTTTGGGCCAAGAAGTGTTTCCAGTCTTCTATGGTGTGGATCCCTCTGATGTACGGTGTCAAAGGGGAAGTTTTGCAGAAGCTTTTAGAAAACATGAAGAAAATTTTGTAGAATACAAAGGAAAGGTTCAAAAGTGGAGAGATGCTTTAAAAGATGTTGCCAACTTAGCTGGTTGGGACTCTAAGAATCGGTAAGTTATAAATAGGGATTTAAATAGATATTTCTAATCTATGTGAATTATAGCTGGAATACAATCACATGAGTACACATGACATTTTGAAAAGTTCTTAAATTAGTAAATGGCTCTTATTATTTTGAGTTGTGCAAAGAAAAAAAAAAGACCTTGGATCCAAATCTGATTTTCGCTCTAGGTCAAAATGTTAAAGGCTATTTAGCTATTCACTTAAATTTTCTTTTGTCTAAAATATCAAGTGGGTCATATTATTTATTTTTCAAGTACTTTAAAAGATTAGAATAAAATGCGTTAAAATTTTAATATTCGATATTAAAATTGCAATTGAATTCATTGATATGTGTGATTTTTCCTTGATTTTATATTTACTAATTTCAATTGATCTAAAGTTTAATAGGCAATATAAATATAAAAGTTTTTAATGGTTTGATTGTTAAAAACTACATGAGAAGTTATTTGATAGTAAACAACTATGTAAAGTTTTATATAATATATCTGAACTTTATTGTAAATTTAAAACTTTGGATATTCTTCCTCATTAATTAGTTGAGATAACCCAAGGGGTGTTAATATTAGCTGTTGGACGGTGGCCTCTTGGCCTTATTTCTATGGACGGTGGCTTCTACGGACGGTGATGGACAGTGGCCTCTATGGACGGTGGCTTCTTGGCCTTGTTACCACGTTTTTAGTGTAGATATTGTATTTAGTGCATTTAGTGCTTTATTAATTGGTTGCTTATTTTCTAGAGACATTTAATGTACAATTGTTCCCTATATATATTACTGTCATTGTAAACATTGGGAGGTTAGAATAATATACAGTTTTTCAGACACTTTGACATGGTATCACAGCCTTCTCTCTTATCCTAGGTTGTCACGATTTTTTTTTTCTCTGTCCTAGGGGCTTTCGGATTTATAGTCATTTCTGGCTTAAGAATTTTGTTCGTCGTGTTTGGCATCTGGTTCTAGAATTTTTTTTTCTAGATCACGTATTCTGGTTTCACCTCAGAGTTACGAATTTTTTTTTTTTTTGCATCCTTTTGGTTTTCTGCATCACTATGGCAACAGACAACTTTTGTGATCACTTTAGTGGGAAGAACTATTTAGCCTGGGAGTTTCAGTTCAGGATGTTTGTCAAAGGCAAAGAATTGTGAGGTCATATTGATGGCTCTTCCGCTGCACCAAGTGCCTCAACCGAGATTGCTAAATGGGAGACGCGGGACGCTCAGATTATTTCTTGGATTTTAGGATCCATAGAGCCACACATGGTCAACAATTTGCGCTCCTTTTCGATAGCTAAGGAGATGTGGGACTACTTGAAACGTATCTACAACCAAGATAATAATGCAAAGTGCTTTCAGTTGGAGCTGGACATTGCCAACTGCAACCAGGGTAATCTCTCAATTCAAAAATACTACTATGGTTTCCTCAACTTGTGGACCGAGGATTCGGCTAAAGTTCCAAAGGAAGCATTGTCTGCCCTTCAAGAAGTTCATAACACCAGTCGAAGGGCTCAGTTTCTCATGAAACTTAGACCAGAATTCGAGGTAACAAGGGGTGCTCTGTTAAATAGAGACCCGGTTCCCTCCTTGGATGTGTGTTGGAGAGTTACTTCAAGAGGAGCAGCGATTATTCACTCCAGAAGCTATGGCGCAAGACAAATTTCCTTCAGAAGCTGTCACCGTTGCTTATGCTGCTCAAGGGAAGGGAAAAGGAAGGGATATGAAGTAGGTTCAGTGCTATTCCTGCAAGGAGTTTGGGCATATTGCTCGAAACTGCAGCCTAAAATTTTGTTCCTATTGTAAACAATGTGGTTATATTATTAAGGAATGTCCTACGAGACCAGAAAATCGTCCAGTCAATGCCTTCCATGCAGCAGTTCATCTTTCTTCTTCTACAGCACTAGCATATCGACCTTCCATAACAGCACTTCCTACAGTCTCTACTTAAGTTGTCCTAACTCCAAAGATGGTGCAACAGATGATAATTTCAGCATTCTCTGTCGTGGGCATTCAAGGTAAGCCCAAGCACACTTTTCAATCTTGGTTTGTTGACTCTGGGGTTTCAAATCATATGTCTAGTACTTTTGACTCTTTGCACAATGTTTGACCCTATTATGGTACACAACATATTCAAATTACGAATGGTAATACTCTTCCTATTGTTGCTGTTGGGGATATTGATTCATCTTTTCGCAATGTGTTTGTGTCTCTTGAACTTTCTTCTCATTTACTTTCGGTTGGTCAGTTGGTTGATAATAATTGTGACGTGCATTTCTCTCGTGGTAGTTGTCTTGTGCAGGATTAGGCGTCGGGGAAAGTGATCGCGAAGGGGCCTAACGTGGGCAGATTGTTTCCTATACACTTTACTACTCTTAGTCTTTTCTCTTTAGCTTGTACTACTGTAACAAATCAAAGTGAGGTCTAGCATAAACGTTTGGGTCATCCTAACTCACTTGTTTTGTCTAATTTATTGAAACATGGCTTATTGGGCAATAAAAATCAGTCTTCTTCTTTATCTTTTGACTGTTATATGTGTAAGCTGGCTAAAAGTAAGACTCTACCATTCTCTTCTATTGGTCATCGTGCAGACAAATGTTTTGATCTTATTCATAGTGATATTTGGGGTGTTTCTCCTGTTATCTCATGCAAACTATAAATATTTCGTGACATTTATTGATGACTATAGTCGGTGTATTTGGATTTATTTTCTTCGCTCCAAAGCCGAGGTTTTTCAGTGTTTCATACCTTTTTAGCCTATGTTGAAAATCAATTTTCTATTGGAATTAAGATTTTACGTTCCGACTCTGGCGGAGAATATATGTCTAATGAATTTCATGCATTCTTACAGCATAAAGGTATTATTTCGCAGTGTTCTTGTTCATATACACCTCAGTAGAATGGCGTTACTGAGCGTAAAAACCGCCACTTGTTGGATGTCATGCGTACCTTGCTACTTGAATCCTTTGTTCCTCCTCGTTTTTGGGTTGAGGCTTTGTCCACTGTTGTCTACCTTATTAATCATCTTCCTTCTCAGGTTTTAGACTTTGATTCACCTTTCTCGTCTCTATAACATGCCCTCCTAGTTATCATAATCTTCATACTTTTGGTTGTGTCTGTTTTGTTCATTTATTGCCTACTAAGCGTCACAAACTTGGTGCTCAGGCAGTTCAGTGTGCGTTTATGGGTTACAGTACCACTCAAAAAGGCTTTGTGTGTTATGATGTTACTATCATTCATCTTCGTATCTCTCGAAATGTGACTTTCTTTGAGAATCACTATTTCTCTCCGTCTAATGTGGTCTCTTCTATTGATCTTGCTTTGCTTCCTAACTTTGGTGATGTCCCTCGTTCTATTGAGCGTTTCAAACCAGGTGTGGTGTATACGAGACGTCAGCCTTCTTTACTCCCTCCCGACATTGACTCGCCACATGAACCTGTACCTCCGGCACCTCGAAGATCTACTCGTGTCTCTAATCCACTAGATAGATATGGGTTTCCACACACTTCTCTTAATGTGACCTTATCTGGCATTTATGTTCCTACTTGTTATTCTTAGGCAGTTAAGGAAGCATGTTGGGAACAAGTCATGCAAGCTGAGCTACAGGCTCTTCAGGAGAATCATACTTGGGATATTGTTCGATGCCGTCCTGGTATTAAACTCATTGGCTATAAGTGGGTGTATTCTGTGAAGCTTAATTCCAATGGTTCTCTCGACCGCTATAAGGCTCGATTAGTTGCTCTTGGCAACAGGCAGGAATATGGGGTGGATTATGATGAGACGTTTGCTCTAGTAGCTAAAATGACTACTGTGTGGACTATTCTTGCTATTGCAGCTTCCAAGGGATGGTCCCTCCACCAAATGGACGTTAAGAATGCGTTCCTACATGGCGATCTTAAGGAAGAAATTTTTATGACTCCTCCTCCAAGCTTATTTTCTTCCTCCTCTGGTGTGTGTAAGCTGAAACGTTCTCTCTATGGCTTGAAACAAGCTCCTCGGGCGTAGTTCGAAAAATTTCGTTATACTTTACTTGGTTTTTCTTTCACCCAGAGCCAGTATGATTCTTCTTTGTTTCTTCACAAAACAGAGTGTGGTATTGTTCTTCTTCTTGTTTATGTTGATGATATTGTCATCACTGGCACCGATATTGTCTTAATACAGCAGCTTCGGACTTCGTTTCATATGAAGGATATTGGTCCCCTCCACTATTTTTTGGGTCTTTAGGTGCATTCGGACCCGAAGGGTTATTTCTTACATCAGCACAAATATACACAGGACTTGATCTCTTTAGCTGGTCTTCAATCTGCATCTCCTGTTGACACCCCTCTAGAGGTCAATGTGGAATATCATCATAAGGAGGGTGAGCCTTTTTCAAATCCTTTGTTGTATCGTCAATTGGTCGGGAGCCTTAATTATTTAACCATTACACGTCCTGACATTTCTTTTACTGTCCAGCAAGTCAGTCAGTTTATGCACACTCCTCAACATCTCTATTTGGCTGTTGTTCGTCGTATCATTCGATATTTGACATCTAGTCGTGGATTATTTTTTCCTGTCCGATCGTCCCTTCAATTGATTGGTTACAGTGATGTAGATTGGGCTGGCTGCCCGGACACTCAGCACTCTGTATTGATCCTGCACTCATTTCTTGGAAAAGTAAGAAACAACCCCGGGGATCCAAGTCCTCCACCGAGTCTGAATATCGTGCTATGTCTACTGTTTGTTCTGAGATTATTTGATTTCGTGGTTTATTGGCTGAGCTTGGATTTCCTCAATCCGATCCCACGCCTCTCTATGCAGATAATACTAGTGCTATTTAGATTGCTGCTACTCCGGTTTTTCATGAGCGCACTAAGCATATTGAGGTGGACTGTCATTCGATTCGTGAAGCTTTTGACAATCATGTTATCTCGCTTCCGCACATCACCTCAGATCTTCAACTTGCTAATGTCTTTACCAAGACAATACCTCGGCCTCGTCATTAGTTTCTCATTGGCAAATTGATGCTTTTTGATCAACCGCATCAATTTGAGGGGGGATGTTAATTAGCTGTTGGACGGTGGCCTCTTGGCCTTGTTTCTATGGACAATGGCTTCTATGGACGGTGATGGACGGTGGCCTCTTGACCTTGTTACCACGTTTTTAGTGTAGATATTGTATTTAGTGCATTTTGTGCTTTATTAATTGGTTGCTTATTTTCTAGGGACATTTAATGTACAACTGTTCCCTATATATATTACTGTCATTGTAAACATTGGGAGGTTAGAATAATATACAGTTTTTCAGACACTTTGACAAGGGTTTACCCTAGTGGTTACCCGAGTAGTTAAGGTGTGCTCCCTATTTAAGTACCAAGGTTCGGACCTTGAGCCAACACCTAGGAGAATTAATTAATTCATCTAAATGGCCACGTGTGGTGTGCGCCCCAAGGTTGCTTGATGAACACTCAAAATTTGTGAATCTGAAATATACCCACCCACACACACATCTTCATGGAGAAATTTGTAGGTAGACATGGTCTATCATATCATCTCTTAGGCATTCAAATCATTATTTGATAATGTGTAAAAATATATATTTAAAGATAGGTGCATTTCTATGATGGTCCCCACGGCCTTAAACATGTTAAATAATAATTTGAGTGCATATGGTAGATCGTGTCTAACTAAAAATTACTCTCCATAATCACGAAATGTTAAAGTGATTCAAATTAATACAAGATTATTTCTTGTTTGTTTTATGTAGGCATGAAACGAAACTCATTGAAGAAATTGTTGCAGAGGTATGGACATAAAACCTAAACTGCCATCATATAATGATGGACTGGTTGCGATTGATACAAAAGTAGATGAACTGTATTCACTTTTAAGGCTAGGGTTGGAAGATGTTCGCTTTATTGGAATATGGGGTATGGGCGGCATAGGAAAAACAACTTTTGCTACTGTTGTCTTGAAGAAAATCCAAAGCCAATTTGATGTTAGTTGCTTTCTTGCCAATGTTAGAGAGGCTTTTTTGAAGGATGGAGATCAAGGTCTAGTTCACTTACAAAATAAACTTCTTTCACATCTGAAACTAAAGAGCATGATAATTGAAACTTCAGACCAAGGAAAGGACAGCATCAGAAACCTTTTATACAACAAAAAAGTTCTTCTTGTCCTAGATGATGTAAGTGCCAAAAGCCAACTAGAGAATTTGGCTGGAAACCAAGAATGGTTTGGTCCAGGGAGCAGAATAATAGTTACAACCAGGGACAAGCACCTATTATCACATGGAATGTATGAGATGAAAACCTTGAACTTTGATGAATCCCTTAAACTCTTTTGTGAAAAAGCATTTATAGGAGATCAACCAAAAGAAGATTATTTGGAGCTGTCGAAAAATGTAGTTGAATATGCTGGAGGCCTTCCTTTGGCACTTGTAGTGCTAGGTTCTTTCCTTTGTAAAAGAAGTGTACCTGAATGGAAAGATGCTTTAATTAGGATAAGTAAAGTTCCACTTGATGATGTAGAAAACAAACTTAAGATAAGTTATGATATGTTGGAAGAGGATTACAAGACTATATTTCTTGATATTGCTTGTTTTTTTAAGGGATGGTACAAAGATAAAGTGACAAAGATATTGGGCAATTGTGGCCTTCATTCAACAATAGGAATAAATGTTCTTATTCAAAAATCATTGGTAACTTGCAACGAAAGAGTTCTAGGGATGCATGATTTGCTTGAAGGAATGGGTAGAAGAATAGTTTTAAAAGAATCTCCAGAAGATCTTGGTAGATGCAGTAGGTTGTGGTCTCAAGAGGATATTGATCAAGTATTGAGAGAAAATACGGTAACTGCCCTTTTTCTTCATGGTACATTACTTTTGCTGGATTCCTTGTGTCTTATGTTACTTATTTGACTATTGTTTTTATATTAGGGAACTGAGAAAGTTCAAGGTTTAGTTTTGAAGCCACATATTGAGTCATATGAAGCACGTTGGCACAGTAGAGCCTTCTCTAAGATGTGTAAGCTTAAATTACTCATCATACTATGTGATTTGCACCAATCGCTTAGTCTCAAATGTCTTCCTAGCTCTTTAAAAGTTCTTATTTGGATGAAATATCCTTTGAAAGCTCTACCGCGTGGTGTGCAACTGCATGAACTTGTTCACTTGCAAATGAGTTATAGCAAAATCGAAAAACTTTGGAATGGAAGTCAGGTAAGAATGCTGAACAAAGAACTTTTATAAAATTTATGTAAGGGTCTTCAAATGTGCTAATCAAATTTTTTCTTTTTATTTTATTTGTTTTGTTCAGTTTTTTGGGAAACTGAAAGTTGTTGATTTGAGTTATTCGAACAATTTGATTCAAACTCCGAATATTTCTGGTGTACCAAATCTTGAAGAGCTCTTCCTTGATGGTTGTGTATCGCTTGTTGAAGTTCACCAATCTGTTGGACAGCATAAGAAGCTTGCAGTACTGAGCCTGATAGGATGCGCAAAGCTTAAAATTTTGCCAAGTAAATTGGAAATGAGTTCCTTAAAAAGGCTCTTTCTTTGTGGCTGCGTAAACATTAAGAGACTTCCTGATTTTGGGGAGAATATGGAATGTGTGTCAGTGTTGAATTTAATGAGTTGCTCAAATCTTCTTTGCCTTCCAAATACCATTAGTTATTTGAAGTCACTCAGATATCTCAATTTATCTGGATGCTCAAAAGTCTGTAGGCTGCCAGACAATATAAATGAAAACGAGGCTTTGGAGGATCTTGATTTAAGCGGGACCTCTATAAGAAAAGTGAATTCATCCCTATTTCATTTGAAAAATCTCAAAAGGCTTTCTTTTCGTGGATGCAGTGGGCCATCCTGTGAGGAACAAGCTCCTACATACTTAAGATTGCCTGCTTCTGTCTCAGGACTTTCCTCCTTAAATATGTTTGATTTAAGCTATTGCAATCTCAATTATCCACGGATTCCCAAAGATCTTGGCCACTTACCATCGTTGGAGACATTAATTTTAACTGGGAATAAAGATCTTGTTCTACCTGCAGCCAGCATTGCTAAGTCTTCTAAGCTACATTTTCTTGAATTAGAAGGTTGCGGGTGCATTGTTGATCGATCTATGCATCAACATCTGTCAGATTTTGACGGGGAAGCTGGTTTATTCTTAGATCTATGGAAGTTATGGAAGCTGTTTGAGTCACATGACAGTGAGCTCTTATGTCAGGTATGTTCTCTTAAATAGGCAATTCTACCAATGTCTCTTGTTCATGCTAGTTATTTGCATAATGTTATATTAACAACATAGAAAATACAATAAAAATTTAAAAAAAAGACAACAAGCGTAGATAGTTATTAAATTATATATAAGTTTGTGTGGAAAATTTTTGATATATCACTGCATAAATACATAAATAAATTTTAGAATAAATCTCCAAATTCGTCCATGAGAATATAGGCACTTGACACATTAGTCCTTGAGAATGGTGAAATCCTACCATGGTCCTTAAGTAACCATGAATATGAGTCATATAAGTCTTTCAGGGGACTAATATGTCCGGTGGCTATGTGTATTCGTGATTCCTTAAGGACCACAATGAGATTTTCACATTCTCAAGTACTAATGTGTCTGGTACCTATATTCTCATGGACGAATTTGAGGTTCATTCTAAATTTTATAATATAAAAACAATTATTAATGCTTATTCATGTAATTACCCTAATTATTTTACAAAAAATATTTTGTTGTTGCAGGTTAGGGATCTGAGTTATCCTATTATTTACCTTGAAATTCCTCCAAAGCTTGGTAATGAGATATTGTTTCCTGTGGGTCCACGTATGTCAAAACTTGAATCAAGTGCATCAATAACAGTGGACATCCCTAATGAATGTCATAGGGGTGAGTGGTGGGGGATTGTTGTATTCATTGCCTTTGAGCCTCTGGTGTCTTCAACATTTTCGACTTTCAAGATAGAGCTCTGCTGGAGCTTTGAAGCTTACCATCCTGAAGCTGGCACCTCCTTATATCTCTCCTCCTACGCAGAGGCACATTATAACCGCTGCCTTGTAACAATGATAATGAATGATAACTTTATATACATTCAGCTACATCATAGAAAATACCACAACATAAGTGAATCAAAGGCTTTTAGCAAGCATCGGAAGCCTGATTTCAGTGAAAATAGTAGGTTGCGTTTTGATGTGCGAGGGGGACTGCAGAAGATAAGGGAGTGTGGGTATCATGTGTTATGCAAGGAAGATTTTAGATCTGAAGCCTTGCTAAAATCACACAACAGAAGTGTTGACAAACCTAATTCTGAGTACTCCAGCGATCTCAAAGATTCAAATATGGAATTCAGGGGAGAAAATGCAACCACTTCAAATGGAGAAAATTCCAGTGAATGCTTCTCTTTGGTAAGTCACCATCCAATATACTACTAGCATGCAATTCACATAAGCTTCTTTTTTATTTTTATTTTTGTTTATAAGAGTATCCTAACTTAATAGGTGAGAGACTAAGTTTTTGGAGTATGGTCAGGCGTCTATGCAAGAATTCCTCCTAATGATGTTATTTTTATACACATAAATCTCAAGATCGAATCTAATATTATATACTCAAGGGACACAAACTTATTTTGATTGAATGGAATGATGCTTGTTCAAATTTAACTAGATTAGTACCCCGTGACGTGAAGGTGAGTTCAAATTTTAAGAAAGTGAAGAGATAGCATAATTCTTGTGCTCTCACGAACAAATGGGGATTAGTCTTGTGAACCTATGAGAATATCTTGTGATTTTAATATATATATATATATATATATATATATATATATTAGTATTTGTGCTATGTACGGAATAAAGTAAAATAATAATTTAATTTTTAAAAAAAAATATGATTAATTTAATAGTTCACTGACATTGCTTTATTCTTTATTTTTTTCTTGCTATAAAAAAATTTACTCCTTAATAGTGAATTTACATTATGTAAAAATTAAAATAAAATCTTACTATAAAAACAGTAAAATGGAGCATTAAAATAAAAATATATACGTTATCTCTATGCTAAAAGAGAATCCAAAAATTAGTGTTTCATTTGGTTTTTTAAAATTCTAATTAAGATAAAAAGAAAATAATCATAAAAATAGTTTATGATTTTTTTTCCACTTCCTTCAAATTCCTTGAGTAAAACAGAAAAATCTAATTCAATTTATGTCATTCTCAAGTCCATCCTCCATCTGACATCACCTTTTTTTTAAAAAAAAATCCTTTGATACAAAAAACATGGATTGCTTAAATCAACCAAATCAATATTATTTTAAATTCATTTATTCATTAAAAAACTCCAAATAATGTTTAAATGAAACAAAATATGAAATCAAATTTTTATCTACTTAAATTGTAAAATAAATTTTCAAAACCTAAAGAAAATGGAATGAGTGACAATGTGCCTGGTAAAATAATTTTTTTTGAACAATTATAACATGAGCAATGCTATTGCGAATGGTCTCCTGCGAATCTGTTTACGAATAACCTAATATAGCTGTTCATTTGTTTCAGTATTCGTGTGTCGTTCTACGAATTGTTTTCGTAGAATTCAACATTACTGTTGTAACATTATGCAGAGAAACCTTTTCTCGTTCCACATTAAACCTCAACAATCATGATATTTTTTAAGGATGAAAATTAATTCAGATAATTTAATTTGAATATATTGATTAGTTCAAACAAAATTTAAACCAAAATGAAATTTAATTAATTTAGTTGTCGGGATGAAAGTTTCAAATTTGATAATCAAACCGAATCACATATATATATATATGTATCTTTTTTTAACTCTGCTCTCCTCTATGCTGCACAGCTTGCCTCCGCCGTTTTGGTTTTTTCCCCTCACCCCTATGTTCTCTGCGCACTGCACCTTTGCCCTCTGCCTTTCTCATTTTTGAACTCCTGGCTTTTGAGTTTGACTTATCGCCGCTCACTCCCTACCGCTGCTCGCCACTGCTCCCCGCTGGTCGCTACTCGCCTCTCTTCGCTCGTCGCTTGCCACTCGATAAGTCTCCTTTCTCCTATAGATCTGACTAATAGGAGTATTGTCCAATAGATCTGACATTCATCCCATAGTCTTCTTCTAATTTGGGTCTTTTATCTAGTAAGTCTCCTTTTCTGAGTTGTTGATTGAGAAAATTTGGCGGTTGGATTTTGTGCTCCACTGTGGTAGATTCATGGGTTTTTCTCCCATTCAAGTATGAATTGCTTTTCGTGGTTGACAAAGATGGATGTCTCTGTCCTTGTGTGAACTTTCCCTTGTTGGAATTCTCACATTAAGTGAAGTTGAGAAATGACTTTGTTAAGTGGGAGAAGAAGCCATGGCTGTCTGAACCATGGTTGCAGACTTGTAGGACATCCACTAATTGTTCGAACCTCAAGCAATGGGTTTACAAAAGGAACTTTGGATCTCAAGAAGTACATAAGAGAACAGTAGGAAAATAACTGGAAAATCACATGATTGGCCACTTACTCACCTCTCTTAAATACTACCAAATTTTGATGGATCTCTAAGAGGTTAAACAAAGCATGTTTATTGATATTCTAGGTCTCGGTCTTAGACTTTCTCAACATAATTCATAAGAATTTACCCAACGTATACACACAAGACGATAGTGATGTGTTATATACTAGGGATGAGACTTTAATTTTAGACATTGTTTGTCAAAATATCAGCAGGATATAATAACTGCAATGTGGCTGAAGGGCAGAAAAGAATGCGTATGAAAAGCCATAAATCATCTCTTGTAATTAAGGATCATAATTCTATACAAAGGGTCAGCACTTACTAGAACCTAAAGATCCCTACCCCAATGAGGATTTTTTTCTAGGATGGAAGATCTTACACTTGCCAGAAAAGATAACCCGATAAGATACAAAAATTTCATTACATTTTTTTGCAATGCTAGTGAGACCCTTTACCTGATTCTATGCATGCACTGCAAATACACCATTAACATCCTATCAATTTACACTTCACAGCAATTTGAATTCTCCTTCACCTATTTAATAATCTATGAAACTCTCTAAGAGACAGAATGCCTCCGGTGTCTTAAGGATGAACCAAATGATTTGGTATCTCCAGGAACTAAAGAAGTTAGGCTATTAGAACTCCATAAAGTCTCTGAGCTCCTATTCTCTCCTTGTCCTTTACCTACAATCCATAACTTATCAAAGATTCTCCTTGACCGAGATGGCAGCAATTGCATGCCACTTCTGTTGTTTTTGCTATTCTTCTTATTCAATTTTCCATTCGTATTTAACTAATAGTTATATTTTTGTCTATTTTGTAGGCTACTTGACACCAACAAATGGCAATTGCTACCATCTCCTTGATCGAGATGGCAGCAATTGCATGTCACTTCTGCTGGTTTTGCTATTCTTCTTATTCAATTTTTCATTTTTATTTAACTAATAGTTATATTTTTGTCTTTTTTGTAGGCTACTTGACACCAACAAATAACAAGTGATCCATTTGGAATTAGTAGAACTCTAAGCACTAGTGGTAGTGGAACTCAAGTTGGGAGTGTTACCACTCCAACACCAATTGGCAACTAGTGACATGCAACTAGCACAGGCTCCAGCACAAGCTCCAACACAAGGACAAGAAACATCGTCACAAAGATAAGATGCCCCACCATCACAACAAGAGGTATTAAGTTTAGATTGAGTTTGGATTGATTTTGGGTGCTGCCCATTATTATGTTGTGTACTGGTGTTTTATTTTAATTATGTTTGGACTGAGTTTGGGTGCTGTCGTGTTCGTACTGGTATCCATTATTATGTTTCTTTTAATTATGTTTGTCTATTTAAACTTTGGATAATTATGTATTGTTGGACTGTGTTTCCTTTAACTATCTTTCGTAATTATTTTTTCTTTAATTCTGGAGTTTGTACTTTGTGAATAAGGATCCTCTAAAGTGAGAGTCCTCGTAAAGTGAACAAGTAAACTCACATCAACCATTAATGGTTGATGTGGGCCTATCTATCAATGGTTAATGTGAACTTACTTACTCATTTTATAAGGATCATCATTTTAGAGGATCCTTGTCTGTACTTTGTAGTGTGCTTATTGAGATAAGTAAGTTTGATTTCATTTTTAAAATTTTTTTTATAGGTTTATTATGCATTTTTTTCATAGGTTTATTAGGTTGATTTTTGTGTAAAAAAAAAAAGTCAACTCAACCACCCGACCTAAACTAATTCGTAAATATTTGGTTCAGTTTGGTTCGTATTTAACTATCAAAAAATAAAAAAATTGAATCAAACTGAACCAATTAATTTTAATTGGTTCAATTTTTTTTTTTTAAGAACCAAACCAAATCAATTTGATTACATCCCTAATAGGTGGTGCTATGCACCCGGATTGAGCACATCACGGGTGGCCCAACTTACCATAAATAGCCAATGTTTTTTTGTTTTAAATAAAATATAATTGAAAGAGTTGGGACTCTCATATATTAAGACAAGCCGGGATGCATCTGGGCCTTTCTAGCCGGGCTCGAAAGTATTTTCCTATATTATATTAGATTAGTGGCGATATTATTTTGATTGAATGGAATAATGTCTATTTAAATTTAACTAATTTTAAATTATCATATCAGGTTAATTAAATTTAAGTTATATCATGTAACCCGAAGGAGTTGGCTTAGTGTTGGACGAGCATGTGATGTGTGAGTAGACGCACGATTATAAGTTCAATTTTTAACTACACCAATTACTTAGGGTTAACCCACAAGAAAGTTGAAAAGAGGAGTTAGTTTGACCACTATGATAAAAAATGTTATAGCTGTTATTTAAGCAAACATAACCAGCCCCATGTGGAGATTCTTGCTGCTTCTGCCCTGATCCTTTAGGAATTTCTTGAGTGAACATGAGATTCAATGAAGAACCTAATTATTCGGAGCTAATATCTTTGTTAGATGGTATAATTGGACCAAATCCAGCATTTGCAGCCATTAAATACTGAAGAAGGTGCTCAAAAGGCAATCATTGAATTAGTGACTTTGGAGGTCTCCTATTGCCGCCTTATTTATTCTTCCTCTATTCTGGATGGTCTTTGTGGTCATCACAACTGTATATCTTCTGCTGCAGAGTGCATCAGGGAGTTTTCTTGGTAATTATACCTTGCTAAGTATTCAGAATGCAACACCTGCAAGGCACAAATTTACTTTTGGTTTATTTATACTATGGAAATTATATATACCCATGAATTATTTATTCTTGTCTTTCTTTTATCTGTGTTGAAGAATGTTAGCTATAAATTAACCCCTACCAAGTTAAAGAATAAAGGAGTTTATTTTTTTTTCGGTGTGGACTTTCACTTGAATTCTTAGATATTTTTGGGAAAAGAGTATAGATAACCTTAAATTTTTTCCTTTTTATAAATTATTATCACAAACTTTAAAACTTTTTCAATTAGTCCATAAACTTTAATTAATGTTCTAATAGATCTTTTTGTTTAATTTAAATTTATTAATTTACTAAGGATAAGCATGATAACATTTTATCTATATTAACATTAATTCTGGACTTTTTATTAATTTATTTATTAAAATTTAGTTTTAAATATAATTTATTCTTTACAAAATAAAAAAAAACAATTTTTTTAATTTTTAATAATAAAATTTATTTATATTTAAATTTTAATAAATTAATTAATAAATAGTTCAGAATTAATTTTAATATGGGTAAAATATTATTACAGAATCATCGTTAGTAAATTAATATATTTAAATTAAACAGAAAGATCTATTGAGATATTAATTAAAATTTAAGAATTAATTGAAAAGGTTTTTAAGTTTATGTTAATGATTTTTAAAAAGGTCAAAGTTCAAGGGTGTTGTATACTCTTTTCTTGATATTTTTCTACACTTATGTTGTGTTTAGATGACAGGGGAAATGAAAAAAAATTTCTTTGTTTGAAAGTTTATTAAAAGATAGGAATGAAAATGAAATCATTAGGAACTATTCTCTCTCTCTTTCTCTTAAATAACAAATATTTATTCTTTCTAAAATTAGGATAGAATGAGGAAAATGAATTTATAGTTAAAAATAAATATATTATATTTTATTCCATTCTTTTATGAATTAATTCTAAAACAAGATAATGAAATTTTGTTTCATTCTTTTATTAATCTTTCAAATAGGTGAAAGATAACTTTGTTCTATTATTTTCATTCCATTCTCACATGTTTAATTATGTTTCATTATTGAGAAAACATTCAAACACAATATTAGTTTTCATACTGAGGTTTTTTTTTTTGTCTTATGCTTAGCTTAAATCATAAGAATACAGGCTCAAGCATGATTGTGAAGTTATCTACGCCCAAGTTGTTTTAATGCTCTACTATTACTTTTTCGTGGGTCTCGTAGTTGCTTTCATGTTTTAATCTGATTAAATTTTCCTAATGGCGTGGCATACAGCTGGGTCTGAGGAAGATGCTATACTCCTTCAATAGCTAAGTTGTAAAAATTGTTGATTAAATAAATATTTAGATTTAATTTTTTAAAATTTTCAGTGTAATTATTTTTACACTATCTTCATATCATTTCTTGTCACATCCTTAAAATAGTTTGAATATCCTTTAAGCATGGACACACTATTTTTCAAAGTGTATATGCATGTTAGATATGTGTCTATGTCAGACACATAGAGATACACATCTGATATATGTATCTTACGTATCTAAATGTGTCTGATTAAAAAGATTATTTTTTTGAATTTAGACATGTCACATGTCTTGGACTCATTTGGGCACGACTTGGACACAACTCATTAATATTTTTTTTAAAAAAATTAGTTTTCATAACTAATATCCAATTAGTAAGCTCGTAATCCACCTAAATTCAATCATATGACTGACATTTCAAGTCATTATTTTCTCGTACTAATATTTTAAGTTTTATCTTTTCACACATAACTATTAGGCTTTTAGGTTTTATCTTTTCACACACCATTATTTTCATTTATTCTTTCTACATCTGCTTATACCAAGTCATTCACCTTGTTGTCACCGAAGTTTGCCTCACACCACTATTTCCCTTTCCTCTATTTAATTTTGTTGGATGCACATGTACTTATATATGGTTAGTTATATTAAAAAAAGTTAGTTGAGGAGATATTTTAAAAAATGCTAATAGAAATTATGCTCTATATTTTTTGGAAGAGATTTACTAAGTAGTAAATATTGACACATATAACATATATTAAGATATTATAAATCTTCAACTTTATAGAAATGATATTAATGAATTAGTTGTTTAATTTATTTTGATATATATATATATATGTGTGTGTGTGTGTGTGTGTATGTTTATGTCTTATAATTTTTTAAATTTAGTGTATCTTCATATCTATATTCGTGTATATGCATTATAGAATATAACATTTGAAAATTCAACTTCTTTTAATAATATATAATTGGATAATAATGTAAAATAAACTTGTACACTTGCTAATTGATCAAAAATAAACTTTAAATAGTTAACTATCTAATAAATTATGCCTACAATTATACCCTAAACTTTAAATAGTTAACCTAATGGCGCCACAAGTTGTTTGGTACGCAAATACTTGAGTGCATAAGTTATGGAGCTTCAAAGCAATCACCAGAGCAACGACATTTTTCTTCTTTCTAAAGCAATTTATAATGTTTTTTCTTTTTATGCGAATTATCATTGTCTTTGACTATATTTAAAGTATACATTTAATGAAATATTTTGATACATTCTTCTAATTTTTTTAATAATTATTTTAATATTAAATAAAAAATATTAAATAAAAAATAAATATATTTAATGACTTAAAAATATAAAAAATATTTAAATTTTTTATTTAATAATTAAAAAGATTTAGTAAAAAAATTTAGAATTATTTTTTAGAACACCAAAGAAAATTATCTTTCTTACGAATGAAATTGCTCAGGATGTAGAACATGGTGGCCTGTCCATCTTTCACAAATGGACCAAAGTCTATGCCCTATATAATGTGTTGTGAAAAATATTTTATTTCAAAAGAATAAATGTCTCGTATTGGTTAGAAATAAATTTTTGAAGAAGTTTAAAAATGATTTAGTTTTATCTAAGTTTTGACCTGGTCTATTCCAGCGGACATATTCCAACGGACATATTCCAACGACCAAAATCTGTTATCTATAAATACCATCATTTTATTAAGTTTTTTTGGTTGGAACTTCATCTTCATTATTCTCCACTTCTATTCTTTTTCTCTATTGGGTTACTTGACTTAAAATCTCTTGCAGTTCTTGAAACCCTGTCAAATAGGAAGAGCCTGCAGTATCTTGGGAGATTTTGGTCTATACCGAATTAATCATTGAGGGCAGTGTTTTGCACACTATAGGTTTCATGATTTTATTGTCTCATTTATTTGCAGGTTTCGATTAAGGCTGCACGGGTGACAACAATCTCAAGGATTATGAAACCACAACACGGCAACCCCTCAGCCAACAATGGGTAAATTTTACAACATTCTCAAGGATTATTGCTGCACGTCAATACTATTCATGCAATATTTAATTTTACTCGTCCGTTTATTTTTTGTTATTTTTCCTACAATCTCCGTGATACTGATATAACTTATTTTAAATGTGAGGTTTTTATGAGGAAATGGGTAACACAGTGGAAAGAGAAAGAGAAGCTCGTGGTTTTGGACGTAGGGGCAGAGGTGCAAATGACTTTACGTGGGTTCACGCGCTGGTTTTGGGTAGTGTTTGCTGTTATGGTGTTTAAAGGCCATAGGTTCTGTGAATGAGGCAAAGATTTTTTTTTGGAAAATGCTTGGTTTGAAGGAGATCAAAGTTGAAAGAATAAAACCACACAAAACCCTCAAACTCGTTTTGGAGAGTGAGAAGAGACTGAAGTCATCACTGCTCCACCGCGCGCTGTCATCCGCCACCAAGTACGGGCACCACTTTTGGGTCTGAGTTATAAGTTCTGGCTTCTTATGAGTTCTGTTATGGATTTACTTGATTCTGAGTTATAATATAAGTCCTATTATTGATTTTGAGTAAAACAATGAGCGAAATTGGTTTAAATTTTGAGTTATGAATTCTGCACTTTTGTGTTATTGGTTCTTGGTATAAATATCTTAAAGTGTGGGGGTGTCTAACTAAAATTCTTTACTTGAACCAAGGGAGAGACTTTGTGGTGCTTCTAATTATGTGAAATAATTTTTTAGAAAGACAATTTTTTTTATGTCTCTCTCTGATAAATCCGTTTTTATGTTGAAGTTGTTTTAAATTTAAAATCATTATTTAATAAGATTAGAAGTGAGTTAAAAGGCTACTAAGTTTAGAATATGATCTAGTAGTGGTGTATCACAATCTGAATATGCTCAAATATTGGTAGTATTTATGTACTTGATTTTGTATGTGCTATAAATTGATTGAGTAAATATACACATAATCCTTATAATGGTTTATGTAGAGTTTGAAAATTAAAATAGAGCATTAAGTACTTCATATAATGTCTTACATTGTATCTCATATATCTTTGCTGTCTTTAAGTTACTATTAACTTGGTTATGTGACATGCATAGTTATATATGTATAAAGTGTGATAACCATGATCTAGATGTACATGATCAAGTATTTGATGATGCTTGCATGAATGAATTCCATGTCCCTCTTGCACATTGAGATTGATGAGCCTGTGGACCAAGAGCCATGGTGTTGAATTTGAGATGTGGACATGATGATCATAATGTTAAATAAATCATTGATTCAAATGAGATTAAATGCACAGGTGGGTTTATTTTTAACCTCAATGGAGGTGATGTCACTTGGAAGTCATCCAAGTAAACCTGTATAGTCAGATCTAAAATTGAGGCCGAGTTTATTAACTTGGTAGGATCTGAGGTTGAGTAGATGAGTAAGAAATCTCTTAGTAGATATTCCTTTTATGGAAGAAACTTGAAGACATAGATTCTTCAAAGTCTGTGATTGCCAAAATGACAAATAGTTAAAGCAAACAAAATTGTGTATAATGAAAAATAGTGACATATATGTATACGTCACAATTCTGTGAAGCATATGCTAAAAGATGGAATTAAATCCATTAATTATGTGAAGTCATAAGAAAATTTGGTCAATCCTCTGACAAAATCTTTGTGTAGAAACTTAATAAATACCACATCGAGGGGAATGAGACTTAAGCCAATTTGAAATTAACAGTGATGGTAAACCAACTTTTATGATTGGAGATCCCATGAAAAAAGTTCATATGGGTAATAACAAGTCACTTGTTAGTACTGTTAGCACTTTGTTTGTCCCATCCTATGGTGTGAGAAGCATGAGAAGTGCTAGACTGCATTTATTGCGAGGATAAGCTAAATGTTTTTAATGAATTTCATATCACTTACGGGTGATGTATAAAGTGCAGTATATGCTTGATGAAATCACCTATATGAGTGTGGAGTGAGGTCACTCCTATGAGATGATGGCATAGTCTCTAGAGCACTCATGAAAGACACGCACAAAACTGCGTTAATAACAAGAGATAAATGAGGGTGTAAATATGATCAAGTAGGATTCTAATTTACACGAAAAATATTTTGGTTCATAGAAGCTTAAACTTCACTAATTACATTGTAAGTTAAAATCCTATTTATCTAGGTCTGATTCATAGTTTAGAAGACACCAGATTCGAAACGTTTGCACTCATGATGTAACCCAAATTCTGTTTTTAAATTATTGATTTTATTTAATATTCTTTTGAAATATGTGGGGGATTGTTGTGAACAATGCTTTATTTAAAATGAATAAATGTCTCACATTGGTTAGAAATATGTTTTTGAAGAGGTTTAAAAATGATTTAGTTTTATCTGAGTTTTGACCTGGTCTATTCTAACGGACATATTCCAATAGTTATATTTCAATGGATATATTCCAATGGACATATTTCAACAGACATATTCCAACGGTTATATTCCAATGACCAAAATCTGTTATCTATAAATACCATCATTTTATTAAGTTTTTTTGGTTAGAACTTCCTCTTCATTATTCTCCACATTTATTCTCTTTTTCTACTGGGTTACGTGACTTAAAATCTCTTGCAGTTCTTAAAGCTCTGTCAAATAGGAAGAACCTGCAATATTTTGAGAAATTTTTGTCTATACTAAAATAATCCTTGAGAATAATATTTTACACGCTACAAGTTTTATAATTTTACTGTCTCATTTATTTACAAATTTCGATTAAAACTGTACAACATAATGAACCATGATTGTCAATACTAAACGAGTTTGTTTCAATAGTATATTAATCTGCCAAGAATTCAAGCCATTTTAAAGCAGAAAAAGATAATCATACCTCTCTTTTAGTTATATACAATTTTTTTTAAAGATGTATAATTTAATAAAAAATGTGATAAAAAAATATATAATAAATAATATTAAATTAAGTATAAAAAGTGGCGTAAAAAAATAAAAATATTGTTTCAGAGCATCAAGTACTAATTATATCATTTAATATATAAATTATTATGAACCCAAAAAAAAATATATAAATCTACCATTTTGCAATTTGAGAAGTTAGAATTGTATCGAATGGGCTTGAGTTTGTTGCGTCTACAGTGCTTCTTTGTCATGAGCGAGTACCGATGCTTCTTCAATTGGAATCGTACATCTTGGTAAAAATTATTAATCGGTAACCTGTTCATCAGGTAGAGTTGCTCAAGTCAGAGTGGAGTTCCGGCGATTGGGGCTTAAACTGGGGTTGCTCAAACCAGAGTTAAACCACCACGACCCACCGCCTGTGATGGCCGAACCCAACAGCCATCTTCCTCCAGTCACGGCTTATCAACCTCTGCCACCAGCGTGCCCCTGTTTTCACAACCTATCAAATACCATTCCTACAAACAGCGGTCCATTTCGCCATTAATGGCGACTTGAATTTTTGGGTCACTGTGGAGCTTGGCTAACTGCCATTAATGGCAGATCATGGCTGCGTGACGCAACTCCGTTGGGGGAAGAAGATGAACACTGGCGATGCTGCCCCATAGAAATCTTGAGAGGATTAAAGTTGTTTGGGTCGTTGTTCTATGGCGGGTGAGCATTCGCCATTGATGATGGATTTGCCTGCATCCTCTGAGTCGCCATGATTTCATGGCGTTGGGAATCATCATGGAACGATGGTTTCCACCTCGAACCATAGTTAGGCTTCATTGTTTTCGTTGCCGCTCGATCGCGTGTGGAATCTGGCGAGATGGTTCATGGCAGCGGCGCTAGTCGCAGCTCCAGCTTGAGGAAGAAGATGACCTTTGCTGGCAGAGAAGTTCCAAGAGTGGGTGAAGGTGATGATTAGGACTAAATTGTAAATAATAATAATAGAATTCAATAATAAATAAATTAACATATCATTTTATAAATAAATAAATTTTGAGAAAATGTTTTATATATTGGAATTCAACTTGTATTTATATTATATGTTAATATGAAAAATATGTCAAATTATTTTATATGTGATTATAATATTTTTAAGACATACATAATAATTTTATATGTAAATTAAATAAAATTAAATAAAATAATTTTATGAGTGAGTTAAATAAAATTAAACATATTTTAGTATGATGAATAATCAAATCTTAAAATTTACTACAGAAGATAATTTAAGAAATCCATGCATGTACCTGGTAATTAAAAGCCACCATAATCATACTAATATGCTGATGAAATAGTAAAAAATAACAACGCATCAAAACAAAAGATGGTATACTTGCCCTGTACTACACGATGGTATCAAATTCAAGACAGAATCACAGAGCACACAGTGCCAACAACACTCAAGTGAAAATGAACTTGGATATGGCAATAAAATGTGAACATTAAAGAGAGCTCCCTTCCCTTTCTGATACCCAGTTTGAGCAAATGGCAGTAAACACGGATCCCAATCACGTTTGTTTCAGCAACAATGACCTCTGTGGGAATGGCGAAGCAAAATTGAAGCATTCTCTTCTTTTGGCGATTACAATCACTACCGGTTCTTTGGTTGAGACGAGTGACGTTATTGGTGATAGAATGATTTAATATATGATTAAGAATGGATTAGAAATTTCATCACGATCTCACGCGCTAAAACAAAATGTACGGTTCGGAAATTGGTACCATAAAGCGATCAATAAAATAAAAGCCGAATGGATTAGGATTCCAGAGAGCCAGAAATCGATAACCTCTTGACGTCGTTGAAGACCATTGAATCGGATTGAACCACCTGGTATTGTCAGAGCAAGAATTGAAATCACAAACCTCGAAAGAAAAGTGAGAAGGTACCTCGCCTTAACAACAAGTCGTTGTAGTATAGTGGTGAGTATTCCCGCCTGTCACGCGGGTGACCCGGGTTCGATCCCCGGCAACGGCGAGAACTTTTGTCTTTTTTTCTTAGTTTTTTTTAAACTAACAGTAACAAAAGGGGGAAAGGCAGCACCCATACAAGTATACAACCATCAAGGATCACTTGAGAGAGCTGTGTGGGAGTGGAGGATGATCCAGCGTTTGCACATCAAAAGGTCTGGCTGGTCCGTGAGACTATTATTGGCTAACCAATCAGCACTGGATTCTGTGGTCTGTGACCGTCAGGTTCAAACACACTCATATTTCTCCACTTCATATCTTCCAACAAGTTACCATGAAAACATGGTAATCCCAACCCAAACCCATAACCCAAGTGCAAATTGGCAGTAACCCAATCAACTAAGCTGAGGATAATGAGTAAAACTCTGCAACTCTTGCCGAGTCTACCAACCTCAACCAAATTCGAGACACTAAGCACATGCTCCATTGTTTCATCTTGTTCATCACAACAGGGGCAGAGTATTTATGGGTTACGTTGGGCTGAGTTGAAACTGGCCCGGTCTCCAATCCCATACTATATTAAGGTCTGGGTTGGATCAAGTTGAAATCAGGTTAACACAATTTAGAAACACAAAATACTTTTTGTGTAATGTTTTGGTTACTTTCGAAGTACTTGTGTTCTCATCAGCCGAATCCTAAGTGGTTTGCTGTTGGTTAGGGCACGGCAAAGCCATGGTGTTGAGGCCAGAGACGCGATGGGACACCTGTAAAAAATACTCTGATGCCCAATCTCAAAATGAGGAGAGGGCATAAGTATATAAGCTAAAAGAAGAACTCACCAAAAAATGCTGAAATCACCATTATTTATAGGGGTTGGGGTGCATATCTCATGGGATGCGCAGTACACTCCCTATCTCACGTTTGTCATGCTGGGGTTTTGGAGGGAAATTATACAATTTTTACAAGGTTTGTCATGCAGTACACTCCCTAAAGAATTTATACAATTTTTTTTTTTACTTCTAAAGCATGGCCTCCTCTAAACACTAATAAATTTCCCCTGTAGTTCCGCCACTAAGCTCAATGATGGTGTTTCGAGATTGGATGGAGCACTTGGAATGCTTCGAACCTTGACATACGTCAGACAGGATGTGGACGGGTTGTCTGAGTCCGATCCGGTCCATAATCCCCCAAGCTTAGAATTCGAGTGAGCGTGCAAGGTTTAGAGGTCGGAGGGTACAGTACTTGTGATCCTGTTGTTTGAGTCTGGCATCCAACTCCTTTCTCCATCAACCTGGATGGTGCACGTATATTATTACAGCAAACCTCCCAACAAAACACTTTTCCACAATCCAGAGAATTGACGAAAAAGATCAAAATTGTTGTAACTTGGAACACCATTCTCAATCCTCTCTCTAATGACATTTGTCCATTGATTTTTATAACTTACGTACACATTCAATGATAGAACACCTAAAGTTTCTTATGAATTGAACTGCTCATAGTCCATTGTATAGTGTGTTGCATAGTTGTATAACTCAATACGAAGTAAATCCAATTAGAAGGTTAGCTGGATCAACGTGGGTCAAACAATCGAACTAAAAAATTCGAATAAAAAATAAAATATTTTTAAAATATATTATATAAAAAATTATTTAATATAAAATATATTATATTAAAAATTATTAAATAAAAAATATAAAAAATACTTCTAGTTGCATAATAAATTAAAAAATTAAAAATAATATTTAATAAAAACATATATGATCTAGAAAGCACGGACACGCTATTTTACTAACGTGTCTGCGCGTCGAATATGTGTCTGATAAGAACATACAACGACGCGTACACGACACGCGTGTCTCACGTGTCCGAGTGTATCCAATTAAAAAATCATTTTTTTAGCTCAGACACGGTTAGAATACATCTCGAACATAGCATGGACACATATCAAACACGACCCATTAAAATTTAAAAAAAAATTGTTGTGTGGCAGTGTGCTAATATCTCAGCCCATAAGCCCAATATCACCTGACTCATCCTTAGGAAAAATCTTCTATTCTTCCTCAATACAATGTGTTCACTATATGCTAATCCCAAATCCATGGCTTCATCATCACCTATCCTCACCGTTCACGGCCATCCAAACCGCAACCCTCCCCTCCATTGATGACCTCACGGCTTACCAGCGGCAGCCACCATCCCCCTCCAAACCGCGACCCTCTTCTCTCCTCCGTTGACAACCGTCGACCACCCTCACGGCTTACTAGCCACCATCCCCATCCAAACCAAGGTCACGAGGGAGAGACTCTGGTTTTCTGCCTTCCAGAACACTGTGGCCTTGATGGTCATTTAGTGGTAGTGAGCTTGCAAGTGACACACCTTTCTGTGGGCTTGTCTCGACGCACCGCTCAACTTGCAAGTGGCGAACAAGGTATTTTCCCTTCCTGTTTTGCTCTATTTGCATCTGTGTAAAGATTGGAGTCTTGGACCATTTTTGCATCTGTATATTGCCCTATTTGCATCTGCTCTGTCTCTGTCTCTGCTTGCACCATTCTGGGTCAAGATTGGACCTTTTTTGCATTATGTATTGACCTATTTGCATTTGCTTTGTCTCTGTCTCTGTCTCTGCTTGCACCGTTTTGGGTCAAGATTGGACACTTTTTGGCTTTTTGCATCTGTGTATTGCAACTTGAACTGGAAGTTTGGGAGTTGTCACTTGATTGTGATATTGTGTTTTATGAAATTATTGTAGGAAAGTACTAAAGATGAGTTCTAGTGGTGTTGAAGAAAGAAATGAAGAAAATTCTTATAAACCTCTATAGAAATTTGTTGTGAAGAAAAATAAAGTAGAGGGTGGTGGGAACTTTGAGTTTGAGTGCAATTATTGTCATCTCTCATTTAGAGGCTCCTACACTAGGGTAAGTTTGCGAGTTCAATAACATTTTTGAGGAACTCTAATAATGTGTAATCACGAGCCCCCTATGTTCAATAACATTTGTATAAATGTAGTAATAGTAAATGATCTTTTATGAAGGTTATAGACTGTGATAGGTGTGTTTTAGCATGTCTTGTTAATGATTTGAACTTGCAGTATCTTGGAAAACAGACTGACAAAATGGAGAAATTGCTAAGGGAATCAAGAGAACGATCATTGGACAGGAAATTTTGCTAAAAGCTTGCTTCAAGTTTCAAGTGAGTTTCACTCTGGTTTGGTGATTTAATTTTCAATTATTGTTAGTTTCTTTTCTAGTTATAAATGAATATGCTTGTGTTGTTATTAAGAATTGTGTTTGGAATGTTATAATCAAAATATATATATATATATATATATATATATATATATATATATATATATATATATATATGTCATGTCTGTGTTCTATACTTTTTGAATTTGGTGTATCTCCGTGTTTGTGTCTATGTTTCATAGAGCACAATACACTTTATGACAAAGACCTTTAAATATAATATTCAAATCTTAAAAATTATATTTTTGTGAAGTTTCAATAAAAAAAAAGACGAACCCAAGTCAACCTAATAAGGTGGGTCACTAGGTCAATTTCAATTTGATCGAGTTGATAAAAAAACGATTCAATAGGTTGATTGAACTGACCTGAAACTCGAGTCGTAAGTTTCTCAAATCAATCGACCGAACTGTACAACTATGATGTCTTATCCATCATTTCTCAAATAGTAGCACAATATACTTTATGACAAAAATTTTTAAATATAATACTCAAATCTTAAAAATTATATTTTCATTAAGTTTTAATAAAAAAAAAGTCAACCTAAGTCAATTCAACCAAGTAAATCACTGAATCAATCTAAATTTGACCGAATGATAAAAAAACGATTCAATAAGTTAACTTAACTAACCTAAGTTCAGATCACAAGTTTCTCAAATCAACTTACCAAACCGTACAACTATGATATCTTTTCCATCATTTCTCAAATGGACCAAAGTCTTGAACTACAATGAACCATGGTTGCCAATACTTAAACGAGTTTGTTTCAATAGTATATTAGATGCCTAGAGTTCAAACGTTTCAAAGCATCCAAGTACTAATTATATCATTTGATATATAAATTGTTGTGTGCCCAATAAAAATATATAAATTCCCTGCTGCAATACCCCATCCAGATTATTTCTACTGATTGAATACTGTAAAGAAGCCAAATATAATATGATTGATTTATGAAGTAGGGCAGGTACAGTAGCACTTTGGTAGGCGATCGCCCCCTACCAGTACCCAATGCACAACTTGGAGAACATAAAAAAATTAAATTTTATTGAAGAATTGAGGCAGTCATCCAAAGTTCATACAACAATAATGCTAAACATGAACATCTGTTTGTGATAAGATAGACAATTCTAGGGCACCAATTTGAGAGCCTAACTTGAAAAACTATGACCTGTTTGGTAGCTAGGGGATAATGCCTCTGGAATTTAAATGACAACATACAATATATTGCACATGTATACATTAGAATTAGTCTCAAAGGGAATACGATGATCAATCCACAAGCACATTACAAAGCCGTCTCTCGATCCTCCTCCGCTTTTTCGCAGGTTCAGGGAACTGCAAAAATGAAATATATGCTAAATTTAAAATTCAAAATAAAATCATCTTCATTTGTAACAATGCAAAGTATAGCACGAGTTAAGAAAACTATGCTAGTTTTAAATCCAATTTTTCTTGTGTGTGTGGTGGGGGGTGAAACAAAAACCAGTTCACTTAAGAAACAGGACCCTTTTACACCAGTGATGATTCCTAGAAATATGCTTTCAGTTTCAACTTTTCCACCCAAGCCGAAAAAAAAAACAAGGTACACTAAAACGTGCTCTATGTTATTTTTTTAGCTTTACCTCGCCACTGAGTGAATGAGGAACCCGAACCCTTTTGGAGCCATCAGGTAGACGTTTAGAAGGCGAATGGTTTTCCATAGCAGTAAAAGCATTGCAGACCTGCATACAAATCGTAAAGTATATTTTATATTAGTACCATGGAGGCATGGAGAATCAAACCACTAGGTCAGAGTAAATATGCATTATTCATGAGCTGGAAATTTGTTCACGGTATCAGGTTCTTCAGATCCAAAATCAACACATGAAGCTCACATCACAAAGAGCACGTTAATTTATAAAACTACGGAAGATTAATATCTGAAGAACTGCTTTGTTACCTGACTTTGGATGGCCCCAATTAACATATCCTGACATCCTGATGCGTGCACATTTTCTAAAGTGGGGCACTGAAGCAACAGTCTCTCTGAACCAATAAATTTAATGAAAATAATCAACCTTTACTATTTTTAAGAAAATCCTGAAAAGTTGCATCAAATTTTCAGCTGATAATTACTAAACAGGGACATGAAATGACTACCTGGATGCAAATTTCTACAAGAATTTAGATTCAGATCATTGAGTTGTGGGCAGTTTAAATATAGGGCCTGCATATTAATTGAAAAGAAGAAATATAAAGATTAGAAGCCCGAAAAAATAATACGCAATAATCGTCGTCAGTCTAATAAAACTCACATCCAAGCCAGAACAACCCCATAAACTGAGTTTCTTTAAACGGCTATGTTTGATGATTAATTTTTGGTTTATAAGGTGCAGATTAGCGCCAGATGTTTTCTGTAAATTGCAGTTGTTTTCGTCAGCGGTTGGATTTTGGGAATTAGGATCACATATGGTCATGCCACAGTCCATAAGTTCAAGAAGTGGCAACTGAGCTGTAGCAAATTGAATGCCACCTGAAACATGTTTCAGCAGATAAATAGGCAGAAACTTATGCAAATATGAAAGTTTTCTGAAGTAATTGTATATAACAGGCTATTACTTGAAGTCACGTTAGGGCAAAGAGCAAGAAGGAGTCTTGACAATGTTTCAGGGAACACATTGCAAATCATTCCAATGCCACTGTCACTTATGCCGGATCTGTCATAAAAGTTAAGCGTTAAACATAAATCCTAAAAGAGATAGATAAGGAAATTAAGGGAAAAGAAATGCATTCTTGAATTATAAATTCTCATATTGAATTTTCCTTCATATTTGTATACAGTATTGAGTTCCATCAGAATTTTTTGTCTCCAAGGTGAATTATACATTTTCAAAATTCCTATCGAACAATTAAATGCAATTAGAATGGGCATGGGTACATACCCACTGAGATCAAGCAATTCCAGATTTGGATAGCTTGAGGCAATTGCAGCAACAGATGCATCAGTAATTTCAGATCCAAGAACAAGAGAAAGCATTCGCAGCCCCCTGATTAATTGCATATTTAAACAAAACTTCATTAAGTTCATCAATCAAGTGGATATTGTAACAATGACTAACTCATTATAACAAAATAGACGAAAATATAAAAAAGAAATACATTTTCACTGATTATATAACAGGCATCCCCATGATATAACCTGTTTATCAGTTATAGATTTGGGATTTCAGATATACATATTGAAGTTGAGACTTGAGAATAGAATTAAGATTTGATTCCCAAGTCCTCATTGCCTAATTATTCTTTGTGAGTGTGTGTATACATTTTATGTATTGTAGCTATGTTATTTGGTTTCATTTCGTTTCTTATGCACCCTGTTTGGCATGCCAGATAAAATTGGACAGGATGCATAAGCTCTCATATTTGATCTTGTAAAATGTTGGGTGAATACACCAGAATATGAACTCATACAGATCGAAAGTTCAAAGCACTGTGCATTACAAACTCTAATTTCAAGGGAAGGAATCTCGACATGAAAGGATATTGTCAATAACAAATGGAAAATAGAGATCAGGATGCCAAAAAAATGAAAAACCTCAACTGAGCAGTCGTAAGAGCAAGCACAGCAGCATGAGAAAGCCGCATTGAAGCTATATGTATGTTTTGCAATCTCGAGCAACTTCTTCCCAAACCTTCAATCATAGTTGTGAGATTAGTACCATCATTTTCTTGGCGGGAAAACTCCAAGGAAATCTCTCTCAACTGGGGACAGTTAAGTACCTACCATTTCAAAGTATCTGTTAGTAACTAGAGTTCACTCTGAACGCAAGCTCAGAGGGTATTATCAATTTAAAATTAATCACACCATACAAGATTAAATGAGAAAGGAAAGGTAATAATCACCATCTTAGAAAGAGAGTGTAGATCTGATAGCCAAAGTGTAGAAAGACTAGACGAACAGAGGACAAAACCCCCCAGATTAAAACAACCTTCCATCTTGAGGCTTTTGAGGCTTCTTTTATCAGCAACAAATCGGCCTAATTCATCCCTGCATTTTCAAAGTTGAACAATAGATAAAACTAATAAGCAAAAAAGCAGCATTCTTTGGTTAAGCTTGCTTATGCTAATGTTAGCTCCTGCTGCATATGAGGGCTAAAGCAACTAGAAGTCTAGAATGAGCTTAAGTACTAACAGAACATCCAATATAGTTTATATATTATTAATTTTATCAAAAAAGACAACAAAAATTAGCTTCTGAAATATAAAGCTATGATGGGGCAAAACAAAAGTTACACCCACTGCTGAAAAAAGCAGAGTTACAATATATAACATGGCAATACACCATCAGGATTTCATCCCACATACAATGTGGCAGAGAATACGATATCCCACATTTACCCCATTGAACAATGTTAAACACAACTATAAATCTGGAATCGCACTAAATAATTTAGTCATTGTAGCTTTAACTCATAAATTTCCAGGTCTGACACATTGAATCAAGACGGCATCACGTCCACATTGTATAAAATCATACCTTAACGTGAATTGCGAGCCCAGGTGCTCAAGAACTGGAAAACCCATTGTTCATAGAAACAAAAAAAGGGATTCAAATATAATTTATAAAAGTTACTTAAGAACATGAATAATACCCATTGATCCGATTGACTGCAGTATCAGATGTGGAGATCTCCATATGTTCCAGATTAGGGCATGAGAACGCAATGCAGGCCAGGATCGTTGAATCGAAATCACTGCAACGTCAAACTTCTTAGATTTAAAATATAAATATAGGCACAAAACTTTAAAAAAAAAACAAAGAATAAAAGCCAGTGCAGCTTAATAAACTGGCAATGGCATCACAATCTCATTTTCAAAATCCAATCTTTTTCTTCGCTTACAATACCCAGGTTTCTTGTTATCATTTTTGTAAGCATCAAAACAGTTTTTGAATAAGTCGTGATTCAGATTGTAGCAGCAATTATCATATTTGTCTGCACATTATGCAATCTACACAAGCATTGCATCTTTGTGCAATATTTAACCAAAAAATTCCGATTAAAAGCTTTGATTATTTTAGATTTCGTTGCTTAATGCTTAATCTTATTCGTTCAAATCAAAACACAACCGGATCGGGAATATAGAACTGCAGATCTGAAAGCTTCCGGCTAATCAAACAAATTCCCACACACCTTTCCATTCTAAGAGAGAGCCTCACAATCCCGGGGCACTTCTGCAACATCGACGCAACAAACCCGACGTGAACGCTGGCCGGAACCCTAAGCTTCAGCTCCTCCGCCGCTCTCCACACCCTTCTCGCCGTCTCCCTCCACCCCTTACACACCTTCGCCGCCGACAACAGCCCCGCCGGCGGCAGCCTCCTCAACACCTCCCACAGGAGGCTTGACGGCAATCCACACGGATCCAGATCCAGATCCAACGGATCCGACGGTTCGGCAAACGAATCTCCATCCGCCCTATCGTCAGGCTCCGATGGATCGATCCCGCCGGTGCGGTCGTCGAAATCGTCGAATGACAGCGCGCGGCGCAGGTGCGACGGAGCCTGGCGGAGAGCGGATGAGGATGAGGGAGCGGAAATGGCAGAGAAGGTGGACACAGATGAATCGGTAGGGGTGGCAGAGGCGGAGGTAGGGGTTTTGACGTTGCAGTTGTGGCCCTTCTTGGGAAGGCCGCAGCGGCCGCAGTTATAATTGCCGCGCTTCTTGCTGCGCTTTACGTCGGAGATCGCGGTGGCGCCACCGGGTGCGGTGGGTGGCGCGGCGGTGATATGGGGGTGGGGGTGGCAGTGTTGCATAGTGTAGGAGGGAATGGCGATGATGGAAAGTGAGAGCAAAATAATATAGAGGCAGCGCGGGCGAGTTCGCGCGCTTTTTGATTGTGTACTGTTCCCTCTGCTTTTTTAACGTTTTTAATTTTTAAAAATTGTGACTTCAGCGCCGGCTTTATATAATTATATTCACACATGTCTGGGACTTGAGACTAGAGAGAGAAAGGAAATAAAACAATTGAGATTTTGTAATTAATTATTGTTATAACGTAATCTTCCTTAATTATAACGTATTTATTGTCCTCTCTTTGTCAAGTTTTTATGACCATGAATGTGATTAAAATAGATTGTTTTTTAGGATAAATGATTTTTTCAGGTAATTAAATGTTCTTTTATTTATAGTTGAATTTTAAAAGCTTTCTCTTCTATTTTTTTTAGTACATATACGTATTCATTTCTTATCAAATGGGGATGTCCAAAAAAGAATTCTTACTAAATGAAATTTTTGTTTTCTTTTTTCAAAAACTCTGTGGCGTGCGTGTGCTTTGGTCTGAATAGTTTTGAAGAATTAATGTATTGTCATGCAAAGTTTACCAGCTAGTAAATCAGAAAAGGAAAGAAAAATGAATAAATAAACAATAGAAAATAAAAGAATATTGTCAATGTCGTTGATGGAGGGTCAAGTCCTCCTATCTCTTACGTTTTTAACTCTTTTGGCTCTCAACAGGAAATGCTGGAAAGCATGACCCATATGCAGATAGAGTCAGTATCCAAATCATAAATGGTTGTCGACATGGCATCATTTGGCCAGGCATGTTTACCAAGAAGGGGCCTCAAGTAATTCCCACTGGGTTCAAAATTGAGCATTTGGATGTGCATGTATGATCTCAAAGTCCCTGATATGTGGTCAGGCATAATTTGGACACGAACTGCATGTAGTGGAAACCCCGACATGCAGGACCTTTCATTGTGCTGTTGGAGACAGTGGCTCTAACCATATACATTGCCATAATAAAACCCCACGTCCCGCATGTGTCTCTAATGAAGCTCAACTTGGCTCAAAAAGGGTGGCAATAGTTCATATCAATTAGACCTCAGATATAGTTACATTGACCCCAATGGATCACCATTGCAAGTAAATAACATGTTTGAAGGATTTGAGGTTTCAATGCCCGGATTGGTTGGCTGCATATGATCATGAAGGGGGAAAGCTTGCTTGCAAGAATGCATGTTATACCACTACGGAGCCAAAACATTGTTACACTGTTGCTTATGCTTGCACCTCAAAAGTGCCAGCTATATGAATACATAGAGCTTGTTGAGAATGAATGCCCCCATGCTGTTTGTAATGCTTTTAATGAAACCCATTTTACTTGTTTTGGTGGGATTAGTATTGTGATAACCTTTTGCATATGAGTCCAAAAAAAAAAAATCAATCAATACTATGTGTGATTGATTTATCATACATGTATACGTATATAGAATGGTATGGAATGGATTAGTCATCAAGTGCATGCATCGTCATGCAACACGGCTAGAGCCGGATTCAAGGGGACCAAGGGATGCCATGGTTCCACCAAGCTTGCAAACATGGACATCATTTTAAAACTGATTTCACTTGGAATATCATCATAATTCATATAATCATATAATATATAAAGAGAAGTTATATGTCTTTGAATTCTGATGTGTGTAATTTTGACATAAAACATATTTAAAAATTTATTATGTAATAAATACATGATTTTAATAATTGATATATGATATTTTATGTTATAATTTAAAAGAAAAGTATGCATATGTTGTCATGTCTAAATTAAATTTATTACTTACATATATAAATATAGAATTTTATAATCATATATTAATTATATTGACATATATACTTTTGTATATTAATTCATAGTAAAAAAAAAATCTCACATATATTTAGTTAATCACATTATTAATTATTTTTATTAGTGATTGGTCTTAAAATTTTAAACTTTTTGTATTTGTCTAATATCATTTATGTTATATATATACTATCACCTTAAATTAATTAATTATATTTTTAAATTATTATATTTATTCATATATAATTATTTTATATTATTTACAAAACTTCAATATATCCATCACACAATAGTTAACATTTTGCAAGAAAATATAATAAAATTAATTAAATGTAATTTATTATGAGGAAACTAAGAATTTATTAAATATTTTTTAAACACTCTTAATAATAAGTTAATAAAACATCTAAATAAATAAACACATAAAAATCATATAATAATAATAACAATAATAATAATAAGAATAACAACAACAACAACAACAATAATAATAAAGCGAAGGTGCATATCTTAATATTCTAATATGTATCATTATGACATGAAATAACATGTTTAAAAATGCTATGTAGTAAATACATAATCTTACTAATTGTTATGTAACATCTCATGTTGTAATTTAAAATTAAGGTATACATGTGTCATCAAGTCTAAATTAATTTATTACTCACATATACAAATATAAAAATTTATAATCACATATTAATTACCATGATAAATATACATTTGCATATTAATTTATATTAAAAAAATTTAAAAAATTCTCACCTATCTTTAATTGACGTTATTATTTTTTTTGTGATAGATCTTAAAATCCCAAAATTTTTGTAAGTGCATGATATCATCTTTGTTATATATGTATTGTCACCCTAAATTAATTAATTATATTTTTAAATTACTATATTTATTCATATGTAAATATTTTATATTATTTACAAAACTTCAATATATACATCACACAAGAGTTGAAATTTTACATGAAAATATAATAAAATTAATTAAATGTAATTTATTATGAGGAAACTAAGAATTTATTGAGTATTTTTTAAACACTCTTAATAATAAGTTGATAAAACATCCAAAAAATAAACACATAAAAATCATATAATCATATAATAATAATACAAATAAAAAAAGGTACATGCCTTAATATTCGACATGTATCATTCGATATGAAACATGTTTAAAAATTTATTATGTAATAAATATATAATTCAATAATCGTCATATAACATTTTTCATGTTACAATTTAAAAGAAAGATGTACATGTGTTGACATGTCTAAATTAAATTTATTATTCACACATATAAATATAAAAATTTATAATCACATATTAATTACCATGATATATATATATATATAAATATACATTTACATATTAATTTATATTCAAGAAATTTTCTATCTTTAGTTGATCACGTTAATATTTTTTTGTGATTGATCTTAAAATCTCAAAATTTTTGTAAGTGTGTGATATCATTTTTACTATATATGTATTGTCACCCTAATTTAATTAATTATATTTTTAAATTACTATATTTATTCATATATAATTATTTTATATTATTTGCAAAACTTCAATATATACATCACACAAGAATTGAAAATTGCATGAAAATATAATAAAATTAATTAAATATAATTTATTATGAGAAAATTAAAAATTTATTAAGTGTTTTTAAATACTCTTAATAATAAGTTGATAAACCATCCAAACAAATAAACACATAAAAATTGTATAATAATAATAATAATAAATATGCATGCCTTCATATTTTGACACGTATCATTATGATATGAATCAACATGTTTAAAAATTTGTTATGTATCAAATACATGATCCAAATAATCGTCATGTGACATTTCATGTTATAATTTAAAAGGAAAGGTGTACATGCGTCGCCAAATCTAAATTAAATTTATTACTCACATATACAAATATAAAAATTTATAATCATATATTAATTACTTTGATATATTTACCTTTATATATTAATTCATATTAAATAAATTTCAAAAAATTGTCACCTATCGTTAGTTTACCACGATATTATAATTTTATTTTTTAGTGATTGATTTTAAAATCTCAAAATTTTTGTAAATGTGTGATATCATCTTTATTATATATATCTTGTCACACTAAATTAATTAATTATATTTTTAAATTACTATATTTATTCATATAAAATTGTTTTATATTAATTACAAAACATTAATATATACATCACATAAGATTACAAATTTTGTATGAAAATATAGTAAAATTAATTAAATATAATTTATCATGAGGAAACTAAGAATTTATTAAGTATTTTTTAAAACAAGAAAATATAGTAATTTTTTATACTCTTAATAATAAATTGATAAAACATCAAAATAAATAAACACAAAAAAATCATATAATCATATAATGATATCATTATCATATAATAATAATAATAATAATAATAATAATAATAATAATAATAATAATAATAATAATAATAATCAAATAAAGATAAGGTATATACGTTCATATTCGACATAAAACAACATGTTTAAAAATCGACATGTGACAAATACATTATCTCGATAATCAATATGTGACATCTCATGTTACAATTTAAAAGGAAAGTGTATATGTGTCACCAAGTCTAAATTAAATTTATTACTCATGAGATATAAATATAGAATTTTATAATCATACATTAATTAACTTGACATATATACATTTGCATATTAATTCATATTCAAAAAACTTCAAAAAAATTTCACCTATCTTTAGTTAACCACGTTATTATTTGTTTTTATTGGTGATTGATATTAAAATCACAAAATTCTCATAAGTATCTAATACTATATCTGCTATATATATTGTCACCCTAAATTAATAAATTATACTTTCAAATTATTATATTTATTCATATATAATTATTTTATATTATTTATTAAACTTCAATATATACATCGAGATAATAGTGAGAATTTTGCATGAAAATATAATAAAATTAATTAAATATAATTTATTATGAAAGAACTAAGAATTTATTAATTATTTTTTAAACTAAGAAAATATAGTAATTTTTTTTTTGGTATAATCTTTATGATAAGTTGATAAAACATCTAAATAAATATACACATGAAAATTAATATTAAAAGAAAAAACTATAGATTTATTATTTGAAATTATATAAACTAATTTTTTCTTGGGAGGTTATATAAAGAAATATTTATTAAGAATAACTACAAAATTCGGTTATCATAGTACGAGAAGAGTCGTTAATTAACGAAAATAAAAAAAATAATTTTGAGTAGATTTTATTGTAAATTTTTTTAAATATAATTTAATCAAATTCATATAAATCATCTAAAATATTATATCTCTAAGTTAAATATATTATTCCTTATTTATTATAATATTTTTAATTTATCATATGTATTGCACAAGTACAAAACACTATTTGATAAAATGGAAGTGTTCTGTGTTTGAGAAGGCTTCAATTCGAGCATGCATTTGGTGCACCTAAATTTCATTGAGAAGGCTTGTACCATGCAATAGGTCCACCAAACTTGCATCTGTTTCACAATTTGTTTTCAACCTTCGTATGCATGTTTTCGAGTTTTTCATTCAGAAGTAGCAAAAATGAGAAAAACAAAGAAAGAGTTGAAGTGATGGCTCGACCGGCGAAGGAGGTGTTAAATTGAATATTGGTAATTAACCTTAAAAAGATATTGCATTAAGTGTTATAATCACATTGTCTTAATATCTATAACCAAATATAGTTTCATTTACTATTCCACCCAACACTTAACATGGTTGCCCATATAGTAAAAAAGAATTAAACAACTAAATGAAGAAGGATTAAATACATAATACCCATAGAAGAAGGATTAGAGCAATACTCACAAACCTCAACAACTAAACCACTAAAAAAAAACTTTATTTTATTCTAATTCTAATATCAATCCCTTATTCGAATATTCACTTGCAGTCACACATATGAACAAACATATTCAAAGACTCACTTCACCAAAAAATAAAAATATATTCAAAGACTCTAATTTTACAACTACCCAAATCTCATAATTCATCTCCACTTATACTTCACCATCCAACCGAATAGTAAGAAATACACAAAAAAGACAGCCTTCCATTCCACCGGTGCCCAATCGCCTCCCACCACCTGTTAAACCACCGACTAACTCCAACTTTGCCCAACTCTCCCCTTGCGCTAACGCCCTACGCGATAAGTGACATTCTGTCCTAATAACTGCTCTCACAACCTCACGGTGGTTGATATGAATTTTCACGGCTCTATAAGGTTTAGGTTTCAATCTCTCTTTACCTTTGAATTCAATATGACAGCAATTCTGGTTGAAATATCTTTAACATTTGTGGATTTTGTTACTGCTAAAATAATAGACAAATAAATGCAGGGGCCGACTACGATAGTAATTGTGCATTCAAATAAAATATTCAATAAAATGGGAACTAACTTGATAGAGCCGGTAATTTCAAGATACATCCATGCATCCAAACCCATTTAGGTGCATATTAGAAACCTCCTGCTTTAATATATGTCTTTAAAAATTACTAGTGATGTTATCTTTCATACTTTATAGTATAACATTCTTAATACATGAACTTTTTTAAGAATTATAACCGCACAACTAACGGTTTTACTTTTGATATATAAACATACAAATGTAAGAATAATAGCCCGGTCAAAAAAGAATAATAGCCAAGTTTGTTATTGTCAATTACTTTCCATTATAATTTCTATAGCTGTATGGATCGGTCAGGCTCGACCCTGCTAAGTCAGTTGATCTAAAAAATTCGTGACTCAAGCTTGTGAACACCCAATTTTGATTAGATTAAAAAAAATTAAAATTAAAATACAAAATACAAAATACAAAATACAAAACAAAATAATAAAAAAAAGAGGAGGAGGATTCCTTCTAGTTACGAATGGTTAACAGAAAAGCAAAAAAAAATTACAATTTCTAGCCATTAGTTGGAATGCAATTATCTGCCAAAATGTCTGCAACCCAAAGCTCAATGAAAAAAGTAAAAGCACAAAAATGCTAAGAATGCAAAGTTGAAGAAGATGACAACCTCAATGAAAATACATGAAAATGAAAACTAAACTAAAAAGTATCAAGGACTCTATCTGCAACCTATACTGATCTCCTTGGGTGGCAGATTTTTTTTCTTTCTGCTTACAAAAAAACAAAGCGAAACAGAGGGGGGTAGAATTTTCTGAGAATCATTTTTTCCCTCACGTAGAGAGCAACCCACGGCCCCCATCATCTTCTTCACCCCTTGCTACTTTCACCCTCATCTCGATCCTCACCATTCCAACACTATCTTCATCCTCAACCTCCCTCACCCATACAACCATTAAACCACCTTCAAACCCACCATCAACCTCCATTAACAACTCATCACCAAACCCAAACAACCACCATATTTTCCTCCATAACCGTTTGCGAGAACCTCTAACACCACAACCTAATTGTCCATTGAGAACCACCCCACCGGCCTCGCGCTATACTCCCTATAATGTTATCCTCTGAGATCGTCTCTAAATCTTTTAGAAATGCGTCTCAACCCCCCACCTAACAATGAAAATTCTGGTCTCTAAGACCGAGGCATGTACAAGACATGCAGATCGGAAGGAAGCTCTAATTTGCTACAACAAAAGTTTGAGACCTAGATACAAGATGAAAAGATTCTAAGATCGACCGTAGTTTACCGATACATACATTAACATGGCCGAAGCCAAACACCACGCCTAGCCCCTCCACACAAACCCACCAGCGACCCATACAGCCAAGCTGTTGAACTAGAGGCCCCGCGAGCGCCGGCCGTTTCTGCTCCCCTTCGCGCGCGACCTGCACCCGGCGCCTGGACCCCATCCAGCCGTTGCGCCGCCCAACCACCTGATCCGTCAGATCCACCACGCGACCCAGGCCGCCCACCGCGACTTAGCAGATCCAGCCACCAAGCCACCGGACGTGAGCCCTCTGTTCCCCCTGTGCGTATTCTTTGAACCGGAGGCAACCCTCTGCCTTTTTCTTTTCTATTTCGTTTAGATATTTACGTTTCTGAACTTTTTTTTTATCATATGGCAAAACAAAAAAAAAGAAAAAAGAAACAAAAAAATAATAAAGAAGGAAATGGCAGAAAGCAAAAAGAAAACATAAGGGCCCACGTAAAAGAAAAAAATGAAAAAATAAGAATCTGGTTTTCAAACGGGTGAGCTACTTTTTTTTTCTTTTTTAAAATTATTACTATTTTATGGCCAACCTTTTTTTATTTATTTTATTTGGTTGGTCACGTAGGACCAACCTTTTTCTTTTTTTTAATTAAATTTTTATTTGGTTGGTCAGACCTTTCTTTTTACTGTTTTAGAAAAAATGAAAATAAATAAAAAAGAAGTAAAAAAAATTAGATAGATATTGGGATGTAAAGTGAAATTGTTTTCTTTTAAAATAAAAAAATAAAGGTTATAAAAAATAAAATAAAATAAAAGCAAAAATGTTAAAGGATAAAAATAATTTCGTTTGGTGGTTGTTGTGTTTACTTTGTTTTTATTTTATTTTATTTCATTTTTAATTGTATTTACGTGTCTCATGGTATGACAATGTGTTATTTGTGTGATTACTTGTTTGTTCTTGTGCATATCTTAAAATAAAAAAAATCTTCTAATCAATGTAATGACTAATGATGTTGATTAAATAGCGGATGCTATCTTCAATGTCATTTGAATCATAAGGGTTTATTGAGTAGCCCAGTGCTAACTTGAATTCTGTGCAAGAATGAATCTGTTTTCAAACAAAACCTCTTTTCGAAAATCTTTTTCTTTGTTAAAATCAATAAACTCACAATCATTTTCTAAAGAACTACGTAACTTTGAATTCCTCATTGCACCTGAGAATACGTAGGAGCAAAATTTCATTTCTGTCAAGTCAAAATTAAATTTTCATAATTTTGTGGTTTTCCTTTTTATAAATAGTTACAATGTTTTCAAAAGGGGTAAAATAAATATTTTCAAATATTGTTAAGAATTTACACAATTAACTTAAGGTACCATTTTAATCGGAAGGTGAAAACAAGTGTGTTAGTAAGGGTCTTTGTGGGATTAAGTTTCTATCATGGATGGGAAGGACCTTCTCTATCCATAACCGACTCCTGAATCCAATTTGGTTTCAAAGACCATTTTCAAAGAAAAGTTTTCTAATTTTTTCTAATTTAAATAAAATTGGTGGCAACTTCATTTTCATATTTTAAGATCCTTTGAGTTCTTATTTTTCGCCGCGATCACGGCCGCGACAGAGCTTCAAGTTGATCCAGTCAATCTGTTAAACTAGTTCTCTCAACGATTTGCTGAAACACAAATTGATCTGGTGACTCACCCGATCAAGTTGACTTAGGTTGGCATATTTTTTTTATTGAAACTTAACAAAAATATAATTTTTAAGATTTGAATATTATACTTGAATGTTTTTGTTATAAGATAAATTTTATCGTTAAATCATATGTTTCTATTAAATATTATTCTTAATTTTTTAATTTATTATACAACTAATAAATTATTATTATCACTTATTTAGAAGTATTTTTTCTATACAATATTTTGTTGTTTAAAATTGCCTTCGACCGATGTCAAGGTTTCATACTTTGATCCTAGGACTTCGACCGGGCGTTGCGAATCATCGGATCCGAAGTCAGTATCCGAAGATTCCGCTGATGATTAATGGGTATTGGTTCGGGTCGGGAATGATGTTTAATATAATATATTTTGCATCAAGTAATTCTTTATATAATATTTTTTAAAATATTTATTCTTTATCAAAATTTTTAATTTGACCGTTTTACCTCTGATTAAATAATTAACTCTCGATAATTCGATATTCTGACCAAATTAACTTTTTAATATAATTTATCTTTTTTTATCCTAAACCCTTCCTCCCGGTCCAATTACAAGACCACCCAATAACCCACTAAATGACACCTCTACGGGCCCACAAAATGGAATATAGGCCTTAAAAACACACACACACACAGCCCCACATGAAAGGGAAACTCTAATATACTCTTATTAGACTCTAGGAAAGTTTATAACCATTTAGATTTGATTTAAAAATATTTAAATTTCAATTATAAAAGATCACATGTTATAATTCTACTAAAACAGACTCTAACAGTATTTAAGAATTTCTCCACATGTAAGGGTGTTTATTAGGTGAGTTTTGAGATATTTTTGAATTTGACTCACTTATTAAATCAGTAAATTGAGTTGAGTCAAGAAAATTTATTTTATTAACCCAATCCAACTTATCAGTTTAAGAGGAGGTTGTGTTGGGTCAAATTCGTGAATTCGATATATATAAAACAAAAAATTTCTACTAAAATAAATGTTGATATACGAAACTAAAAATTTGTTATGCATAACACATCTTAATTAAAAATAACATATGTCTCAAATAAATTAGAAAGTTACATAACTAATTTTATGCAAGCCAAATAAAGTATAAATAAACTTAATAAGTCTTATTAAGTTAACATAAATCTAAAATAAAGTTATGCATAATAGTCTTAATTAAAAAGAACTTATGTCCCAAATAAATTGAAAGTTACACAACTAGTTTTACACAAATAAACTAAGTCTAAACAAATTAAATAAGTCTTACTAAATCAACATAAATTTAAAATAAGTTAAAGTAAATTAACATGTCGTGAAAATTATAAATAATAAACCACATTAGTTTATTAAAGTCATATTATCACATATAGAATATATATTAACATAATCATTTACTTTATTTTTAATTTTTTCAAAATACTCTTTATCATCAAAGTAATTTACTAAATTTTCATCGCAATAGTTTATTAAATATTTTATGAATTCATAATCACTATTTTCTCGATCACATAAATATGATCAAAATACTTATACTTAAACTTAATATACACTATAAAAAAATTTATAAAAAACACAAATTATCAATATGACTAAATGATTTTTTTTAAATAAAAAACTTATTTAGGTGGATTAAATTTGCATTGGTAAATATTTTTCAAATTTATTACCGAATCTATAACTTATGAGTTAAAGTTTCTTTTCAAACTCAACCCTATGTTTATTTACCTTTTTCCCACTGCCACCGGGTGTTTGGGGAAAGGAAAAAATAGAGGCTTTAAATAAAATTGGATGCCGTCGTTCTTGAGAATAATTGTGCATTTCAATATAATCTTATAGAGATTCCTAGTTTTTTTGTGTAAATAATAGTTTTTATGGTGTATTATTTAATTGCACCACTTTAATTATAACTTAAAAAATGTTATTTAGGTGAAAAATAATAATGATCCATATAACTAAAATGATACATATTAAATATTATATAACAAATAAATAGCTTTGGAAATATTTTAATATAAAAAAAAATGCTAATCTATAAATGGTATTAAGAGTTTCTTTTAAAAATTCAACCCTGGGGAAGAGGAAAAAAGATAAATATATTTTTCATATTCACTTACTTAACAAATTAAGAGTATAGATGTATAAAAAATAAGATAAATTTAAATATAATCTAATAATAAAAATTATAAAATTATTTATATATATATATATATATATATATATATATATATATATATATATATATAACATTGTTGTTTAATATATGTCTTTAAAATCTACAAGTGAGGTTATCTTTTATATTTTATGGTATAACATTAGGAGAAAATTTAAGTAAAGTTTATTAAGTGTTTGTGGTATTTATCTCAATAAAAATATGACACTTATAGAGATTCCTATGTCTTATTTTTTAATTACTTAATTATTATTTTTAAAATTTTTATTAATAAATTATAAAAAATATAACACATATCATATTTTTATGTAGAGACAAATATTACAAATTTCTAAAGAATTTTACCTAAATTTTGTTCATAACATTAATGCATAAACTTTCTTTAAGAATTATAACAACACAACCAACAATTTTACTTATGGTATATAAACGCAAAAATGCATCAACGTACACTAAGAATAGTGGAATTCAATTCCCGTAATTACTTTTCAATCTAAATTTCTCTTTTCTTATCCTCGATTAACTCCCTCCTTTGAGCCCAGCCCCGTTACATGGTCACTCTGAAATTCTACTAAAGAATGCATCCGCAGAGTCCATAAAATAGGATATCAGCCTTAAAATTAACATACAATCCAAGAAATTATTAGGTCATCTTGAAACGTCACGCTTATCTCATTCACATTCTAACATTGCCCACCATAATAATATTACACATAATATTTTAAATCTTTTACCTAAAATTAATAAAAACTAAAAAAATATTATCTTATACTCAAAAAAAAAAAAAAAATGTATGTACCATTCAAATTATTTTTAAGAGACATAATTAAATGAAAAACAATAAAAAAAAAAATGTATAATAAATAATATTAAATAAAATATAAAAAAAAATATGTAGTGTTTGATATAAGAGTATAATTATTATAAAAACTAATGTCTAACCATGGTTATCTATTCTTTTTATTATTAAAAAAAAAGGAAACTTCACTGAATTCTCTCTTCCTTCTTTCTCCATGGCCGTCGTTACCCAGCAAGCAGGTGGGATAAGATTTCCCCTTCTCTTCTCTCTATCAATATCTCTCGGAAATCATGGTTTCTCTGTTCTATCTCGGATCTCACTTCAGCTCTCTGTTCTCTCTAAGCTCTCAGAGTTCTCTCTCGTCGGCACTGGCTTCCGACTCCGGAGTAACGACATATCACCGTTGTCGGCACTAGATTCCAATGTCGTGTCCATTCAAGAACGACGTGGTGATGGCTCTTGCACAACCGTACAAGTCATTGGAATTTCTTGCCGGAGGACACCTTGAGTGATGACCCTTGAATTTTTTATTTTTTTTGGTTCCTTGATTTTTTGTGTTCTCATTTTTCGCCTTGGTTTCTTGATTTTTTGTTTGGATTGGGCTGTCAAAAGATGCTTTGACCACTATTTCAATGGCAGAGTGTTAGAGGCGCTGTAAGTGTAGCACACCACACGTTTGAAGAAAGTCGTCAGTGGTGGAAAATGTGTGTAGCTTTCTCATTAGCAATTTTTTTTAATACCAAACACAATTAATTTGTTGGGGAGATCAAATTTTATCCCCTTAAATTTCATCCGTGAAAATATTACTCGTATAATAGTTTCTCCTTTAAAATTTAATTGAATACCAAACATAACATTAGGTGCTAAAATCGGGTTTTCATGTTGCAGGTCCATATTATAAAAGATAATTTAGTCCTTGTTATAAAAAAGATAATCTAGCATATATTTTAGGTGCTAAAATCGGGTTTTCATGAATCCTAGCCCTCTTTATATAAAAAATAATCTAGCATATATTTTAATGCTAGTCCAATTTGCAGGTTTGACAAATTTTGTTGCTGCATATTCAACATTTTTGCTGGTCAAAGTAGTCTTCAACTTCATTTTGTATTGCATTTTTTTAAGTATAAAAAAAAGTATATGTCTTGATGATCCTGACCCTAAACAGGTCAGAATCCCGCATTTGATTTCTTTTTTTTTTTTTTTTGGTTTCCTGAGGATAATCAACGATCTCTTTGTCTCTCTCTGCGTCATATTCTGTTTGCTTTAGTTTCAGTTAGTTTTGTTGATTCAATAACAACAAAGGCTAGTTTTCTAACTAGTTAACATTGTTCATGTGATGTGAAAAAAAGATGGATGGAAGAGCCGTTGGGTCTTATCAGATTGGAAAAGGAGTGAAGGAGAAGCGGGTACTTTAAGCACACAACAGGAAAATGGCCTTGAGACCCTGATGACAAAGGTACCCACAATCATTTTGACCTGATGGGAGTAGGAGTTCATATTTTTTTACTTCTCTATTACTGTTACTTTGGCATTGTGAAACATGAATTGTTTGCTTTTTAAATAGAATGACTTGTTTCATTTTGAATTGTCTCAAGTAATATTCTTTTTTCTCCATGTTTACAACATGGTATGAAGTGCCTTACTTTGGATTTGGTTGTGCTATTTTTAAAATAGTTTCTGCCAACACAATGCTGTCTAGTCACAATGTCTTAGAGGCAAATAAATTGGTGAAGAACTTAACTAAATTGGAGTTTAGATCCCTGGGTTCAGGCATGTAAAATTGTGTGTAAAAAGCAAGACTATGGACTCTACTAGTAAAATTGCAAGTAAAATCTCTCTCTCTCTCTCTCTTAAAAATTGCCTATTACAATAAGAATGATACCTAATATAAGTATCTAACAAACCAAAAAGCCACATCAATTTGAGGCAGTGGCTATATCATGAAGGATAAGCAACCAAATTAAAAGAAAATATTAAAATATGAAAGTGTGGTACTACAGTATGTGTAAGAAGCTGAATTTGCTTCAGTTGAAGAATTGAAATAAAGGAGGACGAGCAAGTGTCTTTAATAGCATAAGAGAAAATCAAACAGCCCAATAATTGCAGCCTAACAAACACAGTTTGTCTTAGTCAAGGTCAAGTAGTTAATTGCAGCCACCAGCCCAATAACAGTCGCACATGGCACAACATAGCACAAGCAGCACCATGAAGGGTTTGAGTGGAACAGAACCTGTTTTCCTTAGGATTAATGAGAAATTTTTGCCAAAACCTGGAGCAACCAGGTGGGTATACCTGACTAATCAAGACTTAGTATTTTCATTAATTTTTGTGTTACACAATTAACTCTACAAAGATCAATGAAAATACTAAATCTTAATTGGTCTGATGCACCTAATTGTGGTGCTCCAAATTTAGGTAAGAATTTCTCGGGATTGTAAATTATTAGGTTCAGACAATTGTTTTGACTCATTCTTTTATTTTGAAGGCCTCCAAACACCACCAGGTGAATCCTGAAACCAATTATATAATAACTAATCCACATTAAAAATAAAAAATCTCAACAAAAAAAGTAGAAAACTGAAATATTCATATCAAATTTTAAAGCAACTATCTATACCTGTGATAAATTTGGAACCCAACCAAAATCTTGTGACAGAGGAGTAAATGGAACATTCGAAACAGTTTGAGGCCAACTAGCCGCGGGGGTCTAAATTAAAATATAATTGGGTTAGTATGTCTAATATAATTGGATATTTTAATAATGAATATTCATATAATAATCGACTTTTACCTCTGAATTGAGTTGAGACATGTTATTACATATTGGATAAGGTGAATTGGGCATGTACACATTGCCCCATGTACATAAGCATTAAAATAAAATTAAATGAATGAAAATGATTAGAAGACAAAAAATCACTACGCATTACAGTAAAACAAGTTGGTAGACAAAATCACTATTCAATAAAACTTTTACCGATGAACTGAGTTGAGATGCATGGTTATGCATTGCATAAGAGAAATTTGGCATGTACATGTTGCTGCCATTTACCTAGACATTACAGTTAAACAAGTTGCATAAGAGAAATAATTATGCATTGAACAGAATAAAGCATGTTAGTATTTTAAAATAATTTAATTAGAAACTTACTTCATGCACCATTGGTGAAATAGGTTGATGAGAGTGATTTAAAGAAGTACCAGATGCCATTGCTTGGGTAACAATTGGAGCAGCTTGCTCTTGTGTTGTAAGGAGTAAATCCTTATCTTTTCCTTGAAAATAAACATTCATCATAATTCGCTCATAAATAAAATATGAAAGAAATAAGTTTAGAAAATCTAAACACTTATTAGTGCTCTTTTCCCTTGTATTTTTGCGGCATGCTTTTTTCGTTGGCCTTTCAAAGTGTCCTCTTATTCTAGAGTTAGGCACACCTTTAGGTCTTCTTTGACGAGGATCCAACACACGAGGCTCATTTTCATCATGGTCAAGTTTTCCTTCTTCAACATCTATCACTGCACAATGATCATCTACATTTAATTTCTTGAAATGACTCTCAAGTGATTTATTAATGCCCTCAAGACCTTCCAATATAATTCTTCTAGCATCCATATTTTCTTGACTCTTTGTGACAAGATCATAAGCAAACCTCATTGTCTGGTTTCGAAACAAAATTTCAGCCTCACTTCCTTTCTTTACTAAATTCTCATCTTCGCTAAGCTTGAGCACTTACTTCCTTGTATCAGTAGTCCACCGCTTTAGCATATATTGCGGGGGAATTTTTGTTATATTTTTCAAATTGAAAGCAGCCAAAGCATGTAAGCATAGGTAGCCAAGTGTAACAAATTGCTTATAAGAACAATTCACCTCTAGAGTAGAGGTATCCAAATATACAACCCGATTTCTAGAACCCTTACACTGCAACATTATGTCAAATTTATATGAAGTGCCATCACAATGAGTTTCTTGGAAGTTGGTTGCACCACAACCATCAAGGTACTCTTTCTCAAATAATTTATAAATCTTTTGTTTATAAACTGTAGCTGCATGTTTCAAAATGCTGCTATTCTTAATTGCGCATGCAGGAGTGCTTTGATGACATCTACAATCTTCCTCTGCTTCATTTCTATGCCATCCATTGATCTTCCTTTCAAATGCAAGTACAAACTTTGTGAGAGAAGTTGACTTGTCAGCTATTCCATTTAATACTCTATTTGTACTTTCACTCCTTTGCATTGCTTTAATTCCACCATCAAAAGTGTCTTTGTTAAATGCAGTGCTCCATTTATGCCTAATCTTGTATATACCACTCAGCCATTTGTGATCTAGAAGATCGTATTTTTTAATCATTTCCCTCCAGTGTTTCTTCAAATTCTTCTCCAGAATCACATTCCTTCATGCATGTGTTAAACAGACTTTGAACTGTTTTGCTAGAGTTTAAACCACCCAAATGCTTAGGCGAATTTTGTGATATATGCCATTGACATATTCGGTGGCATGTACTAGGAAATACTTCTTCAATTGCATTTGCCATTGCTTGATCTTGGTTTGTGAAAATGGTTTTTGGTGGTTGATCATCCATAGAATCCAAAAAAGTAGTAAACAGCCAACGAAAACTTGCAGCTGTCTCATTTGATAAGAATGCACATCCAAACATCACATTTTGCCAATGATGATTAGTGCCTACAAAAGGTGCACATATCAAATTGTACCTGTTAGTTCGATATGTGGTAGCAAAGACAACCACATCACCAAAACATTCATAATCAATCTTGCATCTACTATCTCGCCAAAATAAGTTTGTCATTCTTCCCTCTTCATCAAGTTGGGCATCCCAATAAAACATTCCACCTTCATCGTCAGCTTTTCTCTTGAAATAATGCACCAAGCTTTGAGAATCTCCTGCTTCAATCAATGCCATTTTTTGTGCATTAACGAAATTATAACAATCTCTCTTTGAGAAACCTAACACTGCAGTGCTCCCATTTTCATCAATCATATAATTATATGCATCTATTACTCTCACCCCAGCATCCACCATTGAGATTAAAGCATTACCCTTTTCTGCAGAAACTTTCCTTGCAGATCTCAATAAATATTTCTGTTCTAGAGTTATAAATTCATGATTATGCTCAGTAATCATGCGATTGATCTTCCACTCTCCTTGCTTGCTAATGGAAAAGTGAATCATTGCTGGGCATCTTGTTCTAGTCTCTGGCCTGCTGTATCTTGTGATATCTACCTGTTCATCATTTTTGAGTCCTTCTTTTGAGCAAACATATTGCTTCCAGCTTAAGTTATTTGTCCCACTATATTTTGCTGATTTGCCCTTTCGAACACTAAATCCCAAGCTATGTGCATAATCGCAATACAGGTAATATGCCGCTGTTTCACTCTGAACAATTCTTCCAAGCAGCTCATTATCTTCTGCTTGACAATTCACAACCTTACAAGCTGCATGAATTGCTTCCTCTTTTTTATTGATCTCCTCATCACTCTCAACACAAATAAATTCTTCCACATTCTCATCCAATTTAGGAACCACATTTTCAATATCCATTCCTAACAAGTTAAACATATATAAGATCATTAAAAATATTGATAGCAAAAACTTAAATAATAAACATAGTAAAACAAAAATAGGTTGAAGTGTGCTTCTTGGTCCTTTTAAAGATAGAAAATCCCCCAAGGAGCTTCTAATACAATTACTGAACCCATCATTGAGAAACAGCACAATGATTATGTACTAACCTTGTAAGTGTAGATTCTACTACATATAACATAGCATGTGTGACAAATCATTTTCTCTTGAGTGGTGATCCAAACTCAAGAAAGTGCTGTTTTTAACAATTATGTTTTGAGCTCAAGTACTACCAGCCAGAGATTTTTTGTGATATGCTAAGAAAAGATTAAATAGACTCAGGCATATTAGAATTCAGGAGGAAGTATAAACTAGCAGTAGCATGTCTTTTCAGCAGAGCCATGCCATGTTGTTTGTCTTTCCTAGTAACTGTGACTATTTAACTATCATATTAGTAAGGGCAAACTGATTTGTATTTACTATTTAGTTCTTGGAGACTTGCACTCTTTTTTTTATTTTAATAACTATCGTAATTATTTAACTAACTCTAATGTCATTAAAACTTATACAGGACTACAATGAAACATTGAAACATCCTATGGGGTGTTGACATTGGCATGAGCAAAGTATGGCCGGCAGAGAAATATATGAAAGCTATCTTACTAAAGCCTACAATTCAATTCAATCACATGCCATTTGAATTATCGTGATGATCTACCAGCCAAGAAGTGGAAATCGAGATGCACACAGTCATATTTTCCTTCCTTTAAATTCAGTTCCTAAAATAGCCAAACAGAGACAAAATGATTGGTTGAAAAATCGAATGATTGAAGAGTGAGTTACAAACAGCTAAAAACAAAATGCAGCAGAATTTTGAAGGTTGCAAACAGCTAAAACCAAATGCAATTCAAAAGCACTACTATAAGCGTGAGTTACGGATATAGCATTGAAGAGTAGCTAACCTTGAGGAGCGACGTCTTTAACTGCAGGATAGCAATGTCTTTTGGGCTTTTGCCCCTTGCTGTTACGACAATATATATATATAGGTGGTTCAGCAAAGATTGTCTCTATTCTAAATTTCTTGATGCCCAGCAAAGAATATTTTATGTCTCTGTTCTAGCTTTCTTGATGTCCAGCAAAGAATACCATTTGCTGGCTGTGTCGTCTAGTTTTCAAGGGCAATGGAATAGTAAGAGACGATGGGTACATTTTTGTCTCAAATTTTATTGATGTAAATAATTTTATTTTTTTAATAAAAAATGTTAACCATGGTTAACTTTTAGTGGTGGATCTCAAGATTAGATGTCACAATGTAAATAAAATGAGCATAATCTTAGGTAGCGATCTAGGTTCACTTAATAATTTCTACACACAACCCCTTATGAACTTGAAGGTATGTTTGTTTTACCTTTTATAACTGCTACCACCACGTGTTTGGGGAAATGGAAATTAAACAGAAGTGGATGCAGTAATTGTGCATTTCAATATAATCTTATAGAGATTCCTAGGTGATTTTTAGTAAAAAATAGTTCATATGCTGTATTATTTAATGTACATTAATTTAATTATAAAAGGAAAAAATATTATTAAGGTACAAGATAATAATGATTTACATAATTAAAGTGGTACATATTAAATAGTATATAAGAATTTCTCATAATCTTAGAAAGCTGTAATTCATTATATGGTTTACCCAGAAAATAAGTCATTCTATGTCTGTTTTGTTATGTCGTAGCTTTTGTTTTGTTTTTCTTACAGCAGACATGCCGATAAAACCGGTAATCAACGAAGGTCATTTTAAGTTTATGTACTATGCCTTTATCTCTAATATCTGCCTTGTCATGCTTTACACTGATTTTGCAAGGAACGTAGCAGAAGAACCGTTTACTTCTAATTGTTTCCATTCATAATGTAATATATTTAAGGCCGCCCTATTAGAAATCTAGATTATTGCTAATAATATATTCCAAAATATTTAATAAGTCGTGTTTCATATTTTATATTTTTTTAATAAAAGAAAGGTTACCTGTTGAGTTTTGATTAAAAAACCTTTCCACAATAAATCAGAGACGTGCTGCTGAAGTCTATTAATCAGAAGGAAAAACCTGTAGAAAGTTTTATCACAAACCTACATTGAAATGTGATAAGAACAATGAGATGTCAACTCATCGAAGGGACAATCAATCTCTTTTGAGAGTGAACGTCAGCCTTCTTTAGAGAGAGGGGCATGTGCTGATCCATTTTTTAGTACAAATTGGGGCATCCAAACTAATTCACACGCTACACAAAGTTGAGAGGCAAACGCAAAGGCCTCTAGTAATCTCAAAAATGATTTGCTGACATAGCTAAGGGATATAAAAGACTGCTGTATCATCCAAAATTAGAGCAACCATGCATATAATGCTTTCAATCATGACAGCGATAGGGAACTGAACTGATTGCACTCGGCAGACACCCTATCCTGCTAATGAACTGGATTGGATCACATTCCCATGCGCTCTCATTACCACTGCACACACTATCTTCTTCTAATATAATTTGATCATTGTACAAATTTAGTACCTTTACTCAATAAAATCTTATGAAATTTGTTTGGCATGTGCTGATGTGTATAATTAATTTGTTTCTATATAAACAAATTGAGATGTCAATTTGTACAAGTCCACAACTTATTACGAAAGGTTATTTTTCGCCAACTGTTGAAAAATGACCCTTGGCTTTCAAATGACAAATTAAAACTAATAAGTGATTCCCATGGCAACTGGCAATTAAAAATAAGACTTTCACAGGCTGGGGCTTGCACTTTCCAGTGATGACTGCAATCCATAAATAGGCATTTTTCTCAATCAAATGTGTGCAATGATGATGCATATATGTGGACAAAATACCAGTCAGCTTTCTTTGTTCCTTTTTTATTACATCAACATATTGATTTAAGGGGAAAAAACAAATAAAAGATTTAGTTCATCAACGTTGCTATCCTCGAGAACCAAATTCTAACAAGTATGGAGTATTTTATGTTAGGGGTCCTGGCACAACTCACATGTCCCTATTTTCAATAAAAATTTGCTTTTGTAAATCGCTTTTTTTCTGTGATCATATGTGACGATTAAAGGAAAGTTTGGTTTGATGCTTTTCCAAGTTATATTTTAATGTTCGATATGCTCATGCTTTAATCAACCTCTTACGACAGCAAGACAGATTAGATTATACATAAAATCATCATGAGATAATGCATGCTCTCACCATGTCGCAAGATTGTGGGATTATGTTATACGTATATGTGCAACTATATTTTCAGCTGAGTATAATATATATGTGATAAAAGATTAACATATTTAAATTAACCAAAACTACTCCCTAATCACCCATGTAGACCATCTACTTGATTCAATAACTAGAAAAGTCCAGCTCATTGTCAAGCTTCTAGCTGTATCACTATGTTTGTCTCCTAGCTACTATATGGGAAGAAAGTGATGTCATTAGGAAGATATCATTATCGGGGCAGAAGTCCTTGTGTCTATATATATAATCACAATCACTGCACAATGCATTGATGCCTCATCCTCATGCATTCGGAAGTAGCATGTGATGAGAACAATAAAAAATAGTATAAAAAAAGAGAGAGAGAGAGAGAAAATATAACAACAAATCAAATTAATTTAAAATTTATTTTAATAAATAATTTTAAAATATATTATTTTAGTAATAGTAAGTCATAAAACAAACAAGGGTATAACCATTGACGGGAGAAATTTTTAGTTGCACACAATTGTATTACGTTATCTTTACACATACTCACAAAAAATTAGAGAGAGAATATGATTTTTTATGATGAGTGAGGTTTAAAGGGACTCATTTTTTCTCTTTCTTCAATTTTTTATCTCTTGTGTGTAAAGATGACGTATTACATATGTATGCACACAAGAATATCTCTCATTAATGGACCTAAGAAATTTAGGCGTTGGGGGTAAAAGTAATAATATCAATATAGAAACATAAAAAACAAGTTTCAATAATTATATTTATATATAAAAAATATATTAATACAAAATTATGAAAGATCAATTTATAATTGTTCCTTTCGCGTTTTCATGTTTTGAAAACGCTGAATAATCTTTTCATTATCAATACTATTAAACATTTTTTCTCTATATATGTAACAAATCAATCATTTAATCATTCATCCCTCATACAATTGCGTAGTCGATTTTTTATGATATTCATATGATAAAGACGCTTGAGAAATTTTAGAAGTACTATTAAAGTGTAACAATGAAAAAAAAGAGGTGTGAGAAAAATTTGGTACAGTATTTTTGACAAATTTTGATACTCTATTGACTCCAAATCACATAAAGGTAGTGAGATGTTTTAAAAAATATTATTAAAAAAATAAATTTTATTTTCCATGATTATAACTTTATTAATTTATTTGTATGAAGACAAAAATTATGCATACAAAAAGATAAAGAAGACAAATACATATATAAGATTAAAGAAAAATTCTCAAATTGAGTAGAAAAATGAGTTCTTACTCTTTTGTACGTGGGTCTATCCCTGAGTATAACATAAAAAATATTAAAATATAGTTTTTTTTTTCTAATAAAGAATATCCTAAGATCTTAAATGAGACTGACATAGGAAAGAAAATAAATCTTAGTTAATAATAATTTAAATAGAGATGATATGTTACATCGTACTTACTTAAGGGGTTTTCTTTTGTAAATATTCATTACAATTTAAAATGTGAAACGTGAATTATGTGCACGCTAGACTTTTCATCCCTGTAGTTGCAAGATAAACATTTAGAATATGGTGATACCTAACTTTGTAATGCACATCGAGTCTACGCCCGAGATTCATATTATATACACAAATCCCTGCGTACCATTCTTTCCCCGAATTTGGCCATTTCTGATATTATTGAAGCTTATTGGAGTTAGCCCCAACCCCCAACATCAACATCTTCATCTTCACTGACCAATGGCCGCTTCAATCTCAAACGTGCTCATTATTCCCTTGTCCAAAACCCAACACGAAGCTACTAGCCTCCGATCAACCTACCCCAAATTCCCAGCAACACCATCATCTCTCACCCAAAACTCTCTATCCGCAACAAAACTCACTCCATGCAAGACCTTGTGCGAAACCAACTGCTCCATGTCATCAATCATCATCACCGAGCTAAACGAAGAAGAAGAAGCATTGCATCATATATATAGAAAACCCAAGGTAGAGGAACACCATCACCGACTACCTGAGATGTGGCGCGAAATCCAAGGCGAGAACTACTGGGTTGGCCTTCTGGACCCCATGGACCCTCTCCTTCGCTCCGAGCTCATCCGCTACGGCGACATGGCTCAGGCCTGCTATGATGCCTTCGACTTCGACCCTTTCTCCAAGTACTGCGGAAGCTGCAGGTTCACGCGCCGCAAGTTCTTCGAGTCCCTTGGGATGAGCCACCTCGGCTACACCGTCACGCGCTACCTCTACGCCACCGCAAACATCAACCTCCCCAACTTCTTCAAGCAGTCGCGGTGGCCCAAGATGTGGAGCAAGAACGCCAACTGGGCAGGGTACGTCGCCGTTTCGGACGATGCCACCAGCAAACGACTTGGACGTAGGGACATCACCGTTGCATGGCGTGGAACAGTGACACACCTCGAGTGGGTCGCAGACCTCATGGATTTCCTCAAACCTATCTCCTACAAAAGCATCCCTTGCCCTGATCAATCCGTTAAGGTTGTATTAGCATGGTTAGTCTTAGTAAGAAATTTGTTAAAGTAAATTGTTTTGCCTAAAATTTATATAGAAACTGCATTTATATCGTATCTTAGTACGAGACATATTAAATTAATTTGTATATGAATGTAATATTCTTATTAAATATAAAATGAGTTTATAAATGAATAAAAAAATTAAATATATAAAAATTAACGAATAATAAAATTGTTTGTTAAATTAGTTTATTATGTCAATCAGTTGATTGATATGTGAAAAATTCATAAGTGTTTTTAGTATAAGAAAAACATTCATTTTTTATACTATTTATTAGCATAATATTAAAAATGTTAAAGTAGATATAGAAATAACTCACATAAGCCACATAAGAGTAGTGTTATTATATGTCACAATTATTTTTTAAGAATGTTATTTACGAATAACTTGAATCATGAAAATTAAGAAAAAAAATACAATTTCTTAGACAAAAATCATAGGTAAATGATTTGACAAAATACATAATAATAATAAATAAATTAATATTTTGTGGGTTGTTTTACGAATCTGAATTGTAAAAAAAAAAAAAAATTTCTCTTTACATAATAAATAATAAATGGAACAGACCAAAAAACTTTTTCTTAATTTAAGAATGTCTAAAAGTTTCTCCTTTAACTTTATATAAGTCATATAAGTGACTTTCACCTTGAGTTTGTAAAATCTCATTTCTCTTTTCTCTATTATGTTTTTCAATAGGTTGAATCAGGGTTCTTGGAGCTCTACACCGACAAGGAAGAGAGTTGTGGCTATTGCAAGCACTCGGCGAGGGAGCAGATCCTCACGGAGGTGAAGAGGTTGTTGGAGATGTACCGTGATGAGGAACTGAGCATCACCATCACGGGGCATAGCTTGGGGAGTGCGTTGGCTATATTGAGTGCTTATGACATCGTGGAAACGGGGTTGAACGTGTTGAAGGATTGTCGAGCCGTGCCAGTTTCGGTGCTGTCGTTTTCGGGTCCCAGGGTGGGGAACGTGAGGTTCAAGGAGAGGTTGGAGACGCTTGGGGTGAAGGTGTTGAGGATGGTGAACGTCCATGATGTTGTGCCCAAGTCACCGGGGTTTGTGTTCAACGAGCAGCTGCCGCCCGGAGTGATGAAGCTGGTGGAGGGTTCTCCGTGGAGTTATTCGCATGTTGGGGTGGAACTGGTGTTAGACCACAAGAACTCACCGTTCCTGAATCCTAATGCTGATGCTGTCTGTGCCCATAACTTGGAGGCTCTTTTGCATTTGCTTGACGGGTGAGTAGTCATTCAACAAATATCTATTACACATTATTATGCACGTATGATATGAATCTCTGCTCTAATTAATTACTACTGATTACTTGCTACATATTCAATAATAGAGACAAGGAGAAATCATTATTCTGACAGCATTTAAGAATTTCTCCCTTCTTAAATCCAATTTACGTTAATATTCTTAACTCACTTACGCCTTGAACTCTTTATTTTTAAATTACTAAATATCAGCTCAATCTCATTTAAAATCTTTTTTGTATAGTTAAAATTTTCGCGTATAATGGTTATGATCCTTTAATTTCATTAAATAATCTAGGTCATTAGAGATGAAAGGTGCATTGAGTTAGTCAGAAGATTACATAACTCCTTTAAGATTCGAAATTGCACTGGATTATTTTTTGACATGGTGGTTGGAAACTTGTTGTCTAAACATTTGGTTAAGTTGATCTAAATTATTGGTGTGAGCATTTTCTTATTCCTATATTTACTAAATAAATGTATAGAGGGATCATGTGTGAGTCGTGTATGAAAGGATTCAGAGTCCACATGCAATGGTGGAAGAAATTGTCAGAAGGCCAGGAAGTCACTGAGTATAGTTGGCAATTGGCATTGCGTTTCCAACTAAAGAAATAGCTCATTCCCAAAATGTTTGAACCTTGAATTGAAGTCTTTAAAGCAACAGACTTTTTTTATATAAGAAGAATAAATAATAAACTATTAATTATAAGCTTCTGTCACTATTAGGTGAGATAAGGATCGAATGCGGTATGCATTGATTATAGGAAAATGTTTTTAATATATTCAGAATACGACATTCGCTTAAGACATCGTACCACATGTAAATATAATATCATGTTCTCATATATCATATATATGATTTCAGAATCTGTGTAGTATTCACTTGTGAGGAGGATACTGTAAAAGAGTCGTATTTCATATGTTTAAATAATAGAACTCTTGATTATATATTGTAAGCATGGAATTCATGAGATGAGCTACCTATTACTATAATGCTAGTCAGACATATAAAAAAATGGTCAATTCGTGGATGGAAAGGGATAGATGGTCAGTATCTCCAGAATTGAGCTGATAATTTTTATTTTGGCACATTGACATGGTGACGAGAGATTCTTACTTATACACAATTGTATCACGTTATTTTTATATACATTCATAAAAAATTGAAGAGAAAAAAAAATGAATTCTTCTAAATTCACTCATCATAAAAAGTATTTTCTCTCTTTAATTTTTTGTGAGTGTATGTAAGAATGACATAGTATAATTGTGTGTAATCAAGAATTTTTTCATGGTGATAATATAATAGATATATGGTAGGTAAGAATGAGCGTATGCATTATAAATTATTAATTGGTGGAATCTCATTCTTCAAGTTTTTTACCGAGGCGTTCATACTACTTCTTGGAAGCAGGTCAATAAATAATTTATTTACCTTGGTGTTCATACTACAGATAACTAGTTCCTTGGCAGGTCAATATTTTTTTTACATTTGCGTCCATATTACAGATATCAGTTTATTCGTTGAAAAAAAAATTGATATAGCTAGTTGTTACAACTTCTTGATAGATAATACACTTAGTTTATAATGAAATTCTGATACATAATAGTAACGTTAGAAAGTGGTAAGTTAATTAAACCAAGCTTAATTAATTTCTGCTGATGATATTGATGAGCTTTACTTTTTGTTGCTGAATAAACTAATAATTATAAGTGGATCTTTCAATTGGTCACTATATAATGCATGCAAGTAGGTTAATTTTTGGTTGGCTACACCTTGATGATGCGCAGATACCATGGAAGGGGTCAAAGATTCGTGTTAGCGACTGGGAGGGACCCTGCTCTGGTGAACAAGGCCTGTGATTTCCTGAAAGACCATTACTTGGTTCCACCAAACTGGAGGCAAGATGAGAACAAGGGCATGATGAGGAGCAATGATGGACGCTGGGTGCAGCCTGAGCGACCAAAACTTGACGATCACCCTGAAGATATGCATCACCATCTCAGGCAACTAGGTCTGGCTTCACATGATATTTGAATGGAGGAGAGTGTGTGTGTGTTACAGTTATTGAAGAGAAATATAAAGTGCTTGCCAGGGCAAGCTAGTTGGACCTGGGCTTATTAAAGTAAAACTTTGTAGTTGGGTCATAACTAATTAATGTGCATAAAGATATAGTAGTAACATTGATTACTGGAGTGTAAAGGATTTCTATAATTAGATGTACAAGTATGTAAGGTGTTAGGAGATGTGATATTTCTCGCTCAAAGATCGATTAGTTTTGTTGTTCTTGGTTTATTGAGGTTTCGGAATGTCCATCTTTGTATAGCGTTTAAGCGGCCTTTGGAATCAATCCTACTTCAATTATTATGTATTGTGCCAAATGAATTTTAAGCAGCATAGAATATTTCAATGCAATATAACGGAAGATGCAATGAACAAACAGAAGACGTCTCTTTTACTACAATCCCAATAGTAAGGGAGTAATCAATCCATGAGAAGGCCGAAGCTTCGCATAAAGTTCAACCAAGTCTTTGAGATTATTATATCCTCCTTCCTTTCTTTTTTTTTTAAATCATTGCACTATTCCAACTGTCCTCGCAAATGGCAGGATAGTACATACACATGTTTTTCGGTGCACAGATCAATAGATCATACATACGTATGAATCGTCATGTTTATTTTATCAATTAGTGCTGTCTTTTTAAAGGATCTCAGAGGAATTGAATGAGATATCTTGGGTTCACCAAGCAAGGCAATGAGATATTCTTTTCATTGCTTCTAGATGTCAAACTATATCATTAAACTATTTTTGGTATATTCAATTACTAATCATATATCTTATTTTCGTACCATTAAATTGCTAATCTTACTTATTTGAAACTAAAATGGGCCCCATAATCTCTTGCATATCACTAACTTAGGCCTACGGTGCTTATGACCCGACTCAAAGCTATTTTGACTGAATTGAATTCTTGAAATTAAGTTCGATATAATTTTTGAATAGATATCATACTTTAGATTGACTTAATTTATCTTAATGTTATTTAATATATTAAAATTTATAATTTTATAAAAATTAATAATAAATTATAAGATTTTTTAACTTAAATTAATATTTTTTATATTAATATAATTTATTTTAAAATATATATTTTTCCTTATTTCTATTATCAGACTTATTATGTTCTGTGTGAGCTCGTCTACGTTTACTCTCCTCTGAAATGGTTCCAAGCTCCCTAGTTTTGCTCCAACACATGGGTTGAGACAAGGGACCCGTTGTCGCCTTACTTCTTTGTCAGTGTATGGAAAAGTTGTCCTGTTTGATCACTAATAAGGTTCTATCTAATGAGTGGAAACCAATTCATATATCTCGAGGGGGTCCTGGAATTTCGCACATTTTGTTCGCAGATGACATTCTTTTGTTTACGAAAGCTCATAATTCTCAGGTCTGCCTCATTTCTAGCATCCTGAATGAGTTTTGTAAGGCTTTTGGTCTTAAAAAAGTGAATTTTGATAAGTCCATAGACGTGTGTTCTAAGAATGTAGCCAGAAGGAAAAAGATGAAATTCTCTCAGCTTTCCTCCATTCGCTTCACGAATGATCTTGGGAGAACCTTGAATTTCCACTTATTCAGGGAAGACTAAAGAAAGCTGATTTCAATTACATATTGGAAAAAATCAATAGGAGGTTGGCTACTTGGAAGAGTAGATTACTTAACAAGCGAGGAGAGTTGGCTCTTGCTAAATCGGTGATTTCAACTATTCCTATTTACCCTATGCAAATAATATGGTTACTGCAATCCATTTGTGATGATATTGATAGGACTACAAGGACCTTTTTATGGAACAAGGCAGGTGCTGATCGTGGCTTTCATTTGGTGAATTAGAATGCTATTTCTTGTCCTAAGAAATTTGGTGGTCTGGGAGTTCAGGCTTCTAGATTGGTTGTGCCTTTGCTTGGAAAACTTGTGTGGCATATTTTTAACAACCCCAACCAGGTTTAAGTGTCTATTTTGAAACATGAGTACCTGTTAAATCAGAACATGTTCCATTATAATGACCCCCCTGCCTCTGCTTCTTGTACTTGGCAAGCGATTATGAAGGCTTTTGAGTGCCTCAAAGAAGGGTTCATATATAGAATTGGGAAAGGAAATATTTCTCTTTGGTATGATAAATAGCTTGATGATGCCCCCCTAGGATCGCTAGTTGACTTGGTTAACATCTCAGATTGGGATCTGCTGGTTAAGGACCTTTGGGTAGACAGTTCTTGGTGTTTTGAGAGGCTTGCAACTTGTTTTCCTGTTTCCTTGACCTAGAAAATTTTGGCTATTCCTTTTTCTCCTGGTTCTGAGCTTGAAGACTCTGTGATTTGGGGTGCCAATGCCAACGGAACTTATTATACTAAATCAGCTTACTCTTGGTTAATTTCCAACTCTAGACCTCTCCTTAACGACTCTATATAGCAGTGGGTGTGGAAACTTCGAGCGCCTAAGAAGATTAAAATCCTTCTTTGGTTAATTCTTCATGGTTCTCTACCAACAAACCTTCTTCAGTTTCGTCGTGGCCTTGCTTCTAATCCTACTTGTGTTAGATGTAATCATGAAGAGGAGGATGTGCTTCACTACCTCAGGGACTGCCATGTTGCCAGCCAAGTTTGGGGTTGCCCAGGCTTTTTGCAAGATGATGGGTTCTTGATTGATAATCCTCTGCTTTGGCTTCAGAAGTTTGCCTCAGGAAAAAAATGCACCTCTTTGTTAGCTGCCATTTGGTGGATTTGGCGGCACCGTAATATGGTGACCTTCTTTGAGCCCTGTGATGGTGTTGCTTGGCTGATCAGTCAGATTCGTTTGCTTGTGTCTGACTGCAACCAGGCTTGGCACGTTTCTAATCCTCTGAGTCGCCCTTCTAGGCTTGTGGCTTCGCAACGTCTTAATGAAGGCTTTGTCAAGCTGGATGTGGATGGGAGCTGCTTGGGAAATCCAAGTAGGGTTGGTTTTGGTGGTTTAATTCGGGATTGGCATGGCAATTGGATACTTGGTTTTTCTGGTTTTGCTGGTTTCTCTACCAACCTCTTGCCCGAATTGATGGCTATTAAGCGTGGCCTTGGGCTCGCGTGGGATCTTGGTTTCAGGAATGTCTTGTGCAACTCAGATTCCAGTGATGCTGTTCGCCTGGTGAAGGACCAGTCCCTTTCTTTCCACAGATTTGGTGCTATTATTTGGGACATAAAAGATATATTGCTGAGGTCCTAGGACGTTCTACTTATCCATACTCTTAGGGAAGGGAACTCCTTTGCTGATTTCTTGGCTAAAACTGGTGCTAGAGAAGATCATGGTATGAGGATTTGGCATTCCCCTCCTGCTGCTCTTAGCTCTCCGCTTCTGGCTGATTCCATGAGAGTTGTTTTCCTTCGGCATTAGTTGGTTTGTTTTTCTTTTCCACTTTATCAAAAACATATTGTAAAACATCATTTTATAACTTAACTATCCATAATATTTAAATTTATAAATTTTATCTAAATATCAAATTAGCTTATTCCCAATCGATCACTAATTAAGCCATGATCGAATCAAATCGAGTCCAAGTCTTGAAATTTAATCCAATAAAAATTATTAAATTAAATTTAGATAAAGTTAAACTCAACTCATGATCATCCCTATATAAACCTGGTTTGGTACCACCAGTGTCCTCCCTACTAGTTTGGTACCTTACACCTAGTTTGCCTCTAAAGCCCGATTATCTGGGTCTGCCAGTATACCTAGACTTCTACTAGACGATTCTTTGTAATTTTTCAAGTTTATACTTTCCAAAATTACACTTTGTTAATTTCCAGGAATATATGAAGTCGATTTAGGAATAAGAATAATGGGTCTCTATTTATATCATCAGGAAGATTTAAGTTCTTTTCTGGTTTTGATTCAGTTGAGGTTAAAATTGGTAACATAACTTCTGGTTGGTGGGAAGAACTTGGAATTTTCTGACATGTCCCTTGACTCTCACTTGATAGCCTTTGTGATGAATGGAGGATTTATCGGTTCCAACAAAAACAAAGGAATTAGTTAATACTCTATAATATGAATGAAATATGAGGACAACTGGACACGTGAGGCAGGCACACACAATGGTATAGAATAGAAGGTTGTATGAACATTATGGCTATCTGCGCATCTCTCTAGGCTGGATAAATTTCGCAGCATATATACTTGAAATCAAATACCCCCATATGACAGTTCCTCTTAATTTTTGTACATGGAAGGGCTGGGGGGAAAGGGAAAATAAGTTAAATTACAAATGGCGCAATAATATAATAGCTCCCAAAATTCCATTCGTCTACTTCTCAGGCTTCTAACCGTAAAACATAATTTACATTGCAAGACTAAAGAATCATTGCTAACGACCTCAATGGGACATGTATTGTGCTGAAAGCTCAGTTGCTGGAGATCATTCTGAACTTTTTCCCAATAATTTGACAACTATGTCAATTTCACATAATGACAACCTGGCTGGTTAACATTAGAGGGAAAACAACTAGCTTGTCAGTTACTGAAATTGCATATCCCATAATATCATTTGTCCACATGTCACTATTATTAGAACAGACTAAACATAATGTGAGGCAAAATGCAGACGTGATGCAGTGCAGTGGTAAATAGAAGGGTTGTACCAGCTCCAAAAAACTTTTTTTTTATGCCACGTTGAGCCAAGAGTTTCTTCAATACAAGCAAGCACAATAACAAAGTAAAGGGTTTCAAGAGTGAACACTATGACCTATGCTAGTAGAGAACATATGAAACACGAAATAGCAACGATTGGTCATGCAAATGGTGACAGGCGTGGTTCTAGATTTGTAAATAATCTTTTAAATATCAATGTAGTATCCTGGGCAACAGGACTAGAATTGTATCTATTTATTTAACTTTCTCTTGGCGCAGAGTAACAGTTGTATTGTAATTGAATGCTGCTATTGCACAAAGATAAAATAATCTCTACAGCCATATTACCATATTGAAGTCCTTAGTTAATAGTTACCATAAAAAATTAAATAGCAATGATTGGTCATGCAAATGGTGACAGGAATGGTTCTAGATCTGTAAATAACCTTTTAAATATCAATGTAGTATCCTGAACAACAGGACTAGAATTGTATCTATTTATTTAATTTTTTTTGGCGCAGAGTAACAGTTGTATTGTAATTGAATGCGGTTGTTGCACAAAGATAAAATAATCTCTACTACCATATTACCATATTGAAGTCCTTAGTTACCATAAAAAATTAAATGCAGCATGTGCCTAAGTAAAAATTGCATTTTCCAAAAAGTGGAATTCACCTTTACCTTAAGGCACCAGCTGGTTTCTTTAAGTATAACAATTGAAGCAGAGTAATATTGTTAAACCCCAGCTGCAGATTTTACTTCAGAATTTGTCTTCCCCTGGAATATATTAAATGGAACAATCATTACTCAAATGCAAGTTTATTATACAGATTTATAGAAATTAGCAAGAAGAATAAGTGCAAGCATTATGAATAATGTATAATATGGTTTTTCAACCTGAATGAATCTAGTGTCACATTGCTAGACTTTAAGAGAAAAAAAAAATTACAACAGACCTGAGCAGGCTGTTGATTTGATAGACAGAGTCAAGCGTCTATGGCCTGCACAGGGCTGCAGTATTTTGGTTTTTTTGTTTTAACAAATCTAGTCTGTCCAGAATACAGGACTCCATGCACAAGATATCAATTAAATACTTGACTAACCTCAGAAGGTTGGCTTTTTCGAATCTTCCTAGTGGGAGTCCTCATGGTGACAAATTCCTCAGCTGTAGTTGGGTGAATACCTACAGTGGCATCGAAGTCTGCCTTGGTCAAGCCAGCCTTAATAGCAACTGCAAATCCCTGTGTATCAAGCAATTGTGTAACAAAGTGAATTGAAAACTCACGTATCATTATCAAAAGCAAAATAGAAACAGCTGTAGCAACTACAAAAACCTGAACAATTTCAGAAGCATCTTCTCCACACATGTGCAAACCCAGAACTTCATTTGTTTTTGCACAGACTACTAATTTCATAAAAACCCGGTCTGGAAGCCCAGAGAGGGTAGCCTTCAGCGGCCTAAAATTTGCTGTGAAGATGTCAACATCACCATACTGTTGTACAGCCTGTGCAAATCACCAAAATGTTAAGCAAAACATTAATCTGCACAAGTCATCAAAATATTCAGACGATTATTGATCTCAAAGGATTCAGACAAGCCATAGTTCTTTCACCTGTTCCTCTGTAAGACCAACTTGTCCAATTGGTGGTTGGGAAAACACAGCAGAAGGAACAGCTCTAGAAAAGGAGGAATATAACTAAATCAGTTAGGAGGCTATGAGCTACTAAAATACAGCAGACTATATGCTACCATCCAACATTACGAGCAGGATCAGGAATTTGAGTGATCAAATTAACATTAAATGGAAAAGGAAAACAGAAAGCTAAAGTATAAATATATGCACCAATGAATGATGATATAGAAAAAAATTGCCTTGTTAGCAATCCAACAACCACCACCACCAAGCCTTATTGCGCTAGATAAGGTTAGCTACATTAATCAACCGATGCTATTGGACTATATCAAAAACCAAAATTTCAAACCTTTTAGCAATTCTTTAAATTTTTTTTTTTTCATTTCTCCACCTCTTCTGAACTACTCAGCTTTGTTCTCAATTTTTTACAAATATGTTAAAGTATCTTGAACTTTTAAAAAACACTAGTTTCATAAATTCCATCATACAAATGAGTCTGGATCCATTGTCAATTATTTTTTAATTATCAAACATTAATGAACAAAGTACTTTTCAAACAATAAAAATTAAAAACCAATCCAAATTTTTAATGTCTGGCATGCAAGATTAGCATGATAACTACAAATAATTCAACAATTGGATTTATGAAAATGACTTTCTATAAGAAGCCATTTGATGACATAAATATGTCAGTCTCACACTGGTCACTAATGTCACCATTGAACGCCGGATATGAGATTTCTTGCAGTCTTTTAGTAATACGGATTTCTTACAATTACAATATATTAGTGAAGATTGTGGATTGAGAATATGAAGTCTCTTAAATGATCAAACCAGGACTGAATTGCAATAAATGGCAAGATGATTTTAGTAGCTAGGTGTTAGATATAAAGTCATTTATGAGCCATCACCTAACAACTTAAGCTTTTAGGAGAATTTGTCCTTGATATTAGAGCCTCCATGACCAAGTGGTCATCCTTGCCGCCTCCATTCTTGTAAATAGAAGTTGAATTTCAGCACAAGGTAGGATGGGATTGTGCATTGTCCACGCTTCAAGCCCAAAGGGCTCTTACGTGAGGGGGCATGTTAGATATAAAATCATTTATGAGCCTTCACATAACAGCTCAAACTTTTAGAAGAGTTGGTCCTTGACAGTAAGAAACAAAAAACATAATAATACAAATAGGTCATAAGCTATATTTTATACCAACTTCAAAAGTATTCCTTATTATCACAAGATAACCTTTTTCCCCTTTTTCCAATTTTTTTACCAATTGATTATCAATGATATTCTCTATAAGAATCCCATCTATGCTCCAGCTTAATGCTAATAAAAGAAGCATGCACTGAACTTGCAATGTAAACTAAAATTATTTTACATTTAAAACTTAAGACTTATACTCTAGTTTGGCATGATGCATTATGTATATGATACCTATAATCAGGTTTTGTTGGCTCATCCTGAAACAGCGTTTTTGCTAATGCCATTCCCTCCATCAAAGCAACTGGAGTGAGATTTATCCTGTTTGTAACATCTCCAACTGCCCAAATTGAAGGCACTGATGTTCGAGAGTATTCATCAACCTGGGTGGAAGGGGAGTATTAAGAAGCAGAAGATTGAGACCAGTTAATCATATGAATAAATATTATATAGAAAGCAATGATAAGTTTAAACTACCTCTATTGCTCCATCTTTATCCATTTTCACACCAACAGACTCCAGCCCTAAATTCTGCAGTGACATTGCAGTTCATAAATACATCCACTATGTTATCTCTTTCTGTTTCATGAATAAAATAAAAAGATAGTTGCAAAGGCAAAATTTAACTAAGAAACTTCAAGAACATGCAACCCTTAAAGGAAACTGAGCCAACTAGGAAGCATGTGCAATGCACTGGAGCTCAAAAGTTCCCAATCTTTGATAAATATTAAAATTAGCATTCAGCATCGGCACAGAATTATTCATGGAAAATTAAGCACCGAACTGAATTTGTAATGTTTGAAATTAAATCCTGAACGTGTTTTAAAGGAAAATATTGGCATTTAACAGAATAAATAAGGCTATACTTAAAAGAAACTATTGTTATTTGATAATTTAAATCCTGTTAAACGTATTCAGTGACCTCCCACATACTGAATGTATAAAACACTTCCTTTTCAATTTAAAGTCAATATAGGTAGGCATAAACTGTTAGAAGATATTAGGTTAATAGTCTTATTAGTAGTGGGCTTGGGCTTGTACTAATAGTACTAGTACTTGACCTAATTAGTAGTACAAATATTAGGTTATTGTATTTGTACTAGTGTGGAATACATTCTCTTATCAATCATATCATATTCAGTTTTCTATTCAGCCGTCATTCTCTCTTTTCTCTCTAAACCCTAAAGTTTCTAACATAGTACCAAAGAGGTATCATCCACTTTGAGGAGGATCTCTCCTTTCCACTATGTTGAATTCATGGAACTCCTTGTATACACTCTCTTTTGTCATTTTGTCATTCCTAAAGCCTTATTCTTTGTGTGTCATAATAGTGAGCAATTTTTCTGTTTGAAAAAAAAAAAAAGGTTGGTCAATGTGACCTAGCATCACATTTCAGTCCTTGGACAGCATCTCCCTTTGCAGCCGTTCAATTATTTGGGTCACCTGGAGGTGGTTGACGGAGTTGGTAAGCCGGTGATGGAAGATGTTTGGAGGATCCTGTGGTTGGCTGCAGTGGATGGCTCTCCAGCATTTGGGCGTGTGTGTTAGAGGTACGCACTTTCTGAGGTTGCTGGTGGCTCCATTCTGGTTTTCAGGTGACCCCAGCAGCGGTTGCTGGTGGGTATAGGCTGGTTGTGGCTTTCTGTTTCTGGGCAGAGATAGCAAGTCTCGTGTAGCTAACGCAAAGCTTCTCTGTGATGCACACTCTGTTTTTGCCCAATGTTTCAAGCTTTCTATTATAGCATCATAGAAGGTTGTAGGTGGCCAAAGCTGCCATGGTGGGGTGCGACTAGGACCGGTGACTGGCCTGGAGTACTCGCCGGCAATGGCGGTGGTGGTTGGTCGGAGCTCTGGCGAGTTTTCCAGCGAGCTCTGTTTCTTGTCAGTTTTCTGTTTCAGAACTTGTCCCTCTTCCGGTGACGTCTCCTGTTCTCTCCTCTGCTGCTGAGTTGACAATGATCTGGATCCTTTTGGTGAGTGCTCTGTTATTTATAATTCACTTGAGCTTGGTCAGGTAATCATGGAGACCATCACCCGCTGATCATGGAGTCTGGGCTTCCTCTTCTGAATGTGCACATGGAGTGTTTGAGAGACGTTTCTCTTCTCTCTGGCTGCAGGCACTGTCTGTGATGGCCAGTGACCAGAGCTTCAGCATTGGTGTTTCAGTCTCTCTTGACTTTGTTGGCTGCCACTTCAATTAGGGGGGAGATTCTTATTCTGGTTTGCAGTTCATTCCTTCTTCTGGCTGTAGTTTTGGTGCTTCTTGGTGTGGATGATAGCTGAATGGCTTGAGAATAATGTTCTCAGCCTCCTTTATTTAAAGAATGATAGATTACAATAATTAAATACAAAATCCCTTGATTTTAGGGATTGACTATTAACAACTATATCTAACTATATCAAAACTATATCAAACAATATCAACAACGTAATTAAACAATATCAACACTCCCCCTCAAGCTGGTGCATAGATGTCATAAGCACCCAGCTTGTTACATATGTAAGTTATTCGTGAGCCCGTAGAGACTTGGTGAAAACATCTGCAAGTTGATCATTAGAATTGACAAATGAAGTACTAATCTCCTTTGAAAGAATCTTGTCTCGAATGAAATGACAATCGATCTCTATATGCTTCGTTCGTTCATGAAAGACAGGATTAGAAGCAATGTGTAAGGCTGCTTGATTATCACAAATCAGTTGCATAGAACCCATTTTGCAAAACTTTAACTCTTGAAGTAGATGTTTTAACTATATAAGTTCATGTTGTAAGAGCCATAGCCCTATATTCTGCTTCTGCACTTGATCTTGCAACAACACTCTGCTTCTTACTCTTCCAAGAGATGAGATTACCTCCAATAAAAACACAATACCTAGAAGTTGACCTCCTATCACTTGGAGATCCTACCCAGTCTGCATCTGTATAGGCAACAATGTCTGTATTACCTTTGTTCTCATATATTAGCCCTTTTCTAAGAGATCCCTTAATATACTTTAAAATGCGAGTCACTGCATCCCAATGATCACAAGGAGAGTTAAGAAATTGACTCACAACACTACTAACAAAAAGGCTATATCCGTGCAGTCATAGTGAGATAATTCAATTTTCCCACCAACCTTCGATATCCGCTGGATCTGAATACGGCTCCCCGATTTGGTATAAGCTTAACATTCGGATCCATAGGAGTATCCATCAGACTTACAATTTAGCATCCCAGTCTCTTCCAAAATATCAAGGGCATACTTCCTTTGACAAATGGAAATGCCTGTTTTTGATTGAGCAACCTCAATACCAAGGAAGTATCGCAACTTGCCCAAATCTTTGGTTTGGAAATCTTTGAAACAAATGTTGCTTTAGTCTAGTGATCCCTTCATGATCATCACCTGTAATTACAATATCATCCACATAGACCACAAGATAAATGACTTTATTACACGGTGAATGTTTATGAGTGATCAACCTCACTACGAATTATGCCTGCATTGTTGTATGACCTTACTAAACATCCCAAACCAAGCTCGGGGTGATTGTTTCAACCCATACAATGACTTAGAAGTTGGCAAACAAGACCGACTCCCACGAGCAATAAACCCGGTGGTTGCTCCATATAAATCTCCTCCTCCAACTCACCATGTAAAAAGCATTTTTAATATCTTGGTGATATAAAGGCCAAGAAGAGATAGCACCATGGATAAAAAGAAACGAAGCAGATGCCATTTTAGCAAAGGAGAGAATGTATCACCATAGTCAAGACTATAAACTGAGTATATCATTTGGCCACAAGACGAGCCTTCAAGCGATCCTTTGTCCCATCGGGACCAACCTTAACAAGTAAAAACCCAACGACAACCAATAGTAGACTTTCCGGAGGAGAGGGAACAAGAGCCCAAGTGTGGTTAGATTCCAATGTTTGTCATCTCATCAATCATAGCTTGTCGCCATCTGGATGAGATAGTGCTTCGAGCTTTAGGAATAGAAATGGACGACAAAGCGAGATACAAAGGCATAATGGTTGGAAGATAAACGATGATAACTTAGAAAATTATAAACAGGATGAGGATTGCAAGAAGAACGATTACCTTTGCGAAGTGCAATGGGAAGGTCGGTGCTAGGCTCGGGTTGGACCTAGGAATCGACAAAGACGGAGGAGCGGGAGGAGAGTCACGGTGTTGTGGACTTAGGAGTAGTAGGATGAGAACGACGGTGATAAGTGAGACGAAATGGCTCCATGGGGTACTTAGGAGCAACGGGGGCAGCCTCTTGTACATGTAGGACGGGTGGACTTAAAACGAGAGAATCGAAGACAGGAATAGGTAAGACCTGAGAAACAGACTCGACAAGACTTGTGAGGCAAAAAAAGGTGTATCCTCGAAAAATGTAACATCTGCAGAGATATAAGAACGATTTGTTGATGGAGAATAACATCTGTACCCCTTTTGAACCCGAGAATAACCAAGAAAGATACACTTAATGGCGCGGGCAAGAAGTTTGTCGAGACTGGAGCAACATTGTGGACAAACAGTGGAAACAAAAACACGAGGGGGGGAGAATATAAGGGGTTCGAGGATATAGAATGGAACCTGGTTATTAAGAACAGAAAAAGGCCTCCGATTTATTAAATAACTGCAGTGAGAACAAAGATCACCCCAAAATTTAACAGGAACATTAGAATGTAACACGAGAGTACGAAATTTGTGTTTCAATGATATGACGATGTTTGCGCTCACCACACCATTTTGTTGAGGTGTGTGAGGACAACTCGATTGATGAACTATACCGTGTGATGCCATGAAAGAATTCAGAAAAATATTCTTTGACATTATCACTGCGTAAGATATGAATAGTTTGTCCAAATTGATTATATATTTCAGCACAAAAATTTTGAAAAATAGTGAATAACTCAAAACGTTCTTTCATTAAAAATAGCCAGGTACAACGAGAGAAATCATCAATAAAAGTAACAAAATATCTATATCCTAAGAAAGAATAAGTACGACTAAGACCCCAAACATCAGAATGAACAAGACTAAAAGGAGACTCAGCACGACCTGTAACCTTGCTTGGAAAGGATGCTCGAACATGTTTTCCAAGCTGACATGCCTCACACTCCAAAGCCGGTAAATTAGAGAGATGAGGGACCATTTTCTTTAATTTATGCAAACTCGGATGACCAAAACGACGATGAAGAAGACTAGGCGACTCTGGGGCAACACATATGGTGGAGGATGGAGGTTGTAAGTAGTAGAGACCGCGTGACTCGATCTGCTCCAATCGTCTTTCCCCGTACTGGTCCTGGATAGAAAAGGAAGTAGAAGTGAAGGTTATGGAACAATTGAGAGATCGAGTAAGTTGACTAATAGAAATTAAATTAAAAGGACATCCAGTACAAATAAGGTGAATTTAAAGACGAGAGAGGAAGAGGTGAAGCATGACCAATACCCGGTGGCTTGAGTTTTAGAGCCATTAGCAAGGATGATGTGATGTGGTGTTTTAGTAGAAGATAAAGTAGAAAAGAGAGAAGAGTTACCAAAGCAATATGATCGAAGCACCAGAATCCAAAATCCAGGAACCGAGAGATGAATGAGAGAAACAAACCGTAGAATTACCGAGAATGCGCTATAGTTCTTGAAGATGAGGCTTGTTGGGCTGCCTTAAGTGAAGGTACTCCTTATATTCATCAATTGAAAATTTGTTCGATTGTGACTGTCTGAGTATCATACACAACCTCAATTTTCTGATCAGCAGACTGCGTCACATTAGCTGACTTTTCTGGGAAACCATGAAGAGAATAACACTTGTCTTGGGTATGACCCACGCGCTTGCAATAAGAGCACTGAGGACGATCACCTCTATCACGACCACTTCTTCCACCACGACCACTTCTTCCACCACGCCCACGGCCTCGTCCTCCACGGTTTGCCGAATTAGGCCGAGGACTCTGAAGCTGTCTGGGAGCCAATCTCAAATGTCTCCACTGGTGACGGAACACGTAGAAGACGATCAATGAGTTCCTCCACCGTGGGGATGTCAGAATTAGTTAGAGCTTGATTCCAGACAGATTCAAAATCCTTATATAAACCGTGAAGAACAAAGACCATATACATATTATTAAGTTTGGCTAGTACCTTCGTAAGATCATCACCGGTTATAATGCGTTTAATGTCATCAATGATGATCGTACTTTGTTCGGATTGTCATCCGAAGAGTGGCCAAATTGTGGACGAAGCATGAGACGTTGTAGATCATTGGAATAGACATTTTGAGCTTTCTTCCATATTTCATAACAAGTTTTGTATGGGCGAAAGTGTACCATCAACTTCGGATCAATAGACTGCCATAAAAGAGAGACCAACTGATAATCGGCCCTTTTCCATTCATCACAAATCTTCTCATCAATCTCTGCTTCCTTCGTGGTGAGATGTGCATAAAGCCCTTGACCTAAAAACCAAACTTCAACTGCATTATACCAATCCATAAAATTCTTACCATTGAGTTTTTCCGATGTGATAATGGGACTTCCAGAGAAGGCAAAAGAGATGAGACTCTTCCCTGTAGACCCAGAACTAGCACCAGAATTGACGTAGGAACCTTTGGAAGAGTCAGTGGTTGAATCGGACATGGTGAGAAGGAGAAAAGCGAAAGTGCTTGGCCCCGGACTTTGATGGTCAAAAGTAGGCCGAGGACGCCGGCCGAGCACAACGGAGAAGACGCGCCGACGAAACGACGCCTGGAAGGCGCGCGTGGTGCTCACGCGCTCGGAGACATGCGGACGGTGGCGGCGCGTGACGGCGCGTGGATCGGAGAACGGCGGTGGGTCTTCTTGGAACCGGGTCGCCGCCCTTTCGAGTTGTCCTGGTCACCTTACTTTGGTGATCGGGAGACGGTGGCGTGTGACGGTGGCCGAGAGGATCGCCGGAGAGCGGTTCTTGACCAGGATCGAACCCTAGCTCTTGATACCAAGTTATGATAGGTGAATGGCTTGAGAATAATGTTCTCGGACCTCCTCATTTAATGATTGATAGATTACAATAATTAAATACAAAATCCCTTGATTTTAGGGATTAACTATTAACAACTATATCTAACTATATCAAAACTATATCAAACAATATCAACAACGTAATTAAACAATATCAATGGTGTGGACCTACGTTGAAGGTCATGTTCTTCTGTGTACTTTCTCTTGAATCTGGTGGTAAATTCTGGGTTGGCCGGTGGTTATTCCGGAGATTTCTCTTCTCTTCTTCTCTTATCAGATGAAATGTTTGCATTTCTCCTCCTCTGTGCTCTGTTTGGACATTGGGTGGTTTGGAATTGCTTCTATTCTTCTCGTCTATGCTATGCTGAGTTTCTCTTCTTTTATTGGTGATAGCTTCCTACAAAAATCGTTGCCATTTCTTCTCTTTTCTTCTGTCTTCTCTTCTATCTGTAATTCCTGGCGATCTAGAGGTGGTCGCTTTTTGGAGACTGGTTGTGTCAACCAGTGTTTAAGGAGAAATAGCAATGTTCATCATTGTCAACCCACGTGTGCCTGCAAACGGAGCGGTGAGACTAGAGGAGTCCATGTTGAGGACTTCACGTTGACAGTGTATGAGCAACATTTCGGTGGGAGTGGTGTTCTAATTGATTGTTGTTCTACCAATTTTGGCCTGTTTAGTTGCTGATCTGCCTCTTTTTTGTTTTGTTTGAGACTTCGGAGATTATTGTTTGCGGTTTCTTTCTTCTGCTATCAAGGGTTTGCAGATTGAAGACTTTGGTCATTAGTAAAGGCCCCATTTGTATTACTGGGTGATATAATACTCGACTCAGTGTTAGGAGACCTGGTTGGAGGTCATTACTGGTTGGTATAAAACGCGACTCAATGTTTTGGAGACCAATTTGGAGGTTGAGGGGGCCATTGAGGAGAAAGGTTGAAGACTCCAAATAGGTCTCATTTGCTTGGGATGTGTGCCGAGGAGAAGCAAAGAGCTATCTGCCAAGGACACTGCTAAGGCTTTGTTATTCAGGGGGAGAACTAGTTTCCTTAGTTATTTGTTAAAATCGACTTTGTTTTAAATATTGGTGGTGTTCTTTGTTTTCAGTTTATGATTTTGCTACTTGTAACAAGCTTAAGTTTAGTAAGCTTATGCTTGAGGGGGAGTGCTAGAAGATATTAGGTTAATAGTCTTATTAGTAGTGGGCTTGGACTTGTACTAGTAGTACTAGTACTTAAACTAATTAGTAATATAAATATTAGGTTATTGTGTTTGTATTAGTATGGAATACATTCTCTTATCAATCATATCATATTCAGTTTTCTATTCAGCCGTCATTCTCTCTTTTCTCTCTAAACCCTAAAGTTTCTAACATAAACAAACACCACTAAATCATTTTCTATTATGAAAATTTTCATTTACAGCACTGAATTTAGAATTCAAACAGGCAACCATAGAAAAGTAGGAATACAAAATTGAAAATTTATACCTTAGTATTAGGTCTGCGTCCTGTTGCAAACAAAATATGTGAGAAACCTTCCACTGAACCTTTGTTGGTCTTCAAAGAGAATGAGCCATCAGCTGACTTTGTGATAGCTTGGGGAAGCTCCTCAGTATGGAATTCAATACCTCTTAGAGACATCTGTTCTGCAACAAAATCTCTAATCTGCAGACATTGTTCACAATTTGAATGTGAAGAAAGTGTTATTATGCAGTAACCATTCAATACTTGTATTATCCACGGTTGCTTACCTCTTCTTCAAATCCCCGTAAAACCTTCTTTTGCCGTATAAATACATGAACCTTGCTTTTCAAACCATTGAAAATACCAGCAAACTCCAAGGCAATGTAACCACCACCAACAATAGCTATTTTCTCAGGTTTTGAAGGTAAATCAAGCGCAGCATCTGAATCTATTGCATGTTCCCTTCCAGGAAAATCAGGAATGAAGGGGCGACTCCCTACTGAAACTAAAATGTGTTTGGCTGAATATAGTTTCCCATCAACATCAACCGAGTGAGGATCTATAATCTGTGGGTTACAAAAGCATTATCACCACAAAATAAAAATAAATACTTTACCCCCTTTTCAATTAGAAAGCTATTTAGTACTTGGAAATGGATCCAAAGCATCATCCCACCTTTCCACGGCCTTCAATCAGCTTGACACCAGCATTTTTTAAAATATTCTTGTAGATACCAGTAAGGCGCTGCAGCTCGGCATTTTTATTAGCCATCAAAGTACTCCAATCATGCTTGGGTTCACTGTCATATTTCCATCCAAAACCATTACTTTCTTCAAATTCATGACAATATGCTGATGCGTAGACAAGCAACTTCTTTGGCACACATCCGCGTATTACACAGCTGCATGGAGAAGACAAAAAGATAAAGAGAAGCAAGCATTTGGATGCTTTCAGAAAGACATAATAATAAAAAATTAAATAATAGCATGATAGATGAGAAGAACCTAATACAGTAAAAGTTATTTCTTGGCAAAGCCAAATTGTGAACTTTGTATTCATATAAAAAATATTACCAGCTGAATTCAAGGGTCACTCATTCTTATGGTTGCATATACTACTGGCACCCTTACTATCAGTCGTTCTATTTAATTATTTACATTTTCCAACATATTGCTTGTTGAAACTTAACCATCATCCAAACTCAACCATCTCCTCCTAAACTGATTCACTTCAAATATTTTCTCTCAAAACAACCTATTCACACCTTAAAGCCTAAGCAGATATATTGCATTATAAATCCAAACACATTTCTCATAGTCATACTGTAACTTCTAAGATCTAAACATGCTTGGTTGGCATCAAACCTGCGAATTAAGTTTCAGAATCACAAAACACAATTTTCCTTACCTATGCTATCGTCCACCACCACAATCACAAACCCTAGTAAATTCAAATGAACTTAATTCACAAAAGAGAGACATTATTATCACATGTATATATATAATCAGAAACTCACGTTCCGCCGACTCCTCCGGTGGTATCGGAGGAGATGGTGGAGAAAGGGAGTTCGCAGATAGCTACCGAAGCGCCGTAGCTGGAGGCCAAGCGAGAGGCTCGGACGCCGCCGCTGCCGGCACCGATGGTGAAAAGGTCGAAGTCGTAATGGCGGGGCGGGTCGACGCCGTTTTGGGATTGGGCGCGGACGGCGAAGGTGCGGCGGTGGGCATGGCGGGAGATAGAGAGAAAGGAAGGGGAGATGGCGCGAGAAAGTGGGAGGGTTTTGGCGAAGAAGAGTTTGTTTAGAGTGAGAGTTGGCGAACAAGAGAATGGACAGAACTTCGGGGTTGTGAGCGAGGTAGCCATTGCTTTAGTTGATTACTGACTTCTTCGCTTTTCTTTTGAGGAGTTAGCTTAATAAGTTGTCGGAATATTTTAACAACTTAGGGTGGAAGAATAAATCTTTCATTTTTTATTTATTTATAATAACAAATAGTATTATTTATCAAGTCCATGTCCTTGTGATCTAAAATTTTAAGAATTGTTATTATTTTATTAACGATAAATGCTGGGTAACAAAGTACTAATAGAAAAATAAACTTAATGAAAATGGGAATATTAAAGTGAATGGACGGGAGTTTAAAATATAATATTATATTTAATAGTAAAAATAGAATGTTTGTAACCAAAAAAATATTTTGAAATAATATATTCTAAAGACTAAATAAAGTTAGAATAATAATATGACAAAAATTCATTTAAGATAACTCAGTAATGTAAAATGAAAACTAGGACTAGAGACTCTGATGAAAAAGTTCATCAAATAAAAAAAGGCACACATTAACGAAACTTATAAAAAAATGAATAAAATTTAAAAAAGTTCGTATTTCGTGTATTATACAAATTTTTTATATTTATTTAGAATTTTAAAAATATATATTAAAAGAGAAAATATATAAAAATAATTTTTTTTTTTTTAAAATTCAGCTAGGATTTAAAAATTAAAGATTAAAAGAGAAATGCTTTAAATTGAAAAGGAAAACATGCATAATTAAATTAAAATATATTTTTTAAAGAAAATAGTAGTTAAGAATGATATGTGTAATTCTTTGGAAAAAAGTAATATTAATAAATTAAGTTACTTTTAAGAAAAAGTATTATTTTTTTATAATCAAGTAAAAGTACTATAATTTAACATATAATGGTGAATTATTAAAAAAATATCTCACTCAAAATGTATATTGCCTAGTGAAATATGGTTTAGTTGTTTGTTATTGTTTTTTTTTTTGGTATTATTCAAAGTCAATTCTACTATTGATTATAATTTGGTTTTTTTTTTTAACTCAAAAGAGTGGTAAACAAGCTTACTCATGTTAAATTTTATAGAGAATAATTAACTTCATTATTAATTAATTAATTAATTAAAAACTATGTTTATAATTTTTTGATTTTATGAGATTTTTCTGTACATTTCGAATGGAAGACTAATTTTCACTAAAAAAAAAAGACTATCACTCTTAACAAGTATTTTTCAGTTGACTCAAACTTCTAATATTATAAAGGCTTCTTTACTACTGAATTTAAATTGGTTACCACTTGAGTCACATGTTTATGTGTGTTTGGCCAAATACATAAAAACGATACTGTTGTGCCTTACACGTATTCGCAAAGATAGACAATAGCTAAGTTGTAGCTAATCCATAAAAATTATATGAAACATGTATAGTGAATTTGTGATTATGATTTGGAAGACAAAACACATAATATTTCCTCTACACTTTTTATCCCTCTTTGGCTAATTGGGTTTTGGGGAGAAGTGTTAAAGCATATAACAAAAATATAAGATCCTGATTTTGCTTCCGGTTATCTTATTCTTATGGATGTTATAAGCACCACAAATGCTTCATGCCTTCTTCCTCTAGTCGTCTACTTTCCACTTCCAGGGCAGCGGCACATTGTGTGTCAGTGTAACAAATTAAACAAACAACCGAAACAAGCAGCAATAAAGAAGAAACGACGTGAGAGAGTTCAAAGAAAGAAGAAGAAATTAATCACACAAGTTGTTTTAATACAAGAGAAAATGACTAGACCCTTGGCAATTTGTACAATCCATCACTTAGGCTTTAAAGGGACAATCCTGACTCTTCATCCTCGTCAAGACCCGTAGTGTAGACAAAATAGAGAGCCCATATAAGAGCAAAGACACCGACCAGGATCCAAACCAGAAGGTTGTTGCTGAGCCCAAAGGGAAGCCCTGTTCCTTCAGTGGTCATTCTATCATCCACCAAAGCCATGGCTGGGCTTGACATGGCTGCAGCGCAGGCAGATGCTATCAAGGATGCCCCCATCCCCATGCTTGAACTGCTTTCCTGCACACAAGGCTTTCCCTCCATGGAGCACCTCACTCTTCCCACCTTAGCCATTGCTGGCAACCCTAAGTAAATGAATTAAATGCTGTCAGTTAATTTAAGGAAATTAAAAGGTTGAACAATCAATTTAGACTTGTATCTCTGCCCATAGAAGTACAACCTCTCATTTTTTATCTTAAAATTGTCAAGAAAAACTAAGCCAGTTTATAAGAACTCTGAAATTGCTAATTCCTTTTCTCCCTTTCTTTTTGGTTATCTTATTGGATGATATGTTGAGGAAATCAGACACGGAAAGAGCCTAGACTTGTGTTCCATGAAGATATCATATTATCATATTCTCAATGGAAATTTCAAATTTAAGAAAAACTTACCAAGAATGGGAGAGGATGACACCCCAAGAGGTCTCTTTTGCACAGGACCTGCACGGGTAATCGATGAGGTTGGGGTTGTAGCGGAGATGGTTGCCATTTTTTTTCAGTATGGTTACTACTTCCGTCTCCAGACAATTGTGGCCAAGGGTACCAGTTTATTTCATAAGTATTATTAAAGTTGTCAAAATTAATATTATTGGTGCAAAGTCAGTTCTATGCACCACACAACGTGGATAGATTGGAAGCCTCTCGTCAGATATCCTTATCTGTAGCAGTCCAATAATTTTCGTCCACGTGTCAAATAATCCGTCTGATGATCAATAATCCCCTCACATTACGGGTGTTGACACGAAATGAGTTTGCCCTAATATTTTGATTGGATCAATATTTTAAACTTTGACTTAATTCAATTATAATTCGAAAAATACTTAGATTAAAATCGAGTTAACTAGATAATAAAATAAATTATACAAATATAAATATTCATATTACGAAGTCATAAAATTTTAAAAATAAAAAATAAAAAAGTTATAATATTTTACAATATATATTTTAAAATAATTTATATTAACACTACTAAATTTTTTTGATTTAGAGATAGAAATTAGAGATAGAAAAAATTCCATCTCTAATAGAAATAGAAACAGAGACAGATTTGATGAATCAAAAATGGAAGATAAAATTTAAAACTTAGAGATGGAATTTATTTGTTTCTGAAATTTTTGTTTCTAATTCCGTCTCTATTTAGTCAATTAAAAGTCAGACTTACTTAGAGACAGATTTTAGAGGTAGAATTTATCCGTCTCAAATTTTTTCGTCTCTAATTTTATCTCTATTTTGTTAATATAATGTTTTAAAAAGTTAAATGTGTTTAGAGACAGAATTTAGAGATGAAATTTATCTGTCTCTAAATTTTTCGTCTCTAATTTAGTTTCTATTTTGTCAAATAAATTTTTAAAATAATTAAAATAGATTAGAGACAGATGTGTTTTCTATCTCTAAATTATATATTATTTAATTTTTTTTATAAGATAGAGACGGATGTGTGTTTCGTCTCTAATGTTTAAAAAAAAAAACTGTTGGCTTCTGACTTTAGGCTGATAGGCGGCGTATTATGCCGCTGGGCAGCCTCCGAAAACTCATTCAAGTTTTTGTCTTACCACCGCTAGGTGGTATTTCTACCGCCAGGCGGTCCATCTCGTACTCTTATAAAAAAAAAATCCTCATCCACAATCTCAGTTTCCACACTTAAAAGCAATTCTCTTTTTTCTTTTTTCCTTCATCACACGAGCAGAACACGACACCCTCTCTTCACGGCACCATCTCCTCACGACACCCTCTCCTCCATTCTCACTACCACATACAGACCTCTCCTCTTTCATTTCCTCTTTTCCCTTCGTCACGCATTCTCTCTTTCCCTGCGTTTTCTCCATCTTTGTGCTCTCTTCCTCTCCCCCATTGTTGCCATTTTGTAAGGTATGCTCTTTTGCCCAGAATATCTTCCAAGTTGACCCATAGATTTGTTTAGTTTTTGCTCATTCTGAAAATTAATGGTGGGTTTTCTTTGATGTTTTGGATGATGAGTGTTTTCATTTTTTTGGGTTAATTGCATGCTTAGGGTTTGAATGTGTCAATTTGGGAGTTTTGTGTGAAATGCATTTTATGATAAATTGATGATTTAATCTTGCAATTGAGTGTATTGTTAACTTGATTCCATTGTTGGATTTTTGGAGATTGATTGTAAATGAGGTGAAATTGTGTTAATTGCTTGGTTAGAGTTCACACTATGTGAAATTGGGGTCTTTCTTGTAGCATGATGTTTTCTGCAAATTGATTGTTTGGATATGCAATTGAATGCATAATATGTTTCCATATTCAATTTGTTGAATTCTACCCATAATGAGGAATAATTGAAAAAAAATTGTTTGATAAGGGTTTGGTGAGACTAAAGTTGGGGCTTTGTGATGTAATTGGCTTTGATTGACAAATTGAGGTTTTGGACTTGCAAATAGAGTTAAATGTAGGTTGTCCCTAGCCTAAAAAGTTTGCCCATATGCGGCTCGCTACCTAATTCTAATTTGTTGGGTTCAGGTTCCTTCTCGGGTCGATTTAGGTAGGTCACGTAATAAAGGTGTGTGTCAACTTTGTTTTGTTCCCGAATCTTTCAATTTCAAGCAGGACATGACATGGGGTCATGCTATGCTATTTGTCCCTCCTGTGTTGAAATGGATGGGTTAGCAGTAGCAACCAACAAGGTTGACTGTGTCAAATATCAAATAAGTTAAAGTTATTACCCTGCTGAAAAGTATACTTTCCTGTTGTGAATGTCGTTGTCGTTGTTGTACCTCAGTATATTTAGTTTACTAGCATGCTTTCTCGGCACTAGTAATAAAACTAAATTTCTGACTCTCCAATATGCAGTTAATGTTCTTGCTAAATTTATGGTTATTATGTGAAAACTATTTTTTTAAGTAAGAACAATTATTGAGGATGAGAACGATGCTTTGTTGCGACAAACTCTCTATGTTAGACACCTTGTGTAGTGCTAAAGTTCAAGAGATGTTTTATGAAAATAATAAAAAATATTAAACTTCGTCTGCTGCTGCTTCTTCTTCCTGAAAAGGAAAGCAGGTAGAGGGAGGGGTATAGATCTACATGCAAATAAAAGGGTCTAAAGAGAACCATAAGGCTTAGTCATGGATTTTTCCACACCCTTGCTGGACGCTTCTGCGATGGTCGTCTCATAATTGATTTTATAGGTAACCATTCTCCTAACTCTTTTAAATTGCCTTCAATTCTAAGCATAGGACTTGCATATCAAATATTAAATCAAATGTGTGGAGTTATAGCACCCAAGAGCTTGAAGAGGATGCTTGGCAAGTTGGGAGAATCAAAGTCTATGGATGAATGCAGAGTGATGATCAGTCAGTTTGATTTGAATGGTGATGGAGTGCTTAGCTTTGAAGAATTCAGAATCATGATGCAGTATGGGATAATGCGTATGCACAACTGAACATGTTTTGCAACAGAATGTGTCCTTCCTTGTCTCTATGTAGTGTCGTATAGCTTGGTTTCTCTGCTAGTTACAATCTGCATATATAGTGAAGAGTAGTTTATGTAACACCCCAAATTTTAGATTATGTTACAGAACTGACAGAATTACATTGTTTTATGTTTTCTGTGCAATATAAAAATAATTTGATTATTCTGATATTGTTTTTGATTGTTTTGTGTGATTTGCTTTATTCGGAAAATAATAATTTTATGAAAAAATTCTTATTTTAATTAATTGGAATTGGGGGATCTTACTAAACTCAATTGATTGATATATATATTAATCTTATAATTTTTAGGATTTAAGCGTGTAATAAAATATTTTTATATTATTATAATATTATTTTATAAACGATGACTCTTGTCTCAAAAACAGTAGAAAAATTATTTTGTGGACCGAAAAAGTTCGTGGGGCCCACGTTTAGTGTAGTGATCAATGATTATGGACATGTAAATCTAAACCAATAGGAATTAGTCAAAAATAGGTGGCTTGACTTTCTAAACCAATAAGAATGAGTCAACAAAAGAAGATAGACTTTATTTAGACCGCAGTTGGATGAAGAGCATAATTTAGATGCTTTTGATCTTAACCGTTGATCCGATCAATGGTGTAAAATGAATCTAGATAAAATCACTAAGAATATCCACCTTAGATTACATCAAGGCTAGAAATTAAAGTTAAAATAAAGGGTTGAGATTAAGTCAAACTTAGTGGCTTGGACTTTAGTATGAACCGTTGGATGAAGACTTAGTTAGGAAGCTTTAACCTGGCCGATTGATCTAATCAATGGTGAGATTAGAATCTTAGTTTTATGACTAATTGATATTCACCTTAGATGTAATCTATGGTTAGGAATTAAAGATGAATCAATGGTTAGAATTAAGTCAAAAATAAGAGGCTTGAATTTGGTTAGTAGCTAATTAAGCTTAATTTGACTAACCTAATTACCTAATTAGCAAACTAAGTGAACTAGTTTAGTTCTTAATTAATTATGATCTAAATATTAATTAAATATCTTAATATTGATTAAAGGTTATAATATATGCTAATATATATATATATTAAACTAATTAGTTATATGATTAGGATGTTAATTAAGATTAGTTAGGAAATTAAACCTAATTAACTAGTGAATTGATTAGCAATTAATTAGACTTAAATGGAAAACAATTAAACCCCTAAAACTCAAGGAGGCCACACGGTTTGGGCAGCAGCCAAGGGGGGCTTGGTGGCTAAGTTCTACTAGGTTCTTGAAGTCTCCAAATTGTCATAAATCATGTGCACTACCATGTGCATTCAATTGGATATTTACCTAGCAAATTCAAACACTCAACCTCACCATTACACACTCACGGCAGCCCCTCATTTCTGCACATTCAATATTACTTTTACAATTATCACAAATTAAGCTTCCATTTTCTCTCCAAAAATAGCAAGAACCAAGAACACTTTTTCTTCCATTTTTCTTTCCCTCTCTATTCGGCCAAGCTCTCTACTCACACAACCAAACCTCTATAATTTTATCTCATCATATTTCCTAAACCCAAATCCTATTCTAAACACTTTTCATTCACAAAGTTTTTCCCAAAAACTACTCTATCTTGTCCAAAATCCAACCTTTTGCTTACTTACTTAAGGGTAAGTCTTGATTTTATGGTTCAAAATTGGATTTCTAATTTTTCTAATCATGATTGTTCCATGATTTTTCAATATTGAACCTTGTATGTGTTTTTACTAATTGTTTAAGAATTTTAGGGATTTGTTTGGGAGATTGTACGAATTTGAAGGAAAGGAGGAAACTAACCGATTAATTATCTTCAAGAGGTAAGAGGGAGATTTAACCTCACCAACCAAGTTTTGGTGGTGTGGGGATAATTTTGTACAGTGGAAAAATCCATAAGGGTTCTTCACCGATTGTTTGATGCTATTTGATTGTGTTTGTGTTGTGTATGATTGTGTTTTTGTGCTTGCATGTGTGATATTATGTCTATTACTTTGATATATGTTTATATGTATGAAATTGTGTGCATGAAAATGTATGAGTAAAGTAAGAGGTGAATAATATGATGAACCGATTTTATGAGAGTTCCAAAGAGCTTGAGGCTTACGGCCATACTAGGCTAGAAAGGACCAAAGTCTTGAAAACGAGAGATTCAATTGAAAATGAAGGATGTAAATGAAAAAGAAATGAATTTGAACAAGTTTGAAGGTTGTGAGAAAATAATCGGATATAATTAAACTGATGAATTAAAATGAGAACTGAGAGATTTAAATGAATTTGGGACAAATTTGAGTATAGCAAAATAAAATAATTTTTGGGAAAATGAATTATTATAAATATGATTTTTAGAGGGGCAATACTGTAAATATGATTTTTAGAGGGGCAACATTATAATTTTTGTTTTTAAAAAGGGGCCATACTGTAATTATGATTTTTAGAGGGGCAATATTGTAATTATGATTCTTAGAGGGACAAAATAGTAATTTTCATTTTTAATTGGGCCATATTGTAAATAACAATTTTTGAGGGCCTAAAACGTAAATATTATGTTTTGGAGGGACTATTTTATAAATATGAATTTTATGAGAGACTATTTTGTAAATATGAATTTTACGATGGACTATTTCGTAAATGTGAATTTTATGAAGGACTGTTGTGAAAATATTATTTAAATGAGGATTATAAAGCAAATATTATGTTTCGAGGGGTTATTATGTAAATATGAAAAATAAAGTTGAATTTTGGTGTTAAATGAGGAAAATAGTATTTTTGATTTAAAACGTATGAAAAATATTTTACGCGATTGAGAAACGATGAAAATAATGATACGTGATTGAGAAAATGCGAAAAATATGGTTCGCGATGAAATTACAAGATGATATTAATGTTGGGCCAATATGAGGACCGAACTTGAGATAAAGAAAATTTAATTGAGGATATGATAGAATGAATTGAATCTGAGAATGGTGCATTTGTATATGCATTGAAAAGGTCCGATGGATGAATAAGGCTATTTGCCTAGGAAGGAGAGAATACACCTCCCGACGAGTGGGTGCGATATGCGTAGTGTAGGTCTTTCGTTGACCTTGGGGGCATTGGGGTGCGGGTTGCCTACAATGTGCGTTGGTAGCTTTCTTACGTACGTGGGTTAGACCGATATAACACACCAATGATCCAGGATCGAGACACTATCCGTAATCAAGATTTGATAAAGACCGATGCATATGCTAGATGTGCAAAAAAATTGAGCACGTGGTCGAGGCATGTAGTGCAGACAGCATCTTTACGATCACTCTTTTCGATCTGAGTTGTAGCTCCATGGAATAGGAAATTGAGTCTAGGTGCATATGCAGAGATACTGAGAGTATTATCGTAATTATTGTTTATGATAATTGAATTATTGAATAATTGAATGTTGATAAGGACATGATCGTAATTATGACTTATTGTATGAATTATGAGGATAAATGATATTGCTGGCATAAGTGTAATTCTGTATGATGTGTTGATATGAGATATGATATGTGTTAGATAAATGATAATGGTGACATAATTGTAATAATGTATGATGTGTTGGTATGAGAATTTGTATGTGTTTATCTTCATTCTTCTAATCTTTGGTATTGGCATAGGTGATCTCACTTCTTTGTATGTCTATTTTGTATTATATTTATAATTTTAAAGACGTTGAGTGAGAACTTGAGCAAGAAGCTGAGGAAGAGTAGATTCCGGTAGAGGACGCTGAGTTTTGAAGTGATGGAGGAGTCTCGTTTCCTTGTGTATATGAGATTGAGTAGACTACATCTTGAACATTAGTGTGAATATTAATACTTAGAGTTCCCATTGTCAATTAGACAATATTGGGAAGTATACTATCGTACTCCGAGTGCGACTAGTATAGTGTTGTCTGCGTGGATATCTATCCGTAGGACTTCGCGTCAAGTCAGACTTCTATCTTCTGAGGAATCTGAGGAGGACCCGTCTGAGGGTTCTGCTGTGTAGTAATACTTGGACAGTATGTTAGTTTAAATTAAAGTTTAAATATTTTGAGAGTCTAGTTTGTAAATATTAAAATATGACAATACTATGATTTGTGTATATACGATGTAAATAATTTGTGACAATGTTGTTATATTTTTATTTTTCACTAAGTTTATCTTACTATCATCAAGAAATTTTATAACTCGTATTTATATTACAAGTACGTTTTCTAATGAAGGGATAATTTGGTAATTGAGCAACACGAAGTGTGACGCCCTAAGGAGGGTGTTACAGTTTATCTTATCTCTAGCTCTGTTTTGTGGTGTGTTTTATCTTAATTGATTTGTCAAGAAGAGAAACATTGTTTGAACACTTTCTCTTTTGATAATTCATGGCTTTTAGATGATTTTATAGTTGATTAATAAAATCTGGTCAGTTTGGTATGTAATGTGACTTTTATATGTAATGTTATTAATGCTTATGGACGTTGGTTGAAAATATCTTCTCCAGATGTGAGAAATTTGTACCCTTTTACCCTTTGTTTGTTTTTATAAGTTTGTTAATGCCTAGGTTCATTTTTAGATTTCTTCAGTTAGTACTGCATACATAAAGTTATAATGGGTTAGCATAATCTCTTTTCTTTTCAGCTCTTATTAAACATGACTCTATTATCCTGTTTAGATGATTCTTGATTTACTTTTCCTGCACTTTCTCAGATAGATGATGTGATTAGTCAAGCTCAGGCGACAAGAGCTATCTTGGGTTCCCATAAGGCATTATTTGGAGATGTTCAAGGAAAAGTGAAGCTTTCTGGCAAAAAGTTCCCAATTAGAGACGAAATTTGTATTTTTTTTAAATTTTTTTGAATTAGAGACGGAATTAGAGACGATATTTTTTTTTAAAATTTTCAAATTTAGAGATGGAATAATGCCGTCTCTAAATTTAGAGACGAAATTAAAGACAAAAAAAGTTCGTATCTAATTTAATCATCATTATATTTTTTTAAAAAAATTAACATTATCCGTCTCTAATTAGAGATGGAATTTTTTCATTTAGAGATGGATATTTTCTGTCTCTAATTTAGAGACGGACATAACTTTTCTGTCTCTAACAATTAGAAATGTCACTTTTCAGAGATTGATTAATTTCCATCTCTAATTCCGTCTCTAAATATTTAGAGATGGAAATATTCACATTTAGAGATGAATTTTTTTCGTCTTTGATTCTGAAATTTCTAGTAGTGTAACATAAATATATTATAATATTATGTAAAAAAATATTATTTACACTAATTATAAAAAGAAAAAATTTATAAATTTTAAAATATTTTATAATATCAAATCGAGTTAGAAGAATCTAAACATGATCTGATTCGAAAATACTTCATATTCAATTCATAAAATACAAACTCATTTAAATTAATTCCTAACCGAAATGGATTATTAGGACGCATCTAAGTTTTAAAAATCCGCAGCTCACATAATCGAAGCTTCACTCCCCCTACAGAAATAATTAGGATGAGTAAATGCCTCCTTGATGTTGCTGTGTTGCCCCCTATATTACATTCTTCACCGAATATTACTAGCAAAATTATATGACATTACTATTTAAGTCATTTAAGAGGTGAACAAGATTAAGCATTCGAATGGCACTAGTTTATAGCTTCATGACAAATCTAAATGGCATGGGAATATCAAATCTTTGACCTAATAATAGTCTCCCTTTCAGGGAAAAAAATTTCATAATAAAAAATCATAAACTACTTCGTTAAGCAAGCTAATAATGCAAAAGAAAATTGTATACGACGATTGACAGCATCCAATTTTAAGAGTATGGATGCCAAAAATTATTCTTTAACTCTCCATTACCTTTTCACTAATGATATCCATAGTATATAGGCAAATATACATGTACAATACAACACATAGACACAGACACAATTAACATTGCGGACATATGAGACCACTTCCATCACACCAAACTATCATACAATACAGCACTAATATCATTCATCATTTGACACTACCACACATGCACACAACCATCAGAGACATAAAATGGTGTGGGAAAGCTACAAATACAACCAAACAAAAACATGAATGGTACCACATCAACCGTTAGGGTTTTGAAAAATGTAAAAAGAGACAACATGATATAAAATCATAATTATTAAATTCAGACTAGTCATCAACTTGGCCAAGACACTGGACCAATGGATCATTGATTCAACCAATAGGTCATTGATCATATAAAATAAAATAAATATATAATTTTGTAAACATTGAATACAAATAAAAATTACACAAAAATTAACACATGTCACAATCATTAACTAAGTGAAATATTTTGAATCTTCAATTATATAATCCACAATCCCATTTATCAAAATATATTAGTGTTTTATAAATCACAAGGTTTAATTCTTGAGTTTTGGACAAGCTTTTTAAGTTTATTTCTACTTTTGAAAGCTAATGGATGTCATTTTTTCATAAAGGTTTGAGTGGAATCTAACTTTAAAGTAGTTGAATTAAGTCCCACGTTGAATAAAGTTGAGGTGGAATATGGCTTTGAACATGCTGGTTAGAGACCCAAATCGATCATGTGTGTAGTAGAAGTACAAGGCTTTTAATTATAAAACTAAGTAGGAGTCCCTCCTGATGTGGGTGTGCAGCAGAAGCGTAATGGTTTGGCTATAAAAGGGAATCTACTTCTCTACATCTTGTTACAAAAGCACAAAGACCAATGAGTTTTAAGCATATTTGTATAATTCAAATCAGATTAACCTGGTTAGGTTCAGTTTATTGAGTCAGAGGTATAAAGAAAACTTAAATAAAAGAAATATATTTTAAAATATTATATAAATACATTACTTTATATAATAATGTTATATTAAAAAATATTAGTAATAGAGTATATTTTATCACGATAAGAGTTTTATGGATATTAGATTCAAATTTTATAAATTATATTTTTTAAGCATTAATTAAATATATAAATAATTACCAGGTTAGATTGGTTTAACTTGTCCGAACAGTTCATTTAAGTCATTTGAGTTTGACCAGTTTAATAAAAAATTTGTTATAAGCATAAACCGGATTGGCTTAAGGACCAATTTGTGAGGTTGCCGATCGGACCGGCCTGATTCATACCACTATAATTTTAAGTGCATTGGAAAATTATGGGCTTGAAGCTCATTTATTATTGTTTGTTTTTATCTATTTTCCGTCGTAATAAATTTCGTCATTTTGAGTAAAAGTGGTCGAGTTACTGGATTTTGACCGATTTTAACCAAGTTTGATTGGTTCGTATGCACATCTAATTTAAAATGAAAAATGATTAATCCTCTTAATTTATTATCTTAATAATCTTTTTAATTATTAAATAAAAAAATATTAAATATTTTTTATATTTTTAAGATATTAATTATATTTAATTTTTTATTTAATATTTTTTTATTAAGTAATAAAATGATTATTAAGAAAATATAACAAAACTCATTTAAAATATAAGTCGGACTAGATGATTGATTGGTTTATTAGTTCAATCAGTCAGCGTGGTTCAACTTGGTCCGAGTTTAATAATTTTGCATAAAACACTAACCAGGATTACGAATTCTCTCCAAACGTGGGCTCCTTTTCGAATATGTATGTAGAATCTTCGATGGTGATAATTTTGTAATAGATTCCTTCCCTTACGAATTATTCTCCATTTCTCTCTTTGTTTTTGTCGCTGGGCATTTTAAGAACTCTAATAAAAAAAATTGCATTTTAAGAAATGTAATAAAAATTCAGTTTAGTTGATCAGGTCCATGTTGGACACTTGCATGCGTTCTAGATGGCATAACATGCTACAATGACAAATAATGTCCGGCATAGGCATATATATATAACGGCCTCTAACATAGCCTGACGGATAAACCATTTTGATGTTACTTTTAATATTTGATTGACTTATTTGTTGTCACAAATTTTTGAAGGATTAAATTGATATCAAGTAAATTTTTAAGGATTAAAATTGTAGTGTAGTCTAAAATATAATCATTTCATGATTTATTCATTTCAGTCAATTTCATATATTTTATTTTAATTGCACGATTTTCATTAATGAACAATCATATCAAATGGTATAATTTAAACGATAGATGAAATGATATCACCAATTATGTAATTGATAATAATTAAAAATAAATATTAAATACTAAATACTAATAATAATTATTATTTGGCTTGTGCATAATCAACATGCTATAAAATCTAGAAATATTATAGAGGGAATTTCCTACTTTGTTATCTAATTTTTATTTAAAAAAACTAATATTATTAATTATTTATTTAATAATTCAAAAAAACATAAAAATATAAAACTATAAATATATCCTATTAGTGTTATTTAAAAATAAACATAAAAAAGAATAAATTTACAAATAATTATTACTCTCTAATTATAGTACGTCATCAATCACTTTTAACTTCTCATTATAAAGTTATTAATTGACTTTAAGCATCATTTATTATTATATTTTTTCTTAGAAAAACAAAAAATGAATTAACAAACGCGTATTGCCAATTAATGTGTTTGTAAAATTAAATGCTATAATTATACTAGTCCACATGACAATATCCATCATATAATAATTTAAACCTATATATATTTTTTACTTAATTTCTTACCATTTTCAACTATTTACCTAAATTCAAGTGACTAAATTGTATATTTTTATTATATTAAAATGTAAAAACATATAACTCTAATTAAATTTTAACCCACAAATAGCAAATCTTATCAGTTAAGTTAATATGGCAACTGTGATTACTGATGAGGGTGATGCATTATACCGACGAAAGTGATGGGTTGCCTGAAGCATGAAACCGATTGACTGTGTCAAGCCGAGCTAGCCTATAAAAGCTATAAAAGGACACCTTTCAAAAATAAAGTTCAATGGATGCATTCAACACCTTCAAATTAGAATTTAGAAACAACTCAATAGCATTTAGCCTTTTTAGCAAAAGAGTAATACCATATTTTTAAATAAATTTTTTAATAATTATTATAATTATTTAATATTGAATGCACTAGAAACAAAAACATTTTAATATTTTAAAAGCACAAAAAGTATTTAATGTTTTTACCAAAAAAAAACTACTCAATAGCTTATCCTTTCAAGTCACATAAATGCATAAATCGGTCTTTCAAAGGTTAAAATCTTTTAAGATATTATTTTTTTAATATATTTTTTTAATAATTCTCTTAAGTATTGAAAGAAAAAATATTAAATACTTTTAAAAATTTTAAGACATTTAATGTTTTTACTTTTTATATAATATTTATTACCTTAAGCAATTAAAATAATGTAAATTTTTTTATTAAAAGCATTTAACATTATTCAACTTTTAATTGAGCAAACCTTCTGTTTTTGGAGAGCACCTCCAACGTCTTCACTACATTCCTTACTTGGCACTTCCCATATAAATTCACAAACAAATGATGAAAGCGCGTAAAATTAAAAGCGTGTTTAAAATGTAAGCAATAAATTATTTTTTCATTTACTTAGTTTCTAATCTCGAGGATTTAACTTAAAAAGACATAGCGCAGGCGAAGCACAAGCCCTACGATGCACCCGAGCGCGCATTAAGCACGCTTCCTCTTAACGCGCCGTCCAGTACACGTAATCTAGTGCGCATCTTAAAATAAAAGAGCACCAAGCCGCACGTTATCATAGCCCCCAACATCACTCTATATGTTCGAAGATGTCGAGCTATAAATATCCATAAATATAGTTTGGAAAAAAAAAATAAGAAAGAGAGAGAGAAGCTAGTGTCTTTTCTAGCGTTATCTGTGTGTTCTCTCAAGTTAAAACAGGTGATTTTAACGAAGTAGACGTAAATTTGCATGCACTGACTCTGTGGGTTGGATATATACGTGACCAAGAACGGGGGCTCAGTGTGAGGCTTGATGACTTTGAACATGAAGAGTGAACGTGTCATAGTCAATAAGGCCGGGGTTGTAGCATGCTTGACTTGCCCACTTTGCAACAATTTGCTGAAGGAGGCCACCACTAGTACTGAATGCCTTCATACATGTGAGCACTTCGATCTTCCCCCTCTATCCCTTCCAGTTAATCATGTTTGTTTTCCTCTGCGTTTTGCATTCTTCACCTGGTTAATTTGTCCCAGTTTTTGCGTTCTAGCTCCTTATAGTTTTGCCTCTTCTTTCACTCTTCCTACGATGATGGCATAACTGGTATTTGCTTAATTAGAGATGTGGGTGTTTGGTAATTAAATGCTTCTGAAAATGATGTTTTTCTCTAATTAAGTTTAGGAGTATTCAAATTCAATCTAAATAAAAAATTAAATTAAAAATTGATTCAAAAAATTAAAATCTAATTAAAATTGAATAAATTTAATTATTTTTAGATCAATATTTTAAAAATTATGAATTGGATTAAATCGATTTTTAATTTTGAAAATAAAAATCAATTTAATTCAATGCAAATCAATTAACATTATATAATATTTTTATTTTTATTTAATTTATATATTTTACTTATAATAATTTTAATTTCTTACACATTTATCTCATTTTAGATTAATTTTTTGAAAATCATGAATTGGATTAAATCGATTTTTTATTTTGAAAATAAAAACCAATCTAATCAAATCCAAATCAATTAACATTATATAATATATTTATTTTTATTTAGTTTATATTTTTACTTATGATAATTTTAATTTCTCACACATTTATCTCATTTTATATGATTATATATTATTTTAGACATGTAAAATGAGTTATTTTTATTTTTTATTTCTTTTATATCTTATTTTTTAATAAACTAAATTACTTTTAACTCATAACATTATAATTGTAAAATTATTTTGGTCAAAAATTAATTAAATCGATCTAATTTAAATTAATTTAAATCAGTTTATATTAGATCAATTTTTAAAATATAATCAATTCAATATAATTTAAATCAATGTAAATAATACTATTTAAATTAGTTGATTTTTTAACTTAAAACTGATAAAACTCAAATCGTGAATACCCCCTATACCAGATATGCTCCCACAGGAGGAAGAGTCAAAAATGAGAAAAAAATGTTATTATTTTAAAGTAAACATGTAAAAGTATATTCATCTTTAGATAATTTATTAAGTTAAGATGTTGATACAATTATAGGTAAATATACCTTTGCATACTCATTTTTTAAACAAACCCACTTTAGTAAAATCGCTTCCACCCGTACGTGAAGCTACAATTCTGGTCGTACCTCATGCAAAAATTACATTGGCAACGAGCATATTTTACTATGCAATTCCTACAATGGGGCCAAGAGAACTACTTCCATCGCTGGCCTAATTAGTTATCTTTGCGTGCAATTTTCTGATGGTCTGCTTCACAAGCAGAAGCTCTAAGCAGAACTGTGAGCAACAACTGGGTGAAGGCTTTTAAGTACAGTGTGACTAATCTTCTTCCGTCTATTTTATTGCTTTCTGTGCTTTTCTAGTGTGGTTTTAGCTGACAAACTTCACCCATGGAATCTATTTCATGCATATAGGAAATCATATTCTTTTTATACACCACACCACCTTATATGACAGCAGTCATTCTTATTTATTTTGCTTCGTTTCTTATGTCGTTAGGAGTTTATACTCTCTAAGTAACTATACATGATCATCCATGATGGTTTTTCTCATGGACATTGCCAAATTATTTGTTTAGAGTTTGATAATGTGAAAGTTGTATTTCTTGTGAATGCTTCGTAGATGATTAGACAAATTGGTCCTAAAATTTCTAATAGATTTTTCAATGATCATTATTCAGTCTGCAGGAAGTGCATTCATAATAAAATTACAGAGGAGAAATTAGAATGCTGTCCAATATGCAACGCTGATTTGGGTGAAACTCCGCTCGAGACAATGAGGTCAGTCCCCTGCGACATATTGCAGAGTCACCCCTCTACTGTTCCACCTTTTCTTCAAAAAGAATTAATATAAATTTAAAACCCCTCTTTTATTTTTACATGGTTGTAAGTTGTTAAATATATAAGCATGAAAGGTGTTGCTTTAACTTGGTATGTTGTGTCAACAAGGGATTACGTTTTCAAGCCAATTATTGTTTAAAATAGAGATATAAGATCGACCATTTTCTTTTGAGAAACAAATATATTGTTGATATGTCTAGACTTGCACTATAAAGCTGTCTAATACCGCTGATCTTTCAACATTTATATATTGAAACAACCCCTCGAGGACCGGAAGAAATTAAATGGAAACAAACAGTGTAATAGATCATAATGCAACCAGATCTTCTTCTAGGGTAGTATGCTGCAACAACATGCGGGAATGAGAATTGTCGACATTATGATAATGATGCTATCAAGATAAAATCATCAATTTTCTTAAATTTGTGAAAACTTGCTGTAGAAGATTAATCCACTCACGACATCTCAATAAGTACTTGTCATAAAATACATGCATATGAACTATAGCATACAAGAAAATAAAATACATTCATTTTGACATCCATAGTTAATTAATTTAGCTGACTATTTATACAGTATGTTTGCAATTTATTTTCAGAAGTTTTCCTGACATATATAGATTTCATGCGTCTAATGTTGGCAAAGAAAATAACATATTTAAGATGTGCGGAAGCAAAAAATTGAAGCAACAGTAAGTTTTAACAATCGAGTTAATTTTACTACCATCGGGTTGCATTTAATAAATTTTCATTTGAACTATTATTTGGAAATAAAATAAGGAGGAATAGCATAAAAATAGTTGTAATCCAATTAATGGATGAAATGACTGACATTGTTGACCCCAATTAGGGCAGGTTTAGGATATGATTTGGTTGAGAATGTTTAAATTCAATTTATTAGTTTTCCTTTTTCTTCAAAAGAATTCATTTGATTCTCTTCGTAGGGAGGATATTTTGTTTGCAATTTTTGCCCAAAATTGATGTATTTATCCTATTAGCAAAGAACCTTGATCATAAAAGACTAGGGTGTAAAACTTTAAGAACATATAATGCTGGATCAAAGAATAGGGTTATCGGGATTTATGAATTTTTTATATGCACAGAATAGATGATAGTATTGAGAACTGTTTCAAGTATATCTAGCAAACTGATAAAACTTTAAGGAGAGTAAACTTTTCTTTAAATTAATTGCCTTAAAAATTATCTTACAGTATCAATCACATCATTAATTAATAAATAGTTATTTTAATTAACTAATAATTAATTATTATAATTTATCATAATTAATTATGTAATTGATCTAATACACTCAATTTAAGTACTTTAAATTTATGCAATAATATTTTCTCTTGGTATTGAACACACAGCTAGGTGCTTTTGAAATAGGTGTTCTCTCTTAAACTGTTGCATGCTAAGTTGCAGATCTTGTTTTCTGATTACCAGGCCAGACATCCATTTGCAAAATATAAGGAACACTATTTTCCCTTTAAACGGAAGAAAGGAGAAGGCACCTGAAGTTGTCCCCTCAGTTCAATTACCAGCTGAAAGAAAGGAGTTCTGATCTTCTAACCAACTTGTGTTGCCATATATACGTGTATGAGAAAGAGACAGATGTAGCTTTTTCTTCTTTTTTTTTCAGTTCAAATTTGTAATTTTAGATGGTGGTCCTTGCGGCAATGGCTTGTGCATCCTTGTCCCTATCCATAATATCCTATGCTCGACGCGAAAGCTTTGTTGGGTCTTGAAATAAATAAAGATGCATGCAGGGGACATGAGATTAAACTCAAAATGATACTGAAAGTGGACATCTGTGGTCAATTTCAATATATGACAATAAAACCCTACTATCTTTGTTGTATCACGGTATGTGCATAATTCCTGTTTGATTATTTATCTTGTAGCTAAATTAGCCATTAAAGTCGCTAGTTTGTTTTAATTGATAAAATAATTTATATAGATACATGAACTTGGACTTTGAATTCTGACTTTGCTGAAGATCGGAGAGAGAATTTTATGGAATATAGTTATTAAGAAAAAGTAGCCAAAAAAATTAGGTAGAATGGCCTTTGCCTGGCAATTCAATTCAGGTATTGTACCCTCAATTGTTTTATCGCAGAACCGATATTGAAAAGTGATGTTTTAAAACCAACTTTACCGTCTTGATCTTGTTGGGGGGAAAAAAAGACTCAGGTACATAGGGTCAATTCCATATTTCCATTAGTCTTTTCGGCAAATTAAGGTTAACTTGGGATTCTGATCTTGGAATGCAGATGCGGCTATGATATTATTTTCCACAACACGCATTGCTGAATTTCGGCTGTGTTCCCATCCTTTTTGATCCAATGATTACATAATGGATTAGTTGTATTATAATAAATTAGAGTTTTTCTATCAAGTACCAAACAAACAAATATAATAAAGGTGTGGGAGAATTTGAGGCAGGTGCAATTATTTGTAGCATTTCTTAAGTCATCATTTAATGTTAGTTAACAACGAAACACGAAATTGAACAGTGTAAATTTCAAAACTAAACGTAGAAATTTGAAAATGAAACATTATTTCAAAATCTCAAAATAATGAAAATAATATTATTAAAAAAAGTTTTCACTTAAGTATTTGATAGTATATGAGAAATTAGTATTTTATGTACCAGGAGAGAAATAATCTTAAAACTAAAAAAAAAAATCTCAAAACTTTCTCTTTACCTCTGCCGGATAAATTAACCTGTAGATCATAGGTGCTTACGTTGGTTTCATGAGACTCGAGTCTCAGTTATTCACATGCGCATAGGTCTCAACTGCTTGACTCTAAAGTCTGAACTCAACACACTCAGAGACACGTAGTAGTGCTAAGGAAAAGAGGTGACTAGTGAAGACCTTACACGCGAAAATCACATTTTTCTTTGATATTCATTAATTGGAGTAGCCTTTTTTACTTTGCTGGGAAATCCCCAACTGAACCAATAACTGAGCCTTTTCTTTTTCTTTTCTTTTTTCTTTCTATTTGCTGAGTTAGGAGGATCTTCCCCTGACCTAACTTCATTGTAAAGCGAATGACATTTAATTAGACACATATTTCGCATTTCTATACCTAAATTAACGACCGCACGTTACCACTCGCACACCTGTAAGGGGCGGAGCTACATGTATTTTGATAGAGGCTATGGCCCCTCCATTTTTTTTAGCTTTCTTCATTTTATATGTAATTTATTAAAAAAAACTCTTGAACTTAGCCCCTTAGTAATGGTGTTTTTTCTCTTTGGCCACGCAAACTAAAATCATCTAGCTCCACCTTGCTTGTATTGTGTCCTAAGAAACCAAGTTAATTTGTGCCTTGATATAAAAAATAATCTACAATTGAAATGTAAAATAAAAGCTATATAAAATTAAGATTGAGAAAAAAAACCTTGTATTGTTTCTTCACTATTAAATATCATTAAATTTGTTCAAGGTTGCATTAAATTTTCATATGCAGATTTAATTAAATGTTATCCAACAAGTTTACACATGGGACATGTCTCTTATTTCTCTAAGAAATTGTTCATTTACCTTTTCATATTTTTTTAAAAAGAGAGATATATGACTTAGAGCTGTGAAAAAAAATATAAGCAAAAATGCAAATAAAATGATTTGACTGAAATTCAATCTCAAAATAAACTAACTTTCAAAATAAAATAATTTTCATAAAGATTTTGTATCGCTTAAGTTAAAGGCTTTTGAGTTTCAAATTCTTTAAATCTTATAAGTAGTATTACTTTCAAAATGCATCCTATATAATTCGACGAGCAATGCTATAAATATAAACGTTATGTTATATCTAAAAATAACACAATTCAAGCATATAATTATATGATTTACATGTCTAATAATATTGTGCTAAGTTAACGACCTATGCAAGAAACCTAACACACTTGCATAAAAATTGTTTTTTTAGTAATATTTATATTATAATGTTATAATTGATTTATAATTTAACCTACACCAATGTATAAGTTCCAATTAATTTAATATATATATATATATATATATATATATAGAGAGAGAGAGAGAGAGAGAGAGAGAGAGAGAGAGAGATTAGGTTATAGGTTTATTTAGTAAAATCAAAGATAAGATCTAGAGATGAAACCACCACCAACAGGTAAAAGGATAACAAAATACTATTAGTTCTTTGTGTGAAGTGAGAAGAAAAATTATCCTTATTTCATACTAGTTTACTCTTTATTAGTCTTAATGGAGCAACTACACATCCAAGTAGAAAGGACTAGGCATCTTCCTATGTCTACAAGACTACAAGTGATGGGTTAATTTACTCATTATGGTAAGCCTACATATAAGGCCTAACACCAAAACCTTTATGTGAAAAATAATGCTCCACAATAATAGGATTGATAAAAATATTGATTACTATTTGAACTAAAGTAAAAGTAATAATATGTTCTAATTATTTTGAGAATAAATGAATCTAGACTTATTCTATTTATTTATCTAACTATAAAAAATGAAAAGAAGCTACCAAATTAAAGTGACACGTGTTAGCATCACAAATTAAGCAATAATAAATAATAATAAATAAGATAAGAAAAATTACAACAACATAAAAATTAAGTAAATTGAATATAATTAATCAAAGATTTCCTCAAAAGAACTATCCTTATCGAGTAAATGAAACTATATAAATTAATCTACCATTTGGTCTTCCGATGATTTACTTGACACTAATTTAGTATTTAAAAGATTTGTGACATCAAATAAGTTTTCGAGAGATTAAAAGAGACATTAAAATGGTCCATCCACACCAAGCTTTGTCTTGAGGCCATTACGAAGGCGCCTTATGTAACATGTTATCTATCATTATGGCATGTTAATTGTGAACCTGGATCCATGCATCTTGATCATCTAACACTCTAGCAACTTCCTAATTTCTCACTATATGGAGGAATCCAATTTCTTGAGGAACCTACATCCCAAAATCTGAACCCTAGCTCACTAAGTTCATATGCCAGTATGATTTAATTTGAACCCTAAATCCCACTAAATTGCATTCTCCTCTGTTAAGTCCTTGTGTTCCTTGATTTAGTTAGTATTTGACCTATAGTTATTAATGATAACAAATCTGGATCTACATAATTTCATGCATCTTTCTCACCATTCACATATTAATTTAATTGTGTTTTATTTTGATAATAACCGCTATAACGAAGTATCAACCAAATTCCACTTGACATTCTACAACAAAAGCAATAGCAACTAATTTAAAAAATGAGGATATTGCGGAAACAAACGGTAATATCATATGGTAAGCATGCATACACATACACTACAACAAATATACACAATCAACATTACAACATATGGGACCAATTCCATAACACCAAACTACACATACAATACAACATTAATATGCGCGACATTCATCATTTGGACCACCACACACATTGAGATGAACATATATAAGAGACATAAAATGGTGTAGGAATATCAAACAAAAGCATGAATGGGATCACCTCAACTGTAAAATGCAACAAGAGACAAAATAATACACAACAGTAACTTGGAATCTCTCAAAACATGGGGCTCCTTTTCTTATCTTTGTGTAGAATCCTTTGATGGTGAGAATTTTGCAGCATACCTTCCCTACAAATGATTCCCCAATTCCTTTTTTCCTTGTTCTTTGTTGCAGGGCTTTGAAAGAACTCCAATAAAAAAATAGCCAATAAAAAAAATAGCCATTTATTTTACTTTTCAATATAAATTGTGAGAATTTTTTTACTTTTCAGTAGAAATTATTAACTTCTGCAAATTAAAAAATGCTAATTTTCATTTTGTTCATAGTCATGCTAATTTTTTTTGGCTTTACCTCCACAAACCAATGCTGATTTCAAAACACTCCCTCCTAAAAGAAAAAACCCATGTCAATTGTTTGCCGTTGGGGATTTGGTGCATCGCCGTCGGCGCCATGGTTGGTGGTTCGTTCCAATCCGTTGGTGGTTGCTCCAATCCATTTTTTCACTCCAGTCCGCTAGTTTGTTCGCGTTAGGGATCTAGTGCGTCGCCGCTGGCCATGGTTGGTGGTTGCCATCCACTGATGGTTACTGATTGTCTAGGCCATACAACGTGTCTCTTCCTCGCTTCCTCTCGCTAAGGGCATGCTTCTTGGCCACGGGACGCTGCTCTTCTCGGTGACGTGGTTGCTCGTAGCAAAATCAAATTGAGATGATCAGATCTTCCAAAAAGGTTAGAGAGGCACCAGGTAAATAAGTTAGTCCCAATTTCTCTCTCTGCTCCAAGCTTGTTTCAGAGTTTTGTTACTATCTTGGACATGTTTCATCTCTTCTTTATTTCTGGTTTAGTGTACTTGTTTTATTAGTTCTATATGTGTTGAGTGTGTAAAGTTTTATGTTTCATCAAATATATCTCGTTGTATCAAACATAATGCAGAGACAATTGTCCGCTAGACCATGCGTGTTCACTAAAGTACGTTGTATATGTTAATATGTTTATTTGTTGCTACTGCTAGGAATACTCTTGGAATAATGGATCATAGAACCATTTTTGCTATGACTTATTCTGTTTTGATTGTATCTACCTAATCAATAATGATCAGGATGGTTCTTATTGTTATTAACGGTTTTGTTTTGCAGTGTTGTATTGTATTATTTACCAATAACACTGTCTCTTTTGACCGAGAGTTTTCACTTCTGTTCATAATGTTCATTGCAAAATAACTGCAATATATTTCTATTCTAGATATATTAATGTGGCATGTTACAGAAGCTTAGGTACTAAGCAATAAATTAATGTGAGAATTCTAATCAACTATTAGCCTGATGATTCATGAGTTGTCCTACTAACTGTTATTATTAGGTCTTTCTATTTTGGACTTCAATTATAGTGAACCTATTATATTATTTCCCTTTTGTAATCTATAAGATTGTGTCGATTCTGAAATATGGCAAATTTAACTTTCTACCTTCAGATATACTTTGAAGAACTTGAAGCATTATAAGGATGAAGATCTCCTTAAAGGTCAAGCTGTAAAAAGCTAGAAGGTGTGGTATTATTTGACTTGTGCCCTGACCAAAGCTTTTTGTTTCATTGTGGTATATGGTATAGGCTACTGTATTTAGTGATTGTCTGCCATTTACTTAATCTTTTGTTTCCTTGTTTCCTTTTTATTATAGTTAGCTGAAAAATGTTTATTAGTTCTTAATTCTTATATATGTAGATGTTGTCAATTGTTGCCGTCACCTTTGCTCCAGTATCATTTAATGGACAATTTTTCTTATGTTTTGAGTTTTTAATAACATCACAGAACTTTGTTTTACCTGAAGGCCCTCTGGTACAAGATTTTTGAGCTCAGATTCTTACTTCAGAAGCCATTCTCATTCAAATATGTTACCCTAGGTCTTTTCCTATTCTAGTTTTAAGATTTAATGTTATGAAATTTGAATGATTATCCCTTGAGTTTATTTTGTCTATAATTATTTTTTTAAAAATTTTCCTATATTTAAATTTCTTTCTTTCTAGCAGCATATTTGTGTTGAAATTTATCTTATTCAGCCATTATATTTGTGATTTTATGAAGTTGTACGTGAAGTTAATATTTGTCAATGGATAAATTTTGGATTGCAAAGTCAAGGAGCACAATTGAATACTCAATTGGTTTAAGTATAGAACCAAATTGTGTCGCTGCTAAATTTGATTATATATGTTGTAATTATAGAATCATAAAGCATCTTTGTTGTGACCACCAGACTGAACTCGGAAGAATAAAGGGAAAAAGTCCATTTTTTGAGATATTGATAATATTAGTTAGTATTTTTTATTTAGATATTGATAATATTTTCTTTATTTGATAGTTGACAGGCTACAATATAACCTTTAACATGGTCTATCACATAGAGATATTGATGATATTAGTTATTTAGATAGTTTTTATTACTTTTACAAATGTCTTTGTAGTACTTTTTTGTAGTTTCTTACAAAATGTCTTTTATTATTTCAGTCAAGTGATGCTTCAAGTGAACCTATTACATCATTAGATGCAAGAAAATCATCCAGTGATAGCAATACAAATCACCAATAATATATTTAGTGTTAATTTTTTATGTTCATTTATTGTGACACTACGTTAGGTTTTTAAGGATTTTAAATTGTAAGTTTAGGTTATAAGAGATGAATTTATTTAGCTTATTATGGATTTGAACTTGTAATGTTTATGTTACTATGAATATTTTTAATGCAATTTGATTCACATTTATATCAGTACTTTTATAAAATTAATTATTTTGATTGTACATCCTAAACGTCATTAGAATTAAAATTTAAATATACAGTAAATCTTTTTAAAAAAATTCAGATGAATTGCAACAATTTTAAACTCTAAGAAAGTCAAAAATGTTGTTTACAACAATCAAATAGAAGTAATTTTAAACCTCTGTAAATTTTTAGTAAATAGAATTAGACAATTAGATAGTGAAGGTTAAAAATTATCACAAATTGTGAGAGTTTAACGCTGTCGTAAATTAATCATTATTATAAGAGTTGCTGAAAAATTATCGCAATATATTACAGTGAATGTAAATGTAACATTTTTTAAAAATGTCATAATTTAATTAGTGAGAGTTAAAAATCGTCATAAATTAAAAAAAAAAAATCACTGCAAAATAACACATTTTTTTGTAGTGACAATAGATAACGTCCCACATAAGTATATTTGTAATGGCCTCTAGACAAAGTTTAACTGATGGGTCATTTTAATGTCATTTTTAATTTTTAGATAACTTATTTCATATCACAAATCTTTAAAGGACCAAAAGTCCCAAAAAGTAGTTTACTGAAAAATATAATCATTTAAAGATTTATTCATATTTTAAGTCAATTTCATATGTTTTATTTTAATTTCACGGTTCTCATTAAAGAACAATCATATCAAATCGTATAATATAAGTGATACATGAAATGATGTCATCAATCACGTGATTTATAACAATTAGAAATAATAATAATAATAATAATAATAATAATAATAATAATAATAATTATTATTATTATTATTATTATTAGGTTTGTGCATATCCAACACATTATAAAATCTAGTATTATAAAATCTAGTGCTATTATTATAAATGGAATTTTTTACTTTGGTACCTAATTTTTTTTAGCTTAAATTAAAGTTTTAGTTTTTATAATTTACACTTATTTTTAATTTAATTTTTATATTTTTTAATTGATCTTTATATTTATAAAAAATTTCAAAATAGTCACCCATTAACTTTTATTATAACGTCATCAATTAGTTAACAAAATAACTATTTCTTTATCTAATATAGACTTTTTTATATATTTATTTTCTCTATAAAATATTAAATATGTGTTCTTTTATTATAATATGTGTTTATTTTTTTGAGTATGTATTCTTTTTTGTCTAATATGTACTCATTCATTTTAGTAAGAATTAATTTTTTTAATAAGTATTATTTTGTCCAATAGATGCTAACTCTTTAAGATATGCTCTTTTTTTACACTAGTAAAATGTTTAGAAAGAATTATATTAACGGTGTTAGGATGAAAGTCAACGGTAGAGACTATTTTAAAAACTTTTATTAATATGAAAACTAATTTAAAAATAAAAATTATAAAAATTAAATTAAAAATAAGTATAAACTATAAGATCAAAATTTTAATTTAACTTTTTATCAAAGCTTTCATTATTTAATAATTGAAAAAAATAAAAAGATAAACTATAAATAATTTTATTAGTTAATTAAAAATTTAACGATAAATATAAAAAATCTGTAAATAATTATTATTCTACAATTACATTTATCTTCAAACACTTTTTTAATATATAATTATTAATTTAATTTGAACATCCTTTATTATTATTATTTTTTATCTTAAAAAATAAAAAATAAAAACTAACAAACACATATTGCCTGTCAAAATTTATAAAATGTAATGCTAATTATTATGTTAGTCCACATGACGATTGCACAAAAAAGAAAAAAGTCCACATGACAATTATCACATAATAATTTAAGCCTATATTTTTTAATGAAGATTATATGTCTTTATTTCTTATTTCTTTTCTTTTTTTCACTTAAATTTTATTAAGTAAAAAATAAAAAATAAAAAAATATAATTAAGTTTAAAAAATTTGACAGAATTTAAATAAAAAAATAAAAATAGGTGATTCTCGTCCATATTTTTTGACTTAATTTCTTTCCATTTTCAACTACATGTCTAAGTTCCGGCGACTAAATTGTATATCTTCATCATCAAAATTAAATTCAAAAGATATTAATTTAATTAAATTTCAACCCACAGATTCTAAATCTTATCAGCTTAATTAATATGCCAACTTTGATTACTGATAAGAGTGATGCGTAATATTGATAAGAGTGATGGGTTGGCTAAGGCATGACACCGATTGGCTGTATCAAGCTGAGCAGTACGTTACATGCCTAGAAAAGGACACTTTTCAAAAACAAATTACAAAGTTCAAGGGATTCATTCAACACCTTCAAATTAGAATTTAGAAACTACTCAATAGCTTATCCTTTAAAGTCATATAAATGCACAAAACGGTAGGTCATCTTTCTAATGTTAAAATCTTTTAAAAGATTATTATATTAATACATATTTTTAATAACTTTCTTAATTATTTAAAGAAGAAAAAATTAATTTTTTAAATTTTTTAAAGGCATTAAATGTCTTTATTTTTATTTAATATTAATAATTTTAAAAAGTAATTAAAATAATATAAAAAATATTAAAATGATATGACATTACTCAATCTTTTAATTAAAATAATCCCAAGTCTTCACTACTTTCCTTACTTGACACTTCCCAAATAAATTCACACACAAACAATGAATGCACGTAAAAATTAAAGTATTTGTTTTTGTGAGTAAAATTAAAGTGTTTTTAAAAGGTAAGAAATTTTTTTTATTTACTTATTTTCTTTTTAAGTAAGACACGAGATATTTTTATAAGTTCAACTTATTTAAATTGTTTATGAAATTAATTTCTATTTGATCACAGGAGCACAAAACTTATGTAATGTCTTCACAATAATTGTTTTTTGAAATTTGAACTCACATCCTTGTCGCATGGGTTATTTACTTATTTTCTAATCCCAAGGATTTATTTTAAGAGTAATACTACTCACACACACTTAATGTGTATTTGATTCAACTGTGAAAATTTTGATTATTTCAATAATGAATTATTGTATAATCGATTATAATATAATTAGTTTTATATTTAGATATATTAGTTAAAAAATAATTTTAAAATAATTTATTTCATTTGAATGATATAGAAAGAATTATTTTTATACATTAAATTATTAAAAGAAGTATAAAATAATTAAAAAATTATTTGATTGATGATAAAATAATATTTACATATCAAAATTTTAAAAATAATCTATTATAATACAATGAATTTCATGCAAAACTAGAGCTACAGTTACCAAATATGGAGAAATAACACAAAAAAGTTTTTATCCTTACAAAAAAATAAATTGTTAGACTAAAATTCAATCATAAACAAATATGTTCTTACACAGGTATTATCTAATATCTAAATAATTTTTACCATTTAATCATAATTAATCTCACTTTATTTTTTACGTATTTATACTCTAATTTTATCATATTATATGAGTAACATGAGTTATAAATTAATGTGTGGGAAGCATTTTACTTATCTTAAAAAGACTTAGCTGTTAGCGCAGGCGCAAGCACAGGTGCTACGATGCACCTGAGCGCACACTAAAACACACTCCCCTGTAACGAGCCTTATAGTCAATCAAGTGCGCATCTTAAACTAGAAGAGCAGCAAGGGCGCCCGTTATCACAGCCCCAACATCACTCTATCTGTATGAACATGTCCAAACTATAATAAAATATAGGTTGAAAACATAAAAAAAAAGACATAATTTAGAGAAATGAGAAAAGAGAGAAACTAGTGTCTCGGTTGGTCAGGTTCATGCTCTTTCTTTCAGAATCTCAGATCATCCACCACAACGTTAGCTGTCTGATCAAATCCAGGTTTCAACCTTAAACCTACTTCAAATCTTCACAAATCTCACACACCCATCTCGTTTTTAACCATCTTCATCTATCGCCATATGGCTAGCTAGCTAGGTCCATTTCCCATTCCTTCTTCCATTCTATGCACGCTTGTCTTTTTTTTTTTTTTCTTCTCATTCAGTGTTTTATCGTTCCTTTTGTAGCGTTATCTGTGTGCTTCATGTTAATGCAGGTGAGCGATTGTAACGAAGTGGACGTAAGTTTGCATGCACTGAGTGTGTGGGTGGATAGCGTTGAACATGGAGGAAGAGTGGGTCAAAATCAGGAGGGACGCGCTTGAACCATACTTGACTTGCCCTCTTTGCAACAAGTTGATGAAGGAACCCACCGCTAATACTGAATGCATTCATACGTGTGAGCACTTCGATCTTCCATCTATATCCCTCCAAAATTCCCGTTTGTTTTTCCTCCATCTGATGTAAATTTTCTCAAATTTAATTTCAACCTTTTCTGCATTTTGCATTCTTGGTCATCCTGGGTTGTCCATATGAGTTTGCCTCTTCTTTGACTCTTTCTCCGACGGGGCATATCTGGTATTTGAGAAATTTTAAAAAGGGTTGAGCTCTTGTTTTTCCTCAATACCTGATGTAAATTTTCACAAATTTTGAATTGTTTCTCTCCCTCTCTCTCTCTCTCTCTATATATATATATAACCATGTCTCAGCACTATCGAGAACGTGAGTGTTAGACACCAAGAAGTTTTACGGTTTGGATTGGCCAACTATTCAGTAGTTTTGCTGTTCCATTGATGTGTACGTGTAAAGGTTTTTGAACGGTTCAATGCTACAACCACGAGTGTTCATCTAGTAAAATCTTTTCCACCCTTACGCCAAATTACAATCCTTGTCCAGCGAGGATTTTTCTCTTTTGGTAAAAAAGATTTAGGGTTAGGGTGCATAGTGCTACCATATCCCAAGATTATGGTACACCTCCAAATTCAACAAGTATTTATAGATAACTTACTAACAACTAGTGAAATTCTAATTCTGATCAACTTAATTGACATAATCTACTCTTATAAGTTGTATCAATTGTTGTTGGCGGCAACAAACATATTTTACCATGAAATTTCTACCTTTTGGCCATTAGAAAATAGTTTTGTTAGCTATTTATTATTTGTCATCTAAAATCTATCATATATGTTATTTATACATCATTTTTAACACAATTTTTATATTGGTGATTAGTGTATAAATAGTTGGTCCCAAACCCGAATAAAAGAAGAAAGTTATGTTAGGCAGTCGATATCCAACGTAAAACGTTGTCGAATCTCTATTTCCAATAACTAGAGGTAAAGGAAGATTAAGAAATATTATACGTGAAATGATTAAAAAAGATTTAGATTTATATAACATTTCTGAAAACTTAATTTATGATAAGACACAATAACATCGTTTGATCCATGTAATCAACCTCACCTAAAAAAAAATATTTGATTATTGTTGTTGTATTAGTGTATAAATAACTGATAATTAGCATATATTATGTGGTGATCGGAGATGTTAACCAATTACTAATATTGGTAATCGATTAACATCCCAATTATCACATAATAAATGCTAATTATCAATTATTTACACGCTCATCATTGCTACAAAAGTAGTGTGTAAAAAATTATGCGTGAATATCTTTTTCGTAAATCCATATATCCTTGGCCTAATTAGTTATCTTTGCGTTCAATTTTCTGATAGTCTGCTTTCAGTAGTAGAAGCTCTAAGCGATTATGAACAAACTACTGGGAGAAGGCTTTTAAGTACAGTGTGACTGATGTTCTTCCGTCTATTTTCCTGCTTTCTGCGCTTTTCTAGTGTGGTTTTAGCTGACAAACTTCACCATGGATCTATGTCATGCATTTTTAAAGCTAAAAATACATAGGAAATCATATTCAGGTCTATAACCACACCACCTTATATGACAACGGCCATTCTTAGTTTACTTGGCTTCGTTTCCTATGTCATTATAAGAGTTTATATTCCAAGTAATGCCTGGTGATTTTTCTCTTGGACATTGCCAAAATATTTGTTTAGAGTTTGATAATTTGAAAGTTGAATTTCTTGTGAATGCTTCATAGATGACTAGACATATTGATCCTAAAATTTGATTTTTTGTATGAACTTTATTCAGTTTGCAGGAAGTGCATTTATTATATGATTACAGAAGAGGAAATAGAATGGTGTCCAATATGCGAAATTGAATGGGGCATTGATCCGCTTGAGAAAATGAGGTCAGTCTCCTTTGACATATTGCTAATTCACCCCTCTTGGATAAATTCTAGCATAAACTTGGAGCATTCAAGTTAAGTGTATTAGATCAATGACAATATTAATTAATAAATAACTATCATACTTAATTAATAAGTAGCCTTAATTAGTTCTTCTAATTAGTACCGTAATTAGTCTAGTACACCCAATTTAAATGTATCTAATTTATTCACGATTTCTCCCTCTCCTGCTATACATTTTCTTCAAAAGGAATACAATATAAAAAAATAAAAACCCCTCTTTTTATTTTGACATGGTTGTAAGTTGTTAAATATGCATGAAAGGTTTTGCTTTAACTTGATATGTTGTGTCAACAAGAGAATAAGTTTTGCAAGCCAATTATTGTGCCAAGATGCTAAAATAGAGATATAAGATAGACCATTTCTTTTGAGAAACAAATATATTGTTGATGTGTCTAGACATGCACTATAAAGTTGTCTAATAATGCTGATCTCTCAACATTTATTGAAACAATTGAGGAAGAAAAAGGGAACAAACAGGTGTTATATATCATACTACATATAACCAGATATTCTTCTAGGGTAGTATCGTGCTGCAACAACATGCAAGAATGAGAACTGTTGAGTACACTATGGTTGCTATCAAGATAAAGTCATCAATTTTCATAAATTTGTGAGAACTTGCTGCATAAGAATCCACTCCCGGCATCTTAATAACTTGTCATAAAATACATGCATATGAACTATAACATACAAGGAAAGAAAATACAATCAGTGTGACACCCGTAGCTAATTTAGCTGACAACTTATACAGTATGTTTGCAGTTTATTTTCAATAATTTTCCTGACATAGATTACATGTGATAATATTTGTCATAGAAAATATCGAAGTATTTTAAGACGTGTGAAAGCAAAAATTAAAGCATCAGTAAGTTTTAACAATTATACGTGTTTTACTGCCATCGGATTGTTGGGGCCATAGGGAGGTGTTAATTTACTGCCATCGGATTGTTGGGCCATAAGGAGGTGTTAATTAACAATAATATGGGACAGTGACACAAAAATTTAACATGATTTGACAAGTCATATGTTTATATTCACTCTAGAAATAAAACATCTTCACTATGAGAACAAAATAATCATGAGTTAACTTATACCCTACTCAAAGCAACTTATAACACGAAGAACTCCTCTATCATTTATTTTCTCTGTGTCTCTTTTTTATGTTGTCATCTTGTTATTTTACTCCCCCAACATGGATTGCATTTAATAAATTTGCATTTGAACTATTAGTTGGAAACAGAATCACCTTTATCTTCAAAAAAAATTCATTTGATTCTATTCCAAGGGAGGATACTGTTGTTTGCGTCCTTGCCCAAAATCTATGTATTTAACCTATTAGCCAAGGACGTATAGAACTTTAGGAACGTATAATGCTGAACTTGGATCAATGAACAAGGGTATTGGGATTGGTGAATTTGTTATATGTACAGAATAGATGATGGTATTGAGAACTGTCTCAAGTAGATCTGGCAAACTGATACAACTTTAAAGAGAGAAAACTTTTCTTTAAATTAATTGCCTTCACCTCCATTCACATATCCCTTTCGTATTGAAGCACACAGCTAAGTTTTAATTTTTTGAAATAGGTGTTCTCTTTTAAATTGTTGCATGCTAAGTTGCAGATCTTGTTTTCTGATTACCAGGCCAGACAACAATTTGCAATCTTTAAGGAACAAACTTTTCCCTTTAAGCGAAAGAAAGTTGAAGGCACCTGAAGTTGTTCCCTCAGTACTATCACCAGCTAGAAGAAATGAGAAATCACTTTCACCTGGCACTTCAAACAAGTCTGCTGAGAATACTGAACAGCTAGGAGATAAAATCAGGCTCTTCTCTTTGAGCTCATCATTTATGGTTCTGTTTACCGTGTTTTATTTATTTGTTATCTAGGTTCGTTTGTTTTCCCTGATTGTATTGGCATTAGTTTTTATTAAGCTTGTATTTTTTATTGGTGCAGAGTTTGTCCCGTTGTGAGGATAGCCAATCCACACACAATAAAGGAACAAAGAGTGGTGCTGAACCACAGGAAGCAAGATGGAAGCCTTTGAATTCTTTAGTAGAGACTGCAAGGAGTAAATCTTTCAAGTCTAACGTGCAAGGGTACTGTGATGCTAAACTAGAATGCATGAAAGTAAATGACAGTGATTCTCAAGTGCAGAAAGCCAAAATTAAGGACAATAGATGCAAGGAAAAAGTTGAGGATGAAAAGATTGGCACTGATCATGTCTCTTCATCAGATACAGCAAAAACCAATAAGTTGTGCAGACCTCGCCAGAAAAATGAACCTGCTTTTGGAGAATCAAGCATATCACCTCAAGATGTGCTGGATGCTACCAACACTAAACTCTTGAGAAATGATTCAATTTGGTTCTCCTTAGTAGCTTCTGAAAACCAGTGAGAAGACATAACTTTGCAACTTGAATTCACAACTTATATCTTGAAATCCTATGCATATTATATTATATTTGTTCCATAAATCATTTTCGAATATTTCTTTATGTACTAATTTCAGACTAATGTTTCAGGGAAGGAGAACCCTTGCCCCAAATTCCTTCACCTTATATAAGAATAAAGTAAGTTCCTTCAGATTCGCTCTACCTGTGTAGATATTGTGTTATTACTCTAGTTTTTGATTTATTGAATGCTTTTAAAATAAGAATATCCTGCTCGGAGCAATGTCGGATGCACATGTTATTGAATGGTATATACGTCATTCTCTACCTTTTTTTATTATTAATATATATGTGATTCTCTACCTAGTTATTCATGAATATTTTTCTTTACGTTAAGCCTATCTCCATACAGTAAATTTCATGCAACATATTGAATCACATAAAACGAAGCAATCGGTTTGACCTTTCATTGATTGTGCCTTAGCATACTGACGATGATTTATCATTCCATCAACAATATGAAGGAGAATAAATTTCTTGATGTGATCTTGTTTACTTATATAATAATTTTCTTTCATTGAAGTAAAGTCCAAAATAAATATTGTGTTGAATTTGAAACTTGATAAAGAACATGTGACGAGGAACTAGGATGTTGCCCTCAAGTAAGCTATTTTAGCATAACAAGGGAAAAAGGAATGGATGATGATCATTTGTTCTTATTTTTTGTTACTTTCCTTATTTTTTTACTTAAATTCTGTCAAGTATAAAATAAATTAAAATGAAAAAAAAAGGAAATGAGACATATAATTAAGTTTAGAACACTTATCAAAATTTAAGCAAAGAAATAGAGAAGATGACAAGAAATGAGAACAAATAATCTTCATTCAAAAGGAAGACCTGTCCTAACATAGGAAAGAGGCCATGAGTGTGGATAAATTAAATGATTGGCTGATTAGATTTTAAACAAAATGTGTATGCTTTTGAGAATGCTACAGTCATACCGAGATTTTTTTTCTCGTTTTGCCATCAATAAATGTATGTAATATATGATCTCTTTCTATATTTAGATTAGTTTCCATTTTTTGTAATGTGTTGCTTTTGAGAAACTTGAATTTCATACCCAAGGAATTGGAAGAATTTGTATGTGTTTGTGTATTATCTAAAGATTTCATACAAACCCCGCTAATTGCATGCCTTATATTATACTAAAGATAAAACAAAAGGCTATAATTCCTCTTTCCCACTTTTAGAATAGAGTAGTCTTGAAGCCAATTACATTTATCCAAAATTACCAAATGAAGAAACTCGATGTGTGACTAAGCACATGTGATTTTTGCATTATATGTCAACTGTGTTGATTGTAAATACGAGAGCATTTAAAGAATAATTTATCGAAGCTCATGCTTTTGGTAAGGATATGTGACTGGATGTTGATTCTATACTGCATGTATACCATGCCAATAGGCTGTGTATTGAGTTTACATATGTGCAGACATATACATGCTCAGTCATTTCTAAAATTAACAATAAACTAAATATATGGTTTCAGCAAACTATTATTAGATTATAGAAATATGCTTGAGAAACTGATTTTGCTCAGTATTTGCTGCTCCTAATGCTTCTTAAAATACAGATCTAACTGAACTAGAATATGATATCCTGTTGATTTTTCATGTCCTTCTCTTCATTTTGCCACAGGGATGGAAGTGTACCTGTCTCATTTATCCAAAAATACCTGAAGAAGAAACTAAACCTGGAAAGTGAAGATGAGGTAACTTTCTTCGTTTGTTGTATATCTGAAAGACATTGATGTAACTCCAGTGTCTTGTTTGGTTCTTCACTTGCATAATTTTCATTGAACCTCTGTGGTGTGTACGAGCCAAGTCAATGCTGTGTTGTAGTATTCGCAATTTGATTGTCATCGAAGTTTTCTGCTTCTCTTTTAAGCGCATGACATGTTGCATTGTTCAAAGACATGCACTCCTAACTGATAGTCTGATACCCTTTTCCCTAGTCACAACCGTATGACATGCAGCTTATGTAAGTATCTTATTCATCTATCATTTGATGGGGCAATAACTTAGCAGTATCGTGTTCCTTTCAAGGTTTCACTTTCAATTCACTTTTTATCCAGTCATGTTTTAATATTTATCTTGCTATACTGTCCCAACTGCCACTAGAATGTAAAGATATAATGAAACAAACAAACATGATAGAAAAGTGAGAGAAAAGGCTGTAAATCACGGGGTAGTGGTTTTATAAATGCTAAAGGTACGAGAAAGAAATTGACGTCTTATACGAAATTCTAGGTCCTAACTCCACAGAACTTCCGTATGGTACATAATTTATGGCAGCAACTTAGAATCACATCACTCTTTCCATGATTTTTGGTGCTGCCGAGGGGTGAAAACAATTTGCTTGTTATTGGTTCTAATAATTTTTAAATGGATGAATAATGCTAGTTTACATGTTGCTCAGTGCTCACTCTTCAATTACTTTTTTTTGCAGGTTGAGATTAAGTGTCTGGGAAAATCAGTGCACCCTATAATGCAGGTACGAAATTTGCTTGAGTCGTGGCTGGATACAATATCCGCAGGACAGAGAACTACAGTAACCATTGGGTCATCAGCAGAAGATTTTATCATGGTCCTGACCTATGGTCGGAAGATCCTAAACCCTTGATCGTGGTTCCCCATTCCGTCTCCATTTACATTTTTAATGCACCTTGAAAAACTTCACAGAATTATCGCTTCCGTATCTGCATGTATATTGAATATGCGTTCTTCTGTCACCGTGTTGCCAATAGCAGCACTGTTACGGAGGATAAGATAGGCCAAATATTATGAGGAAATCTCCTCTCCCTATAGACTATAGATTAGCTTGCTGTTCTGCTTGGTCATTGTAGTAATCAATAGTTCCTGACTTTTCGAAAGCATGCTTTTTGCTTTTCATTGGCTTATATTTCAAAATTTGAAGTGCCCATGTGACGTGGACATAAATAGCTTCATACTTGGTTGCGACAGATGATTTCTTGGATATTTGACATTTGAATGAAGATCACCTTTTCTTACTCTTTTCGTTCAGTTTACAATATGACTTATTTTTGCAAGCAAATAATAGCAAATGATAAGGAAATGACGTGACCACCTTGTTAGAGAGAAATGGAAACAAGTTTTCTTGTGCAGGGATCCACTATAATGGGTTAAGATATGAGATGCAATAATTATAGTCAAAACTATTTGTATCTTTATATTTTTATCTCTCCAACAAGACTCCAATTATATAATAATAACATGAGAGAATCTAGATCATAATATCATCATCCCATACCATCCCTGATTTTTTTCAGCCAACCCACATGCCCTTCCAGCCTTGGCCTTTGAGCAGTTTGGTTGCTTGGGAGTTGGGGCACCTGAACCTCACCTGGCAACACCAAAATCATCATAATCCCAGGACCTAAATTACCAGCCTTTTGGTCCATTGGCACATCTCTAGCACGTTTGTGGTTCTTAGTTCAAAACTTACATTTAATAAATAGATTAAAACGCGTCAATTGATCCATCGTCACTGATTTGAAAACAACTCTTTCCTTTTCACTTGCCAGAATCCTTCATTTCTTAAAGAAATAACAGATTTTCGGTTCAGGCAAGACAAAACCTCTAGATTGATGTGCAAAAGTGTTTCTCGTATTTTTGTCATCTGGTTTAGGCATGCATTTGCATTCTCAAATTTTTGAGGAAATTCCCTGCCGTTTTCAACCATCATACCCAAATAAATTCTGTCATATCCACGAAATACAACCATGGATGTCCTCCTGCAACACTGTTTTGTGAGATGTGATAATAACTAATAAGCATCTGTCCATTTAACATCGGATAACTGTGTGAAACAGAACATCAAAATCTTTTGGTACTTTAGCCTAATGATACAAAAAACTTAAGGAGAACTTTTTATAATTTCATAACCATCCATAAGGTGGTGGTGGTGGTGGTAGTAGTGATGTGTTAGAGATATAAAATCATTCACATGCCTTCACCAAATAGGTTAAGCTCTTAGGAGAGTTGGTTCTTGACATGGCATCAGAGCTTCTATGACCAAGCGATCAAGAGTTCAACCATTGCTGCCTCCATTCTTCATAAAAAAGTTGAATTTTTGCAAAATATATAGTGGCCATGTGCATTGTCCATGCTTTGAGCTCAAGGGGCTCTTGCATGAGGCATATTTAGAGATATAGAACCATTCATGTGCTTTCATCTAATATATTAAGCTATTGGGAGAGTTGGTTCTTGACATAGTATCAAAGCCTCTATGACTAAGTGGTCAAGAGTTCGATTCTTGCTGCCTCCATTCTTTAAATAAAATGTTAAATTTCAATAGAAGGTAAAGTATGAACTCTTCAAGCCCAAAGAGCCCTTGAATGTAAGAACTAACTCTTTCAAAAGCTTAAGCCTTTTTTAGGTAAAGACTCATGAATGACTTTATTACATCTCTAACATGCTCACTTTACATTGTGCTGAAATTTAACTTTTTAATGGGAGCGGCAACCATCAAACTCTTGACCTCGGGGGTAAGTGTGGAACAAACTTTATAAGATATACCCTGGAGATACTAGATATTTTATATCTAAATATCCAAGAAATTTGGGATTTTAAGATTCATGGGATCCAAATGCCTCCTAGGGTTCAACTTGAGACTAATGAATTGGCGTTTCGTGGTTCTCTTTTCACTTCCTTCAATTGTTTGACAGTTTCAAGTTTCAATATTTTACTCACACAGGAGACTAAAAAAGGCTCTGCAATGCATCTTCAAATCATAACACAAGCAAGTCTAATTCAACAAAATCGTATGTCAAAACAACAGCAAGCCAAGCCACAGCCACCCCAAAAAGCACACGCCCTACCTCCAACGCAAACTCCCTCCAAACATTATAAGGCATGCCATTATGGAACATATGTTGTTAATTTAATCACGATTTACTGCAAAAGAGAAAAGAACGAAGGAGGCAGTAGGATTCCAAACTGAAATGCATATGACCATTACAATGAGAACCAATTAATGAACTAGACACAAGAAATGACTAACCAAAACAATTCACTCCTCAAAGCAACCAAAACCTATCTACATTTGCACTCAATCAAAAAGCAAACAAATTCTATCCAAGATTATTGAACCTATTAAATCCAAAAGCATATCAAACCAGGCGATACAATGAATTGGAACTCAAGTGAAGATACAAAAATTGAATGCTTCAAAATATTATCTATCCAAGAATTTACACATAAAAAACTCCTTCCTAGCAAACATGCCACATGGTTTATATGCAAAGCCAGCCTGTGAATAATGCATGGACATATCACATGTCATTTTTCGTGTAACCAATTGTTGAAATTTCACCTAGAATATATCATATATGCAATTCAATTCAGAGAGAAATGAAAATGAAATCACCTATACTAAATTCTATTGTACCCTGTTCGCTTGGTGGGGCTACCAACAACCGAAAGCAACCCTCCATCGGAGACCTCTAACTCATCCACATACAAATCCTCCGTGCTCCGAAAAGCCGCATGCAACCCAACCACCACAACCCCAACGAGAACCGACACCAAAACATTCAACCACACGCCGGTGAGCACCAAGGCCACCACGGTCAACACCGCGAGCGCCGCCAGCACCAGGCGGTCGTCGACGGTGCAGCGGAGCAACACGACGGGGTGGTCACGGAAGAAGTAGAGGAAGAACCAGGCGACGAAGACGGCGAGGAAGACGATGAGGGAGATGGGGTGCCAGAGGAGGCTGAGGAAGAGGATGAAGAGAATGATGAAGGCGTAGTTGACGCGGAAGTGGTTGAGGTTGCGCTTCATGCGGAGGGTTGCTTCGCCGAGGGAATAGGGGCGCGTGAAGGAGTAAAGGGCGAAGACCTCCTCCCAAGGGCGGCGCGTGGGGAAGGCGGAGTGGGGAGTTGTTGTGGTGGCGCGTGAGGTGGAGGTTGAAGGGAGGGAACTGTAACGGGGTGATGGTGGTGTGGTGGTAATGGAAGACATGGCATATATTGGTTGAAAACAAACACCTATTTGAAGAGAGAGATTGATTATTATGAACCCTAACTAATTCCCTAACTGGAAGTTAAAGTTGCTTGTGCTGCTACCTGTTACTGTGAGTGAGGAACATGTTTGAAGGGAAGTTGTGTTGTGTCGGGTCTGTGACTCTGAGCAATGTTTGACTGATGAGTATTGACAATTGAGTGGACTGTGGACCTAACAACGTCGTTTGCATTGTACTGTGTACTAACAAATGTCTTAGATAGAATGTCGTTTGTTTCATTTTTTCGGTAGGCAATGCCGTTTGTTTCATTTTTTCGGTACGCAATGCCGTTTGTTTCGTGACCAAAAATGGAAACATACTTTTTTAAGACTCAAGATCATTTGTCTCCATTTTATTTTTTTTCTCTGACTTAAATTTTATTAATTAGATAAAATTAAAGTAATTATAATTTTAATAATAAATAATATTAAATTTTTTATTCACTTAATAAAATTTAAGTAAAAAAAAAAAAAAAACAAGTAATCTTCATCTCTTTTTTAAGTGGTCAGCCATTAAGAAAAGTTTTAGTCATAAGCACAGTACAAGTGAAAAAAATATATTTTTAAAGAATTAGTTACTTATGCCCCTTCCCTCTCTATAAAGAAAAAAAATTTATTTATTTATTTTTGTATATGTTGAATTTGAATCCAAATCAAGAGAATGATTTCTGTTGCGGTGACCTTTGTTTATATTTTTTGCTAAATTATTAAAAGTACAAACACTTAACGAGAAGAGGCTGATAACTGTATTGATTTTTTATTTAATTTTAATTTTAATGATATGTAACTCTTCCATTTTTTACTTGAACATGTAGTCCTGAGATAGTAGTCATAGAAGAACTTTGCGTCATTCGACAACGGCACTTCATTATCTAGAAACAGAATGGGATATTTGCAAAAGACTCGAATGCTAAAGTTAAAATTGGAATAAAAAAGAGAAAATGAATAAAGATAAAAGAAAAGATCAACCATAATATCTTAATTGTGTGCTTAAATAGGAGAGAACCTTATGAAGATTTAAGCTAATAGGTCAAATCAATCTTTAGAGCAAGAGACTCGATCTTGACACAAATGACTTAATACAATTTAATAATTATCATTCAAATTTTAACATTTAACTTATTTATATTTAAAATTGATTTACTTATTAAAATTAAATAAGAAATAGTTACTTTTTTAATATTATGATTGGAAATGATTTTTTTGTTGTTGTATATAACAGCTATTATAAGCGTTTACATTTAATTGGTGCATTACATAAGTCATATGTGGCCTATCAAAAACACTAATTAAGTACTTGTGACTGAGCATGATATAAATACGGACATAAAGATATATTAAATTTAAAATTATATAAAGATATAATATAGACATATATATATATATATATATATATATAAATTAAATTAAATTAAAAAATTAGTTTATATATATATAATTATAAAATTTAAGAAAAAATTCATAATTTATTAATATCATTTCTATAAATTTGAAAATTTATAATATTTTAATATATATCATATGTGTCAATATTTGTTACCTAATAGGTCATTCTTAAAAAATATGAAGCATAATTTTTATTGATATTTTTTAAAAAATCACCTAAATCAATTTCTTCTAATAGAACTAATCATATACAAGTATATGTGCATAAAAAAAATTAACTAGAAGGAACATTGGTATGAGACAAGTTTCGATGACGATGAAGTGGATGGCTTAGTACGAGTAGAAGTAGAAGAAATAGATGAAAATAGCGATGTATGAAAAAATAAAACTTAAAAGTCTAATAGTTACGTATGAAAAGATAAAACTTAAAATACTGGTATGTGAAAATAATAACTTGGGACGTCAGTCATATGATTGGATTTAAGTGGGTTACGATCTTATTAATTGAACGATAGTCATAGAAATTATTTTAAAAAAAAATATTAATGGATCGTATTCAAGTTGTATTCTAAACGTGTTCAAGCATATCTGATAGTGTCTAAACTGAAAAAAAAATAATTTTTTAATCAGATATATTCAGACATACAAGATATATATGTCATACGAATATCCTCATATGTTTAATACGGATATATATCTAACACGCAAACACATCTCATAAACAATGTGTTCATGCTTCATAACTTATTAATATTATGTGTACTCTCTATTAAAAAACAATCATTTTATATTTTTTAGATTTTTTTTCACAAGAAATTGATCACAATCCAAATTCACAGTGGTCTCTTATGTCAAGATTTAGACTAATCCCAAACTAAAAATTATAATGGTATAAAAGTACATAAATAATGTTTAAATATGCGTCGATCGTATACTTAAAAAATATGCGTCGATCAATAATGTCAGGGTTTGAAATCTTATTGACTTGTGAAGTGTTGGGGTCCCGTTATGTATGGATGAGAATTCTTCATGTTTACTAAAAATAAGAAAAAATTCTATTAATTAAAAATATATATTTAAATTTATATATCATATATGATATCTGTAATTTTTTTTTTAATATCATATCGTATGTGATATATATAAATTTTAATCTTTACAAAGAATAATACCTCTCTTGTAATAGATGAAGATCCGTTTCCGTTATGTGTCACTTTGACAAGTGGCCACCCGGATTATCCATGATATCATTGATATGCATATAAATTTTCTATTTGTTTAAAATTATAAATAAGGGCGTCAAAGAAGAGAAAATCAAGTGCCTGTGAAGAGGTGCCAACCACTGAACACTGAATAGCTGGGGTAGATTAGGGACTAACCTTGTTTTTCTAATAGTGCGTCGTCTATAATTTTTTGTTTTACAAATTACAGGTCTACTTCAGAGCTGGAGTTGTTGTGTCATGTGTCAGGTTTGCACTCTTTCCTTTATTGACTTGTTGACTACAATATTGATACTTTAGCCTTTCGGCTTAACTAAAGATTAGTTCAAGTCAAAACAACTTCTCAATAATAAAAAAATGAACACATGCAGTTAGATCCTATTATATAAAATAAAATTCAGGAATGATATATCACTTCAGCTGTAGAGAGATCCATATGTAGAGTACACATGAACATGATTACATGGTTTATAGAAGACTAAAGAAAACTTGCAGGAGAGATTCAACTATATTCCACAAAAGAAAAAAAAAAGTAAATTATATTTTATCTCATTGAAACTTTTTGTTCAAATCAAATTTTAAAATCTCCCAAAAATTTACTCCTCTCAAGTTCCAAAACCATACACTATAACTCCTCTTAAATATTTAGAAACATTGCATATGATCATTTTTCTCTTAAAACTCCATAATTTTATCAAGATGCATTCATATCTGTCTTCAAAAGAAAACAAAGTACCAGAAAAATGCAGTATATTATGTTGGTAGAATTATATTAAAGAAAATTATCAGTTTATCACAAGTGTGGCATATAATTATTCAATTCGTCACCAGTTTTAATGAAATTATCAACAACTGTGATATTTCTGAATATTTCAAGAGGACTCAAGAGGATGAAGTGTATACTTTAAAAATATGAGGGTGTAAAGAATAGAATTTTATAGTTGGTGTGAAAAGAATTTTTGGGGGAGTCCAGAATTTTTTTTTAATGAAATAGATTTATTAGGTTATTTTTTAAAATAGATTATTTATAACCTAACCAAAATATCTAATGACTCTTGGGTTTCTGTGCTTGCGGTAAAAAATTTGTTGCATCAGAGTCGCCATCTAGCATTGGGGGACGTATACTTAACAAGTATTGAAGTTATCTTTTGCCTAAAAATGTGGTAGCATTGTTATGTGCAAATGATTGGCTTTGTGGAACTCCTGTTAGTTGCTAAGTGTTTTTGAATTTTTCATTTTCAGTTATCTCATTCTGTGTGTTTAATGCCCTTTTTTTTTTCTCATACAGCTCCGATAAATGTTGATGATAAAGAACTTGTGGAGGACTTTGCAGTTTTCACTGTAGTTTTAGCAAAATTAAAGGGAATGGATATTAGTTTTAGTAACTAGTTTGCATGTTATGAACTCCGGATTTTTACATACTGTTTCAATGGAAATTAAAAGGGGAAAGAGATTGGGGTCTGTATTGTAGGACTGTCCTATGAGACAGTCACTGTGCTGGTGAGTAATTGATTCTGGTATCACTGAGTAATAATTTTTGTTCTGGCGAATATTCTCGGTTAAAGTCCTAAGTTTACAGTTTCTACTTGGTTTGCCTTTATTTCTGAATCTGCTGCAACAGTTACTTGGATCAATCCTTTTCATCCCATAGGTGATGTTCAATTTGTTGTCATTAGTTGTTTTTGGACTACCCCACTTTGTGCTCGTATTGAAATCAGTAGAGGCAGCTCAAATTCAAGTGAAAAACAAATTGGAATTTTTCAGACTCTAATCCTGTTTTTCCACTCTTTGCAGGTACTCTGGTGGGAAATATTGCTACCATAATTTGGAATTTGGATGATTAAATCTAGAAGTCTAGAAGACCATTTCCTCTTGTTTATTCTTTCACCGTTTTTTCTCCTTGCTTGAAGTATTGGTATATGTTTTTAGTATAGTTTTGTGGTTGTTCCTGGGAGTTTTTGTAGTTGTTACTGGATTGGACTTTTAATGCGGTTGTTTCCATGGACATGGCTACTAAATGGTGGTCTGAACTTGCAGCTGTAAGATCACTTAATGATATCATTTTATATCTCCTTCCATTTTAATTAATGAATCCTCTATCGTTTTATATCATTAGGGAGAGTTATTTATTTATTTATTTTTTTGTAAATGGATCAGACAGCTCCTTTGTGCCAACTTATTAACTGTTCTTCAATTGTTTGTATTTTAATGAGCTTTGCTCGGTGACCACAATGTATTACGCGTTTCTTCCCTACAACTAGATGGAGTTATAGTGCAAAGGAGCTATATTTTAAATGACAATTAACTACCAAAATTACTAATTCATGTTTCACCATTTCTACCAACATTGTTTCAAAATTGCTATTTTAATATTGCCGACATCTCAATTGTCCCTCTATTTATGAACCCCTGAAAACACATTTTTTTAAAAAGAGAAACATTTTTTAGAGAGAGGAAAATATATTTTTTAGAGAAAAAAATTTTAGAGAGGGAAACAATTTTTTTAGAGGGAAAAGTTTTTTTAGAGAAAAACAATTTTTTTAGGAAGAGAAACAAATTTTTAGCGAGAAATAATTTTTCTAGAAAAAAAAATTAGAGAGGAAACTTTTTAGAGTGAGAAAAAAATTTGAGAGAGAGAAAGAGATTTTTTTAGAGAGAAATTTTTTAGATAGAGAGAGGTTTTCTTTTTTTAAATATGATTTTAAATAGATGGATTAAATCCAATTCGTTAAAATAGATTAAATATTCATTTATTAAATTGAAACATAAGTTGATTGAATGGTTTTAATAATAATTTAATAAATTCTGAATAGATTATTTGTTTATTTTTTATCATTACATTACAATTCAATCCAATCATTTGTCATCCTATATTTCACATATCATGAAAGAACTTGTAGTTCTTGATATCTTCCACTATGAATCTGACTGCGCCAATGCAACCCAAGATAGCAACAATTGAGAACCAGGTAGCTATTAAAATATTCAATGGCCGCATCAAAAGGCCAAGCTTGGAGTCCTTGGGCATACTTCCAGCCTTAAGGTATGCTAAAGCAGGGAAGACAAAGTCAAGAGGAGTAAATCCGATTGCCCCGCAGATGGACACAAAATCCCCAAAAAAGGGCATAGCTGCAGCAATAAGAGTAACAAGAACCATGTATATGGAAGTAAAAGATAGTCGTGCCAGGTGATTTCTGAGGGGAAAATGGCTAGTAGATTTGTTGGACCCCATTCTTTCCTCAAAATAGGCATATGTTGGTCTGCAGTATATCTGACAAATGATGCAAGGAGCTTTATTAGTAGAGGCATTTGAACTATAATAATTTGTATCAGAAGAATTAACCTGGGAATTGGAATGATGAAATATCAAATAAACCGTAAAACTATGCCTATCTGCCGCTACCAGTAATAACTAAAATCTAGGGCAACAGTGTGTTATCAGACAAAATTAAGTAGGGGGAAGCAATCTCTTATTCATTCCTTGGGAGGGGGGGCTGACACTGATAATCTCTATTCAGATCATTGTTGATTTAAAATGTTCACGTTAATTTTATCAACATGATTCTTCTGCTTCTGGAATTACTAGAAAGCCTGACAAAAGTTTGGCCCAATGCATCTGTATTATTAGGTGCAGAATGTAAATAAGATTATCAAACACTTCTGTTTATCTATCAATTGTCTTCACCATATCAATCTGGACTCCATTCTTTCTGGTTTCGAGAAGAGGGCCAGTGGAAGTTTTCAGGGAGTATGCCAACCACTCTCCCCTGTAACTTTTCTTTGGAAGGATAGATTTTGACCTTCAGCCTATGATTGGTTCAGACTTCTCAGACTAGGATCATTCTGTTGAGAACCAACTCATCCCAAAAGTTTAAGCTGCTAGGGAAAGGCCCCAGAATGATTTTAAATCTCTAACACATTCACCACTCTTGCCCCCTCCCCTTTCCCCCTTCCCCTACCATTGGAAAAAAGGAAGAACACTGATGACCACAACAAGTTTCTAACAAAACCATACTCTTATATTGAAGTGCCAGAGACTCTACCTGAAAGCATCCAGATATTTGAATTGCTGCAAATAAATTTGCCATAACAACAGTCCATTCTGGAATAGACAAAGAAGCTAAAATATAAGGTTGGACTTCTGATCCGAAAGCCCAGTATCCTGTGAAGGCCAATTGCCAGTAAGTCAAAACAATAACACTATATGCTGCTGATATACTTTTGTACATATTCTTCTTTGCAGGTTCTCTCACTGTATTCTGGAAGGCAATAGGGTGTTATTAATTGACATTTTACAATGAAGGGCAAAAAGATTTTTTTCCCCTCTAAACTACAATTATGCACAAAACAAAACAAAAATTCAGAATTTGACCATCAGCAGACTGGGAAAAATTAAAAAAGAATATATATAAGAAATTCAGAAGTATTAGATACCTGTATTTCGGGAAGCATTGCATCACCAAATGAAAAGGCAATGGTCCCAAGGGCATTGAAGGCTTTGAAGGACTTAGAAGCAGAACTACCATGCAAACTATAATTTACTGATGTTCTGTCAATCTTCTTCCCTGAGGGATGTTGGAAACAAGAAAGCTAAATGTGTTATCACTGAGAAATCAAGAAGAGGAATCAATCAGGTGTTGACAGACAGAGAAAATAAATCAATCACCAGCCTACCATTGTAAATTGTAACACCAATGGTTGTACCAGCAAAGCCAATTGTGCAGAAAGTGCACAAGGCATTTACCCATCTCAATGAGTGAATATCAGGGAGCTGAGAAAGAAGTAGTTCAAAGATTCCAAAGAAAATAATAAAATGCTGCAGGGTCAATTTTCCATCCTCGTGATAGTGCTTGTACACTGCCTATACAAACATGGAAATAGAACATTTAATAGGCGACTAGAAACGGATGGAACATTTATAATATATGTCCTATCACTCCACAAAATCTAGTTAGATGTATAACCTTAAGGCTGCTGCCAGCAGCAATGTGGATAGCAATGTTATTTCCCAGAGAAGCTACCTGCTGAAAAAAAGCAATACACCAGTATCCCCAGAATCCTTCATGAATCATTAACAAGAATATTACTGTCAAGGATAATATGAACTGCAGCTAGTGCAAAGCCGGAAAGGAAACATTTGATTATTGAATAAGTCAGGTTTAGACTATAAATGTCATACTCATATGTAGAGACAACTATATTTATATGTACAACATAAGGAGTTCTGCATAAATGTACTTATGCATAGGTAACAGTTAAGTCTGCTCCGAAGCACACGATTGAATAAATAAAAGCAGATATCTTCACTTCTTGAGCCTGCCTTCATTTTGTACTCTCTATCGAGGCTAACTGAGTATGGTTATTATTATACATTAGTAAGAGAAATTTTATGAAGGACGTAGTAAGGAGGCAGCTATTTGCAGTCATTTTAGTACGACTGTAAAACCAACATCAACATATAATACCAACCGAAAATACTATGTGCAAGATGTCTGTAAGTAAGATGCTTCTCCCCATTCCATTTCCATAAAGAAGCGATCAATATGCTAGAGTACCAGGTGGCTAGTGTTGCACTCACCAGACTACTCACACCTGAAATCAGTAAGAAGCACTTCATAGAGACTGCCAAATGTTGAGATGAGATGCATAAATGAATTCTTTCCAAACATTATGCACAAACAAAGAGACAAACACTTGAGATAAGAGAGTGGCTATAAAATAAATAAATCAATGAACAGATAAAAGGGACAAGGACCCTCACGCCTCACGGAGGCAAAACAACATTTTAGACCATTCAGGATGGTAACGTAAGGTTTTCCATAATGAAAAAACACTAATCAATTTGTAACCTGACTATTCTATATTTATATGTTCTATAATCTAAAATATTAAGATTATATTTACATAAACAAGAAGAAAGCATCAAAGCACAAGAGCTTTAATATTTATAATATTTACCAAAATTGCTGAATATATATAATGAATAACACCCTTATTATTTCTGGTCGAAGTTTTTCGGAAAAAAATATATATTTTGTATTGGCTACTTCTGCTGTTTATTATTCTCATGATGATCCAACTCCAACCAGGGTGAGAGAAATTAACGTGGAGAGAGAGTGAGGTGAAAGAAAGAACAAACTAACCAAGAGGCCAACCGAGAGAAGCGAGAGCGAAGGGCAAAGGGGCATAAGCAGCAGGGGTGGCAATAGTGGTAGCAACATGGAAAGCCGCGTGCTTCCACGTTCCTTTACCAACTAATTCTAATTCTAATTCACCATCATCTTCCTCTGCTCCTCTTCCCACCTCCATAGTTGAACCATGATTTGGTGACCCCATTTAGTTTCAGCTCCTATCTATCACTTTTCTTCTGCTTTTCCCACTGTGTTATGTATTCAACTTCAACATTGGGTGACATATATGGTGATCATCTGGTGATTGGACTAACAATGTACCACTCTAAACCTCAATTAAAATTGCTTTTCCCACTATGTTATATAATATAATAATCATAAAGATACATTTTTTTTTCTTCTCCACGTTTATTGACTTTTCCTTTCCAATAGCCGTAAGCCCGTAACCTTGGACACAATGAAAGCAACACCATGCGCAGATATTTTTATATGCACACATATATATGATATCATATTTATATATAAAAAGAAAAAATAAAAAAGAAAAAATAAATTTTATTAAACTTATTTATTATCAAAAATCATATTTTTTTTAATTTTTTTATATAAATCTGATATAATAAATTTGTATGTATACAAAATATTTTAATCATGCAACTTTAGTGGCAGTTAAGTAGTCAACCACGTCGACAAATTCTTGTATAGACACATACTCTAACAGGTAAGATTTACATACGACTAAAAATAAAATGCCAACACATAAAAAGTGAGCCCACTCAAAGCAACTCAGCAAAACAGTAAGCAAGTAAAAAAAGAATAAATTAACACGTTTTATTACGTTATTTTTTAAATATTTAAATTATTATTTAATATATATATAAATATTATTAAATATTAATATAATTTTATAATAATTCTTATAACATTATATATATTAAATAATAATTTAAATATTTATAATAAATCGTACTTATCTAAAATTACACGTAAAAAGAAAAGTTACTCACTTAGCCGGTTTGCGTTAAGACGGCATTCTTTTTCATTTGTCCAAAAGTAAAATTCAACAAAACTCCCTCCTTCTTCCTTACACGGAACCATCTAGCATGGAACTAAATGTTTTGATGATAGAATATTTTATTTTTTAATTTAATAATATTTATATATAAATTTATATATATAAAAAAATTATCAATTAAAATTTATAATTTCTTTTATGTATAATTATTTATAAAAAAATAATTAAATTAAATTTTTATATAAATGAATGTTATTAATTAAAATTTGTAAAAATTAAATTTTTTAATTTTAATTATTAATTTATTTTAATAATAAATCAATGATAAAAAAAACTATAATCTATCCATAAATCACCTTTTTAATGGTGCACGTTAGACTTTTCCTCCTTCCATCAGTATATCACTTCACATTCACATGTCTGCATCATTTAAGCTCATCAAGTAATAATAACTATTATTATCTTCCTCTGTCTCTATATTCTCTGCTTCTGCAATTGAAGAACATCCAATGTTCTTTGTGTTTTTTCCTTCTCCTACTATTATGTATAAATTTGTCGTGAAGTTTATTGAAGAACCAGAAATAGAAAAACAACAAGAGACAGAGATTACTACTCAGTCACTACTCACTACCATTGACAAGCTTCATTCATAGCTTTTCCTGCGAAAATAGAGAAAAGAAAGAGATAGGGAGAAAATAGTAGAGCTTCTGCAGTCTGCCCCCATTTGTTTTCTATGGAAAATTTGTGTTAAGTGTTAACATTTTTCCCATTTTATTTTCCTAGAAAAAATTTACATGTCTGAGAAAAAGAGAAAATTATAAATTTCTGGAAAAATATAGCCCATTTTAATTTTTTTTTGGAATGAGTTGTATTTTCACAAGTCCGATAAAGATTGGGCCGAGATGTTGAACTCCTCTACTTTTATGTAAAGCCCATATTAATTATATCCAAAAAAATAATTTGAACTCCAAAGTCAGCAACGGTGGGCTCTAGTGAAATTATTTAAGGCATATATTATACCAGTAGAGTAGAGGGCAGAGCAGAAGGCTGATCTTGAGGAAGGCTTTGAAAATTAGTGAATTGTGAGTGTAAGGTGCATTCAATTGAATTCAATGGTTTATATAACTTCGTGGGACGACTTTGTAGACCGATCCCTTCAGTTGTTCCGTGCCGATCCTCATTCTGTAAGTATCTTACTATTTTCTTCTCCTTATCAGATTTTGTTTCTTGATGTTCTGTCCTTTAACTTCTGTTTTGATGCCCAGAAAGACAAAATATAATAAAACCAAAATCAATACAACCAAATACTGTTATTCAATTGCGTTCTCTCTCATATTCTATTTGTTTATCCTTTTTTTGTTTTTGTTTTCTGAAAATAATTCTGAGGTTGAATTCAATTCGTGATATAGACGCGGTATGTCATGAAGTACAGGCATTGTGATGGCAAATTGGTACTCAAGGTCACCGATAATCAACAGGTACTATTTCTCATCTATCTTTTTATTATGTACCTCTTGTTTTTTTAATTTTTTTGTTTTGAGGGGTGACTGCCATTGTCTTATACACTCACTCAATAATTGGGGAAGTGCTAGTATGTGTTCAATTGTTAAAGTCTCGAAATCAAGACAAATGAATCCTACAATGTAGCTTCCCCTGTTGAATGTCATGGATTTTGAGGTAAAGATAAAGAAATGCAGAACAAGTTTGAACATTCCAATTTTAAAAAGCCCTCTGTGATGTTATTGAGCAGAGCCCTAATTACCTTACCACTTGTTTTTAAAAATCAAAATGAGTTTAGGATACCCATCAATGTGTTTATTGGCCAATACTTCCTTCCCCCCAAACACTTTTTCATTGTTGCTTCTGGTTTTGGTTTTTTAGTTTTGTCACTGAGCTATGAATAATTTGGAATATATGAATTTTCAAACTATTCATGGATAATTTGAAGGTTTCAATCTAAAAATAAAATAAAATTATGTTACATTTGTTAACTTTTATACATGCTGTCGTTGTTAATAGTTATCTATATACATATAAAAAAGGATTTGAAGTTTCCTTTTTATTTCGTTTAATAGTGAATGCTTCTTTATGCTTATGATACAATTTTCTTTTTAGAGTTTCAAGTTACATATAATGCAGCTGAGGAATTGTGCCATCTGTATTTAGCATCTGTATTTTTTAAACATGCAAAATGATTTCTGGAAAGTCATTGTTGATCGATGCTGTCCCTAGTTCTTCAGAAAATTGTTCAGTGCACCAGTTAAAATTAGCAACATAACATCTGATTGCAGAAGCCAGAAACAACATCCCTGTGGGATACTTTGACTTTTTCTTTGGCAAAGTGATCCTTAATAGGGAGGCATGAAAACTGAAGGTATTTTAGGATACTATATTCCCTGGGAGAAATTATTGCATGCTCTTGGAGCACAATAAATGCATGTTGCAAGATAAATTTGTTTAAAATCAATGGTGGAGATCCTTCTTGGAGCGTGTATTTATTGTGCTGCAGGAGCATGCATTGTGCTCCAAGAACATGCTGGAATTTCTCCTTTTGTGGACCCTACGCATAGTGGGAGCTTCATAGCACTGGGCTGACTTTTTTTTTCTTTCTTTTCCTAGTTTTGCCATGAGCATGGCTGATCTCTCTCTCTCTCTCTCTCTCTCTCTCTCTCCCTCTCTCTCTCTCTCTCTCTGAGGCAGATCTTGGTAAGGGCAGAAGGGGGGCAGGCCAGGCCCCAAAAATTTTATACCCAAGTTACTCATCATGGCATTTTTAATATCTATTATTTCATTTAAAAAACCAAGTTTGTTATATGTCACCTTAGTTTCAATTTGTGTTGTGAATTGAGGGAAACGACAAATTAAAACCTGCACACACAAATATAGAGAAGATAGATAGAGAAAAAGATAATGAATAGGGAGAAGAACTATATTTTACATATGAATACTAAATTAAAATTATAATTCATCAACTCTGGGACTTCATAATCCTCATGATTTCATATTGCTTGTTCCTTCATTTTATTTCGATGAACTTATAATCAAGTGGTATTGAGTGTTTTTTTTTGCCCCTCCAAAATTTTAAGTCAAGTTTCGCCACTGCTCTCTCTCTCTGTTTTTTCTTTTTCAAACTTCAGTCGTATCATGATATCACATCATTGCATGCAATGTATAGAAAGTAAAATATGGAAGCATTGTTGGTCTTTTAGAAGACATACAAGTTAAAACTCCATGTTTGTTCAAGCTTGTGTCAAATAGGGCCATGAGGTCGTCGAATAATTGTTAAGCAGTTTAAGTATTTTCTATGGATTTTGCTTCTTCCAAGCATCTATCCATTTAACTCTGTAAATAACAATTTAAAAACCTGGGTAGTCATGGCATTGGGATATAAATCTGCTAAGTAGCTTCTATGCATAGGAATCTGTTTATTTACTACTTCTATTTTTTTTATTTTAAAAAATATATTTTTGAGTTGTGTGCATGTAAGGGTTCTGATTGCAGGGCTCCCTCTTCCCCCCATGATGAAAACTTGTTGCACCCAGAAGCAGGAGAATATTGTGATTAGATATTCCTTTGATGCTTTTTTTTTTCTTCTTTTTTCTCATCATTTGGCTGATACACTGGAGTGAAGACAGATTAGGTTTTAGGTTATCCCATTACACCAACGAACTAAACATTTACATGGCATCTTATGCCTTATACTAAGGATGATGGCATGATGCTCTCTCTAGGAATCTCCATTAGTGAAGGAATTCATTTAGTGGCACTGATTTACAGGTGCACTATAAATCTTTATATTCCTTTTGCCTTTGGGAACGGTGATGGATGGCAAGTTGCCCATTATTGGTGGTTCTGACACGTTCCTTTTCTGTTGAGGTGCCAGACGAATTACCTTTACCAAATAGAGAATTCTCATAGGTTGCCGTTAAAAGTTACACATTTCAAAACTTGCTTTCTGTTATAGGAAGAAGTATAAGTTAGCAAGATGTGACTCCTTGCGTCAATGAATTTTGTCATGACTACACTTTTTACTGAGCCATTTTCTTGAATAGAATATAGTTTTTGTCACTTGTATGAAGCCCATTGATGCAGTGATGTGCCATAAGCATATTCCTTGCACTTGAACAAAAACTTTTCTTCTACTCTGCTTCTTGCCGTCTCAGTCACATCTCACATATAAATGTTCCTAAAGTTGATTGTTATTCTTTTTGACCAGTGTCTGAAGTATAAGACAGACCAAGCACAAGAGGCTAAAAAGATGGAAAAACTCAACAATATATTCTTTACTTTAATGGCTCGGGGACCAGAAGGTATGTCTTTTGTTATGCTTTGTTGATCACAATACATTTGGGCACATATTTGCAGAGGGACATATTTGTCTGAGAAATGATTTTGAAATTGTTATCCTGTAATACTAGTAAATGTTGGAATCATGGGAAAGTATAATAAGTAGAACTTTGATTTTGATTTTTTAACTTTAAAGATGAGTATATGTTAAAGGTGTTAGTCAGCTTAGGATGCGATAATTTTTTCCTCGAAAGGTCCACTGGAGCATGGAGTTGATAGCATGTTAAACAGCCAACTTTTTCAATTGTAAACTAGTGCTTCTTGCTACCATGCTTAAAAGTTATAACAGTTCCATGGCATGCTTGATAATACATATAGGTTCTTTTCCTGCCTCATCTTGCCTACAGGAATTATTTCTCACTCCTGTTTTGTTTTAAAAAAAATTAAAAATTAAAAATCCTCTAATTCTGCAGTGGATCTATCAGAAGTCACTGGGAAAGAACAAATGGATGCACAACCGACAAAGAGAGGAAGAGGAAGGAAGCAATAGCTGATGTGTCTGGCAGTCAAAATGGTCTTGATGAATTTTAGGAAATCAGGAATGATTTGATAGATTTTTTACTCCTTTCCAAACTCTTACAGCAATGCCTAGATTTCATTTACAGAATTTTTTGTTTTCGGAATTTTCCTTTCTCAAATATTAATCTAGGTTATGGTTTTGCCTACAACAAAATTATTCACATATCATTGGCAATTTGGCATTACCTTTACCATTGCTATTTTTGTTAAATATTATCTTTAACATTGGTTTTCTGTCAAATGCAATTATTCTACCCAAAACCATCTTGTCCTACTTTGCAACAAACAAGAGTGGCATGGGGTTGGGGTTGGGGAACATAAGGATTGCCTTCTTTTGTCTTGTATTCCTCTCCTTTCTTTCTGCTAAATGGCTTCCATTTTGGTGGTAAAGGAGTGGGTTTTGGCTTTCTACTGGCTGCGATCTTCGGAACTGGATCCCTTGCAGTTCAAAAAAGAACTGCATGAGGTACAGTTGATGATCCCACAGTTGACATTAATTAAATTATGTTTGCCTTAAGTGTTTTATCTCCAAAAAAATTATATTTAACGGCTGAGAAAAACCTGCAGAGCATCCTAATCCGCAATCTTCTTTTGTAGACGCCCAAGCAGCAGGGTTTGAACCAAACATATGTTGGGCTAGCAGGCTCTTGTTTCTTCCTGAACTGAAATTGAAAATTCCTTCATCATATCATGGGCTTCCATATGGACTTGTCTAGTAATAAACCCAGCTCACTACATATACTCAAGTTTGCATGCCTTTTGGTCTATTTCAAGCCCTTTCAGGAGTAGCTACTAGAAACATTAACTAATTAATTAACACATTTGTGTACTAAATATGATGGAGTTTTCTTCATTATGAAAGTGACACAAAAATGTATGGGGCTCCAGTAGAGGGATTGCTAAGCAACAATGACACTTTCCTTTAGCATGCATGTCAGTTTAATGTTAATCCAGAATGCAGGGACCAAGAATTTTCCCTAGTGGAATATCAACAATTAATAGAAGCTCGCAGTTTTGCTGTTCAGACGATTATACTTCGGTGAATCAAATGGTAAAACATACTACTCCAACTGATGAACTTGAGGGTCATGTCATCAGTGAATCCCAAGAATTATACAATTATCTTATCACAATTTCAGGTTCCAATCATGGCCGTACTTAAATAGTATATAGTCCTAAACCTGTTCCACCAGATCCCGATGTTGCCTATTTGCTTTTATCTGCTTTAATGGCCCATTAAAAAGTTAAAGCGTTAAATCCATGTGCCATGAAAAAAGTTTGTAAATCAGTACCCTTTTCCCCCTCCCATGAAAGATTGTAAAGTAACAAAGGCAATTTGGAAAATATTCTTCAATCAAATAAAGGAAAACAGTTGGACAGAATGTTTTTTTGGAGGGTAATGTGCCAGGACAAAGTGCATCGATCGCTTTGCTTTATTTTATTGTGATTTGTTCCAAGATCAGTGGGGGCCTGGTACGCTGGCCAGTACTAGTAGCTGAGTATCAAGCACTATTGCTTCTCTGTTCGAAGGGGCATAAGGTGTCTGCCGCGCCTTTGCACAATTCTATGACATCATGTGAAAGCTTGGATGTGAGTGCATAAGTTGGTTCCTTGATCCTGCAACAAGAATGCAATGACAAGAGAGAATTAAAGCTAAGAATCAAGGCTTTTAAGATTCCTTCCAAGGGTAAAAAAATATATGCGAGGAAAGAGAAAAGACTGAGAAGAAGCTGATTATGATTTAGTTGAAGGAATACAAGAGATGCTCATTGATTTTGAAAAGAATGTTGAATAGGATTATGCCACTTTTGGCGCACAAAATTAAAAGAAAGGCAAATTGAGAATGTGCTGTGCCACCTACGGATGATATTGAACAATAGGTGAATAACTCATCATGCAGTAGTGCTTAAAGGTGAAAAATAAGATGTTTATGTCAGTTCAACACATGGTGAAGTATAAAAGATTTCAATCTTTCATTCACTGTACTTTTTAAAGTTGCCTTTTGGATTTTATATATCTAATTTTATCTTGACTGGTTCAAAAGACTTCTGTAGTGTCGTTGTCTTTTTTCTTAAATCCTTTTAATCTTTCTGTTGTCAATTTGAGTTTAGTCTATGAATCCACCTTTGAGTGTACTTGGTCAGAAAGTTTAAAAAATAAAAAAATGAGAGAAAATAAAATAGGAATATAAGATTTTGATTTTTGTTCTTTAATAGTTGGCAAATAGGTTGAATAATATAATTAACTTCATCTCTTGTTTTTAATCAGAACTTCATCGCATTTTTACTTACTTTATTTTTTTCTGTATTGAATAAGTATAAAACGATTTGTATCCTATGTTTTTAAATGATTTACTTTCACGTTCCCCATGTAGTTGTGTCATGTAGACTTAATCTGAAGGTTGAAAGGCTCTGGCGGAAGTTAGTTGAGACTGGAGTTAAAATCATGGACTGTCACAAATTTTCGGTTGCATTCTCCAATTTGGGGTTCTTGAAGAATAAACATCTATGAAAATCCAAGTAAAGGACAGAAAAGGTTAAATATTTAACCTCCCATTTATTCCTTTTCTGTTTTCATTTCAACTCCCAAGTCAGTCCTAAAAAGAAAGGGGGAAAAAAATGAAATACACATTGTGGTTGCTGAACTAGGTTGCACTCTAGAAGGTCAATGAGATTGTGCATGGTTTCATTTGAATGAGGGACAGTGGAATACGCTTTGATTGATTGAATCTTGTGGTGTACAATGTGCTATGAAATCCCATTTGGATGAGTTTTTGCAATATGACAAAATGTGGCATATGATTATGAGGAATCGCAATCTTGTTGCCCTATAAATGGAAGCAAAATTCAGTTTCTATTGCGAATCCTTCATTGCTTACTAGTGTTGAAGACAGGGTCATTGTATCTACAGTACACGACTATGCCCCAACTGCCTATGTCGTGCAAGGGACACTCCAATTTTGCAGCATGACCTAATTATATTGAGGATTGCATTATACTGCTTGGTGACAATGCAAATTATAGAATATATGGAAGCTGTCATAGAATTGTTCTACTCGATTCCCTGCAATTGGAACAAGAAAAGCATACTAGATTGACAATTTATGTAGTCTAAATTTAAAAAAAAAAATGGGTAAGGAATTTTTAGACTATACCAAAAGTTCTTTTCCTAAATAAATTCATACATAGATTAATAATTGTATTTGACGTAAATAAATTCATATAAAAAGTTTTTGGATTGAGCTAATTCTCCTTAAACTCACCCTAACAAACATTTGTCTTGGTGTAACGAATTAATAAGAATTCAACATTTTACACCCTCTCAAAAAATTAAAACTTGAGATAATAAGGTAAAAATTAAGAAAGTGTTTTGTTCTAAAAATTTTCTTTGCAAAATCTTAAAAACAAGAAACAGAATAAAAATAATATGATATTTTTATAATTATTAATAAAAATATATTAACTTAAAATAAAAATAAAAAACAAACCAAGCACACTTTAATTTCTTGTATCATGTGAAGCATTCGTTGATTGGTTATTGCAATTTACTAGGAAGTAATAATTTCACAAGCCTCCTAAACAATGTATACACACTTTAAATTAAACAAATAAATGGATCCCCTTTTCATTATTTATAAGAAGAAAGAAAGAAAGAAAACCAAAAAATCAACTCTCAATATTGAGCATTCTAATCTGATAACCACAATCGATGATCTTAAGAAGGGAAAAATTCTTGTATACTCCTAATTCATTTTGGAGCTTTTTGGTCATTGATTTTGAAGAAAAAGTAAAAAAAAAAAGTAAAAAAGAAAATAAATGGTTAAGATACTCTATTGAAGAGGAATTCTTCCTCTAAAAGTAATGTAGAAGTTCTCCTTAAGAAGGAGATCCTAGCTCGATAAAGTGACAGCATTAGCATGTGCCATTTGTCAACTGATTGAAGAAAAGTAAGAAATGAGGCAATGATTAGTTGGCTAATACCCAAGTGGACCGAACCAGAAAAGAGGTTGGATGAGAGCACGGACAACCCACAAACATAGATTTACAAGTAACAAAACTAACAAATTATTTATAGAACCTGAAATATAATGAAACTTAATACAAGCATAAGTCAAATATCATAATGTGGGGACGTATTTCTTTGTTTCTTCTTTTTGGATAAAATTTCAATCGATTGATTGTACTAACATAACTAATTAAATAGTGGTTTTAATAATAATAATAAGACAAAATTTGCATGAATTGCACATAGAATGACTAGTAGTTAATAATAGTACTATGATTTTTAGAATCGGGGCTAACCAACCGATCTGATTGAAAAAATCGAGAATCAGTCCTTTAATCGATTTAATTAATTCTTAAAAATATGATTTTCAAAAATTAGAAATCATTGTTAAATTAGTCATTGTTCATAATGTTGAATCGGTCTTTTAAAAAAATATTTTTTATAAATTTAATTTTTTTAAAGTATTTAAATTTTTAAAAAATATTAATTATTTAGTTTTAATTTATAACAAAAATTTATCATTTAAAATTTTTAATTTATCTAATATAAAACAAATAAAAACTTATAATATAATAAAATTTGACTTCAATTTATAATGAGAATATTTAATTCATATATTTTTACTTATTCAATTTAAAATTAAAATATGTTAGAAAATTATATTAATATTAATATAATATTTTTAATTTAATTTTTATTTACATGATAAATTATTTTAATTATATCAGTGATACATTTTAATATTTTGTGTTATATTATCTATTTAAGTAATAATATATATGTGTGTAATATATATGTATATATATATATAATTTCGATTTAACTCAAGTTTAACTTGGTTAAATCTCAAAATATTGATTTTTTTCTGACCAATTTTAAAAACATTAAATAGTATAATTAACGCCATGTAGAATTTATAAAAAAAAATGAGAGAGAATAAATTCTACATGGCGTTATTCTCTCCCATGGTAGAAATAAGAAATACAATTACGCTTGCGTATGTTTAGGTTATCAAATGAGACAAATACTATGACCTGAACAGAAATATGCTTTTTAGGTAAACTGCCACAATTTGAGCTAACAACCAAGTACTGCCTATCATTAGTCACCGAATTTATGCAATCTTAGTAGTTAAGTATTTTTCTCTTGACAAACTGTAAAATAAAATTCTTGGTGTGGTTGTTTCCTCCCGTTGGAGCATATGCTAGTGTCATAGGCAGCTAGCCATAGCATAATCATGGTACCAACCTTTCCTCTTTTACTTTAACTAATTAATCAAATTTAAAAAAACACAACAAAATATCAATTTACTTGGATCGTGTTTTCACTCTCTGTTCCTCTATCTGTGGGCTTCATATAATAATCAATCTGCCTATCTCTCTAGGCAACATTAGAGCTATCAAAAGAGAGAGAGAGAGAGAGGGAGAGAAGGGGGAAAAAAAAGAAAAAAGAAAATGTAAGTAATGAAAGTATGAGTGAGCAATCACTATGAGTTAGTGCAAGATTGGCCTAATCCAACATAGTGTGCTGGCCTGTAGAATTCAATGGATAATGTAGATGCACAGAGGTTGTATATTAATCAAAGTAGTTATCCATTCGATCACACAAACCCACTTTGTAACAAAGGCAGTGGCTGTGACAACATGAAAGTCAACGACTGGGGCCTGGCTTCAGTTCCGTGTAAGTCAGTCACCGAACGAAGGCTGTTCCCATGGCGCACGATAGCGGCGTGCGTACGGTGAGGGCAGTCAAAGTGAAGCACTAACATGTATTACGCGTGGCGACCTTTACTGGTGTTCATGTCTCATTGGCTGCTTTGCTATTTTTTTCTTAAAAGAAATTCTTAGATATCTTTTGTGTAAGACAAAGTTTTTATATTATATATAGTTAAAAATTTGCCCATTTTTCATTTTATATCAACAATTTACACATACAGATCTAGGCTTTTAGATTTTACTTTCGATTGATTATAAATTGGACAGTTATGCTTTCTATTGGACCTGAAATATTTAATCAATCTCAACTTGATTTCGGTTTTTACAGTACTGAAATCAAGATATATAATTAAATTTTTAAGTAATAAACATTTACTGGATATTGCAGTTTTTATAGCCTTATACGCCTTATACACGCAGCATTCAGCATGCCCGGCCTATTGAATATTGAATATTGAATATTGAATATTGAATATTGAATATCGAGTTGGTGCTGTAAATCTTCATATCTTTTAAGGCCAAAGTTTAATGGCGTGTACCTTATGTATCATCTCAAATTATATACGTTTCACGTGCTGTTTAGGCACATTAATGAATTATATTAGATATGTTCATTTTATTGCCTACACCTCCATGATTGATTTCACTTTGAGACTAATTTAGGCATTTTTTACTCTCAATCCGCCATGACCAACTGCCGTAGAGCTTTTAGGCATCATCAAGCAGTTTTAGACTACCCACCTCAGGTAGAGGCAGTAACATAAAACTTAGACAAATATGATTAGATGATAATTTATAGCAATACTTGATTAAAATTTAATTTTTATGTAATGTTTATACATAATTAAAAAAAATAAATTTTCTGCCAAAAAATAAAAATAAATATTTTATATGCAAATACTTATATTTGTGAATTGTTTAAATTTAAGAGCAGAAAATTAATTTGATCAAAATTTCAAGTTAATATTTTTATTAGAAAAACTTAAATATACTAATGTTGAATACGACTAAACTTGTTTACACGGTTAAGAGAGAGGAAGAGATAATACAAATCTTTCTCCAAAGCAAAGTTAACTGAGCAGTTAGCATTCCACCCAAAAAAAACAGCAGTTAGCTGTTAGCCTATGTTTTGCATATTTGACTTGAGTCTTTGCCTTTTTTTAAAAGATAAAATTTATTTTTTATCTCTTTTTTTAAATTTCGTTTATTCGTTTCCTTTGAAAAAAGGTAGGACTTCTTATGTACCCCCAAAAAAAAAAAGGGGAGGACTTCTTTTTCTCTTTGTTGGCTTCTTCATTCACACTCATTTGAAATATTTCAATTTCCTGACATAAAAAAATATTTACGGACTGCATGTTTTCCCATGTGTTCCTGTCTCATTTGTAATTCGAAAGTCAAAAGTGTTATCAACTTCATTTGAATTTGGAACAAATAATTCTAATGGACTTGTTAATTTATGCTAACTTTTATTGGCCAGTACTTTTCTAAGGATAATGAAACATGCGTGTAATGTGTAGGATTTAACCTGTTCGGAATACTGTTCAAATTAGACTGTTAGCTTGTGAGTTACAAAATAATATGCCATGACATTCAAAAAGCAGTAAAATCCTGCAAAAAAAAAATGTAACAATCCACTGAAGTATCAAATTCTTACAACAATTAAGAAATTAGCTTTTCAGGCACATTAACAAGTTTTACAGAATTACAGTTAATATATTTGGAAAATCAATGTGAATCATCCTCGACTAAAATCAGAACTATTAGAACAAATTCACATAGATTACATAATCCAGTAGTGTTCAAATATTTAAAATTTTCCCTGGGTATCAAATAAAAAAAATCCCTAGGTAAAATTAAAATGTGGCTAAGGCAAATATTTATGCTTAAACAAATATTAGACCCTAAGACCGAAAAAAAAATTAGATCAAATGTTAAAAATATAATAAAAATTATTCACATGTCTTCAACTATAATAGTTTAAAATTTTGAAAAAAATGGTTCATAACATAATATTAGAATATCTATAACTTAATAATTAATTTAGAATTCAATTCTTATCGCATCCATTCTTTTTAATAAAAAAGTTGAAGTTTAGCACAAAGTTAATAAAACTGTATATTATCTACACACTTAATAACTTAAATTTTTGAGAGAAATAGTTTATGACACCCACCCTCAAAATATTAAAACAAACTTAATTATAAAATTAATGATATGAAAATAATTAATTGTAAAATAATTTAGCTTGTTTGTGTGTTCTAAAGTGGAATAACTTTTTAAGATAAATTTTGTGTGTGTATATATAAAATTTTAATATATATTATAATTTTATTAAGTCACACATGATAAAATTAACTTTGATGTAGGGATCTTTTTAGTTTACTAAACAATTGAGCCCCACATGTTTTGTTATTGAGGATTGATTGTCGCACAAATCAATTCTAGGACAGACTCCTTACATACGTGCACTTAATGAATTATCAATCATTTAATTACTTATAGTTAAATTTTTAATTTAGATTACAATTTTATGACTAATTTTAATTTATTATTTATATATAAATTGTTAATTTAAATAACAACGTTATTACTTTTCAATTTATTATATATATATATATATATATATATATGTGTACTAATGTATGTTAGTCTAAGTAAAAAGTTTAAGTTCTTTAAATATGTGATCTTGGGTTTAATCTAAGAATTTATATGCATAGAAATAGCACTATTAAAATGAGTCTTCGCTTAGATATTTGTTAGTACTTTAAAATATTAGTTTCTCATTTATCAAGTGAGAAATACTCTAAAAAACCAATATATATATATATATATATATATATATAAATATAATTTGACAATTAATTGATTACACATCTATAAAGAATTTGTGTAAAATTAATTTGTGCAAATAACAAGAATATTAATCATTGGTGATGTTGAAAAAGGTAGATTTAGCTAGAGCTGTCAAAACAGGTCGAGCTAGCCCTCATTTTCAGGCTAGACCAGGCCAGATCGGGTCATATAATTTTTGGGCTGACATTTTGTCAATCTAACTCATCTCTTTTTAATGTAAATGGGTCGTGTTGGCCCATCTCTATTGCAGGCTGACCCATTTAGGCCGATCAATTTGGACTATTTTTAATTTTAGACTGACATTTGCTAGTCCAACCCGTCTATTTTGTCTGACTATTCGAGTTAGCCCATCAAGTTTGGCCTATTTTGACAGCTCTAGATCTAGCCATCGACCTTTTGTTTGGGTCCTCATTCACTCTGTAATAAGTGAGTATTCCCTTCTCTAATGTGAATTTGAACTCAAATTCGTATGTATCATATTACTAAAGAAAGATCCCAAAACCAAATACATTAAAGAAAAAAACAAAAAGGGCAACAGTAGCAGTATTATTTTTTTAATTTGAACTTTGAATTTAATTAAAATTTCAAATCAGAGTTCAAGAAAAGTGTAATTTTAATTATTTTTTGTACAATGAATAAGAAAGAAAAAGGCTAAAAAATGAGGAACATAAGACGTCTTGGTTCGTCAAACAAGATCGTGCTAATATTTGGAGGAAGGGTGGTGTTTAGCATGCTCACTAAATTTTTTGAAGCATCTATGTTATATGCAATGAAAATCATAAAATTTGTGTAAAAATTGATCAACGATTGATATTATTTATTTGTAACCTTAAGAACAGATAATATTTGTTATAATAGGTAATTACACACTCAGTCCTTGCAAACTTGAATATTACGCTCCATATTTGCTAGCCACCGTGAATGACAGTGGACACTAACACTACTAGTGACCACCCCCTGAACCCAAAACCCCCCCCAAAAACCAGACCCCTCGAGAGTCTAGCTGCCATAGCCTCATCAACCCAGAATAGAACATAACTCACATTGTTCAATTCGAAGGAGGCTCACCAATTTGACATGTTGGTTTGTGTAACACCCTAAATTTCCTATATCTTAAACAATTATTTTAACAGTTAACAGAATTTTACTGTTTCGTAATTTCTGGATACTGTAAAATTATTTTGTTTATTCCATCAGCGTATTTGATCGTTTTGAGTGATTTACTCCGTGTCAGGAAAATAAAAATTTTCGAGCTGGGGAAAATTTTACGTAATTTAATTTTTACCGTTAGGTAATTATTTTACGTAATCTGATTTGATATTTGTGCATTTTTTTAATTTTTGTGATTTTATGGATGATTATGAAATTTTTGACTGTGTGTGGGTCCCGGTGGTCCTAGGTGGGCCCAGGTGACCTTACGTGGGCCCAGGTGGGTCCCGCAAAGTGAAAAAAAATTTTATGCATAGAAAAATTTGTACTGTTTAGACAGAGACAGTGGATCTTACTAAACCTGAATCCGGAAAACAGTTTTAGAAAATTTGTTTTGTACTGTATTTATTTATCGGAAGATAAAAATACAGTAAATATATTCTTTTGTGGGATTTTTAGTAGATAAAAATAGAAATTATATTGCTTAAGTCAACATTGGTGGTTTGGATATCCACTATTGATTCAATTAACGGTTAAGAAATAAATTTAATAAAAAACATAAGATAATCATCATTGACTTAATCAATGGTGTGAGAATAAACTTAATTAAAGTGCCTTCAATATCAATAGTAAATTTAATCAACGGTGTAAAATTAATTATATAAAGTGACCATTTACAAATTGGATTTAGAGTTGATCAAGGGTGGAGATTTGGTCTTAAAAAGTGACAAAAACCATTTATGACCATTGGATGAAGTTAATTAATCAAGGGTGGAGATTTGGTCTTGAAAAGTAGTAAAGACTAATTATGACCCTTGGATTAAAAATAAGAAGGAGTAATCTTGCTTTATTTTGGAGACACATCTAATGGCTAGAATTTAAAGGAGAAGGATCCAATGGCTTAGATTTAGTCTTCTAAAAATCAAAAGTCTACCTAAATCCTAACCATTGAATTAATCAATGGCTAGAAATGCTTCAAATAATAGCCTAATTAACAAGTCAATAAACTAAATTAAATGTTAAATTGTTATAATCTAATTCTTAATTAGATATCCTAATTTTAATTAGAGATTATAATATATGAAATAATATGTCTAATTAATTAGTTATGTAATTAGAAAATTAGTTAAGATTGATTAGGAAACTTAATCTAATGAATTAACTAATCAATTAGTAAGTAATTATGACAACTTTGGAGTGCATGATGAAGGGGGGGACCGTTGGAGAAGCAAGAAAGAAGAAGAGACATGTTGGAGTAGCCTTTTTAGGCCAAAGAAAAAGTTTGAAGACATTAATTAGATGTCTTGACCAATTATTGGTCATTTTCCTAAAGCAAAATTATTTTCTTCTTTCTCTCCATGCAATGCTACGGCTGCCCACTTCAATTCAGCTATTTGATTTCATTTGTATCACATTTTATAACACTTAACTCATTCTCTCTCTTCTCTCTCTTCCAATTTGTCAAGAACACCAAGAACAACACCATTTTCTTTCCTTCCTTGAGCATTCGGTCACCACCCATGGAACCACTTCCAATCTTCCATAATTTTATCTAGTTACATATCTTAAATCCTCTCATCAATTCAAAACACTTTCATGTTGGAGACTTTCTCTAAATCATTCATCTTCATCACTCAACCAAGCCAAGAACACAAAACAACCATTTTCCTTCATTTTCTCACCAAATGGTTCGGCCATGACCACCAAAAGCACCACCCATCACTTTTAATTTCATCCAACCATAGATCTTGAATCTACATGATATTCTAAGCAACTTTCATGTTGGAGACTTTCTCAAAATCATTCATCTTCATGGACTTTCTTCAAGAGCCAAGTTATTGAGTTTTTAAGGTGAAGTGTAAGAAGACTTCAATTCTTATCTCTTTTTCATGATCTAAACCATGTTTGATCCATGGTTCCTCTTAATCAAGCTTAGTATACTAATTTCTATGTATTTGTTTTGAATTTGAGAAGCCCTTGGTGGTGAAGGACTTGGAAAGAGAAGCAAAATCAAGAAGCTTTAAGGATCTTCAAGAGGTAAGAGGGAGATCCATCTCACCAACCAATTATGGTGGTGGGAGATGGTCTTATATTTGATGGATTATGAATTCACGTGAGAATTCCAATCCATGGTCATATAATAATTAATTGTGTGTTTATGAGCTTTGCTTTATTTTCTTGTGCTTTGATTATTTTTATCTATGCTTAATATGCTTTGCATGATTTTATGGCTTTAATAGTATACTTATAATATGCATGATGAGTATATGACATGTTTGTGATATTTATGATGAAATATATATATGTATGTCATGATGTGTGGATGGAAAGAAAATTGATCTTGGTTCCAATGGCCAAGGAAGAGCTACGGTTTTGATGCCATTGATTTGGGTCAATGTTAAAATTTTTCAAGAACGAGGAAATTAAAATTTGATCCCTAGAACAATGAGAATTTCGGCCAAGACATCTCAAAATAGGTGTTTACAAATTAATATGTTTATGAAAGAATAAAATTGGATTGATTTGAGGAGTATGAAAAATGAACTAAAGGTTTGTTTTTTTTTTAAGAAAACATGAACACAAATTTTAGAATAAAATTTTATTGATTTATTTTGTGTAGAAACAAGAATGGAATTTATTTAAGTTAGAAGAAAAATATTTCATGGTTCCAATGGCCATCTATAAGGTTTTGATAATTTAGAAAAATGTTTTGATGTTATGAAATACAAGAATTTTCAAATAATGATTTTTGAAAAGGGAATTAAGTGTTATAAATTAGGTGAAGTGGAATTTTCATAAAAAGAAGATTGAAAGTATTGAACTTCAAATTAATTTAAAAAGAATCAATTTTTAGAAGTGATTTAGAAATATAAAAGAAAATGTTTGTAACTTAAATTTACTCACGAAGAATTTATTTGAGTTTTGGAAAACGTTAGGAAATTTAAAGTTAAGAAACAATAATTAAAACAACTCAATATGATTTTGTAGGACTAGATCAATAAAAAGTGATTTTGAGAAAATATATATTAAGGAAAATATTTTTGACTAAGAATGAAAAAAGATTTGCAAAGAAATTGAAAATGAATTTGAACAAATGAGTTTGGTTTTTATAATCATCGGTACTTCGGTTTTGAAAATAAAATTTTAATGGTTTTGTTTGTGTAAAACCATATCAATTTAGAAGGAAAAATATTTAATGGTTTCAATAGTCATGTCTACGTTTTTGAAAGCTTGTAATGCCTTGATTTTTATGAACAAAGTGATTTTCAAAGTGGAAATGTAACTTGAGTTAATACAAGAATTTAGAAATGGAATTAGATCATTTATCACTTGAGAAATTAAGTTTTTGTAAATGAAAATATTTTTGAACTTCAATTTATTTTGAAGAAGGTTGTGTTTGGAAATGCTTTGAGAAAAATGGAGAATATAATGGTGATTTGAGAATTTACTAAAGTATAACTTATTTTCAAGTTTTGAAAGCGTGTGAAAATTTTAAGATTTGAAACATTGATTTATATCAATGAAAAAGTAATTTTGTGGATTATATTTGAAAAAGAATTTTTTGAGTAAAGAAATGGGGAAAAAGATTTTTTTTGAATAAGAAAATGTGTTAAAAATGATATTGACTTATTTGAAAGTCCAAAATAATGTTTGGAATATTGAGGAATATTTTACATGATTGTAAAATGGTGAAAAATGATTTACGTATCTTAAAAATGATACTTCTACGCAATTTGAAATATGTTAAAATATTTTTACGTGATTTGAATTACGTTTAAATATTTTATGTAAGTTTAAATATTTTACGTGATTTGAAATACAGTTGAAAAATCACTATGTGATTAAATAATGATAGAATATTTTTACGTAATTATGAAAAATGGTAGAAAATTGTTATGAGATTTGGGAAGAGTTTAAATATTTTACACTATTGAAAATATTATTAAAAAATATACGCAATTTTGAAACAGTGGAAAAATATGCGATTTGAGAAACATATATTTTTACGCGATTGAGAAAGACATTGAAAAAATTAATACGTGATTTAAAAGTCAAATGAAGAAATTTGCGGCATTTTGAAAACGTAACAAAAGTGTTCAAGATATTGGGAAAATATATAATGAAACGTTTAATTTTGAAAATGTAATGAAATATTTTGGAATTGTGAAAACATAATGGAAATGTTATGCAATTTTGTGAAAACACGGTGAAAGTGTTTTATAACTATGAAAACATGATAACATGATTTTGTGTTGAAAATATAGTATAATTACTATTGAACTAATGTATGGATACTGTATGAGAAAATGACATATTTTGCCTATGATTGACATTTGGTGCATTATACATGCATTGGAAAGATATGTCTGTGATTGGATTTGGTGCATTATACGTGCATTGAAAAAAATATGCGTTGAAGCGTATGATTATATTGAACAAATGAAATTAGAAAGATTTGGTCCTTTGGGGTTGGACTTGCACTGATATATTCGTGCATTGTATAAAATATAGCTAATAGTTATTATGGCCCTTGTGGTTGAAGAGGGAATGAGAATTGATAGTGAAGTCTATGATGGATCTTGGGGGCGTCAAGGCGCGGCGGTCGACCAGTGGACAGCTAGCGAGTACCCTGTACCACTTGGCGATGCAGTCCGTTGCAACGCATTGACGATACCCGACAAGAACACGATTCTTTTCAACGTGGGAGATTGTCTTTGGGCTAAGGTGACAATTAACTTGAGCATTCTTCTCGAAATTGTGAAAACTCCATGGAGTCGTTTTTGATAAAGCGAGTCTTTGTACATATGCATAAATCGAGCATTTATATCTGTATGATATATTAATTGAGGAATGTTGGCTATGACAATTGTTTTGAGTACTTGGATGATGATTGAACTGATAAATGATTAGATGATGATAGTTGATTAATGCTGATACCATGATTATGGTATGATCTATCTGTATAATATTGCTGTTTGTGTTATCTCTGTGCTGCCATATTGGTATTGGTGCAGGTAATCTCACATCTTTGTTATATTGTTTTGTTGTGTCTGTACTGTTAAAATCAAATAATAGAAAGATCGAGTTGTCTTAGACATAACGGGCGATGGATACTCTGAGATTGGAGATAACAATAAGGAGTGGACATTCAGGACTCGAAGGTGTGCAGTGTTGATAAATGAACAGATGTCTGATGCATCAAGATGGACAGAAAAAAGAATAAGAATGTTAAAGTTTTTCGTTAGTGTTGTACCGTGCTATTAAGTAGGACCCGTCATGGGGTTTGCTACTGTCAAAAAAAAAAAGAAAAAAAATAAGTCTGTTAATTTTATATTTCTCTTTAAATTGTGATATTAATTGGTGTCAATATTGCATAATGAATAGTTGAAATGTGATTTTCAATATTACCTAATATTTTCAGTAAAATTACGTTTCAGTAAAGAAGAAATTTTGAAACCCATCTTTTATAACTCAAACTTTGTGCGAACTTATTTTCAGATTATGAGTCGGAAGTCAGAAATGTGATGCCCTAGTTAGGGTGTTACATTAGTTGGTGTCAGAGCTAGGGTGTTACATTAGTTGGTATCAGAGCTAGGGTGTTACAGTTTGGGTATGGAGAGGTTCCAATTGGAGCGGATCTCGCTGGTGGAGTCATCGTGGTGGATGATCTCGCCGTCATCACGAATCTCACCTATGGTGGCATTCTCTCTCACCTAAGATCCATTGCAATGTTTGTTGCGTATTAAGTTGCAGAGCTTCCATGACTTATTGTTATCGTTTTCTTTGACTATGTGTTTCTGACGTTGGCCTCCAGTTTGCAATGGCCTCTAATTCACATGTTTCACTAGCTCTCTTTTCCAGCTGATACTAAATCTGTCGTCCAATACAGAAAGAGCGAGACCAAGTCAAAGAACCCAACTAGTTTGAGACAAAAAGTTAGAGAGAGAAAGTTCAAAGATAAGTGAAGGACTATTCAGCAAAATAAAATAACTAAAAGTTTTAAAAATAAACAAAACACCTTACAATTTAAAAAAAATAAAATTAAGGTCAACACAATATTACCTTTAATAACAAGTATTTTTCTAAGAGTATCCATGCTCAAAAACATTTTGTAAGCATGTAAAATAGAACCTAGAGGAAGATGCTCTGATATACTCATGACCAGATAAGCAAGAACCCATCTTTGCTAGTCTAATTTGACAACTCAAAAACTCTCTTCTTCCAAAACTCTAAAACAAGAGTGCTCTTATACTTACTAGTTATTACCTTTGGGAATGGCTCCTATCAAGGAATTTTTTTTTTAACAACAAGATATCTTCTTTAATCTTAAGTTAAATGGCCAAGGTAGAAGTGAAGCTAAACATGTTTTAAGAGTGCTTTGAAATAATTACTATTCAGAATATGGTAGCCACAAAAAAAAAACATGTATTTTCATTTTAGCCCAAATTCTTAATGACATAATCACTTTTCATACTTTTTAGTTATAATTTTTATTTTGAAAGACTGATTGTTAATTGAGAAGTGATCAAGACCTTTCATAATCCAAATCATCCAGCAAATTACTTTGGTTTGTTAATTGAGAACTGCCTTTCCCTATCCACACAATTTAGATTTTTTTTATTGTTTCTCGTGTCAAAAGATATGGAACATAAAAACATGTTGCTCATGAACTAGTACAAATAGCTCTTATCACACTCCAAATGTTGTGTGGATGGAAAGTGTTCCTAGTGCTATTTGTAATTTAGCTTATTTTGATCTTTTGAACATAGTTGTATACCAAAGGTTGATCAATTATAAGGTTAGGTTATCAAGTTAACAGTTCGACTAAGAGTCAAATGATTGAATTGAAAAACTCAGATAAAAAAATATTTTTTTAAAGTATTATATGAATAATTATTTGATATAAAATATATTTTATTAAAAAATATTAAACAAAAAATATTGTATGAAAAAAAAATTCTAAATGAGTGGTGATAATATCCTACTGATTACATAATAATTTAAGAAATTGCTCATGAACTAGCACAAATATCCCTTACCACACTCCAAATGCTGTATGGATGGAAAGTGTTCCTAGTGCCATTTGTAATTTGGTTTATTTGGACCTTTTGAAAATAGTTGTATAATCCGGACTGAATGTTGATCGATTATAAAGTCGGGTTATCAAGTCAAAAGTTTGACCGATAGTCAAATGATCGAATTGAAAAACTTGGATAAAAAATATTTTTTAAAATATTATATGAATAATTACTTGATATAAAATATACTATATTAAAAAATATTAAACAAAAAATATTGTATGAAAAAAAACAACTCTCAAACAAGCAATGATAATAACTTATTAATCACATAATAAATTAAGAAATTGATAATAATATTAAACAAAAATATATGATCTAATGATAAAATATATTTTATAATAAAGGCCTTCAAGTATAGTGTTTAAATTTTAAAAATTAAATTTTTGTTAAGTTTCAATAAAAAAAAAGGTCAATCTAGTCTGGTGAATCACTAGGTCAATTCGAGTTTGACTAGATTAATGAGAAAACTGATTCAACAAGTTAACCAAATCAACTTGAAATCTGAATTATGAGTTTTTTGAGTTGATCGATCAGTTCAGTTCGATCCGTATAACTATATTTTTTGGCATGCTTAATAAATTGTTCCATTCAGTTCGATCCGTATAACTATATTTTTTGGCATGCTTAATAAATTGTTCCATGTCCTCCCAATTAAAAAAAGTTTGATTGTTAAGAAAGTAATTTAAAAACTATAATACCAAAATAAAATACAATAAACAAAGAAAGGCCTGACATAAGTAGTTTTTTTTAATGTTAATTACACAAGGGAAAAATCACATAAACCCTTCACAGTATGCACGTGGCCAACATCACAGACAGAAAAAAATGAAGAGACAAAGAAAGAGAAAGAAAAATTAATGTTTGAAATGAAAAGTCTCTTAAACTTGTGAAAGAAAAAGTTTGTGAGAATAAAATAACATTGCTTTTTTTTTTTTCTTGTTACATAAGTTTAGATAAAGGTAAAATTTCTATTTTAAGGTTATAACTCAATGCTTTTCTACTAAGAGGAGTGTTAATAATATATTACTTATTATTTTTTAATATTTTTTATTGAATCACGTTATATATTAAAATACATATTTAAATTTAATTACATATTAATTAAATTAATTAAATATTAATCAAATTAATTATATGTTAATTGAAGTTGAATATATATTTTAGTATATAATGTAACTTAATTAAAAGAAATGTATTAAAAGAAATGTGATAGAGAGTGTATTTTTTTAATATTTTCTTTTTTATTATGTGTATTTGTCAAGTAGAAGAAAATCGAATCTCTTAAACATGTGATATTAATTTGATATCTAGATTTATGTGTATAAAAATAATAATATTAAAAAAAAGTCTTCACTTAAACATTTAATCATACATTAAAAAATTAATTTTTCATATATCAAATAAATAAATACTTTTAAAAAAAACTAAATGCTTATCTAAAGAAATATTTCAAACAATCGATAATCATTTTTAAGATGTTAAATTGTCTCGATAAGCATGTTTACCATGTTATCTTGATAAACGCATTTGTCGTGTTTTGATATGTAAAATCAAATTCAACTATCGGTTGTAGGTGCTTGAGTGCAGTAACGCTCGAACGCCTCAAACTGTAGGGTGTCCTACATTTCATGGTTGAAGCATTAAAGTTTGCCTGCAATAATGCTTAAATGCCCAAAAAACTGCAGGATGCGTTACATTTTGTGGTTAAGTGCCTCATATTTAAAACTTTTATTGGCCAACAAATGTTGACTTATCAATTGACTTTTGTTCTTAATAATTATATGTCAAATATTATTGATAAAGTCTATAATGTTATTGTAAATTCGAATTAATATTAGTGATTTGTCTTAAGTTTTTCGAAGAGAAAGAATCTCTCAATAACATAAAATTTTAATTTAAAATTTTATATTAAAAAGAAATCACTTCAAACTTTTTGTGGTTAAAAAAAAAAACTAAAGTAGAATTTAGTAATTTAAAAAAAATGATACAACAACAATAACTAAATTTTTTTTACTAGGTGAAGTCTATTACATGGATCAAACGATATCATTGTGATCTATCATAAACTAAGTTTTTAAAAAAATATCATATAAATCTAAATCTTTTTTAATTGTTTTACCTATAATCTTTCTTGGTCTCCCTTTACCTCTAGTTATTGGGCTATCATTTACCTGATTTACTCTTCTTACAGAGGCTTCTAAGAGTCTTCTCTTTACATGTCCAAATCACCTAAGGTAAAATTCTCTCATCTTTTCTACAATAAGTGATGTCCCTACTTTATCTCTAATGCATTCATTCTTAATCATATCTTGTCTTGTATAGTCATATATCCAATACAACATCCTCATCTCAGCGACACTGATCTTATACTCTTGCTAACTTTTTACCACCCAACATTCAGTACTATACAACATCGCAGGTCTTATAATTGTGTGCTAAAATTTATTCTTAAGCTTGAGAGACATTTTTTTATCACAAATAATTCCTAAAGCACTCCTCCGTTTCTTCCATATTGCTTGAATCCTATAGTTTACATCTCCCTCTATCTCTCCGTCATTTTGTATGATAAATTCAAAATACTTAAACCGTGTGACTTATGGTATGGTATGATAATTAATTTTCACTGCTAAGTTAGTATTAGCACGCGTCTTACTGAACTTACATTTCATATACTTCGTCTTACTCCTGCTTAGACGGAAGTCATGTTCTTCCAAAGCTCGTCTCCATAACTCTAGCTTCCCATTTGTTTCCTCTCTCGACTCTCCAACTAAGACTATATTATTTGTAAAAAAGTATACATTGTGACATCGGCTATTGGATATGTATAGTAAGCATATCCTAGACCAAGGTAAAAAGATAAGGACTCAAAGTTGACCCTTGGTGTAGTCTTATAGTTATAGGAAAATCTTCTGTGACCCCACCCTGTATTCTCACACTAGTTTTAGCTCCATCGTATATATCTTGGATTGCTCAAATATAAGCGATACGAACTCATTTCTTATCCAGAACTTTCCACAAGACCTCTCTTAGTACCTTATCGTAGCCTTTTTTTCCAGATCAATGAAAATCATGTATAGGTCTTTTTACTTCTTCTGATACCTCTTCATCAATCTTCGTAGAAAATATATTGCTTCCATGGTTGACTTCTCAGGTATAAAACTAAATTGATTATTTGAAATATGAGTTTCTTGTCTTAATTTCCGTTCAATTACTCTTTCTCATAACTTCATGGTATGACTCATGAGCTTAATTCCTCTATAATTTGCACAACTTTGCATATTTCTTTTGTTCTTATAAGTAGGGATTAAATTATTTTTATTCCATTCATTTGGTATTTTCTTATACCTCATTATCTCGTTAAATAATTTTGTGAGCCAATTTATACTTTTTTCTCCTAGATACTTTCATGCCTCAATAAATATATTATAAATCAATAGGTATATTATTTAGAAAAATATTGATGAATAGGATAAAATTAAGTTTAACATATAAGACTCATTAAATTTTCAAAACTATTGTGCAATTAATACATAAAAATTAATTATACTTTTTTTTATTTCATTGAGTATATTTTATTTGATAGATAAGAGATTAATTTATTAAGATAAGATCAAATAATTAAGTAGAAATTCCTCTCAACGATATTATTTAATCATTATACTTTATAATACTCAAACAAAATTCTTTTGTATTTAAGCCAACTTCAAACAAAAGCATACTTCACAAAATTTTGAAAGTAAATCATACCACGGTTTACAGTTAGGTTTGATTTCAAACTATGAATCAATAGCGTTTCATTATCTATAATTAACATATGCAAAATATATTTATTCAAAATCAGCAATAAAGCAAATTATAAGTATTATAAAAATAATCATACATAACCTATTCTTAAACTCTAGCTTAATCCGATAATCCAACAATAAAATAACATAGGAACACTCAGCATACTTTAACCATAATATAGCCTAACCATAATTTAATTACATTTAAGTATTTAAGCAATTTACTCAATCTGTGTGATTATAATAATTTTTGAACACGAAAAACACGCAGCCAATAAGGTAAGTCCAAAACTTTGAAACTGAAACACGGTGAGAAATTGAATTGAATAAGTGGAAGTAGTAAAAGTGAAGCTGAATTGGGTAGGTCTAAGAAAAGATTAATTAAAGCTGAAATAAGGGGAGAAAAAGAATAACAAAGGTCTTCGGGTGGGACCCTCCTTCAAATCTGTGACAGAGACAGCAGTTTCATTTCTCAGCTCCGTTGCCTCTTCCTTTGTGCCTTCGCTTATTTAAACAAATTCTTCTTTCTCTTCTTTCTCTCTAGAACTATACAAATATAATATGTATATATTTTTTTTGTTCTTGCTGCTTAGGACTTTAATATATACTCTAAAGTTGGAAGCTTTGTATTCTTATGTATGATGGTTGGGTGAATTCTCAAGCGAAGCAAAGTGCTCTCTTTCACACCTTTCAATCTCAAAACCATGGAAGAAGAATCTAGGGTTTGACAGCACCAAGTCCATCAAGGTCTGTGCTTTGGTGCTTTCTTTTGTTTTGTTTTGCTTTGTTTTTTTTTTTTGTCACTGGAAAATTGGGTCGATTTTTCTAAAGCCAGATATGTTGCAATCTCTCACTCCCAGTTGGTTCTGATCGCCGGGTCTTCTTTGTTTTAAAAAATTAACCCTTTTTTCATGAACTTAAATTTTGAAACTAAACCGAAAATCCTATTTTTGTGGCTCCTTGTCTGGTGAAAATGGGATTTTTTCTATCTGGGTCTGTTTATTTGCCACATATGGCTGAATGTCTGATATATTTGTAGATAAATGGGATGTTTTTTTAGTATTCTGGTGTGCTTTGCTTAGTTCTGCCCCTCTGATTTGGGGAATTAAGTGTTATCCTTTTTTTTTTCCTCTCCTCCAACTTTTAGATAGATAGAGGCTAAAAATATGGAGGAGGTTGAACTAGCTAACAGAGCAGCTGTTGAAAGCTGTCATAGAGTTCTAAGTATGTTGTCTCAGCCCCGGGATCAGGTTCAGCATAGGAATTTAATGGTGGAAACTGGGGAAGCTGTGGTGAGGTTCAAGAAAGTTGTTTCCTTGCTCCATAATGGTTTGGGTCATGCAAGATTCAGGAAACTTAAAAAACTTCAAGTTCCCTTTTCCCAAAGTATCCTCTTAGACAACCCAAATTGCAAAACCAACAACCTTCACTCTAAAAATCTGCAGTTTCCCCAAACCACCTTTCCTGACAATTCAATTCAGGAATTGAGCTCAACCGTCAGAAATTCACTCTCTTTGGGAAACCCATCTTTGGAATTGAGCTCCAGTGGGAAAACTCCTCTTCACCTTACCCAGCAAGCTTCATCAACGCACTATAACTTCCTTCAGCAGCAGCAGCAGCAACAGCAACAACAAAGGTTGTTGCTGCAGCAGCAACAAATGAAACATCAAGCAGAAATGATGTTCCGGAGGAACAATAATAGTGGCATAAACCTGAATTTTGACGGCACTAGCTGCACACCAACAATGTCATCTACCAGGTCTTTCATTTCTTCCTTGAGCATAGATGGGAGCGTAGCTAACTTGGATGGAAGTGCCTTCCATTTAATAGGAGCTCCACACTCTTCTGATCAGAATTCACAACAGCATAAGAGAAAATGTTCTGCCAGAGGTGATGAGGGCAGTGTGAAATGTGGGAGCAGTTCTAGATGTCATTGCTCAAAGAAGAGGTAAGATTCGCTTTCCTCAGTGAATTTTGATTCCTCTTTCTTCTAGGTTCTGGTATTATGATCACTACATTAATCATTAACGTCTGTTACTTTAAAGATTTAGAATTCCTTCTAATATGTCATTAATAATTCTATGCGTTCTCCACAGGAAACATAGAGTGAAGAGATCAATTAAGGTGCCTGCTATCAGCAACAAACTTGCAGATATCCCTTCTGATGATTATTCATGGAGGAAGTATGGGCAGAAGCCTATCAAGGGCTCTCCTCACCCTAGGTATGTTCAAGTTCTGCTTTAGGAGATTTGACTGATTCAAGTGGCACATGAGTATGATTGTGCTGTAATAATTTTGTAAGGTTTCTGAACTATTTGGTTATTTCTGACTATTATGCTGTTTGGCGTGCATTTATGACTTTATCCTTTTCTTTTCAGCAGTAAAAGTAAGTGCACATGATGTACTAGCCTTTAGGGGTTTTTTTGGGGTGTGAATATGGGGTGGTAGTGGTGCTTCACTTGGAGTTGCTAGTGTATTCCTCTGTGTTTGTAATTTGTTCTTAGGAGGTATTCGGGTTGATGAGAATTGAGAACATTATATGGAATTTTCTTATGTAATGTCCACTAGTATCTCTTCATCTTTTAGTACAAATCTTGTATCCACAGTTCTATCTAGTGCCTTGCTGTAGATAAACTACAAAACTTTTTTTATGGCTATTCTGTGACCTGTTTGAGAAATTAATCTGGCATTTTAGTAGTGTCAGCATAAACTCCTTACAGTAGGTAACTGTAAGATTCATGCTCTATTATTTGCACATCATCGCCACTCAGATGAAAGGTGAAGGTGAACTACAAGTTTTATGTTTGAGGAAACTGACTGTAGTTCCTTTTTTTTGCAGGGGATATTATAAGTGCAGCAGCATGAGAGGCTGCCCTGCTAGAAAGCATGTTGAGAGGTGCTTGGAAGAGCCTACCATGCTAATTGTTACCTATGAAGGCGAGCATAACCACCCTAAGTTACCAGCACAATCTGCAAATGCATGAACTACATGGAGAGCTTAACCAAGATCAAGCCCATCATTCAATTTGTCAAAACCTCTGTGATTGGCTTGAGATGCTGCTGTACATATTTTAAGTGGTGCAAGCAGGGACATTCTTGGCACAGATTTTGGCTTTTGGATAGTTTGGCTAACGAGCCGTTTATTTAGAGAGTGGGGATGAAGATCAGTGATAAAATGAAGAAGTCTGTAAAATTGGGTAGTTTCAATTCGTAAGAACTATTTCGTCTTTCTTAAGCTTGTTATAAACATTTCAGGGTTTTCTAAATGAATGGAATGCCTTTGAAAAATTTTAAGTTCTTGCAATTGAGTTCTCCCAGTTGAGGTTCTAGTAATTTCAGAGTAATTCTTAGTTAAGCATCATTTATTATAAAGTATTAAAATTATTATTTGACATATATAAGATATCTATGATAGAATTGTATATGTTTTTAAAAATACTTTTATATATGTTAAATAATGAATACTTAAAAAATGGTGTAGTAGACCGTGCATATCTAGAAATTTTTCAAGCATAAAATGGTTTTCTTTGGATGCCATAACAGCTTAGGCTAAATTAAGAAAAAATATGGCGCCTACTAGTGACAATTGAGTGCCAACAAATTTGATAACCACCGTTATTACGTTTGATCTACTTGGTAAGTTGAAGCTGATTTTGGACCCATCAAGTCTCAGATTGAGCAGCTCCTTGTCCTCGATTGATAAATGTAATAATTAAAGTTGGACTTTGGAACAGGATGAGCTAAATGCCACAACCTTTCTTGATTTGCATTAGCTACGTGCAAAGCTTCATTCAATTAGTTGTTTTGTGGTTTGTGGAAGTTTCTCAACAGAGCATGTGAGTTGCAAGGGGACCAATATGGGCATTCATGCTCGATCATATTTTTCCTGGGTCCAATACCAACTGTTATCAATATTATTAGAGAATAAATTCTATCTTTTTGACTCCTTTACCGGCAAACCATCGGCCTTTTTATGATCAATTACTGCGTTCAACGATTATTATTTTTTAATTGAGGGAGGGGGAATATACTTGGGTTTGTGGCTGCATTTAGCATTTTAAGATTAGGATGAAGAAAGTATCAAATAGTAAAGCCTATTATAATGACTGCAAGGATCTACGGTTGGAAAAGGAAGGATGTGAATTGAATTTTATGCTGATATGCTAAAAACTTGAGATATATTCTATAAAAGACTCACTCGTGATAGTTGTAATAATTATCCACTAATCTTCAACCAGCATACGCATAGTGCAGGGGCTATGCCGACCAGTCCAATTTTGGAATTGATATAGGAAGAAAAATAAAAGACATGTCCATAATGGTTTAGTTCTAACCTAGGATCAATGAGGGTAGACTTTTGATCAACAGATTCATGATGATTTCGGCAAAGTTTCAATCCTTTGATAGAACAAATACTATGAACTCTCACATGGATCAACTGTCATTGTCAGTGGTAGACTAAGGGAGAAGACTCAATCGGTCAAATCAGGAACCACCACAAAACACTGGCATTAAGGCTTTCATTACACGATGACGCAAGAGAAAACCAATTAGTGCTAGTTTCTTGGCAACTTGGCTTTCTTAATCTTTTAGTGCGAATAAGACTATTTGTTTTTAACCCTTGCTTACTTCAAAATATTAAAATTCTGGTTACTTGTGTTTTTATTGCAATTAATTGGGTTGAGCCCATTGGGCTTAAGCTTAACTCTTCTATCTTACAATCTTCACTGGTGTATACTTCAAGGCCTTGTGCCCATTGTCCACAAACCCAGGTCCTGAAGCCGTAAGCAACATCTTCATCATTATTATTGTGATTTAAGTAAGCAACATTAGTTCGTGACAACTTGAAAGTTGAAACTTGAGCTATGTATTTTTTGCTATAAATGTTGGTAATCGACTAACCTTATTTTCCTACTTGAGTTTGTAGATTTTCCTTCCGTCTTTTCAAATTTAATTTAGCCATCATCACTTGCTCTAGAATCCAGTTAAGAGCTTTTGTCTTATATCGGCCTCACCCGTAATCCTAAATATCTGAGCTATTGGCAAAATCAGTGAGTCTGTGACGAAGCAGAGGAGGTTGGTAATCCTGTGTTTGTATCAAATGTTTTCACATTATCTACCAATCACAATGCCGTTTGGTTCGGTTCCTGGGAAAGAAAGTGAAGGAAATTTGAATGTGAGACAAGGGACCTTCACCATGGCATGGCTGCACTGCAACTTGAGAAGCTAAGCACAGACACCACCACTGGAACTACCACATGTGACGGCGATGGCTAGGGCTTTTTCGAGTGTCACGGCGACGTTTTATCTGAATACCGGGTCTATAATATTGGATATTGTGCTCGGGTTTGGACTGATATGTGATACCCCAATCCATCCTCACTAATCAGTAGTCACTAGTCACGAGTATGTTATCTTTGGTGATTTTTCAAGTTTTTATTGAATAATTTCGTAATAAATGTTAAAATATTTATTAAATTTAATCAATTGTTAATAAAATGTTTTACTATTCACCCAATCATCTTGGGAACCATATATTGAAAAACAAAAATATTGGCACCAAAGTAATGTCCAAAAAACACAAGTGCAATCTTGGTTACTTGGCAGTTGGCACTAAGGGGATGTTTATGGAACTAATTTAACTTGGCTCGATCCAAATTTTATTTTTTGATCAGGTTATCTTTTTAGACTCAGATTTAGTCTGGTTACAATTTAATTAATCACTGAGATGATCTAATAAACAGTTATAAAAATTATAAAAATATAAAATTTAAATTTAAATATATTTTATAATATATATTTTAAAATAAATTATATTAATAAAAATATATTACTTGCAAAGAATATTAATTTCAATTAAGAAATTTTATTATTTATTAATAATTGTTAAAAAAGTTAGAAGTTTTAAAATATTGTATTCCAACATGAAATGTGACTCAAACACAATTTAAAAATACATTAAATTTAATTTCTAGAGCATGAAAAACTGTTACGGGTCTTGAACACCCAAAAAGCTATGTCGATATTTTGTGGTGCATGTAAAGAATAAGAGGGTTTTTTTTTTGGTGAAAGAATAAGAGGCTTTTTTTTCCTTTGCTAATAATAATAAACGCTTATGATGGCAAAAATGCTTACAATATTTTCAACCATTATAAGGTTAATATTTACAATTCATTTATAAATTTTTTGAGTTAAAGATCCACCCCCCTCCCCCCTAAAATTTTGCCAAGTACACCATGACTTTGATTAGATATCTCACAAGCCAAATCAACCTCAAATTAATGTAGACTAGATTTATCATCTTGTGCGAAGCAAGATGTTACTGTTTGAAATACGAATAATACTAGAAAATAATATTAGTTTTAATAATAAATGACATAAAAGGAAATTGCTTCAAACAAAATCTAAAAGGATTTTCTTTTGGTTTATGACTAAAATAAGTAAAAGAATTGTAAACAATGGAAATATGGAGAAAAGGAAAGAAAATAATAATAAAAAAATTGAGCTGAGAAAAGAAAAGAAAAGTTGACGCTGCTAAAAAAACATTAATTGGCTTCACATGAATATGTTAAAAAATGAGTGACGAAAACTTGAAAAAATAAATCAGATTAATAAACGTGAAAATAAAGTCATTTGAAACAAGCGAGAATATCCCCCTTCAAAAAAAAAAAGAGAAAATATAAATAAAAAATCTAAAGAATATATACTAATAAGTGAAATTAAATGAAAAAATATAAATCACTGGAAAAACCAAAATATTTTGATAAGCATGAGTTGGTATTAATGTTATATACTTCATTATTTTGGTTGTGTGGGCTTTTGTGAATTACATATTGATATTTTCATAATGCTATATCGAATAAGTAAAAAATATTAAAAAGATATGTGAAATTAAAAGAAATAATATAAATCACTGAAAAAAGGAAATATTTGGATACGCATGAGTTGGTATTAATGTTGCAACTTTATTATTTCGGTTGCGTGAACTTTTGTGAATTATTATTACATATTAGTAAGTAGTTCGTGTAATGTACGATTTCTTTAAATAAATTTTAATATCTTTCAAAATATATTTTATTGAAAGCTTTGATGTGTATATACTTAGTTTTCAGTATATATATATATATATAAAATAAACCAGAGGGCAACTAGCTCAAGAAAACAAAGACATTACATTATGAGGGAAAGAAACAGCATTTGCATCCGCAAGCAAATCAACTGAAAGAGAAGAAGGCATAACCTCAAAAAGATGAAATCCCAAGCTAAGGGAGTGATCATGCTTAGCAAGTAAGTCTGCACAACTATTACCTTCTCTGTAGGTGTGCTCAAGCCTGATATGTAAATCATGTCTTAGAAACTGTGTAATTCTAGACACAACAACTGCGTAAGGGTGCCACGGAGGGAGATTCGAGTTGATAAGACCCAAAGCACAAAGAGAATCTGTTTCAATGATTAATCTCAAAATACCCATTTGAAAAGCCAAAGACAAGCCAGAAAGAATACCATTTAACTCCGTCCGAGTGATGATGGCATACCCGAGATTCTAAGTAAAGCCAAAAAGAAAGCCCCCAACCTCGTTTCTAGCAAGGCCACCACAAGCAGCGTTCTTTAGATTAGCCATGTAGGATCCATCAACATTTACTTTCACCCAACCGGCTTCAGGAGGCCTCCAACCCACCAAGAGACGTTGTGCGGGAATCCTAGTCACACAGGTATTCTTAACAGAAAGAGCACATTGATACTTTGAGGAAAGAGCACAGATCCTAAGAATCCAAGTGGAATAAGCATCCATAGGACCATTAAAGAGAGCTCTGTTTCTTTGGCCCCAAAAGAAATGGCATGCCGTGGCAAACAATAAAGCCCAATCAAAATTAGAGGGCCTACCAAACGGTTGAGAGAGATTAGCAAGCAACCAATCCTGAAGACCCAAGCTGAAAAAAAAAAAAACTAACTATGAGGAGCCACAATCCGAGTGATGCGAATTAAAAGTTGCAAACTCAAGTACAGGTTGTTTCAAGTAATAAATTCTCGGGAGTCCGAGGTCGATCCACAGGGAATTGATAAAGAAAAATTCTTTGACATAAAGTAAATATTTTGTCATAACAATAAAAGTGATAAAACTTAGTCACAAATAAAAAAGACTTACTTGGATTAGGAGATCCACTATTGATAAATAAAATAAGGATAAGATTAATTCTTTTTATAACTCAATTAGAATTCACACATAATGGAGGTTCCAATCGAAAAATACAACGTTCAAAGTTCATTAAAAATTATATACGTAATTATATTACGATTCCTTTAATTATCTATTAACACCGCCACTCATAAATGGGATCAAGCATTCATTGTGCCAAAATCTTGTCTACAACAAATCAAGATCTCCACTTTACAAGGAGAGTTTCTAAATTAATTGAAAACAAAATATAACATGTATAATGACTACTTGAAAATATATCATTTAAGTACAAGAAAGAAATGAATATAACCTTATTTCATTACCAAGAGCTTCACCCTTTCACCTAAGTAAAATGAAACTTAGTTACTCATAGACAAGAAGAAATAAAGAGAGAAGAAGAAGAAGAAGAACATAACTTCAATTTAAAACAAAAGAAAATTACAACAAGATAAACAAACAACACAATAACATGATCTTGGTATCTAAGATCAAGACCCTTAAATAATCAGCCAAGACTCCCTTTTATAGAGGATTAGGGATACAAAATAACAAGGGGGCTGATTCATGAGTGAGTGGATGAGTGAAAAATGAGTGAAAAATGCCAAATGACTTTTGATGAGTGAAAAATTATTGAGATTCTTTGTCTCCAAAATCATTCAGTTCTGAAGTCATTGCATTCGTCATTTTCTCACTAAGTGGTCTTCATGAAAGTTGTAGGCCTGGATCTTAGCTTTCAAATGCCATTAGGTTGAGTCCAAAATCATTCCTACAACTCAAGATATGGTCTGATTACTGTACACTGCTCAGGCCCAGCGACAGCTATTCTGTTCTGACTTGTAAGCCCAATATCACTTCCAAGAAATCCGATTTGAGTCTTGTATTTTTCATGAAAGTTGTAGATATAGGTCTTAACTTTCAGATAACAAAATTTTAGCCCAATCCATATCTTACAGCCCGAGTTATGCTCTGATTACTATACACTATTCAGGTTCCAATCACAAAATTCGTATTCTGACTTCTAAGCCCAATTAGTTCCACTAGATGTCCGATTTTCACCTAGAGCTCTCATGAAAGTTGTAGAGCTCTCTCTTATCTTTCCTACAAGGTAAGATACATAATTATTAAACATCTAAAACTCGAGATATGGCCGAAATACAGAAATAGTGTAAGACGTAAATTATGCTAGAAAAATCAATTAAGTCCAATTTGAGTCCAAACTTACAAAATAAAACCAAGTTCAATCAATTAAGTACATGAAGAGTGTAAATGACTAAAAATGAGGACTTATTAATGTATTAAATATGTGATTATCAAATTTTCTCACACTTAACTTTTTACACTTCCGGGCAAAATACACAAGACCAAAACTAGGGAATAAGGAAAAACTACACAAACTCAAAAGCTAAACACTCTAAAAGACTCAATTTCTAATAATATTTAAGAATGAAGAGCAACTAATCATTCAAAGGATCAAAACATTTATGAGGTAACGTTTTTTCACATCTCAAACTAACATGCAAGGAAATTTCAATTGAAAAGCATGAGTCAAGAATGATAGATCTTCACAGGATTCACTCTCAATCCCTCAAGTGTTTAAAATGTAAGTATTTCATTCAATTCAACCCATGAAAAATTGTACTACCATAAGCTCGTTTATCTTCTACTTTTTTACTACTCAGAACATATGCACACACAAATCATGAGGATTTTATTCAAAGTTATAATGAAATCAAGGTAAAGGAGAAGGTAATATGAATATGACAAGTTAAATACCAAACAGAATAAAAGAGAATGAGAGCTAAGTTCAATTAACAAGCATGAAAGTTCATTCCAACTCCACCTAATACAAATTTTCTTTACATTTTTTTTCTTTCCTTTATTGCTTTGTTGACCCTTCTTTACACAAATTTTTTTAATTTTTTTTTGTTTTGGTTTTTGGTTTTTGTTTTATTATTATTATTATTATTATTTGAAAGATGAACATGATATATACATTTAAACAATTTTTTTTCAGCCATTCTACACACACACCCCCACACTTGCTCAAGAACTCATCCAATGACAAAGCTAATGTTCTCTTATTCCTTAAGGCCGGGTAAGAACATGATTTTTTATTTAAGGCACATAATGAGTTTGAAACAAAAAATGATCAAATAAGCTCAAAGGGGTTAAGTAAGGGGAAATATACAAGGTTGGCTATTTGGCTAAAGTAGTTATTTCAAGAAAAATTGACTCAATCATGTTTATGTATGCATGTAAAAATGTAGCCTAAAAAAGAATCAAAGCAAGTTTTAGAGTAATAATTCCATGAGTGAAAAAAATCACACAAGAAAAAAAAGAATGGTACAGATGTTCAATTCATTCATCGATAGGCTCAAAATCTCACAAGACATATATCTATTATTCTCAATCTATCAATTCAATATCCATAACCAAGTATGTGAAATTTAAGAAAGAAGACAATTTATTCAACCATACCATGATCCTTGAATCCATTTACTACTTCTACACAAAATAGTTATTACCCCAATCTAGATGCGTCTCAAGAGTAAAATTACCTCCAGAGCAAAATTTACTCCTTACTCTGTCATCTTTAATTAGTTTAGCTATTAGTAAATTGCTGACAAACATATAAATACGATAAACATATTAATAAACACACTTCTTTTTTTTTTTGGTTTTTTTTCACTTCAACTATCCTTCCCCCCAACTAGATTACAACATTGTCCTCAATGTCAAAACATAGATAGGTAAAGGATAGAAGATGTTATCTGTTGTTGTAATTACTGAAAAGAGAAACCTTACATAAATATAAACAGAAACAAAGTATGATGAATAAAACTAAAGGTAAATGAAAGTTAAAGATGAAGTATCAGATCACACTAACGTTCCTTACTATTTCCCTTACTGCTGCTTTCTGACCAATCTATCTGAGCTATTGCTGGTTCAGGTTCATAAACAAAACTTGTAATTTATCAATTAATTTATCAACAGTAGAAGCAGATATAATGAGTCGTCTTGCTAAAGGTGTGATAAAGTTCTGTTCCACAACATGGTCAACAAAAGATAACAAATTATCAAAGAAATTATTAACATTCAATAAACCTATGGTTTTATGGTGAATGTTCAGTTGGGCCCAATAGATAATTTGAAAAACTTCTTCCAAATTACCAAAACCACCTGGTAAGGCAATGAATGCATCAGAGTTTTCAAGCATTGTCCTCATTCGTTCATGCATAGATGATACTTGAATTTCCAGTCTAATTGTCTTTCCAATGATGTTCCTTCGAGTTAAAGGTTTAGGAATGACACCTAAAACTTGACCACCTCTTATATGTGCAGAAAGTGATACATCACCCATTAACCAAATGCTACCTCCCCCATATACTACACGAATATTTCTCGCAGCAAGTGTTTTACCAATAGTACTTGTTGTGTTTACAAACTCTAAACCCTTCCCATAACTTGTCCCACAAAATACACAGATACTAGTAAATCTACGAACCGAAGAAGAAGCTCCCTCCATTTCTACACTCACACTCTCTTTGAATGATTATGAGTTAGAGGAAAGTGAAGAAAATGAAGTGTTTAAATAGGGAAGAGAATGGGGAAAGTAATGATAGCACCTATATGGATAGGTTGGTTGTTGTAAAAAAAGTTTGAAATTAAGAAACACAATTTTTTTATTTTTTTTTAGACTTCAAGAAAACTATCAGGGTAAAGAAGTCTAGAAATCCCTGAAGGACCCCGCTCAAAGGATCGTCTGTCTAAAATTAAAATACAACAAAATCATACAAAGATAAAATTATAACAATAAATGATGGCATACCTTTATGTACAATTTTTATGGCGTATCTTTATACTGCACGTCATGAGTGCAGTAGCCTTCACAATCTTACCGCCCATTGAAAGAGACATCGAATTCCCTTAAGGAATTTCAGACTTAAGGCACTCCTCCCGCTTGTAGGATATCCCAGCCTATGCATCGTCCCTCTAGTTAAAGAGAGAAATTTGAATATGATGACCAGTGACCACAGCCAGTGGAAACTACGCTCAGGAACCCAATAAATCAATACCAGGAATTGAGCTCAGAGGCATTGTCACGCGAAAATACAAACACAGAACGCTTTTATCTGTCCATCAGCAAGCAGAGCTACGGTTAAAACCTGGGAATGCTTACGTGGCTCTCTACAGAGCATGGCACACGAATCTTATTTACGGACTGGCGTGCGAAGGTCCACCCTAGTCAATGACAGAACGAGTATCTACCCGGGACTCCTAATCTAATTAAAGATCAAGTACAACTAAAGTTTCACCCTCTTTTTTTATTATTCTTTTCTTCTTCTTTTTTTTTTTTTTTTATTTTCTTTTATTTTCTTTTTTTTATGATATACAAGATAATATATGCATGTTATTGTGATTGTGGCTCACATCTTCCTCTAGTTTTACGTCTAATAACGGCTTAAACGCCTTCTATGAGTTGAGGATAGGCTTCCCATCTAATTTTCTTATAAATTAGCAAACAGAGTCTTTTTTAGTTAGATTCCCAAAAGTGTAACGCTCTTGTTCGTCCTTGAAGAGATTCCACAAACTAAGAAGTTCACGCTGCACATATCTACAAGAATGCGTCTCAAGAGTCAATAAGATATTATCTAATAACTCCTCACTCAGTCCATTCTTAATGAAAAAAATTTTATTTTTTCCATTTACGAAAATCATCCCCAAAGAACAGCATCGTTTGTTACAAGAAAATTAACAATATTAGCAAACCAAGGCATGGAATTGATAGAAATAAAAATTTATCAGGAAAAGAATCATTGATAGGTGTGATATCAAAAGGTGAGCCTATTGTAAGTATGGACAAAAAATGATTCAAAACAATTAAAGACACAAAATTATATATATAAAAAAATAAAAACAAAAACAAAAACACACTAAAACGCATGAAATTAAGAGGGAAAAGAGAGAATAAAGCACATGAATGCAAAACACGTTAAGGATGTAAACACATGAAATTAAAATACTAGATATCTGACTTCACTTGATTCAATAATCTATCATAGACAATAGAGTAGCTTTGGGACCTTCATTCTAATTAATTCCTAATCATTCAATTGATGGGTAGAATCTCTTAATTAATCAAAACTCAATTCTTTGGTCTAAACCCTAACTCTTAAAGGCATGACCTTTATTCTATGAAATCTCATGGAAAATACCACAATTCTCTCACACAACCTATAACCTCCATTCCTAGATGATTATAAATCATGACACTTATTATTTATGGTCTAAGTCATATACAAATCTTTCGATTCTACATACACCTCACTAGATCAATTTATGAGTGATCAATTCATAAAAGCATTAAGAATCATAATAAGCATTCAAATTGAATAAAAAAATTAATTAAAATTCTAATCTTAGTACATGTTGATTGAATTAAGTTACATCTTCACCCTAGAAACGCACGAATTTAACTACATATGACAAAAGAGAAGAAGAAATAAGAAGAATAAAATAAAAATATATACAAAGCTCAACCTTCCAAAAAAAATATTAACAAGTAGGCGGTAAACCTGTCATGGTAAAAAAAAATATTAACAAGTAGGCGGTATAAATCGGTCATTAAATATTAATAAAGATGTGGTATAAACCAGCCACCAAATAAATATTAATAAGGGTGTGATATAAACTAACTACCAAATATATATTCACAAGGGTGTGATATAAACCAACCACCAAATAAATTAATAAATTGATAAATTTAAAAGTTAGTAAGCAGATAAATTAAAATTTTAGAATAAGGTAAATTAAAAAGTTAAAAAATTAGAAAGTTAGTAAGAGAGTAAGATAGTTAGTAAGTTAGTAAGCAAGAAAATTAAAAAGTTAGTAAGTTAGTAAGCAAAAAAATTAAAAGGTTAGTAGGTTAGTAAGTTAGAAAGTTAGAAATAAAATACAAAAAATAAAGTACAAAAAATAAAGTACAAAAAGTAAAATACAGAAAATAAAATACAGAAAATAAAGTGTAAAATGTAAATTTAAAATATGAAAATTAGAGAATCAAAGAAGCCGATTTTTTGCTCGTGAGAGAGAAGAGAAGAAGAAAGATTATTTCATTAATGATTGCAGATTATAGAGGGAGAAAGGAGAGTTAGTAAGTTAGTATGTACAAAGAAGAAAAAAAAAATAAAAGAGTAGAAAAATATATATATATATACATATATATATATATATATATATATATATATATACAAAATATTTACACCATAAATTTGTTCTTCAAATCAAGTTCCCGGCAATGGCGCCAAAAACTTGATGTGAATTAAAAGTTACAAATCCAAGTATAGGTTGTTTCAAGTAATAAATTCTCGGGAGTCCGAGGTCGATCCACAGGGAATTGATGAAAAAAAATTGTTTGACGTAAAGTAAATATTTTGTCGCAATAATAAAAGTGATAAAACTTAGTCACAAATAAAAAAGACTTACTTGGGTTAGGAGATCCACTCTTGGTACATAAAATAAGGACAATATTAATTTTTTTAATAACTCAATTAGAATCCACACATAATGGAGGTTCCAATCGAAAAATATAATATTCAAAGGTTATTAAAAATTATATACGTAATTATATTATGATTCCTTTAATTATCTATTAACACCACCACTCATAAATGAGATCAAGTATTCATTGTGCTAAAATCTTATTTACAACAAATCAAGATCTCCACTTTACAAGGAGGATTTTTAAATTGATTGAAAACAAAATACAACACGTATAAGGACCACTTGAAAATATATCATTTAAGCACAAGAAAGAAATGAATCTAACCTTATTTTATTACCAAGCGTTTTACCCTTTTACCCAAGTAAAGTGAAACTTAGTTACTCATAGGCAAGAAAAAATGAAGAGAGAAGAAGAAGAAGAAGAACTTAATTTCAATTTAAAACAAAAGAAGATTACAATAAGATAAACAAATAACACAATAATATGATCTTGGTCTCTAAGACCAAGACCCTTAAATAATCAGTCAATGCTCCATTTTATAGAGGATTAGGGATACAAAATGATAAAGGAGTTGATTCATGAGTGAGTGGATGAGTGGAAAATGAGTGAAAAATGTCAAATGACTTTTGATGAGTGAAAAATTATTGAGATTCTTTGTCTCCGAAATCATTCAGTTCTGAAGTCAATGCATTCGTCATTTTCTCACCAAGTGGTCTTCATGAAAGTTGTAGGCTCGGATCTTAGCTTTTAAATGCCGTTAGTTTGAGCCCAAAATCATTCCTATAACTCAAGATATGGTCTAATTACTGCACACTGCTCAGGCCTAGTGACAGCTCCTCTGTTCTGACTTGTAAGCCCAATATCACTTCTAAGAAATCCGATTTGAGTCTTTTTTCTTCATGAAAGTTGTAGATACGAGTCTTAACTTTCAGATTCCAAAATGTCAACTCAATCCATATCTTACAGCCCAAGTTATGCTCTGATTACTGTACACTATTCAGGTTCCAATCACAAAATTCGTATTCTGACTTCTAAGCCTAATTAGTTCCACTAGATATCCGATTTTCACTTAGAGCTCTCATGAAAGTTGTAGAACTCTCTCTCATATTTCCTACAAAATAAGATACATAATTATTAAATATCTAAAACTCAAGATATGACCGAAATACAAAAATAGTGTAAGACGTAAATTATGCTGAAAAAATTAATTAAGTCCAATTTGAGTCCAAACTTACAAAACATAACCAAGATCAATCAATTAAGTACATAAAGAGTGTAAATGACTAAAAATAAAGGCTTATTAATGTATCGAATATGTGATTATCACCGAGACCAGGTACGTTTCACTACCAGACAATCACGTACCAGATGTAAAGTGGATTCCTCCTCCACCCCACAAATACCACACACCTCACTTTCTGAGATGTTCCTGGAAAATCTGAGAGAGTTGGTATGGAGGGCATTATTCCCACACAACCAAAAGAAAGAACGAATTCTTTGGGGAACCCTCACCTTCCAAATACAAGTAAAAATGGGGGTCTCCTGATCATAATGAATACCATCACAAGCTTCATAAGCAGTTTTCAAGGAAAACTTACCATTATGAGAAGGGAGCCATACTATAGAATCATTAGGAGCCTCCTGAGTGGGGGCAAGGCAAGAAGTGACAATATTACAGAAATCCTAGGGGAGAACACGTCTCAGTTGACCCATATTCCAACCCAGATCATTGGTGAATCAGCCACCACCGCCTTTTCATCCAAGAGATCACTATTATGTAAAGCAAAATCCGCCAACCTGTTTATCTCGGGAAGCCAATGATTGAACCAAAAGCTGGCTCCTCTGCCATTACCAATCCTCCAGACCAAGTTCTACTTGAATCTATTCCAAGAAGAGACAATTCCTTTCCAAGCCCGAGAAGAATTCGCCCTCCCTTTAATTCTGGGAATTAAGGAATTACCTGCGCCATATTTGGCTCTGAAAACCTTGACCCAAAGAACATCCTGACGATGGATCAGATCCCAGTTCAACTTCATCATATAAGCAGGATTTAGGCTACGAGAATTCCTAAACCCCATACCACCATACTTCTTGGATCTACACAACTTGTTCCAGCTAACCAAATGAATTTTATTTTCATTCTCAGAGGCTCCCAAAACAAAGTGACGTATAGCCTTGTCCACTTGATTGTAAATACTAACCAGAAGGAGAAAGGTCTGCATACTGTAAGTTAGTATTGTAGCAATCGCACTTTGAGCTAAGGTAACCCTCCCTACAAGAGATAGAGTACTAGCCCGTCAGTCGTTGAGCCTAGACTAATCTTTTGGTCACTAGGGTGAGTTCCTGTCCAATTCAGTTCAGTCCTAAACTAGGGCAAATTTATCTTTAGTTCAATTTGGCTTTACACTAGGACAGATTTCTACCTTACTCGATTTAACTCTAAACTAGGGTAATTTTTCTTTTCCTTAATTCAATTTGACCTACGCTGGGGTAAATCTTTTAGTCACTAGGGCGAGTTTTAGCCCTATTCAATTCAGTCATAAACTAGGGTAAATTTCTCTTCAGTTCAATTTGTCCTTACACTAGGACAAGTTTTTACCCTATTCAATTCAGTTTTAAATTAGGACAATTTTTCTTTTTCTTAGTTCAATTGACCTACACTGGGGTAAATCTTTTGGTCACTAGGGCAAGCTCCTATCTTATTCAATTCAATCCTAGACTAGGGCAAATTTATCTTTGGTTCAATTTGATCTTACATTAGGGCAAGTTGTTGCCCTATTCTATTCAGTCTTGGACTGAGGCAAATTTCTCTTTTGATTCAATTTGACTTGATGTAGATGCTCAGCAGAAGAAAATCTTTGGCCATAATATCTAGTAGGAAACTAAAGATCATTTTCATGAAGATCAGGCTAATTCATATTGGGTCAACACCTCTTTGAATCTCATACAATTGCTTGTGTCTTTTCCCATATATACCATTTTGTGTAGTCAAACTTCTAAGACCAATATGAAAGTTGTTCACTCAGTAAGTTCTTTTTCTATTGTACCTTTAAATTCATGTATGTTTGTTACGTAATGCTTCAGGTAAGGTGAACATGAGTACAACATTATGATTTGACCATCTAATGGCAATCCCTTGATGAACAATTCAGACTGAAAAGAACTTAGAAGTTCCAATTAAAAGGGAAAATGATATCCCAATGGATAATCCAGAAACAAGAGATACCTAAGCAAAAAGGGAAAAGAGCCCGTTAGACTGAAAACCCAAAAAGGTGGTTTAAGCAAAAGCTGGGGTAAATAAATAGGAATATGGCTTGAAGCCCCTTGAAAAGTTCACCAAACTGGGGCAACTTTATTTGTGTTCGATTGTCCATACTGGGGCAAAATTTTTGAAAGATTAAAGGAAAGATATGTTAGAGACAACGATTGAGTTATCAAGCAGTTGTAGGGAATTAATTGGATAGGAGACAAAGTTAAATACTTGAGTAAATTTTTTTTTCAAGGACTCAGCCAAGCAAGGGTTTATGACAAGAGATGATCATCTCATTTCTCAAAAGGAGAGTTGAGAGTGGAAAACAAGGAAAGAGGAAGAAAAAGAAAAAGGAAAGAAAGGATGAGTAAGAAGGATCGAGGTTATCAGGTCTAACGGGCAAAAACATGTGAACAATGGTTTAATTGGTCAAAGCTTTCCAAAGGTCGTCGTTGGTTCAAAGGACTTTTGATAAAATTTAAAAAAAAAAAAAGAGAGAGAAAAAAAGAAAGGAAAAGAAAAAAGAGAGAGGAAAAGAGAAAAAAAAAAAAAAAAAAGAGAGAGAGAGAGAAATAAGAGGGAAAAGGAGAGAGAAAAAATAAAAATAAAAAAATAAAAGAAAAAAGAAGAAGATAAAATCTTTTTGGGTCAAGATGTCCATTACTTTTTAAAATTTCTATTTTTCGGGTCGCAGTAGTCCATTGTCATTTAATTTTTAGGCCGCAGTAGTCCATTGTCATTAAATTTCAGGCCGCAATAACTCATTGTCATTTAAATTTTGGGCTGCAGTAGCCCATTGTCTTTTAAATTTCGGGCTGCAGTAGCCCATTGTCATTTAACAAGATGTCCATTATTTTTTAAAATTTCTGTCTTTCAAGTCGCAGTAGCCCATTGTCATTTAATTTTCAGGCCGCAGTAGTCCATTGTCATTTAAATTTCAGGTCATAGTAACTCATTGTCATTTAAATTTTGGGCTGCAGTAGCCCATTGTCTTTTAAATTTTGGGTTGCAGTAGCCCATTGTCATTTAAATTTTGGGCCGCAGTAGCCCATTGTCTTTAAATTTCAGGCCACAGTAGCCCATTGTCATTTAATTTTGGGCCGCAGTAGCCCATTATCTTTTAAATTTTGGCCGCAGTAGCCCATTGTTATTTAAATTTTGGGCTGCAGTAGCCCATTGTCTTTAAATTTTAGGCCACAGTAGCCCATTGTCATTTAATTTGGGGCCGCAGTAGCCCATTGTCATTTAAATTTTGGGTCGCAGTAGCCCATTGTCTTTTAAATTTCGAGCCGTAGTAGCCTATTGTCATTTTAATTTTGGGCCGTAGTAGCCCATTGTCTTTTAAATTTCGGGCCACAGTAGCCCATTGTCATTTAAATTTTGAGATGCAGTTACTCATTGTCTTTTAAATTTCGAAACGTAGTTGCCCATTGTCATTTAAATTCTGGGATGCAGTTGCCCATTGTCATTTAAATTTCGGGCCGCAGTAGCTCATTGTCTTTTAAATTTTTGGGCCGCAGTTGCCCATTGTCTTTCGGGACACAGAATCCCATTTATTTTTTAAATTTTGGGACGCAGTTGCCCATTGTCTTTCGGAGCACCGAAGCCTACTGTCATTTTATGCATCATTGAGCGCATCGGCTCCTTGCATTTTAAGTTTTGAGAGCATCGGCTCTTTGCATTTTAAGTTTTGAGCACATCGACTCTTTGCATTTTACTTTTGAGTGCATCGGCTTTTGTCTTTTATTTTTTGAGCGCATCGGCTCCTGTCTTTTACTTTTGAGTGCATCGGCTCCAATCTTTTACTTTTGAGCACATCGGCTCTTGTCCTTCACTTTCGAGCGCATCGGCTCCCTGTCATTTAAATTTCTGTCATTGAGCGCATCGCTCTTTGCATTTTGTTCTCACATTTTTTTTTGCTCCCGAACAAAATTCGAGTTCATGTCTTTACTCGTTCCTTACAGTGATAAAACGAAAAACTACGGTTATTATTTTTATCTAATAAGAAACAAGTAAAGAGGGGCAACTGTGAACACTCAATTTTATCTAGGGCATTTTGTAAAAAATAATAATAATAATAAAAAGACTAATCTTTCACTTAGTGGCCCATTAACCCATAACCCATGATCAAACCCGTTAACCCACAACTCATATACCAATACTTATCCTACACAAACTCCATTAGTTATCTTAACCCTTAAATTAATCCTAAACGAATCACCCTAAACTGACCATAACTCATCATCTACAGACTTCATCACTTATCCTAAACCCAACACTCATCTTAAATAAAACCTGACTCGTCCTAAACCAACCACAACTTATCATCCTAAACAAATTCCAATCACACTTCAGCCTAATCCCTTCCTATATAAACACACAACCCACTTCAACTTGAGATCAGTTACTTTTCAATCTTGACACATACACCCAAATCATATTTTTCAACCACATAGCCTTTTCTGCAACAAACTTCCATATTTCAAGCACCATCACACCCCATCTCTGCCAAAAATCTTCACCCTCTTCACCGTGAACTCTATTCCAACAAGAAGCACCACTTCTCCACGGTAACCCATTCACCTAAATCTCCTATCACTTTCAATTGATTCCCCATCTCACATCATTATTACCCAAAGCTTCCATAATCATCTTCAACGTCCTAACAAACCCATCAATAACTACCTTACAGTACCCATATCCTCCATAACAACCTCACTCCACCAAATCCTTTACTAACCAGTCACCAAAGTTACTAGCCAAGAAACACCATTACCTCACTATCATCATCCCTACCGTGAAAACACCCTCCTTACTTTAACTATTCTATTGTTCATCAACCCTCACAACCCAGCTCCATCACCGCGTGCCATCACCCATAGCCTCTATTGCAATCAGCTCCTTTTCAACCACTACGCAAGCCAACCACCACGAGCCTAGCCACCGCTGCTCGGATCCAGCCTAGCACCGCTCTAACCCGTGTGAACCACTCATGCACCAGTCGGCACCGCTGCTCCACGAACCGACAGCAGCCGTCACTCCTCGCCGCCGCATCTTGTCTCGGGAACCACTGATGGTCCGGAATTCCACACCTCGTCGTCGACGCTGGCTGAACCTGGTCGGTCAGTGCTCCTCCGTGTCGTTGGAGCAGCCGTTGTTGAATCTTTCTCCATAAATATACAAGCGACATAGCACCTTCTCTTTTTTTTTTGTTTAGACCGTAATTTTTTTTCCTTCTTCTTATTTTGAGTTTCATTTTTTTTTCTTAAGGGAATTGGGCTTAACTTAATGGGCAAAACTAATTTTTTTTAAAAATGAAAATAAAGTTAAAAATAATTGAAATAAAAGAAATAAGAATAATTTAAAAAAATTTAGAAAATAAAACGAGGTTATCTGAGTTGTGATAGCTTGCTAACCCTTGTGATCATCTGAGTTGCGATAGCTTGATGATTTAAATTATTATTTTGTCTTCAAATATTTATAAAATAAATCACTAATTGATAAAGGTTCAAAACTTTTTTTTCAATAAAATTTTTGAAACAAACTTGATGAGTAATGGGTGACGTCTCTAGCGTGACGCGAGCTTCACTTATTCAATTCTTAATTTGATTAACAGAGTCGCGATGACTTGTTAATTCAATTTTTTTTAAATATAAAAATTAAAATTTTTCTTTAAAAAAGATAATAAAATCAACCAATTTCTTTTTTTTCCTAGATAATTTTAAATAAAAATTTTGTAACAAATTTGATAATCAGTGGGTGACGTCTCTAGTGTGACGTGAGCTTCACCTATTCAAACCTTAATTTGATTAACAAAGTCGCGATAACTTGTTAATTCAAATTTTTAAAAATTAAATTTTTTTAATTAAAATCAACTAACCCACAATTATTTTCTAAAGAACAACGTGACTTGGAGTTCCTCATTGCACCCGGGGATATGTAGGAGCAGAATCTCTATTCTATCAAGTCAAAAATTAATTTTTTATAATTCATTTGTCTATTTAATTTTTTTTACAAAATGGGTAAAATAAATATTTTCAAAAGTTATCAAGAATTTGCACAATTAACTTAAGGTACCGTCTGAGGATGGGTGTATTAAGGGTGCTATGAGATTAAGTTTCCATCATTCCCTATTCATAACCGACTCCCGAATTCAATCTGGTTTCAAAGACTATTTTCTTAGGTTTTGCAATTTTTCTAATAAAAAAATAAAATTAGTGGCAACTCCTAAATTTTTAATCTAAGTTGCTATTCCGCCGCGATTTTACAGTCGCGACAGTTAATATCAGAGACTTGTCTTCCTCTTGGCCATGCTTTATCATACTTACCTCTAGATTTTTCTCATGCTTCCAAGGTTGATACATGTCTCGTATAATCATTTTTTTTTAATTTCAAGTCTTCCAAGAGTATCTCCTCTTGCCACTTTGTTCCTTTGTAATTATTATCTCTTCCTTATTTCCATAAATTTTCTTCATTCATTGTACACATGTCTTTGTAATCATTTCTCTTCTTTCTATCATGGAATGACTCACTCTTTGACATATGTCCATATTCTAGATTTCTCTTGATTATTCCATGATCTTCCCTTTATGACACTTGTCATCTTGCTTAACTCACAATGGTTTTTTCATGAAGCCTTGAGATTTTCTTCCAATAGCTTCTTCATGATAATTTTAATGGCTTCTTTAAGAAGTCTCTAATGACTTTTCTAAGAAGCCTCCTATTGGCTTATTTAAGAAGCCTCCTATTGGCTTCTCTAAGAAGCCTCCTTTTGGCTTCTCTAAGAAGCCTCTTAATGGCTTCTCTAAGACGCCTCTTAATGGCTTCTCTAAGACGCCTCCTAGTATTTTCTCTAAGAAGCCTTCTTAACTTTCTAAGTAAGAAGCTTCTCCCATAAGCTCCTTCTAACTTACTCACTAAGTGACTTCTTCCATATGCCTTTCTAACTTACCCATTAACTTCCTACGTGTGTAATTCAATTCCTTGCCTTCTGTTTATTCCTTTCCTCTGCCATCTTTTGTAATCATAACTAAAGAGTCCATGTTATGACACATGTTCAAGTTGACTCCGCTTGCATAGCTCATCATCATTAAATACTTAGACACTTGTCTACATATGGCCTTGCATGGCTTCATATATTGCCTCTTGTTCCAATCATTCTCTTAACACTTGTTCATATAATTATTTCTGCCATTTATTGTTTCTTTGGTCAAAAGGACACTTGGCCGTAAATTTCCTTTCTTCCTTTGTTTTGTTTGCCACTTGTCTAAGCTTGTTTTATACGCTTAATCTCTCACTACTTGTTTCATAACATTTGTTCCTTCAATCATTACTTCTAGAATTCTCCATAATTTCAAATGTTCTTTCTTTTGACACTTGTCTCTTGACATAGTCACGTTGCTTACCTCATATTGTTGATGTTTTATTCTGGTTTGGTTTAATGAGTTGAAAAGAAAAACTAAGTTTTCTCACTTTGTTACCTTGTAATGTGTTCTCAATTTTCTTATTTTCTATTGTGTTGTTCGAATAATTGAATTGTTATTCGAATAACTCACCCTGTATGCATTTCCTTAACTATCTATTTATTCAAATAGAAAAAGTTCTATTCGAATGAAGGGTCACGTTTTCTCTTTTATATTTGTATAACAGCAACTCTATTCGAATAACCATTTGGTTATTTGAATAATATGTCTTATTTTCATTTTATATTTTTTTCCAGGCATGTTACACTAACCACCATCCCAAACCAAATTTATGTGAACAATTTGTTATAAAAAAAATATTTTAACATTATCTAAGAAGTTTTCCATTTTTAAGCAAAGTTAAACGGGACAAATCTTGACTCAACCTAATCCTTTATAGGAGCAATTTAATAAAATTTTATCATTTATGTAATGATTCATGACAAAAACACATGAGGTGTAACATATGTCTCAAAAAAATAAGGGATGTAGTTTATAAATCATTGTAATTTAAATAATAATAATATTTAGTTAACTATTTTATGAATAATAAACTAAAGATTATTGTGTGTGTAGTGTTATGTCCTAGTAGGATCGGGCTCCGTCTCCTAGGCTCAGTTCCTAAGTCTTGATTAGGCATGCTCGATTACTTGCAAGGAAGGGATGGATGAGAAACTCCCTCGTCCCACTTTGATGCTAAAGTTAGTACCGAGCATCCAAAGAAACTTAATTAAAGGAAAGAGTTTATTGAGTGATAATGTACCTCTCGAATGGAAGGGGAATGTGTTTACTTATAGGCTTGGAGGTGATGACCAGGAGAGATAGTCTTCTCGCATAATGACTAAGAGTAGCTAGTTGTAATGCCTCCACATTATTAGGCCGCTTGGGCCTTTATTGGTTTGTTCTAACCATACACAACACAAGCCCCCTTTTCCATAAATCCAGTGGAAGATGGGTTTGTGGGAATAAACAACTATTGGGTTGCTCGACGTCAATTTCGCTCGTGACAAGCTTTATTCCTACACAAGGGAATATAGCTCTTTAAGGTTCTTAGACATATATTCTTGTACTATGCTCCAGGGCCGTTTGAGCTCTTAGAGCTCTCGCTTTAGCCAGAGGACTTCGTCAATGTGACTCTCAAGTTTAGGTTGTTATGCTGAGTCATTTGGAGGATCTTCGAGTTTATTGACTGGATGGGAGTTGCCAATTTCTTTGAAATTCTAGTTGGGGTATTCTAAGTTAGGTGCCATTTCCACTCAATTAGTTAAGAATTTTAGTAGGTTCCCCAGACAACCCCAATGTTGTGTCCCAGTAGGTTCGGGCTCGGTCTCTCATTCTCAGGTCCCAGCTCCTGAATCTTGGTCTAGATGTGCTTGGTTACTTTCAAGGATAAGGCAGGTAGGAAAGCTCTCCGGCTCTACTCTCTGATGCCTAGGGAAGCTCTCCGGCCTCACTTTGATGCCTAAATCAATACCAAGCATATGAAGAAACTCGAGAAATAACGAGTCTAAGAAAAGAGAACATACCTCTATAATGGAAGAGGAATATGGTATTTATAAGCTTAAAAATGGTGATCAAGAGAGGCGGTATGGTAATCCCACATATTGATTGGAAGTAACCAGTTGTAAGGCCTTTGCATTATTGGGTTGTTTAGCTCATACTAAACATACAGATTCATATAACCTGTCATACAATGAAATAAATTATAAATGTAAATGGAAATTTTAACTGAATAAGTTGATGAAAATTAGTTTTTTGACAGCACAATCCTTGGAAATTAACCATTCATTCTATAGTTATTGTCATTACATTGTTTTTTTTTTAATTTATCTTTGACTAATTATTCACACAATTTTTGATTGAGAGTGGTAGTTAAATAAAGTTCTTCTTAAAATGACAACTCTAAAATTCGAACTTCTATCACAACATTTTCATTTGATTAAGTATATTAATTCATTCAATAACTAATTATTTTGATTAAGTTCATTTTCCCTCTTTGAAAAAACTCGTCTATCTAATTCAAATATGCATATGAGGGTGACTTGTAGTAGCATTAAGATTCTAGTGTCAAATACAACCTTAATATACCAACCAATCTTTGTAGTTTGATGGTTACTGGTTAGGAGGGGGAGCCCGCCCATGAATTTGAATCTGAATATGGTAAAATATCTGCCCCACCCTCTCATAATTTGTTTTTCCCTTTTTTAGTTATAATCATTAGGTAGCTCATACTATGGACTATATGTTGGTAGAAGAAGAATTCAGGAGAAATACCAATGCCTGTGCTAATCAAGTTTGGGATGGTAACTGCAAGCTATCCCAGCTAATAAACTTCGGTTGAAACCTTATTCTCCAAAAATATGAGCATCGCTAGTCCCAGAACTCCACCATTAAGTTTCTTATGAGCAAAAGAGACATGCTGCCCTACAAGTGATGATGCAGAACTGAGTAAAATATTTGCTAACATGACACTCGACTCTCCAACTACATTTTACACGGTTCATCTTATCGTTGAGATCATGGACAGAGATGGGAAATCAATGCTAACCTGCAGTTAGCTAACTTTTTCCGGGTTACATAGCATAAGATTTACATTCCTCCGATGTGCAAAAAGTATCAAAACTTTAATACAAGTAAGTCCATTACGAATCTTTGGCGGTTAGTTTGGACTACTAAATATATCATGCCAATATCTTCTTTGCTCCCGGGCTCATTAGTCATCACTTACAATGACATTTGACACTGAATTCTTTATATCTTAGTTAACGCTTCAAAAGTTCTTAATTAACATCATAATAGATAATTGCTCAAACAATAAAAAGACATATATTAATTTAACATAACTTTCATATTGAACAGAACACAAGCCAACAATTTTCTGGGTTGAGAAAGTTTAAGGTATTAAAAGATTACATAAATTCTTTTGCATTTTTAATTGACCCTTTGTTTAGAAGTTTACTTGATTTTCTGAAACATGCATGAAGCATGGGTTAATTAGCAACTTTTGTGTTGGAGTTTAAGTATTACTATACTAGAATGAGATAGTTAAAATTTAGACTTCAAATTTCTTGGGGTAGCTAATTTTTAAGATTCAAACTTGTTGATATTTTTGCTAAAAAATGTGTAGAGATTATTGAGTGAAGGTGAAATAATGACACTACTATATCTTTGATAGTAACAACATGTGTCCTCATCCTATCATCAAAAAATATTGACCAGAAGTTGCACTTCTATTTCATAGATTACATATCTGAATTATAATGGTAAGCTGAATTTGTGATGAACTTAACTCCATTAGTCTTTGGTGGGTGTCTAAGCCATAAGATGGCTCACATACAAATGATTCGATTTTCAACTAAGGAGAGATCTAATGAGTAGTCCAAATAAACAGTGAGTCTCTATAAACTGTCAATCCAAAGCAACCTTTAATCCCATGAAATGGGCTTGAGCTGCTTTAGGTAGCATGTGTCAGTATTAACACATTTTTTCACATGGAAATTATAAGCTGAATGTAACATATATGGTAGAAGACCAAAATCTTATACCTCAGTGAATTTTTAGCGTGATGAATTTAGAATTTGAAGTACTATATTCAGTCTTGTTGCGTGGTGAGTACAACAAAATTTACAATACAAGCATAAATCTTGCAGGCAAGACTTGGATACTAATGATGTATGTGCTAGTACTAGTGAATTTGTTTAGAGTAATATTATGTGTATCACACATAACATTTCTTTCATGTATAATATAGTATATCCTGTACTTTTATCCTTGAAAAAGAGATTTATAAACAATAAAAGTATAACATAAATTCAAATTCAAACAGTCTATGTCACCAATCCAAAGATAAAGTTGCCAACATTCACATTCAGGTGAAACATGAACTTAATTAAGCATAGCAATATGTCTCCTATGTAGATCAAACGCACCGGCACTATACATGCTGCATATTTTTATAATTCAATTGTGACTTGAATCAAATGAGTGAGATGATGACAAGGAGCAATGTAGCTTAACGTCCAATCTAGAGTTCTGCACAACAAGGCTGTTACTTTCATATTAAAGCACATGCACCAAGAAGAGTAAAACCTTATTGTGACTACTAATTTTTAGGACTATACATACGCTGACATTAAACATCATCGGTTCGTTACAATATTGGATTTATGCAAATGAATGATAATTGAACATAATATATGAGGAACAGCTCTGTTCTACACACAATACATGGCAACACATGTTCTTTGGTAAACTTGTTCAACCTCAGAGACTTTGTAAGCAATCGTTCCATATTCAAATCTCATCGGATTTTCATGATTCTTGATGCAATAGAATCCACTGTTAACCTATTACCACAAGGGGTAGATTGATCTTATCCCCAATCAAAGCATTCCCCTTAATTTGATAAAAACCATGATAACATCACAAGAAACCCTAGTCATGACCATTGTGCCTTCAAAACTTAATTTCTCTCAAACCAGCCATCCATTCAACACGCTCAAAGGCTCATAAGAAAGCTCATATAATAACCTACAAGATGCAAAAAACCCCACTCACATTCATGAATCACAACTCAAGTTATGACCAAATGAATCGTGCTTAAAAGCACACTTAAACCAACCTACACTACCCCCAAATCAACCACAACATTCCATCACAGCCTCCCCCATTAACCATCACCAACCGTTGATAAAGCTCCATCGAAGGGCTCACATTCAAACTAGAACAAGGCATCAATCCGTGTGAGGGCCCCGTGGACCAATGAGAATCAAGTTTTTGGATTTCTTCCTACACACACTTGACTATTTAAACCATCAAATTTCCTTCATCTTCTCTCACACCCAAATTCCAATTCCCAGTGCCAACAACGTCCTTTACAGATCCATTTCCTTTCCTCCTCCATCATAATCTAGTTACCTTCCAAGCCCTAGTCCTAACCAATTTCCAAGCCATGGCTACGGAGGAGCCCATTATTCCGGTGGAACCCCCCGCACCCGAGACCACCATCGCCGAACCACCCGAGGAGAAAGAGGAACCCAAGCCTACACCCAAGGCCAAGAAAGCCAAGGACCCTAAACCTAAAAAAGTTACCAAACCACGCAGCCCTCCTACTCATCCTCCTTACGAAGAGGTTCGATTGAAATTGCGGTTTTCTTCTTCTTTTGTTTTTGTTTTCCATCCTGAATTGCGATTCGAATTGGATCTGATTGTTTTTTGAATTGGTCTGGTGCTTTATTTTTATTTATTTTTTGTTGCAGATGATTAAGGAGGCGATTGTGACGCTGAAGGAGAAGACTGGTTCTAGCCAGTACGCGATTACGAAGTTCATCGATGAGAAGCACAAGCAGCTTCCACCCAATTTCAGGAAGCTCTTGTTGTACCATTTGAAGAAGCTCGTTGCATCTGCAAAGCTCATCAAGGTCAAAGGCTCCTTCAAGCTTCCTTCTGTGAAGTCATCGGCGGTCACTCCGTCTTCCCCGGCGAAGAAGAAGAAGCCTGTGGCCGCTAAGCCCAAGCCCAAGCCCAAGCCCAAACCCAAGCCTGCTTCCAAGGCTAAGGATACGAAGACAACCAAGGCAGCAGCATCCACCAAGGCGCCGGCTAAGGCTAAGCCTGCTGCCAAGCCCAAGCCAAAACCTGCGGCCAAGCCTAAGGCTGCTGCGAAGCCCAAAGCTGCTCCCGCAAAGCCCAAACCTGCTGCGGCTAAGCCCAAAGCCGCTGCCAAGTCTAAGGCTGCTGCGAAACCGAAGCCAAAGGAGAGACCGGTGAAGGCTTTGAGGACGTCGGCAAGGACGTCTCCGGGGAAGAAAGCCCCTGTTCCCAAGCCATTGCCAAAGAAGGCTGCGGCGGTGAAGAAAGCTCCGGTGAAAAGTGTGAAGCCAAAGAGTGTAAAGTCTCCGGCGAAGAAGGCTTCGACGAAGAGAGGGGGGAGGAAGTGATGGACGGAGGCTAGTGTCTGTGTAGGGTTAGTGTTGTAAAGTTCTTTAATCCTTCGGTGTAGTTGGATCCACAGATGTTGCCATAACATAAGAAATCTGATTATATCAAATCTCTCTTCTAGTTTTTTGAACTTTTTTTATTTGGGTTCGATCTAGGAATTTGACACAGTTTTTTCTAGCTTGTATTTTTCACTTTAATGAGTTAATCATAAATGCAGCTTAGAGTTTGAGGTTTTTTCTGCATTATAGTATCTTCGACCAGATGTAGTATATGCACCCTTTTACTATGGAATGAATCTGCAGTTGTGATCATTGCTTTTCATGAGTTAATTGTCTTTCCTTTTTAAGAAAGCTGTTCATGGTTACTGTCCTTGTTGCTTTTATTTTTTTATTATTATTTTTTAAATTTCAGTTTAGCTTTGCTTTGAGTGCTTGAGCTTTAGTTAAGATTGTGGTGATGGTGGTAGATTGCTTTTGGTTTCTGATAGCAGAATTTAAAAAATTACACATCTGCTTATGTGCTGGATTGACCATCCTTTATCAACTGGTTGCAGTTGCAAGTTAATAGGTTTGAATGATATGGTTGAATGCATATATTACGTCTCACACGCTTTCTGGCAATAGTTTTATATACTTTATGAATAGACATTCAATGAATTTGAATGTATCCTGCATGATTGAATGTAATGGGTTGTCTTGCACGTCATTTATTTTGACGAAACAATTGAATTGGGGTTCCGTGCTTTCTTTCAAAAGTTATCTTGCATATGTATATAGTTTATTCAGTTTATTAACCTGAACGAAGTTTGATTCATATGAACTTTGTTTTGACATAAGTGATAAGTGTTAGGGAAATGAGGTAAAGATGGTTGACAATGAAATCATGTTTGCATGTTGCTATGGCATCGTTGTTCTGACATAAGTGAGGAACGTATCAAGCATGCAAGATGAAATTGAGATGAATATGAAATATTGTTGGTAACAGAGCACTTGAAAAAGGAGGTTTGAATCAAGTGCTTAAAAATTTCTTTCTACAAAACACTATAAAGAACACAATAATTGATAAAAGGTAGTTAATTGATAATGTTGTAAGTCAATTGATAATAATAAAACTTAGACTGATAAATAGCTTGGGCTGATAAAACAGGTCAATTCGGCTAAATACGGGATGAGGTGGGTTGGCTCGTTTTGATAAATGAGTTGGAAGAGTTAATCCATCTTGTTTTAAAGTGTGTTGACGGATTGATTCATAAAAAATATAAAATTAAAAAAAGTAGGCGAGTTAGCGGGTGAACTTGTTTAATTTGCCTAAAAAAAAAAAAAAATTATATAAAAAATTAAAAAATATTATAAAAAATTAAAAATAAATAAATAATAATAATAAAAAATTACATATCATATTTAAAAAATAATTTTTAAAATAAATTAATTAAATATTCAAATATATATTTTAGAACATAAAAGTTTTTCATTTATGGTATCACTTGTCATTTTTTTTTTAAAGAAAAGAGTCAACCAGAAGAACCAACCCGACCCGATCCGCTTAATCTGCGGGGTTAAGCGAGGCAGGTTATGCGGGTTAAAAAAAATGAGTTTAATCCTTGAACCTAATCTGTCAAAAAATAACAGGTTAGCGGATTAGCCCAACTGATTGAATCCGTTTTGTTAGCTCTATAAATAACATATATTTATTAAACTTTGTAGATGACTAAAAGATGAAATTTCATAAACTGAAAATTGAACTCATAAAATTATGAGATAATTGGTAACAAGTAAAAACAGAAATATAGAAACAGATATTAGCATGTAAAAGAGAGGGATTAGAAGAGTTTGTTCTGAGGAATTTTATACTAATTCGGCCTAGAGTGCAACTTTCATTTAGTACCTGCCAAAGGTGAGATTTTTGTTATTAAATTATTAAGTATTCTTTGATTAACCCTAACCTCTCTAAGTTAGTTAAAAGTAGTTTTCTTCAACCCTAACCTTAATACTAAGTAGCAAGTAGTTTTCTTTCACCCTAATATTTCCAAGCTTGAACAACTCACCCACGATGGGTTTACAATATATTAAAGAAATATAAAGTGTTGTATTTGACTTTATTATACAGATTTAAATTTAATTGTACAAATTTATTCTTTTATTAAGATATATTTATTTCTTATAATTTAGCTTTATTTAAGGCAAGTAATTAGTACAATTAGCCTATATAATGTGTATCAACCTGTACAGTTTAAAGCAAATAATAATATTCAGAAATATTCTTTCTTTTTCAAGTTGGTATCAGAGCTCCCGATCTGAGAGCCTCTATTTTTTTCCCCGCTCCAATCAGCCTTCATTACTGATTAGACCAGCCTTCTGCTGCCTTTACTTCATCTTCATCATCATCGACTTCTTGTTGGGGTTTTTTGTGGGTTGTCCAAGCAACACCGTAAACCCAGCTCCGACGCAAAATAGATCCAATCACCAAGAACCCAGATCTGCCAGCCACCGCGCAACCACTATTGTCCACTAGATCTGAGTCTCACTGTGTAACCCCCTAACTAAAATAATAACGCTAAACATATTCATAATAATATTATCAGTAAATTTACTTCATAAAAATTTAAAAGCAGAGATTAAAATCGAAATATATATATAAAAAGATAGAAGTATCGATACATGATAAAATAAAGTTGAAATATACATCTATAATTTTTTAAACTAAAATCTCACATCAATCGTAATGTTTACTCAGAAATACATATACACATATTCTTAATAATTATATCATCCTCTTTTGAAACAAGAGTCTATGCTTACTCGATCTAAATGGTGATGACCATAATACATCATGAGCTAGTCTGAAAATACTATGAATCGAGTGAGAATTGAAAATTCTCAGTAAGAAATGAACAGTTATAAAAATATTTGAAAACACATGGTGAATTTTAACTGTGTAAGATACACAAAAAATCACATGATAATCAAAGTATAACAAGAGCAACACAATTTCAACATAACAAAACAAATACTAAATAAATCATGCAGTACAACCATATATATTATCATTAACAAGTTCCTCAAATATAAGCAATCAAGTACTAATTATCTAACCATCAGCAAGCATTATCAACCATCAGCAAGCAAGTTCCTCATCACAGGGAATCCACCTTTTACTTTTCTTTTCTTTCCATGTCTATTTGTCTCATATTTTACTCGAAAGCCTTCACTTTCATAAGGAATCCACCCTATCTGTGGTGTTACTTTAACATCGTGATAACGAAGTCAGACATACCTACACTAACCAGGCAGGTAACATAAAAGGAAATCTATCTCTCTGCCTCTCAACAGTTAGATGCAACTCTTTCCATGAATCATTTGCTTGCCATCACACACAAGCATAAGTAAAACTATCAATATATCACAAATAAATTCATCATATAAATAAATCATGACAATTAAATAAAACTCACAAAATTTATAATTATTAAATTTAAATGTCAATTCTTCAAGGGACCGATTATGATTTAAAATTAATTTAATAATTCTCTTAATAGTCCACATCATAGTCCATAGTTTGTCAGGTTTTTATCATAGTCAATATTTGGTCAAGTCTTCATCATGGTCCATAGTTTGTCCTGATCCTGATAGTTCATTCATTGCACAAAAGTTCTTTTATTGCACAAGTCAAAATAGATGTCATAAAATTACTCCAAAGCAAAGGTAAATATAAGTCAGAATAAAGGTCATAAAATTTCTCCTAAGCTAAGGTAAGAAAATCCATGTAAATCAAGTATATATATTTATTATACAATATAATTAAAATATTTATTTAACTTAAGTCTTGAGTGATATTTTAGTTTATTATATTGGTCCCAAAAAAAAAGTCAATATTCAAATTATAATAACTCTAAATTTTATCAAATATCATAAACATCTCAAAATCAAACAAATATCAAATGTTCATAATATTATACGTGCATAATAAATTTAACAAGAATAATAATACGTACAAAGTATTACGATAATAAATTAACTAATAAAACATACTAGAAAGCCATGGTTTTATTTTGAAAAAGATGGTTCAATTTCTACCTCGTAAATACTTCCTACTTTCTCATAGGTACAACTTCTCTTCTTTTCTTTTTTCGCTTCCTTCTTCTTCTTTTCCTTCTTCTTCTCTCCTCCTTTCTTCCTATGGTTTCTTACTTTTCTATTTCACTATCTTCTCTTTCTTCTCTCTTCTCTCTTTTTCTCTCTTTCTTCTCTTTCTTTTTCTCTTCTCTTGACCAGCACATCACTTTCTCTCAATTGTTTCTTGTTTTCCGTATAGCCCCCTCCCCCCAAATTTATAGCCACAAAAAGTGGCTGCCATTGGTGCACGTAGCACCAATGGAAAATGGTGCATATGACACCAATAAAAAATGGTGCATATGACACCAATAAAAAATGGTGCACGTGCACCTGTCAAATTTTTTTTTATATCAAGGTAATAATTACTTTAAATTTTTATATTAAAATAATAATTAATTCATAAATATCTTCTTATAATTATCTCTTTATAAACATCTTTTCATGAATAATATATTTCTAATCTTTATTGCTAAGATTGAATACTAAATTTTTATTTCAAGTAAATTCTTATTTATAGTTTCATAAACTATTACAAATTAAATTCTTACAAACTTTATCTAATTTCTTTTGTTCAATATCAATAAAACCAAATATAATTTTTTAGTTAATATTTATGAAGAATAGGATGTTACATTTCTTCCATCATTTTAGGAATTTTGTCTCCAAAATTCACTAACCTGATTGAAATAACTCTGGATAAGATTTTTGCATATCATTTTCTAATTCCCATATTGCCTCTTCTTGTGATAGTCATTCCCAAATCACTTTAACTAAATGAATTCCTTTTCCTCTCAAGTGTTTGACAGATCTATCCATGATTCGTACAGGTTTTATGCCATAAGTCAAATCATCTCTTACTTGCATTGTTTCATGTTCTATGATGTATGAAGAGTCAAAATAATATTTTTTGAGTTGAGATACATGAAAGACATCATGAAAATTTGAAAGATTTGGAGGAAGTGCAATTTGATAGGCAACATGTCCTACCTTTTTAAGAATTTGAAATGGACCAATGAATCTAGAATTCAACTTTTTGGTTTTAAGGGTTCTGCCAATCCCAGTAGTAGGAGTGACTTTGAGGAAAACTTGTTCCCTTTCTTCAAATTCAAGAGGTCTTCTTCTTTTATCGGTATAACTTTTCTGCTTACTCTGAGTATTAAGTAATTTTTCCTTGATAAATTTGATCTTTTCTGTGGTTTGTTGCACTATAGTTGGTCCTAATAAACTCTTTTCTCCAGTCTTTAACCAATACAAAGGTGATATACACTTTCTACCATTCAGAGCTTCAAATGGTATCATTCTTATGCTGGAATTATAACTGTTGTTATAGGCTAACTATATTAATGGTAGATGGGTATTCCAACTTCCTTGAAATTCTAACACACAGGCTCTAAGCATATCTTCCAGAGTTTAAATGGTTCTTTTAGTTTGACCATCTATCTGAGAGTGATAAGATGTACTAAAACGGAGCTTAGTACCTAAAGCTTCTTGTAAGGCTATCCAAGATTTTGAGGTAAATCTTGGGTCTCTATTTGAAACTATGCTAGTTGGTACACCATGTAACCTTACAATTTCCCGAATGTAATCCTAAGCCAACTTGTACAATAGGCAACTGATCCTAATAGGCAAAATATAGGTAGACTTAGTTAAACTGCCAATAATTACCCATGCTACATCATAACCTGATGGAGTCCTAGGTAATCCTAACACAAAATCCATTGATATACTGTCCCACTTCCATTCAGGGATATTCAAGGGCTGTAGTAATCTAGCAGGCTTTTGGTGTTCTATTTTAACCTTTTTGGCAAACTAAACATTTAGCTACAAAACTAGCTATGTCTCTTTTCATCCCATTCCACCAAAACAATTTTCTAAGATCTTGATACATTTTAGTTGTACTAGGATGCATAATATACTTACTGCAATGTGCTTTAGATAAAATCTTCTTTCTCAATTCTTCATTATTGGGCACACATAATCTTCCTTCATACATCATAGCCATTTTTTCATCAACATGAAAATGTTCAAGTTGTTTTACAAGAATTTTTCTTTTGAGAGATTGCAAAAACTCATCATTTTCTTGGGCTTGTCTTACTTGGTCTTTTAAATCACACTCTATTCTTAGTTCACTGGCATACAAGCAGTAAGGTTGCAAAGACACTGAAATCTTCAAGTCCTTGAAATCTTCTAACAATTTTTGTTCCTTTATCATCATTGAGGACATGTGCAAAGATTTTCTACTCAAGGCATCAGCCACTACATTGGTTTTACCAGCATGATATTTTAATTCAAAATCATAGTCCTTTAAGAACTCCAACCATCTACGTTGTCTCATATTTAACTTCTTCTGGTCAAAAAGATACTTTAAACTCTTATGATCACTATATACCTCAAATTTGACTCCATATACGTAATGCCTCCAAAATTTCAAAGCAAAGACTACTGCTGCTAATTCTAAGTCATGGGTTGGATAATTTTCTTCATACGGTCTAAGTTATCTAGATGCATAGGCTACAACTCTACCTCGTTGCATCAAAACACATCCCAAACCATTCTTAGATGCATCACAATACACTACTAAGCTTTGTCTAGGATCAGGAATTATTAAGACTGGAGTGGAGGTAAATTTATTCTTTAACTCCTGAAAACTTGTTTCACAAGTTGAATTCCACTTAAAAGGGCGATTCTTTCTAGTTAACCTAATCAGAGGTAAAACTAGCCGGGAGAATCCCTTAATGAATCTCCTATAATATTCGGCCAATCCCAGAAAACTCCTAATCTCAGTAATTATCTTTGGTCATTCCCAGTGAACTACTGATTCAACTTTACTAGAATCTATAGCTACTCCTCCTAGAGTAATCACATGACCTAAGAATTTTACTTCACTCAACCAGAATTCACACTTTTCTAACTTGGCATATAACTGCTTCTCCTTTAGCATTTGTAGCACTATTCTAAGGTGTTGTTCATGCTCCTTCTTAGTCTTAGAATAGATGAGTATGTCATCTATAAAGACTACTACAAACTGGTTAAGGTAAAGTTTAAAAATCCTGTTCATGTAATCCATGAATTGCAGGAGCATTAGTAAGTCCAAAAGGCATTACAAGGTATTCTTAATGCCTATATCTGGTCCTAAAGGCTGTCTTGGATATATATTCTAGTTTTACTCTTATCTGATGATATCTTGATCTCAAGTTTATCTTTGAGAAGATTGTGACTCCTAACAGTTGATCTAACTGGTCATCTATCCTAGGGAGTGGATACTTATTTTTAATTGTGACTTTGTTCAATTGCCTATAATCTACACATAACCTCATACTGTCATCTTTCTTCTTGACTAATAAAATAGGTGCACCCCACGGTGATACATTGGGCTTGATAAATCCTTTGGCTAATAGTTCCTCTATTTTTTTTCTTGAGTTCACTTAACTCCAAATGGGACATTCTATAAGGTGCAAAAGATAGAGGTCCTATTCCTAGAATTAAGTCAATAGAAAATTCAACTTCCCTTTCAGGTGGTAAGTTCATTATCTCTTTAGAAAATACTTCTGGAAATTCTCTTGCTATAGGTATGTCATTTATTTCCTTCCCAACCTTTGAATTTGAAGAAAACAAAAGAAGAAACTCTTGATCTCCTTTTAAGAGACATTTCTCTGCCTGAGTGGCATTAAGGAATAGGGTATTGGTGGATTTTGGTTCCTTGGATGGATCATTGGGAAAGTAGGTAAGTTTTCTGGAACAGTATAAAATAATATCATTAGTAGATAACCAGTCCATCCTAATTATGATATCAATACCAATCAAAGGCAAACAAAGAAGGTTCAAAGTGAAAGTTCTTCCTTCAATTAGAATAAGACATTTTAAACAAGTTTGAGAAGTAAAAACTTTTCCCCCTGTGGGAGTTGAAACTAACAGATCATAAGACAAGGAAGTTATAGGCAAATTTAACTTCTTCACACAATCAATAGATATAAAGAAGTGTGTAGCTCCTGAATCAAACAATACAATTAAGAGTGTGTTTTTAAGAAAATATTTACCTTGAATCATGTTGGAGGATTGATTTTCCTCTTCTCCACTTAGAGTAAATACTCTTTCTTTAGTCTGTGGTCTGGGTACAGGGTTGTTCACCATCTTCTCGGTGGTACAATCCTTGGTGAAATGTCCTGATTTTTCGCATTAGAAACACACATAGCCATGAGATTTGCACATAGGTGGAAGTCTACCAGTCTTCACTTGCTTATCTTTTTCATGGTTTACTCCATTCTTAAAATTATTTTTCTTTTGAGCTTCTGCCACCTTTTTTCTTTTAAGAAAGCTCTGATGTTCTCTTTCAAATTCCATATCTAGATAACTCTTTTATGCTATCTTGCATTTGTTTACTAGAGTGACATAATCTTTTATATCCAGGGTAGACATCTTCTCCCTTATTTCAGGCCTCAAACCCCACTCAAATTTGGTAGTTTTCCAGTGGCCATCAGGATTATTTTTCAAATAGGAAGAAAATTTAGAAAGTTCTTCAAATTTAGCCACATATTGCCCTATAGTCATATTTCCCTGTTTAAGTTGTATGAATTCTGCTACTTTTTCATTTTTTACATTATCAGGGAAGTACTTATCAAAGAATGTGGCTAAAAATACCTCCCAGGTGATTTTAGTTCCTCTAGATTCTAATAAGTGCCTAACACCTTTCCACCAGTGTTCTGTCTCCCCTTCTAGCATGTAGGTGAAAAAACTACTTTTTATGCATTTGTGCTTCCCATGACTGTAAAAATCTTTCTAATTGCATAACCTATTTTTCAGCTAGTGCTGGGTCATAATCTCCATTAAAAGATGGCAGTTTGTCTTTCCTAGATTCTGAAAGACCTTGATAATTTAGGTTGGTCACAGAAGTTTCCCCAGTAGAATTTCTACTACCCTCACCAGGATGATTATGGTTGTGATTATTGTTCCTATCTTGAGTTTCTTGCATGCGTTGTAACATCAGGTTGGTTGACTCTGTCTGGGCTCTAACAGCGTCTGCCAATCCTTTCATGACTCCCAATATCCCTGTCAGAGTATCATTTTGTGAACTCTGTACTTCCGGGTGTTCTGATGCCATATAGTCCTACATCGCCATGAACAATTCAATATTGAGGTGATCAGTCTCAATATTGCAAGGTTAATATAGTTATAATTCTATATGACATGTATAAATTAATAAAAGTAGATATCATGCAGAAACTCAACATAGGCAACAATTCAATACATAGATATAATTTTCTAGTGCCAAAAATCGATGCTCTGATACTATAAATGAAACTCCCCTAACTAAAATAATAACGCTAAACATATTTATAATAATATTATCAGTGAATTTACTCCATACAAATTTAAAAGCAAAGATTAAAATCAATATACATATATATATAAAAGGAAATAAGTATCGATACAGGATAAAGCAAAGTTGTAATATACATCTATGACTTTTCAAACTAAAATCTCACATTAATCGTAATGTTTACTCAGGAATATACACATATTTCTAATAATTATATCCTCTTCCTTTGAAACAAGGGTTTATGCTTACTCGATCTGATGATGATGACCATAATACATCTTCAGTTAGTCTGAAAATACCATGAATCGAGTGAGAATTGAAAATTCTCAATATGAAATGAATAATTATAAAAATATTTAAAAACACATGGTGAATTTCAACTGTGTAAAATACACAGAAAATCACATGGCAACCAAAGTATAACAAGAGCAACACAATTTCAACATAGCAAAACAAATGCTAAATAAATCATGCAGTATAGCCATATATATTATCATTAACAAGTTCCTCAAATATCAGCAATCAAGTACCAATTATTCAACCATCAGCAAACATTATCAACCATCAGCAAACAAGTTTCTCATCACAGGGAGTCCACCATTTACTTTACTTTTCTTTTCATGTCTGTTTATCTCACATTTTACTCAAAAGCCTTCACTTCCATAGGGAATCCACTCTATCTCTAATGTTACTTTAACATCGTGACAATGAAGTCAGACATACCTACATTAACCAGGCAGGTAATATAAAAGGAAATCTATCCCTCTGCCTCTCAACAGTTAGGTGCAACTCTTTCCATGAATCATTTGCTTGCCATCACACATAAACATAAATAAGACTACCAATATATCACAAATAAATTCATTATATAAATAAATCATGGCAATTAAATAAAACTCACAAAATTTAGAATCATTAAATTTAAATATCAATTCTTCAAGGGACCGATTATGATTTAAAATTAATTTAATAATTCTCTTAATAGTTCACATCACAGTCCATAGTTTGTTAGGTCCTTATCATAGTCAATATTTGGTCAGGTCTTCATCATGGTTCATAGTTTGTCCTGGTCCTAATAGTTCATTCATTGCACAAAACTCCTTTTATTGCACAAGTCAAAATAGAGGTTATAAAATTACTTCCAAGCAAAGGTAAATATAAGTCAGAATAAAGGTCATAAAATTTCTCTCAAGCTAAGGTAAGAAAGTCCATGTAAATCAAGTACATATATTTATTATCCAATATAATTAAAATATTTATTTAACTTAAGCCTTGAGTGATATTTTAGTTTATTATATTGGTCCCAAGAAAAAGTCAATCTTCAAATTATAATAACTCTAAATTTTGTCAAATATCATAAACATATCAAAATCAAATAAATATCAAATGTTCATAATATTATACGTGCATAATAAATTTAACAAGAATAATAATACGCATAAAGTATTAAAATAATAAATTAACTAATAAAACATATTTGGAAGGCATGGTTTTATTTTGAAAAGAATATTCAGTTTCTACCTCGTAAATACTTCCTACTTTCTCACAGATACAACTTCTCTTCTTTTCGCTTTTTCTTCTTCTTCTTCTTCCCTCACTCCTCCTTTCTTCCTACAGTTTCTTACTTTTCTATTTCACTCTCTCTTCTCCTTCTTTCTCTCTCTCTCTCTCTTTCTCTCTTTCTTCTCTTTCTTTTCTCTTCTCTCGCCAAAGACCTCACTTTCTCTCAATTATTTCTTGCTTTCAGTATAGCCCCCTCCCCCAAATTTATAGCTACAGAAAGTGGTGCCAATGGTGCACGTAGCACTAATGGAAAATGGTGCATATGACACCAATAAAAAATGGTGCACATAGCACTTATCAAATTTTTTATTTTTTATATCAAGGTAATAATTACTTTTATATTTTTATATTAAAATAATAATTAATTTATAAATATCTTCTTATAATTATCTCTTTATAAACATCTTTTCATGAATAATATATTTTTAATCTTTATTGCTAAGATTGAATACTAAATTTTTTATTTCAAAATTCTTATTTATAGTTTCATAAACTATTACTAATTAAATTCTTATAAACTTTATCTAATCTCTTTTGTTCAATATCAATAAAACCCAATATAATTTTCTAGTTAATATTTATGAAAATAGGATGTTACATTTCTTCCCTCTTTTTAGGAATTTTGTCTCCAAAATTCACTAACCTGATTGAAATAACTCTGGATAAGATTTTTGCATATCATTTTCTAATTCCCATATTACCTCTTCTAGTGATAGTCATTCCCAAATCACTTTAACTAAATGAATTCTTTTTCCTCTCAAGTGTTTGACAGATATATCCATGATTCGTACAGGTTTTGTGCCATAAGTCAAATCATCTTTTACTTGAATTGTTTCATGTTCTATGAGATGTGAAGACTCAAAATAATATTTTCTGAGTTGAGATACATGAAAGACATCATGAAGATTTGAAAGATTTGGAGGAAGTGCAATTTGATAGGCAACATGTCCTACCTTTTTAAGATTTTGAAATGGACCAATGAATCTAGAATTCAACTTTTTGATTTTAAGAGTTCTGCCAATCCCAGTAGTAGGAGTGACTCTGAGGAAAACTTGTTCCCCTTCTTCAAATTCAAGAGATCTTCTTCTTTTATCAGCATAACTTTTCTGCTTACTCTAAGTATTAGGTAATTTTTCCTTAATAAATTTGATCTTTTCTGTGATTTGTTGTACTATATTTGGTCCTAATAAACTCTTTTATCTAGTCTATAACCAATACAAAGGTGATATACACTTTCTACTATTCAGAGCTTCAAATGGTGTCATTCCTATGCTAGAATTGTAATTGTTGTTATGGGCAAACTATATTAATGGTAGATGGTAGATGGATATTCCAACTTCCTTGAAATTCTAACACACAGGCTCTAAGCATATCTTCTAGAGTTTAAATGGTTCTTTCAGTTTGACCATCTATCTGAGAGTGATAAGATGTACTAAACATCTTTTGGTCATGGATGAAACTAGAGTATTCTATTTCACTATACATTGATCAAAGAAATATCTAAGTCATAAGTAATTACGTTGAAATAATATGGGAGATTGTTGAGATTCGAGAGATGAACTAAGGCCCGGTTGGGTGCGTTGCATGCAAGTAGATCTTCTTAGCATGACCATCGCACACTGCAGATGACCTCAACAACGTGAGCAGGTGTCTCGCGCGACCTCAGCAGAACCACTGTGCTGGACCCGCACCATGCTCCTCTGTCCACGAAGCTAGCCACCGTGTTGAGGCAGAATCGTTGAATCAGCGGCGGAACCAGAGAGGTTGTTAGGAATTTGACGAGCCCCAGTCAAGAGGCCATTTCAATTTTGGTATCCTGTTCGTCTTCAATTTTCTGTTGCAGTCGTACCTATTTGGTAGAAGACAAATATATTTCCTGTTTTTTGTCTTCAAAGAAAATAAAAACCAGGTTGGCAATTGAACCATGAGTATGTCAGATGATCAAACCTGTAAGAAATTTTGTTTTCATTCCTTTAATGCTCCTAGTACTGAGAATTTATGGATTATGGACTCTGGTGTAACTGACCATATAACCTTTTATTCACCATTTCTATTATCTTATCAACTCTCTTTTAGTAAGCATTATATAATCATAACTGATGGCTCTCATACCTCAGTTGCTGGTTCTGGTACTATTAAATTTCAACATTCTCTACACTTATACAAGGTGCTCCATGTTCCCAAACTTTCTTGTAATCTTATTTCCATTCATAAGCTTATTAAACACAATAATTGTGTCGTAACCTTTTTCCATTCTCATTGTGTCTTTCAGGATCTTGTCACGAGGAGGACTATTGGAGTTGCTAAGGAATAGGGAGGATTATACTATTTCCTTAATATGCCAGTTAATGGTGGTCCTGATAAGAAGTTGATATCTTCCTGTCATCAGTCCAGTTCTAAGTCTCTTTCTTCTTAAATTTGGCTACAACACAAGCGTATGAGACATCCTCCTTTTTCTTTGCTTAAATCTATGTTTTCGTCCTTATTTTTTTAAAAAATTTATTGAGTCTTTTCATTGTGATGTTTGTGAGTTTTACAAACACCATCGTATAACTTTTCCACTTAGTTTTATTAAAAGTGTTGAGCCTTTTGCACTTATTCACTTTGATGTTTGGGGTCATGCATCTATCTCTAACATTTCTAGCAATAAATGGTTTGTGTCATTCATTAATGATTGTACTAGAGTAACTTGACTTTTTCTCATGAAAGACAAATCAGATGTGTTCAAATTGTTTGTTCACTTTTATCATATGGTTCAGACACATTTTAGAAAGTCCATTAAACGTTTGCGTTCTAATAATGATAAAGAGTATGTCAACCAAAATTTCTCTAACTTTATTAAAGAGCATGGTATTGTGCATGAACTCACGTGTGTTGATACTCCTCAGCAAAATGGTGTTGTAGAAAGAAAAAATCGTCATTTACATGAAATCACTAGAGCTTTACTATTCCAAATATCTATTCCTAGCTCATATTGGGGGGAAGCGATTTTAACTACTGCATATTTAATTAATCAGTTACCATCTCATGTCTTGGGTAATGTAAGTCCTATCCAACTCATGACCTCTCACTTTCCTTTAGTTCCTATTATGTAGAGTCTACAATATCGTGTCTTTGGTTGTGCGGCATTTGTCCATATACACCGCCAACATCACAGCAAACTTGATTACTGTGCTGTCAAATGTGTTTTTCTGGGTTATGCTCCTGACAAGAAGGGGTAAAAGTGCTATCACCTTTCAAGTCGTCATTTTTTCGTCTCCATGGATGTCATTTTTCATGAACATGAGTCCTTCTTTCCTCGCTCTCAGCTTCAGGGGGAGAACACTCTGGAAGCTAAGGCTGAGTCCTTCTATCCTAGATCATTCCTTCCTTTACCATCTGATTTTACACAGGAATTGACATCTTCTTCTGGCACCCCACCTGAACTAGCTAAAGTCAAGGCCAAGGCTAGCACACCAAAATTGGTGTATCAAAGGAGAAGGAAACCCGAACAGGCCCAACAGCAACTTCAGGCATCTGAACCAATAGTAAGTACTAAAGATACAAGTTTTCTTACGGCCGAACTTCACCTCGCCAATCGGTTGCACTACCAACCGGACTCTCAACGTTTTTGAACCTAACCCAGATAATACTGTTTCTAAACCTGATAACATGTCTTTGAATAATTGTGAACCTACCTAGTTTGATGACTTACCCATTGCATTAAGGAAAAAGAAAAGGTATTGTCCCAATCCCAAGTATCTTATTTCTCAATTTCTCTATTTTGAACATCTTTCCCTGCAATACTAGAGTTTTATTTCAGCTATAGATTCTATCAAAATCCCAACATCAGTATAAGAAACATTGAAGTATAAGAACTTGATTCAAGCCATGAAAGAAGAGATGAGTGCGTTGGAAAGGAATGGAACATGGGAGATTGTTGAGAGACCAGAGATGACAAAAGGCCAGTTGGGTGCAGATAGATATATACTTTGAAACATCGATTTGATTGTACATTAGACCGGTATAAAGCAAAGTTGGTGGCAAAAAGATACACTCAGACTTATGGAATTGACTATAATGAGACATTTGCGCCAATAGCCAAGATGAATACTGTAAGGATCTTACTCTTCCTTGCTACTCAGTTTGGGTGGAAATTACACCAGTTTGATGTTAAAAATGTCTTTCTCCATAGAGACTTAGAAGAGGAAGTTTATATGGAAATTTCATCTGAATATGATTCCACTAATGGAAGGAACAAGGTATATAGGTTAAATAAGGCATTATGGTGCGCGTAAAATATATTAAGAGCAAGTGCACTCTATTGCCAAGTAATATAGGACTTGAGTCCCAGTTATCGATCCCACGAGGAATAATTAGTAATTACTAGATTCGCAAAACTCTTTGTTATCCAGACAATAAAATGTGTATAAAGGAATTCAAATTAAAATCAAAATAACAAATAAAGAAAAGTAATGAACAATTAAACAAAAAAGATAATCAATGAGAAAGAGACTAGGGCGCAAGGTTCACTTGAATCCAATTATTCAGATTTTCTTTCAATTATGAAGAAGGCAATTCTTTTGCCAATATTCTCTTATTTACTATTAAATCCCAATGGTCATGGATGAAACAATATTCTATTCCTAATTTAATTCACCTATTTGGTCATGTAATTGAATTAATCAGGAATGCATTAAGCTTCAATTCAAGAGATGAACTAACATACCGTCAATTTCATTGGTAGGAAAAATTGATGTTTGGTCATTCACCAATCTAATCCTAGGCTTACCATATAGATCCACTCATTGAATGCGGATGGTCACCGGTCAAAAAATGAATTAACATATGCCAAAAGTGATCAAGTTATGACAAGAATGCAAGCAATATGATAAACCCTAAAGAAATTACCTTAATCAAATTAGAAATCAAACTCAAATAATTATGGAAACAATATCCCTCATAGTCTTAGCTATGGGTTTAGCTACTCATGTTTAATACAAACAAACTCATATCAAAATACAAACCCATGAAAAGAAAACCCAAAGAAATGGGAAAACTAGAAAGAAAGAGAAATCAAAACCCCTTTAATGGAGATTAAGATCTTCAAGCCTTCAAGAATTAAATCCTCCATTCGAAATCATCTTCCAAGGTCTGCTACGGCAAAACAACTCTCTCAATATTAGGAATTTTCTGTGCAATGTGCTCAATGTGTTGTCTGTGTTGAATTTGACATAATTTTTTCTATTTTATTGAAAATCACGTGTTCTGTTACGCAACAGGCGCTCAGGCGCTCAAATCTTACCGCTCAGGCGCTTCGGGCGCTCAAGCGCTATGACTCTGAGCGCTCAAGCGCTGGCGACTGATGCAATTTTTTTTTCTTCTTTTTTTTTCTTTGAACATTCAGTCTTCTCTATGAATAATTATCTGACAAAAATATACAAAACACTTAATAAAAACACAATCAAATAATACTAAAAATATAAAAAACTTATGAACAAAATTTATTAAAAATAAATAAAAATAATATGAAAAACTAAGGAATTGAACTAAAAATATGACATGTTGACGGTTCATCAGGGTAACAGAAATGGATTGACTACGGCATCCTGTAGACACCTCCCCACACTTGAGCTTTGCTTGTCCTCAAGCAAAGAATATAAATTAACAACAAGATCAAACTCAACATTAAGAAATATGAATCAAAGGAAAATTCCACAATTAAAACAAATTCAAGTTCAACAATCAAATCCAATCAAGTAAGATCATTTAATACTTAAACAAATAGAGGCTTGAGTCTAGCTTGCAATTGTTCTCTTTATCAAACATCTGAGATCATTCAAATTTACCATCGCTCAAGTGTTTAAAGGACAAAGAAATCACTCAAATTTCTCTTAAAAAATGCAATACCATAGGCTTACTTATCAATCCCATCTCCACTTGGGTTCACATACAACACAAGAATCAAAATGACTTTCCTTTGATTATAACAGGGCCAATGGTATAATGAAAGGTAGGAAGAAAGAATAAAATAGGATAAAGAATGCTCATGAAAAAATCAATACAGAGTAGAATCAGGCTGAAAAGATGACAGATAGAGCATGATGCATAAGAATATAACAACTTCTCACTTTCAACCTAAAATTTTCATTATTCTTCACCAACAATTCTTTTTCTTAACCCTTGAAGACAAAAGCAACCTTTCAAGACTTTTCAATCAACACATTAATTGTTTCAAAGAATTCAACCTGATTATTCAATTGGGTATTCAAATAATCAATTTCAGGCTCAAATGGGGCAACTAATAGGTTATTTAATCAATGTAACTTTAGAAGTCAAGAAAGAATTAAGCCTAATTGCCTTAATCATATTCAAGTATGCATGTGAATCATTAAAGCCTCAACAAGATATCAAAGCAAGTTCTGTCGCACATCAATCAAGAGAAAACTCACTCCAGAAGAAAAATCTAATCATTAAAGCTCAAAACTCACTTTCTGGCTAGAGTTAATAAAGAGAACGACAGCAAGCAGACATGGCTAATTTCCAACTAAAGATGCTAAATTTCACTTTACTTTAATGAAAAAGATTACTTCACACATTATCAACTCATGATCAATGGAATTCCCTTTAAAATATATCTCCATCAACTCAGAATAAATCAAGATATCAACACACAATTCCAGCTTAATTACCAGCAATACTCAAGTGCTCATCTAATTTTTTTTTGCACAAAAATTGTATTGGTACCCCCCACACTTAAAATAAACATTGTCCTCAATGTGGAAGAAAAAGAAATAAAAGGGGTAAAAAACAGAGCAACACAACTTGATGGATAGTGACACAATGTCAAGAAAAAGAGAAGTACAAGAGTCAGCGTAACAACAGAATCTGAAAAATAAAATCCCAAACACATGAGTAGAATCTAAAAGAAAAACAAAAATAACAAAAAATAACTAAAATAAAATAAAAGAAGAAGAATCACAGGTTGTCTCCTGTGAAACGCTTGTTTAATGTCATTAGCTTGACGTTGCCTTTCAGATAAATCAAAGTGGCATAAATCAAAAGAAATAGGAGGACTCCTTCTTCTTTTCAAAACAGTTCTTTCTCCCTTCGACAATGGCCTTGGAGTTGCTTCCATTAGCACTCTGACTTTGACAAGAGCTTGACTGTCCTAATTGCGGCTTGACTCCACAAGGCCATGGTGGCCGTACTCGATCAACAGATGAAGGACCAATCTGTGAAGAAGCATGGATCTTAGGAGGACCTTTATTTGTTTCAGCAGCTTGACATTCAAATAGATCAACATCAACACTGTATGATGGCGAGGGGTCTTTGATAGCTAAGGTTTCCTGCTTCTTAGCTTGAACAAAATTAATAGGAGCATGGAGATTTGACATTAGGGAAGATTTAGCCTCCCTAAAGACATTAATGATCACATGATCTCCATCCACTCTCAAGATGTATATCAATCATAGCTCAAGAAGTGGCCAAAAATGGTCTTTCAAGAATGAGAGGAATATCAGCATCCTCTTCCATATCTAGCACCACAAAATCAACTGGGAATATGAATTTATCCACCTTCACCAAAACATCCTCCACCACATCACGCGGGTAAGCGAAAGATCTATCAGCCAACTGTAGTGAAATGTTGGTGGGCTTCGGTTCCTGTATTCCCAATTTCTTAAACACAGAGAAAGGTATCAAATTAATACTAGCACCTAAATCACATAATGCCTTATCAAAATAAGAGTCACCAATAGTGCAAGGAATAGTAAAACTCCCTGGATCTTTCAATTTTGGGGGTACCTTCTTTAAAAGAATGGCAGAACACTTCTCAATAAGACATACAGTCTCAAATTCCTCAAGCTTAGTTTCTTTGTAAGTATTTCTTTCAGAAACTTTGCATACTTGGGCATTTGAGAGATGGCTTCAACAAATGGAATATTAATTTGTAATTTCTTGAATATTTCCAAGAATTTAGCAAATTACTGATCTAGCTGATTGTTCTTGAGCCTCTAAGGGAATGAGATTTTGGCATATGAGAATGGTTCACAAACTGCGCTCTGCTCACGATCCTTCTTCGCTCTCTGCCACTTTGGTGCTTTCTTCTCAACCTCTCCTTTATTGACATCTTGAATTGAGACATCTTCAGTAAGGACATCATTTTTCGTTGTCTCAATTCTTGATGAGCTAGGTGTTTTAGTTACCTTCTCATCTTTATGCACGGACTGAATAAGAGTATCTCTAGGCTCTGATAATTCTTTTTTCTGGGAGAACTCCCCTAGTTCCTTACCACTTCTCAGGAAAATTGTATGGGCTTGTTCCCTTGGATTAGTCTCAGTAGTGCTAGGCAATGTCCCTGGTGCCCTCGTTGTCATCAATGTAGTCAGTTGACTAATCTGAATCTCCATATTCTTCATTCTGGCATCAAAATTCTGTATGTACTTCATGACCAGATCTTCAAAACTTGGCTTCTCTGCAGGTGCTTGGAAACCAAGAGGTGGTGGTGGCACTCTCTGTTGATTTTGCTGATAACCTTGCTGATTTCCCTATTTAAAATTCAAGTGGTCTCTCTAACCGGGATTGTATGTATTTGAATACAGATTGTACTACTGTCAGTTGGAATTACTAACAAAATTTACTCCTTCAGCCTCGGGGGCAAATGGACTACTAACTTGACAATTTGCACTTGTATGACCCTGTCCTCCACATGCCGCACAAATGATAAGTGGAGCTGCACAATTTGTTACCATCAAAGTCTACACCTTCTTCGTCAAAGCTTCCAATTGACTTAGAATTGTAGTAGAGGAATCAACATCATATACACCTGCTTGTTTCTTAGGAACCTAGCGCTCATTCTGCCACTAATAACTGTTCAGCGCCATTTCTTCAATTAATGCTTGGCTCTCAGTAGGTGTTTTCCTCCATATAGTACCTCCCACAACAGCATCAATGAGTGAACAGTTTGCAGGCGATAAACCATTGTAAAAAGTCTGAACCTGCTGCCATACGGGGAATCTATGATGTGAACATCTCCTCAACAACTCCTGAAAGCACTCCCAAGCTTCATAAAAAGTGTTCATTTCAAACTGCACAAAAGAAGATATATCATTCCTTAACTTAGTAGATTTAGAAGGAGAAAAATACTTAGTCAGAAACTGTTGTGTCAATTGATCCCATGTAGTGATGGAACCCCTCAGGAGTAACGTTAACCATTGGCTTGCTTTGTCCCTATAAGAGAAAGGAAAGAGTCATAATCGGATTGCATCATCTGTTACTCCATTATACTTGATAGTATCGCACAACTGCAAGAACCTGGTCAAATGCTGATTAGGATCATCTAAAGGCAATCCATCAAACTGAATTGAATTCTGAATCATGGAGATCAATGCTGGTTTAGTCTTAAAGTTATTAGTCGCCACAGCTGGTCTTATAATACTTCCTCCATACCTTTCAGCAGTGGGCATAGAGTACTCAAACATGGTCCGCTCTGCTGGGATAGCTCTTTCTTCACGGTTGGCCTCAACAACTGGTTGCCTCTCCATCCTGTTAATATATTCTGTCACAGCTACAATAAAAGTTTGTTTCTTTAACCTGTGAGCTATTTTCTCAATTTATTGATCAAAAGCCAAATCAGGAAACCGAGATCGAGTAAGCATAAACAAAAATAAGAAGAGAAAAATTAAATAAAAAAATAAAATAAAAATAGAATAAATTAAAATAAAATAAAATAAATAAATAAATAAAAAATAAAAAATGAAATAAGATAAGAAATAAAAATAAAATATGAAATAAAAGAAAAGTAGGCGTCTAAATTAACTAGAGTTTTTTGCTTCTAATATTACCAAACTTATTTCTCGGCAACGGCGCCAAAAACTTGGTGCGCGTAAAATACACTAAGAGTAAGTGCGTTATATCGCCAAGTAATATAAGACTTGAGTCCCAGTTATCGATCCCACAAGGAATAATTGGTAATTACTAGATTCGCAAAATCCTTTGTTATCCAGACAATAAAAGGTGTATGAAGGAATTCAAATTAAAATCAAAATAACAAATAAAGAAAAGCAATGAATAATTAAATAAAGAAAAAATAATCAATGAGAAAGAGACTAGGGCGCAGGGTTCACTTGAATCCAATTATTCAGATTTTCTTTCAATTATGAAGAAGGTAATTCTTTTGCCAATATTCTCTTATTTGCTATGGAATCCCAATGGTCATAGATGAAATAATATTCTATTCCTAATTTAATTCACCTATTTGGTCATGTAGTTGAATTAATCAAGAATGCATTAAGCTTCAATTCAAGAGATGAACTAATATACCGCCAATTTCATTGGTAGAAAAAATTGATGTTTGGTCATTCACTAATCTAATCCTAGGCTTACCATATAGATCCACTCATTGAATGCGGATGGTCACCAGTCAAACAATGAATTAACACATGCCAAAAATAATCAAGTTATGACAAGAATACAAACAATATGATAAATCCTAAAGAAATTACCTTAATCAAATTAGAAATCAAACCCAAATAATTATAGAAACAAGATCCCCCATAGCCTTAGCTATGGTTTAGCTACTCACGTTTAATACAAACAAACTCATATCAAAATACAAACTCATGAAAAGAAAACCTAAAGAAAGGAAAAAATTAGAAAGAAAGAGAAATCAAAACTCTTTTAATGGAGATTAAGATCTTCAAGCCTTCAAGAATTAAATCCTCCCTTCGAAATCATCTTCCAAAGTCTGCTACCGCAAAACAACTCTCTCAGGATTAGAGATTTTTTGTGCAATGTACTCAATGTGTTGTCTGTGTTGAATTTGATATAATTTTTCTTATTTTATTGAAAATCATGTGTCTGTTACGCAACAGGCGCTTAAGCGCTCAGTCACTTACTCCTGGACGCTCAGGCGCTCAAATCTCACCACTCAGGCGCTCCGGGCGCTCAAGCGCTATGACTCTGAGCGCTCAAGCGCTGGCGACTGATGTAATTTTTTTTCTTTCTTTTTTTTTCTTTGAACATTCAGTCTTCTCTATGAATAATTACCTGACAAAAACACACAAAACACTTAATAAAAACAAAATCAAACAATGTTAAAAATATAACAAAATTTACGAACACAATTTATTAAAAATAAATAAAAAGAATATGAAAAACCAAAGAATTGAACCGTAAAAATATGACATGTGGACGGTTCATCACGTTATACGGGTTGAAGCAGTCTCCCTTTGCTTGGTTTGGAAGATTCACAAAAATAATGGTGTTCCTGAGTTAGAGACAAAGTCAAGGCGTTCATATCCTCTTTTTTAAACATTTAAGAGAAGGTAAACTTACAGTTTTACTTGTGTATGTTGATGACATCATTATATCAGGTGATGACCTAGTTGAGAAGTAACTCCTAAAGGACAAATTAGCTACTGAGTTTGAAATAAAAGATCTTGGAAGACTAAAGTACTTCCTTGGGATTGAAGTTGCCTACTCCAAGTAAGGTATCTTCATTTCTCAAAGGAAATATGGCCTAGATCTTCTCAAAGAGACCGAAAAGCTTGGGTGTAAGCCAATTGGTGTACCAATTAAGCAGAATCACAAAATGAGAAATGATGAAGAGAGTCCCAAGGTAGATAGATCTCAATATCCGATGCTAGTTGAGAAACTGATATACCTGACACATATCATACCAGATTTAGCGTATGCTGTCAGTATTGTTAGTCAATTCATACACGATCCAAGGGAGAGACACATGCAAGCTGTGGATCGAATCCTACAGTATCTTAAAATCACACCTAGAAGAGGATTACTATTTAAAAAAGGGAGAACCCTATCCATGGAAGTGTACATGGATGCTGACTATGCAGGTTCAGTTACTGATAAGAGGTCAACATCAGGTTATTATATGTTTCTGGGTGGAAATCTAGTAACATGGAGAAGTAAGAAACAGAACGTAGTGGCACAATCGAGTGCAAAAGCTGAGTTTCGTACTATGGCACAAGGAGTTTGTGAGTTGTTATGGATGAAGATCATATTAGATGACCTAAGAATAAAGTATGAAGTACTTATGAAAGAACAATGACAGGACAAAGCACATTGAGATAGACTGATACTTTATCAAAGAGCAATTAGATAGTAGACTTATAGTCACAACATATGTTCTTTGGAGACATCAGTTGACAGATGTATTAATTAAGAGATTATCCATAGAGCACCTTTAAGATCTTACTTACAAGTTGAGAATGATAGATATCCATTTACTAACTTGAGGAAGAGTGTTGTGTTGAAATTTTTGTACATATTTAAATTTAATTATACAAATTTATTTTTTTATTAAATAAATTTATTTTTATAATTTAACACTATTTTAAACAAATAATTAATATCATTAATTTATATAATGTGTATCATTTTATATAATTTTAAATAAATAATAATATTCAAAAATATAATTTCTCTTTCAAGTTAAAACACTTTCTAGTGTATATATTCTCAAATAAGCTCAAGAAAATGATTACAAGAAGGATTCTCAAAGAAAACACAAGATCTGTATATTGTTCTTCTTCTTTTCTTTGTTATTTCTCTTCTTCAAGCAGCTGGGATTTTATAAAGATGAAAGAATAAAGTTGCAGCAACTTTTTCAGCTATACAAGCACAATTTCAAAAAATGGAGATTTGTCTTTTAGTGAGAGATATTTTCCAAAGATGATCTCCTATTGGTCCAGCTGGTCCCTTATGCTTTTAGTACTGTTTTTGAACATTGCACAGCTGTTTTGATTTTTTTAGTATCATTCAACAAGGTTTTGGAAGATTTGGATGGAAAGAATTCGCATCAGCAAAATTAAATTCTGACAGACATGAGCTGGCTACCAAATTTATCAGCTTGCCTGATCTCAGCTATTCCTTTTGAAAAATAGCAACTTGATGAAGGATGATTGATACAATTTGTCTTCCTCGTTCTTGGACATCCTCAACAGTTTATTCTTGAGTTCCTTCTATGAATTCCTGATTTCCATAATGCCTTCAAGTCCTCATAATGATGGACTTCTACTTCAAAATCTTACATAACTCCTTTGTGCACTTTTTGATCAGTATTTTTGACATTTTACAGTAATTTTTATCTAGCTCCTCCTTTGATATCTCCATTCAATTAGTTCTACATAAACAAGTTTGGTAAAGATCAAGCATAATTATCAAAGTCATCGAAAGCCATATGTTTGTTATCATCACAAAGCATGGACCGAAAGGGATCCCTGGGCTAACATGTTTGATATTTGTGTTAGCTATCATGTAGTGCAATTTTAGTTTGTTTCAAACTTACAGTGAAGTTTGTAAGTGTTGCGACTTTTGCTGGAGGTATGTACAAAATTTTTGTCTCTTTTAAATGATTTAAGGACAGGGCAATACAGTGAATGAACATTCACGTGGTTTGTGGCAGGACGAAATTATCTGAGGGGATTACCTTTATTAGTACATACCATAAACTTCACCTCTTTACGCTCTAACTAAATTGAAGCGCTATGATTTCTTTGAGTGTATAGGCTTTTGTTTTTGGTGGATGGGATTTCTTTTGGAACAAAGTGAAAATCATGCTTTTATGATTATTTTCATTAACAGTTTTTTTATTTATGCATACGTAGTGCCAATATTTCAAAATAGTTGTCGGATCGGTATTTGATATGTCTATACATATTTCAATTATTTTAAATTTTTTACCGTATTAACGTATTTGTGTCATTTGTATTTGTATATGTGCTTCCTAGATGCTACTACCTTACTCCTAATTATTGCAGGTCACATGTAGTATTAATCCCTTTTCACCATGTTTACTTGGTGTTAAATGACAACTGGATTGCTGTGTTACTGCATCTTCATGGTAAGGAAAGACTGCATTAAATAAAGGTCTGTTTAGCATTTAAAATGATATAGTTAGCCTTATAGGTATGATGTTTTCTGATGGTAATTGTATTTTGTATCAGAGTTCCGGGAAACTGAGATGAGTTCGGATTTGTGGTTGTAGATGTTAGCTCGTAATGGAATGAATTTGAATTTCCAAGAAGAGGAAGATTCTGCTGAAGGGATCAATCCATAAGTGGAAGTAAATGTCCAAATGACTTTGGTTCTAGATGATTAGATGCAGTTAAACTTCCAAGATTATTAATGAACTAAGGACAGGCTTTATCCCTAATTTTGTGGTGGTTGTATAAGGTTGCAGCAATTGGAAGAGGAATGAGGAATCGAGGGTAAATTAAGGGAACCTAGATTTCAAGAGAACACGTTTCTTGAAAATATTAAGGTTGGCTGAATGAAACATTAGATTGTATGTCACTATGCCAAGATCATTGTTCGGCATAATGCTGCCTCAAAACAACACATAATGCAGCTTAATGGAGCTGCAGTGTTGCATAAACAATTTGCTACATTTCATGTGGCTCATGGCTTGTGCAATATGTGCCGTACTATGGCCTTGAAGTGGTAAAGTTAGCGACTAGGAAATGAATACCTCGTTGAAATTGTATTTGAGTTTCCCTTTCCTTTCTTTTTTCCCCTATCTCTAAGTTATTGGCGCAATTGGACACATTATTGAGGAGGTTAAAGTGGTTGAAATCACTGCATGAGACTTTATGATAGGTGTATATATTATTACCAACTCTAACCACCATTCCTACAACAAGTTTAACCTTTTTCTTTCTATTGTTCGGTATGATACTTGAAGTCTGAACCTTCAACTTCATGACTTTTAATAGGAATAATGGTCCTTGCTTGTCGTAGTGTTCTCCTTCTCTCTCCATCTCTTCTTAGTTTCTATCGACTTACCAATCATGTTATGGCTGTGCTTCATAATGATAGGAAATTAGAGATTAATAATAATAATATCAAAAGTTGACTTGGATCTTCCAGTCATGGATTTCTGCTAGCTTTTTCCTACAGTGATAGTTATTCATTTTAATGTTAGGTACTAAAAGAACTTTCGTAGATGTGCCTCTTCTGTGATAGAATGAATTTTCATGTTTGAACAAGATTAAAACATGGTGGGGTTATCCTCTTACTGGTTGGCTCTTGGAGAGAAAAAATATTCATAGAAATGGTACTGACTCTCATTTCCCTGCATGCTAGTTTAGCGTTGTCGGCTAGGCGTATGGAGCAATCTAACAGGGGTTTGATCTGGCAGGCAATGCTTGGGGTAGTGAGATTGTTGGCCTTCTGTAGCACCAATCTGCTCACTTGACAGAGGCCCTAGTTTTTGGCCTAAGTCACAATTGTCCCGGGGTTCTTGGGCTGCTGTGCTGTTTAAGGAATTTGAATGGAACTCTCATTGCTTGATTCTACAGATTCCTCCTCATCATTTTCAGATGTTTGAAACTCTGTCATTGCAACTTTAGATTAATATGCTAAGGGAATTGCGTATTCGTGGTTTCCATGGAATAGGAAAAAGAGTGCAAGAAAAGGGGTTGAATTGGGGGCCCGGGGAGGGAGGAGACTATTGTCTAACTGCCCATTGATAGCACAACGTTTACCTTCTCACATGGTCATGGTTGATTGATTGTGTTTAGCTAATGTTAACTGATTAAAGGAGATGTTTACAGTGTTCTTAAAATTGTTTTGAATATCAATGTTGACTCTCCTCCTCGTCTCTCTTTCTACAAATGTCCACACACTCTCTCTCTGACCAGATTCTACCATCTCAAGAATCTTCCCAAGCCCCACGCGGCCACCCAAGACTACTTCGATCGCCTCCTGGACTCCCTCCTCCTCCTTGTCTTCAACAAGCTCGCCGACGTCAAGTCCCTCAACCGTTGCTCCCTCGTTTCCCGCCGCTTTCACTCCCTCGTCCCCCTCTCCCAAAACGTTGTTGTCCGCATTGACTGCATCATCTCTGACGACGACAACGACATTCCCTCTTCCTTCGCCAAGAAGCACTCAGCTGCCACAGCCAGGAAACTCAAGGCCTTCCAACTCCAGCAATTTCAGTCCTCTAGAAAGGCCAAAATCAACAAAGCGCAGTCCCTTAAATCCCTAACCAAGTCCATCACTATTTGGCTTAATTTCTTGCTCGAAAACCCTGCCTCCTGCAATTGCGACTTGTCCATCACCCGAGTCCAGATCGGATATGCTAATTCTGCGACGCCAGTGACCAAGGAGAAGCAAGACAGTGGCCCCGGAATTTCCGTCGAGGTTGATTGGGCATGGCGAACTCCGAAGCGGCAACGGAAGACATGGTCCCGGGATGACTACCGTGTCGTTGGTAAGGAAAATGTTGCAACGGAGTTGCCGAATTTCATGTTTTCGTACTTGAGTGATTTTTTTTAGAGTGTGTTTGGAATGTAAAAAATATAAGAAATGATTTGATTTGTAAATTAAATTTAATTAAATTTTGTGTTTGAAATATTAAAAAATAAAAAATAATTTAATTTTTAAAATTTTATAAATTTTATTTTTTTTATTTTAGAAATTTTATCAAATTTAATAAATTTGTTAGAATTTAATTTGATTTAAAATGAATAAATTATTTTATTTTTAATAATTATTTCTAATCATCTTTTATAATAGTTAAAATATAAAATAATAAAATTAAATTAAATTAATTTTTATTTTAATAAATTTCAAACATAAAATTTAATTTTTAAATTAATTCAAATCATAATTTTTTTTAAAAGTTCTAAACATAAAATTTAATATCTAAATCAAATCAATTCAAATCAAATCATTTCTCATTTTTATTCATTCTAAATACAACTATGCAACTTTGTAACTTTGTAACTTCAACTTGGTCTAATTTCTTCTTTGGTTTATGGGTTTGGTGGAGGGCCTAGATTGGACCTCTCTATCTCCTGCTTCTCTTTGATGGAGTTCTTCTTCTCCATCCTTAAACCAGCTCTGAACCTTTCAATAAATGTGTGAACTTTGATATCAATATCTGAGCAGGGACAAAATAATGGGATTGCAGTGAAAATGGATCCAACAATACAATTCTTATTCAACATTTTCATCATCGGTAACTGATGCACTAGTGAAATTTAGGATCACTTTGCAAATTTTAAACAATTTTTTATGATTTTAAAGACCAATCACAAAATTACCTATAATTCAAAATATTATCCCTTATTATGATTACAGGTAAATCATATTAACTATTGATTAAGATTTATACAAGTTTAACAATATTTAATGCATAAAACATCTATGCTCCCAAATCTTTTAGGAGCATTTAAAATGTTTCCCTGATTAACTCCTGATTAATCTAAATCAGGCATTCATGTTGGGATTTAACTCCTTTAATATGTTTTGAGTGTCCAAGTATCCAACAACTACCAGTGCATATTGTTGTCAGTTGTCGCTGGTCACATTAATTACTGCATTCTGTCTCCTTTAATCTTTTTGCTTTCGGGAAATGGTCAATTATTGTGAGAAAATATTGCAAATAACATAAGAACAAATTATTCTGCCTCTAATTTGGAATTTCCTTTCCGAGAGTTGAAAACCCAAGACCATCAAATCAAATTAGTTTTCTCTGAAGACCAAATCAATTTTGAGACCAAATAATCACACTGGATAGTTATTTTGTCCTTGGTAGTCGTTCTCCTAATTTGATAACTGACCTGAAAAGAAATGGTAGAATTTTCAATTTTAAGATTTTGACTATATGTTGTTCCTTTGTACATTTAAGCTCATCACATCGGCACAACATTAATAAATTTTCCTCGGTCACAAATTTCAGTAAACTATGGAAGCTCGTTGAGCTTATCTCATTCTTTACTTTCCTACTCTGGATGGTTTCCATCTTATGAACCTTATCTTAAAAGCTAAAGGTGGAAAAATATCATCACTGCTTCATGAAGTTAGCTTTTCAGTCTCTCAACTTTTTGAATTGAAAACTTGAGCTCCTGTTGGATATTCAACCTTGAAGGAGATAATACAATGTCTTTCCATATAGATCCAGCTTCACAAGCTGGGTTGGGGTGCTTGTAGAGTTCATATATGGAGTTGGCATCTTCATTCAACCTAGCAATCCTCTTCAAACAGTCGATTTCATCTGGATCAACGAGCAGTGTCTTGTCTCTATCTTTCCATCCTATTAACTTTAGAACAGTTATCATGTCAGTAGTAAATGTTGAATATAGGGGGAAAAAACACACACACAACATAGCTGTGACAATAGTAATGAAATGATTAGTAATAGAAATATCTAAAGATAGCATTCACAGTCTGTTGCAACAAAGTTCCATTCATAATGGTAATTTTCTTAGAGGAAATGGTGGGATCCAAATTTTATTATTGACTGTCACTTACATCAATCATTTGTATATACTAAATACAACTTATGATTTTTTTCTCCCTGGGGACGTATGATTATTTTTTCTCCCTGGAAAGAGTGTGTATAGGCAGGTTTTGTCATCTGAGAAAAAATAAGAAAGAGGAGGGAAATATGTGTACCTTGGGTGACCCTTCCAAAGCATTTGTACTGTATAGCCGGGCATTGTCCACTAGTTGACAGTAAGTCAGAAATGCATCAGCAAATCTCTTGTGGGATTTCAATTGTGCCTTCACTCTTACTCCTCTTCTACACATGATAGCTCTCCTGTACGTTGGTATTCAAGTTTGGCTGTTAGCAGAATCCATTTTCACTGGAAGAATTATGATTGATAAGTGAGATTGTCAAATAAAAAGATTAATGATGAATCTACCTTATGCCTCTAATGACTGCAAGGTAAGCATCACATACTACTCCAACCAGCTCTATCCTGTATGGTTTTCTCTTTTTGCCTCCAACTTGTTCAGGTTCTTCCTCTTCAATTCGTTCCCAGTAGTTTTCAGTTACAGTTCCATCCTCATTCACCCTGTAGCCAGCTCCCATGCGGTAACGGCGGCGGTGGACATTTCTGGCCATTGTTATTGTCTGCACAACAAATGGTACCCAGGAGAGTGTGCCATCCATAATTACATCCCGCCCCTCATTTAGTGCTGTTACCAGGAGGGATGAGGCTGCATCTGTGGATGATTGGTGTACCTGTTTGCACCAATGACTTTATCATGTAAGAACCAAAAGTATTGTACAACTATGAAATGACTGCCACATTGAATCAATTTGGACTATGCCATTGTTCAAAAAATAGTCACTATCTTCACCCCACAAAAGAAGTAAAATTAGATTGTTATGCATATCTATAGTAACTATAAACAGCATAAAATGCAGGGACAAAGCAGAGATGAGTCTCAAGTCAACCATCTCACCAGTTCAGCTGTTCGAATCATGTCATGATGCCCTCTTGAGCTAAGGGCCTTATAGATGACATCTGATTCTTTAAAGGCATCTGCCTCAATGATAACAGCATTCCCTGCTGCTCCTGCCCAGAAAGTTCTGTTTAAATTTCATTCATAAAGAAACAAAATTAGGTTCTTGCTGTTTGTTTTGATGATTTCACATCATAGGATAATTTATGTTATTAAAAAGCAAAACAATGTTTCATTTTTTTTCAGAAATTATATCTGCTCTTACTCTTTGAGAATGTCCTTAAGCACGGTGCTCTTGCCAGCTCCCATACCACCGCCCATGAAAAGGAGCACTGGGCTCCTATCACAGTGAGCTACTGGAGCCATCACCTCTGTGCATTGAGAGTCATCAGCTGATACAAGTCCCATTGCTTTCATCTCTTCTACTAATGTATTAAAAACTCTAGCCACCTTCAGATTCTTGGTTACCCTCTCCACCCTTTGTTCCCTGTGCAAAGGATACTATTTAACTTCAAAAGGAAAAAAACGTTGAAGTAACCCTTTGCAAGCGTTCTGACTACAGTTAGCATGTATGGACTATAGTTTGCAAATCATGGTTTGACCCAATGGAAAAGCAACGTTTTAAACTTCCACTTAAACTATGGTTTGAGACCTAAAATCATGTTCAAACACAATACAACCATGGTTTTGCCAAACATATTAAGTGATAAGTTCACTCTCAGATAGTTCCCACAAGGAATCCACTTGAAAATTGGCACCACCGCACCACTTAGTTACAAAAAAGTGATTTATTTATAAACATAATTCTTTTAATTTTCATATGTTACTACTTCAAAAGGGGTTTCTTTCCTTATTATGTTTCATTGATTTCTAGGGACAACTGAGGTCACAAATCACATCCTGTTTCATAAAAGATGGTTTAGTTAGTATACACACCTAGTTGCCGCCATAACTATGTTCTTGAGCTTCTTTTTTGGCTCAGTTTCAGAGCTCAACACCTGCAATACCAGAAAAACAAACAATTTTTTTTTTCTAAACCTAGTATTATATAAACAATAAATTCAATGTAGATCTATATCTTCCCTTAGAAATGATCCCCAGTACCTGACTTATCAATACATCACCATGGCTCCAATGGAAAGCAAAATAACTAAGAATGCATCTCTCAAACTCCTCCACAAGCTTAACAAAAAGTGAATCTGCATCTGGTTCGTTCTCGAAGAAGGCGTATATATCATCTTCACATCCCTCGCATTTCCTTATGTATTCAGAAGCCAATTTACATAGATGAGGACAGCTTCTCCTATCTTTGAACCCCATTTGTCTAGCTGCAGCAAATCAGAGAATCTTCCATATATGATTCAAAGTTCAAACCAATCCAAATGATGTATTGTATATATATATCATCGTTAATGCATGGATCCATACATGCATGCATTAATATTACCTACCTACGTAATGAGAGAACCTTTCAAGCTTTGGGGGTTGGCCTGCCTTTGATAATCTCAGACGTGGGATGATCTTTCGATCTCTCATATTTTTGAGGCGATAATGCATTGCCACAGCAAATACCAACCCAATAGAGGAGGCCACGACGATCTGTGTGAAGCTGGGCTTGTTCCCATTATACTCTGAACAAGATTGAGGTGTGACTGTGAGGAATGAAAATCATCGACCATATATATAATATACTTTTACTTTGCATTAGGAATATTAAATCAATATCAATACAGAAAACCAAACACGATGATGATATATGTCATGACACTTTGAATTATGTTCTATGAGTATTACTTACCTTTCTGCATTTCTCTTTGAAATCAAATTAACACAGATACCACCGGAGAGAACGTGAATTACTGTGTCTTGTTGGTTTTTTATTATGTTGAAGCAAATTCTTCAATCCTCTGCCTCTGTTGCATTGACAGAATGACAGTTGGGTGCACGGCTTTGCATGACATTATAGGCATGGATGGAGATCATCACTCCTCATTTTTTATCTATTTTTTGTCATTTTACTTAAATTTTGATAAGTGTAAAATAAATTAATTAAAAAAGAAACATGTAATTAAATTTAAAACACTTGTCAAAATTTAAATAAGAAGATAAAAAAATTTGAAAAATAAAACAATTGATTCTTATCCTATAGTCAATGAGTTTACATGTATAAAAAATATTTTGCCATCCGTTTAGATCTGATTTAATAATACTTTATATTTTATCCTATCTATCTATACTTAAAATAATGAAGATTTTAAAATCAGACTAATTTAAGATCATCAAATATATAATTTAGATTATTACTTATTATAAATATGTGTATTGGATCTTAAATTAGTTTGATTTTTAAATCTTTATTATTTCAAGTGTGTAGATATAAAAATATACTTAAATTTGATTTGGTTTTACTGGATTTAATTTGATTTTAGTTTAAATTACTTGAATTAATATTTTTTAATTACTTTAGGCATTTTATCTATTCTAAACATGGGTTGATAAAATAAAATTATCAAAATAAAATGAATTTAATTTTTTTAATATGTTCCAAACATATACATTGATTTGATAATCATTTTTAATTTATATTTTTAGAATGAGTTTCAAACAAACAAATTGATTTCTAGCAAAACTCATATTCAACTCAAATTAAAGCAATTCCAAGTTTTTTTCCCCATTTTTTAATGATGCAAAACATAGTGATAGTATTCTAGTTTTTATTCTCTCTCATTAATTAGTTTTATTTTTCTGCATTTAGTTTAGAAAAATACTTTAAAATGATAATTATCGTTTAATTAATTTTTACTATGAGAAGTCAGTATACTTCACAAAATAAAATCGTTGCTTGAACGTTTAGAATCATTCAAGAAAAAAAAAACATCAACTTTTGCTATAAAGGATGAATAAAATAAAGGATTTTTGCTAACAAGTAAAACTTTAAAGATGTTAAAATAAAAATTTTAAAATAAAAAATATTTTTTAATATATTTAATGCTTTATTTTATCTTAATTTTTTTATTTTACTTTCGTTAAAAATACTTTAAAAATACTTATTAAAAAAACCTTAAAATAAAAGGAATCAAGTTACTCTTTTTATGGTAAGTTAAGTTAAGCCCAATTCACTTTTCAATGAAAAAGTTTTAATCACTGCTAAGTGATATTAATTTTTTTTTTCATTACAATCAGGTGTGGTGTTGTAATGAAATTATCCCTTAATATATCTCGTTTGGTTATTTTTATTTTTAAATTAAAAAAAGATAATGAATGACTCAATCACATTAAGTGGGAAAAGTGTTATTTATTTAAATCATTTTTTAAAAATGTTAGTATAGTTTAATTATTAAGATTTTTTTTTTATCTTTGATTAGAATATTCTCATAAGTATTGCTGTGAAATTACCTTCAAGTATTGTCGCAACTAGGATATAATGTTCCTCGATTTTAAATTAATTCATTTATTATTTTGGATTCAATTGAGGTGAATTCACAATTTATTGAAAGAAATTTCATTTACTTTTTTTAAAAATACTTCTTTTACTTGTCACATGTTGGTAATTTAATTGGTAGAGACATGCAGGGAGAGTAACACATATCAAACTTGCTTTCCATCTCACTTTTCCATCTGCTATTCTGACCCCCTACATCCTCCATCAGGTCTGAGTTGTAGGCCTTAAAAACAAAATTTTTTACTTTTAATTCTAAGGTATAAATTCAAGAATTTACTATAAAAGTAATATTTTCTCTTTGCTAAGACTAGACAGAAGATCCTCTATACTCATGGCTATGGGTTGAAGAATCTCCGAACATCAGAATCATCAATTAGTAATTTTTTTTTTTTTGCTGAACCCAATTTGTAATTTTGTTTATTTACTTTTCACAATCTCTGAATTATAAATCTCACAATAAACTCCCTTTATTATTAACATATTTGTTTTAGATGAAAAGAATTTAAATTTTTAAGTATATAATTTTAGATTCGATATTAAGATTTATGTCTATAAGAATAGAAATAATATTATTAAAAAAAATTATTATCATATTAGTCTCTTACCTATCGAGTTTGGAATACAGTAGAAAAAAAATCCCCTTTATTAAGTGATAACATTATTTTTGTTGAATTTTTAGAGTGTCTACATATTTATTTTCCAGAAAGGAACTTATAACTTTGAGCTATTGCCACGTTAGAAACCTTAATTTTGCAAGTTACCACCACCATCGGCAGATACTTAACATAGCCGAAGGTTTACGTAAAAAAAAAAAAAAGGTACATAAACATAGCCAAAGGTGCAATACGGAGTGACAAAGTAAAATCTTACAAACAAACTGTAGAATTTTTTTTAATAGTTAATCTGATTGACATTCACCTTAAGTTCTTTGTAAAGAAAAAGGTTTTCCACTTTTCCTTCGCTTATATTATCAAGGTTCATTTTTAATATATGATTGATATGATATATGGTTCCTGCCTGCCAAATCCTCTCATCTTATCTCAACTAAATTTTTGAGTTTGCGTATCTTATTGCTGGCATATTTTTGTAAACATATCATTCTTGACAAAGTTTACTAATTACAGTGGCAACTTACGATAAACATCATCTGATATTCCCTTTGTTCTTAAGACATATCTTTGTCTGAATCCTTCTACCCTTTCAGAGAATAAGCTCCAATTTTTCTCTACCAGCAAAATCATGGGCCGACTTCTCCCTAAGGAAAAAGAAAGGGACAATGAATAATTCAGCTGCTAAAGCTAGCTAATAGGCAATGATTGCTATTGATTCTGCAGTTCTTCATTAGCTTAGTCTAAAAACATGGTATTTTCATTGTCATGTACTAACTTGCACAAAAGGGTATGGGACGACCAACATCACTGATGTTTGGGGAGGACAAAGTGCTGCAAGTTTGGTCTCGAATACGTAGGAAACGAAACATTAGAGCTCCTGCTACAGCTCCAGCAATGGGGGCTATGATGTATATCCATATGTCCTTAAATTTCCATGCAAGAATTGCTGGACCTAATGATCTTGCTGGATTCATTGATCCACCTGAGACAGGGCTGCAACGAAAAACAAATGACCGTGTTATTATATAATACAAAAAGGCAAATTAAAAGCAGGATTTGTTAAGTGTTTTGCAAAAAATTAGAGATAGCGCATAGGTACCCTGTGATTAGTACAGCAAGCCCGATTGCTATTCCAGCAACAATGCCAGATAAATGGCCTACCTGCACAGTGTTTCAAGTTTTAGCTCGTAGAAAATGGAATTCTATTTCATTATAAATTTAATTTTGATATAATGTAAGTATATAAAAATTTTACACTGTCATTCAATTATGTGTTTTTACATTATTTAAAGAATTAAAAATTATATGAGATGTAAAACTCATTAAATAATATCACTACATTTCATTGAATGATAGTGTAAAACTGTTTTACACTAACAGGGAATTAAAATTAAACTCTTTTATTATTAAGGAACTTAAATATGTAATTTTCCTTCTTACTGTTTGAGATTCAGATGTCAAAGCTGCAACCAGGAACATGATGATGAAAGTTGCAATAACCTCCACCCAGAAGGCAGAGTTGCACCCTTGGAGTGGCTGGGTCATCATAGCATCTGATTTTATGCCATAGACAAGGCTACCGATATATGTTGCCAACACAGAACCTACTGTCTGTGCTATTATGTAAATTGGAACCTGTTGAAGAAACAAGGGAAGGATATGATAAAGTCATAAACTAATCAATTATGCTACCTGAATTTTAACAAGGGCTATGCATTTTTTTTTTAATTTATTTAGAACCTTGAACCATGGAAATTGACCAATTATTGCAAAGGCTATTGTGACAGCTGGGTTAACATGCGCACAAGATATTTGCCCTATAGAGAAAATTATCACAACCACTGTTAATCCTGCTGTAGCTGCATACTCCAGAAGGCCCACTGCACCATTTTGGAATTGTGTGCTTGCAATGATTCCACATACACAGAACATCAAAATAAAAGTACCCACCAACTCTGCCATGACCTATATATCAAAAGAACTTAGATTTCTGAGGTTATCAAAGATTATAATGCTTTTACTATCAAGGGAAAATAACAGGCAGAATATTTGGTTTCTGTTCAGATCATGTTTAAATTCTTTTACAGCTTCTACAAGGTTTTGCATAACATGTTGATGACACTTATCCTTCTCTCATTATCAATAGTCCAAATTGCTATCCCACATTTCATACAATGCTTTTCACTCCACATTTTTCTATCTTTAAATATCTCGAATTATCATGAATAATATATTAAGCATCGGGTGCTAGGTTGAAATATTTTCTAAAATCAGATCAAAAGACTCTTGACAAAATAACAAGGGTCATTGCACTCTAAATACACTTAGAAGGGTTGAATATACTCTTACCATGCGAGCAGAGTTTAGGTCAATTTTGATGGGTGAGAAGTGAAAAGCAGAGTTGTTGGCCAAAAGATATTGATGCTTCAATGTTGCATCTCTATATCCAATCTCCTTATTATCCACAGACAGGCCACTGCTTGATGCAAAATTTGAAACATCAGGAGATGGTTGCTTTTCAAACATGTCTGTCATGATCAAACTTGTCCTGAACACAGCTTGCTGAACAAAAATATTTCACCAAGTGTTTAACGATATCTCACATATGTATATAATAAGTGCAAAGAACATGTCGCTTAGAAAACTTAAGTTCTAGTATTCCATGGAACAGTCATGATGCAACAATCCGGGGAAGTTTAACTGTAGTTGAAAACTTTTGTTGCTCACACGTATTTGGCTTCTTAAAGGTTTTTGAGAGGGGCTTCAACACACGATTCTTGTGTTGCTCGCAGTGACGTAGAGAAGAGCAATTTGTGCTTATTAACTGCTCCAACGTAGAAAGTAAACCATTACTTTCCAACAAATGTAAACCTTCATCAATCTACTCGTACTTTTTTATTATCCTTGAATCTGTAGAATCCAAACTAAAAGCTAGACCTCAACCACTTCCTGACTATTATTACTATGTTTTGTTTCTTATTCTTCTACCTTTCAGTTCCCCCATTACTTCTATGGAAAAATTACATGTTCATGCTTGAAGTAGCCCAACAGAAATTTTTAGTCATAAGACCATCCCAACCCCAACCACTCAGGAACCATATCTCTCCCAAGACTAGGGATTTTTTATTTTATTTTTATGTATGATAATTTTATATATGATCACTTTAAAAAATAGATTAAAGCAATATATATCCCAACTCAATTTTTAAAAATTGATTTTTTTTTATTAATTGTACATGAGAAGTAATAAAAGAATTAAATCTTGATATAGTAATATGAATTACCAATTATATATCATATATTAACATATAGTATTTTTTTTAAATGACTATATAAACTACTTGCTGTTATCCATTTAATATCAATAAGTAATTTTAACAAATTCATAAAAAAATAATAAATAAGTATTATTTTATTGTCCATAATTTTTTTTTAGTATGAAAGTATTTTTTTAATTACTTGAGGATATGATTGTCATCTTGATATTAAAAATTTTTTGATAATATGAACTTTGATCAAATGAAGCATGTACTATTGTACCAAAAGAGCTTAAGAATGTATTATATATATTTAAGATGCATACCTAAATAAATTTTCAAGAACTCTCTGTGTTCCTCTTGGTTTGAGTGCTTTGAGAGTGGTAGTTTCCGAAGATCTTGTAACCAAGTTGCTGATGCTTTAGCTTGTTATGCTAAGTCTCATAACTCTTGTATTTGGGTTAAGGAGCCTCCTGACTTTATGTCCTCAATTCTTGTTTCTCATGCTTTGGACTAATAAATTCTCTTTTCAGATAAAAAAAAAGGTTAGGAGCATGTTTGGTAACGATTATTTTGAGAGAAATAATCGTTTTTTTTTTAATTCTCTCATAAAACTTTTGATTATAAACTGTTTTAAATATAAAATAAACTAATTCAAACACACATTAGGTATAATGTTTTAATGTTAATATTTCCAATTACTTACTATCATCAGATTTATGTGTTTATTTAGTTAATGGTAGAAATTTAATATGGTAAAAATCTCACCTCCAAGTTTACATACTAAAATAGTCAAACATAAACTAGTAGCATTATATTATTAATCATTGAAACTAAGCTATCAGGTCTTTGGCTTAATGGCTACTCATTTAATAATAAATAAATGGGCATGTGGCTGATGTTGTTAGTTATAGTGTGTTGATCAATGGTTATTGCAAAAATCAGAAAATAGAGGAATCTATGAATGTTTGTGAAGAGATGATTGAGAAGATGTTTGATCCCATGCAGCTTCATGACCTGGTACCAGATTCAATTACCTATATTATTTATTATTGGAGGCTTTGCAAGAATAATCGTTTTCCAGAAGTAATGGAATTCTTTAATACTTCAAAGAAAAACGGTATTAAGTTAAAAGCATTGAATTGAAATGCAAAGTTCTCCCGTTGATGGATTGTATTAATACAGGGAAACTTGAAATTGTTTGGCAGTTATTTTCCAAAATATCTCAAAAAGGTCTTGTACCAAAAAGGGTTTGTAAGAATGAGAATTTTGAAGAAGCAGATAAATTGTTTCTGGAAATTAGTTACTTGTGATACACTTCAGCGTGGTTTCTGCCAAGAAAATAATTCACTCAAAGTTGTTGAACTTTTTCACATAATGTTGGAGAGAAATTTGTCACCAGATACCTCCTACATTCACTACAGTATTAGACTAACTTTTGAAGGACGAAATATATCGGGAATGCCTAAATTTGCTTCCAACTTTTCCTTTTCATAAGCCTGTTTGAAGATGACATCAGATGTCTAAATAATTGAGCAGAAGATAACAGATGTGCAGGCCTGTTTTAATGGTTTTATGCAAAAGCGTGTGGCAAATCTAATGGAACTCTTTTGGTGCCAATCAATACTAAAGTGGGGTTCATGTTTTGATTGATTTGAACATTTGAAAAAAGTGTAATGCAGGTAAGAAGGATGTATTTAATCTAATCTGAGATTTTCTCAAGCTAAAGTGTTATAGCATGTCTATCCAAAAATTAAAGAGAGTAATATAGCATTCTTCCTATAAGCCAGCATTTATCTAGAACTGGTTTTAAACCGATACTATTGATTATTCTCAGTTTTGGAAGGGAAGACAGACACATACAGGATTGCTTTCTGCCAAGGCATTTTGGATATTATGAAGGAATGCAACAATGAGGTTTTGACTTTTTGAGTAAGGTGCAACTGCTTTCCAGACTTGTCTATGAGGAAATTCATAAGCTTACAACTGATTATAGCTACACTTTGACCATAATGAGGTGCTGTGCAGTTGTGGTATCAAGGCAGAGGTTTGTCTGCTGTTAGCTGCCTGCCTATTAAGACTTGATAATTGGATGGAAGTTAATTTTAATGTTTGCTTGTTTGGTAATCTGCAAAAACGGGTTTAGGTGTTGGTGTGGTGGCTTAATAGGTGATGGCAGCTTTTCAGCTGCCAGAGGAGCATGTAGTTTGTTATCTGAGCTTTCTGCAGTCTGTTTTAGCTGGAACTTGCTTGGTGACTTGGGTAAGTGATCTTGGAATCTGATTCTATAGAACCTCCGCCTGTAATTAATCAATCATGGCAGGTTCTGTTTCTGGGGCACTCAACCTGAGCATTGGTTGGAGTATGCTTTTTCTTTCATCTGTACCAAAATAAAATGATGACACAGATGAATCCAATAGGCATTTGATTACAGCAAGCATGTGCGGCCAAAAAAACAAGTTCTGATCAACACATGTTGCTAATATGAGCACAATATCAAGTATATGTATATGCTTAAGAACTCTTGTACTAAGAAGGTGGTTCTAAAGATCAGTTTGAAATTTTTTAATTAAAATGTCAATTTCCACAAGTTTGATTTTAATCTGGTTTTGTCAATGCTGCAGATAAAGGACATGAAAGAGGCTGACTACAATAAGCACTGGATTTGCTTGCTTCCGCATGGGATGTCTGGTAACAAAATTAAATCAGTTAATTCTGTTATAATTATTAATGTGATATATACTTTCCAAGCATAATGTTTGATCAAGTTTCTGGCCATATTACACATACACAATACATAAATTTTGAGAGACAGTGCAGAACTTCTAGTATTTTTATTAACAACCCTATTTTCTGGTTTTTGTGTGAACGGTGCTATATTCTTTTGCCCCTAGTTATGAATGCCATTTCTTTTAAGTCATATTCATGGTTTATCTAGGGTTTTTCATTGGCTAAGAACTGACCAAGGTTTTGTCTTACTAGTTTTCAACTGAATTTACAAATTTATAAAGCCATAAAGGTGAGTGACTTGAGCAACTGCTGCAGGTTTTATTTCCATCACAGGGGAAACATTTCCGAACAATTATACTGTTCTTTTTGCCCTTTGTGCAAGTGGAAGGACAAAGTGATACTCCACAGTCCTTAGACTGTAGACTAGATGTTGCTGTCACCTGTAACTGCAATTTCTGCAAAGGATGATGTCAAGACTCCAAAATGACCCTGAATTGAATCCTGCAGTCCCAGCTGCCAGATGAATAGTACTAATTATATATAAATTATTATATATTTTGTGGCAGCCATATAACTTTGGTACGTATTTTATGGGTTATAAATTTTTTTCATATAATTACTAAGACTTTCAGAAAAAATTCCCTCCTATAAGCTACACCCGTGTATAGATAGACAAGATTTTCTGTCCTTTGATTTAAGTAGCAGCTAGCTATTTCTTTTCTCTGTTTGGCTATCTTATGTCCCCGCTTGGATAACATTATTGTTAATACTATTATTTCACAATTTATCTGTACTGACATTAGAGTGCAACTGTGCAAGAATACTCTCAACCAAATTAAGGCACAAATGATTGGATTAGTAACAGTGTCACACCCAATCATTCAGCTAATAATATATTTACCTATATCGGTATTAATTAAAGATGAATTAGATTGACTAGGTGAGCCTAAGCCTTATGCTGGAAATCACCCATGATTGTGATCCCCACAAAGCCTGTCCTTTGATATTTATGTCTTATGGTGAGTGCTTTTCCATGGACCATGTGATAATTGTGGGATAACAAAAGAGGTTATGAGGAATCTTGTGATAATCTTCTTATTACATCAGTAACAGCAACTAAGGACCACTGTGAATAAACTGAATACACTTACAGAACTGCCTTTGTTCTCTCATTTTCCTCTTTCTGCTTCTTTAATTTTAGTTTCTTCATGTTGAGGTTGAACCACAAAGGGTAAATGCCTGACCACCTGGTAAAAATAGTTCGGCCTGAAATGAACAAAAGAGATGTTATGATGAATTCTGGAGCAGATTAAAGAGGTTGCTTCCCAACAGAACACAAGCAAAGCCCACATAGTAGAACAAACTTATTTTGCAGTTCAGGTCCCAAAGACAATAAACAAACTTCACAAGAAGAGTTTATCAACAAACCGACACACCTATTCTTATCAATATGAACAAATTAAATTAAGCTACAGATGAAATGTAAGAACTTGAAATATTGAATCATAGCCACCTGGAAGCTTATCCAATTACCAATTAATCCTGCATAGCCTTTTTTGTAATCCTTCTCTGGCCTTCAACTGCATGAGGATTTGTTCTAGAGCACAACAAGGAGACTTCTCAAAGGAGAGGAAGGTTGTCTATGCACTAGAGGAAGAGAGTAGTGTCTGCTTGATAGCTGAGGGGAATGAAGCCTGGTCCGAAATCATTCATAGGAGTTATATCTGAGACTACTTGCATGAATGATCTCGAACCAGACGACATTCCCCTCAACTTTTTATGTATATATGGCAGACAGGGAAAGGGTGGGGAGGGAAGAGAAAAAGAGAGCAAGAGAGATAGATAGATAGATAGAGAGAGAGAGAGAGAGAGAGAGAGAGAGAGAGAGATGGCTAAAGTTTTTGATATGGCCATGCATTATTTTTCATGGGGTCCTTATTATATACGTAAGTTTCAGAGGAGATTCTTTCTTGGGTCACATGATTTGGAGTCCACTTTCTACACTACTCCTAACTTTCTTTTCACACGTAGGATTTTCATTTAATAGTAAGACTTGTTACCATCAAGAATCATTCATAGTCATACATATAAAAATGGTTTTCTGTTTGAACAAGTTAAAACTTTCATCTGCATGTTATTCGTTTATAAATTAAATCAGCTGTTCTTGCATTGGGATTAATCTACTTTGGAAATTGCATTATCAAATACCTAATTAATTGTGTCTGGTGTTAGATGGCAAAAAACTTGACCAACCCCTAGTTAAATCAGAGGGCACCCCCTTTACCTACTTAGCTACCTGAGACTAACAAAAGTTAGTACTGAAATTGGATGCACATAGTACCCTCAATTAATGGTATTGTAAAGTTTTGATATTCTGATCTGTTTTGATGCTTTTGAAGGTTTTGACCTTGGGTTTATTCTCAGCTCTCAAGTAAAGGGTTTCCCTTTTGCTTGCCACTAGGGGAAAGAGCAGATAGTGATGGTGATCCATCGTTAATGATGGCAGAGCTGCAGTATGCCAAACTTGACTCCCAAGCTTAACAAAGTCGATTAAAGGTATAAGCATATATACAAAGAGAAGAGAGTAGACTGTACCAAAGAAAAGGGCAATATAAAGTCACAAAGATTTGTATTAATATAGTCTTTTGTTCAAGTACTCTGTGACATTGCAGCAGACCCTTAAGTATTGATTGAGCTATCTTCAAATGTACTAATGTACCAAAAAGTGGTGATAGATATGCCCATGAGAGCATATTCTCAACATATTTTGAAAAAAAAAAAATCGAATTCTTTCACCCAGTAAAATTGCCTTCTAATAAAGTAACCAGGAAAGATTGTTCTGGGGTTTTTAAATAGTCACCTCAGAATTTTATATACCTACTAACAGTTACCTCAGATCAGTCACGAGAATTCAGCCTATTACAAATATTCATTCAGGATTTTTTTTTTCAAATGATAAACAGAATGACCATATTACAAAACTGAAAAGGAAAAAGCAACGACTCTAGACTCTATGCTCTCAACACATGATTGTTCCTTTTGTAGATACAAGCCAGTGTGTCAGACTTCAGAACTCAGCCCTCTACTTGACAAAGGTATAAGAATAAAAAGTCTCCGTTTTGTGGTTTCTTGTGTGCAATTTACTAGTTAGAACTTAGAAGAGAAACATCCAATCTGACTTAAATTTAAAACGAAATTGAGATAAATCCAAACTTTTGTATTTACAATTTGAATTTAATTTATGGTTTAAGACATTTAGGTAGACGCACCTTTGGACACATAAACATGAGAAATTGTATCAAATAAGATGGAGAATTTGGTCAAGTTGGAACACGTGAGATCCAGCTAAGGGATGTATGTACCACCATACTCCTGTGGACACTAGTCTTCTTGATGGATTTCCACCATCAAGTTCATTATCAAAAACCAAAGTTATTGAATGTGTTAAGGACGTGTTCGTAATACGACCAAAACCTTGTCTGGCCCAGAAATCTACAAAATGGGAAGGAAAACACATACACGAATAAAGTTTACACAGGAAAAATTTTTAAGTCAAAATGAGCTTTTGGGGGGCCTGCAGTTGTCCCGAAATGCTGGCAGAATAAAGTTTCCTTGATATAACTTCCAAGAGCTATAGATAAATCTAACATGAAACAAGCCCAACAGAAAAAAGGTGGATAAAATCATGACCTCTGTGCAAATTAAAAGAAATCAAGCTGTAAACCCACTTATAAGTCAAAATGCCATTTAGTACGTGTGTCCACATTTCCAAGTACCTTATCCCAAAAAAAGTGTGTCGGTTTTTAAATTGTCATAGGTGACAATAACTGAGACACTCCTACGAGAGAAATTCTTAACTTTGATGAATAATTTTAAATCTTTCTTACCTTTTAGTACATTCTTTTAATAATTTTCTTAATTATTAAATAAAAAATATTAAATACATTTTATATTTTTAAAATATAATTGTATTTAACTTTTTATTTAATATTTTTTTATTAAGTAATATGATAATTACTAAAAAAATATTTTAAGATGATATAAAAAAACTGGTATAGGAATAATTTTTTTTTTTAAGAACTTCCTATGGTTTGGCGGCTTACCGTTATTACATTGATCTTCTGGCTGGAGAACTGTGCATCACCAATCACTTGAAGCTGGCAAATATTTCAGTGTGTCATTTATTTGGTTGCCCCTTTTGTATAATTATAACCTTCAAATTTTGTTGGATTAGCTCAAAATCTATTATTGTAAGAGTTTTGATATATATTATGAAAATATTTTCTTAATAATTTTTTATTACTTAATAAAAAAAGTATTAAATAAAAAATTAAATGTAACAAATATTTTTAAAATATAAAAAATATTCAATATTTTTTTATTTAATAATTACGAGAATTATTAATAAGATGTGTTAGAAAAATTAATCATTTTTGTTATTGTAAAAAGTAACAACATTATTATGCAATTGTTATTCTTAGCTAAAGATGATTGATTATATGGTTATTAATGTTGTCATCATTTTTCCCTGTGGCCAACAATGTTATTAAGCGCCATCACTACATTTGCAAGTTCAGTTTCTTGAATAGCGTCATCAGAACAGAATCCTGTGCTCGGCCATTTCGGGCAGGGGGATTGGCCTCATGTTTTCTTCTTTCTTGTCAAAGCTTATATCCTACAGTTACCTAAAAAAATAGCTTATATCCCACAATTTAGGTAAAATTCAATCCAGGTGTGACAGTTCCTCTAATGCTAATCTTTAACAAGCCATCCTCTAAATCCAAATGCATCTAGAAGTTCTGAAATGGTCTTCCATGCCCATTGTTTCTACTACATTCAGCTGTTCCTTTCTAGGTTTCTTGTGATTCCTTTCAAGTCCAAAAAAAGAGATAAAGAAAGAAGGAAGGGGAGACAAACATACAATGCAGCTGAAGCCCGAGAACTTGGTACTCCTAATAGCATTTAATTTATAAGTAACTTTTGACGGTGATAGGAACTAGGAAGTGAAGTACAACACTCCATAAATACAAAAAGGGCATAACTGTGAAGGCCAGTTTGGGTGAATTGAAAAAGGACCTTAATGATGACAACTAGTACTACTTGTCCTGATTTGGGGAGTGCTTTAAGTCATCACCAGAATCTTCCAGAGCTGCTTTTCTGCTTCATCTCAGCCTATCCCAGTAGAAGATGATGGAAAATATTTTAGTATGGCAAAAGGGCGGTAGAATGACAAGAAATGCTTAATATTTGACGAATTCTTGTGTCTCCAAAGGTTCCTAACTGAGACAAAAGTGATAGATGGTGCACAGAACACAAGAACTTGATCTTCAAATATCTGCCGACCCAACAAGAAGACAGCTTCTTGCTGTGATTTCTGACTTTAAACGTTGCAATTTGATCAGCTTGTTTTGACTTTGATTTGCTGCTTAAAACCATTTCCACATTCTGTATGACTTGTGTTGGCTTGCTGAGTTTGACCTTTTAATTTCACATTCTGTGTCTGCTACGCAATGTCGCACAACGAACTAATGATTTCGGATTGGACTTTCAACATACAGCTGTAGTTAAAGTGGGGAGAATAGAGATTATATGCAAAATAGTAACTTCAATATAAAATTTCTGTATACACTGTACGCATGAAAAGGTTCAAATGTAAACTTTGACTCTTGAATAAAACTTCATAGTTGTTGGGCTATGAGTGAAGTTATGCACGCCATGATTAAATTAGGTGTACAATCACAAATTTAATACCTGTTAGGACTAAAATCTTAAAGTTTAGTAAGTACACCTTATTTTGTCTTTGGATGATTGAAAATCAGAAGAATAACAAGGGATGAACGAAAAAGATAAATAATTTTAATTGTTTGATAATTTAATAATAGATATGAATGAAAATGAATTTAAAAGATAACTATTCATCCTCTTTTTCTCAAATATTGATTTTTTTTTCTTCAAAATTGAAAGGTAATATAAGAGAAATAAACTTATAAACTTAAAAATAAATATTTTACATTATATTATGTTTTTTATTATTTAATTTTTAAACAAAATAATAAAATTCTATTTTATTTCATTGTTAATCTTTTAAATAAAAAAAAATGTAATTATTCTAACTTACTTATTCTATTCCATTCATTAATAAAAAGACAACCCAGGATGCATTTGGTTTACCATTAAAATTTAAGGAAAAAATGTTAAAAGGAAAACTCTTTATGGAAGTAAATATTAATGGAGAAAATTTAAAAATTAAAGATGTTTAGTTACAATCAGGATTTACAGTGTTCATCCATCTTCCACTAGCACCAAACACATTATGACTTCGATCTCATCTCCATCCAAATCCAAGACTGAATGTCGCGTTCACGTACTATTTGGGTCAAATAATACGACATGGCAGAGAGGAAGAAATCGATGGCGGTGGGCAATAGCGGCGGCTGACCAGTGGTCTTGGCCTTGGTGAGGATTGCGAGCCGCCAATCAGCGGTGAACATAAGCACACACAACACATTAGTCCAAGGGTGCTGTGCTCCCACAAAGGTGAAGCACCAGGTTTCATTCCCATCTCCTCGTATAAAATCTAGCTTTAACTAATTATGTAAAAAAAAAAACATTAAAAAATATTGGCAGTTTAGTAAAAATTGGAGATATGTTTGGAGAGTAATAAAGTTTAATGACTCACGGATAAGTCTTAAGTCTTGTTAAAAAAAATGTTAATATGAAGTCATTTGTCTTAGAACATGTTTAGTAACGTTTATTTTTAAAGAAATCATTATTTTTTTTCAAAAGCTCATAAATTAATTTAAATATAAAATAAGTTAATTCAAATAATACTTAATAACATAGGTTATAATAATAAATTAATAAATGAAATTTTTAAATAAATGCACCTTAATTTTTTTTTCTTCACTCTTATATCTACCATTTTTGAAATAATGAAATTAATTCAATTTAAAATGATATTTTTGGAAAATAAAAATGAGAAATGATTTGATTTAATTTGAATTGATTTTTTTTTAAAAATCACTGAATTTTTATTTATGATTTAGAAATCAAATTTTGTGTTTGGAATTTATTAAAATAAGAATTGATTTGATTTATTTTATCATTTTACATTTTAACCCTTATGAGAAGTTGTTAGAGATAATTATTAAGGGTAAAATAGTATATTTATTTCAAATCAAATTAATTCTAACAAATCCTATCAAATTTGATAGAATTTAAAAAACAAAAGAAATGAAATTCATGTGATTTTAAAAATCAAATTATTTTTTATTTTTTAACATTTTAAATACAAAATTTAATTCAATTTAATTTATAAATAAAATTATTTTTTATTTTTTTACATTACAAACACACTTTAAGGGTGCTCGATTCTCAATAGACTACACATTCTTCAATAAACCACGTTAGGTTTCAATAGACTACACATGAACAACGTACACAGCAGTCACAATTGACTGGGCCTTGTGAGCCGGGCCACATTCAACACTGCTAATCTGCTATGCTGTATTATTTGGAGTTCTGAAACCAACGTGGCCTATTCATGTCTTATTGCAAATACATTAAGCCCAGGTATAAGTTGGCAAACAGGAGGAAAACCAAGGATACATTTCTTTGGAATCAGACCATTAGATGCTTTGAAGTTGACCAAAAAAAAAAAGAGACCATTAGATGATTTGAAGTTGACTAAAAAAAAGACCATTAGATAAAAAAATAGTTTAAATGACACTAGTTGGGTTTTTTAAAATAATATTATTATTTAAAATTAGTTTTTAATTATAACTGTGATTTAATTGATAAACTGAACTTTATATAGACAAACATTACTTAAAATGTAAGTTTTGAAACTCGTTAAAAGTATCTTGAGGTTGGACAAAGCTGCCAAAGCATGTATCAATCTTACACCTAAAGGATCACTGCATAGTTTTATAAAAAAAAAAACCTTTTCTTTTTGTGTTGTGAAGATAGTTTGAGCTAATCTAACTTCTCAACTTAAATTTTTTTAAAAAAAAGAAAAACTAGGTTGATAAGTCATTTTGAACTAAATTGGCTTCTCAACATAATAAAAATACTAATTAGATTATTGGTAATCACACTATAAATTATTATCGATGTTGGTGATTTGTCTTAGTTTTGAAATAGGAAGAGTCTCTCTCCACTCTAATTTTTTATACACGAAAAAAGAGATAAAAAAAATTTTTATATAAAAAAAAACTCTTGTGACAACATAATTTGTAGATTGGCACTTTTTTCTTGGAAAATAGATATATACACTTGATGTGTATCATAAATATGCTTATATGACAAAATCAGAATGAATATGTACAGAAAATAAAGTTAAACTAGATATAATTAAGCGTTAAAAACTATGTAAATGTGAAGTGATGTGAGTAAAAATATGTGACTATAATTACTCTTTTTCTTATGGCAATTTATGTCCAATAAGCACTTAAAAGTTTTTTTTATTCTTTTAATAGCTTTGTTATTTGCACAAAACACAATCCACACGAATTCTCATATGTGGCAGTCATCTAGTGGGATAGGCAACACGTGGAACATCGGATGGGTGAAAATCGTTTAAGTGTGAAGGTATCGTTTTCTTTTATTGAGATTTTTTTTTGTGCTTCCGAAACAAAACATTTCTCTTGCTCTGTATCATTGAATGGGTGTCATGTCAGTTTTATAAGTCATCCATGTCTCTCTATCTTTTTTTTTTTCTAAAGATAGTTTGATTGAAAAACTTTATAGATTTCAACTATTAAGTAGTTTTCTTTCACACACACATCGAAGAGAGGAAATGTGAAGTTGTGATTTGATTTCAAGACCTTGCAATCAACTGGAGAAGTCTTTACCAATTAAGATAACTAATACTTTTTCTTATCAATATCTCACATTTAAATTATATTTTTAACTACACTTTAATGATACTTTAATGGTAATATTAAAAAAATAATTTAAGTAAAAAACAAAAATGACATATGAATTTAACGTGACACCCATTTAATTATAAAGAATAAGAAAAATGTCTTATTCTTTTCTTTTTTTTGAATTTGGCTATTTTGAGTGAGATGTGTAGTTTTGATTTGTAAGATACATGTATTTTTGGGAAAGCAATTTTGCCAAATGATATTAACTCTCTCTAAATAATCTTTATAATACACCACTAAGCTTGGTACATTTAAGAAAATTAATTCTCCCTGATCATGACTTAAGATTCAAACTGGAGTAATTAAAGTAAATAACACAATTCATTAAGCACTAAGCCAACTTCTTAGATTAGATGGATAAAGTATTTAATATTTAATTATAATAAAATTTATGTTAATGCAATTGATTATAAAATAATTGATGGTATAAGATTTGATTTTATATTTTTAAGTATTTTTAGGTATTGTAAGGTAGAATATTCTTAAAATGAAACTATAGGTTATCTTTAAATAAATTATTAAATATGCGGCAAAATCGTCATGTAACACCTAAATATAATGTTTGTGATGTGATGGGGTGTGTCTCTCTCCCTCATTTCCAACGACTATAGGTTATCTTATTTTTAAGTAAATTTAAATATAAGTAAGTTAAAGGACTGGAAAGCAAATACATATAATATTTGTGATGGGATGGGGGTGGGGTATGTCTCTCTCGGTCATCTCATCTCATCCTTACAAAAACCTAAAATCTGTTGCAGAGCCTCCATAAATCACAATCATAATAATCATATCCAATCGCCCGCGTTTTCTCTCCCTGCTCTGAATCTTCTCGAATCATGTAAGTTTGTTTGAATCAAACCATTACTTTCAACTCTCAACTCTCTTTTTTCTACTCACAATCTCATTTCTTTCGCTCTTACCTCTCTAGGGTTTCCACATTCTCCTCTATATTTGGACCTTTCAATTTTTTTTTTATTTTTTTTTATTTTCAAATGTTGCTCTTAAAGCGTTCCCACTTTTCTTAATAGTTGCATTCACTTTCTTCATATCTCTCTGGTAGTGGTCTCTCCGAAATTGTGCTGTGCGTTTTGTTCGGAGCAAGCAGTCACAAAAATTTGGTTGGTGACTAGGTCATTATCTGTGCTTTATTCTATTTTGCCCCCTGGTTTGTTATATATATTGGTTGTGTTTTGGATGAATGTTGGATTTGATGATTTTTTTTTTTCAATGTTTTCCTTTTATTTCTTTTCTTTTGATGGGGTATTTGTTGCTCTTTGTATAGAATAGAAGATTATGCTGTATAGTTCAATATTTTAAGGCGATGGAAGTTATGATATTTAGTTTGATTTTAGGGTTTGTTTAAATGTTGAATGATGATTTATGATGTTTACTCCCGCATGAGCAAGTGCAGATGGGATAATTGTTGCACTCTTCAATTTCCCGTTTTTTACAGTGTGTTTGTGTGTGTTTAAAAGTTCTGCTGAAAATGGTACTGATGAGTTGTTGTTTCAACTTTCAACTGATTGGTTTCACAGCAACTGGGATGTCTGGGGAAGTTTTTGATGGACAAGATGCAGGCTATGTGCCTGAGAACCCTGATTTTCCGCAAAACCATTCTGATGAACATGATGAAGGAAATGTGATTGATGACTCTGGGTTTCCTCAACTACAGCCTGATGAAGACGATGCAGGCAATTTGGCTGAGGATGCCAATCCTCCCGAAAATAAATTTGATGGTCCTGATGTTGAAGATTTGCCCGGAAACACTGATTCTCATCCACAAGAGCATACTGAGGAGGAACATTATGATGGGGGAGATGTGACTGAGAAATTTGGTTCTCAAGAAAAACAGGGACCTGAGGATGATTCGAAATCAACTGAAACAAAAAGGTGGCCAGGGTGGCCTGGAGAGAATGTTTTCAGAATGTTGGTTCCTGTGCAAAAGGTTGGCAGTATTATTGGCCGTAAGGGCGAGTTTATTAAGAAAATCACTGAAGAGACTAAAGCTCGTATTAAAATTCTTGATGGTCCACCCGGAACCACTGAGAGAGCAGTGAGTTTACTTTCTAATTTCTTGTCATCTATGCAGTGAGGGATAATCTTGGATTTTCACTGTTTGTTTGAAGCATATTATGCATATTTCATATTCATATATTGATCTCTGTGCTTATTTGGACGTATTATCTGTTTTTGGATTTAAGTTGTGCTTGGTGTCCTCCACCCCCTCGCAGTTAGGCTTTTATCCTTTTTGTCTGGTTCATCAATTTTATTGAATATATTTGCAATCCTGTTACCTGTACCATAAACTGAGAAACTCGATTGCCGTTGTTAGGGCTGAAATTTCATGTCTTAAGTGGATTCTTCGCTCAATCATTGTGAAGTAGATTCATGAAAATATAACATAGGGAACAGCACTAGGTGTTATTTCAATATATTTTAACTACCATCATGGTTATTAATAAAACCTAGTGCTATATCTCTTGTTAACTACTTAGTGCTTCAATACGGAAGACTTCTACTTGATGAAACAAACTTATATCATTAATTTGAAATTGAAACTTACTGATTTATTCACGATAAAAACATGTTAACACATGATATTTTGCTAAGGAATTTTATTTAAGAAAAAAAAACATTTGTCTAGGAAGTGAAACTATATAAAATATACATAATCCAGCAGAACAAAAGAAATGATAAATAATCAAACAGGTTAAATATATATAAAAGAGATGTCTTTTGTCACGATAACCAAATGGATGTGTGCAGGTTGTCAGCAAATATGAATGACCAAAGTGGCTTCAAACTGAAGAGCCAAAGTTCAAGTTGCAGGGAAACAGCAATGAGCATATACAAGTGCTGAAATGTTTTTGTCTTAAGAATCAGAAATAGTTTGTGCGGACTTTGGTGGCAAGAAGCTTTCACTGTACCTGGTAACTTCAGAACTTGGTCGATTGGTGTCTTGCCACACTCCCTGAAACTCTTTCCTAGAAAACACTCCTAAAGTCACTAAAATGATAAAACGAAAAAAAAAATCCTGAAATTTGATCCACATATTTCTAAGTACGCAGAAACTGTTAGATGAAGTCATGAGACTATGTCAGTAAAATTTATAAATATGAAATATATCTTGATCCATTTAATTACTTCAGGGGCATCTATCATTAATAAATTACTCCCAAGATTTAGAATTATTAATTAAAGATTGAATTATTTATAGCTTTTAGAAGTTTGACATAGTGAAAATAATTGATAATTCGTTGAGCCAAAGATGCACCAGTCCAAAGAAATGGTAATAAGTGAAAGTAAAATATTATTTTTTATGCCAATGAATGCGATATTGATGAACAAGTATGTTTTTGGAACATTGATATGAATTAATTAATGAGTCAAATAGATTAAATTACTTTGCCTAAAAGTTTGAAATTTATCTGTTTATGGTATTTTACAAGAGTCTGCTATTTTGTACATGGTGTTTCTGAATTCTCGTTCTTTGACACTTTAAAAGGTAATGGTTTCTGCAAAAGAAGAGCCAGATCGCACCATACCGCCTGCTGTGGAAGGCTTGTTAAGGGTTCATAAACAAGTTGTCAACATCGACCATGATCCTGCAGATAGCGCATCAGGTGCAGGACGCCCAGTCATTACAAAGCTTCTAGTGGCAGATACTCAAGCAGGAAGTTTGATTGGGAAGCAGGGGTCCACTATAAAATCCTTTCAAGATGGCTCTGGTTGCAATATACGCGTTCTTGGATCAGGTCTGTGCACAGGCATTGTAAATTACATTAGGAAATATTGCTTGTGTTTGGCAATCAACACATTTTCCTTTTCATAAAATTTTCTCCAGAGGTCTTTTATTTGTGTCTACTTTGGCATATTTTCCCAACTTGCATTGAGTCTTTGCTATTGCATATGTTATCAGTATCTATTAGAATATCTGAAAAATACCTCATAGGATCTCTTAGGATTTATTTTCTATTTATTATATTTTCTGATTTTTTTCCTTATTAATTAGGATTAAGAGCCTAGTATTAGTATAAATAAGACTATTGAGTTTGTCTTTTGTATCACATTATCAACACATCAAGTCAATAACAATATCAGTCTATATTCTCTCTTTTCCTCCTCCTCTACCTAAAACCATCCAATTCAACATGGTATCAAAGCGGTACCATCCTCCGTGATTTGTCTCATCACTTTTGTTGTCGAGTTCTCAAAGATCTAGAACTCCGATTAGTCGCCTTTGGTTGCCGAGTTCTCCTTTCGACACCTTCTTTCTATATCTATTCCGGCCAACCGTGTTTCCACTCCAGTTTTTCGGCAAACACCATCTCCTTCCGCTGCCGTCTGTCGCGACCTCTCTTTTACGGGTTTTTTCCTGTCGTTGCCACCACCCTTAATCGTTGTCTACCATCGCCTTTTCTGGATGGCGACCCCACTAGCTGCATCGCCGGCCTCCGATCGGCCACCCACTAAAATCGCGCCTCAAGCTGCTATCTCACGCGCTCCCACGTGCCACCACCACTGTCAGCGCGCAGACCCACGCGCCTCCCTTTCTTTGGTGCGTTCGGCCACCTTTCCAACAACCTCCAGTCTCGTTCAACTTGCCTCGGCCTCCTCTACACAGATCCGAGCTCACCTCCATCAACTAACCTCTGTGTGGCCTTGTACACTTGCGCAGAGCCACTCAGGTGTATTGGGGTTTCTGTTTTTGGCAATTGTACATTGATCCATGGCTGTTTCACCCTCTTTCTGGGCTCTTCCGCCGTTCGTTTGCCTCACCACACCATCTCTAACCTCCACGTGGTTGTTTGACATTCTTTGTGGTGATTATTTCTGGTTTTGGCTACTGTTTGGTTCTTTTCCAATGCTAGCATAGCATTGAGGGAGAGAATGGGAATAAATTCATCTTTACATATACTTCAATGCTAGTCTATGTCATGACTACTCTTCCACAAATGAATTATACTAGTAGTGACTTCTCTTCCCATCGACAATCATTCCGGTGGTGACTTCTCTCCCACAGATGAATCATGCTAGTGTGACTTTTTTTCCCGTTGACGATCATTCCGATAACGACTTATGTTAGTTATGACTCACACTAGCCCTCAACTTTGTCCCATATGCACTGGACTTGTCCGTCTTAATCCAAGATGCATTAGCCCCATCTCCATCCCAGATTCAGTTGTTTGCCACTGTCACATTGTTTGGCGTATTATGTTTTTGATTTATTTTCTTTTAGATGTAATTGTAACAAGCTTAAAGCTTAGTAAGCTTTAGCTTGAAGAGGAGTATTAGAATATCTGAAAAATATATTGTAGGATCTCTTAGGATTTATTTTTTATTTATTATATTTTTTTATTTGTTTCCTTATTAATTAGGATTAAGAGCCTAGTATTAGTATAAATAGGACTGTTGAGTTTGTCTTTTGTATTATATTATCAACACATCAAGTCAGTATCAATATCAATCTATATTCTTTCTTTTCCTCCTTCCCTACCTAAAACCCTCCAATTAAACAGCATCACTAGATCTACCCCTCAGTTGCACTAATTTTCATATTGCTATTCTTATTATGTATTTAAAAAGTTGGTTGTGTTTTTTTTGTCAAGCAATGCACTTATATTTTAGTGAACAAATATATGAGAAACATGATTTATGATATCCAAGTTTGTGATTTCCGTACCTGAATATTGTATTATTTACAACAGAACACCTGCCAGTTTTTGCTCTGCGAGATGATAGTGTTGTTGAAATACAAGGGGAATCTGCTGGGGTTCACAAGGCAGTTGAACTTATTGCACTTCATCTACGTAAGTTCTTGGTTGACCGCAGCATAGTCGGAGTATTTGAAACACAGGTAAGTCCTTTTTATTTTTCATTGTTTTTCAAAGCTAAAAGGCGTGAAAGATTAGGAATTTATGCAGATGAGTTATTTCATGAGATACATCCTTGGCTATTTATCAATTGCATGCTTTCAAGCTTCGGCTATATTTGCGATGGATTGGGATGGTTAGTGATAAAGTGGGGTGGAAATCATTCTAGGCCATCTGTCAATTGCATGTTCATGTGTATGCCTGACTTTCATCATTCATTGTCTTTGTTGTTTTGTATTTTGAGAAGCGGTTTCAATGTTTCTTTCAAGTGTCATGGCATTTTTCCATATGGTTTTTATTATTATTTTATACATCTTTGCCTACAATTGTGTGTGGATAATTATTTTTTCTTCCTCTTCTTCCTCGCGAACTTCAGATGCAAAGGCCAGATGTTCGAGTTAACCAGAATGTGCCACCACACCAACCTTGGGGTCCTCCTCCTCAAGGGTTTCCGGCTCCTGGGGGTGGTGGTGGACCTGCCTTTGCACCCAATCCTCAATATATGCCTCCTTCACATAACTATGATAACTATTACCCACCTGCTGACCTGCCTCCCCTGGACAAGCACCTTCATCAGGGTCCACCACCTGCCTATGTAAGGGATGCTTCTATGGGAATTCATTCATCCAGTGCACAGCCGCAACAATCTGTTGTGACTAAGGTGTCTTGTTTTGCCTAACTTGGGAATTTATTCTTTTGGTTTTATCTTGACTTAATGTAATTTCTTTTGTACTGTGTAGGTCACGCAGCACATGCAAATTCCTCTATCCTATGCAGATGCTGTTATTGGAGCATCAGGAACAAATATCAGCTACATTCGTCGTGCTAGTGGGGCAAGTATTACAATTCAGGAGACCAGGGGTGTGCCAGGGGAGATGACTGTTGAGATAAGTGGTACTGCTTCACAAATACAGGCGGCCCAACAGCTGGTGCAGGTATTTGATTTTGAAGGGTTCTTGGATTCTGCTAATCTGCTTGTTACCTGTATTATTGTTATTGTTATTGTTTGATAAAGAGACTGACTGAATTCTTTTGCGATTGGAAGTGATGGGGGGTTTATGTTATGTCGGTATGATTTGTTCATTCTTATATGTATTTATAACTTAATATATACTAGCTAATGCTTATCGTTGGATGACTTTTTTTTTAATAACGATCATCTTACCTCAAATAGTACTCACACTCCTTTTAATACTGCATTAAAGTTGATTAATGAAGTATAAATTGTTGGTTAATGGGTATGTACAAATATGTTCTTTGAACCTGATCCTGTTAACCAATTTGTATACATCATTAATCACTTTTTTATTCTTTATTAACCAACCATTTACATATTCATTAACCAACTTCTAGACGTCATTAATTACGAATTTGTACTTCATTAACCAACTTTATGCGGTGTGAAAAGTGGTGTAGTTGAAAATGGATAAGATTATTGGGGTTGTTTTTTTTTTCATTGTTTATAAATCATTTCTGTGTATATTAATTTCAATTATAATTGTCTTTTGGTAAAGTAACATTTTCATTAATTTCAATTAATGAAAGGTTATCCTAAGAAGAAAGCTACAGAATGTAGCAGTTATTGGAAACATGGTTGGGACAAGTTTTGTCGTCGCACCTCCATCTTGATTCTCTTGGTATTGTGTTTTTGTTTATCTGAATTGCCGACAATCTATCTGATGCAGAATTTCATGGCTGAAGCTGCAAGTGCGACACAGGATCATATGGGGGCATCAATTAACCAAGGTTACAATCCCTATCCGACTAATGCTCCTGTTTATCCATCTCCACCGTCAAGTGCGGGTGGTCATACAGGCCATCCGCCTTCTGCAGACTATGGTCCCGTATATGGCACCAATTATGGCTATTAAGAAGATTACATTCAATTTTAGTTGAGGAGCCTTGCGTTTTGTAAACATTACGTTCAATTCTAGTTCTAGTTCTTGTGGGTATTGTGACCAGTCCTGGGCGTGCCCTACGTCTTAAATCCCTTGGATTGACGCTGTATTGCATTTGGTATGATGACTGGATAGGATTAGGATAAGAGAATTTTCAGACCCAAAAAAAAGGAGGATATGATAATTTGAGTTTTTTTTAAAATATTTATATTGTTGGTCTCGTAACTCGTTCATGTTTTCAATTGGGTCTTTTTTAACTGGCTTTTGAGATTTAAATGTTGTAAGAAAAAAAAATTAATACAATCACAGCTTGCCTTGATATTAGAATAAAATGTAAGCCTTCGAGAGGTCTGGATTCTGGAGTGTTAAATAGGGATACAAGACCGGATTAAGATCTTTCCTCTGATTCCTTTCATTTCTTTTTATAATTATTGAGTTTATTTCCAGAAGTCTGATTGAGTAGGTGGGAAATTGTTGATCAGGAAATTAAGTGAAATTCTGTATAAAATTATAAATTGTTATCTAAGTGATTGAATTTTAAATTTTCTAATTTAATTTTTAAAAGTCGTGTACATCTTCGAGGGAAATGCAAAGTTGACCTTCGATTAATTTTTTTAATAAAATAAAAATATCTAGATAACTAATTATGAATTTGAAAGAACACGAGCCCATAAAATGATAAAATTTCGGGGATTTTATCATGTTGAATTTTATTTATTTTTTCTGCATGCATGTGTAATTTTCTGAAAGTTATTGCATTTTATTTTTAAGGGAAAATGTATTTTTGTTTTGTTTTATCAATAAATTCGCTAATTCATCAGTTTATCCACTTTAAAAATATTTCTTTGCTTTGTGAGTAGTTAGATAATTTTATAAAGTTGTACATACTTTTCTCATAACTAACGTTTCTAAAATTTGGTTAAACTTTTCACAAACCTTCAGGAAATGGCAGAGTAGAAGGGTATTTTATTTTATTTTTTCCCCAGTTCTCGACTCTCCCAAGTCCCTAAACTCACTGAAATAACTGCTTAATTATGGGTATCTTGGTTGTGTGCTCTGCTCCCCACTCTGCTAACAATTTTTGCTGTTACTTATATGATGGGCGGGAAAGATTGTGCGCCATCATGGTAAAAGAGTTATCTAATGGGGGCCTCATGAAATTGATCAACTATCTTCCAAATTCCCATGAAACAACAGAGTCAAACATCTTGTCTAATGGCGACGAAGATTTGGATCTTCATGTTACTTATTAGAAGATAAGGATACGGACCTTTTCTAAATCAAATTTTAAGAATTATGTTTTTGCTTTAATATTCAATGGTGGAGAATAATAGAAATCTCTAAATAAACAAATATGAGAGCCTCCTCTCCCTAATGAACCTACAACCTTTACAAGAATTGGATAGACTCGCCATATTAATAAAAAATTAAAGGAAGCCCACGTACAATTCAGGATACAAAGTATGTAAATCAAAATGCCCAAAAATCTGAACATAAAAAGCTGCCTAAATTATAATCACTGGTTTCTTCACCCAAAAAAAAAGGGCTAAAATTCACGCAACATTGTATGAAAGGTAGTAATGAATGTATTCCTATCTAATCTTAATCTAATCTAATATTTTTTAATTGAAAAAATCTCAATCTTTGCATGAGTATAACACATTCTATGATATGATCTATTCTATGCTAATTACTTTGCACCTTACATAGGAACAGAACATGTAGTTCGAAAATGCCCAGTTTGGTTGCAGCGGCTGCAATGCACAACTCGTTTCATCCGACCACCACTTTCTTCTGCAGCAGCAGCAGCTCTCCTTTTCCTAGGTCTTCCAGGTTGCTTTAGAGACTTTGGTGGATTTATGACAACCTCGTTGGCTGTGCTACCCTCATATTCAAACCCACCTGAAATCATGTTCCACATGGTTTTATCTGGAATAGGGTGTATGGTTTGTGAATATGCTTTACGATAGTTTGCCACAGTGAAGCAACTTTCAGTAAACCTATGCACGTTCTGCCTGCATGACAGGAGAACTGCCACTGCATGAGAACATGGCACACCACATAGCTGCCATCCATGACATGAACAGCATCGTGTGCGAATGTCCACTATGTTTCTTCCTGATCCTGAGTGGCATAACACTTCAAACTCAGCTTCATTTCCTCGTAGCACTTGGTAACTGTGTGCCTGTTCTATTGCCTTTGACACCTGCTTCTCTGCAAAAGGAACCAAGATGCTTGTCCACTGCATGCTGGTTTCACGGCGTTCATTGAATAGTGTCATCAATTGCCTACGGATACACTCCATCATTTGAACAATTGGAAGTCCAGAGGCTTCAACTATCAAGGTGTTCAAAGATTCAACTATGTTATCTGTTAAATGGCCATGCCTAGTTCCTTCAAAATATGCAGTAGCCCACAAGTGAGGAGGTATTCTTCGGATCCACGCAGCTGCTTCCGGTGAGATCTCTTCTATCTCGAGGATTTTGGTTTCAAATTCGATGACAGTGAGGGAACAAGCAGCCTCCCAAAGAATGTTGCTGAGAACAGTATTGTTGAATTCTTTCCGGAAACTTTCACTCAAGTAATGCATGCAGAACCCATGGAAAGCAGTAGGGAAGTTTATTTCGACTCCATCCACGATATCTTTCTGTCTATTAGACAAAATTGTAAGCCTTGGCATGTTCTCAGCATTAGTTTCAAGTAGATTATGTAACTCAGATAGGAACCACATCCAGTTATCATCAATTTCTTCATTGACCACCCCAAACGCCAGAGGATATAGACCACCATCTCCATCAAAACCTGCGGCTAAAAGCAAAGTTCCAATATACTTGCTTTTGAGGGGGGCACAATCAAGTCTAATAATGGGGCGGCAGGCATTCAAAAACCCATAAATTGATGCTTGAAATGATATGAATAAACGTTGAAAACTGCTATCAACAGGATTTCCATAAACCAATGCAATACTTCCGGGATTTGACCTTTTGAGTTGGTCACAATACTGTGGAAGTAGGCGATAATCTTCTTCAAATGAACCCCTAACAGCAGCCATAATACGTTCCTTTCCCCTCCATGCTTGTTTATATGATAAGGTGATGCCGTGAACTCGGTGGATCTCTTCAAGTATCTCTTTTGGCTTGCAATTAGGATTTTCCCTCAGGCGCTGTTCCACAGAATCAGCAACCCATTGCACTGAGGCTTGTTGATGACCTAGATGAGTAATTCCAGCACAAGTATGTGGCTCACGGATGGTCCTAATTGTGAAGGTAGGAACACCAGGAAGTTTTGCAGCATGGATTCTCCAAGAGCATCCTTCACCTGCACATTGGGCAGTGAAACGAACCTTATCTGATTTGATTGTCTGAATCTCAAAATGAAGAGCAATGGCTGCCTCTCTCAGTGCCCTACGGCAGCTATGAACATCAGGAAACTGTTGCCCAACAGTTAGTTGATTGTTAGGAGATGGATCAAGGGCTCTGGACTGAAGGACAGTAGGAGTGCAAACCAACTCCAATTGTTGCTCATCAATCATATCTGAGACAGGCAAATTATCCATTTCTACATTTTGATCCAAGGAAAACTCTAACTTGTCATGAAGATCATGATCATCCTCGATAATAACTAGTTGGCGATCATCTGACAGATTCAATTCAAATGCCTGAGTAGTCAGAGCCAATCTATTATCATAGTTGTCAGAATAAGCATGGTCCCGAACATGATCATCTGCATCCAACTTGTCACCATTTTGTTCAAGATTCTGAGCATGCTCAAGTTGTTGAAGTTGAGAAGCCATGTTATGCTCATGCCTCTGACTCTGACTCTGAACTGGTCCTTGATTATCTTGTGTACACCCTGAATCCAAACCCTGGATCCGTTCAGAGCCCAAATTATGAACTGAATCATGGGTATGATCAAATCCCAAATGACAAACAGGCATGGATGATACAACCTGACTTTGACCAAGAATCAAATCATGGTTTGCCATAACGAATTCACCACTTTGACGTAAACAGAATTACCCAAAATATTGATAACACCCCCAGTTTCTGTTGAACTCCACGGTCCCCAAAATGAAGCAACAATAACAAGAACAGCAACAATTCTGAAACTTGGGGGCCAAATAAAATTACTGAAGAAGCTGCAATAACAGTGAATTTCCAAATTTGAGTCAGAATAGAATTTTCACTATTTTCAACTGAGCCAACTAAGTTTCTCTCTCATTATCAATCAAACACAAACAATGAATTCTAAATGACGATAAAGTTCATCTTTTTCGTATACCCCTTTTGTTTTCTCTCATGGAACCCGGTCGGATTTTCACAAAGTTGATACCTTGATGGTTCTTTTTCTCAATTTACGACAATTACTTCCAGGAAAACCCAACTCATCAATCAAAAATCACTTATTTTTGCTTCTATAATTCAGTTTCATCACACAAAAAAAAATTAAAAACAGAAAAATTTCCCCAATCAGACAAAAAAAGAGAAAGGGATAGAAAACGGAGGAATCTGGAAATTTCGAAAACTCACAAAATAGAAGCTGTGGTGTTGGGAAACAGAAGGAGTGGCTAGTAAAACCTGAAATGGAAGACATTAATAGAGAACCCATTAGTCACAGTTCAAAGAACAAATAAATATAAAAATAAAAGGAAAAAGAGAGAAAATTTTTTGAAGTGTATGGGTTTGGCGGGTTGGGGAAAAACCTGAAAGCAGAAGGGCAATGGAAGGGAAGAATGGGAATTGGGAGGGGCAAAAGGGTCGCACCACTATGGAGGTTGGAGCAACAGAGAGAACTTGTTAGGGTTTGGTTACCCAATTTTGAGGGGTATTTATGTCATCCTCGGTTCTCAATTTCTCATTCATCTTTCTGAAGTTCCCTTTTTACCCTTCTTCTCACCACGCCCACAGAGTTCCTCTTTACCTCAATGCTCTAGCTAGTAGTAACTCACTAACTCCACTCCCATGTTAGTAGTGGTGTTATTATTTTTTAATTTCAAAAGAACTGAACTACAGTTTTGGTAATAATATTTTAAAAGTGAGTTTTGTTTATATAAATAAATAAAAATTAATTTTAGATATAAATTTCTTTAAAAGGATATATCATTGTATAGCTGTAATATTAAGTATAAATTGTACTTAATTAATTAGTAAAAATTTCGTCAGTAGTGATGAAAAGTATGAAAATTTTGTTTGAAAAGAATTAACTCTTCTTTTTCCTATAATATATTTGCAATGGAATTTTGAACCAAATAAGTGTATGTTTATTTTACATTTATGTGAACGCAAACAAGAAACCAAGAATAATGCTTTCTGATATACTTTTATAAAAGGTAATTTTTTCTTTCTTTGGTCTATGTCTGTTTTTGAACGTTTAAAAATCTAAAACAAACAAAGCTTAAATAGTTTATAGTATAGGGGCTCTTAATAACTAACCCGACTCGATAATCTGATGTAACCTAAAAGTAATTCGGTCGAGTCTGGATTACGAAAATTAGAATTAGTGTATTTTTGAGTTGGATTTTGATATGATTTATGTTAATTAGAGTCAGCCCAATATTACATAATATTTAAAATTAATAAAATTTTAAAATTAAAAAAAATTTATAAAATTTATTAACTTAAACTAATATCTTATATATAATATAATAATATTTTTATATTAATATAATTTATTTAAAAATATATAATAGAAAACATCTCTTAATTTTGTTTTTATATTTTTAAGATTTTATGATTTTATTATATATTATGTCTAAATTCATACATTTTATGTAAATTTTAAATTAGTTCAATTTAGATCTAATCATAAGTTAAATCATGACGGACCAAGTCCAAAAAGTTGATCCAATAAAAATATAATGTTTCTTTTTTGACAAAAGTCAAAATTAGTACATTTTATTTAAATCTTATGTTTATATAGTCCCGACTTAATTACTAATTAGACTATGATCAGACTAAGATTAAGTCCAAAAAATTAATTAGATACAAATATGAAAAAATATTGTCGGAGGTGACGAAAAGTATGAAAATTCTATTTGGAAATAATTAATTCTTCTTTTCCTTATAATGTTTTTTTAATGGGATTTTGAACCAAATAAATATATGTTTATTTTACATTTAAGTGGACGCAAAATAACGCTTCCTCATATACTCTTATAAAAAGTCATTTCTTCCTTTGGTGGTCTGTTACAAACGTTTTAAAATTTAAAAGCAACGAAGCCTAAATAGTCTATTGATGGAGTGTTAAGATAATTTGATGCGGCTTGAATTTGATTGTGTTGAGTGAGTTTTAAAAATTAGACCTAATATCGGACTTGAGTTATAATTCGATTAATTCGGCTTAATTGGATGATACATAATATGTAAGATTAAAAAATTATTTAAAAATTAATAATTATTTATAAAAAAATTAATTTAAATTAATATTTTATGCATAATATGATAAATTTTTTTTGTAATAATATAATATTTTTACATGGATATAATTTGTTTAAAAATACATATATATTGTAAAACATCTCTTAACTTTAATTTTGTATTTTTAAAATTTTATAACTTAATTATGTATAATATCTAAATTTATATATTTTATTTAAATCTCACGTTGATCTCATCCCAACATTGTTATTAATTAGGTCATGTGCGAGACAAGATTAAATCTAAAAAATTAGTTAAAAAAATATTAGATCAAGATCTGAGTAAATTAATTTCAACGCATAAATACTCCTAATCTATTGTGTCAATCGATTTTGGACAACCCAAACGTATTTTCATGATAACAAAATGTAAAACAAAAGAGATACTCACTAGTAAGTACTTACATTTAAGAAGAAAAGTCAAAATTAAAAATAATAGTGGATAAAAAATTAAAAAAAAAAACATCCCTAAAAGTGGTAAGAAAAGTAAATAGAAATGAATATAAATATAAATATATAAATAATATCTTGATTTTAATATTTAAGAGTTATTTATTAGGGACAATAACTCTCATGTTCATGTCTTGATAATTTAAAAAAAAAAATCATTTGAAACCTAATAGTATTTCATTATAATTTTTTTAATTAAACAGTTTTCGTACCAACCAAGATTAAATTCTTTACTGTAAGATCATAAAAACTAAACTCTCACATCGGTCAGAGCAGGAAACATTTCTTCTTGACCACTAGACCAACCTCCTGGTTATTAATTTTTCTTTTCAACTTTGCAATAATGTAAAAGCAATTTGTAATAATTTAATTTAGATTTAAAATTAATATAAAATTTATTTATAATATCATTCAATCATATTTTTAACATATCATTATAATAATAACTACTTAAAAAGTTAAACTTTTTTAATAATGTAATAATACGTAATTAAATAATTGCATAAAAAAGTTTACACTTAACGAAAATTAAAATTAAACTCTCAAAATAAACGGCATCATCACATTTTTATCTTTATTGCATGTTTGGTTTTTATTAATTACTTAAAAAAAACAATTTTTTTTCTAATAAAACCCATTTTTATTTTTTGACAGTATGTTTATGTTGCTAGCAGCGTAGATTAAGGATGCGTCTGTTTATATTTTTTTATATGAAAAGTATTTTTTAATAAAAAAACACTTCTCAAACAATTTTAATTATTTAGATAAGATTCTTAAAATAAACAGAATATAAAAATAATTAATTTTTATACTTTTTCAAAGAAATTAAGATGAACTGCTTCTAAAAAAATCAAAAAGTATGAGAGAAAAAAAACTTTTTGTTATATTAAAATTACTTTTTTGAAACTTATCCAAACTCATCCTAAAAATGTTGATTAACTTACACTAAAAACTGCTTTTTTCTAAAACTATGATTTCAATCTTTTTTATTATTAATTATTTCACAACTTGGACGCAAAAATAATTGTTTATTTTCCAACAAAATAATTTAAAATTATTTCACACTTGTTTTGGCAATTTATTACCTAAAAATAACTTATATATAATCTAAACAAAACATATTATTTTAAAATTACTTTTCAATTCTCATACCCATACAAGAAATTGATTTCATTATAATTAATTTTAAAAAAACCAACTATACATATAATTAATTATTGAATGACTTTTTTTTTTCCACCGCTAATCCTTGCCAACCCGTCTATTACCACTTGAAAAACTCATATTGAGCCTTAGCAGCAGAGAGCACTTTCTCTGTTTTTTTTTTTGGTGGTGGTGGGGGGACTAAAAATTGGGTACCATAACAGATCATCATACATTATTTTTAAGGGTGTATATACTGTTGAAACATTTTTTAAAGGTGTGAGATTTAATGAGAAAAAATGATAGAAAAAAGTAAGTATAATAAATAATATTAAAAAAATGTAAAAAAGATATATATATTATTAACGATAAAAATATTAGAACTGACCGTATAAATAAATGCAATGACAGGCTGACTCTACCATGTGTTGGGTATGGAGAAATTCTTGTATAAACATAAACTACTCAAGTTGTACAATAATAACAATCAAGTCTTTTTCCATTAAGTAGAGTCAGTTACATGGATCAAACGATGTCATTGTACCCTATCATAAATCAAGTCTTCAGAAATGTCATACAAATCTAAATCTTTTTTAATCATTTCACCTATAGTATTTCTTGATCTCCCTCTACCTCTAGTTATTAAGCTATCATCTACTTAATCTACTCTTCTTACAGAGACTTCTAAGGATCTTCTCTTTATATGTCCAAACCACCTAAGACGAGATTTTATCATCTTTTTCATAATAGTTATTATCCCTACTTTCTCTTTAATTCATTCATTCCTAATCATATCTTATCTTGTATGGACACACATCCAGCGCAACATTCTCATCTCAAATCTTATGCTCTTGCTAGCTTTTAACCGCCCAACATTCAGTATCATACAATATTGCGGGTCTTATAGTTGTGCGGTAAAATTTACCCTTAAGTTTGAGAGACACTTTTCTATCACAAATGACTTCTGAAACACTCCTCCATTTCATCAATTCAGCTTAAATCTTATAGTTTACATCTCCCTCTATCTCTCTATTATTTTGTATGATAGATCCAAGATATCTAAATCGTATGACTTGTGGTATGGTATGGTATCTAATTTTCACCGCTAAGTTAGTATTAGCACACTTCTTACTAAACTTATATTCCATATACTTCATCTTACTCCTATTTAGACAGAAGTCATGTTCTTCCAAAGCTCGTCCCATAGCTCTAGCTTCTCATTTGTTTCCTTTCTCGACTCTCTAACTAAGACTATATCATCTGTAAAAAAACATGCATTGTAATACCGCGTAACTTTATGATATGACTCATGAACTTAATCCCTCTGTAATTTACACAGTTTTATATATCTCGTTATATAACCACTCAAGTTATATACACTAAATTAATCATATTATTAACTAATTAATAATTATTATAATTAATTATCATAATTTACTATAATTAATGATATGATACTGAAATGTAAAAGAATGAGAAAAAACACACAAGAAAGTATAGTGGTTCAGAGTTGCAGTGTGCAAACTCCTACATCCACTCTTCAAATGCTTTGGGGTCTGGTTTATTGATTAGAGCCAATACAAGAATTTTTCCAAGAACAAGATGATCTCTCACTTACACTCTATGCTCTAGATCACAACATTTCACCACTGAGATACTCTCTCTTTTTTCGGATCATATATAAGCACCTAGCTAAGGCTTTATATAGATGACTTAGATGAAAAAGAAAAGGAGTTAGTTACAACCAGTTTCAACAAACTAACTACCTATACAACAAACCATCTATCACTTAGCTAATAGTAACTAACTTCCGATTAACTTAACCAATTTGAGATCACAGAGCATAACAATTCTCCACCTTGGATCTTCAAATCCAAGACCATAGTTAGAAGTTCTTCAAGCCTTCAATAGAATTCACTTGGAACAATTTCCCACCTTTACCAAATTCAAGCAGTGACTGAACTTGGAAGTAGGAACCACCTTTGTCAACATATCAGCAGGGTTGTCTTCACTTGCTACCTTCTTCACCTCAACTATTCCTTGAGCAATAATGTCTCGGATGAAATGTAGCCTAGTGTCTATGTGCTTTGTCCTTTCATGGAACACTTGATTTTTGGACAAGCATATAGCACTTTGGCTGTCACATAGGACTGAAATAGGAACAGCCCTGCCTTCTAGCTCATTCACAAAGCCATTTAACCAGATTGCCTCTTTAATTGCTTCTGTAAGAGCAATGTATTCTGACTCAGTAGTAGAGAGAGCTACAATTGGCTGCAGATTTGCTATCCAACTGACCAAGTTACCATACAGGGTGAATAAGTAACCTGTCAATGATCTTCTCTTGTCAAGATCACCAGCAAAGTCTGCATCTACATATCCAATTACCTCACTGACTTGAGAATTAGATTTGCATAATTTTAAGCCAACTTGTTTAGTGTCATTTAGGTATCTGAAAATCCACTTTACTGTCATCCAATGCTCTTTACCAGGATTTCCCATAAATCTGCTTACTAAGCTAACAGCATATGCAAGATTTGGCCTGGTACAGATCATTGTATACATTAAGCTACTAGTGGCATTTGAGTAGGGTATTGTCCTCATCAGGTTGCATTCCTCATCTGTTTTTGGTGACTAACTTGATGACAATTTGAAATGACCAGCAATTGGTGTAGTTACAGGTTTGGCATCCACCATGTTGAACCTCTTGAGTACCTTCTGAACATAATTCGATTGAGTGAGAAACAAAGTTCCTTCTGACCTCTTTCTAATTATTTCCATACCAAGTATTTTCTTTGCAGCTCCTAAATCCTTCATTTCGAATTCTGAGCTCAACAGTTGTTTCAGCTTGCTAATAACTTCCATATCATCACTAGCAATTAACATATCATCTACATAAAGAAATAGATATATGTACTGACTAGTTTCGTTCCCTTTTGAAGTAGACACAGCTATCATAAGAGCTTCTATGATATCCATTTGCCATCACAAAGCTGTCAAACCTTTTATACCATTGTCTTGGGGATTGCTTGAGTCCATACAATGATCTTTTCAACAAACAAACCAATTGCTCTTTGCCTTCTACCACATAACCTTCAGGCTGATTCATATAAATCTTCTTATCCAAATTACCATGCAAAAAAGCTGTATTAATATCCATTTGTTCAAGCTCAAGATTGTATACAGCAACTAGAGAAAGAATTACTCTAATGCTGGAGTGTTTCACCACAGGAGAGAAGATTTCATTGAAATTTATCCCTTCCTTGTGGGAAAAACCTTTGGCAACCAATCTTACCTTAAACTTTATCCCTTCACCTCCTGGAACCTCATATTTCTTCTTAAAAATCCATTTGCAACCTATGGTTCTCTGACCAACAAGCTTCTCTACCAGTTCCCAAGTGTTGTTCTTCATGAGTAAATCAAACTCTTCCTTCATTGCTACCTTCCTGTTGTCACTATCAGGCCTAGAAACAGCTTCTTTGAAACTAATTGGATCTATGCCTTGATCTTCAATTTCTATGTTGAAAGCATATGCTATGAAATCAGCATATCCATACCTTTCAGGAGGTCTTGTTTCCCTCCTCTCTCTATCTCTAGCTAACTGATATGTTGACAAATCAATTTGCCTTTGACTGATTTCTCCATCAGTATCTGACCTGCTGATTAGTTCTGCATTTCTTTTTTATTCTGTTTTCTCCACCTGCAATTGAATTTCATTACCAGCTTCCTTGTCTTCTATTGACTGTTCTGATCCCTTGTTATCTTTGTCAAGCACATTATCTTCATTGAAAACCACATCTCTACTGATCACTGCCTTTCCTGCCCCTAAACCAGTTAACCAGACCTTATATTCTTTCACACCTTCTGGATACCCGAGGAAAATCCTTTTCTTAGATCTGTTTTCCAACTTGCCTTCATTGATATGTATATAAGCAGTGCACCCAAATATTTTGAGATGTTTGAAGCTTGGTGCCTTTCCTGTCCACAGTTCTTCAGGAGTCTTGAATTCTATAGCTGAACTTGGAGACCTATTGATCAAATAGCATGCTGTAGTGGCAGCCTCCCCCCCAAAAACATTTGCTGAGATTTGCATTTGATAACATGCACCTGATTCTCTCCAAGAGAGTTCTATTCATCCTCTCAGCCAATCCATTTTGCTGAGGTGTAGACTTAACTGTCTTGTGCCTTTGTATGCCACTATCCTTGCAAAATTCATTGAATTCATCACTCAAATACTCAAGACCATTGTCAGTCCTGAGCACCTTGACCTGCCTGCTTGTTTGCTTTTCAACCAAAGCCTTCCACTGTTTAAAACATTTGAAAGCTTGATTTTTATGTTTCAGCAAGTAAATCCACACCTTCCTTGACCAATCATCAATGAAGGTGATAAAATATCTTGCACCTCCCAATGTAGGAGTCCTGGCTGGTCCCCAAATATCTGAATGAACATAATCCAATATGCCTTTTGTTGTGTGTGTGGAAGTTGAGAACTTAACCCTTTTCTGTTTGCCATTTAAGCAGTGTACACATAGCTGTAATTTCTCCAAATTCCCTTCACCCAAGAGCCCTTGTTTATGCAATTCTTCTAATCCCCTTTCACTAACATGAGCTAGCCTATGGTGCCATAACTTTGTAGGAATTGCTTTAGAAACTATTAAAGAACTAGATGAATTAGAAATGGTTTTACCTAGAAGTCTGTAAAGACCATTCTTCCTCTCTCCTTTCATAATCTGTAGAGAGCCCTTGCTGATTTTAAGTGTATCACCCACACCCTTGAAGCAGCATCCAGTTTGATCCAAGATTTCCAATGATATGAGGTTTCTTCTAAGTTCTGGCACATGCCTAACTCCAGTGAGCAGTTTAGTAGAACCATCTTCAACTTTGATCTTCACTGTCCCTATTCCAGCCACCTTGCAAGCCATATTATTTCCCATCAAGACCCTTCCAGTGTCAGTTTTCTCATAGGACTTGAACCATTCTAGATTAGGTGTCATATGGAATGAACAACCTGAATCTAAAATCCATTCATCACTGCATATCTTGTCAGTGATAGTCAATACATCAGCCAACATATCTGATTCATAACCATCAGCTATCACTGTAAAATCCTTTGCATCCTTGTTGTTGTTGTTATTTTTCTTCTTTCTTTCAGGACATTTTTTCCTGAAATGACCTTCCTTGTGACAAAAGAAACATGCTTTCTTGGTCTTGGACTTGGACCTGTGATTCTGTTTCCCTTTGCCATCCCTTTTCTCTGATCTTCCTCGAGCAAAAATACCCTCAGCATCTCCACCTTCACCCTTGGTGTCAGTGATCTTTTTCTTCATTTCCCTAGCATTCAGGGTTGCCTTGACCTCTTCCAATGTGAGTGTCTCTCTCCCAAACATCATGGTGTCAACCAAGTTTTCAAAAGAAGGTGGGAGAGAACACAGCAACATGACTGCTTGATCTTCTTCATCAATAGCCACATCAATGCTTCTTAAATCAAGAATTACTTTTGTGAACATTGCAACATGTTCCCGAATAGATGCTTCTTCTTCTATCTTGAGTTGATGCAGTCTTTTCTTCAAGTACAGCTTGTTGGTCAGTGATTTAGTCATGTACAATTTCTCCAATCGCAACTAAACACCAATTGCAGTTGTCTCAGCCGCCACCTCCCTCAAGACTTCATCTCCCAAACAAAGAATGATCGAACTATGAACCTTACTCATAAGATCTTTCTTTTCTTTGTCTGAAAGTGTTGCAGGCAACTTGCTTTGGCCTGCAAGTGCATCTTCAAGGCCTTGATGAACAAGAAAGGCCTTCATCTTGATTCTCCAGAGGCTAAAATCATTTTCACTCGTGAACTTCTCGATGTCAAACTTTGTTGTGCCCATCATTCCTCCAATCTTTGTGTGCTTCGAACCCCATCTCTTGATACCAATTGAAATGTAAAAGAATGAGAAAGAACACACAAGAAAGTATAGTGGTTCAGAGTTGCAGTGTGCAAACTCCTACATCCACTCTTCAAATGCTTTGGGGTCTAGTTTATTGATTAGAGCCAATACAAGAATTTTTCCAAGAACAAGATGATCGCTCACTTGCACTCTATGTTCTAGATCACAACATTTCACCACTGAGATACTCTCTCTTTTTTCGGATCATATACAAGCACCTAGCTAAGGCTTTATATAGATGGCTTAGATGAAAAAGAAATGGAGTTAGTTACAACCGATTTCAACAAACTAACTACCTATACAACAAACCATCTATCACTTAGCTAATAGTAACTAACTTCCAACTAACTTAACCAATTTGAGATCCACAGAGCATAACAGATACCGTATAAAAATGATATAATTAACTTAATACATCAAATTTAGATGCTCCAAGTTCATGCCAGAATTTATCTTTCGGTATGTGGCTGGCTGCTCCAAGCGGGCCATTCTCACTTGTTAAAAAGCTATGTTATCCCCGCGTAACACAGAGGCTACAGCATAATTCAAGGCATCATTTTTTTTTTTTGGTTGTAAGCAAAGAACATTTGTCACATCAAGTTGAATCTAATTCTAACACCCCCCCCCCCAAAAAAGGGGGGGGGGGAATGAACGAGCTATTTCAGAGTATCATAAACTAATGTTTATAATCCGTATTCAAAATATTGAAGTCATACAAACAACCTTTCCTTCTCTGCCATCAATCAACTATCACAATATGGAGACTAACATATAGCACTGCTTGAGAAGCATTCATGCAAAAATGAAGCAAAAAAATTGGAATCTATCAGAGGATAAAAGCACTGCCTCACTGGTACGGGAAGTAAAAATGCCTTTGACAGCAAAGAAATACTGTTGAGACTGAAATTAAAGCAATCAGTTAAAATGCTTGATGAGCAGCTACCTCGCATACACTTGTACTTGCTCAAAGCAATGCTTTAAATTGGCTCTCTCATTGTAATCCTGCCGGCAGATAAAACTCTGCTGTATTAAATGCTTAATTTTAAACTTCAACCAACAGGATGAAGGCGCGAACTCAGAGAGAATCAAGAGACAAGTTAGTTCACAAGAATGGATATAACAATGGCTGCAACCCACTGTCCAGAATTTATCAAGTCGGCACATTCTCGACTATCCGTGGAAGTTCAAGTTTGGGCAAGAGCTCAGAGGCAACCTTGTCAAATGGGATATGGTTGAGTTGATTTCTGTTTCCATTCATCACAACATTTGACAGACATGTTATTTCCTGAGCTACCACATTCTTTCCAAGTAGGTCAGTCCAAAATTCGTTATCTTCGTTGAGGTATGATGATCTTAGAATATCTATTACCTTTTCCAGTGTTGCTACATTCCTACCTGCACCACAGCCCATGGCTGTTGCAGCACCCACTGCATTTGCAATTGCTAATGTATTAACCATTGGCATATTATGTATAAAACCATATGCAATAGCAGCAACAAAACTGTCTCCACACCCAACAGTGTCAATAACATTCACCTGATAGCATTTTAGTAATCCAATTAGTTTACACTAAGAGTAAGATGGAGAATATGAACAAATTATCACAAATTTAAAGGTTGTCAAAGAAAAAAAAAAGAGTGTCAGACATAATGCTCACGAGACCATTTTGTTTTGAAATATGGTCCTTTATAAAATATGGTTATAATCTTAATTTCCCAACTTTTTAACAATTTGCTCTCAACCGAAATTTTCACCTTTAAGCCAAGAAAGAACACATGAAACTCTGAATACCAAAGTAGGCCATAGTGTTAAGCAGAAAAGTAGTATATAAATTGAATACATCATGATGTTCCAAAATTGCAAGAATTTGATGGTAGCAATTAAAAAAAAAATGGAATGAGAAGTTAATACCTTGAATGCAGGTGCACAAGCTATACCTGACGTAGTTATTAGAATTGAACCCCTAGAACCCATTTTCACAATCACCCATTTTGTGTGGATCCCTCTTTTGAGCAATTCCTGCCCTGCTAATATTGGATCTCCTATGCCAGTTAATGACTCAGCCTGCCATGTAAAACAATAACATTGAACATGACTTTAAATTAAAAAGTAGTTTGTAAAACTACCTACAAATAGCAGAAACGAAAGCATTTTTAATTTGCATTACGTAATTGTTTTATAGGAATAAGAGAAGACCATTATTATACACAATTTATGAGATTACCAACCAAAATACAAATTTCAATAATCTTTTGCTTAAGCAGGAAGCTTGACAACAAATGGACTTACAACAAAAGTAAAAACATCTGCAGGATTTCTAAAATTTGATCACCTCAAGCCTATGAATTTCAAAATCTTTGGCATGTCTCATTAATAAAGATGGAAATAAGTCAATCTGGACCAGGCTGCCACCAGTTCAAAGTTTACCAGAATAAAATGAGACTTTGAAATGGCAGACCTGGAGCAATTTGGAAACATACTGGGATCAGATTTTATGGTAGAGAAAGTTAAAACTCATAGTTACCACCTGAATGGAAAAACCTACTTATTAACCATATGCCTTGCAATTCTATGGTAGAGAAAGTTTCTGGAGGCAGATCAGATTTTAAAGAAAACGGAAAAGTGACAGATGAAAATTCAGTTGTGTGGTAAGGATTAGATGCAGCTTTTCATAAAAATGAAGTGGAGGAAAAACAAATTCCACCAAAACTAGGAGAATGAGGTACCAATGTGACTGGGGAGAGCTTTGATGGTAAGAGTTGAAGCAAAGTAGATAATGGGTTGTTAGGGCTGCGTGTTTTTACTTTTTTCAATCTGAACCAATAGATGAGCCTGTTTCTCTACCAAACAAGACCAGCTCATTTGTTGAACGGGCCATCCTTTGAGGTCCATGGTCAACTAGTTTGGTCCAAAAGCTGCCAGCGCATCAAGTCATCCATCAAAGAATGTAAAAATTTGGTACAGGCGATGGGAAAAGTTAATAACATGTACATAGTTGACAAATAAGAAACAAAAGTAGTCTGAACTTCTACATCAGGACTAACTTTTGAAATGCATTGAAATTTAAATGTGACACAAGTGAAACAGAACTCACTATAAAATAAAGCTATAAAATTAGTATTTCCCTTATTTTTATGATGGAAAAATTTAGCTAATTGTCTTATAATTTTCTTAAAGCTTCAAAAGAGATCCATGGAACTTATGTTTCTAACCTTTTGATCCAGTAACAATCAAATTCCTGTGAAAAAATGACTGAATAGTCATGAAGAAATCCACTTAAAATGACATTAATCTTCCACTCGGAAAGCAATGCAAAAATTATAGCACAAATAGCTTGTAGTACTAAATCATACAAATATTACAAATTAGGCATAGTTTGATCCCACATGCAGATATGCAGATGCTACTGCTACCATATTTTGAATAAAAACCTGAGAGACAGATAACAAACAAGGTCCATTAGACTCTAGACTTGTTGACTGACAAAAGCAAATGAACTTTTTCAGGAAACTTTCAGTTTAAAGATTATCCTTTTTCCAAACAAAACATGCCCATACTTAATAGGCATGACGGAACCACAGCATAAGGTTAAGAAGTTCCTTATAAACACAGAATATGAATATGAATTCTTTAATATCAGAACAAGAAACTGAAAGATGGAGACATATAACATGGAGTCCTTGTCATGCATCTAAATGCAAAGTGCAAACAGCAATATATAGCTCATAAGAGAGATAGAAGGAGAAACTTCATAATTTATAAAGCTTTATACAACAACATATCAGAAAATGCAGAGCACAAGCTTAAAGCACATAATTATAAGCAACCATAATACTATCAAGGATAAAAGCTGTATGGGGAGAGCTATAAGTGAAACCTCATCAGAAGTTAGAAGAAGAACATCACTCATTCTCAGAAACTGGTTAAGAGCTCTTTGTTCTTCTGGGGTCCCAGTGGAGAGACTCTTTCCACGTGGTCCAGGATCAAAGAAGATTGATGTGCCAACTTCAACAGCATATTCCACTGCTGAGAGTAGTATACCAGGAGAGAGCTCATCAAAGCCATATCCATTACAGAATAAGACCTTTGAATTTTTAATAGCTATTTTTACTTCTCTGGACAATTTGCTCATCCAATGAAATGCAGGCTCCTTGCTAAAATCAGCTCGACTAATATAGAAAAAATGTTCATTGTTCAGGCCTTCGTTAAGGAAAATATGAGAACAAATAACAGCCATCAAAATAGTGACGTAAAAATTACAAGACAAATGAATTTTACCTGCAAAAACCATGTCTTTGTAAAGGATCAACAAGAACCCAGCATAGAAGTGTTTCATAAGAGGCACTAGAGCTGTTGACAACATCATCATTATTACTCATCCCAACCATACGAATGCCCTCCTCATGAAGTACATCTGACAGAAACTTCCCATAGATTTCATTACCCACATGACCAATTGATATGCAGCCAAGTCCTAGCCTTGCAGCTGCTATAGCCATATTGCAGTTCCCACCAGCTTCCCAATATTTCTACACCAAAAACCATAGGATCCAAGACAATAAAATCATTTGTTGTAAATAAATATGATAGGAAAAGTATAAAAAGGTTTTAAAAAATGCAGGAATGATAACTTATATATATATTAGTTATTGAAAATATTTAGTGATATGTCAGTCTTCAGGACTCAAACAACGATATCTTATTTCTTAAAGTATAATGGCTAGAAAAAAAATTCAAAATTAAAGCTGACATAACAAGTTTGCATCAATATGTAAGTGGACTATGCCAACAAATAGTAATACCAGACAGGAAGACCAGCTAATGCAATAACAGCTTAACTGTTTACAGTTTTTCATGGAGCTTAAGGAGCATGTTCTGGGCCCCACTCCACAGTGCACTCTCCAGTATTGGTTTATTTTTAAATTTTAATCATCACAAGAGGAAGAATTATAAATATAATTTATGTCACACCACCAAATTTAGCTTTAATCTTCAATTAACTTCAAGACCACCGAATTCTCATGTTATTTCTCGCCTTATAATTGATTCAAAACAAATGGATGAAATCAAAGAATTCAGAAATCAAATTAATTTGCGCTAAGTCCAAAGGTACAAACTTTCTATCTTAAACGGGAATCATCTTGTTAGTTGTTATAGAAACCACTTGGGGATGAGAGAGAGAGAGGAGGAACCTTGTCAGGTGGAGAAGACGCCAACCGTTCCATGAATGCTTTGCGTTCCTCGACGGAAGGAGGGGGCAAGTGCGGGACATTGAGGACGATATCGACGCAGAGATTACCCAGCGTGGCAACGTCGACGTGTTTGGCTCCGACGCTCCTCAACCTGCAATCGGGCACGGCAACGGAACCGGGCGAGTAAGAGACGGGTTTGGGGACGGCGAATTCGAGGCCCTTGCAGGCGAAAACGTAGTGGTGGGGGCGGTTGAGAGGGAAGATGCTCAACCCAGGTTTTGGGTGGGATTTGGAATGGTAGGAAGGTCCATAGGCGTGGGAGGGAATTGGGGATTTGAGGGCTCTTGGTGGGAGAGGCATTCAGCGAATAATGAGAGAGAGAGAAAGAAAGAAACGATTTTTGAGCTGAGAAGAGAAGAGAAGAGGATCCAGTGAGGCTGAGAAGAGAAGAGAAGAGAAGAGAAGAGAAAGAAAGGCTAGTGAAGATTGAAGAATCAAAGTAAAACAGGATAATAGTAATAATAATAATAAATAATTAATGGAAGCTCCTCACCAGAGCAAAGAGACAACAAAACAATAAAACGTAGTAATTAATTTATTTATTTATGACTGTATTTGAGGTAAATGGTATACATTACTGCTATTGGTTTAAGTATTGTTTTTTTGATAAATAAAAATTTAAGCTCAAGGTTAGTTGTCTCATCTTATGGTCGAGGTGAATTGATTGCTTTAAATCATTCTTATTGTCATTATTTTATTTGTATAACATTAAACTGGTCAGAGGTCATAATACCATATTGACTTGTGTGAGGATATTTCATAATTATCACTAAGAATGATATTAGTATTTATATTTATATGTGATAATTTTTAATAAATACTTGTATTTACAATAATTTATTATTATTTATTTACATAACATTAAATTTCATAATTTTATATATTTATTATTTTAATTTGAACTTTTTTAAGTTATAAGTGTATGAATTTTATTTACATAGATTTAATATACAACCAACCTTATATATAAAAATCTAATTATATTTATTTCAATTGTATATTATTATTAGAATTACTTACATGATATGATTAAGACAAATTAAATTAAATTCTCAACAAATTCTCAAAAAAATTCTAGACGAAGACCTCGACACTGGGAAAGTCTAGGCGAAGGTCTCGAAAACTCGGGATGATAAAAACTTTGGGAAAGTCCAAGCGAAGGTCCTGAAAAACTCAAGATGATAAAAACTCTGGGAAAATCCAGGCGAAGGCCCCGAAAAATTCGGGATGATAAAAAGCCTGAAAAATTCTAGGCGAAGGCCCCGAGTCAAGTAATTGACCCTAGCCACGAGCTGATGCCGACCCCGAGCCAATGCCAGCCTCGAGCTAATGTCCGTCCCTGAGTCGATGCCGGTCCAGAGCTAATGTTAACTGGTCTCCAAGCCGAGGCCGGCTTCGAGCCCATGATGCCGATTGAAAAGGCCATATGTATGAAGTCGGCCAAGCTCGAAAAAAAATTTCTAGATCAAAGTCTTCCATTAAAAAATGAAGACATGTGAAGCTATCCAAGGTCATGGTCAAACTATGATGTCTTTGAAGACTGGCCTAAATCGAAAAAACTCAAGATCGGATCAGGATGAGAAAATTCATAGCTAAGGTCAGAAAAATGCATACACAAAAGACCTCACCACTCACCTTGGAAGGTTATCCAGGGACGAAGCTTAAAATTATGAAAAGCTCAGAAAAACTCGGTCATTCACTTTGTGATTTGTCCAAGTTAAGGGACTGTGGACTGTCCAAATTCATAAACTTGGATAAGAATAAACATTAATAATACAAGTTCGGGCTATCATCTTTGATTGCCCAAGTTGGGGGTTGTGGATAATCCTGACTCAATTGACATCCGACCACTCATAAGCTCAGCTCATCTTCACATATAACCAAGCTGAGGGGTTGTGGACCGTCCTAACCCAATTGACATTTGGCCACTCATAAGCTCGGCTCATCTTCACAGATGACCAAATTGGGGGACTGTGGACCGTCATGACCCAATTGGCATCCGGCCATAAGCTAGGCCCATTTCTGTAAGGTTCGACCAGCCTATACCTAAATGGGTAACGATTCGACAAACACGTGCTTAATACGACCCTCCGACAAACATAATGACTTCGTGCCATAATGATCAAACATAACGTCTCGTGTCATAATAACTAGACATAACGGCCTTATGCCATAATAATTATACATAACGTTCAAAATCCTAAATAGCCTAAAACGAAAAGTATCTAGAGAGTTAATCCTTCATATTTTTATATAAACCGGTCTGACAGCTTAGGCTAGGCATGTTCATTCTACTCTACTCTTACATGTACGACTGTTTAAACTCAAAGACTGGTCAGTCGAAGTATCTTGGCGGAACTCCACCCTGTCTCCAACCAACTACCGGACGACTAACCTGGTGCTCTCCAGCGATCACCCCTCGGGTAGAGGACGAAACATACAAACATTTACAAAAGTATTTATAAATAATCCACCAATACCATATTCTAACAAAAAATGAATCTCAATCAACTTAATTAACACAATTTACCTTTACCAATTATGTAATCATAACATGAGAGACTTAAAAGTGAGTGCCAGTGAAATAAGGGCATAAACAAAACATTATTATTATACAAACTATATAGATAAATATAGAAGAGGTTACCTAGGAAACTAATTTCTCTTTAAATTTAATTATTATTATTTTTTTACAAAAGTAACAATAAAATTTAAACTTATGACTTTACTAAAATTAGGTTTAAATTTAAAAATTGAATGTTCGTTAACTTTGATAATATATAAAAAAATTATTAATATAGATATCAATAGTAGAAGTGAATATAATGTCTATATATATATATAGAAAATAAAATGTAAGAGAAGGGGTTATTCTTTCCATATTAGTAGTTATATACATAGAAATTACTAGTAATATATTCCAAGTTCCCCAAAAAGTTGTGGCTAGCAATTCAGTTTGCTCTCAATACGTTGGTTTACCAGGCTTGAAACTAAAAGTTTCATCCTACAGACAAGAATGCAACTAACGAAATTCAATTTGCCTCATGTTCTTTTCATCCATTTAAGAATATATTCCCCATAGCCACACGCCCACACCCCATATTATGCTTGGAAGCATCCAGCATACCATACGTAAAAACTACCACATCTAGCTACTAGGTCAAGAATCGCAGATTCGCAGTGCACTCTCTTTCACAAGATGTTGCTGAAGATTACTCTCTCACAATGCATCCAACTCAACCACATAAAAGCATATAACCTAGGGAATGGCATAGCAAGAGACTCCTGGAGCAACATGTAGCCTCAACGTTGCAGTGAAATCAAACTGTTAATTTGACAGCACCTATGTGAGGTCAAAGCACCATTAACAGCTTATTTTACAAGATTGATGAAGATGCTCGAATCTACAAATTTAAATTATAAGCCAGGCCTATATCTCATACCACCATTTAAACACATTTTAAGAGTAGTCAAATGCCGCATTTTTTAGTTACAGAACATCAGGGCAGACAGCTCGGTCCTACTTTCTTGAATAAATGCATGTACTGGATAACTTGCTCACGGACCGACAGAGCTATCATGGTAATGCGCAGCATTTCATAGTATAATCTCTGGTTGGAACTGTTGTTCCTTAAGTTTCTGAGCAACTTTTTCAGCTACATCACCATATGCTCTGGAAACTACTGAATCAGGTGCAGCCAACACTATGGGGTGCCCTTGATCACAAGCTTCTCTGATCTCCACTTCCAGTGGTATCTGGCATCATTAAAATGAAAACTTGTCAGAAATACCCAATAGATAAATTTTGCAAATGTCACTTAAGAAGACTGAGAAAAGAGGTGGCTTTGTCTATCAATAATTCCAGACGCAAATATTACACCAATAATTTAAGAGAAATGTCCTCTTTTCAATTTGTATAATCAACAAAACAAAATAATTCTGAACAGTCCACTGAGTCTCTTGTGCAGGATATAGCACTGCACAATCCAAAGATTATGTTAACTTGCCTATTTGTAAGCATCATAAGCTCCATAAGAAGATAAAGTGGAGATAGGGATTTGCTTAAATTGCATTTAGAAGAAAAAGATAATCTTTTTGATAGGCCCATTAAACATGTATATAAGAGGAGGGATAAATTAGGAAAGAATAGAGAAGGGGGAGAATTGGGTAAAGGATAGATCGAGGAGAAAAAGGACATGCTGAAGGAGGGAATAACAAACTTGACAGATGGCAGCTTGGGACTGGAGGAGAAAAGGAATGAATCAGTGAAGGATATGCATAAAGAGGGGGAGGAGAGAAGGGGGAAGGGGGAATCATTTTGGGAAGGTTAAGGCGTGTTGAGTATAGGAGCTGGTCCTATCTCTGCAAAGGGTGGTTATTCATTTCTCTATTTCTTTTTATCATTCTGTAAGGAGCTTGTCTCCATTGATTAGCTAAGTTTCGTTACGAGTCATAGAAATTCTTCTTGTATTGAGGATTTCTCCTTGTTATCAAGATGTCAGTTTTCCTATTCTATATTTTGGGTCCTATCAAATTGGTATCAGAGCTCCGATCTTGGAGCTTTGGGTACATCTCGAAGATGGAGATTCTAGAGTTTGACGGAGAAAAAGATGCCTACTAGTGGTTGATTTGTACGGAGAAGCACCTCGATGCAATGGGAATGCCGGAGGCGGAAAAGTTAGCAGTAGCTGTGAAGTTGTTGAGAGATCGGGCTCTCAAATGGTGGCAATGGTGGGGTTGGTGCCATCCACAGGCAAGTTGGCCAGTTTTCACGCTTGCACTACTATGGCGTTTTAAGCCGGAGTATAGGGACGTTCTACCGCTATCCAACGATTATCAAGAACCTGATTTGTCGGAGGTCAAGGGAGAAACAGATTTGGTTGATGGGTATGTAAAGGAAATCGAGTCTGAAGATGTAGGTTTGATGAGAAAGAACCAAATTGTTGGGGATGAAGAAGAAGAACCAGAATCTTGGGAATCTGAGTTTGGCAAATCGGAGTCGCTTTTTGTCGAGGACGATGAACCAAAAGCAAAACCTTCAAGGTTAGAGTTTCTGGTAGAGACAGAGGAACATGAGGAGGAAGATGAAGGTAAAGGAGATGGGAAAGGTCTGATTGATGCGGATCTAACAACAGCACTGTCAAAACGTGAGACAAGGAGGGAGATGATCTGTGAAACACGACGTCGCGAAGGTGCAGAGAAGGAGACGAAATGTGAGTTGTCTGATCAGTTACCCAGGCAAACAAACATCACAAGAAAGGATGTTAGAGGTGCTTGGGTTCCGAGAATAGGCGGTGACTGCAACAGAAGTGTCGATGGGCACCGCGTGGGAGGCGGGGTTAATGGCACGAGGGGTGCTTGCTGGGAAAATGGCAGCGACGGGCGCTGCGAGGGTGGCGGCCGAGGTAGCTTGGCGGGGTTAGGAATCGCAGGTGAGAAGGTGTCACCTTTGCTTGAGCCCCCGGTGGAGGTGGTGGATATCATCGCGGCGGTGCATAGGAGTTCATATATTTACGGTCGATGGCCACTTGGTGAGGTTACTACAAGGAGAAATGAGAAACGAGAAGAGAGGAAGGGTGAAATGGGAATTACAAAAATTGGATAAAAATTTGACCTAATGGGCCAGGCCCGAAGTCTCTTATTAATGGGATTTGAGACAAAACAAAGGGCTACACTCGTGTTAAAATATCAATTAGTGGACCAAGCCCAATTCAATGAAGAAAAGAAGTGGGCTTTAGAGGAAGAAAAAGAGCCAATAATCACTATTTTTAGTTTTCGCCAACTGAAGCAAAGGATCTTGATATAGGTGTTATGAGGACATTTACAATTATGAAATATGGCAGTATTGATGTGATCCAACCTCTTGCTACTTTGTGGCTGTGTTTTGATTGTCCATGTGGCACTTGCACGCCAAGGATAAAGATAGGCAAGAAGTTGGTGACTGGGTTGGAGGCATTCTTATCAGTCTGGAAGAGGGAAGAAGAAGCACCTCTTCCTACAAAGGTTTTGATGGGGCACATGTATACTTCATCCGCCGCTTGGCTATTCAGCTTCAAACAAGGGGACTTCGGTGGACATTGGTATACTTCATTAAGAGCGGGGTTATCATGCTTCAAACTATGGGATCCGGAGGAAGTAAACATGTAACGGAGTGGGTGGAAGCTCCTAGAAAGAATTTAACTATTGAGAATTCAACTATTTCATCAAACCTATCCAATGAAGTTGGTGTTGGGAACAGTTCCGAGGAAAGCGATGAAAACTTGCAAACTGATAGTGGGATTAATGAGACATCCAACATTAGTACGGGGAGCAAACTGCTACAGCGATTGATCTAGCTACCCTGGTGGAAGTCTATATAAGCTGCTTTTGGGACATTGATCCAAAACTTCACCTTGAGGACAAGGTGAAAGTCTTGGGGGGGAGTATTGATAGGCCCATTAAACATGTATATAAGAGGAGGCATAAATTAGGAAAGAATAGAGAAGGGGGAGAATTGGGTAAAGGATAGATCGAGGAGAAAAAGGACATTTGAAGGAGGGAATAACAAACTTGACAGATGGACTTGGGCCGGAGGAGAAAAGGAATGAATCGATGAAGGATATGCATAAAGAGGGGAGGAGAGAAGGGGGAAGGGGGGAATCATTTTGGGAAGGTTAAGGCTTGCTGAGTATAGGAGCTGGTGGTTATTCATTTCTCTATTTCTTTTTATCATTCCTGTAAGGAGCTTGTCTCCATTGATTAGCTAAGTTTCAATTCTCGAGTCATAGAAATTCTCTTTGTATTGAGGATTTCTCCTTGTTATCAAGAGTTCAATATAAATCAGTTTTCCTATTCTATATTTTGGGTCCTATCACTTTTTTACTTTTTACACCTCAACCTCCTAAAATTTAATGTGCTTATCATGGTATTGCAACTTCAATATTAACTTCGCATTACCTATGTCTTTCTCAATTAATTTTGGCTGAAAATTTTTAGTTAAATATAAAGACATCAGTACATCCTTTGAAGAGATGGATGTGCAAACGCAATAAACTAAAATGTGGTCCAGGTACGTAAGTTAACATTTCCCCCCACATTTTTACACCATTTAAATTTTTTGGTGGATTTGCTCTGCACATTAGATATAGTTAAACACTCATTGCTCATGACCAAAGAAACCTTTTATAGCAACATCAAAGGAAAAGTAAAAAATGATCAGTTGTCACATAAAAATTAAAAATATCTATCACTAAGTAACTAAGAAGTCTGTCCAATTGCTTCCTTCAATAAAGCCCCCATTAAATGATCTACAAAATTTTAAATTAAACAGTACAATCTAAATACAGATAATCAACATACCTCGCCCAAAAATTCTAATCCCATTTCAGCGGCTGTCCTATGAGTCCCTCCTTTACCAAATATGTATGAAGGTTCACCACAATGCGGACACTTAAAGCAGCTCATGTTCTCTACAATTCCCAAAATCTGTAAAAACAGTTGGAGTTCTCATATGAATAGACATCAAAGGTTGATATATCAATGGTAGGCATCATATATTTCATTCTCAGCACTCTAATTGGACACATGAATGCTGTGAAATAAATAAAAATGCATGCATGAAAACAGACCATAAAAGCACAAATGTATATGCTTCCACCAGACATTTGATAGAGGATATGCTTCTCATCTTTATTCAAAATAATTTTAGCACAATAAATAATTTACTGAGACAAGCCATTAGGATATCTAAAAGCAAGGCACTCATTTTGATGCTTGAAAACTGATTCCTACCTAATGCAATCTACTGATTCAGCAGAATTGGGAATTTCAGACAACCCAACGAGGAAGGAGTACCACTAGATAGCTCAAAAACCATGTAAATAATGCATTCTTTTAGCATGACAATGTATACATTTTCCCTTAAAAAAAATATTGAGATGAATCCATATGAGGCAATTCTCCAACTGAAATAATTCTCACATTATCGGTAAGTTGAATGAAACTCATAGTGGGTGTATCTTAGTATATGCACGCTCTATATGCTGAAGTGCTGAACACCAGCAGAAGTGCATGCACATGTATATTCTGACTCATGAAAACTCATCACCATGTAAAAAAACAAGTACGCCAAGTGATTATCATACCGGAACATCAACTTTATTGAACATTTTTACTCCCCTCCTGGCATCCATTAATGCGACATCTTGAGGAGTTGAAACAATCAGTGCACCTACCATTGAAGCAGCCATGACAATGAATAACCAAAGAAAAATTAAGTGCACGGAAATTAGACAAAATAGGTCAATTTGAGGGACTATTAGTAATATTATGAAATATCAAAATATTATGACACTTTTGTTTGATTTTATCTGTAATTGATTTAATTAAACTTAAAACCATGTGCTTCAAACTTTTAATGCTTATAAAACAATTAATATTCAACTGAAAATGTTTCAATTCTGAATTAACAGAGCACGGTAAACAGGTCTAGCCACAATCTACTTTATGTAAGGTTTATTGCATATATCAGGCAGACGAGAACCACAAAGACTAAAATGCAAAAATCCAGACAATGGTTAAGGTGTATGCTTTTTGTCAAAGCGTTTCCTATAGACCTGACCCACAGGTGATTCCCCCAAAGAGCCTCTGACTTTTAGAAATCAGAGAGCTGAGAAAATGTGAGAAAAAGAGAGAAAGTGAAGGAAAGTAGAGAGAGAGAGAAGAGGAGAGAGAAAGTCAATCCGAAATGGTAACTGTATTAACTAACTTGAGATCTGAACATATCTGAAACTATTAATACATGAGTCTAGATGAATCTAGAATAAGTGTAGAACTATCTATAGTAACCTACTTGCAGACTAAGCTAACTATCACTTAACAGAATATAACTACTGTTAACAGAAAACATAACTAAAACTAACTAGTTAAACAGAAAAGCATAATACTCACTAACACTGACTATAACCATCTTCCTAATTCCAAAATTGTTAACTACCTGATAATTGCAGATTCTGAGACATAGCTATCTGGACATCACCGGTGCCTGGAGGCATATCTATCACTAGAATGTCAAGGTTTCCCCAGTCAACTCCCCTTGTCATTTTCTCAAGAGCATTTGATACCTATATCCAGTAATAGAAATTCAAATGAAAAACAGTGGAAGTGGCTGTTTTACAAGAAGTTGTATTCAATAAAAAATCCTTTACAGTATATCCCAATGAACAACTAAAGTTGCAGAAGCCAGTTAAAGCAAGAAGTAGTACAAGAAAGGGAACAGAAAAAGAACCAAGAAGAAAAGCAGTTACAGGCATACCATGGGACCTCTCCAAACAATTGGGGCATCCTTCTCCACAAGGAACCCTATTGACATACACTTGATCCCATGATTTTCAATGGGAATCATTTTCTTATCTGAAAATAAGTGAACAGCAAAATATTGGTATGAACTGTAATGGAAGCTGGAAGAAACTTAGGCATAAAAGTAAGCATAATATACAATTTATGCATAAAAACAATTTAATTTAATACAAAGAAGAAAAAGTACACAAAAATAGTAAAAGAAAAACCGAGCAAAGAGAGAGAAAGAGTTCATAAATTCTAATAATTCTATTGGGTTCCATCCAATCCTAAAAATCAATGAAGTTAATGATTTCAAGCAACCTTGTTGAGCACCACTTGCGATACGGTCATATTTGTTCATGCATTTCCATTTATGATAACTAGCAAATATTACATATACAAAAGTTCAATAAATTCAGAATGCCTTGATGTTAATTGAGTTTCATTTAGAGTGTGTTATGGTAAAATCATATAATGTCTGCAAGAAGAAATTTTGATACACTTCCTACTGCTCTAACATTGTCACCATTGCTAGAATGTGGAAAGCAAAATTTATTCGATGTTGATGCTTTCCCTTTCATGCATCATAATAGCTACATGTAATTATCCAATGGTTGTCAGGCTGTGTGCCATTCAAGATGAAGGTATCCTTTGAAAAGGTTGATAGAAAGAAAGATATACCTGGAGTGACTTCAGGCTTTGTGTTGATGTTCATCATGGTGGGAATATTCGGTCCATATACATCAGCATCAAGCAAACCAACCTTGAGTTGGCACTTACTTGCAAGTGCAACAGCTAAATTAACTGCCAATTCAAACAGCACTCATTCATTCATAAAAGGATATTGTTAAAAATGAGATGCTAGAAAAGAAAGAATGATAAGAAGGGGGAAATGGGTGTTTAGTACCAGCAGTAGTAGACTTGCCAACACCACCTTTACCGGAGGCGACGGCTATAGTATCCTTCACTCCATCAATGCCAAGATGCTTCGCGTAGCTCCGAACACTTCCCACCCTCTGAACACAACACAACCAAAACCCAACAGTAAAACACAGACCCACCTTGAATTGAAGAATTCAGATAAAGTGGCTCACCCTGAGCCTGCAGCTGAAGGAACCCAACACCTTCCTCATGAATTCAATTCGTACCCAGAAACACAATGCACGCTGGCTGGATGAGGTTGAGTCTCAATACAATTTCCCTTTCGAATCGAATCACGCCGACGCTAATTGCTCTCTCTAAGAACCCTAACCTAACGAGAACGACGTTCTTTGTCCCACATCGAGTGTGTACAAAAGCAAGGGAGACGTTATAAACATTTAAATCGTTGTTTCCTTTTTATACTGTGCTTTATGGGAAAGGAAAATAACGGGGTTGATGATTCGATTCTCTCGCGCCCAATATCACCTGACAATAGCATAGTACGACGCAGTGACATACCCAAGAATTATGAGTAGTGGGAGCAACGAATATGGGAGTTAGAAATAGAAATAAACAGTTTGATGAAGGTTCACATGTAACGAAAGTTAGTGAATGTTTTATGGGAGTTAGAAATTGAAATAAACAGTTTAATGAAGGTTCACATGTAATGAAAGTTAGTAAATTTTTTATGGGAGTTAGAAATTGAAATAAACAGTTTAATGAAGGTTCACATGTAATGAAAGTTAGTGAATTTCTTATTAAGATTTTATCCATCTTTCTTATGAAAAAAGTTAATATCAAAAAAATTACTTAATAAATTTTATGAATAGAAGTAAATTGTAAATAACTTTTGAAAGTAAAATTAATAATATAATAATATAGTAATAGAAAAATTGAAAAGTAAGTGGAGGCAAATGTCTCCACTTTCATTAACATGGGTTCATCTTTGAGTACGACAGTGATGAAACAGCTCAAGTCGTTTCACCTTAAACAAAAGTCCAGGGATGGCAATTTTATCCGCCCCACGGCACGCAGTAATACCCGTGATGGGGCGGCAGTAACCCACAAAATTTCCCGCTGATATAAATACCGTTTTAATACTATCACCGTTTAATAAACGGGATTTTGACGGGATCAGGGGTGGTTCCTCCGCATCGGATATTCGCAAAAAATTTTATATAAATATTTTATATAAAATTATTAAAAAATTTAATTATATAAATTAAAATATTACAAAGTTATATAAATTAAAAGTATTTTAAGTATTTAACATTATTTTTAAATTAAGTTGTGTTAGACAAATTTTGAAAAATTATAGTATTACACTTTTTTTATTTTTTTATTTTTTAATTTTATATTTTTGATTTTTTTAAATTTTTTTACAATTTATTGGGTACTACGGATATCCATGGATAACCGCTTACCACGCTGAGAAAAAGATAAAATCCGCACGGATATGGAGGCGAGAAAGCGGAATGGGCGGATATTATTCATGTATGGGCGGAGACGGGCTACACACTGTCCCCGCCCGCCTGCCATCCCTAGTATCGTGTTATAAATATTTGCCGAACTCGACCATGCACTTCAAAGGCTTTTTTTTTAGCCTGATCTGGCCTGTTTAAGAAGTCTGACCTGACTTGAAGCTTGTTTAGAAGCCTGATTTATATTAATGCCTCTAAATAGGTCAACCCACAAGACCTTCATATAGATCTCAACAGCCTAAGTTTTTAAACAGCAGCCTTCAAAGGCCATTGAAAAAAAATATAATTTTATAAATAAATATAAATAGGCCGGCCTAATAGGCCTAACAGGCTTTGCTGAGAGACCAAACATGGCCTACTAAATGAAACAGACTTTTAAAAAGCGCTCGAGTCGACTCATTTTCTAAACAGTGTCAGTAGACTGTGCCTAAAACAGTAAGCCAGTCACAGTTCTCGACAGTGCCATTGGCTTTATTTCCATCCCTAGGTACGATGACAATGTTGGTAGTCTCATTTGGAACCCAAATTTGATCTAACTGATTCGGTTGTCGACACATGTTTGAGTGTTAGGTATATTTGCGAGGAAGGCAATGAACGAGTGACAATGAATAATAAGACAAAATTTAATAATAGTATACTTAAAATTTATTTTAAAAGAGGAAGTGAAATAGTAAGAAAGAGTAAGGAGTTCTTTGTTTTTATTTAAAATTTGTATTTTTTGTCCCTCCAATTTAAAGGTAAAAGAATGAATGACTTGAATATTTCACTGTCATTCTTTATTAATTTATTAAACTACAAAGTAATAGAGTGACATATTCTATTCAATTTCATTCTTTACATTCCTATTTTATTTTATTATGAATCACTTTCGTTTATCTTTTTTAAAACTTTGAAACATAGCCTTATGCTTAAGGTCTCAAAAGAAACCTAGTTGTGAGTAGTAGGCGATGTTCATGGTCTAACCTAACTCGAAGCTAAAGTTGGATTCTTGAAAATTGGCCTGAAGTAATTTTAGGTTGAGTTATTGTAATATTTTGAATTAGTCCAACTCACCAATGTTATTTATTATATTAAAACTTATAATTTTATGAAAGTTAATAATAAATTATAAGAATTTTTTATTTAAATTAATATTTTTTGTATTAATATAATTTGTTCAAAATATATATTGTAAATATCACATAGTTTTTATTTTATTATTTTAAAATTTTATGATTTAGTTATACATAATATTAAAATTATTAAAATTTATCTAAACGTCAAGTTAGTCCAATCACTAATAGGACTATTATCGGATCGAGTCTGAGTCTTAAATTTTTTTCCTATAAAAATATTAGGTCGATTCGGACCATGTTAAACTTAATCCATGAATACTCTTAATGAGTAACGACTAAACAATAAGGTTTTTTTCTTAGGTAAATCATCGAGACAGAAGCCAAAAAAAGACAAGGATAAGTTACATTATACATCTAGAAAGCATGAATATAGACATATAGATATATTGGTATGATAAAAAAATTTAAAAAAATAAAATATATATAAACAACATATATCTAAAAATATTAAAATATCTAATACAATATTGAAAACCAGACCATTTTAAAATATCAATTTTTCATCCTGTGCGAGTAGCTGTAGCTACTCCCATTACATCACGTATCAAGACACCCTTCACCTTCATTGGATGCTTCTCTAAAACTTGCAGCCCCAACTCACTTCCTCAGCTCATGTTTGCCAGTATATCAACACACTGGCTATAGTGGAGCCTTCTATCATGGACCCAATGGTTTAGGGATGTATATTTTTTTTAGTTAACAGTATTTATATGTAGATTTAGGTATATATAAAAATTATTAATTAAAATTTATAAATTTTTTGTATAGATAATTATTCATAAAAAATAATTTAACTAAATTTATACAAATTTAAATGTTACTAATTAAAATCTATAAATATCTAACCTTTTAATCTTAATTATTAATTTATTTAAATAATAAATCAATAACTAAAATTTAATTACACTATTAATGAGCCACTTTATAAGTGGTTCATATTAGACATTCCCGGTTATAGTGGGTACTTTGAATGATAAGAAAAATGCTTCTTTGAAGCATCTACTGGTCTCATGTGTCAATGTACATACTGCTTTCCCTTTTACATTTTATATACGAGTGTCAAACAAGGGCTATTTGCACGTATTAAAAATAAAAAATTCTATATGCTCTGGCATGTTGGACTCTATGTATGCAATGACAATGGCAATTTTCCTACAAAGTTTAACTAGAATTCTTTCATAGCTAAATTAAATATACATCCATTGACTTTGATTCTTTGTCATTTTCATATTGCATATTGTTGGCGGCAATTTATACACCTCGAGTCAGATTTCTTTCATATATGTATACATAGACGATATCAAGATATATTGGTGTAAATCAAAGTCACTTTTATATTATTAAATAATTTTTTCATTAAATCTATTATTTGATTAAAAATTTCTATTATATAAATAATATATATAAAATTTTATATCAATAAAAAAATCATTGAATACTTCATTGATATATTTTAAAATTAATGTAATATATATTTTTGAAATATATGAAAATAAGAATCACTTGATTATATTCTTATTGATATTTAATTTTTTAAAATTTGACACAAATTATCAATATGTTAAATAGTTATAATTTAATAGTTGAATCAATAAAAATATATTTTATAAAAAATTATTGAGTGAGGTAAGTATGCTAAGTTTTACACCGATATAATTTTATAATTGAATCAATAAAAATTATATTCTATAAAAACTATTGAGTAGTATAAGTGTGCCAAGTTTCACACACACACACACACACACACACACACATAATATATATATATATATATCATCATCATCATCATTTACAACATTAATCTAAGGTACTTAATTCACATGACCATTTTATACTTTCTACTAAAATTCAGTTTAATTATGAAGTATGGGGAATGATCAAACTTCTGATTACTTAATCAAAATAGGCTCTAATACATCAATGAGTAATAATATTTCAACTGATAAAATCAAATAACTTCAACAAAAAAAATTGAGAGGAGAAAAGGCTCTAATATCATGTCAAAGATTAACTTATGTTGCTATATGAAAATTCATGAATACATTTTGGATCGGTGTATTCTTTTGAGTTTGAGCTATCTAACCCATTTTAGTATAATGTCAGTCACAACAATCAAATCAGGTATAATTGTTACTTGGATGTTGTAATTTATACACCTCGATATTTGATATGCTTGGCTCATCGATTATCAAGTTGGAGGGCTATGAACCAATATGTCCTACTAGGCTCATCCCTAACAGCTTACATGTAACCCGCTCTATCTAAGGCCCCAAGGGCAAGGATAAATTGAAGGGGGGCGTACATAAGCCATGCCCCCCCCCCCAAATAAAAAAATATATTTTATTAGATATTTATAATGTGAAACAAATGTCAAAGTTTGAAGAATAAAGATTATTTTATGACAAACGTTAATATCAAGAAGTTATTTTGCTAAAAGGCTTAAAAGAAAATAAGTGAGGCTCACCAATCACATCTTCACGTGGACTTTGACAACTACACTACCGCTAACACTAAGTAGTTAAAGTCCTACAATTACAATAAATCATTTTTAAATATATATATATATATATATATATATAAGAGATCATTCACTTTTTAATTTATCTCATCACCTTCTAGGTTCTCACACAGCACAGCACAACACATTCGCATAAAGATTAAGACATAACTCTTCATTCATTCTTTCTGTTTCTCATAATCAATTTTATTGTTGACTTATGACCCCAAAGAGAATGGGTGAGCTGTGAACAAAGAGGTCGTAGCCGTACAACAGGGACTTAGCAAGTTCAATTTGAGGGAGCTGAGTCTCAGGTATAAGAAACATCTCGACTTCTTAACTTTGTTGTAAGTTTTCATCTCTTATTTCTTAAAATCTTCATCTATCTAGTATTTTATTAAAACTATGTATTCAGTCTCCTTATGTTTTAATTCTTCTTTTTTAGTTTGGTATTTTGCTAGTTAACTTTTATTTTTGCTTTTAATTTCTTTTAATTGGTTAGAGTTAATCAAGTCTTGTTATTATTATTTTTTATCTATGTCTAATGCGTCTACTATCAATTTGTACTTTTTAATTTTTTTATTAGTAGTTATTATGATATAATTTGATAATATGATTCATAAATTTTGACTCCTCTACTAAACATTTTCTGGATTCGTTCCTACCCAAGGGCTTCACATTCTATATAAGCAAATACTTAGAGATATCTTAAGCTGATTTATTTTCTCTACCTTTACTCTTCTCTCTCTTTTTTGGTACTTGAGCATCAAAGTATTTTTTACAAATACTCCTACCCCTGCTCCTAACTAGAGACCGTCATTACTAACTGACGTGAAGCACTCTGACAAGCTCAAACTGTCTCGGACCACTTGCTCAGATCAAGGACGAGAACACTTTTTATAATCGATAATATTTTTTATACAATTAAAATACGCACACAGTATTTATATCATAAATTTATGTGAGAGAGATATCAAATCAAATTATATATTATTGTAATTTTTTTACGAAATACAGAATGAATTTGTGAGAGAATTAGATAAAAGTTAAAGTATTTTAGTTAGATGAATAATGCTTTCATTTTATAACTTCTTTTTATAAGGTAGGAGAACCCTACTTAGGATCCAAGTGACAAAGGAAATGGCCCTATGACCAAGGAAAATACCAATTGATTACGAGGCCATTGACAAATTTATATATCCAACACAAAGCACGGATACACAACTGGTTATATATCTAACACAAGGTGCAAATACACCACTAGTTAATATAAATAAATAAAAGGAAACCATAAAGCTTTACTACTCCATATTTCATTGAGAAATGATAAAGTACTCCAGACAAAACAATAAATGAGTGGCTAAGGAGTGACTCATCATTACTGTAAATTTAGCCAAAATTTGTCAGTCACTCATTTATTATTTTGTAAATATCTTATATGTGTATGTATTATTTATTATTTCATTTTCAATAGTTTTAGGCTATTCTATTAAACACAGTAGTGCCACGGATGAAGCTTTTTAACATTCCCAACCGTTCCGTGTCCGCCAACTCCTACGTAGGGTACATAAAACCGAACCTAACGTAATTTATGAAATATAGATACTGACACAAGATACAATACAAAAATAAATATAAAAACACATTAAATTTAAAAAATTAAAAGACAAATATGATATATATATATATATATATATATGTAAATTAAAAAACTTTGTTTATATATATAGATAATTTTAAAATTTAAGAAAAAAATTATAATCCATTAATATTATTTTATAAATTTTAAAATTTATAATATTTTAATATATATCATATGTATTAATGTTTGTTACTTAATAAACTTTTTTTAAAAAATATGAAATATAATTTTTATTGATATTTTTTAAAAAATCTCATAAATCAAATTTTCTTAATAGAACTATTCATGTACAAGATATATGTATAAAAAAAATTTAATTAGAGAGAACATTGATATGAGGTAAACTTCGATGATGATGAAGTAGACAACTTAGTACGAGTAGAGATAAAATAAGTAAATGAAAATAGTAGTGTGTGAAAAGATAAAACTTAAAATACTGATATGTGAAAATAGTGACTTGGGACGTCAGTCATGTAATTAAGTTTGAGTAGATTACGGACTTACTAATTGAACGTTAATCATGAAAATTAATATTTTAAAAAAATATTAATAGATTGTATTTAAATTATATCCTAAATATGTCTAAATATGCTCAAAATATGTCCAAACGTGTCTAAGATATGTCTAAATTAAAAAAATAATTTTTTAATCAGACACTCATGACACGTGTGTCGTATAAATGTCTACATGTATCTAACACAGATACATGTCTAATATATAAACACACTTTAAAAATAACATATCTGTATTTCATAGAATCTAACAATTCGAATGAGCTCAAAACTAATTGAATTGTGATCAGATTTTAAAAATTATACCTAGTATATTTTAATGTTGGATCAAGTCACACTCTAAATTGTTCTGGTTTAGTTTAATATTACATAATATTTTAATATTTATAATATTGTTGAAAATTATGTAAAACTTATAAGTTTTATTGACTTAAATTAATATTTTATATATAATATAATAATATATTTTTATATTGATATATTTATTTATAAATATATATTATAAAATATTTTTAATTTTAATTTCTTATTTTAAAATTTTTATCATTTAGTTATATGTACTGCTTAAATTTGTATACTTTATCTAAGTCTTAAGTTAATTTGATTCAACCTAATTATTAATCGTGTCATGATTAAGATTGAGTAAAAAATAAAAATGTGATTAAAATATCGAATTGAGATTAAGTCAAATTAAACTGGACTCAATTTAGTCCACAAGTGCGCATACTCATACATGCATTCAGTTGCTTTCAAACATGCAGTGATTCTTTTTTCGGTTATTTCGATTGCTTGGAAAGAAAGAATGAAGGATAAGAAAGTTCTGCTCCAATGTTTCTATATATTAAAATATATGAAAACTCCTCAAATAATGGTATAAATTTTGTAGAAAATGATTGATGATAATATAAACAATTTAACATATGATTACTACTGCCATAAACGAACAATTTTGAGAAAATTATATTAAAGGTTGCTATGAAGTACAGTATAAATATGAGACATGACATAAATATGAAGAAATATTAAATTTAAAAAATTGTAAGATATAAATATGATATATATATATATATAAATTAATATCAAAATAAATTAAAGAACTTGATTTATATATATAATTATAAAATTTAAGAATTTTTTTAATTTATTAATATTATTTCTATAAGTTTAAAAATTTATAATATCTTAATATATGTCATATGTGTCAATATTTACTATTTAATAAGCCATTCTTAAAAAATATAGAGATAATTTTTATTGATATTTTTTAAATAATCTCCTTAATCACATTCTCCTAATAAAACTAATAATGTACAAATATATGTATATTAAAAAAATTAATTAGAAGAAATAGTAATAAAAGACAAGTTTCAACGATGACGAAATAGATGACTTGATATGAGTAGAGATAAAAAACAGATAAAAATAATGATGTATTAAAAAATAAAATTTAAAAGTCTAATAGTAACGTGTGAAAAGATAAAATTTAAAATACTGATATGTAAAAATAGTAGTTTGAGACATCAGTCATATGATTTGATTTGAATGAGTTATGGACTTACTAATTAGACATTAATCATAAAAATTAAATTTTTTAAAAAATATTAATAAGTCATGTCAGAGCTGTATCTAAGAAATATTCAAATCAAAATATTAATTTTTTTAATCGGACAAACATACAAAACACATGTTTAATATATGTGTTTTTATGTGTCTGACATGAACATTTATCTAACACGTAAAAAATAACGTATATGTGCTTCGTAGGAGGTTCCTTTTGGGGGAAAAAAAAAAGAAGAAAAGAAGAAGAAGAAGGTTCCAATCTTCCAGCTGTGCAAATCTCTCTAACTTTTTTTTATATCTTAAATTGTGTTACATATAATTCGCTCGGTAATAGTAAAACCAGCGTGTTGGGCAGTTAGCATAGCCATGAACATATATAGTTTTTATACACAAGTATACATTATTATTATTATTATTATTATTTATTTAATAGAACATTAATGTTCACAATTCAATTTTACTTGCATTTGCTAGCAAACAAATCAAAGGCCGTTGGTTTCAACGGTCTCTCGATCAACCAGAGAGGGACCTACTTGTAATTCCGCGCCTTATTCTTCTAATCTTCTTCACTTCACTGTATTTACTATTTATTTAATTTTTTTCTTTTTGTTTGTCAATAATTTACTTTATTCCTTTCTTTCTTTTTTTTTTTTTGAAAAAAAGGAAAGACAAATTCTTCTACCATCTTTGATCAGAAATTGCCTCTGCACCTCATCCTCTCTTTCTCTCTCTCTCTCGTCAAGCCGCAGAACAGGTACCCACATTTTTCTGCATTTTCCAATATCAAATATCATTGAAAATCACGCAATTTTGTTAATTATCCTTGATTATTCCTTTTCTTTTTTTGAACAATTTTGCATGGTAATCAGAATGCACATTATGTTTGAATCTCAGATTTTGCTCTCTAGAAATTTATGCCCCTTAAATTCATTTTCCGCCATTACTTTATTTTATATATTTAATTATCTTAAATAAAGTTGCAGTTGTTAGTTAATAATCAAAGGCATAATGTGTCACGGTTGGGTTGGTTTGAATTCATTTTCCGTTTAAGTTTACGGTTACTCTTGACAATTATTAGTAGTTCAACGTCAATCAGTTGGAAGCTAAAGAGTATATTTCATTTTCATCATTTACTTTTTCTTTTCAAATCTTTTTTCTATTTATTTATTTTTTAATTTTTTATGTCGTTGTCTGAGGAGTTTTGAGGATTTATGTTTGTTGTTGAATTTTTTTGATGTTGTTGTGGTTGGACGTTCTTTGATTTGATGTCTTGAATTGTTCTTGTTAAAATGGTGGTATCAATTAAATGCAATGCAACGCATTTAGCTTGGATTTATTATTTTTATTTTTTTGGGGGGGGGGGGGGTTGTTTTGCAAAGCTTGGATTTTAATCTCATGGTGGATGTTTGTTACCTGTTTCTAGCCTTTCTAGCCCTGGCTCCTTGGGATTTATGATAGATACCTTATCTATGTTGGGGATGCAATTTTCAGCTTTTAGTATGAATCTCGTGGATTTGTAGAGCAATTGTAGTGGAGATGGCAGCAGGTGGAAGTGGAACTTCATTTGTCAAAACAAAAAGGACAAAGGGTTTCACTGCCCTTCTTACATCTGCAGCTTGTGAGTGGTTTTTGATATTTCTTCTGCTAGTCGATGCCGTGATATCGTATCTGCTTACAAAGTTTGCAAGTTATTGCCAATTGCAATTGCCTTGTTTGTTATGCTCTAGGCTTGATCATATCTTAGGTGGTGAAAAGCCAGAGTTCTATCAGAAACTATTTTGCAGCAATCATAAATCAGAAATATCATCTCTGATATCATGTCATATTCACGGCAAGGTTGCAGATGGTCATAGGATGTGTGATGATTGTCTCCTTTCATTCACCACAAGCACTAAACCCAACACAAAAACTCACAGGTTGTTGGTGGGAAAATTGGGGCTGGTTCTTGGTGGTTCTGGTTTCCAAAGCCCATCACTAAGCAGAGATTTGTTTACTGCCTCTAAGGGCTCAAGGCCATGTACTTGTTGCGGTAAGCTTTGGAAGTCAGAACAGAATGCCCCAAGATCTATCCAACTAAAATCACCTGGTAGAGCTGTTCTTAAGCCATACATTCCTTTGCCACATGTAACAAGGCAAAGCCGTTTAAATCACCGGGATAACTCAAAGAAAGTAAGGGATAAATTTTCTGCATCAGAAGGAAAAAGCAGTTTTCATCCGTTATCTCATGTTGGGTACACTGAGCTGAGACTCACTTCTGATTCTGAGTCTGAGTTTCATTTTTCTGATGATGATGATGTTGGGAGTGTATTTCATGAAAACATTGAACCCGGCAATGACCCTATTGCTCAATTTACATCAGTAATTCCCCCAAATTGTATTCTGAGTGATTCGAATCTAGCAAAGCCAAACAGTAGTTCCTCCAACCCCATGCCTTTGCTTTTAGATCCACATGTGAAATCCAACATCAGCAAGCACCATGATGTGAAGTTCCTGGGTTCTGATGCTGTTAATGATGATGGTCTGGAAGAAATTAATTGGCAGCAAGCAAATCAAAAGTCATCGAGTTCTGGCCTTGCTGAACTCATTTTGCTAGATGAGGTTTCACCATCACCTATTGCTGTGAACATTTCAAATGGAGAATCAAAAGATAGTAAGATTACTTCATGTCTTTCTCAAAGTTCTCTTCCTGCTCCTCTATCTGAGCTTATGACTTTGGATGGCACTCACGCACTTGTTGGAGCATCATCAGATCAATGTAAAATTTCTCTCTCCATGCATTTACATTTTTGTTGTTCAAAATTAAGTCTAACATTTGCTTTCTAAAATATTTCCAGCTGTAGATGTTACACAAGCAAGTGGTACCGGACTAGTATCCAAAAAGCATGAGAAAGTCTTAGAGAAGATTGGTACAAGGGAAAAAGCATCGATTGAAACTGATCCGATGGTAAGTGATTCTGCTCATATAAGTCCAAGACAAGACAATTCAAGTAACATGAGTAAGTCCCCTGTCACCACGAAGGAAAGAGAAGTACCTAGTTTTGTCATAGAACAACCAGACACTGATGAAGTTGATAAAGTCAAGGAAGAACTGGAGCTATCACCATCACATAATTCTTCTCCTCATGGGTCCAATATGTCATCAGTTGTTCCCATAAATCATGTTCACTCCCCTGAGATACACGCTGAGGCTTCTAGTTCGAATGGAATTCAGGTACTTCAAAAGTCAGCCTCAGTGGAATCTGGTCTTGAATCTCTGGATGGAAGCAATAATACTGAAATTGAAGGGGAGTCTAGCGTTGATCGATTGAAGCGACAGATTGAGTATGACAAGAAATGCATGGATGCTTTACATAAGGAACTGGAGGAAGAAAGAAATGCTTCTGCTATTGCTGCAAATGAAGCAATGTCTATGATTACAAGGTTACAAGAGGAGAAGGCAGCACTGCAAATGGAGGCTCTTCAATATTTAAGAATGATGGAAGAGCAAGCAGAATATGATAATGATGAATTGGAGAAAGTTAATGATCTACTGACAGAAAAGGAAAAAGAGATACAAGATTTGGAAGCAGAGCTGGAGTTTTATAGGTCAAACTTGATGGATGAGCCTATGCTCCACAGTATGCATAAGGAAAGTTCTGATTCAAAAGGAGAAAACGTCACAGTACAAAATGTTGGTGTACATAACATCACAAATACTGTAAACATTTTTCCCAATTCAAAGTTCCCTGAGCTATCCAGAGTCAGTGATGAAGCTGTGGCTGGTGGAACCTCGTCTTTAGAATTTGAAGAGGAAAAGCTATACATTTCACAATGTTTGAAAAGCTTGGAAAAGAAACTTCATCAAATTTTTTGTAATGGGATTTCCTCCCATACGCCTAATGTTAGGCCTGAAAAGCTTGAAGTCAGCGAATCGAATCAACAAGGATCTTCTAATGGTGAAGGGCCTCAATTAGATGGTCATGAAGAGACTGATTTGTCCATACAGAAAAATATTAATACGTCTAATGGAAATCGTACTGATAAGGATAGCTCAGCTGCTTCAGATAGTGATGATTGTTCTCTTAGTAAAGAAAACAATAATTCCACTTATGTTGGACCAAAAAGTTCCGTGCCCAGAAGAGAAGTTGATTTGTTTGGTCTAGAAAATGAAATATCAGACCTTAATGACAGGTTGGAAGCACTCGAATTTGATCATGATCTTCTTGAGCATATAATAAATTCTCTTCGAAATGGAAATGATGGAAAACAATTTATTCAAGATATAGCTCATCAATTGCATGAGCTACGGAAAATTGGGATAAGATCAAGATGGTAAGCACATAAACATAACTGTTTTTAGTTGTTTCCTTTACTTTTAGGCAAAGATAAACTTTCATGTGGTATATCATTAAACATTGTCTACACTCGTATCAATAGACATGATATAAAGCTGCCCAGAATCTTCTCAATTTGCTTTGACAGTTATATACTTTTGGCCTTTCAAAGCAGACATATAAAGAATGGTGGACATGCTTTTTTGCCTGGAGGGGGGTTGTCAATCAATGGTTACGGAAGTTCATGAATGGCTTTTACAAATTTTGTAAGTTTTATTAACATGTTAAACTCTGATTCAAATGTATATCTTGCTTTAGAATCTAATGACGAGATCATATTTATAATGTCTGACATATTCTATAGAGGGTTGTAAGTTGTAACTGAGTCCTGCCAGATCCTTAAACTGGATTCTGTCAAGTTTTCAAGACTGAACTCCTTATATATTGAGATGTTAGAAGATTAACTTATATTTTTTGGACCCTTGTTGTTTTGCTACTGCATGATTTGGCATGAATGCACATGATAGAATCTTTTATTGGGTATCAGTTGTAGGCATTGTCTGTTATTGATGCAAAGCACCAGTTTCATATGGAACTACAAAGCTTTATTTTTCTAAATCAGAATTATTTTGTCAAATATTCTAAGGGATCAATCTTTTAACATTTCAAGTCATTTTTTTAATTTTCTAAAATGGGAAACTAATTTAACGTGAAGGTCTGTGAACATTAGCAATGACTATGGTCATAAATCCTAAAGGAAAAAGAGATAAAGAGAGAGAGAGAAAAGAAAGACCAATGACAGTGAGCTTATCTTTTTGTGCTACTTGCTACTGGGTGCATCTAATCATGATAAATGGATTTGGATGATGAGGCTTGTTTTATGAGTGATGCCTCCTAGAGTTCCTGAGCGTTTAGGCATATCCACGATTGGGGTTAAAACCTTTTTGTACAATCATCAGTCCATCCTCTATAGCATTCATTTTGATTCTCATTTTGATATTCTAACTAATTTCTTCATTTGACGCTTGTAAGTATTGCAGATGTATGCAAGATCAGAATGCAGAATCAGCAGGAAAAATAAAAACTTATAGTCTATGCCAGACAATGGGCAAAGATGACAGAACGTGTTTTATTCTTTTGATATGCCTGCAAATTGTGGGGAGTCAGGACAGAATCTGAAGCACAGGCATCTCTATATCTGCATTGAACAAGATTATAGAGTACGTAATAGGAATAGTGAACTTTGGCTTTAATCTCTTGATCCTTCTTTGCCTGTGGGATTTTCTCTTGCCTTTTGAGATTTGTTAACTGAATAGAATGTGGAGTTTAGCCCGGTGTATTGATAAGATGGTACACGGGTGAGTTGATATTTCCGTAAATTCATGTGATGGAAAACATTTGCTCTTTAAGTCCCGAGTCCCAACAGATTTAATTCACCACATATGGTGGTTATAGAGGGAGTCCCCAGTTTTGCAAAGATGGTCTCTAATTAAAGCAATGCTGTCATTTTTCAGGTGAGTGCCCTTGGAACACATACTCCCAATAGCTGAAATCATGCCACGTTAGTCTGTGTTTTAGGAGCATCCAATAATTTATCGATGGGGATTGTCTAATAACATGATTCTATTATTAATTTTATTTCCAATAAAGATGGCCAAAACTCAAAAATCACTTTATCAGTAAAGACAACTTGGTGCATGGGCTTAATTTAATTTGTTTCATACCATTTAAATGGTATTCCTAATTGTAGTATCCACTTTTCTTCTTTTCAAAGAGAAAATTTCGGACCATTTATTTAAAGGTGCCAACGTCTAAGTAAAGAAAGTAGATATATAATCTAGTCCAAGATAAAACCTCCACATCATCCAAACCAATAAGTATTCTTGTTAGATATATATATATATATATATATATATAGAATCTTACTCTAGTGAAGAAAGTATTTATTGTAGGAGGTGAGAGGAGTGAATCTTGACCATTAGATCTTATATGAATAGTTAAGATTAGAACATAAATGTATGTAATTTTTTTAAGTAATCACATAACCTTCAAGTAATTTTTAATCTTGACCATCTATGTATAGTTGTATAATCAAAATTTGTTCCTCTCACATTTTCATAATAAAAATTCTTTTCACTATATATGTCCCCTATATATATAAGCATACTTGTTAGATGTAGAACCAGTTAATACAGCAATACTTATATATAGTTAAATATTGTTCACCAAAAAAATGTTAAATTTTGGGCTTCCTTTATCTCCAAAGGTAGATAATAGAGCCTTTTTTGTGGTAAATATTACCAACAAAAATTATGTGGATTAGCCAAGCACTCAGCTCAGCTAAATGGTGGTCTTTATTTTTGAAGGGAAGGTCCCTTTCGGGCATTCCAAATAGCCCTTGCACATGTGTGGAAGATATCTACTTAGTAGTCTAAAATTTATGTAATGTAGTTAGAAGGATTGGTTATGAACTTACGAAGATTTAGAATTATTTAATTTTGTTTAAAATCAATAATTGAGTTCTTTCTTGTAGCATGCATTAATTATGTTTCAAGAATATGCTAGAATTTCCGTGGAGATGTCAAGTATGCCAACATTTTAAACCATCCTCCACATCCTCAATTAATGATGGCGTTTTTGTCTCAAAATAGCTAGCCAAAATTTTAAAGCCCTTAGCTGATATCATACATTTCGAAATTTTTTTAGTATATTGATTCTGGTCGTGAATAATTGGCTTTATAATGAATTTGTTTTTTAAAAATTACTTTTATCAATTAATAACAGTATTTAAATTTGAGTCAATTTGTTCTGAAGTAGATTTAGAGGGGTATTTGAGATAGACATGTATGTGGTGAACTCCTCCGTGGCACATGCAATTTGCTCTACAGATAGTGAAGTGCGAGGGTGCGTCTCTCAAAAAAGATACTTCGACGCTTCAAGTTAGACTGTGCACATAGTAGGCAGTCTGTATATTAGAGGAGATGCATACTTTTGAGACCTGACTTAGCATTTATAGGAGCATTTTAGGGTTTATGCAATGTAATTATTTAGGATTAGAATCCGTTGGGGATTGTGATCCCTTTTAACTAATTTTTCTATTTATGTAGGGCGTAATTAGCTTTCATATCCATCAAGGATACTTGAGAGATTTATGCCTAATAAATAGGTTGATATAGTCATCAAGATAGTGCGTAGTAATATCTGAGTATTATTCTAGTAGGTCGGGTTGCTCCTGTATTGATAACCCGAAATCTAGTCCAGAACAGTTGCCCCCAACTTGGCGCTTAGATGAGACAACTAAGTGTCAAAGTACCCATGTATAGTAGGAGCACACGACACGCAGTGAACAAAGGGATCTGAGTTAAAGTTATCGTTAAATCTCACAATGTTTTCGAAAGGGCCGAGGTCCGTGATATATCATAGTATGCCTCCAGGGCTGATGTGTAAGGCCGGGATCCGAGTTGGACTGCTCTGCTTATATTGTCATTTTGTCATCTGAGGTGTGTCATACGTTGCCCCCATATGTTGCTCAGGGGGTCTTAACTATACGCCACAAGTGAATTTCTGTCGGGGTGTTAATGATGGACTCAAGCCAGATGTATGCCGAGTTGGCCTATGGGGCAAGATCCGAATCATGGTCCAGAACGGTTGCCCCCAACTTGGTGTTTGGCCAGTATAGCGAAGTAGCAAGTCTCAATGCCCCCGGGAACAGAATTCATGTTTTACTTGAAGTCATAATCTGTGCTACTCCGTTAGGTAGAGTTGTCAAAACGGGTGGCCGGGCCATTTTCAGGCCGGGCCACATCGGGTCATGTAAGTTTCGGGCTAACATTTTGTTAGCCCATCCCGCCACTTTTTAATGTAAACGGGCTGGGCTGGCCCAGCCCATTGCGGGTTGGCCTATTCGGGCTCTTTTTAATTTTGGGCTAGTATTTTGCTAGCTCAGCCCGTCCATTTTGTCGGATTATTCGGGTCAGCCCATCAGGCTTGACCCATTTTGACGGCTCTAATGTTGGGTTATGAGTTCTAATTTGGAGGCTGTTGATATCCAATTTTGTTCATAATTTTTTTTGCTTAATCAAAGACTAATAATTATGTTAAATGATGCTTAATTGCAATGTTTAGAACACATAATATCTTTTCAGGTTTTATTTACTTCTATTTTATTTGGATCATTATTTTTTCTTATTACTAGTACAAAAAATAAATATATACTTTTTTCTTATAATTAAAATAATTAAAAAAAAAGATATCGTAAGATTTTCCACCGTGAGGAAAAAAAGTGTGTGTGTGAAAGCTTTCAATGCACTGCAAAATCAAAGTGCAATTTGGAGACACGAACCAGCTGTAGATCTTGAAAAATTGGTGCAAAATCTTGAAACAATTTGAGGCAGGAGAAATTCAACCACTCTATGCCATTAACTCATATACTTTAGAGGTGATCTACTGATATGATTTCTCATGGTCTAATAGAGAAAATTGAGGAAGAAGTTCGGAGGAGATAAGAAGAAAAGATAAATGTGAAAGGCTTTTAATACTCTGCAATGAACAACTGTAAACCATGAAAAAATGGGGCAAAGAATCTGAAAAAATCTCACAAAAGTCTTGATGCATGAGCTACACCTGCAACTAGTCACCCTATGAGGTGAATTTATCATCTTGTTCCCTTTGGCTCAGTGCAATTGGAGCTTCTCAAGGGTGTATAAAATATCGCAGAACAAAGAAACAAGGGGGCTTTGAGTTTCAGTTTTCTTTTAAACGCATTACCAAACACTTCATGTGCATAATCTTCAACCCATAGCCACCAAACCATTTGAACTCACTAGAAACCAAGCAAAACAGAACCACCATCCTTCATCTACTCTCCTTCACCATCGTCCACCAAGCTCAAAACCACTTTCAATCTTCACCCTCACCCTCATCCCTCACCACCATGCACCGCTGCCATCAAATAGCCCTTAACCACCACTTTGAACTCATCCACCACCACTCCACCAAAGCCATACCACCATTGAAACATCACCCATACCCAAATCTGCCATCAAGAGCCACCACACCCCAGCCATCTTCAATCTCAGCCAAAACAGAGAACCAAAACCCCATCCTTACCTCACGTCCCAAAACCAGAAACCAAGCAAAACAGAACCATCTCCACAACCCACGAGTCTTCGTCATGCTCCCTTGTCCTTCGTAGCCTCTGCCACGAACCCAGCGTGCCACCACACTCCATGTCGGGATACCGTCTACCACCTTGTACATCCTAGAATCCGTGACCCAAACCACCGGATTCAGCTCTGTTCTGTGCGCAACCTTGCGCCGCTGACCTAGGCCTCGTGCGCCGCCCTCCATCTCGCGTCCTCACCGCCTCACCAGATCTCCACTGTCCTGCCCCCACCGCGTTCCGAATCCAGCGCCTCGCCAAATCTCCACCGTCACTGTCTCGTTGCACCGCTTGCGTCACGCTAGCCTCACATCTCTGATCAGAGCTCCACCAGACGCGAACCATCGTGAGCTCCACCCCCTCCCTTTTTTCTCATTTCTTTTCGTGTTTCGTTTTGGTATTTCCAAATACTAAGGGTATGCTTGGATTAATGGGATTGAGTATAATGGAATGGAATGAGATGTGATGGAAATAGGTTTCATTATTTGGTTATGTTAAAAAATAGTGGAATGAGATGGAAATGGGTGGGATGGATCCCATCTCATCCCACCACAAACCATTAATTTTCTTCCCCTCAATTTGGGGGGTATGAGATGAAATCATCTTTTTTATTATAATTATAATTAGGATTTTACTAGATTAACTTCATACCCTAAAATTAGTGTGTTTACAATAAGAGTAATTTAGGAAAAATAAAGTTATAACTCTTACCATTTCATCAACTTCCCAAACAATGGAATGATAACTTTACTCCATTTCATCTTACAATACCCAAACAATGGAATGATATTTTTATCTCATTCCATTTCATCCAATCCCATCTAATTCCATTTCATTCCATCAATTATTAAATATCCAAACAAAGTCTAAAAGTCTCTTTCACTTGTGTTCGTTTCATCTTTTTTATTTATTTTTTTATTTTTATCTTTTAGCTACCCTTTTGGTTTATTTTTATTTTAATTTTTATTTTACCTTTTTTTATTTTATTTTTACTTTTCATTTGGGCTTAAGTGAAAAATAAAATTTGAGTCTATTTCTTTTTTTACTTTTTTTACTTGTTTGGGCCTGAGTCATTAGGTGTCATTCATTTTTATTTTTATTCATTTATTCTTTTGGATCAATTTGTATTTACTAATTTGGGGTTTATATTATCTGTATTTTAATTTAACACACTCTTTTTTGTATTAACATATTAATTGGTAATTTAAAACTGGCTGACGACGGAAAAAATAGGAGATAATTGGAGTACCGATCAAATACATTTTTCCAATACTATTGAGGTTTTATATTGGATATTGTCACCGAAGCACTAATGAGGTCTAATTCTCACATTAAAATTAAAATATTTTGCAAACTAAAATACAACATTTTTTATAAACCAAAATAAAATCATTTTTGTAAAATAAAAAATCTTCAAATAAAAGCGAACAATTTCACATAAATTCAACATTATGATTGTAGTGAATTAAAAAAAAAATCCTTTTTTCACTTTTCAAAAATAATTTTTTCTTTGCAAAATTCCTTTTAAATCATTTTATTTAAAATCCCTCATCAAAAATAAAATATTTTAAAAATTCTTTTTTCTTGTGAAATTAACACAATTTTAATTCACCACTTGCATGTAATATGTTGCAGGCTAGAATTTGTTCCAATATAATGGTTATTTAGCCACTTATTCCAAATCTTAGTAATTTATTATCTTTGATAACATGCTGACAAATACGACATGTAAAAAAAATTAAAAAATTATTTTTTTTTAATAATAAAGGACCAATTTAATTAATCTTGCAAATAACATTATATTAAATAAGTAACCGTTCTTAGAATGGACGGCGTAGGCTGCTATTCCCTACCCGTAATCAACTTTCGAACCTCAAACTCTGAAATGTAGACTGTAACGACCTGAGACTGCCTGCAGGATTGATGAATGTCTCCACAAACCAACACAGGTCTTTTCAGCGTGCTTTGTCCTCACTCACACGCATCCTAGGAAACTTCCCAAGAGGTCACCCATTCCATAATTGCTCCAGGTTAAGCACGCTTAACCATGAAGTTTTTATGTTCTAAGCTCCCGAAAAGAAGTTGCAACTTGTTTATATGGCTACACCAAATCAATTCCTTTAAGCCATCCTCAACTATGCAGTCCTATACCTGCACAGTCTCTTAATCCTTCTCATTCTAGTACGTATTCAGTTCATTCATGCAGACCCTCCGCCTAAAATCCTGTCAAGAGTCGCTCCTTGTCCGTGCTTCATTGCACCGGCGATCACTCCTCGCCCTCGTCGGCCTCGGGACGCCACATAGACAATCTTTTAGGTGTCTAATTACACCATTCTATTTAATGGATAAAACGATTGGTGACGATTACCAACAATCTGAGGTCCTTTCCCTTCCTTCCTTCCATTTTTAATTTCGCGGCGCCCCTTCAGGACGATTACGATAGAGATGTTTGCGCCGTAGTCCGGACAGGATCCATGTGTCAGTTTGCCATAAGTGACCGGGTTTCACAGAATGAGCCAGAATTGTTATCGTTGTTTACTTCTTTTTCCATGATCCTTACTGGTCTAATGCCCATTATGTTATTTTTCACAACCATTTTATGGACTTGGGAATATTTCCAATCGAGGGGAAACCATGGTCCAGGGTCCATCACCAATTATTTTGGCATTTTGGATCCCACATGACTTAGGTATAAAATAAAACCTTGTATGGGATCCATTACCATTTGCTTTGGTATTTAGGTTCTCTCGTGACTTTGATTTAATTGAAGTCGTGTCTTGGATTCGTCACCAACTATTTGGGCATTTAGGATCCCTTTTGACCTTGGCATAAGTGAAACCTTGTCCGGGGTTGGTCACCAACTATTTGGGCGTTTAGGATCCCTCTTGACCTTGGTATAAAAACTTTGTCTGGGGCCCATTACCATTCGCTTTGGTATTTAGGATCCCTCGTGACTTTGGTATAGAAACCTTGTTTGGGGTCCATTACCATTCGCTTTGGTATTTAGGATCCCTCATGACTTTGGTTTAAATGGTCCTTGTTGGGGTCTTTTATGTTTATGGTTTATTGCGCGAATTTTCCCAAGACTTGGGATTTTTCTACTGCATAACCTGTTTAACGTAAGACAACTCTCGGTGGGTACCGTAATGACTTATGCATGGATTTCACTATCCATGCTGCCAATAACCACGTGATGATTTTAGCCAAGTGTCGAGCTTTTACGACTCGCGACCAACCCGCTGATAAGGGTTTGGTGAGTTGCCCTCTTAACCTGGACCGTAAAGTACTCCTAATCCCATTGGTGGCTCCCTATTTGACCGTCTAAGGTGTGGCTCACATGGGCACAAGTTAAGACCCTTGAATGCGCTACTTGTCCCCAGAGGGTGGTCAAGTAGATTCCCCTATTTGGCCGTCTAAAGTGCGGCTCACATGGGCACGAGTTAAGACCCTTGAATCGCTACTTACCCCTAGAGGGTGGTCAAGTGGATTTCCCTATTTGGGCGTCTAAGGTGCGGCTCACATGGGCACGGGTTAAGATCCTTGAATGCGCTACTTGCCCCCAGAGGGTGGTCAAATGGATTCCCCTGTTTGGCCGTCTAAAGTGCGACTCACATAGGCACGGGTTAAGACCCTTGAATCGCTACTTGCCCCTAGAGGGTGGTCAAGTGAATTCCCCTGTTTGGGCGTCTAAGGTGTAGCTCACATGGACATGGGTTAAGACCCTTGAATGCGCTACTTGCCCCCAGAGGGTGGTCAAGTGGATTCCCCTATTTGGCCGTCTAAGGTGCGGCTCACATGGGCACGGGTTAAGACCCTTGAATCGCTACTTGCCCCAAAGAGTGGTCAAGTGGATTCCTCTGTTTGATCGTCTAAGATGCGGCTCACATGGGCACGGGTTAAGACCCTTGAATACGCTACTTGCCCCCAGATGGTGGTTAAGTGGATTCCCCTGTTTGGCTGTCTAAGGTGCGGCTCACATGGGCACGGGTTACCCTTGAATCGCTACTTGCCCCAGAGGGTGGTCAAGTGGATTCCCTTGTTTGACTGTCTAAGATGCGGCTCACATGGGCACAGGTTAAGACCATTGAATGCGTTACTTGCCCTCAGAGGGTAGTCAAGTGGATACCACTATTTGGTCGTCATGTATTGATGTTGGAATAGCTGATCCTCTTCAAACCTTGCTTTCCTTGAACCTTGCCAAAGTGTGGTAACCTTACGAGTTGCATTCCTCAAACCTCACCAGGGTGTGAAAACCTTGTAGGTTGTGTCAGGTTAAAGTACTTGTGGACTAGAGGTCGCGACCGATATGCCGACTGAGATGTTATGGCGTAATGGATGAGAGCCTTTGATTTTTGCCAGCGAAAAATTTAACAGCAATGATGATCTTCTATTAATGTGCATAAATATCCTATATTTTTAAATCAACAAGTATAGAGTTTCACCGCTTAATATGATAGTGGCAAGGGTGCCTTTGAACATCATTGAATGGCAATTGATGCTAGCTTGCAAAGAGGGTGATCTGAGGCATCTCATGCCATTATTTTCTTAAGAAAATAGCTCTGAAAATAATTGACTATTGATATCTTGTCCATGGCTTCTGAGAGTATAAACCATAACGTCTTGAGCATAGAACCTTGCAAAGTTGTATAAGGTATGGTTATCAGCGCCAATGAAAGCTCCAATTTGAGTGGCTCGACTTAATCAAAGTCGCTAGCCCACTCACGTGAAGGCATAACATGGACGTTCCAGAGAAAAGTTCATGCGTCTTTTATCCGATTCGATGCTAGTAGGACTCGTTTCCTTTTATCATCTCGCTAAGATGTCAACACATGGTGCAATCAAATCTGGCTTCAGTATTTGCGATGTGAGAGGGTTGGGGCCCTGTGAGCTGGATGCTACTATAATCGGTAATGACCCAACCCCAACCTTTGTTCCCTTGATTACAATCTTCACTGTTGGATTTGGATCAGAGGATAAGAACTTATTGATAGCATCACCGACTTTGTCACCCATTGCCAATGCAGGTAAAACATGAGGGTCTGCCGCTAGTTCTTCGCCATTCTCAGAGCTTTATGAGAACTCTGCGGTCACACGACCACCGGCGGTTATTAGGATAAGGTGGAGGTGCCTCCCGGGATTGAGAACCAGGATGAAGTGGAGTCAACACGTTCCCACCAAGAGATTGAGGAATAACGCCCTGAACCGAAATAACAGAGGGCATTGCCATGAATGACGTCCTGCTGGCTAAGAATGTTGAAATCTGTCTTGGCCTTGACTAGTTGGGGTGGATGATTCAAGCTCCATGGACATGGTAGCACGGGCAGGCGTGAGTCGGGATTGGAAGTGGGCGCTGTTGGGCCAGGAGCATGGGAGGCGGTCGCCATGGCCGCTGTGCACCCACGGTAGAGTGGTTCATGGTTTGACAGAGGCGTGGTGGAGCCATCTCTTTAACACATCTGCTGCTCTTCGAATGGGATGACAAGGATGAGTGTCGGTGGTGGGACGTAGTGGCTTACTCCCACTGACTCAGTCCTCATCTTGTCGTATTCAACTGAATTGTCACGGCTGAGAACCACGCACCCAATGGCACAAAACTAGGTTTGACCCAGAATGTAGCAGGTTAGAGATCGTGGTGGAGCCATCTCGAAGGCAGCGTCACTGCACCTCTCATAATGAGTGGCGTCAATGCCGCCAACAACAGCAACCCAATAGCCACTGGCACGTAGCAAGCCAGCGGTCTGTGAATCATTGCCTTTCCTGCACAACCACCGCCACGTCCTTCGTCGCTCTGCCAAAACGATCACCACCACGTCTATCCTTTTCCTCCTCCCATCACAATAGGTAAATCCCCTAAGTGGGTTGGATGATAAGCAGAGAGAGGCCAATCATGGAGGTTTGATGGCTGGCTATGTGATTCCGGAAGTAGTGGATTTTGTGGGCGGAGGTTCCCAGTGGTTGGGAGGTGGTAAGCGACGGCCAACTGGATGATCCAACTAGGTGGGTGCATTTGGCGGCAACTGGCAATGCTATCTCTTAATCATAGGTGCTACTCCTCAAAGGCGGCAATGAGGATGAAGCTCTCTAGAAAGCGCATCAAAGAACAAAGTAATGGCCGTTGTTGGCTCGTACACCGAGTTGACTTGGTGCCAACATTTTGAACTCCTCGTATACCGAGTTGACTCGGTTACTAAGTGGCTACACATCTCGTAGAACTTGAAGGCCAATGTTCTGTTCCGGGCATTTGGATGCCATTGCAAGCCCGGAGAATATGTCCGACTGCGGCGTGGAAACAACCTCGTACCCATGGAGGATGGCAGCAGCTATGGCCTGCACGCGAATCACAGTGTCATGGCGCCACTGCTTACCTCAACATGGAACTAGGAGATTGTCATGATGATCACATTACTGTGGAGTTAGGAGATCTGTGAAAAGGAGATGGGGCAGAGCATCTCCTCCATAGGTGTTGCTGCGCTATGCTCCATGGTGAAGGTGGAGGAACTAAGCCTCATCTGGATGTGTTTGAATAGGTAGTGGTGGGATTTGAAGTTTACAGTTTCGACAAATGACGCCAATGTTCTGAAAGGGATTCAGATGGGTACTTCAGATAGGCACGAGATGGTGGTTCCTCCTTGAGCAGCAGCAACCAAGCGTGTTGACACAGGGGTGGGTACTGTAACACCCCAAAATTTCCTATCTTCAGAACAAGTAATTTTGCAGTTAATAGAAAGTAATTTTTGGATCTCCATCGCATATTTGATCATTTTGAGTGATTTACTCCAGGTGTCGGAAAATAAAAAATAGTGAAAAACTTTACGTAATTTAATTTTTACCGTTAGGCTTTAATTATTTTACGTGATCGATTTGATATTTGTGAGTTTTCTAATTTTTGTGATTTTAGATTATGAAAATTTTTACTATTTGTGGGCCCGAGGGTGTATGTAACATTTATACGTGAGTGGGCGAAAAAATTTTTAGATAGATTTCTTGTTTAAACGACAGGGGGATCTTACTGCCGAATCCAGGAAACGCTTTTAAAAAATTTCTTGTCTCAGTGTTTTATTTATAATTTAGAATAAAAATAGATAAATTAGGGATAGATAAAAATAGAAATTAAATTTCTTGGTTTGGATATCCACCATTGATTTAATTAACGATGGAGACTAATTTGATCTTAAAAGTGAATCTATTTATGTGGGATATAATTATAGTTTTTATATTTATTTCATTGGATTTAGAGTGATCTTGTAAAAGAGATTTATGGATGAAAATTTAATCTTAATAAATAGGATGATTTATAATAGTCATCTTTATTTTGGAGACAGATGGTAGAATTTAAAGGAGAAAGATACCGTAGAAATATCTAAAGTATTCAAATTGACTTGAAAAAGATGACAAATTATTGCATGCAAAATTGACGAGATTGCTAGAAGACCTGTATTGATGGTCAATATTATATCTTTAAACTCAATTTCTTTGGTCCAAAACACAATAAAGTTTTTTGTCAATTGACATAATTTTTTGATTTTAGAAGATTAATCTTTTTTAATTTAGTCCAACTCGAAAAATGATTTGTTTACTGAAAAATTCAAACTGATATTATTATTTTATTTATATATTTATATATACATATATATTAAAATGTAAATAACTAAACCAATGTCAATCAACTTTTATAATAGCAATCAACTCTAATTTTATTCATCATAATATCTTACGTGTTCTTACTTCTTGATAATATAGAAAAACCTAAAAATAATTTTATTTTATGTTTTGAATTCTTAGAAATTGAAATAATCATTCTCATCTTAAAAAAATATGTATACCATTCTTCATCTAATAATCTCGGCTGATCCATTTTATTAATTCATCGTCGATATGATTGGGTGGGTTTGGCTTAATAGACTTTTTTGGTTTTTGGGTACAAGACAAATATTTTATAAGGGCTTTATTAAATTAGAATAAACTCTATTAAAATTTCGAAATTAATCACATTTCTGGTATCATTCTCGTGAGTTTAATTATTTTGCATCCTAAAATTAAATGTGTTTATTTTTTTTTAAACTTATTTACTTAGCAAGAACCAATATTTTATAATAGTTATCGTATTGGAATTGAAAATATATCAAATATATTTTTGAATATTCTTAATTAACCTACATCTTTTAATGTTTTTTTTGAATATTTGTATTAATACAAGTGACGTACTACAATGATTAAATAAATAACATTATTTTATTATGTTTAAAATTATTAAAATTAACTTTTGAAATATTAATGTCTGTATTTTAATTTAAAATTTTTATTTTTATTTATTATATCTTAACTGTATTGTATTTATGTCTTGTATATATTTATATACATGCTTCTTACCTTATTCATTGCGACTAGCAGAATGCTAATTCCATGATGTTGGCCAGTTGCCCTTAAAATTACAAATTTAAGATACTGTTTTGATTTTTATTATGTTTATTTGAAGCTGTAGGAGAGAGATAGAGTGAGTGAAATATTAACACAGACGTGAGAATTAAAGAAGATGCAAAAAAACTTAATTTTAACTCCTTTAAATTCATTTCGTGTTATAAAAATAATCAAAATTTATTAAATAGAATGTAAATAAGAGCACTGATGTATTTATAACTTTTTTTTTTTTACGATACTGATGTATTTATAACTTTTGTTATTATAAAACTAAAATTTTGGGTCATCTCACTGCCTTCACTCCACATGAAAAAGCAGAAAAAAGAGAAAAGCATGGTGAGTTGTTATTTTTAAATTTCAACAAGCACAAAGCAGATAAATGTAACCAGCAGTACACGTCTAGCCAGTGCATGGGGCCATTATCTTACAACTTGTCCACGAAGTGTCTGATTGATTGTGTTATTATACACTGCTTGTAAAGGGATGAAGATTATCTATCTAATTTTTTATTTTTCTATTTAAATTTTATTAAATATTTTAAATTTAATTATATATTTTTATTTATTTATTTTATTTTTTATTTGACAGAATTTAAATAAAAAAAATACAAGAAATAGAAACAGATAATCTTTGTTCTTCTTAATGACAGTGAAAGCTCTGAAGGGGAAAGGCCTTTGATTTATGATTTATCCCTCGCATCTGACTATAGTCGTCTGTGGCAATGAGTCTGGAGACTGAAGTGGAATGCATTGCAAGGCACTATGGGCAGAGAGGTGCCTAGTGACTAGTGTGGCATTGTGGAAGTGGAGGCTTGTCTCGTCGGCACTAGAAATTGCGGCATTTTTCTGTTCGCGTGCTTTTAAATTTTCACGTGTTCTTAAATTTGCGGCATTTCACCTACGTAATATTCTTTTTAGACAAGAAATAACAACATTATCATCTTCGCCACAACTTACTGTTAATTATATACAGTTTTCTTTTAAAAACACAGCTCACTTCTAATGAGCTACTCCGGTGTGGGTGATGCCATGTCATATTATTACATACGAATACGGAAAGGAATCTCTTTGTAGATATATTAAAGTATTTTTAATTTGTTAAAATATATATTATAAAATTATAAATGTACCGTTATAAATAGCACTTGGAGTGGCAAATATGAAGAGATAAACCACGTCAATGGCTTTTGGTATCCAACCAACCTGCCAAATGGAACTTGAAACCTTAGCCTTGCTGCTTCTGCTTCTCGCAACTCTAGTTTGTTTTTTAGCCACAACATTATTCCTAACCCGAAGACCAACACCACCACCCTCTTCCACCACCACCATTCCCAAACCTTACCCTATCATCGGTTCAGTCTTCTCTATCGCAGCCAACAACCACCGCCGCATCCAGTGGATCTCCGACATCCTCCACAGCTCCCCTTCCTCCACCTTCGTCCTCCACCGCTCCTTCGGCTCCCGACAAGTCTTCACCTCCAACCCCGCCGTCGTCCAACACATCCTCAAGACCCACTTCCCCCTCTACCACAAGGGCCACAACCTCCACAGCGCCCTCGGAGATTTTCTCGGCGACGGCATCTTCAACGCCGACGGCGACACCTGGAAGTTCCAGCGCCAACTCTCCAGCCACGAGTTCAACACCCGATCCCTCCGCAAGTTCGTGGAAACCGTCGTTGACGGCGAGCTCTCCGATCGTCTCCTCCCCATTCTCTCCCAGGCTTCCAAAACCCAAACCACCCTCCATGACTTCCAAGACATCCTCCAACGCTTCACCTTCGACAACATCTGTAGAATCGCGTTCGGTATAAGTCATACTATTGGCTTGTTGTTTCTATCATTAACTACATTTCATTTTTTTGACTTTGTCTCGTTTATCTCTTCTCTCCAACAGGTTTCGACCCTGAGTACCTCCTTCCGTCCCTCCCCGAATTCAAAACCGCGTTCGCCAAGGCCTTCGACGACGGCACTAGAATCAGCAGCGAGAGGTTCAACGCCGCAGTTCCGATGTTCTGGAAGATCAAGAAGCTCCTCAACGTTGGGTCCGAGAAGCAGCTCAGAGCTGCAATTTCCCAAGTGAGAGACTTAGCCAGGAAGATCATTAGAGAGAAGAAGCAAGAGCTTCAAGAAAAAGCCACGCTGGAATCGGTAGACCTATTGTCTAGGTTCTTGAGTTCTGGCCACTCTGATGAATCCTTCGTGATGGACCTAGTCATAAGCTTCATACTAGCAGGGAGGGACACCACCTCTGCAGCTTTGACATGGTTTTTCTGGCTTCTCTCCAAGCACCCGCACGTGGAAAACCAGGTTGTGAAGGAGATTGCTCAAAAATCTGAGGCACCTGTGTACGATGAAGTCAAGAACATGGTTTACACTCATGCTGCTTTGTGTGAGAGCATGAGGCTGTACCCCCCGGTGCCGGTGGACACGAAGGAGGCCGCCACCGACGACGTTTTGCCGGACGGGACTGTAGTGAAGAAAGGGACGAGGGTGGCGTATCATATCTACGCCATGGGGAGGTCCGAGAAAATATGGGGTTCGGACTGGGCCGAGTTTCGGCCCGAGAGGTGGCTGAACCGGGTTCAGGAGAAGAAGTGGAGCTTTGTAGGGGTGGATCCTTTCACCTATCCGGTGTTTCAGGCGGGGCCCAGGGTTTGTTTAGGTAAGGAAATGGCGTTCTTGCAGATGAAGAGGGTGGTAGCTGGAGTTATGAGGCGGTTCAGGGTGGTGCCGGAGGTGCCGGAAGGGGTGGAGCCGCAGTATACGGCGTACCTCACGTCGTTGATGAAAGGTGGTTTTCCGGTGAGGATTGAGAACCGCAGCCCCAACGAGACAGATGAAGAATACTACCAATATTGATACTTGGGCGTGTCGTTTTACGTAAAATGTTGTTTTATGCACCTGTTGATATGTTGCAATACCAACACCATATTCGGATGCAGTTATAAATTTGGTCGAATAATTAGGTTGCAGTCCACAGATTAAATGCGACTACCCTTAAATTAATTAATCATACCTTCATGATCCACTCCATATGTACTTAATTAAGTGGAGTACTGTCATTTAGATGATGCCATATGTACTTAATTTGCACCACACGTGCAGCTGCATGTTGTGCGGAATTATTTCAGAAGGAGATGGAGGGATTGGGACTGTCCTCAAACTAACATTTGCTCCAGGTCATTTGTAATGTACAATATATATATATATAATGATATTAGTTAGCCTGGCACAACTATATGCAGAGATTTAATTTTCATCTAAGCTCAGAAAAACAAACAAGATTCACTAATCTCAAAATAGAAATATATATACATCTTATTTATTCCATCAATTGAGAACACATCCACCCTTGACTCATTTTTCATTTGACATATTTTCTTTTTGTTGATATGATTATAGCACGAAAATTTGGATTTAGAACATATGTGGTAATTAATTATTTAAACACTGTACGTAAGTGACTTAAGCAGACGGACATTATGTTTAATATTACAACGAGCTGGAAGATTTCATGTGATGTGAAAACGAGAAAGGAAAGAAAGACGAAAGAAATTGCTGCCAAAAACGACAAAGTCTGTTACTTTATGACCCGTCTGAGTAAACTTTCACCACAAGTTGCTGCACTCTCCTTTGTCTGCATATATAATAACTAATGCTGGGATTGATAAATTGTTATCAGCCCACTCATCGATCCAACAAGTTATAAGCACTCCCCCCAGCAAAACAAAACAAATTGCTAGCTAGCTAGGCTGTTCATGGTGTCGATGACTTTGAGACCCACTCAACAAATAACACTGCTGTTATACAACGGCGGTGGTTATCTACTGTCTAATCAGTAATCACTAATCAGACACGAGTGAAAGTCGAAATTGCTCTACCTATCAACCCTGTCCCTCCTTCACCTGCTTTGGGCCCTAAGTGGATATACGTTCAATTGCCACAAAGACAATTCATCAATTATGCACCAGTATCTCTATACATCTAAACAAAACAACATTATTCTCTAATATGTTGAATATTTATGATATATTGCAGGCATACTGGCAAAAGGCACTTGTAAGTTGTAACTCTAACATGTAATGTTCAGCTTCGTTTTAGTCACGTCTTATTCTTCATTCGTTTGCTCAAGAGCTCACGAGTAACTGGACTTCTCTCTTAATTTGGATGCTTTATATATATATTTGGCAAGATGGTTAGGAGTTTGTCTAACACGTGCGTGCACTTCACACAGCTGGACAGACGACGATTTCAATGGAACTGAAAGTCAAGCACATGCGGAACAAAATAATTTTTTATTTTAACTACATTTTTAATGTATTATATTTTTAATGTTATAATTAATATAGTATAGAATAACATATTTCTCTAGTTAGTTGACATTTTTATCTCCCTAATAAGATATTAATAAAGATCGCTCTTTTTTTTTTCTTGTAAATGATAATTCTGAGTATGATGAAATGAGATTATCAATTGTGAATCTGTTAGATTATATATTAGTCCATATAAGAATATGTTTTGATAAATTTAAATATAACAATGTAATTCTGCACAAATTTAAATTAAGATAAATTTTATTATAAAAATAAGTGCAATTTTTTATACCTATAAAGAATTATTTATGTAGCATATGCTCCAATAAAATTCAACTCTTATATTCTTACATTAAATAATATATACATCTCTTTTTATACTATATTTAATATCATTCATTATATATATATTTTTCTATCATTTTTTCTCACTCAATCACATTCTTTAAAAATGATGTAAATAGTACTTACACTACTTTTTAGGAGTGTAAGATGATAAATTTTCAATAAAATTTGATAGAGTATGTGCTAATATTGTCATTAAACTAATAATTATAATTTGTTCTATGAGGAATGTTAGGAACATATTATTTATCACACATTTTTAACATATTCTCTTTTATTGAGTCACTTCATATACTAAAATAATATTTAAACCTGATTACACATCACTCAAAATTGATTACATGTTAATCGAGTTAATTATACGCTAATCGAAGTTAAATATTATTTTAGTATATGATATAGTCTAATAAAAAAGAGTATATTTAAAAGAGTATGATAAACAATATATTGCTAGCATTATCCTTGTTCCTTTCACTTTCATAAAAAATCACTCATCTCATTTAATGTGCTCTATATTAAATTTGAGTTTTCTTTCTTAACACTATGTTTGGATGATAGGTAATGAAAGTAACAGAAAGAGAATGAGAAGAACGGAAATAACTTCTATTATTTGAGAGTTTTAAAATACATAGGAAGGAAATGGAACACATGAAAAATTATTTATCTCATCTTTCCTTCAAATGTTAAACTTTTGTTCTCTCTGAAATTGAGGTAGAATGAAGAGAACACATGAATAATTTCGATTCATTCCATTTCATTAATGAAACTTTCAAATAAAAAGAATGAAAATTATGTTCTATTTCATTTCTTTTTTTTTTCGCTCCATCCCCATATATTTCATTCTATTTTGTTAATGAAAAAATATACAAACACAAAATAAGAGTAAACTAATTTGTTATATTACTCACTCTACTTTCTCTTTAAATGCAGCGTGTTCTTTCTTCTAATATTCTCTTTCTATTCCTTCTTTGCATATCTATCTTTTAGAATTTTTTCTAATAGTATCTTTTTTTATCCTATAAAAGTGAATCCTATTTATATCTATCGATCATAGCTAGAGGACATGGTTTCTCTATACATCTAAACAAAACAACATTATTGTATAATATGTTGAATATTGATGATATATTGCAGGCATACTGGCAAAAGGCACTTGTAAGTTGTAACTCTAACATGTAATGTTCAGCTTCGTTTTAGTCACGTCTTATTCTTCATTCGTTTGCTCAAGAGCTAACGGGTAACTGGACTTCTCTCTTAAATTGGATGCTTTATATATATATTTGGCAAGATGGTTAGGAGTTTGTCTAACATGCGTTCACTTTACACCTATAAAGCACAGATACATCGTTGTTGAGGCATGTTCGCATGTCAGACACGTGTCTATGTTAGACATATAGAGATATCCGTATGATACACGTGTTTCGGGTATCAAAATGTGTCTAATTAAAAAAATTATTATTTTTTAATTTGGACACGTCTTGAACACGTTTGAATATGTCTCGAACACGTTTAGACACGTCTAAGACACGATTTATTAATTTTTTTTAAAATAGTTTCCATGATTGACTTTTAATTAGTAAGCCCGTAACTCACTCAAGTCTAGTCACATAACTAATGTCCCAAGTCACTATTTTTACACATTAATATTTTAAGTTTTATCTTTTCATATATCACTACTAGACTTTTAAATTTTATCTTTTTACACACCACTATTTTCATCTGCTTCTTTTACCTTTGCTCGTACTAAATCGTCCACTTTATTCACTAAAACTTGCTTCATACCAATATTCTCTCTAATTAATTTTTCTATGCACATATACTCATTCATGGTTAGTTCTATTAGGAGAAGTTGATTTAAAAGATTTTTTTAAAATATATCAATAGAAATTATGCTCTATATTTTTTAAGAAAGACTTATTAAGTAACAAATATTAGTACATATGACATATATTAAGATATTGTAAAACTTCAAGTTTATAGAAATGATATTAATGAATTATGAATTTTTTTACTTAAATTTTGTAATTATATATATATATGTATGCCGTGTTTGTGTCCTATAATTTTTGAATTTAATGTGTCTTCGTGTCCGTGTCGTGTCTCGTGTCTATGCTTCTTAGCTTCACACAGTTGGACAGACGATGATTTCAATGGAACTGAAAGTCAAGCACATGCGGAACAAAATAATTTTTTATTTTAATTATATTTTTAATTTATTATATTTTTAATGTTATAATTAATATAGTATAGAATAAAATATTTCTATATTAATAAAGATCGCTATTTTTTTCTTGTAAATGATAATTCTGAGTATGATGAAATGAGATTATCAATTGTGAATCTGTTAGATTATATATTAGTCCATTTAAGAATATATTTTGATAAATTTAAATATAAGAATGTAATTCGCACAAATTTAAATTAAGATAAATTTTATTATAAAAATAAGTGCAATTTTTTATACCTATAAATAATTATTTATGTAGCATATACTCTAATAAAATTTGATGGAGTGTGTGCTAATATTGCCATTAAACTAATAATTATAATTTGTTCTATGAGGAATGCTAAGAACACACTATTTATTACACTCTTTTTAATATATTCTCTTTTATTGAGTCACCTCATATACTAAAATAATACTTAAACCTGATTGCACACCACTCAAAATTGATTACACGTTAATCGAGTTAATTATACACTAATCGAGGTTAAATGTTATTTTAGTATATGATATAGTCTAATAAAAAAGAGTGTGTTCAAAGGAGTGTGATAAACAATGTATTGCTAACATTATCCTTGTTCCTTTTACTTTCATAAAAAATCAGTCATCTCATATATTAAATTTGAGTTTTTTTTTCTTAACACTATGTTTGGATGATAGGTAATGAGCGAAACAGAAAGAGAATGAGGGGAACGAAAATAACTTTTATTATTTGAGAGTTTTAAAATATATGAGAAGGGAACAGAACACATGGGGAATCATTTTCCTCATCTTCTCCTCAAATGCCAAACTTTTGTTCCCTCCGAAATTGAGCTAGAATGGAGAGAACACACGAGTAATTCTGATTCGTTCCGTTCCGTTCCGTTAATGAAACTTTCAAATAAAAAGAATAAAAATTATGTTTCATTTTATTTTTTTTCCTTTTCACTCTATCCCCACATATTCTATTTCATTTTGTTAATAAAAAAATATCCAAACACAAAATAAGAGTAAACTAATTTGTTATGTTACTGGCTCTACTTTCTCTTTAAATGCAGCGTGTTCTTTCTTCTAATATTCTCTTTCTATTCCTTCTTTGCATATCTACCTTTTAGAATTTTTTCTAATAGTATCTTTTTTCTCCTATAAAAGTGAATCCTATTTATATCTATCGATCATAGCTAGAGGACATGGTTTCTCTTAAAAGTTCAACAATTTTTCTTCATTTGCTAAGCGTGCCTTTTTCAACTCCTCTTCCTTTGGCTCTCAGCTTTCATTATCTCAACTTTTTAGTTGATATTTGAGTTCTTCGAAGTATTGAGTTAAAAATGTTAATATAAATTATTATCATTTATTTATATCTTGGATGCAATTGCAAGTGTTATTAGCTTTTAATATTTTAAAATGAAAATATAGTTTAATTTGTTTGTATTATACAATTCTCAAATTAATGCATATTTCTTATATGAAAAAATAAATTTGCAGAGCACAGTTTGATAATAAAGCAAGTAAAACAAATAAAATTTGGTAAAGAAACAGATAAAAAAAATATGCTCATTTTAAACATTAATACATTTATAATGCGTCTATAGAAAAAATGAATAATAATAATATATGTAGAATATAATATTATTATAATACAATATAAATTAAAATTTTTAAAAATATTTGTGCACGCCCACGGATAACTCACTAGGATATATATCAAGTTTGGCGTCAGCAGCGCCAGAAAAGAAAAGTTTGGCATCAGCGGCACCGCAAAGTATTTAACGTGCGATAGGTGCAATAAATTCTAAGCATATGCCATTTCAAGCATAAATGTTACTTTTAAATGAAAATAATCAAATATAAATAATTATATATCTGTTAAGAAATATTGAGTTAGTTTATTTTATTTTTTATTAAGGGTAGAATAGTATTTTTTTTTCCTATTTAGCCTATATATAATTTCTTTGTATTTAGGTTAAACTAACTTTTACATTTCAACAATCAATGAAACCCTTATCTCCTCTTCACAAATGTTCTTGTATTTTTCTTTGAATTCTTTATCATGGTGTCAAAGAAAGCCATGGGACAAGGCTTAATCTCAAACACAGCTTTCGAGACAACATTCGTTCAGTTTGTGACGTGATCGTATAATTTTGAGAGGGTATTCGCTCAGTTTCTATAATTTGACATTTTGGTATTCGCTCAGTTTCTGCAATTTGGTATTTCGTTTTTCTTTTGGCTGTAATCTGGTATTTTGTTTTCTTTTGGTTTTCTTTGTTTTTTTATTATGGCTACTGAAAGAGACGATTTGCTTCAGTCTATGAATGTGAGGTTGGATGGAAAGAATTATTCGTATTGGAGTTATGTGATGAGAAACTTTCTTAAGGGTAAAAAGCTGTGGGGATATATTAGTGAAACTTTTGTGAAACTTAAGAATACTACTGAGGGGTATGCTGCTTTGATAGATACTTGGGAAGCAAATAATGCAAAAATTATTACTTAGATTAACAATTTTGTTGAGCATTCCGTAGGTACACAGCTGGCGAAGTATGAGACTACAAAGGATGTTTGGGATCATTTGCAAAGGTTATTCACTCAATTAAATTTTGCAAAGCAGTATCAATTGGGGAATGACATACGAGCTATTCAGCAGAAGAATATGAGTATTCAAGAGTTTTATTCTGTTATAACAGATCTTTGGGATCAATTGGCTCTTACAGAATCGATAGAATTAAAGGCATGTGGTGCCTATATTGCTCGTAGAGAACAACAACAGTTGGTATAATTTTTAATGACACTTTGCAGTGATTTTGAAGGACTTAGAGGTTCAATTTTGCATCGTTCTCCTCTTCCTTCTGTTGACTAGTTGTCAGTGAGTTATTGGTTGAAGAAATACGTCTTAAGTCTTATTCTGAAAAGGGAATTCTTTCTACTTCTAATCCTTCTATGTTAGCAGTATCCTCAAAGCTACCCTCTAATAATTAGAATAAGTGTTACACGAGGGTTGTCATTGGCGAGTGCAGTTTCTGTAAGCAGAAAGGTCACTGGAAGGCTCAGTGTCCTAAGTTGAGATAGCAGAACCAATCGCAACAGCAATCTCAAGCTTGGAAGCCTGGCAACCAGTCACAATCTAATGCTTATAGACCACCTCAACGTTACAGACCACCACAGTCTAATACTGTAGCAGTTGCTTCATCAGGTCCTTTCACCGATCCTAGTACTCTGGCTGAGCAATTTCAGAAGTTTCTCTTTTTACAGCCACATGCTATGTCTGCTTCTTCTTCCATGGGTCAGTTGCCTCATAGTTCTTCACGTATGTCTCATTCTGTATAAGTCTTGGATTCTTGTGCTTTACATCATATGTCTCCAGATTTTTCATATTTTGCTTGTGTCTCATTCGTCTTTTATTCCTGTTATGATTGCTGATAGCACTCCTATGACTTTAGCAGGTGTTGGTTCTGTTGTTACACCTAACTTGTCTTTCCCTAATGTTTATCATATTCCGAAACTCAAATTAAATCTTGCTTCTGTTGGTCAATTGTGTGATTCTGGTAATTTAGTCACATTTTCCTCTTCTTCTTATTATGTGCAGGATCTGCAGTCTCAGAAGTTGATTGGGACAAGCCGTAGGGAGGGGGACTATATATTTTGGATGAGTTAAAAGTGCTAGTTGTTGTTGCTGCTACTACTAGTGTTGATTTATCTTTTTTCGTTTGAGTCATTCTTCTTCTAGTTTTTACTTATGGCATTCTTGTTTAGGTCATGTTTCGTCTTCTCATTTGAGATTTTTGGCATCCACACGGGCTTTAGGAAATTTACACACTTGTGATATTTCTGATTGTAGTGGATGTAAATTGGCAAAATTTTCAGCTATACCTTTTAATCGAAGTATTTCTATTTCTTCTTCTCCTTTTGATTTTATTCATTCTGATGTATGAGGACCTTTTCCTGTTGCCACAAAAGGAGGGTCTCGATATTATGTTTCTTTTATTGATGATCATACTCGTTATTGTTGGGTTTATTTAATGAAACATCATTCTGAATTCTTTGATATATATACAGCATTTCAGGCTCTTATCAAAACTTAACATTATGCTGTTATCAAATGTTTTAGGTGTGATTTGGGTGGGGAATACACCTCTAATAAAATTTGTGAGTTGTTTGCCTTAAATGGAACTATTCACCAAACTTCGTGTACAAATACTCCTAAGCAAAATGGTGTTGTTGAAAGAAAATATAGGCACATTGTTGAAATTGCTCATTCTCTCTTGTTATCTGCTTATGTTCTTAGTGTGTTTTGGGGTGAAGTTGTTCTTACTGCTGTAAGTTTGATTAATACAATTTTATCTTCTCATATTTCAGGTTTGTCTCCTTTTGAAAAGTTGTATAGGTATGCTCCTGATTATTCTTTCTTTAAAGTTTTTAGTCGTACTTGTTTCGTTCTTCGTTCTTATGTAGAACGCAGCAAGTTGTCCTCTCAATCTGCTATTTGTGTCTTTCTTGGTTATGGTAAAGGTAAAAAATGGTATCGTTGTTTTGATCCAATAACTCAGAAACTTTATGTGTCTCATCATGTTATTTTTCTCGAGCATATACCTTTCTTTTCTATTCCATCCACTACTCATAGCTCGACTAGATCTGACATTATTCGTATAGATCCTTTTTCTGAGGATTCTGATAGTTTGTCATCTCAGGTTCTTAGTACTTCAAATACCCCTTGTGCAGGTACTGAAACTTTAATCTCCGGCACATCTGAAGCTTCCTCTTCTCCTATGGTCCCTCAAGCTTCGTCTGAGATTGTGGATCCACCTCTATGTCAATCCATACGCATTCGTAAGTCCACAAAGTTAGTTGATTTTGCTTATTCTTGTTATTCTTCATCTTTTTATTCTTTTTTAGCTTCTATTCATTGTCTCTCTGAGCCCTCTTCCTATAAAGAGACTATTCTTGATCCTTTTTGGCAGCAAGCTATGGATGAGGAACTTTCTGCTTTGCAAAAGACTAGTACTTGGGACTTGGTTCCTCTACCTCCTGGTAAGACTGTTGTTAGTTGTCGTTGGGTATATAAAATCAAGACTAATTCTGATGGATCTATTGAGTGATATAAAGTTAGGTTGGTTGCAAAAGAGTACTCTCAATAATATGGTATGGATTATGAGGAGACATTTGCTCCTGTTGCAAAAATGACTACTATTCGTACTCTTATTGCAGTAGCTTCGGTTCGTCAGTGACATATCTTTCAACTTGATGTTAAAAATGCCTTCTTGAATAGATATTTTCAAGAATAAGTTTATATGCCCCCTCCTGATGTTTTACATGATTCTAGGTATGTCTGCAAGTTCAAGAAAGCGTTATATGATCTCAAACAAGCACCCCGTGCTTGGTTTAAGAAATTTTCTGTTGTGATCTCTTCCCTTGGATTTGCTTCAAGTAGTCATGATTCTGCTCTTTTTGTTAAGTGCACTGATGCAAGTCGTATCATTTTGTCTTTATATGTTGATGATATGATTATTACTGGTGACGATATTGGTGGTATTTCAATTTTAAAGACAGAGTTAGCTAGACAGTTTGAAATGAAGGATTTGGGTTCTCTATGATATTTCTTGGGTATTGAGGTAGCCTACTCACCCAGAGGTTATCTTCTTTCTCAATCGAAATATGTTGCAGATATTCTTGAGCGAGCTAGACTTACTGATAATAAGACTATAGACACTCCTATCGAGGTTAATGCAAAATTTTCTTTTTCTGATGGTTTACCTTTATCAGATCCTAGTTTATATCGTACTATTGTTGGGAGCTTGGTATACCTTACTATTACTCGTCCAGATATTGCATATGTTGTTCATGTTATTAGTCAGTTTGTTGCTTCTCCTACTACAGTTCATTGGGCAGCTATTCTTCGTATTTTGTGATATCTTCGAGATACAATCTTTCATAGTCTTTTATTTCCATCAACATCTTCCTTAGAGTTGCGTGCATACTCTCATGCTAATCATGACAGTGATCCCTCAGATCGCAAGTCTGTTACTGATTTCTGTATTTTTTTGGGTGATTCTCTTATTTTTTGGAAGAGCAAGAAACAATTTATTGTTTCTCAATCTTCAACCGAAGCAGAATATCGTGCTATGGCATCTACTACCAAAGAGATTGTTTGGTTACGTTGGTTACTTGTAGATATGAGAGTTTCTCTTTCTCATCCCACTCTTATGTATTGTGACAATCGGAGTTCGATTCAGATTGCTCACAACTCGATTTTTCATGAATGAACTAAGCATATTGAGATCGATTGTCACCTTACTTGTCATCATCTCAAGCATGACACTATTACCTTGCCCTTGTTTCTTCTTCTTTGCAGATTACAGATTTCTTTATCAAGTCGCATTTTATCTCTCATTTTCGTTTTCTAATTGGCAAACTCTCGATGCTTGTAACTGTCACATCATGAGTTTGAGGGGGGATGTTAAGAAATATTGTGTTATTTTGTTTTATTGTTTATTAAGAGTAGAATAGTATTTTTCTTTTCCTGTTTAGCTTATATATAATTTATTTATATTTAGGTTAAATTAACTTTTGCATTTGAACAATCAATGAAACTCTTGTCTCCTCTTCACAAATATTCTTATATTTTTCTTTGAATTCTTTATCAATATCATCCTAGCTAATTTTTTAAATAATATTTATAATTATTTAATAAAAATATTACATACTCTTTAAAATTTTTAAAAAATTAAATTTGTTTTTTAATTTAATATTTTCTTATTAAGTATTGAAAGAATTATTAAAATAATATATCATTAACCACAAATATATTTACGAGAGAGTCAAAGAAACTCGCAACAGACAACAAAATTCCAAAATGAACCTGATCTTAATTAGGGATATTAAATGAGTCAGGTGAATTTGTGAATTTGTAAATTTTGAATAAATTTAATTTAATTCATAAAATATAAGTTAGGTCAGATATACAAATTATGTTAGATTAAAAAATACTCTAATTTGTAGTTTGTAAATTGAATAATGAGTTTAAAAATATCCAACTCACAAATAGTCAACCCACTTATATTTTTTTTAATTTAAAAAAATAATTTAGTTACAGTTATAAACTTATTTAACTACAGTATCAAATATCTAAAACTTAAAAGTGCATTATTAACACAAACTTGAAGTCAGTATTTACATGTGGATTATAACTCTTTCACGACCACATTTTTAACATTGATAATTGATTAATATCTATGATCACTGCATAATATGTGGTGATCATTAATTATTTGTACTCTGATTACTAATATAAAATAGTGTCCCGGTGTGAGAATAGTAAAATTGTTTTAAAATTTGCTGATTGCTCGGTGGTAATGAACATTATGCTGTGAGGGTGCGCGCCCCCAATTTGTAGCTGGGTTATAGACTTATAGTTGAGTTACTTTGATGTGCTGCGTAATTTTTTTTTTTTTTTGAGATTATGGAGTGTCTTTACATGTTTAGTTCATGAGATTAATTTTTGTTTAACTGTAAAAATTATGTAATTTTTTCATAAAAATTATTTCTCTAAAATTTGAAATCATGTTCTTATCTTAGAAGGTTGAAATTATTTACCATTTTAATCTTCCCTTTATGAATTAACTAGAATGAGTTCTATCTCGGCCTTTTGACCAATTTGTCATTTCTTCTAAATTTATTTATTAATTTGTTATTTTTTTAAAATTATTTATCAAATTGTCACTATTTTTATCATATTAAAATTTTATATTATTTTTCGTTTTACATGAGATGCGCAAACAAGCGTGGCGCATCCCTGTTGGGGTATCCCACGTGAAACAAAAAAAAAAAATAAACTTTCCACGTTATATGTGCAGGGCACTTAACCCATTCTACGTGGATCTCTTAAAAAATGGCGCCCAGAGACACATACAATTTACATATCTACTAAAGAGTGCACCATAATATTGAGGGACATCAGTTTCAATTAGCTTATTTATAAGTCAAGTATTTACTTTTGATCTGTAAAGTAGTCGATGTGGGACTTTACTGTTAGCAAGGCAAAGCAGCTAAGTAAGGTAACAAAATACATTTGTTCGATGTGGGACTTTGATAGTGGCAAGGTAAAGTAAGTAAGTAAGACAACAAAACATATTTATTCGATGTGAGACTTTGGTGATAAGGCAAAACATATTCAGATTATTGCGCACCCAAAATGAGAATGACAGTTCTCACTTGGACCTTTTTTTTTAGTTAAAATTATTATCACATTCATGGGTTTAGCAACATTAGAATGAACTTTAAAATGGAATTTTCAAAATACATGTGTGCTGATATATATATTGGTAAAAATTTAAAAACTATACTTGCATATTGGTGTATATTTTAGCAAAAGGAAAAGATTTATGTGTATGTACAATAAATATATAGTTTTGAAAATGATAATGATAAAAGCGCTGAGCTATAACTATACTATAAGTCTTTGCTAAGACTATGTGTTCATGTCTTGATTTTAAAATGAGACAATCTCTTCTCCTCTAAATTGATTAGCATAAAAAAATAATTGATAAGAATAATGAGAATGGTATCAACAATAATGTTGATAAGAGACTTCAATCCAAATCCAAATATGTTTTTGAAAGTCTCACATCGAACAAATATATTTTATTGTCTTACTTAGTTGTTTTACTTTACCTCTATCAAAGTCTCACATTGAACAAATGTATTTTATTGTTTTACTTAACTGTTTTGCCTTACTAACAGTAAAGTCCCACATCGACTACTTTACATATCAGAAGCAAATACTTGACTTATAAATAAGCTAATTGAAACTGATGTCTCTCAATATTGTGCTGCACTCTTTAGTAGACATGTAAATTATATGTGTCTCTGGGCGTCATTTTTTAAGAGATCTACGTGAAATGGGTTAAGTGCCCTGCACATATAACGTGGAAAGTTTATATTATTTTTTATTTCACGTGAGATGCGCCAACATGGTTGCACCAACACGAGTGGCGCATTCAACTGGGATGCGCCAACACGTGTAACGCATCCAACTGGGATGCGCCACATGTGTTGGCGCATCCCAGTTGGATGCGCCACTCGTGTTGGCGCATCCCACGTGGAACAAAAAATAATATAAAATTTCAACGTGATAAAAATAGTGGTAATTTGATAAATAATTTAAAAATAATGACAAATTAGTAAATAAATTTATCACTAAGGACATTTTGGTCGATTTGCCGTCTATCTCTGTATTCAATGACTATATTTTCAGCCCATGTTCTTTTTTTTTTTTAAGAATTTTTTTATAGTTTCTCTATCAATTTGTTTGCCCGACACAAAAAAAAAAAAACTATTAGTTTGGAATTAGGATAATTTACTTTTAGTACATTTAAACGGGATAACATAATTTTATCAACTAACAAGGGTTAAATATGTTGGTAAGTGAGTTACACTTCTAAAAAAAAGCAAAACCAAATTTCGTTATGCTTATAGAAATCTTTAATTTAGGGATGTTCAAATCTAATCAAAATTGAAAATGGTATGAAAAATTGAAATTCAATTAAAATCAAATAAATTTGATTTTTTTGTTTGATTTTATTAAAATTGATTGAATTGAATCAATTTTCAGTTTTGATTTTTAAAATTGATATAATCTAATTAAAACTAATTGACATTATATAATATATTTATTTAGTATTGAGTTTATATTTTTACTTATAATAATTCTATTTTTTAACACATTTTTTCACTTTATGTGATTAAATATTTTTTAAAACATACAAATTGAGTTATTTTTATTTTTTATTTCCTTTATTTCTTATTTTTTAAATAGAATAAATTGTTTTTAATTAACAACATTTTAAGCTTAAATTTTTTTAGTCAAAAACTGAATAAACTAATTTAATACAAATTAATTTAAATTGGTTTAAATTAGATAAATTTTTAAAATATAACCAATTCAATTCAAAATAAACCTACATAAATAACATTATTTAAATTAGTTAACCTTTTTACTTAACACCGATCCAAATCAAATTATAGATACCTCTACATGAATCAAAGACAAAAAAAAACATATTTGTAACAAAAATTTAGTATATTAATTATTATTTATATTAAAATCATCATGAAATCTAAACTTTTGATTTTTATTTAAAATCTTACCTTTTAATTAAATTTAAGTGACTTAGAATCAATTTTCTTTAAACAAATTATACGTGTTGTAATGGAAAGAATTAACAATATTTTTTTTTGTGAGCACAATTGATTTTTAGCTTTTAGTGATAGAAAGTTAGTATAAATTTTAATATTTTTAAAATCTCGAATGTATATTAAAATAAATTGACATTCATTGTAGTAAATGAGACTATTCTAAAGATTAATTTAAATAATAAAATTTCTACTCGGTGTTTATAAATGTTTCTTTATTTGAAATAAACTTGTTATAGATATTCAACGAAACATGATAAACTACTTTTAATATTAAGAATTTTCATTTTGAAACCGGACATAGTAAAATTATACCAACCTTAATTTAGAGTGTGTTTGAATTAGTTTACTTTGTATTAAAAATATCTTACAATAAAAAAATTTATGAGAAATTTTTTAAAATATAAGTGATTATTTATCATAATTTAAGCTGAACCAAACATGTTCTTCCACTCAAGTAGTCAAGTGTTATTAAAAAATAATGTTGTCAAAATTAAATGATCTAACTCATTCAAATTAGGTCACTTCAGGTCGAGACATTTTCAAATTGAGTCATTTTTGGATCAGATTAAGTCGAGTTTAGTATATTTCTGGTTAGCTATGCTAGCCCAATCTAACCAATTACGAGTTGGATGATTTAGGTTTTTTTTCCACAAATTAATGAATTTAATATTTAAAAAATTTAAATAAATAAAATAAAAAATTTAAATTACTTAATTTTGGATTAATAAAAAATAAATTAAAAATTAGTCTAATTATTAATTATATATATATTTAAAATAATTTTATCATTTTAAGTGTGACCGATTAGATTAAAAATATAATTAATTATTAAACCAATAAGTTGACGCGGTCTGAATGAGGTTAACCCAATTTTAAACTAGACTAAATTAATAAGGCAATATCAAACTAAATCAAGTTTAAATTTAAATTTTACTCGATCAATTTATACATTTTATCATATTATTCATGCTTATTGACTCATCAAACTTATCCATTTGGATGTTTATACATTTTATCATTTTATTGACCATCAAACTTGACCCATATGGATACAAGTGTTGAAAAGGCTACAGTAACACGAGGCAGATATGAGATGCGGCTCAATGTCCGAAACAAAGAACATTGGTGCCAGAATATTATATTATTATATATTAAACTTTAGATATTAATTTTTTTTTAAACAAAAAGAAGAAGAAGAAGAAGAAGAAAGAGCCCTAACATTTCAGATCCGAAATTGAAGGTCTTCTCAGGTTGTATTTGTTGTCCTCAGGTTTGTAAATTTCATATCTGTTCAAGCTTCCTTCATATTTATCACTGATACACCCCACCAAATCCCAATGCCCTTCAGGTAATTCTGCATTTTCTATCTTATGCTGAATCTGTATTTTCCACTACCTTAAGCAATTTTTGTTGTGATTGTGACCCACTATGCTTGAGCTCAGCACCAAGTTAGATTCTTTCTGATATTCACCCAGTATCTGTAATTAGGAATAGTGGAATACCCATCACATGAGCTTCTCAACTTGTGGGTTTGAGTTGGATGTTTTCAAGGGTCTGCTTCTATGGTTTTTTACGAATTTTTTTAGATTTTGATGAGTTAGTTGAAATTCAGGCTCAGTTGAGAACTTTGTGGAACTATTTTTTTGGGAAAAAGTTTTGATTTTTAGATTTGACGATATACTAATTGTGGAAGGAAGGAGGAAGCAAGATGATGGGTGAGAAGTTTTGTGTGAACGAAGAAGACAAGGGTGTGTTGGAATCTGTGTTGGGTGCAGAAGCTGTTGCATTCTTTATTTCAGCGGTTTCCAATGAAGTCTTTTCCGGCATGGTTGCTCCACCAGGTGCTGACCTGGGTCTCCACCAGCGGTTGTGCCAGCTTGTTGAGGTTTCCAAGTGGAATTATGCTGTGTTTTGGCAGGTTGCTGGCTTGAAATCTGGTGGCTCTGCCTTGATTTGGGGTGATGGGCATTGCCGCGATCCCAGAGGAGGTGGAGCTGAAGCGGGCAACTCGAAAGCCGACGGTGAAAGGAGTGGAGTTGGGAACGGGGATGAGGTGGAGGTGAGAAAGCAGGTGCTGCGGAAGCTTGATGCCTCCTTTACTGGTTCTGTGTCAAAAGAGGCTAATTATGCAAGGTTGGATAGGGTCTCAAATTTGCATATGTTTTACTTAACCTCAATGTATTACACTTGTGGTTTTGATTCGCCATGTGGCCCCGGCAGTTCTTTCAAGTCTGGTAAATCAGTTTGGGCTTCTGATGCTGCTAGTTGTTTAAACGAATTAGAATCTAGATCATTTCTGGGGAAATTGGCTGGTCTTCAAACAGTTGTTTTTGTACCTCTAAAAGCCGGGGTTGTGGAGCTTGGCTCAGTGGAAATAGTGCCTGAAGAGCAGGGTGTTTTGGAGATGGTCAGGACAACATTTGGGGAATCTAGTTCCGGACAGGCGAAGGTGTTTCCCAAGATTTTTGGGCGTGAATTAAGCCTGGGGGATACAAAATCTCAGTCCATTACTATTAGTTTCTCCCCAAAGGTGGAAGATGATTCTGGTTTCACTTCAGACTCTTATGAAGTTCAAGCACTAGGGGCAAACCATGCTTATGGAAATTCTTCCAATGGGAGTATAGGTGACAGTAATGAAGCGAAGTTATTCCCTCAATTAAATCAAATGATTGCTGGGAATTTTAATGCTCAAGTGAGGGGTTCTTGTCTTGATCTTGGTAATGAAGACTCGTCCTCAACTCATCCAGATGAGCGGAAGCCTAGAAAAAGAGGTAGAAAGCCTGCCAATGGGAGAGAGGAACCACTGAATCATGTTGAAGCAGAGAGACAAAGACGGGAGAAGCTTAACCAAAGGTTTTATGCCTTAAGAGCTGTTGTTCCTAATATATCTAAAATGGACAAGGCATCTCTGCTTGGTGATGCCATTACCTATATCACTGATCTCCAGATGAAGATCAAGGTGTTGGAAACTGAAAAGGACATGATTAACAATAAGGACCAAAAGTTGCCATTGCAGGATATTGATTTTCTGGCTAGAGAGGATGATGCAGTTGTGAGAGTGAGCTGCCCCTTGAATATTCACCCAGTTTCTGGAGTTGTTAATACGTTCAGGGAGCATCAAATTGTGGCTCCAGAGGCCAGTGTTTCAACTGCAGAGGATAAGGTAATTCATACATTCTCCATAAGAACTCAGGGTGGGGAGGCTGCTGCTATACAGTTGAAAGAAAAGCTTGAAGCATCCCTATCCAAAAATTGATGGTCAGATTATATTTATGTGGAGCATCTCAATGCAATGCAATTGTAAACCATGTTAAAAATATTGTATGGTTGTCTTGTTGGCTGACACATGATAGTGTGTTTAGTTTACTTTGTTAATTGTAATCCAAGTTGAGTTTTAGGATATGGAGCTAGCGGGTTCCCTTTGAACTGTCACGGAATGAGTGGTCAGTCATTGATGACCTGAATTATGTATTTTCGTAGATAATTAGTTGACTCATGATATGTAGTTGAATTAAATTTAATCTACCACCAATCTAAATTATGTCATATCAGTGGAGCAACTTTTTTTTATTTTTTTGCCTTACTCAGCTACAAATTTTGGACCACGTGTTGTTTATACATTTTTAGTGCAGTCGACTTCTACATGTTTATTCCAGTTCATGGTTTTAAGATTTCATCTGAACACATAAGGTTTTCCCGCGAAGTGTTGGCGGTGCCTCTTGGTGTTTGGGATGCCCCGTTTGGGAATTCAGCTGCTCATTGGTTTACTTCCATTACCAAACGGGGTGCTTATCCAATAGGAATAGGATGGGTATCTTGGGCCAGGCTCTCCTTACTCCACAACTTATATATAAAGTTGGGTTCCCTCGTCCTTCGTAGTTCGTACACTATTCTAGTTTCGATTGCTGTGCATTCTGCTTCTGTTCTGTGTTGGGCCTTATTGTTTGCTCTTTCTAGTAGCTTTGATATTGTTGGCCTACATTGAAACAAATCTTAAGTTATGTATTTTTTTTTTAAACATTGAATATGCAATTGCTAGTACATGGGTAAGGGAGGGGTAAGAGATACCAGGGCAGGTTGGTGTGAAGGAAAGAAAGAAAATATGGGAAATGAGTGAGAGTTCTGAAATTGAAAAATCAAAAATGAATTGTGATGATTAGCATTATTACATTGTGTTGAATTTATATGCACTGATAAGTTGAGAAACTGTCATAACAAATTTGTAACTAATTACAATTAACTAACTAAATTGTTAACTGTCATAACTATCTCATTTAATCTTTCTCTCTTACATTATCCTTCAAACTCAGCAGTTGAAGTAGTTCAACTTTGAGTTTGTCTCTGAAGACTGTGAACAAAGAATTAGAAATAGCTTTAGTTAGAACATCAACCACATCAACCACCTGTTCATGTGCTGGAATTTGACTAACTTGCAACTTATTTGAGACAACTTGTTCTCGAACAAAATGCAAATCAAATTCAAAATGTTTTGTTTGAGAATGAAGGATGAGATTAGCAGCCAAGAAGACAACACTCATATTATCACAGAAGACTTTAGGTGGATGAGGCAGTGACACCTTGAGTTCACTGAGTAATGTCTGCGATCAGATGAGTTCAGTAGCCAAAGCTGCTAAACTTAGATACTCTACCTCTGTGCTACTTCTGGATACAACATATTGTTTCCTACTAGACTAGGTAATCAAGTTCTTGCCAAAGTACACACAATAACCACTAGTTGATCTCTGGTCATCCGAGTCAAATCCCCAATCAGAATCATTGAAGCCTGAGAGTGTCAAAGTATCAGATTTTTGAAGGTGTAAGCCATGTGTGGCAGTACCATGAAGGTATCTCAGTATTCGTTTTACTGCTTTCCAATGAGAATCCAATGGAGATTGCATGAACCGACAAACTTTGTTCACTGAGTAGGAGATCTCGGGCCTAGTTATGGTAACATACTGCAAACTTTCCACAACTGACCTATATAAGCTAGGATATGAAAATGGAGTACCCCATTGAGCTGAGAGTTTAAGGTGAGTAGTCATTGGAGTAGCATAAGGCTTACAATTATGCATTCCAGCTTTAGCCAATAGATCACGAATATACTTTGTCTGAGACAGATGTAGACCACCAGTTTTAGTTGGTTGCACTTCAAAGCCAAGGAAATAATGCAGTTGCCCCATATCTTTAAGAGCAAATGTTGAATTAAGTTTGGCAATCAGAGACTGAATCTTAGAGGCAGAAGAACTAGTGATCAGAATATCATCCACATAAACTAGAATAAAGATAGTAGATGTGGAAGAAAAGCTGGTGAATAAGGAGACATATGACCTAGTAGCATGGAAACCAAGAGTACATAAGGTAGTAGACAGTTTATGGAATGAAGCTTTAGGGGCTTGCTTGAGGCCATAGAGAGCTTTGTGAAGCTTGCATACTAGCTGAGAGCCTCCAAACACAAAACCTTGAGGCTGTTGCATATAAACTTCCTCTTGCAGCTCACCATTTAAAAAGGCATTATTGATGTCAAGTTGATGGACAGACCAGTTGTTAGCTAAAGCCATGGTTAGAATCAACCTTATAGTTGCAGGCTTGACTACTGGACTAAAAGTCTCAGTAAAGTCAAAATCAGGCCTTTGATTGAAACATTTGACAACTAGTCTTGCCTCATACTTATCTATTGAGTCATTTGGTTTCTATTTCGCCCGAAACACCCATTTGCTTCCAGTGGAAACTTTATCAGGAGGAAGCTTAATCAGTGACCATGTGTTGTTCCTCAATAAAGCTTAATACTCATTTGTCATGGCTTGCTTCCACTGTGGTTGAGTAAGAGCCTGAGACACTGAAGTTGGCTCCAAAACAGCAAGAAAAACTTTTAGTTTGTATACACCAGCTTTAGCCTGGGTTAACATAGGATCTGTGTTATGAACAATAGGTGCAGCACTAGACAACTATTGTGAAGTGTCAGGACTAACTTGTGTTGCAACAGAAGGCACTGGGGAAGCAACATTGTTCTGAAAACTAAAGTCCTGCTCATGAAAATTGTTAGACACATAATTATGATCTAATGTAGGATTGTTACAACAATGCCTGCAGGTGGGGCACTTGTTGACAATAATGGAATAGAAGGGGTAGGGACAACAGAAGAAGAAGGGACACTGGACTTTGATATAAAAGGACTAGAAGCTTATTTGAAAAGAAAGGACAATTCATCAAAAATAACATGTGGGGTGAAAAAGAATTTGCCAGAAGGAGATAGACATCTGAACCCCTTGCGTAGAGGAGCAAAGCCTAGAAAAAAGCACTGGATAGGTCTATAATCAAGCTTGAATTTATTGTAGGGTCTAATGTGGTAACAAGCACACCTGAATGCCTTAAGGTTGTGTATAAAGGCTGTGTCTTGAATAGAGTCTCAAATGGGGATGATGCAAATTAAAAGTTTCAAACAAGTCTACAAACTTGATGCGGGATTAATTGTTGCATTACGAACCCAAGTGCAGGTTGTCTCAAGTAATAAATTTCTCGGGAGTCCGAGGTCGATCTACAGGGAATTGTTGAAGATTAATTAAGGTGAAGTAAATATTTTGTTACTACGATAAAAATTATTTACTTGAGTTAAAAGATCCACTTTTAGTAAATAAAGTAAAAGTAAGATTAATTTCTTTTATAACTCAATTAGAATCCTCGCAACATAAAAATTTCAATTGGAAAATACAACGTTAAAAGTCCAATTAAAATAATATACATAATTATATTATGTTTTCGAAAAATATTACCACCACTTATAAATGAGTTAAAGCATTCATTGTGCCAATATTTTGTCTACAACAAATCAAGAACTCTACTTTATAAGGAAAGTTTCTAACACCACCACTTGTAAATGGGTTAAAGCATTCATTGTGTCAATATCTTGTTTACAACAAATCAAGAACTCCACTTTACAAGAAGGGTTGCTAAATTGATTGGAAACAAAATACAATACGTATAATGACCACTTGAAAATATATCATTTAAGCACAAGAGAGAAATTAATCTAACCTTATTTCATTACCAAGAGCTTCACTCTTTCATCCAAGCAAAATGAAACTTAGTTACTCATACATAAGAAGAAAGAAAGAGAGAAGAAGAAGAAGAAGAACATGACTTCAATTTAGAACAAAGGAAAATTACTACAAAAAAACTTAGTAATAAACTAGCATCATTTTGGTACATAACACCTAACATCTTCAATGATCTACCAAGGCCCCCTTTTATAGAGGATTAGAGATACAAAATAACAAGGGGGTTGAGTCATTAGTGAGTGGATGAGTGGAAAATGCCAAATGACTTTTGGTGAGTGAAAAATTATGGAGATTCATTGTCTCCGAAATCATTTAGCTCTGAAGTCATCGAATGCATCAGAATGAGCAAATGTGATCTTCATAAAAGTTGTAGGTCTTGATCTTGACTTTCAAATGTCTTTGATTTGAGTCCAATATCATTTCTATAACTCTAGATACGTTCAAATTACTGTACACTACTCAGGCCCAGTCACAGCTCCTCTGTTCTGACTTGCAAGCCCAATATCACCAATTAGACCTCAGATTCTGGACAAATGTTCAACATAAAAGTTGTAGATATAGGTCTCAACTATTCAGCATCAAAATTTCAGTCCATTTGACAACCTATAGCTCGAAATATGGCATGAACAGTACACATAGATCAAGCTGTCAGAAACAGCACTCTAGTTCTTGTTTCAACCCCAATTTGAGTTATCTACTCGTGTGATTGGGCCTTTAAGGTCTTCATGAAAGTTATAGAGCTCTCTCTTATCTTTAAAATGCCATCAGATTCACCTCATTTGACCACCTACATCCCAAGATATAACCCAAATACAGAAACAACGTAAGACGTAAATTATGCTGAAAAATTCAATTAAGTCCAATTTGAGTCCAAACTTACAAAACATAATCAAACTCAATCAATTAAGTACATGGAGAGTGTAAATGACTAAAAATGAAGGCTTATTAATGTATCAAATATGTGATCATCAAATTCTCCCACACTTAACTTTTTGCACTCTTGGGCAAAACACACAAGACTAAAAAAAAATGAAACAAATTCAAAAGTTAAACACTCCAAAAGACTCAATTTCTAATAATATTTAAAAATAAAGAGTAACCAATCATTCAAGTAATCAAAACATTTATGAGGTAACATATCTTCACATCTCAAATCAACAAGCAATGATATTTCAATTGAAAAACATGAGTCAAGAATGATAGATTTTCACAAGATTCACTCTTAATCCCTCAAGTGTTTAAAAGGTAGGTATTTCACTCAATTCAACCCATGAAAATTACACTACCATAAGCTTGCTTATCTTCTACTTCTTCACTACTCAAAACACATGCACACACAAATCATGAGGACTTTATTCAAGGTTGTAATGGGGTCAAGGTAAAGGAAAAGGTAATATAGATATGACAAGTTAAATACCAAAGAGAATAAAAGAACATGAAAGCTGAGTTCAATTAACAAGCATGAAAGTTCATCCCAACTCTACCTAATACAAATTCCCTTTACATATTCTTTTCCTTTCCTTTATTGCCTTGTTGGCCCTCTTTTTTCCTTTTACATTTTTTTAATTTTTGATTTTTGATTTTTTTTTTTTTTTTTTTTTTTTTTTACAAAAAGAACATCATATATACATTTTTTTTTAACCATTCTGCACACACACACCCACACTTGTTCAAGAATTCATCAAATGACAAAGCTAATGTTCTCTTATTTCCTAAGGCTAGGTAAGAATATGGTTTTTCATTTAAGACACATAATGAGTTTGAAACAAAGAATGGTCAAATAAGCTCAAAGAGGTTAAGTAAGGGGAAATAGGTCATTTCCAATGCTTTACGTTGGCAGGAATCAGAGAATTTCTAAGAAGTCATAAGAGTGTTTGATATCATATTGAGACAATATGCTACTAAGTAAGGCTGACTATTTGATTAAAGTAGCTATTTCAAGAAAAATGCCTTAATCATATTTATGTATGCATATGAAAATGTAGTCTAAAAAAGAATCAAAGCAAGTTCTAGAGTAACAATTCCATGAGTGAAATTCACACAAGAAAGAAGAGAATGGTACAAATGTTCAATCCATTCATCAATAGGCTCAAAATCTCACAAGACATAATTCTATCATTCTCAGTCCACCAATTTAACATCCATAACCAAGCTGTGAATTTTAAGAAAGAAGACAATTTACTCAATCATGCAAATTTCCTTGAATTTGAATTGCTACTTCCACACAACTAGTTATCTATCCCAACTAAAATGCGTCTCAAGAGTAAAATTACCTCCAGAGCAAAATTTACTCATTACTCTGCCATCCTTAATTGGTTTAGTTGTTAGTAAATTGCTGACAAACATATAAACACGATAAACATATTAATAAACACACTTCTTATTTTTTATTTTTTTTATTTTTTTATTTTTTTTACACAATTATTCACACAACTATCCTTCTCCCCTAACTGTAACACCCCAACTTTTGAGATAATTATAATATCATCCTGAAAGGTACTGTTTTGTGAATTCTGTGAGTGTATTTGACTGTTGTATGTGATTTGCTCCGAGCTAAGGAAATAATAATTTTTGGCCGAAAAAATCTTATTTTAATTAATTAGAGTTGGGCGATCTTACTAAACCTAATTTTGATTGATATATATATTAATCTCGTAATTTTTAGGATTTAAGCGTGCGATAAAATAATTTTATATTATTATAATATTATTTTATGTTAGATCTCTTGTCTCAAAAACAGTAGAAATCTACTTCAAAATGATCACAGATCTTTAAAAGTCTGTGGGACCCGCATTTAGGAAAAGCAGTCAACGATTCTGACTGAACAAAATTCTAAACCAATGGGAGCAAGTCAACGAAAGTGGCTTGACTATTTGAACCAATAAGAATGGGTCAACAAAAGGAGCATGAACTTTAATGTGTACCGCTGGATGAAAACTTAGTTAGGAAGCCTTTAACCTCAACCGTTGATCAAATCAATGGTGTGGATGTGAGCTTGATTAGCAAGCATTGAATATTGGCCAATAATCCCAATCCGACCAAAATTCTGGAATTCCAATCCGACCAAAGTTCCTCAAGATTGTCCCTAATGGTTTTCATTTCAAGCATATTTCAACAAACAAAACTACAATTTTATGAATACATTCTCATCGAAACTGACTCGGTCTCTGTCAAGCATTACAGGGACCTAAAAGACCAATCTCAACATAACTTATTCGACAATCTAGATTTTTTTTTGAAGGTCTTGACACCAACAGAATTTGGACAAGATCCGAACACTTTTGAAGAAATTTTCCTAACATTTTGATTTCCATCGGATTTAATTACTGAGGTTATATGCAAGCATATGCTAAGTAATGAGCTGAATTCGACACTTCCAGAGTATTTCTCGACAACATCAACCGGTAGTTTGACAGAACCCAAAGTATCTCAAGACTGGATGAAGCTGATTCTCAGTTCTTAAATCAGAAATCAAAGATTTTGGCTGTTATTGCTGTCTCTTCCGACCAAGACCATCGATTCCGACCAAGACCATCGATTCCGACAAAGACCATCTATTCAAAAACATGGAAGACGCCCTCAGACTCGACAAAGAGATGGACGTTGCTATTAGTAGAGAATCAGTCAATAAAAACAATTGGTTCTCCTTCTCCCTCAATCTTGTCGGATGATTCTGCAAATCAAACTGAAGATGACTGCTATATAATCGACCTAACTGATGATGAATAGTACTATTATTCATTGTCGAACACTGCTCTATGTCGAAGGTGGCTTATTGTTGGATAAACATTTATCGTCGAATTTGATCTTCTGATCATTTAGGACAATGTCAATATCCGTCGAGTTAGAATGTCGATGTCCGTTGAGTTGGAATTTCTAACCATTCAGTAGAGAAATTTCTCTAATGTCAAAATCCGTCGAATTAGAATTTTCGACCATATAGTACTTTCGTTGGTTCAACGCTTGGAAGATTTCTCCAACGTCAACACCCGCCCGTCGAATTAGGATTTCTGCTGACCTTCTAGTATATTCAACAGTTTTTGATCTTTATCCAACAGAATCTTTATTCGACAGAATCTTTATTCGACAGAATTTGACTTTTAGCCATTTTTGTGAAATAATATTCTCCCATCCTACATTATTCTATCAGGTTGTTTTCGTCTAAATGGTAGTCTCATAATTGTACATTAGAGGCATACATAGTCGGATAATTAATTAAGATTGGTTAAGAAACTAAACCTAATTAACTCGTGATTTAATTAGCAAGTAATTAGGCTTGAATTAAAAGAGAATTGAACCCCTAAGTGCCCTTGAGTTACACGACCATGCAGCAGCTTGGAGGAGGTTTCTACATGGTTCTTAAACAATCCAAATAGCCATGAAAGTCAAGTAAATGACATAAACCATGTGCACAAATAGATATTTACTATCCAAGTGAATAGATATTTACTATCTAAGTGAAACACTCAACCTCACTACACACTCAACCTCACGGCAGCAGCCCCTCATTTACACACTCAATATTCACTTTTCACACTTATCCTAAATCAAAGCTATCCATTCTCTCCAAACATACCGGGAACCCATGCACACTTTCTCTTCCATTTCTCTCACTCTATTCGGCTAAGCATCCTGAATACTACTAACCAACTTCTATAATTTTACTTCTTAGCTTTTCCTAAACCCAAATCATATTCTAAACACTTTTCATTCACAAAGTTTTACCAAAAACCTACTCTATCTAGTTCAAAATCCAAGCTTTATCTTACTTTCCTAAGGGTAAGTTTTTGTTTCTATGGTTTAAAGTTTGATTTTTGATTATCTAAACCATGTTTGTTCCATGGTTTTTCAATATTGATCCTTGTATGTGTTTTTACTAATTGTTTAAGAATTTCAGGGATTTGTTTGGGAGATTGCACGAAATTTCAAGAAAGAAGGAAACTAACCGATTATTGTCTTCAAAAGGTAAGAGGGAGATTTAATCTCATCAACCTTGTATGGTGATGAGAAAATGGATTTGTATGTGTGTGAAGAATCCATAAGGATTCATTTGTGTGGTTGTTTATTGTTTTTTCTTATTTATGTGTTTGTTTATTATTTTTCCTATTCGTGTTTGATTTTGTTTGCTATGCTTGTTTATAGTTTTTATTACTGATTTTAATTGCTATGCATGTTTATAGCTTTAAAATGTATTGTCTGTATATTGTATGTGATTATATCATTGCATGTATTTATAATTGTATAAATATTAAAGTAAGATGTGAATAACATGTAACGATTTGCATGAGTGTTCCAAAGAACGCAGAATGAGACTCACGGCCTTACATCAAATAGAGAACCAAAATGTTCTCAGTAATTTTCTAAATCAATGATTTAAAGAATCTAGGTAAAATAATAAATTTAAGAATGATTTTGATTAATTATGGCCAACATGCCATTTAGTGTATAATTGAATGCCATTTTATTTTTGATTTTGGCCAACATGCCATTTTACTTTCTAAGATAAGTTAGGTAATTAATTTACAAAAGATATTGATTCCAATGAATCGTTGAAAAAACAAGAGGAATAAATTTAGTTCTAGAATTCTAAATTGATAGAATTCATTCTAAGTAAGAAATAAAGCAAACGCTTGAAAAATACTAACGTAAAGCTCATTTTATGAATTTTGAAGCGCGTTAGCAAGTTTCAAAGCGTAATTATTGGGTAAAAATAAAATGAACTATATTTAGTGGAAAACGTCAAAAATACCTTATACTGATTTTATAGGCAAAATACTGCCGAAATTCACTAAAATCAGGCGAATAAAATAAAAAGATTCCATAATGTATTTATAACACAAGAAAAATACTCTACGTATTTTAAAAGTACTAGATATAATTCTACACATATTTAAAATAATGATTTTTAAGCTATTTGGTTAAGAAAATGAATTAAAAATCTTACGCGATTGAGAAAATGATTTAAAAACATTACATGATATTTAAAAATGTCAAAATATATTTACGCGATTTAAAAACGTTTGTGAAAATGACGAGATTGTGAAAATGTGATAAAATTCCTACGCGATTGAAAGATACAGTGAATTTTGCTGTCGGGCCAAAGTGGTGGACCCGGACATGTTGTGGTGTAGTACTGTCAGGTGGGACGTACTATACTTTGGTATTTTGTGTTTAAGGGTATTTTTCGTAATTAACTAAGGATATTTTTGTAATTATGGTAAAATATGGATATTAAGGGTATTTTTGTAATTTTAGATCATGCTTAGAGTGTTATGTCAATTTGGTTGATAATTGGTGATTGATTGATGAGGCGAATTACACCATGTTTTGGTGTGATAGGCGTAGTGTGGTTCATTTATTGAACTTGGAGGCATTAGTGTGCGGAGAATCCCATATGTGGACAGTGGTAGCACCTCTGGGCCGTGGTAACGGGTAACACACTAATGATCTTGACAAGCACTATTCTTAATTGAGATCTTGAGGAGACTATTAAGTATTATGCCTGTGGTACACGATGTTTGGACAGTGTACTGCTACACGATGTTTGGACAGTGGACTATAGACACAACGTTAGACAGTGCAATAGTTTGGTTGGGCAACCATAAAGTATTATTGGTTTCTATTCGGATCATTCTCTCAGATATTCGTGTTTAGCTCCATGGAATAGGAACGAGTCAGTGTGTGTTCATGCATTATCTGCATCTTACTGTTCATGCATTATCTGCATTTTTCTGTTCATGCATTGTCTGCATTTTTACTGTTTACCATAATCTGTGATAAAATATATGATCTATTATTTTAATATATTATGCACGATATATTGTTTTCCTATACTATGTGTGGTATAATGATATGCATTGCTCTGTTATATTATGCATGATATGTTGGTATACATTATTATGATAATTATTCGTATTGTCGTTTTCTCTATTGCCATGCGGGTAATGGTGTAGATTGTCTCATCTCTCTATATGTTTTCTCGATATTATTATATTATTTCCATAAAAAGTTTGAGGAAGAGGGAGAGGAACAACCTTTTGAGATACAGTATCCGGATAAGCGACAGCCAGGCGAGCTGTACGAGAAAAAAGAGTCGGTAGATCATTCTTATCATCAAGACTGATCTTGAGATCATGGCGTTGCCAGGATTTTTTGGGTTTGTGAGACTTGAGTTTCATGGAGGTTCTGAGGCATGACGTATGCGAGTGGATAGGGGAACAGTTGTGTACGTAGGACGTTTGACTGTGTCCCTATGTAGAGAATATGATGGAGATGTCATATTTACTAGTATGTTGTATTTACATTTAGAGTTGCCGTTGACTCTTAGGCGTTACTGGCAAGGAATATTCCATGCGCCTAGTGAGCTCAGTAGCGAGTCTACAGCCCAGACTCGTGTCCGTAGAACTATAGGACCTCCAGGAGCTCTGACTTTCGATGATCTTTCTGAGGATGATCCATCGGAGGGTTAGAGAGCTCTGAGGTGCACTTGGGCAATACTGTGTCTTAGTTTTGTGTCAACTCTTTACTGCTTTGTTAAATACTTGTAGTTGTAAATTATGTGTGTATTAAAGAAGAATTATATGTATATTATGACGTGATTATACTTTATTTAATTTTGTGTCCTGTGTTATTTTATTTAATGTTATAAGTATAAAATGAAAAAAAAGTTATCACTAATATTATCTATGTACGAAACATTTTATAACTTGGGTAAGAATTTTATTTTATTTTATTTTATTGCATCATAAATGTGACATCGCTAGAAAGGGTGTTACACTAACCAGATCACAACATTGTCCTCAATGTTAAAAATTAAATCAAGATTGAAGAAATAATCATCAATATACATTAAAAAAAAATTATTGGGACAAAATTAAATAAAGTAATGGAGAGAAGTCACATACCCGAAATGATTAGACGAGAAGAGAATAACTACATCTTGACAATAGTTAGCAATGACAATAAAAAAAGTAAAATAAAATAAAAAAGCATGCAGACAAATTTTTTTTTTGGTTCTTTTATTTTATATATATATATTTTTGTTCGTCGACACTATTTACATCCCCATACAAAGGCTCCAAAATTTGGGAGGTGATGCACACTTTTTAATTGTTGCTTTGCAAACCCAAGTGCAGGTTGTCTCAAGTAATAAATTTCTCGGTGAGTCCGAGGTCGATCCACAGGGAATTGATGAAGATTAATTATGGTAAGGTAAATATTTTGTTACTACAGTAAAAATTATTTACTTAGGTAAAAAGATCCATTCTTGGTAAATAAAATAAAAGCAAGATTAATTCCTTTTATAACTCAATTAGACTCCTCGCAATATGGAGGTTCCAATCAAAAAATACAACGTTAAAAGTTCATTAAAATAATATACGTAATTATATTATGTTTCCTTTAATCATCCATTAATATCATTACTCATAAATGGGATCAAGCATTCACTGTGCCAATATTTTGTCTACAATAAATCAAGATCTCCACATTACAAGGAGAGTTTCTAACACCAACACTTGTAAATGGGTTAAAGCATTCATTGTGCCAATCTCTTGTCTACAACAAATCAAGAACTCCACTTTATAAGGAGCGTTTCTAAATTGATTGGAAACAAAATACAATACGAAATAAAATAATATACGTAATTATATTATATTTCCTTTAATTATTACCACCACTTGTAAATGGGTTAAAGCATTTACTGTACTAATATTTTGTCTACAATAAATCAAGAACTTCTATTTACGAGGGTAATTTCTAAATTATCAGAAACAAAATATAACACGCATAATAACTACTTAAAAATATAAATCATTAAAGTACAAGAGAGGAATAAATCTAACCTTATTTTATTACCAAAAGCTTCACACTTTGACCCAAGTAGACTAAAACTTATTTACACATAAACTAGAAAAGAGAAAAAGAGAAAAGAGAGAGAAAAGAAATTGGAGGGAGGCGAGGAGAGAAGCAGGGCACCGCCCAAAAGCCTCTCTCCTCTTCGTCTTCCCTCCATCCTGGAATTGTGGATTCTCAAATGTTCAATTACCTATTTATAGGCAAATTCATGTTACTTGTGCAATGCATAGTAACATGAATAGTGAAACTTAATTGTTAAGTTTCCTAACATAAGCCATGATGTTTTATTTCCTTTTTTTTTTTTTTTTCAAATAACAATTGAGTAAATGTACTGCAAGGCCAGTTATCTTTTCATTTTTGAGAGAAGTGGTCTTCATGAAAGTTGTAGGCCTAAATATTTGCTTTAAAATGGCTTTGGTTTCAGTCCAAAATCATGCCTAGAACTCAAGATATGGTCCAATTACTGCACAGTATTTAGGCCCGATTTCAGCTCCTCTATTCTGACTTCAAAGCTCAATATCACCTCCAATGAGTCTGATTCTGGAAAAGTGTTCAACATGAAAGTTGTAGAGAATTGTTTTAAATTTCCTACAAGACTAAAATCACATCAATCAAATATTTGAAACTCAAATTATAGCTAGTTTACTAAACATTACCAAAGAGATAATTACGGTTAATTTATGCAATAATTTATTTAATTGTCTAATTCGGCTCAAAATCATAAAATGTGTCAAAATCAACTTAATTAAGCCTAATTGAACCTTAAGAAGCCTAGTGAGAGGATTATAAAATGTATAAAATACAGTTTTATCAAATTCTTCCACACTTAACTTTTGCACTCCTGGGCAAAACACAAAAGACAAAAACCAAAGAAAAAATGACACAGACTCAAAAATTAAAAACTCTAAAGGATTCAATGACTCAAGAAGAGCAACTAGATAATCAAGGGATCAAAACAGTCATGTGGTAACATTTCTTCGCATCTCAAACCAACAAGTAAGAAAACTTCAGTTGAAAAGAATGAATCAAGAATGATAGATCTTCACAAGATTCACTCTCAATCCCTCAAGTGTTTAAAAGGTAGGTATTTCACTCAACTCAACCCATGAACATTGCACTACCATAAGCTTGCTTGTCTTCTATTTCTCCACTACTCAAAACACATGCACACATAAATCATGAGAACTTTATTCAAGGTTGTAATGGGGTCAAGGTAAAGGAGGAGGTAAAATGGATATGACAAGTTAAATACCAGAGAATAAAAGAGCACGAAAGCTGAGTTCAATTAACAAGCATGAAAGTTCATTCCAACTCCACCTAATACAAATTCCCTTTACATATTCTTTTCCTTTCCTTTATTACCTTGTTGACCCTTTTCTTTGTACATTTTTTAATTGATATTTTTTTTATTTTTTTTTGAATTTTTTTTCTTAGAAGAAGAACATCATATATACATTTTTTTTTACCATTCGGCACACACACCCCACACTTGTTCAAGAACTCATCGAATGACAAAGCTAATGTTCTCTTATTCCCTAAGGCTAAGTAAGAACATGATTTTTCATTTAAGGCACATAATGAGTTCAAAACAAAGAATAGTCAAATAAGTTCAAAGGGGTTAAGCAACGGAAAATATACAAGGTTGGCTATTTGGCTAAAGTAGCTATTTTTTAAAAAAATGCCTCAATTATATTCATGTATGCATATGAAAATGTAGTTTAAAAAAGAATCAAAGCAAGTTCTGGAGTAACAATTCCATGAGTGAAATTCACACAAGAAAGAAGAGAATGGTACAAATGTTCAATCCATTCATCAATAGACTCAAAATCTCACAAAGCATAATTCTATCATTCTCAGTCCACCAATTCAACATCCATAACCAAGCATGTGAATTTTAAGAAAGAAGACAATTTACTCAATCATGCAAATTTTCCTTGAATCCATTTGCTACTTCCACACAAACTAGTTGTCTACCCCAACTAAGATGCGTATCAAGAGTAAAATTTACTCCTTACTCTGCCATCCTTAACTGGTTTAGTAGTTACTGACAAATATATAAACACAACAAACACATTAATACCCACACTTCCTAATTTTTTTTTGGGTTTTTTTTTACACAACTCTACATACGACAAACATACTACACACGACAAATATAAACACACTTACTATTTTTTTTTACACAACTATCCTTCCCCCAACTAGATCACAACATTGTCCTTAATGTTAAAAAATAGAAAGAAAAAAGATAGAAGATAGTACCTGTTACCACAATTATTGAAAAGAGCAACCTCACACAAATATAAACATAAACAAAGTATGACCAAAGATTGAAATTATTTATACAGATGGAGTGTCTTGACTAGCTTGCTTTTCTTACTGCTTCACACAACTTTTCCTTCGGACCACTTCTTACTGAGCTGCTACTGGATCAGGGCTGTCATAAGAAGAAGATATACAAGAAAATACATACATGTAGTTATGATTGTGGCTCACATCTTCCTCTGATTTTACGTCCAGTAACGGCTTAAACGCCTTCTATGAATCGAGGATATGCTTCCCATCCAATTTTCTTATAAATTGGCAAACAGGGTCTTTTTTGAGTCAGATTCCCAAGAATGTAACGCGCTTACTTGCCTTTGAAGAGATTCCACAAATTAATAAATTCACACTGCACAAATTCACAAGAATGCGTCTCAAGAGTCAAAAAGATTTCGCCTAATGACTCCTTACTCAAATTCATTCTTTAATGAAAAATATTTTATCTTTTTTTTTTGCGGAAACCATCCACAAAGAACAACTTCGCTTGTTACAAGAAAAATTGACAATTTTGGCAAATCAAACCATAAAATTGAAAGAAAAAAAATCATTAAGAAAAATGATCATTGATAGGTGCGATTTCAAAAGGTGAGCCTATTGTAAGTATGGACAAATCAACAACAAAATTTTAGGCTCATTTTGAATTCTTGAAGTAACAAAATCCACCGTATCAACCTAGGTTTACAAAAAACTTGTTGAGAAAATCAACAAATGACCAAAAGGTCAAAATAAAATTGACTATTTAAAAAGAAAAGAAAAACAAACACTAAGACACACGAAATTAAGAAGAAAAAGAGAAAATAAAGTTTTTTTTGTATTTTTTTTTGAAATGAAAACACATGAAATTAGAATACTAGGGATCAGACTTCACTTGATTCAATAATCTATCATAGACAATAGAGTAGTTTTGGGACCTTCCTTCTAATCAATTTCTAATCATTCAATTGATGGAGAGAATCAGTAATTAAAAACATTTAAAGGCATGACTTTTACTCTATGGATTCTCATAGAAAAATATCACAGTTCTCCCACACAACTTATAACCTCCATTCCTAGATGATTATAAATCATGACACTTTATTATTTATGGTCTAGGTCATATGTAAACATTTTGGATTACACAGATACCCACTAGATCAATTTATGAGTGGCCAATTCATAAAAGCATTATGAACCATAATAAGCACTCAAATTGAATAGAAAAGAGTTAATTAGAATTCCAATATTAATACATGTCAATTGAATTAAGTTACATCTTCACCCTAAAAACACACAAATTTAATTACACATGACAAAATAGAAGAAGAAATAGAAAAAAATATATATATAAATACAAAGGTGTGGCATAAACCAGCCACCAAATAAATATTTACAAAGGTGTGGAATAAATCAACCACCAAATAAAAAGATAACAAAGGTGGGGTAATAAACCAACCACCAAATAAAAAATAACAAAGGTGGGGTAATAAACCAACCACCAAATAAAGAAAAAAATATAAACAAAGGTGTGGTTGTTAGCCATGGCAACCATTACCCAAGAGGGGGGGTGAATTGGGTGATGACTAGTTTTAATGCAACTTTGACAAATTATGTATTTTGAATAACTCAATTAATAAATGCAGCGGAATAAGTCTAATAAATGTACAACTATTGAGGATTACTCAAATACAACTTGGGATATATGATGAACTAAGTGAATAAGCTAGATATCAAGTTGTAACAATCAAAACATCAACATATGCAATAAATAAATATATTCTACTAAATACTAAATTTAAAGAGTGTAGGGAAGAGAGAATCAAACTCAAGAATTTATCCTGGTTCAGCCACCAACCACTTGTGGCCTACATCCAGTCCTCAAGCTTAACTTGAGATTTTCTTCACTATCTCCTAGACTTTACGGGTGCTAGAAAAACCTTTGTACATACAAGAGCACTCCTCACACCTTAGGATACCTCACCCTTGTGCTAGAGCTTCCAATTCTTCAAGCTTCACAAGTGCTTGATGACCTTTACAATGAAGAGCACTCACAACACCTTTGGAATACCTCACCCTTTGTGTTTGAGTCTCACTACAAGGGATACCTCACCCTTTTCTTTTTTGAGGGATACCTCACCCTCTTACAATGATTTCAAGGTGAATAGAAAGAATATAAACTCTCTTGAAGAGTAGATATACAACTTGAAGAACAAAGTATAGATGATAGAAAACTCTCTCAAGAGTGGATAATACAAGTTGAAGCTCAATGGGTATAAAGGATTTACACACTTAACTCAAAACAAAGAATTTAGAGAAAAAGATGATGAATTTCGTTTTCAATGCTCAAGGGTAATTTTCAGAATGTTCTCCAACTAGTTTTTGATGCCCAAACACTTTTATTTATAGTCCAATGAGTTTTAGAGCCGTTGGAGGTGTTTAGAAATGATTTTCTATGAAAACTAGCCGTTTATAGCCGTTAGAAACGTTCCTGGGCACTTTGTAATCGATTACAAGCTTCATGTAATCGATTACAAGCTTTCTGGGTACTTTGTAATTGATTACATACTTTGTGTAATCGATTACATGCTTTCTGGGCACTTTGTAATCGATTACATACTCTGTGTAATCGATTACACGGCTTCTGTCAACGTTGTAATCGATTACATGACTTGTGTAATCGATTACACCATTTCTGGTTTTCAAAACCGACTTTAAAAGGTCATAACTTCTTCACTTCTTATCCAATTAAAGCAAATGACCATTCATTGGAAAGCTCTTTGAGTCTACTTTCATATGAAAGAAGTTTCAGGACAAAAATCAAAGTATTTTGAAAGATATGATCAAAATAGTAACCAAAGGTCAGATTTTCAAAACTCAAACTTTAATTGGTCATAACTTTTTCCTTTCTTATCCGTTTAAAGCAAATGACCAGTCATTGGAAAGATATTTGAGTCTATTTTCAAATGAGATACATTTCAAAGTAAAAATCAAAGTATTTTAAAAGTTATGATCAAAAGAGTAACTATATATCAGTTTTGCAAAACACAAACTTGGCTATTTTTTATAAATTTGAAATATTACCATAACTAGCTTTCCAAAATAGTTTGTTGGACATATAAACATTTTAGAAATACTTATAAATATGTTTAAAAACTTTTTTGAGCATAATATGATTCTTTTTTACCTTTACACAAGATCTAAATCCTATAAGCTATTCTTGAAGATGTTGGACTAGATCTTTTGCCACCATCACTTCTTGATGTAATCCAAGCTTCCAAAGAAAATCTTCTCTTCAAAACTTGCAAATGCTTGGAACATCTTTTCATTTTCATTTTCCTTGAGTTGAGCATAGTTGTGATCTTTTGCTTTCTTGTTGCAATGCTTACTCTTGGTACTTGGACTATCCTACAAAGTATTACTCACTTAACCAAACATAGTTAGTCCAAATTCATAACTCAATATCTTCATATGCATGATTCATAAATGTATAACTCTAGTTAGTCTAACATGCATACAAGACTTTCATAGACATATCCAATATTAATTCATTTATAAGTCATATAAAATATTATTGGATATATTATATGATGAATGTTACATATATCTCATTAAACACATTTATGTAACATGGTCAACATTCTTTTGTGATACATTTGTCATTTATTAAGTACAACTATAAAGCATAAGCATCATTCTTTTTATCTTGTATTTGTCATCATCAAAACTTAACATATTAAATTATTGGGGCAAACCTATTTCCACAATCTCTCCCTTTTTGATGATGACAAATCACCAAAGAAAAAATATGTTTAGCAATATATAAGGATAGATATTCATGTAAGCATATCAAACAATTAAGTACAAGCACATATTTTTCTTTCCAATTTTCTCTCCCCCTATTTGACATCAACAAAAAGGCTTAGGAAGGAAAGATAATATTTTTCTCTCCCCCTAAAGATAAGAACCATGTTATCAAAAAGAGTAGGATCATCAAAACCATAAACTTCTTTAAGTTATGCAACTCATCACTATCTCTCCTTATTTAATTATATACCTAATTCAAGAAAGGAGAGATGAAATAAGTATGCTTTCAAGATATAAAAGATTATTCATACAATACTTGTCATATTTTGGTACTTCAATATTTAGCATATGATAGCAATAAGCTTAAGAAATTATGTCTAACATATAATATCTTGTATACCACATCATAAATAAGTACCACTTGATATCACTTGATAGGGGATACAAAATATTCATGTAAGATCATGGAATTAAGGTTTTCAAATAAAAGATCATACAACTTGTCACATATCAAGCATTTCTTAATGAAAGAATCAAAAGATATGAAGTTTAAGAATGTTTACCTTCTTTCATTGATATAGGAAAAGAGAATGAACGATGATCTTTGTTGACATGTTGATAGTATTAACAATAAAACACTTCATGTCAAGTAAGGATGTAAGCCAAGAGATATAAGCAATAATCTAATAGCTAGGCTCCCCCTCACAATATGCATGTTATCAAAATATCAAATATAATGGTTTAACATAGTTATGCATATGTTCTTAGTCAACAAGGATATGGAAGAATGATATGTAAGATAAGTATCCCCTTATTGAAGCACAAGATAGATAAAGGGAAATATGCATGCCAAGATCATATAAGCACATTACTATAAAGAAAAGCAAGGCATAGATACATATTCTTAATCCCTCAAACAAAATCATTTTAAAAAACTTCTCCCCTTTCAAAAAGAATTTTATAATAACACATTATATTTTCAAAAGCATTTAGAAGGGTAGAAGAGATTTATATTGAAATCACATATTCCTTGAGAGTGATCAAATCTAAGTCAAAAGAGTATTTGAAAGTACATATCCTCTTTTTCACATTAAACAAGAGCCTTGAAAAGATAAAATATATATATATATTTTTAAACAAGGCTTATCTTTTGAAGTATGAAGATTGATCTCTATAGATCATTTCAAAAAATTTATTTAGAAAACTTTCTTAAATACTCTCTCAAAATTTAATAGACATTTCAAAGTAATGTAGAGAGTACTACATTTATAGCACAAATTGAATGATTTCTAAATTTTCAAGACAATTAGGAGATGATAATACTTTTTAAATCTTAAGACAAGTTCAAAAGATTCTCAAGGATATGGAACTTGAAAAGCTTCTTTTTAAAAGGAATATTAATCAAACTAGAAATTCTTTTCAAAACAAGAGGATGATTCTCATAAGTTTATACCACTAAGAACCATAGATCAAGAGAATCATATATATATCAAACATTGACCTTGATGAAATATGCTATAGAGATTAAAACATATATAGAACTAATATCATCCACCCTATATGCAATGACAAAATTAGCAATTTAATGTACAATTAGGCACTTTGTCAATGCTAAGCATACTTCTCATGTAAGGAAAGCATATAATCTTTTAAGATTAATTTATCAACAAGTATCATATAATCCATAGCATATAGAATATCACAATAGTTTAGGGATAGAGATACTTATTGGGTTAGATAGAAAGTGATGCTCCTTTAGAATGTTCTTCATTTATAGGTCCTTGTACTTTCTTCCATTGAGTATTTCATTCCATTGCACTTGAAGAAAGTCTCCTCATGTTCCTCTTCCTTCAACATTTCTCATTTATCCACATATGCTTGACATTTCAATATTTGATGACTATATTTCAAAAGTTCTAAAAAAAAAGGTTAGCATCAAATATCATTTAAACTTATTTACAAACATAATTTAGGTTGATATAAAATGTAAAACATGTACTACATTATCAACCATGAATTGTTAGTTCTAAAGAGAACAAAAGAATGATATATGCACTTGAATCCAAAAGCATAGTTTGAGCATTTTCAAGGCAAGATTCAAGTTTATCAAGAAACACATGATCAACATCAAAACTTATATAAGCATTTTGGGGCAAACAATGATCATGTAAGGCATGTAATATCAAGTAAGGAATTTTAGTATATATACATGCCAATCAACAACAAGAAATCTCTTATTGTAGTGAAAGAATTGAAAAACCATGGAACTATAACTTTTGAATATTTATGATTCATTTCAAGATATACTTCATTGTAAAAACCATTGAAGTTCAAATACAAGTTCAAGACACAAAATGAATCATTTACTTCTTGTTTTCAAGATATGAACATGTCAAGCAATTTCAAACAAAAGACATGTGATATTTTATTTTCCAATCTCCAAATAAATATATAAGACAATTAAGCATCAAAGAGAAAGGATTAGAACTACTTATGAGCATGTGAAATTTTCATATTTGAATAAGGAGAAATGGTCACAAGCTCAAGAACAAAGATATTACCATAATATGTCATTCCAAGCAAGTTGTGTGCATATCTAGCATGTTAGCATATGTAAAGACACTTTTAAAACATAATGCTAGAAAAGCACAATTTAAGGCATGTTAAGGCATAAAACAAATATTTACTTATCCAAATATCACATGATATTCAAATTAAAGCATAAGTAAGGATAAAAGATTGATATCACCAAAAGTATACTCTTTGAGTTTTTGTAGGTGACTCCAACTTCTATGCCTCAAGGCCCCTTGAGAATATTGTGGTTCTCCATATCTTTCTTTTTATGTTTTTCATCACTTTTGGAGAACTTGGACCATTTTAAGTTTTCCCAACCTCAAGTAGCACGGTTGTTTTTCACTTCATTTGCATGCTTGAGCTAATGGTCACCCTACAACACAATTCAAAGAAATTTCTTTAGTATCCACCAATTTTGGATCCATAGGGATTAGTCATTGATTATTAATCCATTATGCTCTCATAAAATTTTTTTTTATAGTATGTAAATTGAGCACAACAAATTAAACAATCAATTACCATTAAGCTCATAGCTAATAATATGCATACATTCATGATATACAGACAATCTTAAGTAAAAATGATCATTTTAGCATTGAAAACCATTTTTAAAGCCTGTGTAATCGATTACAATATGTGTGTAATCGATTACCAGCCCTCTGGAATCCATGTAATCGATTACATGTTTGGTGTAATCGATTACACGAGTTCTGGAGACGTTGTAATCGATTACATAGTATGTGTAATCGATTACACGCTCTCTGACTTTGCTTGGAACGCTTGGCAGAGCCTCTGTAATCGATTACAGAGGTCTTGTAATCGATTACAAGCTTGCTGAATTCAGTTTTTGCATTTCAAACAGTAAGGGTCCGAACTCAAAGCTTTCAAATTAATTCCAAAACTTTCCAAAACAATTCCAAACATCATGTAAGCATAAAAACTGACCAGTTCTTAATCCAAAACTCATGTTTATGCAAAAACTATAAATTATGCAGAGAATTGTAACTTTATGCAGTAAGAGTTATGATTTATCCAATATGCCAAGTTCTAAGATATTTTTATCAAATGTGCTTCTTCAAACAAGAAGTGAAGTTATCTAGCATATTATCACGAGATATGCAAAGTAGTGAGTAAAGGGTGTAACAATAATATAATCATGTGCTATATATAATATTCAAATTTTACTAAGCACACATGGTTCTATCCTTTACCTAAGGCCTATAAGGAATATATCTCAAATTCATTGACTTTACAAGTGACTGTGCATAAGAGGTAGAAACATTTGATACCTTGGCCTTGCTAATTAAGGAAACTCTTTTCCTTACCCATTGCTTCTCTTTTGGTGTTTTAAACTTTGTAAGTTTCACATTTTGTGCTTGAGAAGCTTTGGTTGAAGTCATCTTCCTTCTTTGATCAAAACTTCTTTCAATGGGCTTTGGAAGCATTTCCCTTGATGATTCCTTTTTTACTTGACCAATTTGTCCATCCTTTTGAGAAGTTTTCTGCATAATTGAAACACTAGGAGGACTTTTTGGTACCTACTTCATCTTGGGTCCTTGAATATTAGTACTAGAGCATTTAAGATCTTTAGGAACCCATTTCATATTATTTCTCATATAAGAATTTCTTCTATAATTGCATAAATGAGAAATATGTCCTAGATGACCACAAAAGTTGCAAACAAGTGAATTCAATGATGGCTTGGTCCTTTGAAAATCATTTTTGAAAAACTTGAGCCTTTGGTTGTTATTACATTCTAAACTATTTTTGCCATAAGCCTTGCTTGAATTTCCATGTGAAATAATATCAATTTCATTCTTATTAATAATCATGGATTGTAAGCAATTAGAATCATTAGCTTTGACAAATTCACAATATAAATTCTCAACTTGATTTTCTAAATTAATGCATTTTTCACAAGAAGTTGAGGTTTCACATTTTAAAGGCATTTCCTCATCAAGAAAAGCATAATCATTTTTCAAAATCTCAATTTCATTTTCAATGAAGGAAATGTTTTCCAAACAAGATAAATTTTTATTTTCTAAATTCAGTAAATCATCATATAATTCATCATATGCACATTGTAGCTTATCATAAAAAGGACTATAATATGGTTTAGCATTATTTACCTCAAAGTCCTTTTTAGCCATATATGAAGTAGTCTCCATTCTTAGCATACTTGGCTCTTTAAGGAAATCATCATCTTCCTCATTATTGTCTTGCTTTGCCACCTCTTCAAATTGAGCATCATTTTGAGAATATTTTGCACAACAATATTCCTTCAATAACTTTTCCTCTTCTTGCTCTCTATATACAACTTTATGCACAAAATTATTATTAGCAAGTTAGATGGAATCAAGAGTATCCCATATATCTTTAGCACTAGAGCAACTCTTAATTTTAGCATAAGCATCATCATTTAAACTACTTCTCAATATTTGCATTGCTCTAATATTCAATGAAAAGCATTTCTTATCATAGTCATTCCAAGTTTGTTTTGATTTGCAAGTAAATCCATCAAGCATAATATCCCACAAATCAATATCAATAGATTGCATATAAATTTCCATTCTAGCTTTCCAATAAGCGAAATTCACACCATCAAAGAATGGTGGTTTATCAATTTCAAAACCATTCATTTTGAAAAGCTTTTAATGGTTGCCTAAACAAACAAAGATCTTTAACTCCAAGCTGTTAAGCTTTTACCGAGACAACCTAAGCTCGATACCACTTGTTAGCCATGGCAACCATTACCCAAGAGGGGGGTGAATTGGGTGATGACTAGTTTTAATGCAACTTTGATAAATTATGCATTTTGAATAACTCAATTAATAAATGCAACAGAATAAGTCTAATAAATGTACAACTATTGAGGATTACTCAAATACAACTTGGGATATATGATGAACTAAGTGAATAAGCTAGATATCAAGTTGTAACAATCAAAACATCAACATATGCAATAAATAAATATATTCTACCAAATACTGAATTTAAAGAGTGTAGGGAAGAGAGAATCAAACTCAAGAATTTATCCTGGTTCAGTCACCAACCACTTGTGGCCTACATCCAGTCCTCAAGCTTAACTTGAGATTTTCTTCACTATCTCCTAGACTTTACGGGTGCTAGAAAAACTTTTGTACATACAAGAGCACTCCTCACACCTTGGGGTACCTCACCCTTGTGCTAGAGCCTCCAATTCTTCAACCTTCACAGGTGCTTGATGACCTTTACAATGAAGAGCACTCACAACACCTTTGGGATACCTCACCCTTTGTGTTTGAGTCTCACTACAAGGGATACCTCACCCTTTTCTCTTTTGAGGGATACCTCACCCTCTTACAATGATTTTAAGGTGAATAGAAAGAATATAAACTCTCTTGAAGAGTAGATATACAACTTGAAGAACAAAGTATAGATGATAGAAAACTCTCTTAAGAGTGGATAATACAAGTTGAAGCTCAATGGGTATAAAGGATTTACACACTTAGCTCAAAACAAAGAATTTAGAGAAAAAGATGATGAATTTCGTTTTTAATGCTCAAGGGTAATTTTCAGAATGTTCTCCAACTTGTTTTTGATGCCCAAACACTTTTATTTATAGTCCAATGAGTTTTAGAGCCGTTGGAGGTGTTTAGAAATGATTTTCTATGAAAACTAGCCGTTAGAAACGTTCCTGGGCACTTTGTAATCGATTACAAGCTTTCTGGGTACTTTGTAATCGATTACATCCTTTGTGTAATCGATTACATGCTTTCTGGGCACTTTGTAATCGATTACATACTCTGTGTAATCGATTACATGACTTGTGTAATCGATTACACCATTTCTGATTTTCAAAACCGACTTTAAAAGGTCATAACTTCTTCATTTCTTATCCAATTAAAGCAAATGACATTCATTGGAAAGCTCTTTGAGTCTACTTTCATATGAAAGAAGTTTCAGGACAAAACTCAAAGTATTTTGAAAGATATGATCAAAATAGTAACTAAAGGTCAGATTTTCAAAACTCAAACTTTAATTGATCATAACTTTTTCGTTTCTTATCCGTTTAAAGCAAATGACCAGTCATTAGAAATATCTTTGAGTCTATTTTCAAATGAGATACATTTCAAAGTAAAACTCAAAGTATTTTAAAAGTTATGATCAAAAGAGTAACTATATGTCAGTTTTACAAAACACAAACTTGGCTATTTTTTATAGATTTGAAATATTACCATAACTAGCTTTCCAAAATAGTTTGTTGGGCATATAAACATTTTAGAAACACTTATAAATATGTTTAAAAACTTTTTTGAGCTTAATGTGATTTTTTTTTACCTTTACACAAGATCTAAGTCCTATAAGCTATTCTTGAAGATGTTGGACTAGATCTTTTGCCACCATCACTTCTTGATGTAATCCAAGCTTCCAAAGAAAATCTTCTCTTCAAAACTTTCAAATGCTTGGAACATCTTTTCATTTTCATTTTCCTTGAGTTGAGCATAGTTGTGATCTTTTGCTTTCTTGTTGCAATGCTTACTCTTGGTACTTGGACTATCCTACAAAGTATTACTCACTTAACCAAACATAGTTAGTCCAAATTCATAACTCAATATCTTCATATGCATGATTCATAAATGTATAACTCTAGTTAGTCTAACATGCATACAAGATTTTCATAGACATATCCAATATTAATTCATTTATAACTCATATAAAATATTATTGGATATATTATATGATGAATGTTACATATATCTCATTAAACACATTTATGTAACATGGTCAACATTCTTTTGTGATACATTTGTCATTTATTAAGTACAACTATAAAGCATAAGCATCATTCTTTTTGTCTTGTATTTATCATCATCAAAACTTAACATATTAAATCATTGGGGCAAACCTATTTTCACAGTGGTATGAACCAACCACCAAATAAGTTAATAAGCAAAAATAAATAAAAATAAAAAATTAGTATGCAGATAAATTAAAATGTTAGAAGCGGGTAAAGTAAAAAGTTAGATAGTTAGTAAGAAAGTTAGTAAGTTAGTAAACAAAAATAAATGACAACAAAAAAATAAATAAATAAATAAATAACAAAAATAAATGACAAAAAATAAATAAATGAAAAAAATAAAAAAAATAAAAACAAAAAAAATGACAAAAAAATAAATAACAAAAAAATAACAAAAATAAATGAGAAAATAAATGACGAATAATAAATAACAAAAAAATAAATAAAGTGCAGAAAATAAAATACAAAAAATAATAAAGTGCAAAAAGTAAATTACAGAAAGTAAAAGGGAGAGGTTCTCCCACTGTTAGTAAGGACAAAAAAAAATAAAAGGAGAGAATCCCCCACCTTTGTTAATATATACAAAAATTAAAAGGAGAATTACCCCATTTGAGTTAATATGTACAAAGAAAATAAAAGGGAGAGGTTCCCCCACTAAATTAGTATTTACAGAAAATAAAAGGAAGAATTACCCCCATTGTATAAAAAAAATAAAAAGGAGAATTAATTTCACTATTAATATGTACAAGAAAAGAAAATGGAGAGTTTCCCCTACTAAGTTAATATGTACAAATAAAATAAAAGGCTTAAATTTTTTTTTTTTGGGTTTTTTTTCAATTTTTGTTTTTTTTAATTTTTTTTTACTTTTTATTTTTTTTTACTTTTTTACTATTCACACTATTCACACATTATTTACCCTATTTATACTATTCACACAATTTTTTTTATTTTTTTTTATTTTTTTACTATTCATACTATTCACGTTACTATTTACACACTATTCAAATACTATTCATGTACTATTCATGCACTATTTACATACTATTCACACACTATATACTTTTTACTATGTACAAAAATATTTACACCAAAAATTTATTCTTCAAAACAAGTCCCCGGCAACGATGCCAAAAACTTGATGCACACTTTTTAATTGTTGCTTTGCAAACCCAAGTGCAGGTTGTCTTAAGTAATAAATTTCTCGGTGAGTTCGAGGTCGATCCACAGGGAATTGATGAAGATTAATTATGGTAATGTAAATATTTTGTTACTACAGTAAAAATTATTTACTTGGGTAAAAAGATCCACACTTGGTAAATAAAATAAAAGCAAGATTAATTACTTTTATAACTCAATTAGACTCCTCGCAACATGAAGATTCCAATCGAAAAATACAACGTTAAAAGTTCATTAAAATAATATACGTAATTATATTATGTTTCCTTTAATCATCCATTAATATCATCACTCATAAATGGGATCAAGCATTCACTGTGCCAATATTTTGTCTACAATAAATCAAGATCTCCACATTACAAGGAGAGTTTCTAATACCAACACTTGTAAATGGGTTAAAGCATTCATTGTGCCAATCTCTTGTCTACAACAAATCAAGAACTCTACTTTACAAGGAGCGTTTCTAAATTGATTGGAAACAAAATACAATACGAAATAAAATAATATACGTAATTATATTATATTTCCTTTAATTATTACCACCACTTGTAAATGGGTTAAAGCATTTATTGTGTCAATATTTTGTCTACAATAAATCAAGAACTTCTATTTACAAGGGTAATTTCTAAATTATCAGAAACAAAATATAACACGCATAATAATTACTTAAAAATATAAATCATTAAAGTACAAGAGAGGAATAAATCTAACATTATTTTATTATCAAGAGCTTCACACTTTAACTCAAGTAGACTAAAACTTATTTACATATAAATTAGAAAAGAGAAAAAGAGAAAAAGAGAGAGAAAAGAAATTGGAGGGAGACTGAGGAGAGAAGCAGGGCACTGCCCAAAAGCCTCTCTCCCTCTTCGTCTTCCCTCCGTCTGGAATTGTGGATTCTCAAATATTCAATTACCTATTTATAGGCAAATTCATGTTACTGTGCAATGCATAGTAACATGAATAGTAAAACTTAATTGTTAAGTTTCCTAACATAAGTCATGATGTTTTATTTCTTTTTTTTCTTTTTTTTCAAATAACAATTGAGTAAATGTACAGCCGTGTGTCCAGTCATCTTTTCATTTTTGAGAGAAGTGGTCTTCATGAAAGTTGTAGGCCTGAATATTTGCTTTAAAATGGCTTTGGTTTCAGTCCAAAATCATGCCTAGAATTCAAGATATGGTCTAATTACTGCACAATGTTTAGACCCAGTTTCAGCTCCTCTATTCTGACTTCAAAGCTCAATATCACCTCCAAGGAGTCTGATTCTAGAAAAGTGTTCAACATGAAAGTTGTAGAGAATTGTCTTAGCTTTCCTACAAGACCAAAATCACATCAATCAGATATTTGAAACTCAAATTATAGCCAGTTTACTAAACATTGCCAAAGAGATAATTACGGCTAATTTATGTAATAATTTATTTAATTGTCCAATTCGACTCAAAATCATAAAATGTGTCAAAACCAACTTAATTAAGCCTAATTGAACCTTAAGAAGCCTAGTAAGAGGATTATAAAATGTATAAAATACAGTGTTATCAGGAGGCACTTAAGCCGACTCAATAAAAACATGAAATACTAAAAACTTACTTCAACTTTGGTAGACAGGATTGTCTACTAAAGTTTCTGCTACATCTGGATCCTTCAACTCAAGTTATAACTTCAACCACTGACCATTTACCTTCTTCCAAATTAATTTTATAAGAACAGATCAAGGGACGAACACCTTTTTTATCAGCAATGCTCCAACCTTTCTTAAGAAACTCCTTAAACTTTGGTTGCCATGCCTGAGTGTCATGATCCTGAGTTTTATCAAAAATAGTAGAAATATCAACTATATCAGAGGGATTACTGATAGAATCAAACTCAGAATTGACAAGAAAATTCTCAAGGGGATCAAAATCATAAGTTGTAGAAACTCCCCTATCTATGATTGAGTCAATCATGTATGTCTGGTGGCCCTCATCATCATTTTTTGGCTTAACAAGACTTTTTGTCACCTCAGGTTCCTTGGGTAATTCAGCATCACTACTATCTTGATTCTTTTCCACATCTTCTAGCTCATTCACACTCAAGGAGTTCATCACTTTGGACACTTGGCTCTTTATCTCCTTGCTTTCTTCAATAACCTTTCCATTCCTAAGGGTTATCACTGACTTGACTTGATCTATTTGTTAGTTTTCTGGACTATCCTCATTTAGACTGTACTGATCTTTGAGATTTAGTTAAGGTTGAGAAGGAAATTTTCCTTTCTCGTGAATGATGAGTGTAGAAGAAAGTTTAGTAAGAGTGTCTTTTATGTCAATCATGACTTGAGTGTTTTGATTAATAATGACATCTTGCTTTTCCATGAATGTATGCAATGTTCCCTCAAGGTTTTTCCTACATGGTGGGACATAAGGTGCATATCCTTGAGAATTTTGTGAATCCTGCTGTGCCTGAGGAGGTAATGGTTGCACGAATTGTGCCTGATTGTTAGTCCTCCAACTGAAATTTGGGTGATTTCTCCATCTCGGATTGTATGTATCTAAAAAAGAAGAAGTGAATGACTTTTTAAAATTGTTCATTGCATTTACTTGCTCATGCACAACTTCTTTGAAAATAGAAATTTTTGGACATTCATTTGTTGAATGTCCCAATTCATCACAAATGCTACAAATTTCTTCATTTTGCATAAATTTGATTTCTTTTACTTTCCCTAATTGCATGACTTCAACCTTTCTAGCCAAACTAGCGAACCTAACATTTAGATCTTCTTCTTGACTAAGGTGATATTTTCCTTTACTAGCACTTACAATGTTAGATCTAATTGAATTTTCAGAAGGATTAGTATCATACCAAGATTGATAATTTTCAGCCAAATGGTCTAAATAGTCTAAAGCTTCTTCAGGTTCTTTATCAAGAAATTCACCATTGCACATTATTTCCACAAATTGTTTACTTTCGGGTGTTAACCCTTCATAAAAGAAGCTTATAGTGCGCCATTTTTCAAAACCATGATGTGGGTAAGAATTCAACAAATTTTTGAAATGTTCCCAACTTTGAAAAAATACTTCATTTGAATTTTGAGAAAAATTTTGGATTTGTCTTTTCAAAGCAATAGTTTTATGTGTTGAAAAAAATTTCTTTAAAAACTCACCTTGCATTTCTTGCCATGTACCAATTGACCTTGGTTTCAAAGTTTTAAGCCAAGTTTTTGCTTTATCTTTCAAAGAAAAAGGAAACAATTTAAGCTTAACAATCTCTTCAGTACAAGTTTGATCATGAAAAGCAGTACATACTTCCTCAAATTCTTTTAGATGTAAGTATGGGTTTTCAGATTCTAAATCATAGAAATTAGGAAGTAAAGAAATCATACCTGGCTTGAATCTAAAATTATTTGCATTGAGTAGAAAGATAAAACATGATGGACTAGAATTTCGAGATGGTTGCAAATACTCACGCATGGTTCGCAATGGTTGATTTTCATATTCATCATGCACACTTTCATTTTCAGCCATTGTATTTGATGTGTGTGGTTATGATTCAAACAAATTAATATATAAAATACTAGAATTAATTATAACCAAACGACCAGAATTTAAATCACGATACCATTTAAACATAAACAAGTAACTTAAAATAGAGAAAAAAATGTACAAGTTAGCAGTATAAACCGTCCATTATATATTAACAAGAATGAGGTATAAATCAGCCACCAAATATATATTAACACGTAGTAACAAATATTAACAAGGGTGTGGTATAAACTAACTACTAAATAAGTTAGTAAGCAGATAACTTAAAAAGTTAGATAGTTAGTAATTAAGTTAGTAAGTTAGTAAACAAAAATAAATGAGAAAATAAATGAAAAAAATAAATAACAAAAAATAAATGATAGAATATAAATACAAAAATAAAGTGTAAAAAGTAAATTACAAAAAAATAAGTAAAAAGGAGAGTTTCCCCACTAAGTTAGTAAAGTACAAAAGAAAAAAAAAAAAAAAGATTCCCCCACTAAGTTAGTACGTAAAATAAAAGGGAGAGTTTCTCCCCAAGTTAGTATATACAGAAAATAAAAAGGAGAGTTTCCCCCACTAATTTAATATGTACAAGAAAATAAAAGGGAGAATTACCTCAACTAAGTTAATATGTACAAAGAAAATAAAAGAGAGAGGTTCCCCCACTAAGTTAGTAAGTTAGTATGTACAAAAGAAAAAAAATTAAAAGAGTAAAAAATATATACAAAATATTTGCACTATAAATTTGTTCTTCAAATCAAATCCCTGGTAACGGCTCCAAAAACTTGATGCAAATTAAAAGTTTCAAACAAGTCTACAAACTTGATGCGAGATTAATTGTTGCATTACGAACTCAAGTGCAGGTTGTCTCAAGTAATAAATTTCTCGGGAGTCCGAGGTCGATCCACAGAGAATTGTTGAAGATTAATTAAGGTGAAGTAAATATTTTGTTACTACGGTAAAAATTATTTACTTTGGTTAAAAGATCCACTCTTGGTAAATAAAGTAAAGGAAAGATTAATTTCTTTTATAACTCAATTAGAATCCTTGCAACATGGAGATTCCAATTGGAAAATACAATGTTAAAAGTCTAATTAAAATAATATACGTAATTATATTATGTTTCTGAAAAATATTACCACCACTTATAAATGGGTTAAAGCATTCATTGTGCCAATATTTTGTCTACAACAAATTAAGAACTCCACTTTATAAGGAAAGTTTCTAACACTACCACTTGTAAATGAGTTAAAGCATTCATTGTGTCAATCTCTTGTCTACAACAAATCAAGAACTCCACTTTACAATGAGGGTTGCTAAATTGATTGGAAACAAAATACAATACGCATAATGACCACTTGAAAATATATCATTTAAGCACAAGAGAGAAATTAATCTAACCTTATTTCATTACCAAGAGCTTCACTCTTTCACCCAAGCAAAATGAAACTTAGTTACTCATAGATAAGAAGAAAGAAAGAGAGAAGAAGAAGAAGAAGAACATGACTTCAATTTAGAACAAAGGAAAATTACTACAAGAAAACCTAGTAATAAACTAGCATCATTTTGATACCTAACACCTAACATCTTCAATGATCTGCCAAGGCCCCCTTTTATAGAGGATTAAAGATACAAAATGACAAGGAGGCTGAGTTATTAGTAAGTGGATGAGTGGAAAATGCCAAATAACTTTTGGTGAGTGGAAAATTATGGAGATTCCTTGTCTCCGAAATCATTTAGCTCTGAAGTCATTGAATGCATCAGAATGAGCAAATGTGATCTTCATAAAAGTTGTAGGTCTTGATCTTGACTTTCAAATGGCTTTAGTTTGAGTCCAATATCATTTCTATAACTCTAGATACGTTCAAATTACTGTACACTACTCAGGCCTAGTTACAGCTCCTCTGTTCTGACTTGCAAGCCCAATATCACCTATTAGACCTCAGATTCTGGAAAAGTGTTCAACATAAAAGTTGTAGATATAGGTCTCAACTATTCAGCATCAAAATTTCAGCCCATTTGACAACCTATAGCTCGAAATATGGCATGAATAGTACACATAGATCAAGCTGTCAAGAACAGCACTCTAGTTCTTGCTTCAACCCCAATTTGAGTTATCTACTCATGTGATTGGGCCTTTGAGGTCTCATGAAAGTTATAGATCTCTCTCTTATCTTTAAAATGCCATCAGATTCACCTCATTTGACCACTTACATCCCAAGATATAACCCAAATACAGAAATAACGTAAGACGTAAATTATGCTGAAAAATTCAATTAAGTCCAATTTGAGTCCAAACTTACAAAACATAATCAAACTCAATCAATTAAGTACATGGAGAGTGTAAATGACTAAAAATGAAGGCTTATTAATGTATCAAATACGTGATCATCAGGGGACAAATTGTTTAATACAAGAGTTGGCAAGACTTTTATAATAGTAGTAGCATGGAGAAAAGCATCCCCCCAAATTTTGAGAGGAAGGGAGGAAGCAACAAGCATTGTCAAGCCCATTTCAGTGACATGCTTATATTTCCTCTCAACATTACCATTTTGTTGATGTACATGAGGACAAGTTAATCAATGGATAATACCATGTGACTGTAGATATTTGGAAAAAAAAAATTTCTTTTACATTATCTATTTGTAATGCCTTAAGTTTGATTCCCAATTGTAATTCAACCATCTGTTTAAACTAAAGAAAGATAGAAAAAGCTTAAGATTTGGAATGCAACAAATAAATCCATGAATACTTGGAATAAGTATCAACAAATAACAAGTAATATCTTGCACCAGACAATGAATTCACAGGGGTTGGACCCCAAATGTCAGTATATACAAGTTGTAAAGGAGTGGTTTATATAGAATTGGAATCAGAACACAATTGCTAATGGGATTTCCCTATACATCAAGCCTCACAGACACTATTTTGCTGATTTTTACAGAAAGAAAATGGAAAATTATAATACCTCAACACTCTTGTCATTACTTGAGTAGAAGCATGACCAAGTCTTGAATGCCAAAGAGAGAAATCAACTATCAATGGTGCTGAAGCAACATTGTAGAGAATAGATTAAGATGAATTTGTGATATGAAAGTTGGGAAAAACATACAAGTCATTTCTAAGGGTGCCTTGGAGGAGGATCTCCTTGGTATCCTGAGATTTGACAAGACATTTATCAAAATGAAATTCAAAGAATACACGATTATCTTTGGTAAATTGAGCAACACTCAACAAATTTTTAGAAATTTTAGGAACATGCAAAAGATTATTAAAAACAAAAGAACTATGAATAGAATCTGAATAACACTTAGAATGTCCAATATGCTGAATAGCCAGACCTGTACCATTGCCTACGAAGACCTTTTTTGTGCCATCATACACCACCTTATGCTGCAAATTGGATGGATCTGATGTAAGGTGATGTGTGGCACTAGAATCAGGGTGTTATGCTGGATCAAATAAAGTTGAAGGAGTGGCTAGCATTGCATTCATAGGACCACCAGAGAAGTTTAGATCAGAACTTTGTGCCATCATTGCATTCATAGGATTACCATTCCCTTGATTGTTGAAGTTCTGATAAGATTAAGATCCTATAAATGACTGATCATACATATACCAACAATCTACAGCAGTGTGACCACTTTTCTTGCAGAGCTGACATTGAGACTTCTCACCAGATGAGAATCTACCTGCTCTTTTGCCAAAATGGTCTCTAAAATTCTGTTGAGCTTTATCAGTAAAAACACCATTAGTAAAAACACCTCTTCCTTGATTCATACTAGAACCACAACCAACACTGAAATTTGGCCTTTGATTAAAGCCTCCTCTATAATTGGAGTTGCTACTATAACCACTATTATTGTGGTTTCTCCTGATCTAAGATTGAACCATATTACCTTGAATTACTCCTAATTCAGTCTTCTTAAAACGCTCAATTCTCTTTTCTTGAGCCATGAGAAAAGCTTCAAGCTCTCCAACACTACAAGGCTCACTTCTTGAGGTGATTGCAGTCACAAATCCCTCATATTCTTTTGATAACCCATCGAGAATTGCTTCAACATACTCAAACTCATCAACTGGAGATCCTAAGGTATCTACTAGTTTCTTAATTGCAAGTAAGTAAGAAGAAATTGAAGATTCTTTCTTCATATTTTCTCAATTGATTTTTAAGTTGTCTCACTTTTGTTTCAATCTGTGATTCAAAGAACGTTTCAAGCTTCTTCCAAATATAAAACGAGAATTCACAGCTAACCATCCTTGTTGTGAAAGAAGTACTCATCGAAGAGAGTAACCAGGATACCAGCAACTGGTCCTATTGCTCCCAATTGAGTTAAACCTCATTTCTTGCTTCATCTTCTTGAGAACTGAACTTTTCTAGAATCAATTCACTAGCAACATATTGAAAGAGTTTGTGACCTTTGATCGTTGCTAATGCTTGTTGCTTCCATGCTAGAAAGTTATCCTCATCGAGCTTGATATACATAGGATTAGAAAACGTATGGAGCACAAATTGATTTGCTATGCTTATAGTTGTTGTTGAAGAACCTTGATCAGAAGCCATATATAGACGAACACTGAGCTTTGATACCATGTGAGGTATCAGGGCCAAGTTGATGTAAAGGAAATAAAGAAAAGATGAGAAACGAGAGAGAGTTCTGGAATTGAAAAATAAAAGATGAATTGTGATTCTATTCACTAATTAGCACTATTACATTGTGTTGAATTTATATACACTGATAAGCTAAGTGACTGCCATAATAAACTTGTAACTAATTATAATTAATCAACTAACTTGTCAACTGTCACAACTATCTCATTTACCCTTTCTCTCTTACGAGGGGATAGGTAGCCTGCTAGATGATCAAACGTCCGACATTATCATTACACCCTAGTCTTAAAAGCTCCAAACTAAGTCCTTCCTTAGTGATCTTAAGACTTAAGAGCGCGCTTTCACATTGACCTTGTGGATTTTAGAGATATAAATTCCACTAACTGCTAGGCTAAAGTTCGAATCTCAGTAATCGAAGTACGGAGCAGATTGGGTTATTATTATTATCATCCTCATTAAGACTTAAATTCATAAAAATTTTACCTTTGATTTTTATTTAAATTCGCTTCTACTTTCAAAACGTCCTAAGCTCACCTCAGATGAATTTTTTTTATTTATGAAAATCTCTAATAAAATTTTGAAAGTACGTACATGATAAATCATTAATCTTTTTTGGAGTGATGTTATATAGTCATGTTCATTTCTTTGTGAAGATTGTTAAAGATGACTTCTTCTTTTTAACCAGAACTAGTAGATCTAAAAAGTCCTATAGATTTATGCATACAAGCTACACCTAGAGAGGGGGAGGAGCCACTTGGGCATTTTGTTCAAATGACTTTAAAGGAATAAATGTACAATTTAATTCCAAATCTTTGCGTTCACCTGCAAGAACTTTACAAAAGTTAGCACTTTTTATTAAAAATTACATTCAAGTACAAGATTAAGACTAATTTCATTTGCAAAGAATGTTTTGATTTATGTCTTGCATTCTATTGCCGCTTTTTTTTTTTTAAGTATTACTGAGTTTTGTTTATTCTAAATTCACTTCTCTTAAAGATGAAGTGAATTAGACGGCTGTCGAAGTAAATTAGATTTCTCAGTCAAGCCCATTGAAGGGACAGGAAGAAAAGTGTAAGGAAATTAACGTGAAAGAGAAAAGATGCTGTGACATGGTCCTTATGACGAAATCACTGTTTCGTTCCATTTCCTAAGTCCTTATTGTCTGTTTATTTTTTTTTTCTTTTTTATAGTTAATAGATTCTTCTATGTCTCACTGGAAAGGGGAAGTTCAAAATGTCAGAACCTTTCTTAATTAGTGTTTATTGAAAATTTTGTTAATTGTTGGAGAATTTGATTACAAATCTCAATTCAGATAAATGAATTACTTATTCTATAAATTCTTTAATAATTAAGTAACTCGATTACAAATATAAATAATAAAGAGTAATTAAAGTAAGTACAAATAAATAAATTAAAGTAAAATAAAAATAAAAATAAAATAATCAAAATTGATAAGTAAATAAATGAAAGTATGTAAAGAATGGATAATTAAATTTGAAAAAGATAAACTTGATTGAAAAGTAATGAAAACAAGTAAAAGAAAACATGTAAAGAAAGTAATAAAGATCTTAAAATAAAATAAAAGAGAATTTACTTGATTGAATTGAAGAGAATGAAAGAAAGTAAACGAAAGCAAACTTGAGTGAATTAAAAATGTTAGTTGAAAACTTACAGTGCACCAGTCGAATCCTTTAATATGTGTAGGATGTATAAGAATTTTACAAGTTTCAACCCTTATTACATTGTGTAAATTGATATTTATAAACAAAGATCTTTACTATTTGCAACTACCAATAACTACTTATAACCACTAATAATTACTCATAATAACTTCTTTTATCTTTAAATATTCATTAGTCAAATTACGAATAACTATTAAATAACTGTATGCTTATCAAAATATATATATTTTTGTACTAACACGTAGATACTTCCTTTTTTAGATATATATATATATATATATATATATATATATATATATATATATATATATATATATATATATATATATATATATATATGTAGTTTGGAAATTAATTGCCTTCTGTTGACCGAAGCAGGGAAGAGAGGAAAGTATAGTTTCCCCTTCGTGAAGGTAGAGCTAGTTGTCATGTAAAGACTCCGTGAATGTGATTCACTTTGCTAATAGAGTTTGCTCTTGTTCATGTATAATTCACTCTTTTTCTTTGCTACTTCCTTATGTTTTGAATCAATCAAAAACAAAAACATTCTCACCATTTTTATTTGAATTCCCCTCAGTATGAGTAATTGAGTATGACCAGTTTTGCCGTTCTACCCACGCGTCTTTTCTACATTCTAATAACCCATTCAGTCCTCAGCCATATTTTCCTGTAGGGAATTTTTTAGTAAAACCTTGATTAAGAAAAAACAAAAACGTCTGTATGTGATTATGAGGGATTTTTTTCATTTTTCAATTATAATTTTTAATAATTATTATGTGATAAAATTAATTCAGTTTCACAGGTTATACATAATAGTTGCATGTCAATTACAAAACGCATGCAGACTGAAACCTTGGACTTGGGGCTTTAGACCTTATAAAACTATATTGATAATATTTGACTTCCATTTGCATAATGGATAGTTTGAGAAAGAACAACAAATTCGTGTGCTTTAATGGCAACTTCCTAAAAGAAATTCCATTTCAAAAGAAAGGTTCATAACTATATTCATCAACATGAATTTTTTCAACCTAAAGAATAACAAAAATTTTAGCTGGACACGTCTCTATTTGATTCAAATGACTTTTTTTCTGTTGTACAATTGTTTTCAACATGATGTATCTGATACCTCCACAAGCAGAAAAGCTCTTTGTAGAAAAGAAAAAAAATAGTATCCAGAGCGACTCACCCAAAATATATGACTGAAACTTTGTAAGAAATTAAAAAACCCAATCCTTACATATATTAAAGTTCTTAAAACAATGCTATCCGTCTGATTCAGCATGTATCTGGCCCAAAATTGCAAGTCAGAATTAGAAATAAATGAGCCCATTGACCAGAAATAGCATTTTTTTTGGCACATAAAAAACAAAAGAAATAAAATTTTGGTTAAAAAGCCTACTCCTGGGCTATGGAGGAACCGTTAGCATTTGATGATTATTTTAAAAAAAATGTTAGGAACATGTTTTTTATTATATTTTTTAATATATTTTTTATTGAATTATATTATATATTAAAATAAATATTTAAATTTAATTACATGTTAATCTAATTGATTATACGTTAATTGAAATTAAGTGTATACTTTAGTATGTGACGTAACCAAAAAAAAAAAAATATTAAAAAGAATGTGATAAAGAGTGTATATTCTTAACATTTCTCTTCATTAGATTAATGCAATTCTTAGTTTACACCGGCCTATATCCAATTGCTAATAAAATAAGAGAAATGTTATAAACACATTTTTTATCACACTTCTTTCAACATGATTTTTTTTATTGGATCACATCACACACTAAAATACACACTCAATCTCAATTAACGTGTAATCAAGTTTGAATATGTGCTTTAATATGTGACATGACTCAAAAAAGTATATTAAAAAAAGTGTAATAAAAAATGTGTTTCTAATACTCATCTTCTAATGAATGTGCTCAAAGAAGAAAATTACACCTATTTCTGTAGCTATATCAATTTAAACGCATTTTTTCTCATCTATACTCACATTAAAAAAACTTTAACATATTCGTATTTAAATCAAATAAATATATAAAAATACTTTAATTATAGAAATTTATTTCATTTTTTATATTTATATAAACATTTGAATAAATTGGAAACTATCTGACCAAAAATTGCAAGTCAGAATCTGAAGTAAATGACTCCATTGAGAAGAAATACATCTTATTTGGCTAGAAATAATAAAAAGGAAGACGAAAAGCCACACAGATTTTTTTGTTAACCACTCCTGTGATATGGAGGGACTACTAATTACATCACTTTGCATTGGTGGTTGTTTTATCAAAAACTAGTTATGGTACCCGTAGAATGCATGCGTTGTTTAAATGAAAATAAACACAACTAAGCTTTTTTTATTTAATAGATAAATATTTAATGTATGTTTGAAACTTTGAATTAGCTTATTTTATTTTAAGAAAAGTTTACAATCAAAGTGTTTCAAATAAAACGTTTGGTTAAAAAGGTTATTTTATTATAAAATAAATTAATTTAAATATACTTAGAATCTTATAAAATATAATAGAGAGATTCACATTTAAAATTTGATAATTATATGACTCAGTTTTATTTTGTTTGTTTGTAATAATATTTAGATTATTTTTATTTTTAAAAAAATAAAAATATGAAAAATATAAAAGATTGAAAAAGATGAAATATCAAGAAAGATATAAATGGGAAAAATGAAAAGTAAAACAAAAGACATAATTAAAAAGAATTTAAAAAATTAAAATTTAAAAAAAAATGTCACATAACAACTGTAGTGGAAGAATTTTTATATTATTATTATAAATAAAATAAGAATATATTATTAATAAAATATATAGAAATTAAATAAAATTATAAATATTTTCATATTTTTTTTTATTAGAACATGCAAGATTAGAATTAAAAGACAGAATTTATAAATAAGTAAATGAATAGTGCTTAGAGGGTATTTTAGTAATGTGTATTTTTATTTTCATCTATTTAAGATTAATTTATGTAATAAAGTATATATTTATTTAATTTATTAATAATTAATACACTTTCATTGCTATTTTTAAAAAATAAAAAATAAATATAAAAGTAAAAACTGAAAGATAAAAAAAATGAAAAGTCACGAAAAATATGAAAGAGAGGAATGAAAAAGTAAAAAAAAAAACTAATTGCTATTTAGAAAACTTTAAAAAAATAATAATTAAGGATATTCATTGGATCGGTTCAACCCGATAAATCTACAAATCCAAATCGAACTAATTGAATTGGTTTAGATTTGTTCAAGTAATTAGGTTATATAAGGTAAAACCCGATAAAAATCGACTTCCCTATTGATTTGTTTATCGGATTTAAAATTTTTAACCTAAGATTCGATGACCCGAACAAACTTTTTTTTTAAACAAAAGTAATATTCTAGCCTAATGCGGTGCATTTTGGCCGTAGGCCATCTTCATTACCTTTCCCGATTCTACCATCTACTTCATTTCAAAGGAAATACCTAACCCCAAGTGTCTTCCTCCCTGTGCCACTGTTGATGCTGTGCACTATCCCTAATCTGCACTACCGTGTTGACATCGTGCCCTAGCAACTAACTTGGGCCGCCATCGTACCCTGTTGGGTGACACCATGATATTGCGACGAGACAACATGAGCCTAGTTGTGCGACACCAAGGTTGCAATGCTGTTAGGTTGTGCGACAACCGACACCATAAGGTTGCAACGAGATGACATGAGCCCAATTATGCAACACTTCCTTTTTGGGTTTGATCATTTGCCTCTGTAATTTTGGTTGTAGTTGCATTTCAATTATTTTATAGCTTCTATAATTTCGGTTGTATTTGTATTTCAAATGCTTATACTTGTGTTTTAATGATTTTGTTGCTAGCTAAGGGAGTTGATTGGATTGTTTAATTTTTCCTCTGAGTATCAATTCTATTAAGCATTTTAAAAAAATAATAATAATGAATGACCCTATGAGCCGAACCGAATCAACCCAATCAATGATAAGTTGATTTAGTTCAGGTTGACTAGCAAAAAATTCACAAATTCAAATCAAACCAAATTTATTAAATTTAATTAATTTAGTTTTTTTTTAAAACTCGAACTAACCCGACATGTAAATATCTCTAAAACAACCATAAAATATATATAAATGAAAGAAATAAAAAGTTAAAAAAATGAAGTTATAATTAAAAAAATAAAAAAAATATAGAAAAAATGTCATGTTGCGATTTAGTGGAAGAACTTTAGTATATTAAAGAAATATAGATATAATAGATAGTTTGGATATGGGTGTAAACTAAGAATTGCATTAATATAATCATGCATGTACAAATAAGAAAATTACACCTATGCTTGTGGCCATATCCATTTAACTGTCCCCCTCCCCCTTTTATACTTACATTCAAATAACTCTAACATATTATAACAATATGGTTGGATACAGTAGTAATTAAGCCATATTTTTATGGAGATGACCAAAGTTTTCAATTGTTGAGAGATTTTCTATGACACAATGCATAGAAAATTAGTCTCATAATAATATCTATAAATATTATGTAGTTGAAGAAAAAAAATGTAACATATTAGTATTCATTTTTTTTTGGGTACAAATTCGTATTAATATCTAATATCTAATATTCATATAAAATTTATTACACTAGATACAACAAATTTATTTATTTAACGTAGATAGTTGTTAGTCGTTTTCGTTTGAGGCACTTATTTCAGCGTATAATGAATGTTTTGCAGTCCAAGTTATTACATTTGATTCGTTCAATTAAACTCGGATCCAAATTTTCAACCTTATCAATGCCAATGCTATGGTACACCCTATTGAGTTTGGGTGTACCATATATTCTTGATCTTTACCTGTAAAAGTAATTTTTTTTTTGGCAGGTTGCCCCCTATTTTTTTTTAAACCATACTTTTCACACTAGAGATGGCTTTACTGTTTATGCCAAAAAATATACTGTTTATGTCAGAAAATTTACTGTTCATACTAGAAATATATTGTTTATGCTGAAAAATATACTGTTTATGCAGGAAATTTTACTGTTCACCAAGCTAGAAAAAGACTGATACTATTTATTTTTTTAAGTTACACAACTGTATAAATAATACTATTAAAAATAATAATAGTTAAAACTGTATCAGTCTTTTATTTTTTTTATCAATAACTGTACATACTAAAAATCTTACAGTATGTGTAAAATATTATTAGTTAAAATTTATAAAATTTTTAGTATGCAAAGTTGTTTATTAAAACAATAAAAGATTGATACGATTTTAATTAATATTATTTTAAATGATATTATTTATACTGGTTGTGTAACTTAAAAAAAAATAAATAGTATAACATTAAAAAAAGTGGTGGCAATTTCTTGGTGGTCAACTACGGTGGACAAATGGACCGCCGATGACAGACGGTTATGAGTGAAATCATAAAACTAAAAAAATGTAAAATATAAAATATAAAACAAAAAAAAACCTGCTAAGCAGGTTTTTTGTAATTGATCCAAGCAATTGCTTATTTTTATAATTAAATTAATGACTTAGATCACATGGTGTATCATACACCCTCCAAAGGAGGGTGTATATTAGAAATGCCCCCTTATCAAACCATTCTCAGTCAAGCAAAACTATCGTAGAAATCAGGATTTGAGGGACGGGTCAATTCATAGCTCAATCTGCGAACACCGAGACCTCGTGCATTGCGCTCTCTCTCTCTCTTGATTCCTCTTGCTATCTAACCATGCAATTGGAGATGGCAAACTTAATTAGTTAATTACGGGTTATTTCTAATATACACCCTGTTATGCAGGTGTATAAAGTGTATGGTGCATTTGGTGCATCTCAATCATTAATTGTGTTAAAAAAAATTAATGACTATAATCAACGACCTGTAACCTGTTACACTGTTCACTGTCCCTGTCAAAAATATTGTTTACACAAAAAAAAACTATTCACACCAAAAAATATTGTTCATGTCTGAAAAATTACTATTCATTTAGAAAAAAATACTGTTCATTACGGGAATCTATACTGATCTGCTGGAAAAATACTATTTATCACTGAAAAATTGTACTGTTCATAGTTGACATTACTGTTCACGCAGTTACTATTTTATTTTTAAGTTGCATAACTGTATAAAATTATATCAGTTACTATACTAGTCTTTATATTTTTTCGTAAATAATTATGCATATTAAAAACTCGACAGATTTTATTGTGTGTAAATATTACCAGTTAAAATCTGTAGAGTTTTCAGTATACACAATTATTTATGAAAAAATATAAGGACTAATATAATTTTAACTGGTATTATTTTTACTTGTGTTATTTACACAGTTATACAACTTAAAAAAATAGTATAACCTGAAAAAAGGTGGTGGCCGACAAGCGGTGGCGATCGACGATGAAACGAGCATCGATCGAAACAATAGATGCGTGATGGTAATGATGTGTAAAAAAAATTAAAAAATTAACCTGAAAAAAAAAACCTAAAGAAAAACTGAAAAAAAAAACTAACTTAAAAAAATGTTAACTTGAAAAAAAATGTTAACTTGCAAAGTAGGGTGTATTATACACCCAAACCTAACAAGGTGTATAATAGCACCTGCCGTTAATTACATTCTCGTTGTAAAAGTTTCATGTGTGTGTAGATTATTTCATTTCTTGATTTTTCTGTAAAATTCTCAATTACGAGAATAACCATAGGAACTGTGGTTGGGGTTCACATGCTATTGTTTTTCAAACATTAATTTCATAAATTCTTGTATATATTCACAACATTCCATTGCAAAAATCTAACAGAACTGTAATTCTTTGAAACAAAAATTAGATGTAGTATAATTTTTTATATCAATTTATTGCATGTTAATCTTTGGTGAAAATTTAAATATCTTATTATGTATAAAATTAAGCTCTTTAATTTATTTTTTTTTTAATTTTTATGCATGATCTTTTTCCATCTGACACGTTAATATATATATATATAGCTATCTCCCATTTATATATTTTAATTTTGACCCCAGTTGATGTATGATCTCATCACGATCCTTCAATCCTACTTGTAGGTAATTTTTTTTTTCTTTTCTTCCTTAATTCAATATAGAAGAGTTAATAGATTAGCTTATTGCCTTCTAAACATGACTTCGATCAAAGAAAAGAAAAGACTACCAAATTTATTACTTCAGCCTGCAGGCAAAATGAGGAGTCTTACTAAAATAGATGCACTGATGTACATAAGTAACATAACTAACATATAAAGGTATACAAGTCAAAGGAAAATGCTATGGAGCCTTTTAGATGCACTAGGGTCATGGCCTACCTAATTCACTTTATTCACAAATATTAAATTCAATAACTCAGATAGTTGCTAATTGGGCATGGCACCGGGTACCCTAGCAGCATATATTGGCTTTGTTGTTGAGCGGTGGCACGGGTTCCTGTATTCACTTTCCCATGTTTTGAATCAAAAGATTTTGGTCTATTTGAATTCCCCAGTTTGTGTGACCAGTTCTGCCGGCCGTTCGAACTACGTGTCTTAATTTGCACCGTTCTAGCTAACCCCATTCAATCTCCAAACAATGAATGGCTCACTCATATTGTCACAAATTCTAAGTAAACCCTTAATTTAAACGCAGCAGTCAAAACAAACCCATAAAACAACATTTTCTTTTCAAAAAAATGTTTATACTATGAAAACAAATCTTCTATAAATAGATACAGGTGGCATCCATCCAAGCAAACATACCAAGTCAAAAAGCCGATTGGTCTTTTGCTTGAAAATTAAACACTTCCATCTAAATTAGGGATTCAAATATTCTTTCTTTTTCTTGTCTATTTTCATCTCCTTAATTGAATATTGACAATTTATTAGGAGAAATTAACAACTATGAGAGAAATGATTATCAATTAAGAGAGAAAAAATTTGTTTATTAAGTTATTATCACTAGTATTTTATACTTGTGCAATGCATAAAATAATTAAAAAATCAAAATAAATAATTTATTTATATAATTAAAATTAATTTTAATTTTAGATTTTATAATTTTAAATATTTTTTATATCATTTATTATATTTTTTAATTATTTAAATTTTTTTAATCATTCATTTGGACATGCTTAACAATTATTGGAAAACTATATATAATAAGAAAAAGTTAAACACCATGGGTGAAGTGAAGTCACATGAAGTTCAGACCGATGTTATCTAACTTAGTACATCACTGTCGCTGATAGTGACATACCACCGTATAAGATTGGGTGTTATGACACCACAAAATAAAACAAATTCGATATAAAGTACTTATCAACGAGTATTAAATTTGATTATTGAATACTTCTTAGACTGGGTTCAAGATCTTTGAGACAACGATCCTTGGTCAATATGACATCGTATAAAAAAGTAATTTACAGTTAAGGAAGTAATTTATAATTTTTTTGACAAAAGGAAGTAATTTATAATTAATTACTAATTTTTTTATGAATGATATATCACTCAAATTAACCCAAATTACTTATTATTATTAATTTTTTAAAATAAAACTTGATTTCGATGGAGTACTTTCTAGGCAGATGGGGGGTTTGGCGTCCAAGTTACTATATTTTGATTCGTTCAATCTCGTTTTAGCTATAGTTTTCAACCTTCAAACTGCATGCGCAGTCAAGCCAAACGTTTTCTTTGAAACCACAATAGAGGCACCAAACAACTGGTCAATGCATAGCTCGCGCCACCCTCTATATATATGTAATGTATATGTAGCTACTTCCTTCACCATATCCATATCACAAACTCTCATTTTCTGCCAATCTGTTTTCCAAATTCAAGACAGCAAAATCATAAAAGAAGACTTGAAAGTACCTATACTATATATAGAGCATTTTGTTCCACAGTTGATCAGTTACTGTTATCACAGACATGTCTTTCTCTTACAGTTACAGGAGGATCCTCTTCATAGTTCTACTGATCATCTTCGCCATTTTGGTTGCTTCACCACAATTTGGAGCAGCCTGCAGGCCATTACAGGATGGGCTTCTGTTGCAGTCCCTTCCACGAGGCCCTTCGAAGCCATCAAGTCCTGATCCAATTCATACCTAAATAAATAACACTGAAATGGACAAGCGTACGTTACATGCATGCACAGCTTATTTAACTTGGGGTGCCTTCAGCTCCACTTTTTAATTGATGTCTCTGCCGTCACAGAAATTCTTCTATAGGATAGTTCCTTAAACAGTTAAAGTTGACAAACATATATGTTCTTGTTGTAAAATGCTTCATATATAACCATTTTTTCTTTTTGAGTTTACTTATTGCTGGGAACAGCCATAGCAAAAATGCTTGAGTTCCCATTCAAATAGTCAGTTTGTATATTGTAATAACGATTATTCTTTTATACATTTTCAATTGTAATAATCCTACAGAAGTTGTAACGTTCTTTTATTATTGAAATAAGACTTGGTGAGTACTTCTATGAATAATAGGCAAAACGGAAACATGTCAAGGCATGCATACCCTGGTGAGTACTTCTATGAATAATAGGCGAAACGGATACATGTCAAGGCATGCATACCCTCGCCCCACCTTACTGTTTACATATTATGCTTGTTGGTTCGCCAGCATCCTATGCTTATATGAATTATGAAGTCGTCAAGTCGGATATCAAACTGTGAGATTTGCTAATTCATTTAAGTAGAAGATATTGTATTCCTAAGTAACATTTATAACTTTTAATTTAGTGATAATTACTCGAATCAAAAAGTGTTACAAAGCCGTTCGAACTATCAATAAATATTATAGAGTAGTTTGAAATCTTAAAAAGATAGAGATTGAAAGAGGCGTGGCCTAAATAATCAATATAAATTTTGGCCTTGATCTAATAATAATAATAATAATAATAATAATAATAACAACAATAACAATAACAATTATGATTTTCTTACACATTTTTCTCTCACCTCATTTTTTACATTACTCTTTATATTATTAATTATATCCTTTTTTCTTATCACTTTCTTTCACTTAATCATAATCCTAAAAAAAGTATAAAAAGTAGTGTTAAATAAAAACTGATGTAAGACTATCATTTTTGTAATAATAATAATAATAATAATAATAATAATAATAATAATAATAATAATAATAATATTATTATTATTATTATTATTATTATTATTATTATTATTATGTGTGGGCGCATTTGCAGATTAAATAGTAATACATAATACACCTGACTCCTCCTTAATATTGTGCTTATAGTTTTTGAATCTTACATGAATAATTAAAATTAAAATATAAATACGTATGATTTTTTCTCATCTATACTCACATTAAAAAAACTTTAACATATTCGTATTTAAATCAAATAAATATATAAAAATACTTTAATAATAAAAAATATTTAATTTTTTATATTTATATAAACATTTGAATAAATTGGAAACTATCTGACCAAAAATTGCAAGTCAGAATCTGAAGTAAATGACTCCATTGAGAAGAAATAGATCTTATTTGGCTAGAAAAAATAAAAAGGACGAAGAAAAGCCACACAGATTTTTTTTTTTGTTAAAAGAAAAAAACCACTCCTGTGATATGGAGGGACTACTAATTACATCACTTTGCATTGGTGGTTGTTTTATCAAAAACTAGTTATGGTACCCGTAGAACGCATGCGTTGTTTAAATGAAAATAAACACAACTAAGCGTTTTTTTTTAATAGATAAATATTTAATGCATGTTTGAAACTTTGAATTAGCTTATTTTATTTTAAGAAAAGTTTATAATCAAAGTGTTTCAAAAAAACGTTTGGTTAAAAAGGTTATTTTATTATAAAATAAATCAATTTAAATATACTTAGAATCTTATTAAATATAATAGAGAGATTCACATTTAAAATTTAATTATTATATAACTCTGTTTTATTTTGTTTGTTTGTGATAATATTTAGATTATTTTTATTTTTTAAAAAATAAAAATATGAAAAATATGAAAGATTGAAAAAGATGAAATATCAAGAAAGATACAAATGGGAAAAATGAAAAGTAAAACAAAAGACATAATTAAAAAGAATTTAAAAAATTAAAATTTAGAAAAAATGTCACATAGCAACTGTAGTGGAAGAATTTTTATATTATTGTTATAAATAAAATAAGAATATATTATTAATAAAATATATAGAAATTAAATAAAATTATAAATATTATTCATATATTCTTTTTATTTGAACATGCAAGATTAGATTAAAAGACAATAGAATTTATAAATAAGTAAATGAATAGTACTTAGAGAGTATTTTAGTAAGGTGCATTTTTATTTTCATATATTTAAGATTAATTTATGTAATAAATAAAATATTTATTTAATTTATTAATAATTAATACACTTTCATTGCTATTTTTTAAAAAATAAAAAATAAATATAAAAGTAAAAATTGAAATATAAAAAAATGAAAAATCACAAAAAATATAAAAGAGAGAAATGAAAAAGTCAATAAACTAATTGCTATTTAAAAAACTTAAAAAAACAACTAAGGGTATTCGTTAGATCGGTTCGACCTGATAAATCTACAAATTGAAATTGAACTAATTGAATTGGTTTGAGTTCGTTCAAGTAATTAGGTTATACCAAGTGAAACCCGATAGAAACCGACATGTATTGATTTGTTTATCAAATTTGGAATTTTTAACTCAAGACTTGATGACTCGAACAAACTTTTTTTTTTATAAAAAAAGTAATATTCTAGCCTAATGCAGTGCGTTTTGGCCTTAGGCCTTCTTCATTACCTTCCTCGATTCTACCATCTACTTCATTTCAAAGGAAATACCTAATCCCAAGTGTCGTCCTCCATGTGCCACTGTTGACGTCGTGCACTATCCCTGATTTGCACTACTGTGTTGACATCGTGCCCTAGCAACTAACTTGCGCTGCCATTGTGCCTTGTTGGGTGACACCATGATATTGCGACAAGACAATATGAGCCTAGTTGTGCGACACCAAGGTTGCGATGTTGTGAGGTGTGCGACGTTGTGAGACTGTGCGACAACCGACACCATAAGGTTGCAACGAGATGACATAAGCCCAGTTGTGCAACACTTCCTTTTTGGCTTTGATCATTTGCCTCTGTAATTTTGGTTGTAGTTGCATTTCAATTATTTCATAGCTTCTATAATTTTGGTTGTATTTGTATTTCAAATGCTTATACTTGTGTTTTAATGATTTTGTTGCTAATTGATGGAGTTGTTTGGATTGTTTAATTTTTCCTCTGAGTATCAATTCTATTAAGCGTTTTATTTTTTTTTTAAAAAGATGAATGACCCTATGAATGGAACAGAACTAACCCAATCAATGATAGGTTGGTTTGGTTTAGGTTGGCTAGCAAAAAAATTTACAAATTCAAATCAAACTAAATCGAATAAATTTAATAAATTTAGTTTTTTTTTAAACTCAAACTAACCCGACATGTAAATATCTCTAAAAACAACCATAAAAATATATAAATAAAAGAAATAAAAAGTTTATAAAAGAAAACAAAATGAAGTTATAATTAAAAAATAATAAAAATTAAAATTTAGAAAAAAACGTCATGTGCGATTTAGTGAAAGAACTTTAGTATATATATAAATATATATATGATAGATAGTTTGGATACGGGTGTAAACTAAGAATTGCGTTAATATAATCAGGCATGTACAAATACGAAAATTACACCTATGCTTGTGGCCATATTCATTTAAATGCCCCCCCTCCCCCTTTTATACTTAAGCTCAAATAACTCTTTACTTATTATAACAATATGGTTGGATACAGTGGTAATTAAGCCATATGTTTATGGAGATGACCAAAGTTTTCAATTGTTGAGAGGATTTTTATGACAAGGTGCACAGAGAGTTAGTCTCATAACAATACCTATAAATATTATGTAGTTGAAGAAAAAAAACTGTTACATATTAGTATTCATTTTTTTTTGGGTACAAATTTGTATTCATATCTAATATCTAATATTCATATAAAATTTATTTATTTAACGTAGATAGTTGTTAGTCGTTTTCGTTTCAGGCACTTATTTCCGCGTATAATGAATGTTTTGCAGTCCAAGTTATAACATTTGATTCGTTCAATTAAACTCGGATCCAAATTTTCAACCTTATCAAACCATTCTCAGTCAAGCAAAACTATCGTAGAATTCAGCATTTGAGGGACGGGTCAATTCATAGCTCAATCTGCCGAACACAGAGAACTCGTGCATTGCGCGCGCGCGCTCTCTCTCTCTTTATTCCTCTTGCTATCTAACTACGCAATTGGAGACGGCAAACTTAATTAGTTAATTACATTCTCGTTGTAAAAGTTTCATGTGTGTGTAGATTATTTCATTTCTTGATTTTTCTGTAAAATTCACAATTATGAGAACAATCATAGCAACTGTGGTTGGGGTTCACATGCTATCGTTTTTCAAACATTAATTTCATAAATTCTTGTATATATTCACAACATTCCATTGCAATAATCTAACAGAACTGTAATTCTTTGAAACAAAAATTACATGTAGTATAATTTTTTATATCAATTTATTGCATGTTAATCTTTGGTGAAAATTTAAATATCTTATTATGTATAAAATTAAGCTCTTTAATTTTTTTAAAAATTTTTGATGCATGATCTTTTTCCATCTGACACGTTAATATATATATATATAGCTATCTCCCATTTATATATTTTAGTTTTGACCCCAGTTGACGTATGATCTCATCTCGAACCTTCAATCCTGCTTGTAGGTAATTTTTCTTTTCTTTTCTTCCTTAATTCAATATAGAAGAGTTAATAGCTTAGCTTATTGCCTTCTAAACATGACTTCGATCAAAGAAAAGAAAGACTACCAAATTTATTACCTCAGCCTGCAGGCAAAATGAGGAGTCTTACTAAAATAGATGTACTGACATACATAAGTAACATAACATATAAAGGTATGCAAATCAAAGGAGAATGCTATGGAGCCTTTTAGATGCACTAGTGTCATGGCCTACCTAATTCACTTTATTCACAAATATTAAATCCAATAACTTAGATAGTTGCTAATTGGGCATGGCACCGGGTACTCTAGCATATTTTGGCTTTGTTGTTAAGCGGTGGCACGGGGTCCTGTATTCACTTTCCCATGCTACTTCCTAATGTTTTGAATCAAAAGATTTTAGCCTATTTGAATTCCCCAGTTTGTGTGACCAGTTCTGCCGGCCGTTCGAACTACGTGTCTTAATTTGCACCGTTCTAGCTAACCCCATTCAATCTCCAAACAATGAATGGCTCACTCATATTGTCACAAATTCTAAGTAAACCCTTAATTTAAACGCAGCAGTCGAAACAAACCCATAAAACAAGCATTTTCTTTTCCAAAAAAAATGTTTATACTATGAAAACAAATCTTCTATAAATAGATTCAGGAGGCATGCATCCATCCAAGCAAACAATCCAAACATACCAAGTCAAAAAGCCGATTGGTCTTTTGCTTGAAAATTAAACACTTTCATCTAAATCTAGGGATTCAAATCTTCTGTTCCTTTTTCTTGTCTATTTTCGTTTTCTTAATTAAATATTGACAATTTATTAGGAGAAATTACTATCAATTACGAGAGAGAAAATTTGTTTATTAAGTTATTATCACTAATATTTTATACCCACACAAGATAATTAAAAAAAATTTAAAAATAATTTTTTTATATAATTTTAATTAATTTTAATTTTAATTATTTTAATTTTTTATATCATTTATTATATTTTTACTCATTTAATTTTTTTTAGATCATTCATTTGGACATGCTTAGCCATTGTTGGAAAACTATATATAACAAGAAAAAGTTAAACACCACCAAATCATGGGTGAAGTGAAGTCACATGAAGTTCAAACCGATGTTATTAAACTTCGTACATCACTGTCGCTGATAGTGATCAACCACCGTATAAGATTGGGTGTTATGACACCATAAAATAAAACAAATTCGATATAAAGTACTTATCAAGTATTAAATTTTTATTATTGTATACTTCTTAGTCTGGGTTCAAGATCTTTGAGACCACGATCCTTGGTCAATATGACATATCACTCAAATTAACCCAAATTACTTACTATTATTATTATTATTTAAAAAAAAACTTGATTTCGATGGAGCACTTTCTAGGCAGATGGGGATTTGGCGTCCATGTTACTTAATTTTGATTCGTTCAATCTTGTTTTCGCTATAGTTTTCAACCTTCAAACTGCATGCGCGCGCAGTCAAGCCAAACGTTTTCTTTGAAACCACAGTAGAGGCACCAAATTAACAGCTGTTCAATGTATAGCTCGCGCCACCCTCTATATATATGTAATGTATGTAGCTGCTTCCTTCACCATATCCACATCACAAACTCTCATTTTCTGCCAATCTGTTTTCCAAATTCAAGACAACAAAATCATAAAAGAAGACTTGAAAGTACCTATACTATATATAAGAGAATTTTGTTCCACAGTTGATCAGTTACTGTTATCACAGACATGTCTTTCTCTTACAGTTACAGTTACAGTTACAGGAGGATCCTCTTCATAGTTCTACTGATCATCTTCGCCATTTTGGTTGCTTCACCACAATTTGGAGCAGCCTGCAGGCCATTACAGGATGGGCTTCTGTTGCAGTCCCTTCCACGAGGCCCTTCGAAGCCATCAAGTCCTGATCCAATTCATACCTAAATAAATAACACTGAAATGGACAAGCGTACGTTACATGCATGCACAGCTTATTTAACTTGGGGTGCCTTCAGCTCCACTTTTTTATTGATGTCTCTGCCGTCACAGAAATTCTTCAATAGGATAGTTCCTTAAACAGTTAAAGTTGACAAACATATATGTTCTTCTTGTAAAATGCTTCATATATAACCATTTTTTTCTTTTTGGGTTTACTTATTGCTGGGAAGCCATAGCAAAAATGCTTGAGTTCCCATTCAAATAGTCAGTTTCTATATTGTAATGAAGATTATTGTTTTATCCATATTCAATTGTAATAATCCAACAGAAATTGTAACATTCTTTTATTATTGAAATAAGACTTGGTGAGTACTTCTATGAATAATAGGCAAAACGGAAACATGTACCCTCGCCTCACCTTACTGTTTACATATTGTGAACACCCATGTCCGGCCATTTTGTTAAAAAAAAAGAGAAAAAAGAAAAAAAAAAGGAAAAGGAAAAATAAAGAAAGACCTAATTTTCAACTCATAACCTAATTTTTAACCCATGACCCAATTTTCATCCTACTTATGACTCATTAACTCATAACTTGAACCTTTGACTTATTATCTATTTCATAACTCATATGTCATTAAATTTATCTTGAACAAATTCACTCTAAAATAAATTCATCTTAAAATAAACTCATCCATAAACTATAACTTATCATTAACTTCATCCTAAATTAACCATAACTCCTTTTAAATTAATCATAACTCATCTTAAATAGACTACAACTTATCATCTTGAATAAATCCTAATCATACTTCAACTTAAACACTTCATCCTAATCATTCTTATAAAAACACATAACTCACTTCAACTTAAAATCACTTTTGAGCCATGAGACTTTTCAGCCTTAACACACATACACAAACGACAACAAAAAAAGAAAATCTCAGTCACATTATTCTCTTCATCACGTAGTCTCCTACCAACAGCAAATCTTTGCAGCACACCACTGCCAAATACCATCTGCCACACACAGACTACCAACAACATCCAAACAGAACCGTGACCCTCTCACCACCGTCCTAGCATCATTTATCCCCACCGTGAAAATACCCTCTTTATTTTAACCATTCCATTATTCATCAACCAGACCATCACGACACCACCATCTTCACGACGCCACTATCTTCACGACCACCACCCAACCAAAATCTACCATCATTCACCTTCATCACCTCACCTCCATAACCACCACGTCTTCATCACCATTACAACCAATCATCAACACCCAAACAACCCAAAAACCATAGCCAGACCGTAACCCATATTAGCACACAATACCGTGAACCAGCCGCACCATCGTTCCAAGTCAGATCTGCCACTTCCCGTCGCATCCAACCCTCGAGTCGCCGCTCGACCACTCCAGCTAACCGTGACGCAGCCTGTGCAATACCACCAGAACTCGCAGCAGCTCCGCCCAACACCCATTCACCTAGTCGCGCTAGTGTAACCTCGAATCGGAGCCACCGCGCCTCACAACCGTTCCGATCTGTGCGACCCATGACTCGAACACGAACCCAGTCGTTCATTCGAAATAGATCGAAGCTGGCCCGGAACTCCACACCGCGTTGCCAGCGCCAACCGAACGTGACTAGTCTGCGCTCCTTCATGTCGCCGGCGCACCACCGGTTGCTTCCCTCTGCAACTATACCAAATAAAAAAGAGAAACCCCCCTTTTGGTTCTATTTTTACCGTAAGTTTTTTTAGTTCTGTTGTTTCTTTTTTTATTTTTTATTTTGGGTAAAAAAACAAATGAAAAAAATAATAAAATAATAAAATAAAAATATAAAATGATTCAACTTTCTTTAAAAAAAATAAAATAGAATTATCTGAGTCGTGAAGCTTATTAATTTTGTAACTTTTATAATCATTTCAGTTATGACAGCTCGATGATTTAAATTTATCATTATTATTATTGTTTAGTCTTCAAATTTTTTTATTTTGAAATAAAATAAATCACTAATCAATTAAGATTCAAACCTTTTTTTAATAAAAAAATTTGAAACAAACTTAATAATCAATGGGTGACGTCTCTAGCATGACGTCAAGTTTCACCTATTTGAATCTTAACATGATTAATTGAGTCGCGACAACTTGTTAATTCAAATTTTTAAAAGTCAAAAAATAAATTTTTTTAACTAAAATCAACCAACCCACACTTATTTTCTAAAGAATTACGTGACTTTGAGTTCCTCGTTGCACCCGAGGAAACGTAGGAGCGAGACTCTTATTCTGTCAAGCCAAAAATTAATTTTTCATAATTTATTTATCTATTTTATTTTTTTTCTTAGAAGGGTAAAACAAATATTTTTAAGAGTTATTAAAATTTTGCACAATTAACTTAAAGTACCATCTTAGGATAGGTGTGTTAGGAGTGCTGTGAGATTAAGTTTTCACCCTTCCCTACACATAATCGACTCCCGAATCTAATATGATTTCAAAGACTATTTTTCTTGGATTTTTTAATTTTTCCTAATATAAAATAAAATTAGTGATATAACTCCTAATTTTTTAATTTAAGTTGTTATTCAAATCACGATCGCGACACATATTATGATTGTTGGTTCGCCAGCATCCTACCTCTACAATGCTCATATAAAATTGGATATCAAACTATGACACTTGCTAATACATTTAAGTAGGGAAGGAGTCTATTATGGTTTGAACTACCAATAAGTGTTATAGGAAAAGTCTAACATGGACCGCCCAAAAGGTGGTACATGGATGAACCATGACTTTTTTTATTATTGGTTTATTATTAAAATAAATTAATGATTGAGATTAAAATATTAGATCTTTATGGATTTTAACTAATAATATTCAGATTCACATATAAATTTAGTTCATTTTTTTTTTTTACGAATAATCATACATACACATCGTTTATCCATGTCATAGAGATTCGATAACGTTTTACCTTCCTTTTTTATCCAGGTTTGGGACCAGCTATATATGGATTTACAAGAAGAAACTTAGATATATCAACTGATAATTTTTTATACACTCAAATCTATATATAAATACTATCATATTAAAAAAAGAGATGGTCCATCTATGTACCCAAAACTTTGGGTCCTTGATGGAAGCCTAAGTGGTTTGAATTCCTAGAAAGACATAGATTGAAAGAGGCGTAGCCTAAATAATCGATATAAATTTTGGCCTTGATCTACGATATTAATGGGGAGTCAATCAGCTATGGTGGTGTATTATGTATTACTATTTAATCTGCACACGGGTGCACACACACATATAATAATAATAATAATAATAATAATAATAATAATAATAATAATAATAATAATAATAATAATAATAATAATAATAATAATAATTAGAGATCAAAAAATTAGTCTCTAAATCAAGAAAATCGGTCTCTAAAATAATAAGAGATCGATTTAGAGACCGATTTAAATCAGTCTCTAAAAGCCTCATCGCTAAATATTAGAGACTGATTTAGAGACCAATTTTAAAGAGACTGATTATTTCAGTCTCTAAATCAGTCGCTAATTTTCAGTCAAATATTGGTCAATCATATTTTAAAAAAAGTACATTAGAGACCGATTTAGAAACTGATTTGTTAGAGACTGATTTTTTAATCTCTAAATCAGTCTCTAAATCGGTCTCTAAATCAGTCTCTAAAAGCATAAATATATTATATATTTATAAAATTGGTCGCTAAAGCAATCTCTAAACTAAAGACTGATTTATCAGTCTCTAAATCAGTCTCTAAAACTCTGAATATATTATATATTTTATAAAATCAGTCACTAAATCGGTTTCTATTTATCAATCTCTAATTCGGTCTCTAGTTTGTGATATGAATTTGTAATTATTTTTAAATTTATTAAAATCCAAATTTTTAAAACACTTAATAAACAACAATCAACAATCTCATACATAACCAAAAATATAAATAAAAGATAGCATAAACTAAACTAATTCAGTCTTTAGAATATATCATTTAAACGTCAAGACATTCTATAATAAACTAAATTAAGTATTGTCTACAATATCTCATTACTACATTTCAAATGTAAGAAAGTTGAATACAACACAAACTAAACTATAATAATAAAAACTCCTCTTCGTCCTTGTACTCGTCCTCCTCCTCTTCTGCTCCATCAGTCATGGGAAATGTTTGAGAAGGCTGAAAGTTCATCGACTGCATCAGCTCTCGTATCAGCCGATTTATCTCCTCAACCTGTCTCTTATTATCTGTCACTTGAGCCCGAAGCTCATTTCTCTCGCTTCTTAATTCTTCAAGTTTATCTCTTTGCACCCAGTCAGATAATGAAGAACTTGAGCCACGATATTGTGGTCTTCCAGTCATTATGGTTGACTCAATTCCAAGACCATATATTTTACCTTTTTTCACTCCAGCCACATTGCGCCACACATCCAACTCATCTGGGGGAGGAGTTCCCTGCTTTGATGCTCTTTAGATCATTTCTTGCATTTTGTTTGCAAATTTGGTCTATCAATACCAATATGACACTAATTAATGCAAAAAGTTAAAGTAACACATAAGTCTAACATAATATAAACCATGACATAAAATATAAGAATAAACGTGGTTTCAATCACATGTTAAAAGCTGCAAGCTTGTTTAATTTCAATTTTAGATGATAGTACAGTTAAAATATTCCTCTTTGAAAATAGAATAGGGACTTTTGACATGCAATAAACAAATAGACTATTGACTAGATGAAAAATAGGCCAACATAGGAATACTGTTTGGCAGGTGGACTACTATTTGCGAAACATTGATGCTCATGAAGAATAAGGCTATCATCCAACTTATATTGAAAGGATCCACCCAAATCCTCATTGTTAGAAGCTTTGATGGAATCTAGTTCCAAATCCCAATATAACATATTAAAATAAGATATGATATTGTCATAAAGAGTACAAGGGTCATATTCAAGCATTTCAGTTAGAGTGGATAGGCTGCAACTTAGGTTTAACAAACTACTATGGAGAAAAGATGATAGTATGTCCAACTTTGAAAGACTTGGCAAAGAGGATACCTTACGAAATGAATTAGGAGAGTCCAAACTTGGAAGGATTTCTTCTCCTATGACACCATTGCAGATGTTTGTGTTGGCAAGTGTAGCATTTGCACTTAAGGTAGCACTGGACAAGCAAGAGAAGCTGCTTGTTCTATGGACTTCAAGAAGGATCTTGTAGCTATTGGCAACTGTTGATACTCAATTTTGTCTATTTTCTTTTTATTTTTGTTTTTATTTTATTTATTTAATTTAATTTCCTTTTTTTTTAAAAAAAATACAAAAAAATAAAAAATAAAAAAGAAATAAAAAATAAAAAAAGCTTTGTACAGGTCAACCCATGACCCAATTATCTTCTCAACCCATAACCTATTTTTCATCTCAACTCATGACCCAATTTCCATCTCAACCCTTCCCAACTTCCTTCTTCCTGCTGCTGCAACCCTAACCTCCACAAACTGCATTGAATTAGATTAAAGGCTTCTGGCAGTTTTATTTTTCATTTGCCTTCCAAATGTAAAAACGTAAAAAAATGAAATGATGGCATTTGAATGATCGGGCACAATATAAGGAAAAGAAAGAATGCAGAGAGGGAGGGATTCAATCATTCAGAAAGGAAAAAATAGAGATCAATCACGGTGCTACACAGATGGATTAGGCAAAAGAAAAAATTCCCCTAGACATGGAAATTCCTTGTCACCCGAAATCACTTGCAGCAAACCTTCATCATCTTCAATCAACCACCTTCCATCACTAACCTTCATTTTCAACCAAGCAACCCACCACCATCATCTTCAACTATACACCCCAACCGAGTCAACTCACTGAACCATACCCACACACAAACCACCATCACCAAACCCATATCCCCATTTACGACCAATCTAACCTCTCGCCACCCCAAAACCATGACTACGGCCACCAAGCCACCGGACGTGAATCATCTCACCCACACCACGTGAACGCTCCGCGCCACCCACCATGCCAACCGCAACCTAGATCCCGCGCGCCACCATCCACCAGCGCCACGCGCGGCTTTACCCCAACCGCCATACATTTCTTACCGCCGCGCTAGCCTCCACGCTCGGATCTACGTCGCAACGGCAAGCGCCAACCCGCGATTCCGCCGCCGTAGCCCATTCCGCGCCGCCACTCGCCATCTCGTCAAGCTATGCGGCGCCGGTGTTGCACCTCCCACCAAGCGCTCCCGGCGCGACCACCGTGAGTTATTCTCGTCCACCGTGCCGTTAGCCCGCACCAACTCTGTGTCGTTGCCCGCACCAAATACGCTCCCTCATCGTTCGCAGCCTCCGCCCAGAATCGTTGCTGCCTCCGCCGAATCCATATTTGAAGTGAGCTTTAAATTCCCTTCTCCTGTTTCGTTTCTCTCTTACAGAGACTAAAAGTCTCTTTGCTTTAGCTTTTACAAAGACAAAGTGGAATAAAAGTCTATTTGTTTTTTTTTTTTTTTTTTTTTTTTTATTTTATTTTATTTTTACTTTTTTTTTCTCTTCTTTTTATATTGTTTATTTGTTTCTCTTGGCTTGATATGTATTTGCTAATTTTAGAGTTTATATCTCTTGTATTTTAATTTAATTTATTTATTTTTGTAATAATATATTAATCAAGCAAATTTAAAATTGTCGATGACGAAAAAAATTGGGAGAGGAAAATGACCGATCAAATACACTCTTCTCGATAATCTTGAGGCTTTATATTGGATTTTGCCAAGAACGTTGGCGAGGTCTAATCCCCTACATCAAAATTAAAATAATTATGTAAACTAAAATACAACTTTTTTTTATAAACCAAAATAAAACTTTTTTTTTGTAAAATAAAATATTCAAATAAAAGTGAACAATTTCATACAGTTTCAACATTATGATTGTGGTGAATTAAAGTTTTATTTTTTTATGAAGACTTTTTTTTAAAATTACTACAAAAATCTCATTGTGCCTAAATTTTATTATTATTATTATAAATGAGATTTTATTTGGCCATTTTATTTTGAAAATTACTTCTCTTCAAAAAATAAAATTTTGATTCACCACTTTTATACAATATGTTGTAGACTTAGAATTTGTTTCAAAATAATGGCTATTTAGCCACCCATTTTTGGTCTTAGTCATTTATCATTCTTGATATTATGCTTGACAAAATGGGACATGTTAAAGTAAAAACAAAAAAATATTTCTTTCTTTTTTTTGAAGGACCAATTTAATTAATATTGCAAATAACATTAGATTAAATAGGTAACCGTTCTTAGAACGGACGGTGTAGGATGCTAACACCTTCCCTACCCGTAATCAACCCCCGAACCTCAAACTCTGAATCGTAGACCATCTTTTAGGTGTCCAATTGCACCATTCCATTTAATGGATAAAGCGATTGGTGGCGACTCCCAACACTCCGAGGTCCTTTCCTCCTTGTTCTTTTTATTTTCGCGGCGCCCTTCGGGACAGTTGCGACAGCAACCTTGCAAGGGATACCTCTAACGCTATTGCATTGGTAGCCAAAACTTATTTTAAGATCTCCTTCAGGACTAAGCATGCTTATCTCCTAGTTTAAGCAATCCATTATCAATACTATCAATATCACTGGTATATATGTCTAAAAGAGAACTTTCATTCAATGACATATGAAACATTATCGAACTGTATCAGAATAATTTTAATCAATATAAAAAAAAATTCTACTAGAAATTAGAAAATAGCCATTTTATCATATAGAAAACTTGAATGAAAGATTTTCCAGATTGTGGTAAGGCTCAGTTTATATAGTTAATAGTGCCCCAACAATAGCGACATTCAATAAACTTCAGAGCCTACACCACATACAGAGTAGCAGCCATCATCTTAACAAATAAAAAAAATGACAAATACTAAAATGAATTAGATATGAAGCGTGATATCAGAACCAATTTTGTCAGTTAATACATGACAGTATCTAAGATGTATGCATCCAAATGTTTGCTTGTAGAGAAAGAGGAGAGGGGAGAGGGGTGGGGGGGGAAATACCTTCATTTCTTAAATGAAGTAATCCCCTTGTTTGCTCACTTTTAGAAGAAAAACAAATAGCATTCAAACAATATAAACAATTTGAAGTGAAATCTTCAAGCATTGGAATAGATGGCTCAAATCAAACATGATAGACCCAAAAATTATAAACATTTAGCTTAAAGCTTTACAGTATTAGTGTTGGCTTCCATGTATGGCCAGATAAAATATTTGAAGATTTGGATCGATCTCATAGGGTTGTAGGGAAATTATGAATTTGTACAAATGAGTGTGTCGCATTGTAATAAGAGATCCTAAGATATTTATATTTTTGTTCGTTAAACTGTATCAAGGGTATTAGATCTTATGTTGTGATGCCCACCTAAGAGAATGTCTTGTGTTAGAATATGAGGAAGGTTGGTAACACTAAGACAAGGAAAACAATGACATAATCTAAATCATGATGAGTGCACAAATTATTTATAACAATTGGAAAAGGAAAAGAAACCCATTAAAATAAAATTAAAGTTTCACAATAACATTAGCTTCAATGCCAACATTGTAGGCTATATATATGTGCAGGGAATACATATTCAACCTCATAGAATATCTCTGTCAATATTTGCATATAATGGCACACAATTCTCTTGTTTGAAAATCTAGACTAGTTCAATCAAGCTACACAGTTTAAGAATAGGCTTTCTATCAAAATTCCTTCTTTCTTATTTTTGTGGGGAGGGGAGGGGAGGGTTATAAAGAATGCAACAAAAGCATAGACAATAATATATCCTCCTAAACCAACATAACAGGAACTCTAGAAGAAAAGAAGATACATGGCATTAACCACAGTCTTTACAATGCTTCATGTCATGGGTTTGATCATTTCCCACCCTTATGTAAAAAATAAATTAAAAAAAAGGAAGAAGAAAAAGAGAAAGAGAGAGAGAGAGAGAGAGAGAGAGAGAGATTAACTCAATAAGGCTCTCCAGTACTCTAAGAAATCAATAGAAGACACTCAAAATATCATAATGAGGCCAAGCAGATAATCCAATTACACAGCAGCTAAATGCCAAACATCTCTAGTTAAAAATTCTGGCATTTCTCTCCAACAAAAAAGACCAAATTCTTTTCAGGTTATAGACTACATACTAAAACAAAAGAAAAGAGGTAGAAAGGACATATATTAATTATTATGAATCAACCAAAAAGTTCACTCTGTGCATAGTTAAAGAAAAAAAAAGGAGAGGCAAGATTCTAGAAACATGAGGCTATTATGCATTAAAACTCAATATGCTTGCTTGCTTGCTTATACAGCTATTGACCACACCAAACTCTGCCATGATATACAGCTTACTCACTCATGTTTAGTTTATCAAAGAATTTGAAATGCCATACAAATTTCAACAAAATAAATTGAGTTGTACATGGACTACATATCAAAATGCATACACTGACCAGTACTAAGGAAGAAACGATCCATAACCACATTGAACCACCATTGGATTTGCTACAACACACACACGGGTAACATGACAGGAGCTTGATGCCAGGTTCTGGATGCACGTGTCGCAATTCCACTTGCCTTTATTCAAGGATGAACAGTAGGAAGCCATCCCCATGGACCTATTGGCCTTCATATTATTCACAAAAATTGATCCCCGAGTCCTCATGTACTATAGAAACGAATCACAATTCACAACAAACAACCGAACTCAATAATTTTAAACATTAAACACCTGTCTCAGTTGCATAAACATTGCCACAATGCCATCTACGATGGTAATTAGTAGGAAAAAAATACATAGTAGCACATTAATTGAAAAAAATAATAAAAAAGATCAAGCAAAATAGAAAATCATCAAAAGATCACTCCATTTATGAACCGAATCTAATTTGTTTATTTAAAGACAATGCTTATTCATTACCATATCCACAAATAATTGAAACAACAATCCAATTCCAACACATAACAAAAACAAAATTAGAAACAAGTCAAAAGAGAGAGAGAGAGAGCGAGGAGCACCTTCTGGTGAAAAAATCTTGAACCATATCCACCTTTGACCCCATTTTTAGTCACCAATTCCGAGCCACTAGCCAAAAATTTCCCCGCAAACACACACCTCCTCTACCTTCACCCACCATCAACCTTCACCAAACAACAATAAACCACCAACAGCCGTCGCCTAGTTACCATCACCTTACCCCTACAAACAACTTGCATCATCACTCAGTGTCACTAAGCCACCACGATGCTTCGACCGTGAGCTCCAGTTGTCGGCAACCTCCAATACTGTGACCATCAAGCCCAGCTCGTTGCCACCACACAAGCCGCTGGTTTGTAGTGTCTTGTCACCTTGCCAGCGCCGCCCACCAACTTGCCGACGAGGAACCTTGAAGCCAAACCAAACCATCACCTTGACGATGCACCGCCGAGCCGCGATCCGCCCAAGCAGTCGGTTAAACCGGATCTGACCCGCAAAGCCACAACCTCCTCGAATCGCCCCATCACCGTGCGATGTCGCTTCACGAACCGACTAGCTCCTCCGCTCCAGCCGTCGAATCGTGCGTCGCCGCACAACCCAGCAGATCCGGTTGGAGCATATCCGGTTTCTGGTGCGTTTTATAGCACCAAAAAATGGGGGGATGGGGGGCGCGAATGGGAATGGGAGGATTGAGTAAGAGGGAGAATAAGAGAATGTGCATATTTGGGAAATGTCATGTTCGCTGATGAGGTCAAAAATTGGGGGAGAAGTATTAGTATTATGTAGCGACCGAATTTTCGGTCTCTAATTATTTATTATTTATTAGAAATTTTTTTATATAATGATTGAAATATTGGTCTCTAACCTTTTTTATTTTTTTTAATTTTTGTAGTGATTGAATTTGCGATCTCTATCAATTTATTTATTTTTTTGTAAATTTTTTATTTAGAGACCGAAATATCGGTCTCTAACAATAAGACATTTTTTATTTTTTTAATTTCTTTTATAATATAATTTTGGTCTCAAAAAAATTTAGAGATCGATTTTATTTCGGTAGTAAATTAATTTTTTTAAAAAAAATTGGTCTCTATTTTGGTCTTTATAGAGACCGAAATAAATCGGTCTCTAAAAATCAAATTTCTAGTAGTGATCCTACCTCTACAATCCTTATATAAAGTTGGATATCAAACTATGACACTTGCTAATACATTTAAGTAGGGAAGGAGTCTATTATGGTTTGAACTACCAATAAGTGTTATAGGAAAAGTCTAACATGGACCGCCCAAAAGGTGGTATATGGATGATGTCTCAAGTAATATATTTCTCGGGAGTCCGAGATCGATCCACAGGGAATTATTGAAGATTAATTAAAGTGAAGTGAATATTTTGTTACTACGATTAAAATTATTTACTTGGATAAAAAGATTCACTCTTGGTAAATAAAATAAAGGTAAGATCAATTCCTTTTATAACTCAATTAGAATCCTCGCAACATGGAGGTTCCAATCGAAAAATACAACATTAAAAGTCCAATTAAAATAATATACGTAATTATATTATGTTTCCTAAAAATATTACCACCCCTTATAAATGGGTTAAAGCATTCATTGTGCCAATATTTTATCTACAACAAATCAAGAACTCCTCTTTACAAAGATGGTTTCTAAATTATAAGAAAAAAATTATAATACGTATAATAGTTACTAGAAAAATATAAATCATTTAAGCACAAGAAAAGAATAAATCTAACCTTACTTTATTACCAAGAGCTTCACCCTTTCACCCAAGTAAAATGAAACTTAGTTACTCATAGATAAGAATAAAGAAAGAGAGAAGAAGAAGAAGAAGAAGAACATGACTTTAATTTAGAACAAAGGAAAATTACTACAAGAAAACCTAGTAATAAAATGGCATCATTTTGGTAACTAACACCTAACACCCTTAATGATCTGCCAAGACCCCCTTTTATAGAGGATTAGAGATACAAAATGACAAGGGGGCTGAGTCATTAGTGGTTGGATGAGTGGAAAATGAGTGGAAAATGCCAAATGACTTTAGGTGAGTGGGAAATTATGGAGATTCCTTGTCTCCGAAATCATGCAGCTCTGAAGTCATTGCATTCGTCATTTTTGAACCAAGTGGTCTTCATGAAAGTTGTAGGCCTAGATCGTAGCTTTCAAATGGCTTTAGTTTGAGTCCAATATCATTTCTCTAACTCCAGATACGTTCAAATTACTGAACACTGTCCAGGCCCAATCACAACTCCTCTGTTCTGACTTCCAAGCCCAATATCACCTTCAAGGAGTCCGATTCTGGAAACTTGTTTAACATGAAAGTTGTAGATATTGGTCTTAACTATTCAGCATCCAAATTTCAGACCATTTTACAACTTCTATCCCGAAATATGTGATGAACAGTACCCATAGGTTAAGCTGTTAGGAAAAACACTCTGGTTCTTACTTCAATCCCAATTTGAGTTATCTACTCGTGTGATTAGGCCTTTGAGGTCTTCATGAAAGTTATAGAACTCTCTCTTATCTTTCAAATGCCACTAGAATCACCTCCAAAGACCACCTACAGCCCAAGATATGACCCAAATACAGAAACAGTGTAAGATATGAATCATGCTAAAAAATTCAATTAAGTTCAATTTGAGTCCAAACTTATAAAACATAATAAAACTCAATCAATTAAGTACATAGAGAGTGTAAATGACTAAGAATAAAAGCTTATTAATGTATCAAATATGTGATCATCAGATGAACCATGACTTTTTTTATTATTGGTTTATTATTAAAATAATTCAATTGTTGAGATTAAAATGTTAAATCTTTATGGATTTTAATTAATAATATTCAGATTCATATATAAATTTAGTCAGTTTTTTTTTTTATGAATAATCATACATACACATCATTTATCTATGTCATAGAAATTCGATAATGTTTTACCTTCCTCTTTTATCCAGGTTTAGGACTGGTTATATAGAGATTTACAACAAGAAACTTAGATATTTCAACTGATAATTTTTTATACACTCAAATCTATATATAAATACTATCATATTAAAAAAAGAGATGGAACATCTATGTACCCAAAACTTTGGGTCCTTGATGGAAGCCTGAGTGGTTTGAATTCCTAGAAAGACATAGATTGAAAGAGGCGCAGCCTAAATAATCGATATAAAATTTGGCCTTGATCTACGATATTAATGGGGAGTCAATCAGCTATGGTGGTGTATTATGTATTACTATTTAATCTGCACACGGGCACACACACACATATAACATAATAATAATAATAATAATTATTATTATTATTATTATTATTATTATTATTATTGTGCTTATGTAATATTATAAATTATAATATAGTTATTTTATTAATTATATATATATAGGGAGCGTATCTGGTTAGAGGAGTATTTATTGTAAAATGTGATAAAAGTGAATTTTGACCATTGAATCTTACATGAATGATCAAAATTAGAACATAAATACATGTGACTTTTTTAAGTGGTCACATGACCTTTAAGCTATTAAGCACGGACACGCTGTTTTTGAAGTATGTCTACATGTCAGACACGTGTCCATGTTGGATACATAGGACACTCGTACGACACACGTGTCCTGTGTGTCTGAATGTGTCCAATTAAAAAGATTATTTTTTCAGTTTGGACACGTCTTAGACAGGCTTAGACACGGCTTGAATACGACCCATTAATATTTTTTTTAAAAATATTAGTTTCCATGACTAACGTTTAATTCTGTAACTCACTCAAGCTCAATCACATGACTAATGTCCTAAGCCACTATTTTCATATACCAGTATTTTAAGTTTTATCTTTTCACACGCCACTATTAAATATTTAAGTTTTATCTTTTCACACACTACTATTTTCATCTGCTCCTTCTACCTCTGCTCGTACTAAGTCGTTCACTTCGTCATCACCGAAACTTGCCTCACACCAATGTTCCCTCTAGTTAATTTTTTTATGCACATGTACTTGTATATGATTAGTTCTATTAGAAATTAGTTTAGGAGATTTTTAAAAAAATATTAATAGAAAATTATGCTCTATACACTACAAAAAAAATGGCCTTACCCACAGTTATTTAGATACCTTTAATTAATTGTAGCTAATATATAATATTAGAAGATGGAGTCTTTACTTCATAATTTGCTACGAAAGAGTTAAGGGTTGCTAAACTTCTTTTTTTCGTGCGCACCTATTGTTTTAGCTTCCCTCTTTTATTTTCTCACTCACCAAAACAAAAGCCTTAGGCTGTGTTTGGATAAAGTATTTTGAGAGAGTAATGTATTTATTCAGGGAATTTAAAATTCTCCATTATAAAATACCTTGTTTGGATAATTAAATAAAAAATTTTAAGAATTCTAAAGAATTTCAACTGAGAATTTTGTTAACCAAAATTAAAGAATTTCAATTCCCACCTAAACAGGTGGAATTTCTAAAATCCCTTTTCTTCGTAATTTTCGGCCCATTCTCTTTTTCTCTCTGTCTTAGTCAAAGCTCAATCTTCCTCTATTCCATCCACCGCCACCACCAGCTTCCATTCCCGACACGCCACCAAAGTCGCGCTTAGATGAACTCGAATGAATAGCCACTATTCGAACCCAACCCAGGGTTGAGCGAACACTAGGTAAACAAATCACACTTTCATCACCTTTGAATCTTTTGATTTTGTTGATTTTCGTTTTGAATCTTCTTCTTGGTGAAATGAATATATGTTGTGGTGTAGTTCTTTGCTTATGTAATTTTCACATGTTCTTATTTTTTTGTGGCAATTCATCAATTTTTTTCATCGAGCTTGTAATGGAATAAAATCATGTATTATTGATTTGATCATTTTGAGAAAATTGAGTTGTGACATAAAAGTGGTGTTCTTAAGGGTTGATTTTTTTTTCATTCTTGTATACCACCTGTTTGATAAAAAATCAAAGTGATGAATTATACTGTTGTTGCTATTTTCTCACTTGGTAACATACATGATTAAATTCTGATTTTATCCGGATAGAACTTATGGTATGTGTACTCTCCTTTTGTGCTGATATATGAATTCTGGATTTTATGCTTACTAGTTGTTTGTGTTAGAATGTTGAAATGTCTAAAATCTGGTGCAAAGCCTCTCTTATGCCATGTTAGCTTTTAGTGTGTTAGCTTTGGTTGAATTCATCCGTGAGTGCTAAGTTCTTGAGGCTGATTTAGTGCCTTGGTTTTGAGCTGCTGCTGTCATTTTAACTAGTTTTTATATATGATGTTTGTCCCATTGCTACTTGAACATGCTTGCAAGTGTAGGCAAATTCCTCTGTAAACTGTTAATGAGGTTTTTATCTGTCGTCATATATGCACACAAGTTAGTGGTAAATTAATCATAATAGAATTATAGAAACTGAAGACTAATTTATTTCGTTTTTATTTAGTGGCTAATTCCTCTTTCGCTCTTTTATGTGTCATGTTAGTTGTTTTCCTAGAATTTGGGATTTGGTTAATACCTATTTAGTTTTTAAGACATGAATTGAATTCGCTTCCTTATCTTTCTCTATTTATTTTTTTTAACTTGCTTTCTTCCTAAGAATTTGCACAACTAGATGTTTGGTAGATATTTTGCACAAACTTTCATCATAGTTGCGAATGGCCAAGTGGGTCTTCTTTTGTTTATTTACATCGTTCCTATTCAGTGATTTGTTGGGTAATGCTACCTCCATTTTTCTATACAATAGGATAAGAAGAAATCAATGACGGTATTGGATGGTCTTTTGGTTTTATTGATTGTTTGCTCTCTTTGGTTCTCAGGGTGAATTCTAATCATTGTCCATCAGGATCTATGATGAATTCAAAGAGATACTAAAAATTCAGAAGTTCCGAAGATTGGTGTCTTATACTGGGTTCTACTGCTTTGCTACGCTTATAAGCTATGCTTATGTTAGCAATACATGGGTCAAATCCTATTAAAACCTTCTTATTAATACTAGAACTAGAACTAGAATTTAGATTTTGTCTGAGATTGGTTCTCATGTTAATGTCTAGTTGGAATATGCAATAACTATGCATTTATGTTAGTTGTTGTTATGTGTTTGAACTTATATAATCTAATAATTGTTTATATTTGCAATTCTCTCATAATTGTGATTCTACTTATGCATTTGTTCCAATCTAACTCAATTGATATATAATTTTTTGGCTTGCTATGAAATTGTTGACAGTCTTATGTTTTTTACTTTTATCTGCTACCTATATTGATAAATTATGTTTAATAGTTGGAATGGAATCTATGTAACATGTTTCCAGACTTCTGGTCAACGTGCTTATTGGAATAATGTTCAATTTGTATGCATTTACATGCATACCCTTTTTTTCAATTTCCTTTGATGCCAAGGAAGATGCTCATGCATTTATTTGATTCATTTTGGCAACTCAGCTAATGGATATATTTTGTAATATGATGATGCTTGATAAAGGTATCCAGCGATCTATTCGCTTGGATGTCCAGATAATTTCTTCATATCACAAGAATAGGAATAGGAAGTGATGTTTGTCTTCTATAAGTCTGGATTGTATTATGATCTAATTTGATTCATTTGTGGTACCATTTTCTAACCAGGCATTTAAAGACCAGCTTGTTTCTTATATTTCTCAGCACTTTTGTATACAAAGGTAAATCTTTCTATTTTTCATAATCAGGTTTCTTTGTTTCTAGCACTATGCACTAGTCCTTTGTGGCTTGTTATATTATGTTTTGATAATTCAAATAATATTAACATTAGGTGATGGTATTTAATTGACTTATTCTCTGACAGGGTTACCATTCTTTGCAAGTATATCGAGTAGCCCATGCTTTGTGGGGCCAGGGACGCAAAGTCTTGGCCTTAGCTTTGCAAAGTCGAGTTAGTGAGGTAGTGTTCTACTTGGTCAAAACTTGATAAATTCTACATAAGGGTGTTTCATATTTTTGTTGATGATGATCCAAGCCCTTATTTTCTCTACTGCAGAATGATGTTAAAGAAGTGCTGAATGAGCTAGAAAAAATACCCGATCTTGATAACTCACATTGACTAAAAGTTGTTAATTGGTTGACACAAAATCCAAGTCAACTAGTGGTTGTGAGAGCTCTTCCATTGGAGAATAAGAAGGATTACATCTTGGCTTTTATGTCTTGATGCCAAGTTAAAAACATGCTGGGAATTTATATTAATTAGTGTCATTTCAATCTCTATTACTAGTTATTAGATGTGGAATTGAAAACATACTGAAAATTTATATTAGATGGTATTATATTTAAGTTCATACTATCTCATTTTATTTACATTGCAATTAGATTATGTGATTTGTTAATTTTTAAAATATTTTGTGACATCGGGTCGAGTTAGGTAAATCGAAAGCGTGACTTGAACTTAACTTGAAAATATATTAGGTTTAATTTATAAAAATTGAATAATCAAATCCGTCTAAATTAGTTTTGGGTAGATCCAAATTTTGAATACTCGTAATAACAATACATGTTTTGATAAAAAAAAATAAAAAATTACAAATGAAGGGAATTTAATTACTTTGCCCAAACAAAGAATTTAAAATGCTAGAGAATTTAATTACTTCATCCAAACCAAAAATTTTACAAATGAAGAGAATTTAAATGAAACAATTAAATTTCCTAGCTTTTTAAATTCTCTTAAATTTTGAAATGCTCTATCCAAACACAACCTTAAGAAGTTTTTCTGTGTGAGGGCTTTGTGGCATTGTGGAGAGGCAAAAGGAAGTTCCTTAGTATGCGACCAAAGTAGGCATCCAAGAATTTCTCAAGTTCGATTTTCCCCACCTATTATTTGATTTTATTTTTCTCTAATTTTCTCTGAATCTATTTTTCTTCAATTCTCTTCAATTTTTCCTAAGTTCCATTGTGATGTGAGTTTCGATTGGAGACGAGAAAGAGTTCTGTGAACTCAGTAATGAATAGTTTTCACTTTTGGTAGGGTTGAGGAGCGATGGGTTTTGATTATAGAATGATAGCGTTTTTGATTGATAATAATATTAGAGGGTTAGGACATGAATATATGTTTAGTTAACGAAGCAGGGATTGTGGTTTTATTTTTCTATAAGAGAGCAAAGCTGGGTACGGTCATGAGGTTGGAACGGAGAAAATGAAGTTTTGCCGAGAGTGAAGAAAATTGAGTTTGATAGAGAGGGGCGAAAGGGTTTCAGGAAGGAAAAAGAGATTGTGAAAATTGGAGTTAGAAGAGAAAAGGAACAAGGCCATGTGAGGTGATTCTCAGTTATTCTTAATCACGAGAACAATCACGGGTAATCTCGTTTTTTATTCTTTGTTCTTCTTTTATTCTGTGATACAACTGCTTGTTTAAAATACTGAGTCCATGTTTGAGCTATTATTAGGCCTTTTTACACATTTAGGCTGCCTAACATCTCATTTACTCCTTGCATTGCATTGCATCTCACTGTGACACTGTCTGTTAGGGAGTCTGGGACTATTGCCTATTCTTGCTCAATGCTCTGTATCTTTTTTTTTTTTTTTTGTATTTTATATTTTCATCATATCATTTTAGAGTACGTTTAGATGCCAAATTATATCCACTAAACTTCATACCTTTCTCTGTTTGTTTTGACTTCAGAAGTTTGTTTTTCAACTTAATCTATTAGTATGTCCCTGATAGTAATTAGTAACGCATTTTTTTTTGGTTGGTGGTGCTTGATTTTAGTGTACTGATTATGCAATAATTTCTGAATGAGTGACTCGTTTTTAATCACTGGATGTACTCCCCTTCTCATTACTTATGATTTAGAATAGTTTATAATAATTTTGTCGGCTTGTTTGCAGTTACAACCCCAACAATTTTATCGATGACGATGATGATAATATGGAGGCAGGCTTTGATGAAATCTTGAGAGAGGAAAGGAGGAGGTTTGTTTCTCTAAGCTTAAAATTAATTAAACTATGATATTTACTCTGTTATTAAATCATACTTGTAGTTATTTATTTAGCCGAACACAATACTAATGTGAGGACAATAACCTTTCTTTAATTCTATTTCTTTCTTAAAACTACCGTTCTCTAGAACTGCTTGTACCTTAATTGCGTAACCTTTAGTTTTTTATTGGCCTTTACTTTTACTTTCCATAAATTAAAACCTGGTGCTTAACAGACTTCTGTTTCCCTTTCTTTTTCCTAATTTCATGATTGCCTTACAAATGCTTTTGATGTGTTTATAATTATATAAAATAAAATTTCTGAATGTCGTTTCTAAGTAATCTTTTGGGGGTAACTTATATATAATGTAATTATATATAATCTTCAAACCGTGAATTCAAAAGTCAATCGCCAATCCCTATCCTCATAACGACCGATACCCATACACACGGATGTAAATTGGTTCAGATAATCGACTAATTCGATTAATCCAAACCAAACTAATATAATTAGTTTAGTTTAGTTTGAGTATATTAATTGGTTTGGGTAAAATTCAAACCAATTAAAGCTTAATTGGTTCAGTTCTCGAATTTGAAATTTCAAAATCGAACCAACTTGAACCAAATTAAACCATATATTTATATATTTTATTTTTTTAAAAAAAATTATGCTACAACATTTTTTGGCTGTTACTTGTTTTTCTTTATTTTTTGTAATACTTTCTCAGTTTCCAACTCTTAAAACGTCATTTTCGTTCAACACATAAGGCTAGAAAACTCCTCTGCCAAAATGTTCGGTTTTGCTCATCGGCACTACAGTTCTGGTCAAGCATATGCTATCAGGTACTATTCTAAAAACTCTTGGAGAGGTGAGAGACTTGAAAACTTTGGATTTTTCCTTCAATCAACTCTTTGGATTCATTCCTATTGAACTTCAAAATCTACATCTCATTCAACTTTTGAACTTCTCTTATAATGATTTAGAAGGAACCATTCCTAATGGTTAGAAGCAAAATAGCCAACCTCAACTTCCTTCCTTCACTCCACTTCAACCCGCTTGCGGGCTAATGGGTGGGTTAACCCGTTTTAAAATATGGGTTAGAAGAGCTCTTTTTTGACGGGTTAGCGGGTTCGCATAAAAAATAAAATGAGAAAAAATAGATGAATTAAACCCGCCTAAAAAATAAAAAAAAATTATATAAAAATCAATAAATACTATAAAAAAATAATAAATAATAATGGTAAAAAATTACAAACCACTTATCTAAAATATAATTTTTAAAATAGTCTAATTAAATATTCAAACATAAATTATATAACATTTAAAGAGTTTTTCATTTATAATATTACTTATCATTTTTTTTTTTAAAAAGAGAATGAGGTACAACTCTTCGCGCTTCGCTTAACCCGCGGGTTATGCGAGCAGATATATAATGGGTTGAAAAAAAAATATGGGTTCAATCCTTGAACCCAACCCGCAAAAAAATGGCGGGTTAGCGGGTTAACCCGACGGGTTGAACCCGTTTTGCCAGCTCTACTAATGGTGGAGTTTTTCAAAATCTTTCTGCTGTCCATTTAGAAGGCAATAAAAAACTTTACTTGTATTTTGCATGTGAGTCTCATGGCCATAGAAGAAGGCATGTCAAACATTACATCATCATAGCCACAGTGGTAACACTGATACTATGTATGACAATTTGCTTGCTACTATACATAAAGAACAGAAAAGTGAAAGTAATAGCAACAATATTATCTAAACTTAGAAGCTTAGAAATGATGAATTGACTTTAAATGTTCTAGTGTTGACTTAAAAAAATGAATTTCTGGTTCTAGTTTATGAGTACTTAAGTAATAAGAGCTTGAAAGATTGGATTAAGGGGAAGAGAAAGCATGCAAATAAAAATGAGTTGAACCTTATAGAGAAACTGAATATAGATATTGATGGTACTTGTGCATTGGATTACCTGCACAATGATAGTGAAGTTCCTATTGTGCATTGTGATTTGAAGCCTAACAACATTCTCTTGGATGAAAATATGACTGCAAAGGTTGGAGACTTTGGATTCGCTAGGTTGCTGATTCAAAGTTCAACTAATCAAGTCTTCATTAGCTTCACTCATGTCATTAGGGGTTCAATTGGTTACATATATACCTCTAGGTTAGTAGCCTCACAACTTTCTCTTAATTGAATAGTAGTAGTATACAACTTGCTAAGTTAAATCTCTTTGGAGAATTTTTTAATTTATTCAAATATAATTTCTTAATACAAATATCAATATGTTTCTTTGTTCTCTCTTTATGAACCTTTTAATACACATTTTGAAACATGAAATAATTATTAGTGTTCAAATTAATAAGTTTGATTCTATTTCTAGAAATTTTTTCATTAGTTTATTTTGTATTTTTTTAATGAAAAGCTAATTATTTTGTTAATTTTTATATTAAAAAAATGATCAACCCGATCACCCGAACCAAATTAATTCATAGATGTTCGGTTTGGTTTGGTTCGAATTTGGCTATCAAAAAATATGAAAATTGAACCAAACCAAACTAATTGATTTTGATTGGTTCAGATTTATTTTTCCTCAAAAACTAAATCAAACCACTCACTTACACCCCTATATAGAGAACACTCTGCACCCACTTTTATACATTAAAAATTATATGAGTTTAATATTTTGAAATTTTTAAAAATTTTAATATTTTATTTTTTAAGTAAATAAGAATATTTATTTATTAAATAATATTATTAATGTAAATTATTAAATACTTCTTAAACGTTAATACTAGTCTATGCCCTTCTTATAAATAGTACACCACCCAGTTAACAGGATTTGAACCTTGGCCACCTTTAGCTTTAAGAAAATATTAAGTGTATCTTGTAGTTATCTCTTCATTTGCTTTCTTGCTTTAAGCACTAATATTATTTAACAATGTAACTTTTCTAGCAGTATGAGTAAATTAATATGTGAAATGTTCTTATACATGCAGTATGTTGATTGTTTTTGTCATTAAACATAATTTCTCTTGTGCCCTTTCAATTGTTTTTAGTTTGACATTTGAGAAGTTTAAAGGCTTTGGATTTTAATTGTCAATTGAGCTTACAATAAGTTTGACTTTTTTTAGAGCAAGTTCGAATAATTTCTCTCAGGTATTTTAGCCTTTTCAATTGTGGTTTTTCATATCTTGATCGTATTATTCTTGTCATGAACTTAATGTTAAAGCTTATTTAAAATGTAGGATAATAGTAGTCCAATAGATTAGAAATTTTTTTCTAAAGAAACATTGCTTCTATATTTATTTAGTTGCATATATGAGTTTGTATACTAAATAGTATATTAAATATGATTTAAAGGACTCTTATACTAATATATATGATTTAACAGTTTGTTTTAAATATGAAATCAGATATAACAAATCATGATTGACAAGAGTTGGATTGAGAAGTCAAATAAATCAAGAGAATTTTCAAATGGAGTAGTACAGTTTAATTTCTGGACTTTGCTTTTTCACATGCATCTGTGAATGGAAAAATCATATGTCCTTGTACTTCTTGTAAATTTTGTGTTAGGGGAAATATAGCTAATGTGTTCTGTCATTTACTTGAGAGAGGATTTCTTAGAAAGTACACTACTTGGTATATGCATAGCGAGAATTTTGATGAACTCAATGAGGAACCAGTATTCCAAACACAAGCAGAACCAATTAGACAATATCCAATGTAGGAATTATTAAATGATGCATTTGGTGGCTTTGAGGATCATTGGTTTCAAGATCCTATTCCATCATCTTAACTTGGCGATGATGGTACTAGGGGTGTAGCAGCTATAAACAATGAAGAATATGAAAAAATTGAAGAGTTACTTAAAGATGGAAATCAAGAACTATGTGATGGCTACTTAAAATATAGCAAGTTATCTTTCATTGTCCATTTGTATCACATAAAAGTGTTATATGGTGTTAGTGACAAAACAATTTCAATGGTTATTAATCTTTTGAAAGATGCATTTGAGCATGCTAGACTACCAGCGTCTTTGTACGAGGCCAAAAAGATTATTAAGAAGTTAGGTCTTGACTATGAGAAAATTCCTAGTATAAATCATTGCATGCTATATTGGGGAAATGAAGAAGACAAGTCTAGGGATGAATGCAAGATTTGTCATACTTCTAAGTGGAAAGAAGATCGTGTAGGTAATCAAAAGAAAAAAAAAAGGAAACCTGTAAAATTTTTGCATTACTTCCCTCCTATACCTAGATTGCGGAGGCTGTACATGTCATCTAAAACTGGTGAACTTATGAAGTGGCGTGCTACTAATGCGAACCCAAATGGGCTGTTAAGGCACCTTAGAGATAGCAAAGCTTGGAAGGAGTTTGATTTGTTGCATGGGGAGTTTGCTTCAGTTCCTCGAAATGTAAGACTAGCTTTAGCTATTGATGGTTTTAACCTGTTTGGACTTATGATCCTCAAAATGTAAGATAGATTTGGTTCTAACTTACCTTTTAACAATGTTTCAAATTCTTAAATTTATGTAATTAAATATAGTGATGATAATAGAGTCTACTTTTTGAGTAGGATTGGTTAGTAAAGTTGTGAACATGAAAGGTATAGTTTAGTTTTGACAAATATTCAAAACTTTTTGTCCAATCCTTTGTATTAACTAGTGATTTGAATGCTCTACTTGATTGAGACTTAGTATTATGTGATTCAATAGGTTTCCTTTTGTGATATGATTGGGAAAAAACTAATATTTCAAAAACAAAAAACAAAATTTACCCACGGTTTAACCGTGGCTAACCAGGTTTATGAACATAAAACACCCGTCCCATTAGCCATGGTTAAATCGTAGCGAATCATTAAATTAGCCACGGTTAAACCGTTACAAAAGTATTTTATAGAATATATTTTAATTAAATTTAGTCATGGTAATTACTTAATTAGCCACGGTCATAAACTGTTGCTAAAAAAATGTTGCCACAGTCTTAAAAATCGTGGGTAATGTATTAGCGATGCCTTATTTAGCCACAATTGTTATAACCGTAGGCAAATGTAGTTAGCCACAATTTTTAGGATATTAGCCACGGTTAAAACCATGGCTAGACACCCTTTTTTGTAGTGATATTTTTTAGGAGGGGCTTACTAGGTAGTAAATATTGACACATATGACATATATTAAGATATTATAAATCTTCAAACTTATAGAAATGATATTAATGAATTATGAATCTTTTTTCTTAAATTTTGTAATTATATATATATATATATATATATATATATATATATATATATAATTGAAGTTCTTTAATTTACTTTGATATTTATATATATATCATGTCTGTATCCTATAATTTTTTGAATTTGGTGTGTTCTCGTATCGTGTCTCATGTTCGTGTTTGTGCTTCATAACTTTTAAGTAACTTTTAATCTTGATCATTCATGTATAGTTGTATAGTCAAGATTTAGTTCTCTCACCATAAAAATTCCTCTGTCTAAATATGGCTCCAATATATATATATAGCGTATCTGGTGAGAGGAGTGTTTATTGTAACATGTGAGATGAGTGAATCTTGATCCTTAGATTTTACTTGAATTGTCAAAATTAGAACATATATGTATGTGACTTTTTAAAATAGTCACATGACCTTTAAGTAACCTTTAATATTGATCATATTTGTATGATTGTATGGTCAAAATTTATACCTCTCACAATAAAATCTCCTCTCACTTGATATTCATATATATATATATATATATATATATATATATATATATCATATATATATATATATATATATAGCGTATCTGGTGAGAAGAGTATTTATTATAAAAGATGAGATGAATGAATCTTGACCATTAGATTTTACATGAATAGTCAAAATTAGAACATAAAGACATGACTTTTTAAAGTGGTCATATGACCTTCAAATAACTTTTAATCTTGATCATTTATGTATAATTATATGATCAATATTTACTTCTCTCACCCTCTCACAATAAAAACTTCTCTTACTAAATATGTATTTTATATATAAAATATTGATATACAAAAGTATGAAATTTCAATCTCACTATTTTTAGAATAATAAAATTCCATAAATTTGTATAATGCTATTTAAAATAAAAATATCATTTCGATTTTTTTTCTAACATTGGAATACTCTGATTAGATTAAATGTTACATTTCATCACACCAAAAGTAGCATTAGGATTCTATATTTGTTTTCATTGTGCTATTATTCTTATTTTGTGATTCAGGGCTATATATATATATATACGGATTTTATTTAAGACGACTTAATTTCATCTATATATATTTTTTATATTTTTGGTAAATAAAAAAATTAGAAAGTAGATTAGTTGTCTCTACGAAGAACCGATTATTTAAAATAATTGTCGTATTGGTAACTAATATGTATTATATTTGATATTTTTTGGATACTTTTAAATACTTCTTTCTAATCTATATTATTTAATTATTTTTTAAAGTTTTTATACTAATATAAGTAAAATATCATAATAATTAGATAATTGATATCTTTATTCTAATTTAAGATTTGTGTTTTCATATTATATAATATTATATTAATTTTATATGTTATATCTTAGCAGTTTTATCAAAAGAAATTTATAATTATTTTTTGAGATTACAAAATATTTTTACAAGTTCGACTTATTTGAGCCACTTATAATATGAAGGTTATGTAGTTTCCTCACATCAATTGCTTCTTTTAGATTTAAACTCTATCTTTATCTCAAGGAATTGAGATTGTTTACTATCAAAAGATGAATTTTAAAATATTATTACCACTTTACTACTATTCTTTCTCACTTATTAATATTAGAAGTAAAGTTTAAAAAATATTATTAATCATTCATTAATTTTTTAAAAATAATAGATAAAATAAGATAAAATATGTTTTTTAATTATTGATAGAGTAAACAAAGAGAGTAATAAATACTTATCAACTATGAAGCATGGACATAGATACAAACACGAGACGCGAGATATGACATGGACACAGAGACATATCAAATTTAAAAAATTGAAGACACGTATTACACTCAGTATATATATACAAAATTAATATCAAAGTAAATTAAAGAACTTAGTTTATGTATATATAATTGTAAAATTTAAGAAAAAATATTATAATTCATTAATATCATTTCTATAAACTTGAAAATTTATAATATCTTAATATATGTCATATGTGTCAATATTTGTTACCTAATAAGTCCCTTCAAAAAAATTTAAAACATAATTTCTATTAACATTTTTTAAAAAATTTCTTAAACTAACTTCTTCTAAAAAAATTAACTATGTACAAGTACATGTGCATTCAAAAAAATTAATAAAGAGAATATTTAAATATTAATTAATTTTTTAAAAAAATTAATGGATCGTATCTAAATGTATTTAAACGTATTTAAACGTGTCCGAACCGTGTTCAAGATATGTTTAAATTAAAAAAAATATTTTTAATCAGATATATTTAGACACATTAAATACATGTGACATACACACATCCTCATATATCTTTCATAAATACATATCTAATATGTAATTACACCTCAAAAATATATATCCATATTTCATAGTTTATCAATAAGGATAACTGTACTATTTTTTTTTATTGTACTAACTGTACTATTAGTTTATTACGCAGTACGTGAGCACGTTGGCATGCAACACAACGTATATTAAGTGTACCCTTTTTTTTTTTTACCTATGTGTATTTCAATTCATTGCTGATGGATTAACGGCAGGCAGCAGGATATGGACTATCTTTTGACTTTTCTGTTAGTTATATTATATGCTGAGAAATTATTTAGTAAGGTTAGAGCATTTCAGTTTTGGTATATTAAATTAACTATATTATTATTTAATAATTAATATTATAGTTAATTAATAATTTATTAATATAATTTGTCATAATTAATAATATAATTGATCTAATACATCAAATTTAAGTTTTCTAAAATTTTGCAATAATTTATCATTATATTGCTATCCCAGGAATAACATATTTTTGCAATAATTTTACATTTTTTCCTTCAAGTGCTATTGGTATTGAGGACGTTTACTTATTCAACAAGGAAGAAAAAAATTGGTTTTGAATGGGAAGAAATTTTATTTGTGTTACACAATTATTTTATATTAAAAATGACAATGTATCACTTGTTAATTAGTTTAATTCACATAATTTGTATAAGTCAACAAAAGTATTTTTCATTCACAAGAGTATGAAATAGAGACTTTTAAACTTTGTACACTGAAGTTGATATGAACAATAATTTTAGAAATAAATTGTAATTAATTTACCCTCAACTAAAATATTAGCCGTACATCATTTTTTTTAATACTAGTGTAAAACCTCCTATTTAGGCAAGATGTCCTACTTCATTTTTAATCAATTATATAGAAATATTAAAAATGGTGTATAAGTAATTTTAAAAAATTATATATAAATATTACTATCCTTAAATTAACCTAATCTTGTTCATTAGGGTGTTAGTTATAGACAAGTTCCTCTAATGCATATGATTGATACTAAGTTGGGAAGCATCCATTTATGCCTGTAGATATGAGCAATGGGATATTAATTGTCTAATTTTGAATTTGGGTTTCTGTAGTTCAATATGGAGAGATTTGTTAGGATTGGAGATGTTAATACTTGATGTGATATATAGTGTATCCTGCAGGTATCCTACTGGAGATGCTATTAATTCACTCTTTGTAATGCAAGTATATATCAATAGCCCATTGTTATTGCTTCGTAATTATTGTTTCTCTTATTCAAATAAAATTTTCCCTCTTTCTGGGTATTTATTTGCATCTTTCATATAACCCAATACCATTGTACCATTTCTATAATTGCATTTGCATTTGTACAGTTTACTTCTGCTCAGATTTTGAAGATAATTGAAGTAATGATACAAGCATTTACCCTTGGTCCTTTCTCTTAAACTGTATTAAGATGCATTTGTACTATTGAGTGCGATGCTTGAAGAACATGGTACTCATTTAGTTGAAGCAGCTTGGAATCACCACGTGTGTAGTCGTGTTCACATTTTCTTCTTATCTATCTTTGAACATCAACTCCTTGCTGTAAATGTGAGGTTTTAGATTGCAAAGGCTAGGTCCCCATTTTTGGATATGTGTGTTACATGTCTGGCTAGCTCAGAAACATTTGTACATTTATTTTTTAACAATCCTTTTTTTATATGGTTGGAGTGGTTGAGAAGATTTAGTGTAGATTGGAATGTGAAGATGTGAAGAATCTTAAGACATTGTTTCTTGGGCATTATTTTTTAAAGTTTCTGGATCAAGTAAACCTTAGGATGTGTATTTTCTTTTGGGTATGTTTCTTCTTATATGCTTTCTATGCATATTTGTCTCACCCCCTATCAGATACTCTTGATGTATGTTTTTCTACTTATGAAGAAAATTATTTCTCTAGGACTTTGTATTTTGGTTTCAGAATTTTGTGCTTTTCACAAAACAAAACAAAATGAAAGGAACTTTTCTCATGTGATGTGTTTTGAATTATCTCTTTTTAGTAAGCCTGTTCTGTTGGATTTAATTGTAGATCAATTCTTTTCTCATGTTTAGCTAATGTTTGAATATCTAAGCTGTTGACAATTGCGTGAAATAATAATAGTAAAATTTAGAAGCGGCTCTCTTCAAAATTTTGAAAATATGGAAAATAAAAATACAGAATGATAAGGCAAGTTATTCTAATAGAAACAACTTATTTGTTAAATCAAATATATAGTGATAAAAGTTAGGCTTCAATGCTTTGGAAGGCATTATTTCAATACCGTTACACTTCAAATCTATAGGAGAAAAGGAAGATTTTTTGAAGGAAATTTTACAAAACCTCTGTTCTATTGTTTTATTTGTTGAAAGATTTCTAATACTTATATTTTGCATGTAAATATTATATATTGTGTGTTGGTCTTTTTATGTATCAATGCGTACAACTTTTGCCACTGGGGATAGATAATTGAAGAGAATAAGGTGATTAAGCTTATACATTCATGATATTGTAAAGAAAGTTACGTAAAACCATAGTATATCTGTACTACTAGATGAAAGTTCTTATGCATTGTTACCTTTTTTTCATAAAATTCTTATGCACTGCTATCTTTTTCCATCATATAATACATCATGTAATTCTTAGCTAAGTTTAAACTCAATTACTCATGCGTCAGAAATGATATTTTTTCTATTTCATTAATTTGGTTACTTAGTCAAATGGGAATTTGGAGAAGAAAATGGGGTGTAGATTGACGGAAATGAGACTAATAAGCATGTTGTGGTTGAACCAATTGTAGTTAGTGCTGTTGATGTGTTGGAAGATGATCTGGTGGAAAGGTTGATGGTTTTTGTTTATGAACTTCCAAACATGAGACAGGGCAGATAATTTCTTTGTGACCCCTCATGACGTCGGGGAATGCTTGCATTATCAAGTACGAAATTTTGCATATCATTTTAATTTTTTGTTATTTATGTCATTGTTAGTTGTAATTAAGCATTTGAACCAATTATGTGGCGTTTTGAGAAGTATCTCAGTCAATGAACTACGTTGATGCAGGATTGGAATGGTATCAGGACCTTGGGAGTTCCTTAGGAGCTGACAGCACAAGGCACCACAATCATAGCTTGATACTTGGCTCCACCCAGTGGTGTCTACCTTAAGTGATGAGAACCTATTTCCATGGGTTTTTAAATATATATGTTGGATATTCTTTTCAAATAACAGGCTCTTCACCGTGCTTGATTGCGCGAGGTTGATTGGTTGAAATGATCTATCTGGTGTGCTTCATAATTTGTACAGAACAAATTGCAACTATACTTTGATATACAGAGAGCAGTGAAATGAAATGAAAAATAGGATCAAGCCTTTGTTTGTACTTTGAAAATCAATGGAACAAGTAGTGCTCAAAAAAAGACGTTGATTATCTATTTGTTGTTGGACATAAGATTGAAAGTAATACACTTGCAACTAACAAACTTGCACAAGGGGTGATTAAATGCAAAACAGTACTTAATCCAGATATACTAAGTTTTTTAAATATTTATGTTGTTTCTAATCATAACCTTTTAATAAACTGGGAGAGCTAAGTTTTTAAGAAATTTTGCGTGAATACTTAACAAATTACATATAGTTCCTTCAAATATTAAAATGATATTATATGTCTCCTCAAAATGTTAACCTAAGATCCTTTACAAATAATTTTTCCAAATTGAAGGCCAATCCCAAAAGTTAAAATAAATGTTTGTCAGTTGGAGTTTACAAGTTAACTCTATATTTATTCTAACACATTTATATGATTAATTATATGTGGTCAATTATTTTACATTGGTATTATATATTTTGGATAAATGGAGAAAAATATAAAAAGGAAATATGTTTATATCAAAACCAGCTAAGGTATTCAGCATCTTAAACCTCATATGCAAACAATGTAAAGAGATGTTGTAAAGAGATCGATATCGCAACAAAACAACACTAACATGTAGTTAAGAAACCTATGCACCTATTAGATAGTAATCTCAACTGGGGCTGTTGATCCTTCTGTAAAGTCATTTTAGTGCATGTTGGATATTTTGCAAAGCTTTGAGAATCGTTGGCTACCTCGGGAGACTTTGGCTGAAGCATGGCAATGTGTTTTTCTTAACAGCCTTATTTAGTTAAAAGTATGCATATCAAGTATTTGTATAAACATTGCTAATTGTTGAAAATAATAATAATAAATGCTAATTACTATCTAGCATAAGGATGTTCTACCAGGCAATTTTTACTTTGAAAAATATTTATGTACTCTAAGAAAACCGTTGTTTTTTGGGATAAATTTTTGCACTGCAAAACTAAATGTAATGCTATCATTGTTAAATAATTCTTTTTCTTATTACAAAAAATAATGGTCTTATTAATGCTTATGTTTCTTTCATAAAGTTAAATGATAAACTATTAGAGTCACGTTTGAACCACAAAATTAGAATTAGAATTCAGAATTATAATTTTGTCAGAATTAGATTTGATTAATAATCTTAATTTTAATGTTTAGAGCAAATAAAGAAGTGAGGTATAAAATGTCGCCGGCGACAGTGATCGGAGGGCACCAACGATGACGATGATCGATAGATGTTGCTAGAGATAGTGGTCGATGGACTGTCGGTGAAGGTAGTCGAAGGGCAACCCCGCACGACGGTGGTCAGAGGGCGTTGTTGGAGACGATGGTCAAATGATGCCCCCAATGACGATGGTCGAAGGATGCCATGTATGTGACAAAGATGATGAATAATAATTATAATGTATTAATTTTAACTTTTGTGCTTAAAATTGTAAATTTTAGAGTTTAGGCTAAGAATTTAAAAATAGAATAAAATATTTTCTAATTATATGGAATTCGACTCAGAATTGGAACTCCAATTCTAATGTATAGACCAAATAAGATAATTGGAATTGAGAGATCCAATTTCAATTCCAAGACTCAATTTCAAACTTAATTTCATGGATTAAACAGCACTTTAATGTAATGACTACATTTTTAAAAAAAAAATTATTTTGTTATATTTTTTCATATACCTTTTTTGTTTTTGATCAAGGTATCTCCACCATTGTGAGATGTCTAGCTGAGGATAGTGATTAAGTAAATTCTACCTCAAAGTGATTCCACGATTCGAACCTATGATATTACAAGTAAAATTCGTTAGGAGTCGTAGTCTATTTTCATTGTGATAAATCACAAGTTTTCATATTAATATCTTATAATTAATAAATAAATATGTATATATATCTTCAAAAATATTATTTATTCTAATTATCCCGTGCGTTGCATGGATAAAATACACTAGTTACTATACATATTAGAATTTAATTTTGATATATTATCATTTAATGATGTTATCACATCATTTAATGAGTTAAAACTTGCATAAGATATCAAATTTATTAAATGATGTGACAACACATCATATAATAATAGTGTAAAACTTTTACATTAACAGTATATTAAAATTAAACCTTACATATTAATTGACTACATGCTCCAATATAGTTATATATCTCAATTTAATTGAGTAAATAGACAATTTAATCCTTGAAAATTTTCTTTATTTGCAGTTTAGTCTATGAATTTATTTATGTATGATTTCATCCTTAAATTTACAAAATTTATATCAAATTAGTCATTCTTAAGAACTAAAGTAATATACAAAATGAACTAAAGTGATACAAATTTTATAAATTTATGGATTAACTTGTTCACATAAATAAATTTAGGGACTAAATTGCAAGTGAAGAATAATTTTAAGGAATAAATTCTCAAGTTACTCGAATTGCAGACGAAATTAATTAGGAGATGACAATATATCAAATGCAAAGCAATATCACAAGATAAGATCAACTTTTCACAAATAAACCAACTTCGGTGAAATTAGGAATTCCAAAAGCAATGTAACTAGAATCTCATATTTGTGCACCATTTTTGTAATGTAAACTTTATATAATTTCAATTTTAACGTATAGAGAAATTAGTTTAATTGTTGAGTAGAGAATTTACTATATGTGTGGGACTTATGCAGGACCCAATTTCTATGAAGAAAATAGTATAAAAAAGTGGTGTATAAAGGAAAACTATGTGAAAAAATAACTTTTCATATAATTAATCAAGTAAAATAAGAGAAACACGGATCTCAACCTATATACTCTGTATCTTTTTTTCCCTAAACAAAAATTAGTATAAAGGAAACTGTAAAAAAATTATATGTAATATTCATTTTCCTTTTTGTCTTGTGTAAGATGAATTCCTAAGAGACAAACCTATCCTTCTCACTGCCACGTATGATCTCAGGTGTCTACTTGGACATGGAATGTTGCACTATAAGTCGTGGACATGTTATGCAACACGACATGTATACATCTATATTGAAAATTATTACAATTGAGAGTATAATATATGATTTTAATTAGTCCTTATGGCTTACCCTAGTTTTTTACTCCTCTCTCTCTCTCTCTTTTTCTTCTTTTGTAATTGGTCTCGTAACTTATTCAATACGGGAGAGGAAAGGTAAAATCAAAACAAAAATGAATCATTTATATTATGTTTTTCCATTTGTTTGACCCTAGATATTATATAATAATTATAATAACATTACTGAATCGTTTTCAAGCACTTTTATCTGCGTATATGCAAGGGTGTTTGGAGTTCAAGTCACTTGTATTTGATTGATTCTACGTCTAATTAATATTCAAATTCAAACCTTCCGACAATGGGCAGTCAAGCAAAATCACTAGGATTCTATTTCTAATTGTGTCTTCCACTTCCACCAGCTATATCACAAATGCTTTCACTACCAAACTATAAGGTCACAAGAGCCGAAATGCAGGCAGAAGGATGACTTAAAAAATAGCACTTTACCATTTCAATGGCAATAACCTTAGTTCAAGTGACATTGGGTTTTTTTAAGACTACTTTGATCCCAGAATTAAATTATAGTTAAATAGCTTTGCCTATACTTTAATCAAATATTCCCTTCCTACACTAAGTCATAGAACTCATTTATAACCGAAAAATAAGACGAAAAAAGAGCACTTTTTGCTTCATATATTCAGTTTGTTACAAAGAGATGGCTGGCTCCCTGCCTTTAGCTAGCGGGTTAGGAGATCCTCTCATCAATTTGATTTGGAGCCAGCAACGACGGCCATTGAATTTTTTTTTTCCCATTGATCTTTTTTTTGGTTTAAATCTTCCGGTGTTTGGAAATCGCATTAAATTTCAATTAATCTGATGTCAAGCCAAGTTAGAACACAAAGATGTAAAACTCTTCCAGCTCTAATTTTGTTCATTTAAAAAACTCGAACTCAAGACCTTATTTAAGAAGTACAAATATCGAATCATTTGAACCAATCAAACATTGGTAATTGCCATAAATAAAATTTGGCCTTATGTTGCAGTCCCTTCAAGGAGACCCGTTTCCTTCCTAATGACCATTTTCTTTCCTTAACTCAAATGGAGAATGATATGACAAGCTTAGGGCGTGTTTGATTTATTTTTTATTTTTATTTTTAGTTAATATGTTTTTACTAATAATTATAAAAAAATATTTTATTTTCATCTTATTTTCTGTTTTCAGATTTTTATAAAGGAAAGGGTTAAAACAAGAAAAAGTTGTTTTCACCATAAAAGTCTAAAAACATAAAATAAAATGAAAAGAATGTGGCATTTTAATAATTATTAATGAAAATATATCACTTAAAAATGTAAACAAAAACCAAACCAAACAGTTCCTTAATTACTTATATTCATGCTGTAAATGTTTCAAGTTCTTATATTTTTATTTCTTTTAATTTTTCTAGGATGGGATTCAGATTTTTTTGTCCTTGTTTTTTTTTTTTTGTCATTTTTCATGTCCTTCAATTAAATGCTGATAATTGAGAGAAAAAAATAACAAAATTTATTATTAATTAAGAGATTTTTTTGAGTGAGTCATCAGTTGTTACTCCCTTCTTCTACATTTATTTGTCCATTAAGATTAATGTGCACACAGATTACAAAAATTATTAAATATGATAAATGACAAAAAAATATAATTTAACATGATTAAATTATTCTTTCTCTCACTTAATTAATATTTTATTTTTTCTTTCTATCTTCATTAATTTTGCATTCTCTCTCCCCTCTCACTCCATAAAAGATGATGGTAATGTTGGAAAAAGACTAATAGATACTCTTTAGTTTTTTAAATGGACAAATAATAATGAACAAATTAAAATTCCTAAATAGATAGATAATAGTGAATGAGACAGTAATTAAAAAGACAATAAAAGGAAAAAATGAATTTAATTAAGGAAGAATTAATAGGAAAGACAGCTAATAATACAAAATTAATAAGAATGACTAATTAACCATTCAAAATAGTCAATTAGCCATTCCAAATGGTCATTGCTGTTGCGGGAACCTATTGATCCTTGACCTTTAATTTTGTATTGTTAGTGGTCTTTCCTGTTAATTCACCCATTAATTAAGCAACCATTTTTTATAGATAAATTGAAGCTTACGTCATTTGATTTTGGTCCATATGATTTTGAAATGTATAATAATAATAAAAATAATGTTTTTTGTACGAAATATGAAATTTATGGAGTCATTTATTTCTTTTCTAATTTGAGTCTAATTCATGCATGAATTTTTTGGGTATAATTTAATTTTTTTTGGTATATTCGTGCATAAATTAATAAAGTTAAAAGACGTAAATTATAATTTATCTTAATGACTTTTTCAAATTAAATTCCTAAATGACACAGATTGTCAATATATTACTCATCAGGTATGTGACTCGGGCTCGGGCAGGCAAGTGAAAAATGACCATGAATGAGCCCATTGTGTAGGGATGGCAACGGGACGGGGCGAGGACGGGTAGTAGCCCCCCATGCCCCGCTCCCGCGGATGAATATCCGCCCCCTTCCCATATCCACACAGATACCCATTTATCATTTTCTTGCGGGTAAACGGATATTCACGGGTACTCAATAAATTGTAAAAAATTAAAAAAAAATTTAAAAAATGAAAATGAAATATAATATCACAATTTCTCATAATTTGTCCAACATAATTTAATCCAAATATAATTCCAAAACACCTAAAACACTTAAAATTCAACCTACATCCAAATACAATGTTCAATATAACTACATCAAACATCTTAAAACACTTAAAATTCAACCAACATCCAAATACAATGTCAAATTCCAATATAACTTGATCCAACATCTTAAAACACTTAAAATCAAAATAACAACACAAGTTTTGCTTAAACATATTGAGCATCATAGTTTACAGCTTCCTTAATTAATGATGGAACTACTACCGCCACTTGGTTCTTACAAAACAAAATCACATAAATGAAAGCTTAAAAATTAACATTATTGTGAAACTTACAAAAGAAAGCATATAAAAAAAATTCACTAACAACATCATCATCGATATCTTCTAGAAATACACTAGTCAGACGGTCCACATCAACTTTTGAGTTTGAAGAGCTTGAAAGAAGAGAAATTAATTAATTGTAAATTTGTAGTTATGAATTAATATAGATATTCAATTAAGAGTAGCAAAGCTCTATTAGCGTTTATGTCAGACCATAACCAATCTTGACAACACATGAATGCCTCCAATGTATTTGGCAATAATCTAATGCGATGTGGAGTAAGAAATCGACCACTGATACTAAATGCAGATTCTGAAGCAACTGTGGAGATAGGAATCGCAAGAAAATCTCTAGCAATCATCTGCAAGGTTGGGTATTTCAACCCATTTGTCTTCCACCAATTTAAGATGTCAAACTCTCCACTTGATCTAGGCAACACCGGCTCCTCTAAATAGTGGTCTAACTCTGTCCTTGCACTTATATTAGTAGAATTTTGTTGACTAACAAATAAATCATAATCTAACGACCATTCTTCTGATAGTTCAATATCTGCTATACCCATGTTATTTACCACATTTGGCCTTGAAGATGAAGATGTAGTTTCCTTGCCCTTAGTGTTGCTATGATACTCTAATATTAAATCTTCACAAATAGCTTTCACCTTTGTAATCTCAGAATTTGAATCCTCTCCATAAATTTTAGGAAAAAAGTAAACTAGCATCATCATTTTATACCTGGGATCTAAAACTGTGCCTACGGCCATCACCCCATTGATCACATTCCAATATTTTTCAAATTTGGCAATCATTGTTGAAGCCATTTGATGAATAATGAAGTTAGAAGAACCAAGCCACTCTCTTAAAGCCAATCTAATTTGACATATCTTTGGAAAATAAACATTTGAAGTCGGATACTTAGTACCAGAAAATAATTCAGTCACACTATAAAATAATTGTAATCTTTTACAAATTTCAGTTGCCATATCCTAATCATCATCACTAGGCAAAAATTTATATTGATTCTCACGTCGTGCCAAACGACCAAAAACATCTTTGCATTGTATGGCAACATGAAGCATCAAAAAAGTAGAATTCCACCTAGTTTTGCAATCAAGAGTAAGCTTTTTGACATATGCAATGTTTAGTTGATCACATGTGTCTTTGAATTTTTCCTCCCTCTTAGGCGTTGCTGTCCAAAAACTAACACTTTCTCTAACTTTTTCAATAGCATCTGAGATTATAGACAACCCATCTTTCACAATTAAATTTAATATATGAGCACAACAACGCATGTGAAACAACAGACCACCCAAAATGAATGACCTAGGTGAAATCTTATCTAAAATGTGCTCAATCATAGCATCATTTGTAGTACAATTATCAACAGTCAAAGTGGACAACTTTCTATCTAGATTCCAATCCATCAAGCACTGAATCAAGACATCAGAAAGAACTTTGGCAGTGATAATCTACTAGATTATCTGTTTTTCCATAACTTTTTGAGTGGATTTCATCGCTTAAGCCCAACTTTTGACGTTGTTTTGATCTTAAGACAACTTTATTTTATCTTTTTAGTTAATTCATTCTAGCTCGTTAGATTGAGTCATTCTGATTAGAATTACTAGTGTTTTATCTCATTTGTTAATGTTTTGATTGTAGGCACCAAAGGAAACAGGATGAAGTTCAATGTGGAGAAGGAAGGTTCATTGAAGTCCAGCGCCAGCGCCTAAATTGAGCGCCAGCGCCAAAGATACAGACAGACTACACTTCTCGGAGTTCAGCGCCAGCGCCTAAATTCCTGAGCGCCAAGCGCCACCTTCCCGAGATTCGTTTTAAGTGGACTCTTGAGAAGCGCTGGATTCTGAGCGCCCGGGCGCTGTCATTCCTGACACATATAAAAACCCATTCTTTCTAGAAAGAGGGGATCTTTGGGCTACTGGAGACGAGGAAGAAGGGAAGACTTGACCTAATTTGGAAAGCTTGGAGGTGGACTTGAAGGGAAGAAGAGTGGGAGCTCAGATTTTCTTCAAGCTTCAATGGAGTTTTACTTCTTTTTCTCTATTGTTTTAATTTCTATTTTTGTTTCTATGTCTAGCTAAACTCTCCCTTGTTGGGATTGAGTAGATTTTGATGGAAGGTTTCAGTTATGCTTAATGAATATTTCTATTTTGAGTTTATAATCTCGTTTCTTAAAGCTTTCTAGGGTTTGATCATCCTTAGAATGTTTTCTTTAGGTTTATGCATTGGATGGAAATTTGATGTGTGAACTATGCTTGAGATTGTAAACCTTGTGATTCGTTGTGCTAGGAATAGTCGATGAATGCTTGTTATCTCGTTGGATTCTTAATCTTAATGTTTTTTCCCTTTTAGAATCACCTAAGGAATTGGGGTTTTTAACTAGGATTTAAGGTTCTTGTGCCTAAGGAATTAGGACTTGGATATATTGGAGAATCCGATAACAAAATAGAAGTGAAAATTTGTCTTAACTCCAGCTTAACATGCAGCAAATGAAATCAAATGAAACTTGATCCCAACTCTTTCTTATCTTTGAATTCCTATCTCTTTTGTGTTCTAAGTGTTTGTCAAATTGTCAAAGCCAAAATACCAAAAAGAATCTTTTACTTTAATTTAATTTCTTTCATGCTTAATTGTTTACAATTGAGCTCCCTTTGAACCAAAGTTCTGTTTGAATAGTAGCTAAGTTCATGAATTAGTAATTAGTTATTGATCCCTGAGAACGATATCCGATTTTCTCACTGTTTTTATTACTTGATGATCCGGTACACTTGCCGTGGTCACATCAAGTTTTTGGTGCCGTTGCCGGGGATCGATTTTACCAATATCGATAATATCGAAGGCAGCTACTAGTTTAAACATTTATCTTTTCTTTCATTTATTCATTATTGTGTTTAGTTTTCTTTATTTTACTTATTTTAGTACGTTTAGAATTTTATATCTAAATTCTTGCATTTTATTGAGTTTTCTTTATTCTGACTCATTGTCTTCGTTGTATGCGAGGTAAAGTTTATCCGGATCAACTTCTTTTTGACCCAGAAATAAGAAGGACTGAAAGGGCTTTGAGGAAGCAATTAAGAGAACAAAGAAGGAATTTGGATAGCACTCAAATATCTGTTGAAGACATGGCGGACAATGGGGAAAACAGATCCCCTAATGGAGAAAACAATGGAGAAAATGTGGATCCTCCACCACCACATCAACCTACCAGGACTCTCATGGATTACTCTATTCCTAGCATGGACGGGTGTGGGGCGAGCATAACCAGACCTCCAGTTCAAGCAAACAATTTTGAATTGAAGCCAGCTCTACTCCACTTGATTCAGAATAATCAGTTTGGGGTATTCGATAATGAGGACCCACATGCATATATACAAGGGTTCCTTCAAATTTGTGATACTGTGAAGTTGAATGGAGTGAGTAAGGATGCCATTCGTCTAATATTGTTTCCTTTCTCTGTGAGAGACAGGGCTAAGAGTTGGTTGGATTCATTGGCAAGGGGAAGCATAACTACCTGGGTAATTTTGGTGCAGAAATTTTTGACAAGGTATTTCCCTCCGTCCAAGGCTGCAAAGTTGCGAAGTGATATCACATCATTCCAGCAGCTTGATGGGGAGTCTCTCAGTGAGGCGTGGGAGAGATACAATGAAATACTGAGGAAATGCCCACACCACTATTTTGACTTTTGGATCCAAGTGCAAAGCTTCTATAATGGCATGTTACCTCAAACTAGAGTCATGGTAGATGCTGCAGCAGGCGGGGCCTTGAACTATAAAACTCCGGAAGAAGCTTGGGACTTATTTGAAATGATGGCCAACAATGACTACCAAAGAAATGGGGAAAGAGCAGTGGGGAAGAAAGGATACTTGGAGAAAACCCTATTTTGGACAGCTCTACGGTGGTTTGAAGGGAGAAGACGTGGAAACGACTTGGACCTTCATCAACTCATGGAGTTTTCTTTGATTTCCTCTGTTATTTTAATTGTTGTTGCTGTTTTCATGTCTAGCTAAATTCCCTTTGTTGGGATTAGGTGGATTTTGATGGATCTTTACTATTTTTGACATTGAGCTCCCACTCTTCTTCTCTTCAAGTCCACCTCCAAGCTTTCCAAATTAGGTCAAGCCTTCCCTTCTTCCTCGTCTCCAGCAGCCCAAAGATCCCCTCTTTCTAGAAAGAATGGGTTTTTATATGTGTCAAGAATTTTTCAGAATCCAGCGCACCGGCGCCGTGAGTCCACTTAAAACCGAATCTCGGGAAGGTGAGCGCCTTGATTTTGGCGCTGAACTCCGAAAGTAGTAGTTGAGTATGCCGAGCGCCCGGCGCTCGATTTGGGCGCCTGGCGCCTAGACTTCAACAACTTTCCTTCTCCACATTGAGCTTCATCCTGTTTCCTTTGGTGCCTACAATCAAAACATTAACAAATGAGATAAAATACTAGTAATTCTAATCAGAACGACTCAATCTAACGAGCTAGAATGAATTAACTAAAAAAATAAAATAAAGTTATCTTAAGATCAAAACAATGTCAAAAGTTGGGCTTAAGCGATGAAATCCACTCAAAAAGTTATGGAAAAACAGATAATCTAGTAAATTATCACCACCCCAAACTTAAAACATTGCTTGTCCTCAAGCAAAACAGAAGAACAAACTACCCAAACAAAAAGACAACTTCACAATTCAAACACCAATGCTGAACTGAAAAGAATAAACCAAGAGTGTCCCACAATTCAAAAGCATCCAAGTGACAGTAAACCAATTCATACATGCATTCCTGAAATTAGAACTCTCAACTGTGTAACTGAAACTCAGAGGGTCAAGAATAGGGATCATCAAAACCATGCACTGATCAATTACATCTTGAAAGCTAATGAACATGGAAACAAAGTACACCTGATAATTGGGTCATTCAAACTTTCTGTAAGTGAAAAGAGACTCTCAGTTACTCGTGTTTGGGCTTGTGTTTCCCTCAGTCATCACTTATTGAGCTCACCCTCCTTGAATTTGCTTTTCATCTCAGACATGCATGCACGCAACTCAAAGATGCAACAATCAAAAGGACTTATCAAGGGTTATAATGGGGTCAAGGTTAAGGGTGGATAAAATAGGATTTGACAGGCTAAAATCCTAGAGAATAAGTGAGCATTAAGACTTTCATTACACTTCGTCTCATGAATTTACGCTCCTCTTGATTCTCTTTCCCTTTTTCCCATACAAATTTTCTTTTCATTTCTTTTTCTTATTTTTCTACTTTTCTTCTTCTTTTTTTTATATATATAAAATGTCTTCATAACCATCAAATTTTTTATTTTACTCACAATGGTAACCCCAAACTTAGTACATTGTTAACCCACGAGTCAATAAATTCAATGCTCACCTACTCTTTTCGGTGGATAAGATATTAATTATTTTGGCTAAGGCATGTCTTGATGGGTTAAACAAAGAATTCAATTTATTAGGCTCAAAGGGCAAAGATAATGACACAAACATCATTTGGTCATTATCCGCTATCCGCATAACAACAAAAATGCCTTTATCATGTCGATGCATTGCTCAAGTCACGACATGCAAATGAGATTCAAGCAAAGCTAGGAGAATAGAAACTCATAAGTGATCTCTCATCAAAGCAAAAATGTTGAAGGCTCAAAACAACTCCCAAGGATGAATTATGAAATCCAATCACAAAAATCACCAAGTACATTAACAATAAGCCAAAAGATTCATGCATGGAAATCATAATCCTCATTCAAGTACCACAATCTAAGAAATAAGTTCATAAAACTTCCAAGTTTCCTAACAAGCAGTGCATGCATGGTTGACTCACATTACAATGATACTATCAAACATGGGGACCCACAACAGTAAACTCTAAACAGTTCAACATTGGCTTGACTCAACTGAACAACTACACAATAAAAGAAAATAAAACAATTGGACTACGAACATAAAGGAAATCTACCACACACAAAAATGAATAAACAAATAAATAAAAAGAAAGTCAAAGTTATCTGATGGGCTCTGTGAAGAGCCCTTTCCAAATTCCCCATTGCTCTTTACTTCACTTGAGACTTTCTTGGCTAGTCATCATCTCCTTCTTCAGACTCAGCAGATTCGTCTTCTTGGTCTTCTCCTTCTTCATCTTCCTCAGCTTGGTCATCTTCAAAAGATCTCCAATCAACATAATTCTTTATCTCTTCATCAGAATTGGAGTTCATTGGTCCTAAAGTGAGATCAAATTTTCTCCCAACTTTTGTAACATAGTCTCAAGCCCTTTGTTGTCTTCTCTCAACACGTTCATCATTCTCAATCCGGCTTCCATGTTGTGGTGCATAGTTGACATTGACTGCTCGAGTGATGCAAGCCTTTGCTTTTGAGACCTCTGATGAATTTGTGGCTGCGTCACTCTTGCAGGTGCTTGACCTTCCACTGGTTGTGCATCATTCACTGCACAAAACTTGACAACATAGGCCATGTTGATGGAAGAAGGGTTCTTCATGGGCTAAAACTCTTCTTTGGGCACCCCGGCTCTTTCACACAACATAGTGATCAAGCATGGGTATGCTAGTGCTTTTGAAGAGAAGTTTGCTATGGCTTGGATATTTGAGGCAATAATGTCACCTATGTTTATGCTCAACCCTTCCATTATGGCAAACACCATTTGAGCTCGATCCACCTTGACATCTGACTTGTTTGCATAGGGTAAGACATTGGTAACCAGGAAAGATGTCCAGATTTTTGGAATTATCTTCAAATCAGTGGAGGACAATTTTTTTGGTTGACCTTCCTTAGTGCTCGTCCACTGAGCTCCTGGTCAGCATAATGTGTTAAGAATACCTTCAGTGTTCACTGTGTAACGCTGAAGGTCCTGCAAACCGCTGTTTCCAACCCAATCTGGCTTTGTGCCTAGGAGAGTGTCTATCGTCCTGCGATCAAATGACACACTTTTCCCCCTCACAAAGCTTTCATATTTTTTTTCTTTTTTTTGTGGTATAGGCATTTGAGTAGAATTCCTTCACCAATTCGGAATAAGCCATTTTGGGGTAGGAAACTAAAGTCCTCCATCTTCTAGTTTCAATTGAATGGGCTCCAATCTCCGCTCTTAAATTATATCCCTTTTGTGTATTGCCTCATACCTTTTCTCATGTTCTTCTGTTCACAATCGGGTGCTATCAAAAGTCGAACCTCTTGAAGAAGATGCCTCTGACTTTCTTTTCTTTGAATTTCTCCGGACAGGAAGCTTTGAAACAATAAGAGTACCTTCAAAATACCAGCAGTCAGTAATGCAACTCAATAACACAATTAATATATATAGTATGCATCTAACAAAGCCCAAGCAAGATCATGTAGCAACCATGGTTGAGACAGATCAGTTTGCAACTAGATGCGCATGTGAAATGCAAAAGATAATGTCTCCAGGCAGTATGGGGAGCAAGAACATAAATGAACCTAAGACATAAATGAAGATTTTAAAAATCACATTAAGTATCAACAACAAAACCAAAAATAATAAGAACTATTATAGTATTATTAGTAGAAGTTTGGTGTTATTACCTCACAATTCGGCTTTGCAAGTTCCAAGAATCATCAATATAATGAGCAGTGATAGCCATATAGCCTCTATTTTGGTTGCCAGAAGTCCATATATTAGTGGTGATTGCAATCCGACTTGGATTATTTGCCAACAACGTCCTTGTCCTATCTTTTTCACTATCATAAAGCTTCATAATGTCACTCTTGATAGTGTTACAAGAAACCACCTTAAATAAAGGCTGGAGAGCACCACAAAAATCTTTGAAACTGAAATGATCAACAATGGACAACGGATACTCATGGAGAATAATCATGTTGGCAAGCTTACTCCTTGTTATATCTTGATTAAATGAATAAGCACCAACAACAATTGTTTCACTCCCTCTTTGCTCAGTTTTGATGAATGCTTGCCTTATATCGCAAATTGTTCGAAGTTTACAACTCTTGAAGTGCTCACGCAAGTGTGACGTTCCTTGCCTTGGATCACCCAAAAGCTTTCCCTTACAATAATTACAAATGGCTTTCATTTTTCCATCTATCACCTCCCTCGTGAAGTGATTCCAAACATCTGAAGTTAGTTTTCGTTTTTTAGAACCTCCAATTGGATCCTCAGATTGAGTTTGAATTTGAGTTGGAGTTGGAGTTGGAGTTGGAGCCTCATCTAAAGTTAGAAGATTGTTTTGTGATTCAACAACATTATTGGATTCAGTGGATAATGGTGTTTGACTTTCACCTATGACAGGTGATGGAACTTACTCATTGGCATTGCCCATAGGAGTAGAAGTTTGCTCGGCAGACATTCTACAAATATAAAATACAACTGTCAGAATATAAAGTGTATAAAATACAACTGTCAGAATATAAAATATAAACCAGAACTAGCACTGAAAAATCAAAACAATCAATTAATTCTGCAAAAATTGAAGGCAAACAAAGTGCAGGCAAACAACATTTGAACATCTAAAATTCTCCAAAATTGCCCACCATTCCACCAAAGATCAAGCATATTCTTCATCCACATAACACCGCCCCCACACTTGATTTGTGTGTGCATGTGAACATACTTTGCAAGTGAGTGATTTAAGATTAATTCTGCAAACCAACAGAAACTAGAGTAATGTTTATAACAGGACTTTGAGGTGATGCTAATAATAAGCTTAACTAAATAACAAATTATTCTTTGGCCATACTCAAAGCGAATTCATTTCCATATAAATTTGGTAATATTGAGAGTACAGAAATTTCAGATATTTTCTATATATTCCAAGTAAACAATTTGAGGAATAATTTATATAGACACAAGTAGAATAATCAAATGCCATAAATAAATGCGAAATGTACCACAAAGAGACTCTAAAAACACCAAAAAGGAAGTAATGTGAACTGAAGAGCCTTGTCTTACATTTATTCAAGATCTACCAAACTACCCATTGTTACCACCCAATAGGAACAATATTCACCACAATCGAAGACAATCTATATGAAAACAAATTTTAGAGATTGAATTGATAAAACTAAAAAAATGTTGATAGATAAGTAAGAAAGCATCAAGCATCGAATCATACCTTTCAAAACAAGTAGTGCGAAAGGATCTGGGTGTGAGAGAACAAGGTGAGCCAGAGCCACCAGCCACGAACTGCACGGACACACGGTTTGGGACTTGGGTGGGAGAGCACGGAGCCACCGTCACGGACTGCACGGTTTGGGTCACAAAGTTACTGAACTTTTGCCGCCGCCACCCCCCCAAATCTCACCTACGAGGACATTTTCCGATGGGGGTCGCCTACTTGCCTTCAGGCCTGGTTCATCAAGCTCTTCCAACGACGGTGGATTAGAGTGCATATTTTAGGAACTGCGGTGGTGGGCTCGCTGCGAATGGCAGTTGCGAGCTTCCAACGACGGTGGGCTTGCTTCGAATGGCAACAGCAAGCTCTGAACAGTGTCGACCAGCTGTCACAGTTTGGAGGCTTGGGGCTTTCTAAAATTGAGTATTTGAGTTTGGTAGGAAGCAGGAACTAGGGATTAGGAGTAGAAATTGGGATTTGGGAGTTGGGGGGAGTGAGCTCAGTGAAATTACCGAGTGAGGGAGTGAGATGAGAGTGACTGGAGTGATAATTTGATAATAATGAGGTTTTTTTGGTAATTTTATATAGGAATATTTTTGTAATTTTATTTGCGGGTACCCGCGAGTATAGGAAAAATCATATCCGCCTCCGCCCTATTTATTAAACAGGGATAACAAATAAATGAGTACCTATACTCGCGGGAGAAAAATTTTCCCCCATATCTATCCCGTCATAGATATTATCCGTGGGTACTCACATAGACAAGTAAAATTGCCATTCCTACCATTGTGGAAACATTATGCTATTACTAAATCCACACACGTCCATGTGGATCGGGAAAAAGAGTTTTCATATTTAAACATTTAAAATATGACATTTTATTCACATTTATATATCGTATATTTATTTTAACTTTTTATATAATATACGATAATATGAAATCACATTCACATTCAGATATACTTTTCAAACAGGTATCATTTCTTCGGTGTACAAATTTTATTTTAAAAAAACCGTCACGTTCCCATGCAACACGGCATCTCGTGCGTCCTTCATTAAATGCAGATGGCAGAAGAATATTAAGATAGGATTTAACAAGCACACTGCCAGACACACCCACCACATGTATAGCGCTTTTTGACCTTTTCTATTACAAAAATGATGTTATTACATCATTTTTTTCAACATCATTTTCTAAATTCTTTTTAGGTAATTATAATTAAATAAAAAAATATTAAAAAATATAAAAAAATATATGTATTGTTAATAGTAAAAATATCAAAATTATTTTTATTACGCTACTTTGAATACTTTTTTTTTAAAAAAGTTATTAATTTACCTTGTTTTAGTAATATTTGGTCTTATAAGTTCATTACAAAATGTATCCAATAATTAAACAAAAATATTTTGCTTCAATTAAAAAATCTCTAATTATACATTGCAAAAAAAATCTATAATTGTACATGCTTAGTCATAGTTGAAAAACTATATATAATAAGAAAAAGTTAAACAACACCGAATCATGGGTGAAGTGAAGTCACATAAAGTTCAAACCGATGTTATTTAACTTCGTACATCATTGTCGCTGATAGTGATATGCCACCGTATAAGATTGGGTGTTATGACACCATAAAATAAAACAAATTCGATATAAAGTAATTATAACGTATTAAATTTGATTATTGTATACTTCTTAGTCTGGGTTCAAGATCTTTGAGACAACGATCCTTGGTCAATATGACATCGTATAAAAAGGTAATTTACAGTTAAGGAAGTAATTTATTAATAATTACTAATTTTTTTATGAATGATATGTCACTGAAATTAACCCAAATTACTTATTATTATTATTATTTTTAAAAAAAAACTTGATTTCGATGGAGCACTTTCTAGGCAGGTGGGGGTTTGGCGTCCAAGTTACTATATTTTGATTCGTTCAATCTCGTTTTAGCTATAGTTTTCAACCTTCAAACTGCATGCGCAGTCAAGCCAAACGTTTTCTTTGAAACCACAAGAGAGGCACCAAACAGCTGGTCAATGCATAGCTCGCGCCACCCTCTATATATATGTAATGTATATGTAGATGTTTCCTTCACCATATCCATATCACAAACTCTCTCATTTTCTGCCAATCTGTTTTCCAAATTTAAGACAGCAAAATCATAAAAGAAGACTTGAAAGTACCTATACTATATATATAAGAGCATTTTGTTCCACAGTTGATCAGTTACTGTTATTACAGACATGTCTTTCTCTTACAGTTACAGGAGGATCCTCTTCATAGTTCTACTGATCATCTTCGCCATTTTGGTTGCTTCACCACAATTTGGGGCAGCCTGCAGGCCATTACAGGATGGGCTTCTGTTGCAGTCCCTTCCACGAGGTCCTTCGAAGCCATCAAGTCCTGATCCAATTCATCCCTAAATAAATAACACTGAAATGGACAAGCGTACGTTATGTGCATGCACAGCTTATTTAACTTGGGGTGCCTTCAGCTCCACTTTTTAATTGATGTCTCTGCCGTCACAGAAATTCTTCTATAGGATAGTTCCTAAAACAGTTAAAGTTGACAAACATATATGTTCTTGTTGTAAAATGCTTCATATATAACCATTTTTTTCTTTTTGGTTTTACTTATTGCTGGGAACAGCCATAGCAAAAATGCTTGAGTTCCCATTCAAATAGTCAGTTTGTATATTGTAATAACGATTATTCTTTTATACATTTTCAATTGTAATAATCCTACAGAACTTGTAACATTCTTTTATTATTGAAATAAGACTTGGTGACTACTTCTATGAATAATAGGCAAAACGGAAACATGTCAAGGCATGCATACCCTCGTCCCACCTTACTGTTTACATATTATGATTGTTGGTTTGCCAGCATCCTACCTCGACAATGCTTATATGAAGTCGGATATCAAACTGTGACATTTGTTAATGCATTTAAGTAGAAGATATTGTACCCATAAGTAACATTTATAACTTTTAATTCAGTGATAATTACTCAATTCAAAAAGTGTTATAAAGCGGTTTGAACTACCAATATAAATTTTGGCCTTGATCTCATAATAATAATAATAATAATAATAATAATAATAATCTAATAATAATAATAATAATAATAATAATAATAATAATAATAATATTATTATTATTATTATTATATGTGTGCGTCTGCATGTGCAGATTAAATAGTAATACATATCACACCACCATAGTTGTTTGACTCCTCATTAATATCGTGTTTATAGTTTTTTTTTTTTTGTGCGAATATTGTTCTTATGTAATATTATAGAGCTCTTGTCTATATTAAAAAGTCTTTTACTTCATATGTAATGGGCATTTATTATGACTTTTCTTTCTTTCTGGTAGAAAATACTTTAGGATAATGATAAGACACTTGTAAAGAAGTTAAAATAATTTTTTTTAGGTAAAAACAAAGTAAATAATGAAAACTTTTCAATTTTCAATGAATTAAATGTCTTATTTTTATCTAAATTTTTTTATTTTATCTTCTTTAAAAACCCTTACTTTTATTCCATCTTTTCTCCCAATAACACTCAGTCCCATTACCTTAATCTCTTCTCCATAAACTTCAGCCCTTTCATGCTTTCTGATCTGAGAGCATTCTGAGAAGGAAAGAGGGGAAGATCCTAGTAGAAGCGCATCTCAAAGGAAAAGTAAATAATACAGCATTTTATGCTTTTTCTTAGTGCATCACGGCCAGGCTATAAGAATTTGTTCAGACTATTTGAAGGGATCGATGTAAGTACTTTCAATCTTAATTGGATTCTCTTCTCTCCATTCTTGCTTGATTCATAAGTTACTTTTGGTACAAAAAAATAAAATTCTATAAAATTAGAAAAAGAATATAACATAAATTAATAAATTGGAATGAAAATTGATCATATTTCAATTCTATAATTTGGTAGGATTAGAAATAAAATTGTGTGAAAAGAAATTTCGCACTTTAATGTTTGGGATACAATAAAAAAATGATATAAATTGATGTAATAATAACCCTAATGAGACAAATGAAAAAGCTTAGCCCTATCGAGACAAATGAAAAAGCTTAGTTTCTTATATATATATATATATATATATATATAGCGTATCTAGTAAAGAGAATGAATCTTGATCATTATATTTTATATAAATAGTTAAAATTAGAATATAAATACATATAATTTTTTAAGTGGTTAAATAACTTTTAAGTAATTTTTAATTTTAATCATTCTATGTATGATTGTATCGTCAAGATTTACTCTTTTACATATTTATAATAAAAACTCATCTCACTAAATATGTCTTATATATATATATATATATATATATATATATATATATATGAGTATTAGTTCTTTTGGTTAAACTTAAAAAAATACTTTTATGAATTTTTTAGAACTTTTTCAAAAGCAATTCTTTTCGGCTTTTGAGAAAAGTATTAAAATTTAATTTTTATTGTACTTTTGTTTTTTAAAATTGCTTAATTTTTTTAAATTTAAAAAGTGTTTTTTTAAAGAATGTATAAACAAATGGGAAATAATATGGGAATAGAGAGTTAAAAGAACAAATAAGTCAGAGAAAATGAGAATATTTTATAAATTATAATATAGTTATTAATTTTATTTTATAAACTAAATAAGGTAAATATATAACGATCTAATGGTGAAAAATATTTATTGTAAAAAGTGATAAGAGTATTCATTTTATGCTATTATTTTGTGATTCACGGTTATATACGAATTTTACTTTAAGGCGACTTATTTACAACTATATATATTTTTAATATTTTTAGTAAATAACAAAATTGGAAAGTAGATTAGCTGTCCCTACGAATAACTGATATTTTGAAATAGTTGTCGTGCTCGTAACTAATATGTATCATATATGATACTTTTTAGATACTTTTAAATACTTCTTGTAGTTTATATCATTCTATTATTTTTTGAGTTTTTGTATTAATATAAGTAGAATACTATAATAATTAGATGATTGATAATATTTTATTATGTCTGTAATAATTAATTTAACTTATGTAACATTGACATCTTTACTATAATTTAGGATTTATGTTTTTATGTTTATATATATATTAAATTTATATGTTACATCTTAGCAGTTGTATCCAAAAAAAATTAGATTTTTTAATTTGAAATTACGATATATTTTTATATATTCAACTTTTTGAACTGCTTATAATATGAAGGTTATGAAATTTCTTTACAACAGTTTCTTCACTTGGATATAAACTCATTTTTTGTTTAAAAAATTTGAAATTGCTTACTACCAAGGGTGGGCTTTAAAATATTATTATCACTTTATTACTATTTTTTATCACTTATTAATATCAGTAATAAATTTAAAAAAGATTTATTAATGACTCATTAATTTTTTAAAAATAATAAATAAAATAAGACAAAATATTTTATAAAAAAAATTGCATGATAGAGTAAACAAAGAGAGCAATAAATACTTATTAATAAGGATAACTGTACTATTAGTTTTTTTTTATTGTGCTAACTGTACTATTTGTTTATTACGCAGTATGTGAACACGTTGGCATGCAACACGACGTATATTAAGTGCACTTTCTTTTTTACCTATGTGTATTTCAATTCAATGTTGATGGATTAACGGCAGGCAGCAGGATATGGACTATCTTTTGACTTTTCTGTTAGTTATATTACATGCCGAGAAATTATTGAGTAAACCTATAGCATTTTAATTAGATATATTAGATTAATTATATTATTAATTAATAATTAAATATTATAAATAATGAATAATTTGTGAATATAATTAATTTAATGTACTTAATATAAGTGTTTTAAATTTTTGCAATAATTCACCTTTATATGCTATCCCGGCAACATAATTGTGCAATAATTTTAAATTTTTTCATTCAAGTACTATTGGTATTGGAGACGTTTACTTATTCAACAGTGAAAAATTTGATTTTGAATGAGAAGAAACATTATTTTAAAAAATTAAATATATTCTTATTTCTATATATGTAATTGTAATAATTTTATTATTTGTTTAATTTTTATATATTTAATTTTTTTTAATTTATTCATAAATTTATTCTGTATTTCACAAAAATATTACATTTATATATAAATTAATTTAATATTTCTCTTATATTAACATACGATGTAAATCAATGTACGTATAAAAATTATAGACAAAATATTTTCCTAACTGTAATTGGCTTTCGTTGAATTTTGAAAATCAGATACAACATAATGCGTACCTATTTGATAGTGTTTTTTTTTAAAATGAAAATATAATCACATTTATCGCATGTATGATGTCTCCATCATCAAGTTTAATTTAATTATTAACAGTTTCAGTACTTATACAACATGTTTTTTTAAAATAATTTTCTAAACGAGAAATACTTAGATAAATTTTATCTATTTAATTATATAGACTAAATTAATTAATACTTAACAATTTTATAAATCTTTATGTCACACAGTTATTTTATATTAAAAATAATAATATATCACTTATTAATTAATTTAATTTACATAATTTATATAATAGAGACTTTTAAACTTTGTACACTGAAGTTGATATGAACAATAGTTTTAGAAATAAATTGTAATTAATTTACCCTCAACTAAAATATTAGCCGTACATCGTTTTTTTTTAATACTAGTGTAAAACCACCTATTTAGGCAAGATGTCCTACTTTATTTTTGATCAATTATATAGAAATATTAAAAATGGTGTATAAGTAATTTTAAAAAATTATATATAAATATTATTATCCTTAAGTTAATCTAATCTTGTTCATTAGGGTGTTATTCCGATAGACAAGTGGGGAACATATGAGCCCACTGTGCAAACATAGAGGAGGAATTAATGCTATATATGAGATATGACTATTGAATAATATCAATTATGCAAACTTGTTAGCACAAAACAACACACGAATTACTACATAATCTAAATGTAACTAATCTTATTTGAATTAATTATCTAATTTATGATGAACTTAATTGTAAATGTTTGTGTAAAATACAACAGATTATACAGTTATACTATGGGTGGAAACGTTGGCATGCAACAAGACGTGTGTTATGTGTAATTCAATATCGGTGGATTTAACAAGAGAGAGCATGATATCGACTATCTTTAGACTTTTGTGTCAGTTTGCAGATATACGATATATAATATCATTTTCGGTTTTTAATTCTTTTGAAAAGTACTTTTGGTGTTTATACTTATTCAAAGGAAGAAAAAGGTCTAGTTTTCAACGGGAAAAAAATATATTAATTACTAAATCATATTTTTATTTCCATATCCTTTACTATGGCTTGGTCTTTGTTGAAAAACCGTGTGTGTGTGTCTCTATATATATATATATATAAATAATGAAATTAAAAAAATGAATATAATGATGAATTATCTGTTATGACCTAAACATTATAAATCATAGTATTTAGGAGTTGACTTTACTTATCTAACATAACTCGTTTTCATGTTTGGTGCCCCGGGTGCTGTATTTGAATATTGATTCGTTCAATTTTCAACCTTCAAGTTCAAACCATATTGCTCAGTCAAGCTAAAAGTTTTTAAATACACTAGAGGCTCCGGTCAAGACACAATCCCAATTGAAAAACTAACCACTCTATATATATGTGTGTTCATCACCATCCCCACCTCAAATCTCACCAATATCATCAATTATTCTAGCAAAGAAACTCGTCCAAAAGAGCTCGCAAGAGCAAAAGCAGAACAAAAACTTAGAAGTACTGAAATTAAAGAGCACATTTGTTTCATTCAATTACATTGTAGAGAGATCATGAGCATGGCTTTGTCTTACAGGAGGATCCTTTTCACAGTTGTAGTGATCATCTTCACCATTCTGGTTGCATATTCTCAACTTGGAGCAACCTGCAGGCCATTGCAAGATGAACAGTGGTCAAGGGAATATGATGGGCTTCTGTTGCAGGTCCTTCCACGAGGCCCTTCGAAGCCATCAAGTCCCGATCCAATTCATCCCTAAGCCAACAGGTTGAAATGGACGAACCCTGCATGCTGCATATGCATCAGCGCCTCTTTGATCTTCCTGGCTAGCTTGCAACGAAACGCATCCACGAGAAGTTGTTCATACACCTACGTACCTAGCTAGTTGTAGTTAACAGGCTTACATTCTTTTTGTAAATGTTTCAATCAAGTTCATTTTCTGCTTTGCTTTTTCATTGCATGCTCATCCATGCAACCATTTTTTTTTTCACTCTCACGAAGATTCTTTTTTATTTTATTTTATTTTATTTCGGTACATCTCACAAAGATTCTTTTGTTCACAATCTTTTTTTTTTCCCAGTGATAAGTTCACGTTTTAATTATGCAATAAAATCTTAACGCAAGTTGTTGTGATATTGATTCAGACACATGCACACACATGTGTGTATATATATATATATATGACACACTACGTGTTCTTTTTCATCTTTTATAAACTGTTCCATATAAACTTTTTTCTCTAAATTTTTATTTAAAAAAACAGTTTTCACATCTATTTAAAAATGAGACACCACGTGTTTTTTTTCATCTTTTATGAATTTCATTAGTTGGTCTATATAAACATTTTTCTCTAAATTTTCATTAAAAAAAACAATTTTCACATTTATTTGATATAATTCTATATAATAATGAGTCATAAGTATTATGATATTTCTAAGAGAATCTTTTTTAGAGACCGATAAAAAGGTCTCCTTAGAGTTAATTATGTCATCTTTTTGAGTAAACTTTTTTACAACTAACCTGACCTTGTAACGTTCTAAGTTACCATGAGAGTTATGTTTGATTTTAAAGACCCATTTGCAACGAACTCTTTTGCAACGTTCTGGTAATTTAACAAGGTCCCAAACTTCATTTTCTTCTATAGATTTTAACTCATTTTTCATGACATCGAATCATTTATCAACATTACCATTATTCATGGTTTGTGAAAACGTAACTAGATCATTTTTTATTCCTAAGTCAACTTCAGACTCTTGTAGATATACCACAAAATCATCATAAATAATTGATGTTCTTTCTCTTTGAGATCTTCTTAATGTTATTTGTTGTGGTTCTTCCAGTATTGGCTCATTTACTACAACTTCATTGTGAGTAATTGGATCATTTATTTGTTGTTCTTCATGATTATTAATCAGTTCAACAACCTGAGGAACAACAACTTTATTAGAGGCACAAGTCAAAGGAACTTGCACTCTCAATTCTTGAATCTTCACCTTACGTGGCGTTTCACTTTCACTAACTTTACCATTCTTAACGAACCTAGCATTCCCGGTTTCAATAATTCTTGTAGTATGGTTAAGATAATAAAATATATATATATATACCCTTTTGAATAACCAATGAAATAACCACTTATTATTCTTGCACCCAGTTTCTTTTCTTGTCGATTATAATATTTAATTTTTGTTTAGCAACCGCAAACAGACAGGTGTCTTAGACTAGGTTTCCTTCCAGTCCACAACTCAAAAGGAGTTATTGGAACTGCCTTACTAAGAAACCTATTTAATAAATTAATACATGACAGTCTTTAGAGAATAAGTCCACAATAAAATGGGTAAAAAAGAATTACTTAACATACTTTTAACCATATCTAACAAGGTTCTATTTCACCTTTCTGACATACTATTTTATTGTAGTGTACTTGACATTGTGTATTGAGTACATATATCACGCTTCTCAAGAAATTTAGCAAATGACCTTAAGTGTTGTCCACTTTCATCATATCTTTCATAATACTCACCACCTCTATTAGACCTAATAATTTTTACTTTTTTGTCTAATTGTCTCTCTACCTTATCAATGTAAACCACTAAGGCATTCATAATCTAAGATTTTTCATGCAGTAAATAGATATAACTATAACATGAATAATCATCAATGAAGGTGATAAAATATCTATTTTTATTGAAAAAGTTAACATCAAAAGGTCCACAAATATTAGTGTGTATAATTTTAAGGAGCTGAGTGCTTTCTTGTGGCTCATTTCTTTGTATGTTTTATTTGTTTACCTTTAATACAATCCATACATACATTCAGATAAGTAAAATCTAAATTCGGAAGGATTTCATTCTTTACTAATCTTTCCATTCTTTCTTTGGAAACATGTCTCAAGCATTTGTGCCACAAGTAAGCAGAACGTTCATTGATTAAATCACGTTTAGTGCCAACATTGTGATGCAAGGTTAAGAGCATTTTAGTATAAAGAGTATTAAGATTTAACTTGTATAATCTATCGCATAATATACCACTACCAATTATATAGCTACGTTTATACAAATCGAAACTACCACTACCAAATTTAAAAAAAATATTCAACTTTATATATCAAGTTTGGATAATGAAACTAAAGTCCTAGATATATTAGGTACACAAAGAGTTTCAAATAAATCCCAATTATATCTAGTGTCAAGAATTAAATGATACGACCCAACAACTTTCATTGAAACTCTCATTATATTGCCATAAAGACAAACTTTTTATTTGGTTTTATAGTTTGGATTGTAAGGAATCCCTGCATTGTATTAGAAATATGAGTTGTGTAACCATAATCAATCCACCAAGTATTAGAAGGAACTTCAGCTATATTTGATTCCAAACATATATAAGCACTAGACTTACTTTTCTTTTAGAACCAATCTTTACGTCTTGGACAATTCTTTTGAAAATGCCCAATTTTTTTTTTACAGAAATAATATATGTTTTCATTCAGTTCCTTCTTATGGATTTGAGAAGAAGAGACCTCATTGATCTTCAAGGGTCCTTTTCCTTTCTTGTCATGTTTTCTACTAGCTTTCTTTCCAGTTCCTTGACGGTTAACATAATTGATGAAGTGTTTTCCTTAATTCTTAAGTCTGATTTCCTCCTGAACTAGCATATTGTTCAATTCATGCATATTTCATTTGTCTTTCATGGTGTTATAGTTCATTTGGAAGGAACCATACTTAGACGGCAATGAGTTCAAGATAAACTGCATAAGGAAATTTTCATCCACATCCATTCCTAATGATGTAAGTCTTGTTGCAATGTTTATCATTTCAATGACGTGCTCATAAATAATATGAGAACCATCAAATTTCATGGTGGTCAAGGTATTCATCAATGTCCTAGTAAGAGACTTATCAGCAGTTTGAGAGCATTCTTTCATAAATTTCATCATTTCTTTAACATTTTCAGTTTTAGGAAGAACTGACTTAATGTTGCTAGCTATATTCATCCACATGTACATCAGACTCTCAACCTATTTGATCTTTCTCAATTTTTATAATGAACCTTCTCTTCATCATTGCTTAAAACAGTAATAGCATCTGGTTTTTATACTCGAATAGCCAAATCCAAATCCATTACCCTAAGGTAAAACTGGATTTGCTCATTCCATTAAGAGAAATTAAGTCTATTAAAAACTGGAACAGATGAGAGATGCGAATGCATAGCAATAGGTACTGCAAGCAATAAAGATTTAAAGACATTAATGCTTTGAGTTATATACTAACATGCTACACATATTCAAAAAATACTTCATACAATGCATGTTCATGTTTACCTTTGAACAATCTATCAATATATATATATCATATTCAACATAAAGGATGCTAACAAATTTTACATTATTTGGCAATGATATATATATGCACTAATTAGAAATATTTATTATCTTTGAATATATAAATAAAACTAATAGTGCACTTACACTACTAATAATTATGTCAATTTATTATAAGTGCAACTAATAATGAACTTCATTTTACCCATACACAAATAATCATCATGTCATTCACAACATTTATTTTATGAGTAATTAAAAAATAATTTTCATACAATTTAAAATTAAATTAACTTAAAGATTTAACCACTTTAGTGATTAACAAATCTATTATATTTTAATTCCAAAATGCAAACATTTCATGATCAATTAAGAATATAAACATTAAACAATTCATTATGACATTATGTGCAGTGGAATCATTATGTGCATTACGGCTTGGATATAAGCAACAAAAATGGAAAATGAAGCACGTAAAAACAAAATTGAAGTGCGTAAACGATTATGAGGCCGACAAGCACTTAACATTATTATGTGCAGCCAATGGCATTATAAGGCTGAAAACGAAAAACTGGATATAAACATTCTTCGTGAATGACTCTCAACTAGAGAACATAAAATTGGACATAAAAGATCGGGATCGTGTGCGAGTGGCTTTCAAAATCGATTCAGCAGATAATTTAATCAAAATGCCCAAATTTTCATACCAATTGGGTAAAAAATCAATCATTATCAATGAAAAAACATGAATTCTCAAACATGACTCTGATAACACATGTAAATTTTCTATTAGTATCATATAAAATTTATATCCTACATACAAAAGATCAAGAACAAGAATAAAAATCTTAAGAGTTCATAATTTTTACATTCATATTATTATGTCAAGATATACTAATATTATTGATGTTTCAATTTGCAGAACTTGTAGTAAAAATAAAAGCTCCTTTCTATATCTTGCCCTTTCTTCCTTACCTTTTATTCTTGATGGAAAACAATGAGACATAAACTTTGATGGATAGAGGTAGGATTGTTTTCTTTTCTTTTTATATTCAATAACAAATAACTGCTCTCATCAAACAGTTGAGATGTTAAGAAACCTCTTCTCAACCTTCATATAACCAAGTACCATTTAATCCCTCATTTGTTTATTAAATTACATACACTTGTCACACACACATGAAACATTTCTTACATATATTTGAAGATTCAACACAAGCGCATTATTGTTATATTCTTCCAAACATTCTATTCTCAATTTTGTAACATTTGGTCTTAAATCACTTCTTTCAAATCTGGTTGTTTTTCCTATTAAATTGAAGCCAAGCAATGTCACCTTGTATGCATGCATTAAAAGTTTCAAAAGTATATCAAGCATACCTAATGTTTGGAGTGATGATATTTGTATATCTTTTTTTACATCAAACCATTACATCTTTTTTTTTTAGTAAAAAAAAAGATTACATCTTTTTTTAAGTAAAAAAAGAAGGAAACATAATATCTAATATTTACTTTATCTCTTTTTCTTTTTAAAAAAAGATATAAAGGTTTAATGTAAAAAAGAGATATGCAAGTATCATTTCTCTAATTTTAATTATATATATTTGTCAAATAAAATATTTAATTTTATGCAATTTCCTTTCTTACTCGGTGTTTTTCCATTTTTTTTCCCGACTCGAGTAGTCGAACTCCTAAAATTAAAGTTCGCTTATTTCACAATCCATTTCTATTGTTGGTAATCTAGCTAGCAGCTTAGTTACCGAAATTATATATGACAATATGATTGTATGGGAAGAGGTAGCTGGTAGCAGATACCGATATCACCAACAATTTATTGTGGTCTTCATTCAATAATCTGTCAGGCTAATGCTATATCTCAAGCGGGTGGAAAATTGGAAGTGTGTGATCTAAAGGTACTATGGAGGAGCCGGTAGTGCACGTTTGTCCAGCTAGAACATGTGCTAAACATTATTTTACGAGTAAACACTCATTTTAATGTATAAAATTATAAGTATAAGTCATATTAATTTCTAATTTTAGAAATTAGATTTATTAATTTTTAAAATTGTAATTTGTCAATTAAATTTGTCTTTAGTAGCGATCCTATTATTCCTCACATAAAAATTAATTTAACTAATAAATTATAATTTTAAGGATTAAACTAATATAATCAATACTGTCGCGACCGTCATAATCGCGGCGGATCATAGCAACTTAAACTAAAATATATTAAGTTTAGGAATCGTCACCAATTTTATTTAAGTTAGGAAAAATTGAAAAAGCCTTATTAGAAAATGGTCTTTGAGAACCAGATTGGATTCGAGAGTCGGTTATGCTTAGGAAATGGTGGAAACTTAATCCCACAAAGACCCCTAACACACACTCGTCTAAGATGCACCTTAAGTTAATTGTGCAAATTCTTAATAATAATTGAAAATATTTATTTTACCCCTAAACAAAAATAAAATAATGAAATCGACAAATAAATTATAAAAAATAAATAAATTTTGGCTTGACGGAATAAGAGTCCCGCTCCTACGTATCCTCAAGTGCAATGAAGAACTCAAAGTCACGTAATTCTCTAAAAAAAATAATTGTGGGTTGGTTGATTTTATATTTAAAAAAAACTATATTTTATAAAAATTTGAATTAACAGGTCGTCGCGACTCTGTTAATCAAATTAAGATTTGAATAGGTAAAGCTTGGCGTCACGCTAGAAACATTATCCATTTAATCATCAAGTTGTTATAACTCAGTTAATTATAAAATTACAGGATTAATAAGCTGTCACAACTCAATTAATTCTATTTTTATTCTTCACAAAAAAATTTAATTATTTCATTTTCTATTTTTATATTTTTTATTTTATTTTATATATTTTTTTGACTTCCCATTAATCACAAAATATAACGTAAAACATACTATTAAATAAAATAAAAAAACTACCAAGAACTAATCCTAAAAAAAACAAAACTAAACTTAGTGCACTTTATTTTTTGGTTATTATTATGATTAAAAGCCCCATTAGTCAACCCAAAACTTCTTCTTTTTTTGTTTTGTTTTTTTTTGTTTTTAAAAAAAAGCATAAGAATCTAAATCCTAAATAACCTTATTCTTCATAATCTGAGCCCAAACCCAAAACCCCAAAACAAACAACAATGACCCAAATACATGTTAGTAGTCCAAGTAGAAAAATAAAACAAATAAATGCATAACAAAAAATAATAATAATAATAATAATAAGCCAAAAAAAATAGAAAAGAATAAAAAAAAGAAGAGAAAGAAGAAAAAAAATTCAAGAGACATGATATATAGAGGTTCATGCTTAGTTTGGTGAGGCGGTTGCGTCGGTGAGGCTTGGGCAAGGTGCGGTGGGGCGTCGTGCGGCTCCGCACGTTCGACGGTGGCTATGGTGGCGCGTTGACTGTGTCTGGCACGCGCGGTGGAGGAAAACAGAGGCGCGACAGTCGTGTGGCTATGGATCGGTGGAAGCGTGGTGGTTTGGCTCGGATCCGATAGTTTCGGTTGGGTGAGGACGTGAGAGCAGCGCGAAAGGGGTGGCGCGGTTTGGGTGGTCGGATCTGGTTGCTTGAGTGGGATGGCTCACGGTTTTGCTATGGTGATGATAAGATGGTGTAGAGGTTGATGGGTACGGTTTATATATGGTGGCTATTTGGGGATGATGGTTTTGGCTCGGGTGGTATTTTGGTGGTGGAGGCCGTGAATGGGAGGTGTAGGTGGTGATGATGAGGGGACGCTGGTTTGTGTTTGGGTAGAAGATGAAGTAGAGAGGACGTGGATGATGGGGGTTTAATGGCTATGGGTGATTTTGGTTGTGGTCACGATTTGGAGCTTGGAGGAAGGGTGATGGTGGTAGAGTTTGAAGGTGGAGGGCTACGTGGAGAGCTTGGAGGAGGTATTAATCGCTGAGAGTGGAGAGTTGATGATGGTTGAAGTAATGAGGTGGTGGGTCACGATTATGTATGGTTATGGAGGTGAGGATGCTGCTGAGAGTGGAGAGTTGATGATGGAGTTAGTTTGTTAGAGAGCTGGAGGGTGAGGGAAATGAAGGCTCAAATTGGGTTGCAACGTTCTGGAGCTTTCTTTCTCAGTTGATGAAAGATGGTGGGCTTTTATAGTGAAATGGGTGGAGGTTGGTTGATGATGAAAGGGATGTGTACCAATGTGAATGGGTCTGTCAAAAGAAAAGTAGGAGCTAAGGAAAGTGGTATGCAACGCAATATGCATTAATGAGTGGATGGGTTTGTTAGTAGTGCAAGTGGGAAAACTGAGTGGGGAGCAAAGTAATTAGGGTGGTTATGAGTGGGGAGAAAAAGTATGGGTGTGTGCTGTAGTGTAGTGTTGAGGTGTATAATGCATGGCTAAAATAAGAAAAAGACAAAGGACAAAGAAAATTTTTTTTAGGAAATAAATTAAGAAAAGAGTCCAGTCAAAATATGGTGTTCACAGTTGCCCCTCTTTACTTGTTTCTTATTAGAGAATATGAATAACCACAGTTTTTTTTCATATTTTCATAATAAGGAATGAGTAAAGATATGAACTCATATTTTGTTTGGAAATACATACGATGAAACAAAAAGAAAAATAATGCAAGAATAAACGAACTGCGAAGAGCTTATGCGCTCAAGGGTGAATGACAGAAAAATAAAATGCATGGAATGTGTAGAGCCGATGTGTTCAACAGAAAGTAAATTGCATGAAGCCGATGCGCTCAACAGAAAGTAAAATGCATAGAGCCGATGCGCTCAACAAAAATTAAAATACATGGAGCCGATGCGTTCAACAGAAAGTAAAATATGGAGCCGATGCGCTCAACAGAAAGTAAAATGCATGGAACCGATGCACTCAAGAATAAAAGACGGAAGCCGATGTACTCAAAAGTAAGAGACAGGAGCCGAGGAGCTCAAAAGTAAAAGACAGGAGCCGATGCGCTCAAAAGCAAAAGACAAGAATTTTTAAATGCATTGAATACATGGAGCTGATACGCTCAACAGAACTTAAAATGCATGAAGCCGATACGCTCAAAGAAATTAACAGAAATTTAAAATGCATGAAATGCATGGAGCCGATGCGCTCAACAGAACTAAAAATGACAATGGGCAACTGAGTCCCGGAATTTAAAAGGCAATGGGCAACTGAGTCCCGGAATTTAAATGACAATAGGCAACACTGAATCCCGAAATTTAAATGACAATGGGCAACTGAGTCCTAGAATTTAAATGACAATGGGCGACTGAGTCCTGAAATTTAAAAGGCAATGGGCAACACTGAGTCCCAAAATGACAATGGGCAACTGAGTCCCAAAATTTAGATGATAATGGGCAACTGAGTCCCGGAGTTAAAATGACAATGGGCAACACTGAGTCCCGAAATTTAAAAGGCAACGGGCAACACTGAGTCCCAAAATTTAAAATGACAATGGGCAACTGAATCCCGAAATTTAAATGGCAATGGGCAACTGAGTCCTGAAATTTAAAAGGCAATGGGCAACTGAGTCCCGAAATTTAAATGGCAATGGGCAACACTGAGTCCCAAAATGACAATGGGCAACTGAGTCCCAGAATTTAAATGACAATGGGCAACTGAGTCCCGGAGTTAAAATGACAATGGGCAACACTGAGTCCCGAAATTTAAAAGGCAATGGGCAACACTGAGTCCCGAAATTTAAAAGACAATGGGCAACACTGAGTCCCAAAATTTAAATGACAATGGACAACTGAGTCCCGGAATTTAAATGATAATGGACAACACTGAGTCCCGAAATTTAAAAGGCAATGGGCAAATCGAGTCTCAAAATTTAAAAGGCTGGAATTTAAATGAGCAAACAATCGAGTCCCAAAATTTAAATGACAATGGGCAACTGAGTCCCAAAATTTAAAAGGCAATAGGCAACTGAGTCCCGAAATTTAAAAGGCAATGGGCAACACTGAGTCCCAAAATTTAAATGACAACAGGCAACTGAGTCCCGAAATTTAAAGGATAATGGGCAACATTGAGTTCTGACAATTTCGAAATTTTTATTCCCAAAATTTTTTTGCCCGAAAAGCTCTTCTTTTCTTTTTTTTTTTTCTCTTCTTTTCTTTTTTTTTTTTTCTTTTTCTTTTTTTTTTTTTTTTTATTCGAACCAGCGACGACTTTGGAAAGCTTTGACCAATCAAACCCTTGTTCACGTGCTTTAGCCCGTTGGACCATTCGGTTCTTTCCTTCTTCTTTTCTCTCTTTCTTTCTTTTTTCTATATTTTTTTTCAGCTCTTCTTTTGAGAAATGAGATGGACCCTTACTTGGTTGATTCCTTGAGAGAAAATTTTGCCCTAGTATTTCATTTTGTCCCTCATCTAGGTGATTCCTTACAACTGCTTGATAACTCAATCATTGTCTGTGTTGCTACTTCCTTCAACACATTTTCTCCTCAGTCCTTCAAAAATTTTGCCTCAGTATGGCCAACTGAATGCAAATAAAATTGCCCCTGTGTAGCTGATCAAACGTAATTCATAATTGCTCCAGTTTGGTGTACCCTTCAAGGCGTTTCAAGCCAACTGTCTTTGAGATTTTACCTATTTATTTGCCCTAACTTTTACTTAGACCGCTCTTTCGGGTTTTCAGACTAACGGGCTCATTTTTTTTTTTTTTGGTACCTCCTCTTCCATCAACTAGGAATTCCAAGTTCTCTTCGATCTGAATTGTTCATCAGGAGATTATCATTAGATGGTCAAATCATAGTGTTGTACTCATGTTCACCTTACCTGAAGCATTACGTAACAGACACCCATGAATTTAAAAAGTACAACAGAGAAGAAGTGAATAACTTTCAGATTGTTCTTGAAAGTTTGACTACAGAAAGGGTATTATTTATAAAGGATAAAGACACAAGAAGTAGAATAACAATAAAGCCAAAGGTTTTTTTTAGGTATCTACAAAAATCTACCCTCGCGTAGGGTATCAAATGAATTCGACTAAGGATATGTCATTTACAAACAAAATTGCCCTAGTGTAGGCCATTTAACAATAAAAATTTTGCCCCAGTGTGGGACAATTTTTTTTTTTTTGCCCCAATGTAGGTCAAATTAAGCAAAGTAGAAACTTGCCTTAGTGTAAGGTCAAATTGAACCAATGAGGAATTTGCCTCAATTTAGGACTGAATAGGGCAGAAACTCGCCCTGGTGGCCAAAAGATTTGTCCCAATGTAAGTTAAATTGAACTAGGGGGAAGAATGCCCTAGTGTGGGACCAGTTCGAACAGGGTAGAAACTTGCCCGGGTATAAGTCTCTTTTTTTCTTTTTCTTTTTTCTTTTTTATTTCTTCTTTTTTTTTTTAAAAAGAGTAACGAACTACATATTTAGATGAGCATAACATTTGTCTCAAAATTAAAGTTAATGAGAATGACAACAATCCTTCGTTGATCAGAATGGACTTTTTGAGGCTTGTAACGTGGCCAAGGCTAGGGGTTATGAAAGGAAAGATATAAGACTCAAACAAGTGTTTAAGGGTTGAATGGGATCAAGGATCCTTGTTCAAAGTTAAACTTTGTCAATTGCCTTTGTACTTTCAAGCACACTTTTCTCTTACTGCTCTTCATTTCTTCTTTTTCATTTCATTTTCTTTCACTTCCCTTTGTCATGACCCATTTCATTTCACTTTCTTTCTTTTTTTTTCTTTCTCTTTTTTGTTTCATTTTTTCTTCTTCCTTTTTTTTTAGTTTTTTTTTCACTTCTTACCCCTTTCACCCTTTTTTTTTCATTATGCTTCAAAATAGTCACCATGACAATCAACCTTTGTTTTGTGTTATCCCCTAGTATAGGGGTGATCCTTATCCAGGGTTTATTGAAGAAATTTTCAAGCTCAAAAGGGGTAACGAGGGACAAAAATGATGAAATTTTGTAAAAGATAGAGAAAAATGGCCAGTCTTCATTTTCAAATCATGATTGTTTATTTTCAAAACTTTTAATTTAGAGACAAAAGGATAATGCACACCAAGTGATTACTTCTTTGCTCCCTTTTATTTTTCTTTTTGATTTATTCTTTTCTTTTTGCAAATGGTACTTACACACGTGGACTTTACTGACATATACCAAACTAAGAATTGCCAAGAATTGGCGTTCAATGGGATCCAAATACGAGGAAAACACTTTGAAGAAATGAAAGTGAATAAATGTCAAGAAAGACAACGTGATGAAAATGAAAGGAAGCAAGATATCCATGCAAATTCATTACACTAATGCTTCAAGGAAGTTATCATAAGTTCAAAACCCAAATGATTTTATTGATCATCGTTTCACGGTAACTACTTGATAAACAAATCAGAATACGAGTCGCTTAGAAATTCCCTAGTGTTGAAGGACTCTAAGGTATTGTTTATAAACCACCACTAAGTTGAACTTTCTGAGATCAACTATTCTAAGCATTTACCCCGTTCCTTCCACCATGATTAGGAATTGGGTTGTTGACAATATCGGGTCCAGCCTCCTCTTGGATATCAAGCTTCCCATAAGCAATTAACTTCCTCACTGCTGTCTTAAAAGCTTCACAGTCTTCAATGGAATGCCCAGAAGCATCCATGTGAAATTTACAAGTCAAATTTGGGTTATGCCAACTCGGGAATGGTGACTCCATGGGGTGCGCAGGACTCCTCGAAATTAAATGGGCATCATAGAGCCTTCGGAATAACTTTACATTCGAAATGGACAATCTTGGGAAAGGAGGTAGGCCTTGAGGACGAAAACGACCTTGATTTTGGAAGTTTGGTCGAGACTGTGGGTGATTTGGGAAATTTTGTGAAGCTGCAGGTGGAAATTGGGTATAGGTTGGGCGAGCTGGTGCGTATGGTTGAGGTACAGGAACATTGTTGATTTGGAGTGGCTGGGTTCGAGGTGCATTCATGGGAAGGGCGGTTAGGCCAGGTAGATGAGACGGTGCAGAAGGGTAAGTGTTTGGGTTATATGGGGGTGCTCGATAGGCAGGGTAGAATATCGGGGTTGTGAAGGTTGTTGATTTTGCAGATAGATCACTTCTGGCTCATTTCTCTTAGTGGGAAATCCTTTTTTGAAACTGCCTTCATTATTGCCAATTGGCAAGCTGCCAGCCTTTACCAGAATTTCAATCCTTTCTCCAGCAGCAATTAATTCAGCAAAGTCTCGGTAAGCAGCACCTGCCATTGTCCCAATATAGGGAGCTCCTAAAGTCCCTAAGAAATATGAGCACATTTCTGTCAGAGTTAACGGCGGTTGCACTTGAGCTGCGAGAGTTCTCCACCTTTAGGTATATTGCTTGAATGTCTCCTCATTTTTCTTCTGTAATGTTCCCAACTGCTCCCGGATTGGTGCTGTATCCAGATTAAACCGATACTGACCCATAAACAAATTCGCCCAGTCATCCCAAGAGGAGATTTTCGAGAGGTCTTGTTGGATACACCACTCCAAAGCAGGCCCAGTCAAACTTTCATGAAAGAAATTGACGAGGAACTTCCAATCCCTTGACCAAATGGACATTTTGGTAATGTAAGTTTTTAGGTGGAAAAAGGGATTGGTGCTCCCATCATACTTGACAAATTCTGGGATTTTAAAATCCTTGGGGATGATGATGTTAGCAGTAGGGCACAATTCTTCTATCCCAAGGGGACCGTAGGTGCTAGGACCTTTGATCGCCTTGATTTGCTCCTCCATCTTTTCCATCCACTCTTCTTTTATCTTATCATTCTGAATAGTTGTGTGCCCATTACCGGCAGGAAATCCAGTTGGCATCTGAATGGACATACGTGGTGGTTCCCACGTGAACTCAGCATTACCATGGACCTCATTGCGAGCACCTTCCAATGAAAGATATCCTTCTCCAATAGGAATCGTGTTTGAGGTTTCTCCCACATAAGGTACCTTAGTAGTGACTCTAGGGTTTGTCCTCATGGAAGTGGTATTTAGTGGGTGCGAGTGTGCCCCGGTTACTCCTGTACCTCCAACTGCCCCCATCAAAGTGAGGGTCTCCCTCATGGCTGACAACATTTCCTCAATTCTTCTTTGAGATTCTGTCACCTCATTCACCCTTCCTTTCACTTCATCTACTTCCAAACTTAAGTTCCTACCTTCGTTCTCAGCTGCCATTGCTGCAAGCAACCTTGTTCGAGCCCTTGTGTTGTGAACACGAGTTTGATTAGTGTCTTCTTTCCTTGGTCTCGCAATGGTTGCTGAACACGGTAACATCATACAAGGAATGAGATGAAATGAATGAGATTAATGTCATGCATAAGATGGAATGAAAATATTTTTTTTTTAGAATGCTAAAGATGCCATGAAAATGCAAGATGATGTTTTTTTTTTTAAGAATGTTTGGAATGCCATGAAAATGCAAGAAAAAAATGTATTTTTTTAAAGTTTTTTTTAATGCAAGAATGGATGTCATGAGGAAAGAAGAAGTACGCTCCTTTTGTGTCCTAATGGGATGACCTTAAACTTTAGAATTTCTATCCAAAGGATTTATGAGTCCTTCTAATTCGTGAAAACTTTCATTGGGTGGCACTTCTATTCTAAAGGTCTCTAGAGCTAAATCTCATTTCAGAATGTTGACCACAAACAGTGGGTAAACCACTAAGTGTGGGACATTCGTGAAAAAGGCACACTCTAGATAAGGTTTTCGCAATAACCAAACAGGATGTACATCCAAAATGGCTACCACTACACAACCTCTACTTAACTTAGGCTGCTTCACTCAGACCCGGGTATAGGGCCCCACTCGAATGTGTGTGAATAATGTGTAGGTGCGGTGGGTGTAGGGAGCGTACAAACCTTTACAATCCTAAAAACTACCCATATCCTGCAAAATGGAGCAAATACAAAACAAACTCTAAAAGTTCTCTACCCTAAGGTTTAGATAATAATACAATTAACAATAAAATAAAAAAATCAAAAATATTTGAAAAAAAAAAGAAAAAGGGTAAAATAAACATATAAAGATCATAGAGTTTTGTAAAACCAACTTTTATAGGCCTGACTCTCAAGTGTCCCCAGTGGAGTCGCCATCTGTCGCGACCGTCATAATCGCGGTGGATCATAGCAACTTAAACTAAAATATATTAAGTTTAGGAGTCGCCACCAATTTTATTTAAGTTAGGAAAAATTAGAAAACCCTTATTAGAAAATGGTCTTTGAGAACCAGATTGGATTCAGGAGTCGGTTATGCTTAGGGAAGGGTAGAAACTTAATCCCACAGCACCCCTAACACACCCGTCCTAAGACGGTACCTTAAGTTAATTGTGGAAATTCTTAATAATAATTGAAAATATTTATTTTACCCCTAAACAAAAATAAAATAATGAAATTGACAAATAAATTATAAAAAAAAATTAAATTTTGGCTTGACGGAATAAGAGTCCCGCTCCTACGTATCCTCAGGTGCAATGAAGAACTCAAAGTCACGTAGTTCTCTAAAAAAAATAATTGTGGGTTGGTTGATTTTATATTTAAAAAAAACTATATTTTATAAAAATTTGAATTAACAGGTCGTCGCGACTCTGTTAATCAAATTAAGATTTGAATAGGTAAAGCTTGGCGTCACGCTAGAAACATTACCCATTTAATCATCAAGTTGTCACAACTCAGATGATTATAAAATTACAGGATTAATAAGCTGTCACAACTCAGTTAATCCTATTTTTATTCTTCACAAAAAAAATTTAATTATTTCATTTTCTATTTTATATATATTTTAATTTTATTTATTTTATATTTTTTTGACTTCCCATTAATCACAAAATATAACGTAAAACATACTATTAAATTAAATAAAAAAACTACCAAGAACTAATCCTAAAAAAAACAAAACTAAACTTAGTGCACTTTATTTGTTGGTTATTATTATGATTAAAAGCCCCATTAGTCAACCCAAAACTTCTTCTTTTTTTGTTTTGTTTTTTTTTTGTTTTAAAAAAAAAAGCATAAGAATCTAAATCCTAAATGACCTTATTCTTCATAATCTGAGCCCAAACCCAAAACCCCAAAACAAAACAACAATGACCCAAATACATGTTAGTAGTCCAAGTAGAAAAATAAAACAAATAAATGCATAACAAAATAATAATAATAATAATAATAATAATAATAATAATAATAATAATAATAAAAAGCCAAAAAAAAAAAAAGAGAGAAAGAATAAAGGGGGGTCTTGATGCTTAGTTCGTGACAGAGAAGAGAAGAGAAAAAAAATTCAAGAGACATGATATATAGAGGTTCACGATTTGGGGCTATGTTCGTCAGGACTGGATGGTCACGGTGGTGCGTCGGTGAGGCTTGGCTGCGGTGGGGCAAGGTCGTGCGGCTCCGCACGTTCGACGGTGGCTATGGTGGCGCGTTGACAGTGTCTGGCACGGCGCGGTGGAGGAAAACAGAGGCGCGACAGTCGTGTGGCTATGGATTCGGTGGAAGCGTGGTGGTTTGGCTCGGATCCGATAGTTTCAGTTGGGTGAGGACGTGAGAGCAGCGCGAAAGGGGTGGCGCGGTTTGGGTGGCCGGATCTGGTTGCTTGAGTGGGATGGCTCATGGTTTTGCTATGGTGATGATAAGATGGTGTAGAGGTTGATGGGTACGGTTTATATATGGTGGTGTTTGGGGATGATGGTTCGGCTCGGGTGGTCTTTTGGTGGTGGAGGCCGTGAATGGGAGGTGTAGGTGGTGATGATGAGGGGACGCTGGTTTGTGTTTGGGTAAAGATGAAGTAGAGAGGACGTGGATGATGGGGTTCAATGGCTATGGGTGATTTTGGTTGTGGTCACGATTTGGAGCTTGGAGGAAGGGTGATGGTGGTAGAGTTTGAAGGTGGAGGGGCTACGTGGAGAGCTTGGAGGAGGTATTAATGCTGCTGAGAGTGGAGAGTTGATGATGGTTGAAGTAATGAGGTGGTGGGTCACGGTTGTGTATGGTTATGGAGGTGAGGATGCTGCTGAGAGTGGAGAGTTAATGATGGAGTTAGTTTGTTAGTGAGCTGGAGGGTGAGGGAAATGAAGGCTCAAATTGGGTTGCAACGTTCTGGAGCTTCCTTTCTCAGTTGATGAAAGATGGTGGGCTTTTATAGTGAAATGGGTGGAGGTTGGTTGATGATGAAAGGGATGTGTACCAATGTGAATGGGTCTGTCAAAATAAAAGTAGGAGCAAAGGAAAGTGGTATGCAACGCAATATGCATTAGTGAGTGGATGGGTTTGTTAGTAGTGCAAGTGGGAAAACTGAGTGGGGAGCAAAGTAATGAGGTGGTTATGAGTGGGGAGAAAAAGTGTGGGTGTGTGCTGTAGTGTAGTGTTGAGGTGTATAATGCATGGCTAAAATAAGAAAAAGACAAAGGATAAAGAAAATTTTTTTTAGGAAATAAATTAAGAAAAGAGTCTAGTCAAAATATGGTGTTCACAAATACTTATAATTTCAAGAACTAGAAGATTTACTCATTATCTTACATGCAGAAGGAAATGTATAACGTTGAATTGATGGATACGAATTACTTTATATTTTTTTTCCTACTCTAGGAAAAGAGAAAAGATGGCTTGAATCAGAGGTCTCCCATTTTTCAGGTTTTTGACTCTGGACTAAATGTCAAAGGGACAAACATTGAATGGGTCATAACTCATAAGCCAAAAACTAATCAATTACTCCCTTATTCTTTTTTATTTATCGTGTAAGTAAATAATATTAGTATTTAAAATATAATTTAGTAATTTGATTTTAGAAAAAAATATGTAAAAGATAATATTACTCTTAGACTCATTAATTGAAAAAAAAAGAATGTGATTGACTAAAAAAAGAGATGATAAGAGAGAGATAAAAGTTTGATGAGTAAATATTAAAAATTATAAGAGTTAAATAATTAATAGAGTAGAAAAAATAATGGCAAAATTGATATAAAATAATTAAATTTTGTGTTGAAATTCTAAAACGACATCTAATATAGAACAGAAAAAGAATTTTAAAACGACAACTAAAAAGAAATGGAGGGAGTATGTTATTTGCACACTCAATTTTCATACTATTGTTACTAAGATTAATGACATTTTAAATATTAGTTAGTGATGTATCTTAATTAGTTAATATTCTAACATACCGCTAACTTTTTGAAAATATATGGTACGTTTGTTTGTGTTTTTTTATAAGAAAAATGTTTTTTTTTAATTCTAAAATATGGACATATATTTGAATAAGATTTTGAAAATCATCAAAATCTAAGAAAAATAATTTTTTTAAAATAATAATAAATTATTTTTCAAAATAATCAATTATAAAGAAATGCAACAGAAGAGAGAGAAAGTAAAAAGTACTTTTTATAATTATATCCAAACATAAAACAACTTATTTTTTTCATAAAAATCTCTAAAAAATAATCAATTAGTTTTATTATCTTATAATCAAATTTTTAAATTTTTTATCCAAATGCACCCATTATCATTTCATTAATTAATCCATACACATTTTTAACTAATATTTAAAATATTATTAATCAGTGTAACATTGGTGTGAGAATTTATATGTGCAGAAATATTTTTCCAAAATCATAACTACACTTTTTATAGACAGATGATGATAATAATAATAAAAATAGTTATGTTATTTGCACATTTTTATTATACCACTTACATATTTAATTATTTATATGTAAATAAATGGTGATTTCTATGTATTATATGATGATTAAAAATATTAATTAACATATGAATAATTAATAATTAATATATAAATAATTGATGATCAAGTATATATTATGTGATGACTTAATCATCAATTATTTATACATTGATACATGTTCTTAGTCATTATATAATATACATTAATTATTAATTATTTATACATAAATTATCATATGTATAAAAGGTGTACAAATAAACTTTTTAAAAAAAATAAAAATAAAAACATACCAACCTGGTTATTTTTAAGTACGTACGGTAAAGGTTCTTTAAGGGTGTGTTTGGGAGCAAGGGATAGGAGGGAAAGGAAAGGAAGGGAGAGACTTGTCCTTGCAAACTCCTTGTTTGGGAGAGAAGAAAATAAGAAGGAATGGGAAGTAAGGTTTTTATCAACCCTCCAAAACCCTCCATTCCCCAAATTGAGGGGTTTGATATATCTTTACCCATTTTAACTCCATTTCATCGTATTCGGTCTTCTTCCTAGCCATTTCTCGCCAAACTCCATTTCATCCTCTTCCTAGCCATTTCTCCGCCAAACATACGAATGACGATGATGAATGGTGAATGCCGACTTCGGACCAATAAGGCATATCCTTCGGATCGGTGTGGTTTGCCGGATCTCGTGTTTCCCGGTCATCTTCGCCGAATCATGTCCGGTCTAACCCTTTCATCCGAGAAAAAAGCGGTGTTTTTTCTTCTATTTTTTTTTTATTCCGTTTCCTTTTTTTCGCCGCGCGTGTGATCGATTTCTCTTTCGGTATTCTTAGATCACGAGATTTGAATTGTCAATCTGTTCATTGTTAACCATGGAGTTGTGTGCGGCGGTTATACTTCCCGTGGTTAAAAAACAACACCACTTCTTGTGACTCGCTTCGTGTAATCACGCAATGGAGGTAATTGAATTGCAATGCTCCTTTTCATATAAACTTTTCATTCTAAGTTAGTATGATATGCAAAGCTTTGACTAGAAATATAAGTGGACTTTTACAAAAATATGCAAATAGTTATTGGTTTAAATTAAAACATTGTTATGTTTTTATCAAAACATGGATTGCAGATTAGAATAACTTGTTTAAAATAATGGTCATGACTGCTCTAACCTTTTTGGATAGGCACTTAGGATCGTGTTGTGCATATTTATGCTTGATATTGATTATGTATACACTTCGATTCTAAATCATGCCTAACTTTGCGTTGGCTTTGAAACTTGTAATTTAGCCCTTCCCATATACCTAGATAAATTGTTTTTTGTTGCCATCATTCTCTCCGTGACTTTCGTTCTGCGTTTTTGGGGAGGTTTGTGGTTTAGCTTCAACATTTGTACCCAATGAATAAATGAAGACCTTATTTTCTTTTTTCTCTCTCTCTCTCGTAAATTAGTTATTCCACAAGCAATTTGTAAAATGGCCTTCTTTGTAGGTGCCAAATGGCTTTGTGCTAATTTTAATGATAATCTGTTACTAGATTATAGCAAGTGCCAATCAATGTTACTAGAGATTTTCTATAAACTGGGCAAATCAATTGGCACATGGTTTTTGGATTACTATGTTCATTTATGTAATTACTTGTTCATTTCCTTGGAAATTCATGTTGAATCATGTATCTCTTTCCAAAGTAGCAAGCTACCCCGCTTGATAGTTGCCGTATTGATCATAATTGTTTGAATTAGCGTTCGATTATCACCGGTGATAAGCTAGTCCCTTCATGGAATGCCGAGAGACTTTCACTTATGTATGCGTTGATAGGAATTCAAGTGGGAGAACCTTCTATTCACGTACCAAAAAATAGATCTTGATTTTAGTAGTCCAACTCCTGTTTAAGCATTTATTATGTGGATGGATATTGTGTGAGGAGTGATATAAAATGTGATCTAAGAAATTATACAAAAATCATTACTTGTAATTTATATATTCACAATTTTCACCTTTACTATTCTCTTGTTAGATTATGTTTGGGCTTTCAACTTATTTTCTATTTTTAGAGCTATTGCAACCTGTTGATAATTGTATGTAAAATGTCAGCATAACATGTTGGTCTTTTCAAATAAATTGCAATTAATTATAATATATGATTGTCTCAAAATTACGTTGGCAACATTTTCATTTTACAGTATTGAACAAAATTTAGTGTGGTTCTTCACAAAAAATCTGGTGGCAGTTTCGATCATCAAGTTGAAATGATGGGTTAATAATTGATTAGACGTTGTTTTGTCCTTTTTCTAGAATGTTAGTTTGGTTATGAATAGAATTGTGTGGTGATGACTAGGTTGGATAAGATTTTTGAAATTTCTAACTCAGGATAATTTTGATGTTTTTTGATAATGTATATGTATGTTATTATGTTTTGGTGTATGATGTATAAGTTTGAACCCATAATAGAATTGTGTATAATTTTATATATTACTGGATATTTCTTATTATTATTAAAAACTCAATTATCCAATGCTAAAGTTATTGAGAATTGAGGAGCAAAATGTTCTTACAAGATTGTTACTATTTTTACATTTTTATACAATTAAAAATATGTACTAAAGATTCATACAATAAATTATAATATTTGAATAACATCACTTTTAAAAAATGATTAGTTAAATTTAAGAACAAGAATTGAGACTCGTATGTCGGGAAAATGAAATTTAAAGTGAATAACATTCACCTTTTAATTAGAGATAATAATTTAAAATGTTTTTTTGAATCAATATTTTTATTGAGAGAAGATACTGTTTATTAAAAAATTTATTCTCTACAATTTTTTTTTTCAACTTTGATAGAGAAAAATAATTTTAGAGAATTTTTTAGAGAAAAATAATTTGAGATTTTTTAGAGAAAAATTAATATTTCAAGAAAAAAATTTTAGAGAGAAAAATTATAGGGAGAAATTTTAGACAGATTTTTTTATTAATTTTTTACTTTAATATTTTTTGTAAAACATTAATTATATTAATTTGTTTAAATAAAGGGTAAAATGGTAAAAATATATCTTAAATCCTCTATTTCTTTTCTTCGTATATTCCACACTCCCAAAAAGGAGGATAAGAACCTCTTATTTTCCTTCCCTTCCTTTTCCTTTAAACTCTTCCCTTCCTTTCCCTCCACTCTCTTTTCTCTTAAAACAAATAGTCACATTATTCATTTAAATAAAATATGTTTAACTTTATTTAACTTATTTATAAAATTATTTTATATGTTACAAAAATACTATAATTATATATAAAATAATTTAAATTTTTTTATATTAATATACAATATAAATAAAATATATATATTTAAATATACACAAAACATTTGCCTAAAACAAAAAGCAACTGACCTTAGACTGTGAACCTGCCTTCTTCACGTCTGCAGCAAATTTTTTAGCAATTTTTTTTTAAACCTTGTTTGTGAAATTATAAATTAAATCCGAACTAGCAAAAGATAAATAAAAAATAAAAAAATCAAGCAAAGCCCAAATACTACAAGCGTAGTGCAGAAGCATATAAACTCCCAGAGTTGCCGATGGTAACTCCCGAAAAGGTCCTGGAAGCACCATAACCACCCTTCACAACTCTTTCCGATCCTCTCCCCCATTCCCAACGAGAAAACCAACACACCACTGACACCAGGCATGGGAGCGCGGTCCTTGAGTGTAAGATGGATATTGAATTAATACCTCCAGTAAAATAAATGTTGAGTGCTGACAAGTAAATAAATAAATAAATGGATAAACAAGTTTTTCTCCAGCACTATTACTCCCTTTTAAATTTTGATATTAATACTTTGTGCTGAAATTAATTCAAGATTTTATTAGAAGAATGAGAGCAATAAGGATTAAGGATGGCGACGGGGCGGGACGGGGACGGGTAGTAGCCTCCGCTCTCCGCTCCCGCGAATAATATTTACCTCTGCTCCCACCTCCATATGCGTGTGAGTACTCATTTATCATTCTCTAGTGGGTAAATGAAAGACTCACTGATATCTACGCAGATCAATAAATTATAACAAAAAATTAACAAAATTAAAAATATAAAATAAAAAAAAAAAAAAGTATAATACTATAATTTTTTAAAATTTGTCCAACACAACTTAATCTAAAAATAATGTCAAACACTTAAAATATTTTTTATTTATATAACTCTACCATATTTTAATTTATATAATTAAGTTTTTTAATAATTTTATATAAAATATTTATGTAATTTTTTGAGAAATTAAATGGGAACTACCCCCGCGCCCATCTCATTTATTAAACGGAGATAACACAAAACAAGTATTTATACCCGTGAGAGAAATTAAATTAATATTACCCGCCTCCGTCACGGGTATTACCCACGGGTACTTGCAGGGGCGGGTAAAATTTTTATCCCTAATAAGGATTGAATTCTTTATTATTTGGTCACAAAGACTTTAATAACATGTCAAATACTAACTCTTCTAAATTTAAATTTGTTAATTAAAAGTTTATGAATGACATTATATTTAACACAGTATTTTATATTTAACAATTACTAACTGTTAAGCAAGGGAATTGTTTTTGGTATATATTGCGGTTATGATTAGCTTTTATATACTTTGATGAATTCATCTCCTTAATTTAGTGAAAGATAGACCATCTACATTGAGAGTTAGAATTAAGAAATTCACATAAATATTCTTTGTAATTTGATCTTAAGTAATTGATATAGTTAAGACTCAAACTTGTGACTGTATGCCTGCCCAAAAATCACATGTTTGTCTATTGCCAAAACCAAAGATGGATCTTCATAAGGATTGGGAGAAGCCATGGTCATACCAAAAATTTTGAAAACTCCATTGAAGTACTTAAGAAAATTATACATACCTCCTCCATATACATTATCAAAACATTATATGGCCACTTCAAAGTTTTTGCTCAAGATCCGTCACTTGTAGAGTTGTTAAAATAGGTAGAATCTAATGAAACGTCCAAAATAACCTAACCAAATATGTGGATTGAGTTACAAGATTTAAGTCCAAATTTATTTCAACTTGACTTAGTATAGCTTAATTTAGCCTAGTCCAAGTCTGGCTGGCCCATTTACCCGAAATCTAATTATTTTTTAATTAAATAATAAGATATTACATAATTGGTTATAGGGCTAGCTCCCTAATTTGTTTATGATTGGCCTAAAACCAAGTTGCACAATTTTCTTAATTTTCATTTTAAAGATTAAATTTATTGTACTTAAAAAAAAAAGTGACAAACTGCTAAGTTAGCTTGCCTAATTCGTAATTCACAATGAGTAGGACTAAATTAATAAAATACTAATTCAATACATGCTAAATCCAATTTGACCCATCCTAAAGTGGTTAGACCCAATTGGTCCGGCTAGACCAACTCACTATGATAGCTCTAACCAGGGACTAAAACTAGCCCTTAGGTTAAGGGAAAATTCATATGATACACTTAACAAATTGAATTAATCTCTACTTGTTATTTGTGAAGAATATACTGATTTTACTTTAAAAAAATAATAAACTCTCACCTGATTAGTTGCTTATATCTCATTGTGTTATGATATAAAGTACAAAAAAATTTGGTAGGCCATGATACAATTCTGTTAGTTAGTCATATTTTATGTACAGGAACAATTATACAATACACAAAGGTTTAGAGTATCATCACATAATTTACACATTCAATACATGTTATTATTCTTAGCACACCATTTTAAGATGGTGCATAGATATTTTATGCCCAGCTTATTACATATAGTATTTATTCTATTTTCTATTAGTGTTTTAGTAAAGATATCTGTTAACTGATTTTCAGTTTAAACATGCTTTAACAAAATTAGCTTATGTTAAAAGTTTTTTGGACAAAATAACAATGACTTCTATGTGTTTCATTCTTTCATCATTTCATGGAATGCAGAAAAAAAACTAGGATTCTAAAATAGTAATTCACTTATATTATGTGTTTCATTCTTTTATAGAATTCACAAAAAAAATTAGGGTTCTAAAAAAAGAAGAAAAGAGTGTAAAAAATTTAGGCTCGTGATTAAAAGTTACGAGACAAAGTTGAAAAAGAATTGGGAAGCCATTATTATCTAAATAGTAAATACCCATGTTAGCAGACTTTTTTTTTTTTTTGACATGATGTTACGAGACATTGTTATTGTTATCACATTGAATCAATATTTATTCTTGGTAGAGTCATTACAATATATTTTATTTTGTATAAATAGTAATTTTTTTTATCTTTGGATAAAGTATCTTTACAAATATTGATGTAAAATTAACTTTTGAATGATCGCAGTTGTTAAATAAAGTTCTCTCTTAAAAAGACCTTAAAATTTGAACTCCTATTCCTGCAGATAAAATTTACCTAAGATCGGAGTTTAGATTCATTTCGACCAATTACTTTTAGTATATAACGGTAGCATTCCTCCTATGTCAAAACGGGAAATTTATATTTATATTTATATTTTTGGTTTGAAAGCGACTCTTGTATGGTTGTGAGAAACGTAGATGCGAGCGAAGTCCATGCGGCACGGAGAGAAAGAGAGAGGGAAAGAGTAAGAGAAAAGTGAGAGCCACAAGAATGTCCACAAACATGGCGATTTTGCAGGGCCTTGGAAGATTTCCGCTTCCACAACCACAAACCCCACCACCATACCGACACTCCTCCATTCCCGCAACACAAAGACGAACAAAACTCCTGCCATTCCCTCTCATTTCATCACATCTTGCACCGATTTTCAATTCGATACCGATTTCTGTTATGAATGCCATGTATTGTGAGAATTTTGATTCAATTCGTTGAAAATGTACACACCTGCTGCTGTTGCCCTGTGATTTCTATTCAACCAAGCTTCATATTCCGAATATGGTAATTGAGCTCCCACTGCTTCTACCACACCAATTTTGGTTAGTTTTAGCATACAGCGTAGTCGATAGGATTTTGCAGTGAAAAAGTATGCTAATAATGTTATGAGGAATAACTGGATGATTCTCGTTTCTTCTCTAGATTTGACTGATATGTTGTTGTACCTCTATGAATTGATTGATATTTGCGGAGATTTTAGATCTTTGTTACCCACCCATGTAAATCTATGTTCTTCTCTGCATTGGTTTTAGAATTAGTTGATTTGTAACCGATGCACTAGTAGAGATTTTATGATTCATGAAGAATGGTGGGTGGCTGCTGGCATTGTTAGGGATAATAAAGGAACTAGTTGTAAACCAAGAAAAGTGAGAAACTTCAAAAACTGCTGATTAAAGTAGAAGATGCAGAAATTGTGGTGAGAATTTATACGTTTAATTGGATCTTCATACTTCAATTTGTACGGGTGCTCTCTATTATCTGCTACTATTCTGTCTGAGATGCTCTTCCGAACCAAGAATGTGAAGAAAAGTGCATTTCAGATTCAAAAGCATGCTGGAAACAATATACAGTTCAAAATAAAGCGTCTATTTGGGCTTATAATGATTATTTGCTTTGGTATACCTAATAAAAAATGTTGATAAGATCATCAGTGCCAAGATAGGTTACATATGTCTCTCTCAGCAGCTAAGTTATAGTATCCTTTTTTTTTTTTTTTAAATTCCTAGATATGAATATTCTGTACAGATCTTGAAATTCTTTAATAATTTCCAAGTCAAGAGCTATAGAGTTCCAAAATCATGTTTTAGGCTCAGAATTAAAGCATATAATGACTTGGGGCCTGGGCTTGTTTGTGAATGGAAAAAGAGGACTGAGGTTTGTGAATGGAATTTCTGCCATCCATGGCAGCAGCAGGGCATTCAGGTGATGGCCAGGGAAGGGGTGCCAAGATATGCTCACTCTCTCTCTCTCTCTCTCTCTCTCTAATCTGAATTGCAAGTTTCAATTTGTTTTCAGACAAGTGTTATGTTAGTTACTCTGAAAGTGACCTTCCTATTATAAGAAAGAGTCTTATTTGAAGAAAATATCCTTATCCTATTGAAATGTTCGTGAAATAAACAAATAGAAGTTAAAGGGTTATAAAAGTAAATAAAAAATTGAATAAAGTAAATTGACCTCAATAAATAATCACAACCACATTTTCTCGCTTTGCATTTTATTTTCGTCAACTCTTATCTTACCATATTTATGTTTTGCTTTTTACTCGGCCATGAGATTAAGTTACCTCCAATAAAGACACAATACCCTGAGGTTGATCTTCTATTTGATGGTGAACTCGCCTAATTAGCTTCAAAATAACCAACAACTTGAACATTGCCTTTGTTTTCATAAAGTAACCCTTTTTTTAGTGCACTCTTGATGTATCTAAGAATGCAAACCACGACATTCCAATGACTATCACAAGGAACATTTAGAAACTAGCTTACCACACTTACAACAAAAGTAATGTCTGGTCTAGTTACTGTAAGGTAGTTAAGTTTACCAACTAGACGTCTATATCTGCCAGGGTCTGTTATTGGCTCCCCCTGACCTGGTAGCAGTTTGACATTGGGATTCATTGGAGTATCACTAGGGCGGCAATCTATCATACCTGTTTCTTCAAGTATGTCTAAAGCATATTGTTTTTGCGTGATGACAACTCTTGTATGAGATTGAGCAACCTCAATGCCCAAAAAATATTTTAGAGGGCCCAAATCTTTTGTCTGAAAATGATTTAACAGATGTTGCTTTAGATTTTGGATACCAACCTCATCATTCCCCGTGAGGACAATGTCATCTACATAAACAACAAGGTAGATACAAAGGCCAGGTGAAGAGTGCTGGAAGAACACAGAGTGATACCATATACAATTAGAGAGAGTTGGAGGAATTGTGTGTCAATTCACACACAAGTATATTAGTATTTATATACAGAAGTGGTACATTGAATAAGTAAACACTAATTCCTATGAAGTGATGATTACAATATCTAGTAATCATCACTTATGAGTCAGCTATGAAACATGTGAAGCATGTGAAACATGGCTTAATTCTAACATCTTTTAATTTTGTGTTTGCCACTTTTTAGTTATGAAAATAAAAACTCTGCAGAAATTTTACTCAAAACTTCAAATATGTCCTTGCACATCAACGGCCTATAACATAAACTAGAAAGTAGAAACTATTTCTTAAAACCCATATACTTTCAAGCAGATAATATTTTTTTCTGGTTGGATATCAGATGGTCCCTTAAAAAGATACTTTGAGCACAGCAAGTTGACCCTCTTCTTCTGTGTTGTGCCTCTATATTTATACCTATATATATTGATAGATATTGATAAAACACTGGAAGGTAATTTTATGTTGACAAAATGAAATAATATACAGATTGTTCTTTGCTATATATATTGATGCAAATAATTGATTAATCATCTTGGGTGTTTTAATATTGTTCTTGGTTCCACATATTTTCCTTGCCAAGAAATAGAAACATGAATGTTTAGTTTTTAAATATGTTATATTCTAAAACTTTCGTAATACTTTTGATTACAAATGTTACAGGGCATTCCGGAAAACATTGTTGTTGGTTCTCATGTTTGGGTTGGAGATCCAGAATTAGTTTGGGTTGATGGGGAAGTACTGAATATTAATGGAGAGGAAGCTGAGATTGAAGCTAGCAATGGGAAGAAGGTAAATTGAGATATTTTCTAGGTCATAGCTTTTCAGTCTTACGTTTCTAGTTATCTCTAGTTCCACTTTTCTGTCATTCCTTTGTGATGGCCTACTTTTCAAGGATTCTAGATATTTCAAGTTCCTTTTTCATTTTGTGAGTTTGGCATGAATTTTTTTTAAAGAAACATGTACGTTTGCAATGAATTTTTGGGGAGGATCTTGTCCTTAAAATACATAGTAAAGGGTAGACTGGAAAACTTTAATATCCATAAAACAAGGCTTTAACATTTCCTGTGAACATCTTCAGGACTTGCACTACATTCATTATCCTTAATTATAAAAAAAAGATGTAAGTTCCATCATAAGTTTTTTGGTTCTTATGGAGTATGGGGATCTTACAAATTAATTTGCACTTCCTGTTTAAGAGGGATGGAGAAATGGCTGATAATTTTTTTCTTCATTTTCCAGTTGACTGGCATCTATGGTTTTTCATGTTTTTTTTTTTTTCTTTAGTCCTTCCCTTTGTGGGAAACAGTTGTTTATAGGGCCTTACAAGTTACAAGGGTAGGAGGGGTGTCTTAAAGGGTGCAATAAAGAAAGGGAAGTTCAAGCAGTTGCTCTACTCTTATATTAGTTATAGAGAAAACATAGGCAGGCTGTCTCATAATTGAAATAGTCAACATTTCATTCTCTGTTAGAACTGAGCAATGAGAAATACATATCCAAGGACTTCAGAATCATTTTATGTTTATGCAACTCAGACATTATGTCACTCTTCACACCTTAAGAACTATAAGTCTAGAAAAAAAAGCAAACTAGGAAGTGGTCTGAAGAGATTAATTTGAACACTTATTTCTGCAGAGACACACTATGCCCAATAAGACTAAGAATGCAATTGATTTTACTTCACATGAGCAACCCTGCTGCACACACGTGTGGTCATGTAATCTGAATCATTTATGTTCTATTTTTTTTCCATGTTTGTTAGGTTGTTTCCCGTTTGTCAAAATTATATCCCAACGACACAGATGCTCCTACTGATGGAGTTGATGACATGACCAAGCTTGCATATTTGCACGAGCCAGGGGTGCTGCATAATTTGGAAACTAGATACAAGATCAATGAAATATATGTAAGATTAGCCCCACATTCAGTTTGAAATCAGTTAATATTCACCTTTGTGGAAGATAATGGCTTACTACTTCAGCTATGGGCATCTCTTTTATAATAATTTGGCATTATGGCAGACTTATACTGGAAATATTCTTATTGCCATTAATCCCTTCCAAAGTCTTCCACACCTGTATGATGCTATTGCGATGAAACACTACAAGGGAGCAACAATTGGAGATTTGAGCCCACATGTTTTTGCTATTGCTGAAGCGGCATATAGGTGAGTTTGCACTGGTTTTACTGTCAAATTTTCTTTCTTAAATGGTATTCATATTACCCACTGTTTGCTTAAATTAGGGCAATGATTACTGAGGAGAAAAGCAACTCTATTCTGGTTAGTGGTGAGAGTGGTGCTGGTAAGACAGAAACCACCAAAATGCTTATGCGTTACCTGGCATATTTGGGTGGTCGCACTGCATCTGAAGGACGGACTGTTGAACAACAAGTTCTAGAAGTAAGAAGGTTATCTAACTCTGGATTATGGTAGCTATTGCTTCTACATGTTTGGTTGTGGCTTGTACTGAGACATTTTTTAAAGCTGCATGCTCTTGCTCTTGGCCAAAGTAAGAACAACATAGAGATGCCTGGAAAACATAGTCACTTTCTTACTGTCTAAGACATGTAAAGAACAATAATGAAGGCCAAATATATTTCTGACGTTAATGAGTGAAAACTGAAAAGAATGGATTCAAATGTGAAGATATTTAGGCTTAATTAGAATAGCTGTTAGCTAATAAATTATTTATTTTTATTTATTGCTATTGTTGGTTTGTGGTTAATATATTATGGTATCTCACACTGCTGTATCATTTAAAAAAAACAAGTAAGGCATGGCTTTTTATGAACCTACTAGGTCACTTCAGATGGATTTGGCCTATTGTAAGACATTCTGCAATGTACTTATTGTTGTGACTTGTATGCTAGAAGATTAGGTAACAGGCATTTTGATCAAGAAAATGTGGCTAATTGGAATGATTTCTAGTTTGAGAATTTGCTGAAATAGACTCACTTTTTAATAATTTCTGGATTTTGGTTGTGATTAGATCATGGAGTAAACTAGTTTAACCTCCTCCACTGGTCTTTTCATGTCTTGTTTTTGTTTTTCTTGATATCTTGTATCTTATTCTCCTTCTCAGATTTAATAATATTTTTTCTTATATATAAAATAGGAAGTCTTGCTTTTTTTTCCCCCCATTTTAGATAAATTCTGGTTTTGATTACTCCTCTTTTGATATGTTAATTAGTTTTTCTTTCATGTTTTATAGTTGGTGAACGTTAAACCCATCATTCCCCCTAAGTTTTTAAATTGTAATGATGCAGTCAAACCCAGTTCTTGAAGCATTTGGTAACGCAAAAACTGTTAGAAATGACAATTCCAGGTAAGAAATTTCTGGTTATGCTTTATGATGCTTGGCTTTTGATATGTTACATCATGTATGTGATAAGTATATGATATGGACGCTTTTATTGGGAAGCAATATCAGCGCAGGAAGCATTGTGACACATCAGGATAATTTCGACTTTTATTCTCTGTTCGGATTAGAATAATATTATATTTTTATTTCCTGATAATTTAGGATTTTCTTTCTGTTTTGATAAGATTCTGCATAATAGAATCCTTATCAGCCTTAGGATTTTATTTTGAATAAAGTTAGTTATGATCCTTATCAGCTGGGCTGTCAGATGAATTAAGAATTGATATTGAGCTCCAGCAACCGGGTAATTTGGGCATTGCCATGAATATGGCTCGGGCGTTAGAACGCAAGCAAAAGGTCTCTCAAGGGGCGTTGACACCACAAGATACTATGAGAAAACAATTCAGAAGCGGATCTGTTACTTCCACCCAGAAGAGTTTGGCAGCTAAGGAGGTGGAACACACAAATAAGCCAGCTGGGAGCAGTAGCAGGGTGGGTTCTTGTGCACCAATTAAAAAAAGACTAACACGAGCAGAAATGGCCGAAAGAAGAGCTAAGGGGCTGTGTTACAATTGTGATGAATCTTATGCAATAGGGCATAAATGCAAAAGGTTGTTTTGGATTGAGGTACCAAATGAGGACAGTGATTCAGAAGAAGAAACTGCATCAGACCCTCAAATTTCTATACATGCCATTAATGGGACTTGTGATTCCCATACTATGCAATTGCTTGCAGAGGTTTCAGGAGTTACTGTATCAGTTTTGGTGGATTCAGGAAGCACACACAATTTTTTGCGTGAGGGCTTAATTCCACAATTGGGATTGGAGGTGTGGAAGAGACCAGGATTGCTAGTATATGTGGCGAACGGGGAGAAAATACTAAGTATGGGCATTTGTAAGTCAATTTTATTTTCAATTGCTCATGACAAATTCCAGGCAGATTTTTACACTATCCCATTGGAGGGATTTGACGTGATCTTAGGGGTCAAATGGTTGCGCACGCTTGGCCCAATCCTGTGGGACTTCAATTCCTTAACAATGGCATTTAAAATTAATGGGAAGAAAGTACTTTGGGAAGGACGGCCCCCCGGACTAGCACCAAAACTCAGTTTAATGCAAGGACAGAATTCTCCAGCCGTGCTCATGGACCATTTATTGGCTGAATTTGCAGACTTATTCCTGGAGCCCTCTTGCTTACCCCCTGCTAGAAATTGTGATCATCGCATAAATCTTATTCAAGGTATAGAACCAGTTGTAGTGAGGCCATACCGCTACCCCCATTGTCAAAAGGACGAGATCGAAAACAGTGTTCGCAGATGTTGCAACAGGGGTTTATTCGACCCAGCAGGTCCCCATTCTCTTCTCCGGTCCTTTTGGTCAAGAAACATGATGGTTCTTGGCGCTTTTGTGTCGATTACCGGGAACTCAATGCCCGCATAGTTAAAGATAAGTTTCCTATTCCTGTAGTAGATGAGTTGTTAGATGAACTTCATGGGGCGCAACACTTTACGAAATTGGATTTACGATCGGGGTACCACCAAATACGAATGGCGCCATCCAACATTGAGAAAACGGCATTTCGAACACACCATGGCCACTTTGAATCTCTAGTCATGCCGTTTGGGCTCACCAATGCCCCTTCGACTTTTCAAAGTCTGATGAATGAAGTCTTCCAACCATATTTACGTAAGTTCGTTTTGGTTTTCTTTGACGACATATTAATTTATAGCAGAACATAGGTGGAACATATGCATCATATGAGGTTGGTTTTTGAACTTTTGCAGACTAACATGCTATTTTTGAAGAAATCCAAGTGCTATTTTGGTGAGCCTCAGGTAACATATCTTGGCCATATTATCCAATGTGCTGGAGTAGAGGTGGATATGTCTAAAATCAAAGCCATTACAGATTGGCCTGTTCCGGAAACGGTCAAGGCACTCTGGGGTTTCCTCGGGTTAGCAGGCTATTACCGCAAATTTATTAAGGATTATGGCCAAATAGCAGCTCCTCTGACGAGTCTCTTAAAGAAGAAAGCTTTCCAATGGAGTGCAGCAGCTGACACTGCCTTCAATGCATTAAAGGTATCGTTGTCCACAGCTCCCGTGCTTAAATTGCCAAATTTTGAAGATGAATTTGTGATTGAATGCGATGCTTCTGGTAGCGGCTTTGGTGCGGTTTTGCAACAACAGGGACATCCCATTGCTTTTTTTAGTCAGAAAATTGCAGACAGGCACTTGCAATTGGCTGCATATGAGCGAGAATTAATAGGATTGGCCAAGGCAGTTGCTTATTGGCGTCCTTATCTTTGGGGTAGACATTTCCTTATCCGTACTGATCATTTCAGCCTCAAATATTTGTTAGAGCAACGCCTTACAACATCTCCCCAACAACATTGGATGAGTAAGCTGATGGGGTTCGATTTTAGAGTGGAATATAAGGCGGGGAAATTAAATAGAAGTGTAGACGCATTGTCCAGACGAGATGAGGATGCTCCTCAAGCCATGGCAGTGTCCTTTCCTCAAGTTGAAATTTTGGATGCCATTCGCAGAGAAATAGCCACCATCCCTGAATTATTACAGCTGCATCAAAGTATTACAAATAGGGAGTTGGGGTCCGATTGGTCTACCAGTGATGGCTTAATTCTGTTCAAAGGGAGAATACATTTACTGCCTAATTCTTCTTTTATCCCTACAATTCTCTCAGCCATTCACGATATGACACATGAAGGCAGCCTGAAAACTCTTCATCGCATTAGGCAGGATTTTCATTGGAAAGGGATGAAGCTTAATATACTAGAGTTCGTGCAGAACTGTTCAGTGTGCCAGCGGCACAAGTGGTAGAATCTTCAACCTACTGGTTTGCTTCAACCTCTCCCAGTTCCACAACAGATTTGGGCTGATATCTCCATGGACTTTGTCGAAGGATTGCCCAAATCCCGTGGAAAATCAGTTTTGTTGGTGGTGGTGGATAGACTCTCCAAGTATGCACATTTTTTGCCTCTTTCGCATCCCTTTACAGCCCTCTCGGTCGCCACAGTTTTCTTTGCAGAGGTGTTCTGACTTCATGGTCTACCGGAGTCAATAGTTTCAGACCGTGACAAAGTTTTCTTAAGCTTATTTTGGAAGGAATTATTTCGTCTCAGTGGAACCAAAGTGGCCTTCTCCTCTGCCTACCATCCCCAATCTGATGGCCAGACAGAGGTGGTTAACCGCACTATTGAGATGTATCTTCGCTGCCTTACTAGTGATCATCCTCGCAAATGGGTTGAGTGGATTCCTTGGGTTGAATTCTGCTATAATACATCTTATCATACTGCATTGGGTGCCACCCCCTTTCAACTGGTATATGGCAGAGCACCACCACATTTTCTGTCTTACTCTGCAGGTTCCACTCGAATTGAAGCTATCGATAAGGCGTTGTAGGAGCGGGATGCAGTCCTCCAAGATGCTCGTACTAGACTAATGCAAGCTCAACAACGCATGAAAAATAGCTATGATATGGGGCATAGAGACTTGAACTTTGAGGTTGGCGATTGGGTTTGGCTACGCCTACATCCCTATTGACAGCTCACGGTGTCCAGGCAAAAACATCACAAGCTCCTCCCAAAATTTTTTGGACCCTTTCAAATAGTGGCCAAGGTAGGCCCTGTTGCTTATAGGCTTAAACTCCCTGCAGTTAGCAGAGTACATGATGTCTTCCACATTTCTCTTCTCAAGCCCTATAAGGGACCCCAACCAGAGGCTGCAGGCACCTTGCCCCTGGTATTCAATGGCAAAGCCTTGCCTACACCCCAAGCAGTCCTTCGCAGTAGATTAAACAGAGGCACTAAAGAGTTGCTCATCCATTGGGTTGGCCATTCTCCAGAGGAAGCTACATGGGAACCTCTTGTTCAATTTCAGACAGTTTATCCTGAATTTGAGCTTGAGGACACGCTCAAAGTTGAGGCGGGGAGTGATGATATGGACGCTTTTATTAGGAAGCAATATCAGCGCAGGAAGCATTGTGACACATCAGGATAATTTCAACTTTTATTCTCTGTTCAGATTAGAATAATATTATATTTTTATTTCCTGATAATTTAGGATTTTCTTTCTGTTTTGATAAGATTTACTTTCTGTTTTGATAAGATTCTGCATAATAGAATCCTTATCAGCCTTAGGATTTTATTTTGAATAAAGTTAGTTATGATCCTATCAATTAGGATTCGGTTAGGATCTCTATTTGATATTTGTAGCCTTTAAAAAGGCAGTCTACGATGGGAATAAAATCATCAGAACTATTTATTTTAGAAAACGTTCGTTGTTAGTTTAGGCGGGGCTCAGTCAAGGACGGGTCTGCTCCTTGCTTTCACTATAGGTCGCAAGGCGTCTTCCGTGTCGAGACCCGTGACTCGATCCTACGCAAGGGAACATAACAGTATATCCTTTGCATATGGTATTTTCTTGGAGCACTCTACTTGCATTTCCATGTATGTGATTTCTAGTATATCCTATTATCCTTTAATTTCATATTGGTATCTTGTATCTGTGGAGATTTTTGAATACTTGATTAATTTTTTCTTCATCCTTTTGACATTACCATTGTATACATAATTAAATATACTCGTCATGAATTTTATCGAGAAAAAATTTAGTTCTTCATGAAAATGGAAGAGGACAATATTTTTTGTTAAAAATTTTTCATCAGGATCTATTTCTTCTTTTCATGCTACTTATATTCAAGGTCAGTGAGAAGTACCTGGCATAATAAAGGTTCTTTTTCATTTATGAATTAGTGATTTCAATAACAATTAGCAGTTTTGTAACTACTTCTGTTTGCTTTATTTTCCTGCAGCCGTTTCGGAAAATTTGTTGAGATTCAATTTGATAAGTATGGACGAATATCTGGTGCAGCCATTAGAACTTATCTGCTAGAGAAATCTCGTGTTTGCCAAATCTCAGATCCTGAGCGTAACTATCACTGTTTTTACCTTCTCTGTGCTTCTCCTCCGGAGGTAGGCATGTCAAAGCTTGATCTTCCATTCGCTATTCTTCATGTCTTGTATAAATTTCTTGGTAGCATTCTGAATTTTTAATTGCTTTTGTTAGGAAAAGGAGAAATATAAGTTGGGAGATCCTAGATCATTTCACTACCTTAATCAATCCAGTTGCTATGAATTAATTGGTGTTAATGCTGCTCAAGAGTATCTTAGCACCAAGAGAGCCATGGATATTGTGGGAATCAGTCAGGAAGAGCAGGTATATGACCTTTGTCAGTGATTCTAATAATTCTTTTTGCTGCCTCTGCTAACAAAACTTCTAAGTAAAATTAGTAATAAATCTCCTTCCTTCTTCCTCTCAGGATGCAATTTTCAGAGTTGTAGCTGCTATTCTTCATCTTGGAAACATTAAGTTTGCAAAATCAGAAGAAACTGATTCATCAGTTCTAGAAGATGAAGAATCCAAGTCCCATCTCCAAATAACAGCAGAACTTCTCATGTGTGGCTGAATTTTTGCTGTTATCATTGTGCAATATCTTTCTTTACACTAAATATTATTTATCTATTGAATTTATTCTTATTTCAGGTGTGATCCTAATGCTTTGGAAGATGCACTTTGTAAACGCATGATGATTACCCCAGAAGAAATCATCAAAAGAAGTCTTGATCCTCTTGGTGCAACAGTTAGCAGGGATGGTTTAGCCAAGACACTATATTCTCGCTTATTTGACTGGTAATATGGTTTTGTCATGTGTAAATATGAAATTAAAAAAGAAAAGGGATGTCCAATGCTTGATTACTGCTATTAGATTTTTTAAGTCTGAATGAGTTCTTATTTCACTAAAAAGAGTAACGGAAAACATCAATTACAATTGCGTGTTTTTTGTTATGTCCAGGTTAGTCCAAAAAATTAATGTCTCCATTGGGCAGGATCCTAGCTCAAAATGTCTCATTGGCGTTCTTGACATATATGGCTTTGAAAGTTTTCAAACTAATAGGTGAGAATAGATCATATTACTAACTTACTAATTGTAATCTTTCTATTGTATGTTTGCATGCTCTAGTTTAGGCACAAACAGAGAAGCACGCACCACATATAGTCCCATACAGTCAACATTTATTCTTGTTAATATATATGTACACTTATATATTTGCACAGTTCCTATTGCTCCTAAGCTTCTTTACTTCACTGAGCTTAGGGGGCTTGAACTCCTTATCCTCAACATTACCCTTCTCCCTCGATACCAATAATATTTTTAGTTGGAAAAGACAAGATTGCAAAACAACCTCTCCCTTTCATTTTGGTACCTTAGTGAATAAGATAAACCCAAGCTGATGTTTAATTTCCTCTTTGCAGTTTTGAGCAGTTTTGTATTAATTTCACGAATGAAAAGCTGCAGCAACACTTCAACCAGGTATGAGGTTAGTTTTTCATATATTTGCCAACTTCAACTATGACTTTTATCTTAACATGCAATCTGACATCGATGATGTCCTGCAGCATGTGTTTAAGATGGAGCAAGAGGAATACACAAAAGAAGGGATTGACTGGAGCTACTTAGAATTTGTAGATAATCAAGATGTACTGGATCTCATTGAAAAGGTTTCTACATACTTTTAGTTTGGGCTTAGTATCTCTTAATGGAATTTATGAAAGCATACTTTATAGCTTTGCTTCTTTTAGTAATCTTTTTGAAACTCACGCAAACAATTGCTGACCCACATTTCCAGTGCAAGAACCATTGCCAAATTTAATACAATGGCGTGCTGCTATATATATGAACATAGTTAGGTTTCAGTCGGTTAGTTGGAGCAAATCTCATCTAGTATTACATGTGTGCTTGCAAGTTGCATACTTGGGTAATGGGTATGTAACTATGTATTTTGTATTTGATCTGTGCAAGTGAAAAGTAGTATGGGTAGTATTCAGTATGCAATTTTGATAATCTATAGACAGTCCACAAATCTTGATTCCCTTTGATGTTCAGCTCATGCCTATTTTAAGGCCATCAAGGCTTGCAAAAGCTTAAGCTGCTAGGTGTGAAGTGTGGACAATTGCACAGGCTCATTTTACTTTGTGCTGAAATTTAACTTAATTTTAAAGGATGGGCGCAACAAGGATTGAACTCTTGACCACTTGGTCATAGAAGCTTTTTGGTACCATGTCAAGAACCAAATACCCTAAAAGCTTATACTGTTACATGTAGGTCCAATGATCGTTTTTATATCTCTAACAAAGGGCATTCCAACGGTGGATATTTAGAGATATTAAGGGGCTTTCCTAGATCTTTGTATTGCATGGATTCTCTTGTAGCTTTTTATTGTGTATTATTTTATTTCTCGAGAATTGCTCATCCTCATTTTATGTATAAAAAAATAATGAAAACTGTTGGTGTAATCATTGACTTTAGAAAATCTTATGAAGTATGATAAATACCTTTTTCTTGACATGCAACAAATACATGATTGTAACAATGATTTTATGTACATTACTTACGGTATCCAGCAGAGTCCATAACAACCAGATTTTCTGGTAGATTATGCTGTGTGAAGACCTGTTTGTTTGCTAGACACCTGTCGTTAACTGCTGTTACTGGGCCTGCCTTACCAAAATGTGCCTCTATGAATGCAAGGTTGTTTACATAAATCATATTTTCTACGTAAATCAATCTTGTAAGGATTGCTTAATGTATTAGAGAAACTACATTAAGTTGAGATATTGTCTGGTGCTGATTAGCAGTTGAGGCATGTGGCTGCTGCTGGACTCAAATGTCTGGTGGTCGGTCATGCCTACAATTTATGGTGTGTAGTGGTTCTTGTCTTGTTTTACACCATTACACATGATTCAATCCCAACAAACCATATATGCTTCTATTTGATCATTGGAAGCCTTGAGGGGGATTATCTTTTGTCAGCCATGGTATTGGAAAGATTCCGGGATTGTCTTCTGTAAGCCATTTTATAGTCAAGACATTCGCGATGATAACTTCTCACTACATGATTTTGCTATATGCTGGACTTTTGTTTTGAAATATTTGTGGAATATTTGTTTTGGAATTTTCTTAGATTGTATCATCTGAATCTGCTTTTGGAATTTTATAATACTGATATCTAAAAAAGTCTTATTTTGCAGAAACCGGGTGGAATCATTGCTCTGCTTGATGAAGCTTGGTATGAAGAAATTTTTTTATTCTTCTTATATTACTATACTGTATATGTATTTTTGTTTGAAAAAAGAGATAGCAGAATAGAGAAATAGGAGTAGTTCGTGCTTGCATGAAATAACTTTATGTGATGTAGAGCTTGCAAAGTGCTAGATTAACCGTTGCATGCATTATATCTTTGAATTGATGGTTACTGTTTAAGGAAATTTTTAATCTAAGATGTCTGCAAGTAATGGGATGTGACACATTGATATTTGGCACCACTAGGATTTTATATTCATTCTTATGAGTTTGAGGAGAAAGAATGGGTAAATTTTGGTCTCTTATTTATTAATAACTTGTCTTGAAGAAATGTACACTATCTTATGGTTGTTTCCTAATAATTCATCCTATTGAAGTCATTGTTGATATCTTGCAAAACTATTTATAGGTAGTGTGTAAGCTTGTTGTTTCAATTTTGAATTTTTTTGAATAACTGATACCTCTTATTGACATGATCATTGTCTGCTTGCAGTATGTTTCCGAAGTCAACTCATGAAACATTTTCACAAAAGCTTTATCAGACATTCAAAGATCACAAACGCTTCATCAAGCCAAAATTGGCACGCTCAGACTTCACTGTTGTTCATTATGCAGGGGAGGTGAGTTTGATTCTTCATCATTGCTATTTAGGTTATTATTTTTTCTCTGTGGGTTTCTGCTAAAAGTTGTTATTTACGTACTTCTTTTCAGGTCCAGTATCAGTCTGAGCATTTTATAGACAAAAACAAAGACTATGTTGTTCCTGAACATCAAGACATGCTAAGTGCTTCCAAATGTTCATTTATATCAAGCCTTTTCCCTCCACTTTCTGAGGAGACAGCCAAATCTGCTAAGTTTTCTTCTATTGGTTCTCGTTTTAAGGTATCTAAAATATGGTTCTTTGCCTTGTCAAAAGGAAATATGTTATCTGATAAGCCTTACTACAATTGAAAGGTGAATGCTATTGTACTAATTTGTGCAGCTACAATTACAACAATTGATGGATACGCTCAATCTGACAGAGCCCCACTATATTAGATGTGTGAAGCCAAATAGTATATTAAAACCTGGCATATTTGAGAATATGAACGTCATCCAACAATTACGTTCTGGTGTAAGTAGATTTTGGAATCAAGTTGTAAGATATTTGCTTTAAGGGTGGGACTATTGGCACTTCCATTGCTTATTCACATTATCCACTACATACTGTTAATTGTAATTTCCTAAATTTCTCTCAATTAAACAATGGTTTATTCGGTCAAACCTTAATTATATTCGTATTTGTCTATTTGTATTTAATAGAGGACAATTATGAAATTGCAATTAAAAGTTTGTGAGGAATGTGAATAGGCAATTAAAGTGCTAATAGCCCTACCCTTGCTTTAAACTTACATTTGTAGAATTTACACCCATTGTTGATATTGTAGGGTGTTCTTGAAGCAGTAAGAATTAAATGTGCTGGATTCCCCACTCACAGGACCTTTCGTGAATTTTTAACTCGATTAGGCATTCTCGCTCCAGAGGTTCTTCGAGGGAAGTAAGTGTAATTAACGCCAATTTTGGCCATGTTCTTTTTACTCAACAGTCTTGATGCCATTGCTTTCTACTTTGACATTTACTTAGTTTCCCATCTTGAATTATCTGCATTTATGCAGCTTCGATGAGAAGGATTCATGTAAAAAGATTTTGGAGAAGATTGGCCTCACAGGTTATCAGGTAGAACTGGAACTCTATTGAATTCATGTTGTTTACTGCCCTTAATAATTAAAAAACCATTGAATTTGTTATCCTTTAAAATTAAAATTCTGTCATTTATATACTTCTGTTATAATATTCTCCTAGAATCTTTTTGTAGTACTTGTCCATTTGATTCAGGGCATGAAATGAAATTTGTAAACTGTTCTTGATTTATGACGAAGGATGCATATTCTGACTGACGTGTTAACCGAAATTCTGTATTGCAAGTTGCTCTTCTACATTCAACTGAACTTTTTGTGATCTTGCTAATTTTGCAGATAGGGGAAACTCAAATATTCCTTAGAGCTGGTCAGATGGCTGAGTTGGATGCTCAGAGAGCACGCCTGCTTAGCAATTCTGCAACAGTTATCCAGAAGCAGATTAAAACTCATTTTAGTAGAAAAACATATGTTGCATTGTGGAAGTCCTCTGTCTTTATGCAATCCATTTGTAGAGGTCAGTCATTTCTATTTTTTGTATTTTGTGTAGGACGAAAGTCTTATTGACTCTGCCTTGGTTACTCAGAGGCTGAGTAACTCCATGGGGAGGAAGGCATGAAGCCTTTCAGTTTGAGATCTGCCTTCATTTTATTAAAATTAGAAGTCCTTTTTCTTTTATAGTTTTCAAAATAAGTGAAATTCATCATCAAAATGCAAAAAGAGAATAACAGTGCATTATCTTTAAGTCTAACCCCAAAAAGTGGGGAAGAAAAAAATATTATCATTTATAATATTTGGAGTGAAACTTCTAAGAAACTCTGGTAATGATTTTTGAGAAGAAAAAGAAAATTAAAATAGACATGCAGTGATAAAAAATATTTTTTGAAAAAAAAGTCCTCTTCAATCTCTACAGATAATGCTTCTTGTTGCAGAAAAGGAACTGTTTCTTTTAAGCCAAAAAATATGGAATTTACTCTCCGTTCATGGACACTATCTTTGCGTGGCCCTGTGTTGATTTCTCCTTCAGGCTCTTCAAATTTAAAACAGTCTGAAACATAGTATAATTGACACTGAACAATCAAAATACGGTATGAAGATCATCTTATAAATGTCCTTATGGTGCTCCTAATATTCATCAGTCAATGAAATGCGTACATTATGAAGACTTTTTAAAGAGTTTGGTCCTGATGACTTTTTTTTTGTGTAGCTTCTTTGTTGCTTGCTCTCTACAGCTTCAATGGAATTCTGAAGCATAGATTTAAGAAGTTTTACACACAGAATTCTTCAAGCATTCATTTAATCAATTTATTTTGTTGTTGTGACTTTTAGGAGAACTGGCTCGGAGATCGTATTATCACATGAAGAGGGAGGCAGCAGCAGTCAGAATTCAAAAATATATGCGTGGAAAACTAGCCAGAAAAAAGTACACTGAAATAAAGATTTCTGTCATCATCTTGCAGACAGGTTTTCGGGCAATGGCTGCTCGAGATAAATTGACATATAGAAAGCAAACTAGTGCATCAACTAGTATTCAGGTTAGAGCAGTCCTAGTAATGTTATGTGCTTTTCAAAATACTTTTTCTGTTGCCTGAAATTTTAGGAATGGAAAAAAATGCAGTCCTATTGGCGCCGACATAGAGCTCTCTTTGACTATCAGAACCTTAAGAAAGCGTCAATCATTTCACAAAGCGTCAATCTTTCCAGGGATAAACACGATCAAAAGGTTGTATATATTACTATTTTTACTGTTATTAAATTCCCATATGTTTGCATTTTTACTCTGTTGCATTTTTTTTTCTACACCCAAAAAAAAAAATGTTTGCATTTTTTATATTCACTGTCTTTGTAACTATTAGTAGCAACTAGTAAGCTTTATCAATAGAGGAATAATTCAAAACTATTCCGGATCCTTCTCCTGACAGCTTAAAGCTTTCAAGAGGACTACTTCCTTTACACTAAGTGAGGAACATTATTAGGAGTGTCTTTGGTGCTGTAAAAGGCACTGACAGCAATAAATACAGAAAAACCTGAAGGACCCTCTTTCAGCATAATTCTCTTGATGTCCTTGCTGATGACGTAACAAAATGAACTGGTTTGCTATCATGGAATGCCAGGTTTTGGAGAAATCAGTGGAAAATGAAAGTCCTTCCGTGGAAGAATCTTCAAATCCTTTCATAGAAGAATCCCCAAATCCTTTCCAAGAAGAATCCTCAAATCCTTTCCAAGATGATGAAAGCATTGAAGCTATCAGGGATTCCTCTATTCCTTTCCAAGACACTGAAAAGACTGAGGCTCTTACTGCAGAAATAAAAAACTTGAAGGTAAACTGAGTATATCTATTACCTTCTTCACCTTTTGAAACTTAAAAGAATATTTAGTTCTATACCTCTATGTCATTATTCTTCTCATTTTCTAACTTTAGATATTTGTAAAATAGATAAATCATAATATGAGTTACAGTTTAGTACGGTATTTTTTGTTCAATTACATAAAAATTTACTGTATAAAGTGGTAAGAGAGCAAAAATATTCTTTTTGTCATAGAACTCTTCTGTTTATTGTAGAGGCAAGATGAAATTGATAATTAGTTAGTTTGATGTTTGAGTTTCAAACAAAATTCTCGGTAAGTTTTGTTACAGTTTTGGCATAACTGTAATGGTACTTTTTTAGACTATAGTTTATTCCTATTAATATCACACGGTTGTGTGGCTTGTCAAATTTCTTTTGCTGTTAGAGTTTGTTAAGCTTTTGCTGAGGTGGCAAAAGTTAGTGGAGTCAGTTAGCATATTCCAAATGGAGCAAATGATGTAATGATTGTAACCGATTCATGCTATAAGCATGTCAGTATTGCACACAAATGGGATATACAATTTCAGAAATCATTTCTCTCTTCTCTCTAAAATTCATCTCTCTAAACTTGTTCCTCGTTTACTCATCAGCACCGGGGCTTATTCCTCCATTAAGCTCCCTGTAGTGAGTAAGGGTTGTCTCGGTTATCCCTGATAATCCAAATCCCATCACAATTGGTATCAAAGCTTCAATCCTGAGGCTCTGATAATGTCGAATGCCACGCGAAGTCAAGCTACCATCCAAGATGTCGAGCAAGCTTTGACAAGGAAGATTGCTGAATCCAACTCTGAGACGCAAGCAAAGTTCGACCAGCTCGCTGCGAGTATTACTGAACTCCGAAATTTGTTCACTAATCAATCAACTCAGCAGAACGAAGAAGATTCAACTAACAATGGTCATAATCAAGAAGAGCATCAGGGTAGTGGTGAAAAATCTCAACATAATTCCAACTCGCATCAGCATCATTATTCCACAAGGATCTCGAAAATTGGTTTTCCTAAATTTGATGGTTCAAACATTAAAGAGTGGTTGTATAAGTGTGAGCAATTCTTCTCACTAGATGGGACTGCACCTGAATCTAAGGTCAGATTGGCCTCCATTCACCTTGATGGAAGTGCTCTGCAATGGCACCTCAATTATATGCGCTCAAGGTTCGAAATCTACCCCGGGTGGCCTCAGTACATAGCAGATATAACTCAGAGGTTTGGGGAAGTTTATGAAGATCCTCTATCCACTCTTATCCAGGTTAAACAAAAGGGAAAAGTGCATGATTATGTTGAAGAATTTGAGCTTGCTCACACCCAAGTAAGTCTGCCACCAGAACATTCCTTGAGTATCTTTTTGGCTGGTTTAGAACATTCTACACAGATGCATGTTAGAATGTTTAGACCCACTTCTGTTGCACATGCTGCGAGTCTTGCTAAGTTACATGAAGCTTCATCTCACATTGTGAACACCACTAAGTTCAACAATCGCCAATTTTCACCCACAAGTAAGCCATACACCAGTCCAAACAAAACCAATTTTGGAAACAGTTACACTTCAACACCTCAATCTTAGGCAAACCTCCTAGGAGCTACTCTGCAGCAGAAATGGCAGAACGTAGAGCTAAAGGATTATGTATGTTCTGTGATGAACCCTTCACCCCGGGGCACCATTTGAAACATAAGAGAACTCAATTGTTTGTGATGGAATTAGAAGATGATGACAATACTAGTGAAGAACTGGAAAAAGAGGAAGCAAAGGACTCGATGAATGTTGAATGTGTTCAGTTTGAATGTCCTCAGTTGTCTATTAATGCCTTGAATGGAATTTCTAGCTATCAGACCATGAGAATTAGTGGCGTGCATAACAAGAAATTACTGCAGATATTGGTGGATAGTGGAAGCACCCATAATTTCTTAGATTTAGAATTGGCTAAGAAGTTGGGTTGTAAATTGGAGCCAATCCCTTCAATGACTGTTACAGCTGGTGGAGGAACTAAATTACAAGCTCCTTTTGTTTGTAAGGGATTTAATTGGACTTTGCAACAAACTGAATTTTCTGCAGATGTACTAGTCCTTCCTCTTGGCTGCTGTGATTTAATCTTAGGGGTGCAGTGGTTAACTGCCCTTGGACCAATACTATGGGACTTTAATAAATTACAGATGGAGTTTTCTGTAGATGGGAAGAAGTTTGTGTTAAGAGGGGCCAAAACTTCTGGTGTGAAGCTGATAACTAACAAGTCCTTTTCTCAAGCTGTTCAACAAGGAGCACAGATGTATTTCCTACATCTAGACAGGTTTGATAATTATGTAGAAATGCCTTCTTGCAGCTTGCTTAATGCTGCTACAACAGAACATAGTATACCTGCTGAGATTGCGGAGCTTATTGAAGAATACAATGATATTTTTGAGGAGCCAAATCAACTCCCTCCTACTAGACCAGGGTTTGATCACAGAATCCCACTCAAGGAAGGGTCAATTCCTTGCAATCTAAGGCCTTACAGGTACTCAATCATCCAGAAAGACATAGTGGATCACCTTGTTGAAGAAATGATGCAGCAAGGGATTATCCAGTACAGCAACAGTCCCTATGCTTCACCTGCTGTTCTGGTTAGGAAAAAAGATGGCTCCTGGAGGTTATGTGTTGACTATAGAAGGTTAAATCAACAAACTATAAAGGACAGGTTTCCTATTCCACTTATTGAGGACCTAATGGATGAACTTGGTGGTTCTTCAATCTATTCTAAGTTAGATTTAAGATCTGGTTATCATCAATTGAGGATGGAATCGGGTGAGGAGCACAAAACTGCCTTCAAAACTCATGCTGGCCACTTTGAATACCTAGTTATGCCATTTGGTCTAACTAATGCTCCAGCATCATTTCAGGCCTTAATGAATCATATCTTCCATCCTTTCTTAAGAAGATTTGTTATAATCTTCTTTGATGATATTCTTATATACAGTCCCACCTTAGAAGCACATGTGTCTCACCTCCAAATGGTTTTTCAAACCATTAGAGAACAGCAACTGTATTTGAAGAAGAGCAAATGTTGTTTTGCTACTTCAAAGGTTGAGTATCTTGGTCATTTCATCACCAAGGAGGGAGTAACTACAGATCCAACAAAAATACAAGCAGTTTCTAATTGGCCTCCACCTTCTAACATCAAGCAGCTTAGAGGGTTCCTTGGTCTTGCTGGGTACTATAGAAGGTTTGTGAAGGATTTTGGGAAAATATCCAAACCATTAACTGATATGCTCAAGAAAGATAGTTTTCTTTGGTCACAAGCATCCACTGCTGCATTTAACACCCTCAAAAAAGCACTCACATCTGCTCCTGTCTTGGCATTACCTGACTTTTCTAAGAGGTTTGTGGTGGAATCAGATGCTTCAGGGACTGGAATTGGAGCAGTGCTTATGCAAGATAAACATCCTATAGCATATATCAGCAAATCTTTAGGGCCAAAACAGCAAGCTATGTCCATTTATGAGAGGGAATTGTTGGCTATTGTGTATGCTGTCCAAAAGTGGGGTGCCTACTTATCTCATGGTCCTTTTGTTATAAAAACAGATCAGAAAAGCATTAAATATCTGTTGGAGCAGAGATTGAACACTCCTTTTCAGCAGGTATGGATGTCCAAGCTTATGGGCTTTGATTTCGAAATTCAATATAAGGAAGGAATTGACAATGTGGCTGCAGATGCACTATCTAGAAAAAATGGAGCTGAACTGCTACCTTTAATGCTTAACAATGCTCAAGAAGATTTACTTGCAAGCATCAAGGCTTCTTGGAATACTGATCCTAATATCCAGCAACTCTTGACAGAATTGCAGCAGGATCCCACAAAACACAACAAATATTCATGGCATAGAGGAGAATTGAGGAGAAAAGGCAAATTGGTTCTTGGTGATGACCCCTCCATCAAGAAAACAATCCTTCATTGGCTGCATGATTCTCCTTTTGGAGGACACTCAGGCAGAGATGTCACTGCTACCCGAATCAAGTCCCTATTCTTTTGGAAAGGTATGACCAAGGACATTATCAATTATGTGAGGAATTGTGATGTATGCCAACGATGCAAACCTGATTTGGCAGCTCCAGCAGGACTTTTACAACCTTTGTCCATTCCTAATAGAATTTGGGAGGATATTAGTATGGATTTCATTGAAGGTCTCCCTCCTTCTAATGGGAAACAAGTGATACTAGTGGTAGTGGACAGGCTGAGTAAGTATGCACACTTTCTTCCTCTTTCACACCCCTACACAGCCATAGATGTTGCTCAACTGTTCCTCAATCAAGTCTTCAAACTTCATGGTTTCCCAAACACCATTACTAGTGATAGAGACCCCATTTTCCTTAGTAATGTGTGGAGCGAACTTTTCCAGCTCCAAGGGGTATCTTTGAACAAATCTACTGCTTATCATCCACAGTCCGATGGTCAAACCGAAGTGGTTAACAAATGCTTGGAAACATACCTGAGGTGTATGTGCTCAGACAAACCTAAAGATTGGTCTCAATGGTTGGCTCTAGCTGAATGGTGGTATAATACAAATTATCACACTTCCACTCGTTCCACACCTTATGAGGTGGTTTATGGCCAAGTCCCTCCTATCCATCTCCCTTATCTACCGGAGAAGCATCTAATGACACTGTTGAGCGCACTTTAAGTGCTAGAGAAAGCTGTGATCCAAATCTGAAGTTCCATCTACTTAGAGCACAAAACAGGATGAACCAACAAGTTGATAAACACAGAAGTGACAGAGAATTTCAAATTGGGGACTTTGTATATTTGAAACTCCAACCTTACCGACAATTATCTGTTAGAAACCATCCATTCCATAAGCTCCTTCCCAAGTTTTATGGCCCTTTCAAGGTGATTGATCGTATAGGTAAGGTTGCATACCAACTGAAAATTTGAAATACACAATGTATTTCATGTCTCACTGATTGAAACTATGCGAGAGAACCATCTACTTGTAATGTTCATCCCTCCCACTGCAAAGAAGAACTTCCGATGCTTCCAGGGGGTGAACAGAGGCAATTCTTGACGAGAAAAATGGTCAAAAGAGGTCGTATGGCTGCTACCAAGGTTTTGATCAAATGGAAAGGTTCACCTACAGAACACGCTACTTGGGAATTCTACTATGATTTACTCAAGAAATTCCCAAATTTTCATCCTTGAGGACAAGGATTTTCTCGAAGAAGGGGTATTTCTGATTTTGGCATAATCGCAATGGTATTTTTTTAGACTATAGTTTATTCCTATTAATATCACACGGTTGTGTGGCTTGTCAAATTTCTTTTCTTTGTTAGAGTTTGTTAAGCTTTTTTGGGTGGCAAAAGTTAGTGGAGTCATTAGCATATTCCAAATGGAGGAGCAAATGATGTAATGATTATGCTAGATTCATGCTATAAGCATGATTGCACACAAATGGGATATACAATTTCAGAAATCATTTCTCTCTTCTCTCTAAAATTCATCTCTCTAAACTTGTTCCTCGTTTACTCATCAGCACCGGGGCTTATTCCTCCATTAAGCTCCCTGTAGTGAGTAAGGGTTGTCTCGGTTATCCCTGATAATCCAAATCCCATCACAATTGGTATCAGAGCCTTCCACCATGTCTCTCAGCTGCAAACGAGCGGCGCGGGTGGTGACGCCGGCATTGCAGTGTTCGCCCGGGATTAGTCAGAGGGCTAGTGCACAGCCAGCCCGCGTGGGCGTCGGGGCTGCGGAGCGTGGTGGAATGTTAGGATCCAATTGCAAGGTATGGGACTTGAGTCCCACATCGGAAGTATGGGATTTCAGTGTGGGGTTTATATGACCTTGGGCTCTCCAACTACAATGGCTAGCTTTTGTGGTGTGGTTCTCCCAAGGTTCGTATCAATTGGTATCAGGGATAACCGAGACAACCCTTACTCACTACAGGGAGCTTAATGGAGGAATAAGCCCCGGTGGTGATGAGTAAACGAGGAACAAGTTTAGAGAGATGAATTTTTGAGAGAAGAGAGAAATGATTTCTGAAATTGTATATCCCATTTGTGTGCAATACTGACATGCTTATAGCATGAATCTGTTACAATCATTACATCATTTGCTCCATTTGGAATATGCTAACTGACTCCACTAACTTTTGCCACCTCAGCAAAAGCTTAACAAACTCTAACAGCAAAAGAAATTTGACAAGCCACACAACCGTGTGATATTAATAGGAATAAACTATAGTCTAAAAAAGTACCATTACAGTTATGCCAAAACTAATAAACTGTAACAATACCATTACAGTTATGCCAAAACTGTAACAATACTCCATTAAGATGAAATGGATGCAAACAAGCTATGAATGCAGATAGCAATAATGACTGAGAACTGATACACTAGGTAATTTGTGTACATGTTTGTAGTATATATTTGCTGAATGCGTGATATAAGACCATAGATCTATAAAGGTGAAAAGAGCTCATCACAGCATTGAATCAAGGAGGATGAATGGTGTAGATCAAAGCATCATTTAAAGACTAAAATGGTCGTTATTATAGTAAATTGGTGCTTTTATGTGATAGAATTCCTATGTACATAACAGGGTTTGGCATATGGTTACACAATTCAAACTTATCAAGTTTTATCTGATTATTGCATTGCACAGGTCATGTTGCAGGAAGAAAAACAAAGAGCTGATGAATATGAAAGGAAATATGTAGAAGCTGAAGGATGTAGCGAAGAGTTACGCAAAAAGTTAGCAGAAACTGAAAAAAGAGTATATCAGCTTCAAGACTCATTGAACAGGTAGTATTAGTATTACTCCCTTGATGATTCATGTAATCCTGCAATTTTAATTTTCCAATACAAAGATCCATCAATGATGGTTAAATCATATCACGATCATAACAAGAGGAAAATAGCATAGTGGAAGGAGTGAGACAACCCATTCCTCTATGTACTCTTACTTAAGTGATATATTATCTTTCCACTGGAAATAAAACTTGCATAAACAATTATAAAACCAAATGAAGGTGCTGCAAGGATCAAACTAGGTCTTTTAAGATTCATAAACACTCTCTAAGAATTAGCAGACATACACACTAAAAGACTTGATTGTTTTAAGTTTAACATATTTTGATAAGTCATATGCTTTTCAAATATTATTTTTGACTTAACCCAGTCAATTCACTCATGACTTGCTATTGACCTGGCAAACCTGTAGGATTGATCTTCTATGGAAATAAATATCTGATGATAACAATTCTATCTTTCTGAAGAATATCTGCAAAATTGGGATGCAACGGTCAATAGAATTTAGGGTAAATTAAAGCAATAATCAATTAGGGTTTTGAAAGAAATAATTTTTAAAGTCGGTCTGCCGAAGATGTCAGGTTTGGACAGTTGACAAATTGAGGGGGAAAAAGCGAAGCTGTAGAAGAAAAAAGTTAACTTAGGCTTCGTTCCCCCTTTGGGCATCAGCCCTAGAATTGAATGCATCACACAACCATGAAGAAACTAATTTTCTTAATTAAATAACTAATGCTATTAGCCTAATTAAGGTTCCCAAAAGTATCTTCATCAATAAGCATGGGGCAAACCCGATGCTTGAGAGATGGATATGCTTTTTCATTCCTTTATCGATCTTCAGAGGCTGCTGCTGGGGTCCTCATCATATGTCATTCACTTGATGAATATTTCAAAACTTTATTTACATATGTTAAAGGTAGATCTGGTGTTGACCTTTTGGAAGAAGATTTAGAGTCAGCCTAGCATTATGAGAATGTGAGATGATTTTACCTTTAAAAGATCTTCTTCCACAGCTAAAAATTTTTGCTGGAATTCATAGAAATATGTAATTGTACATTTTCAATATTTGTTGGGAAGAGAATGTTCAATGTATATTATATGAGTAAAGGCCAGTCATGTTCAAAAGCATATTTTGAACAATAACCAACAAAAAAATAAAAGGGATGGCCAAGATTTACCACATAATGGAAACTGTACTTTTTTGGGCCATAACGGACATTATGGTTTTAAAGAATATAACCCGAGGGAAAATATATTGAAAGTGGCATTAACTATTGTGACAATCTCTGAAATTGTTTACGTTGTCTGCCTTTTATTTTATGGACATTAATACGATTTGAATTATGCCTTTTAAAACTGAATACTATTTGATTAATGCTAGATCTGAATTAGTGTGTATCAGGATGATATCTTCCATGTCAAGTCAAGTTGCCGAGCTGAAGATGATCTTAAGTACTTCATCAAGATTGAGTTCAACATTTCGACCTATTGCTAGAGTTGATGTTGCTTCCAGTAACTCTGATACGTCATCCACAGACTCTGATTTCACATTTCCAGCTCCTCTTTCAAATCCAGAAGCATTTTCTTCCCCCAAGCCAAGCTCTTTTCAGCTAATAGTTCAGGATATCTCTGCAGTGGATGGATCAGGTTAGTCCAACTTTCTTCACAAATGTCAATGTCCTAGTTATCTTCCCATTGAACTTGCTTACTGAATTAGGAGAAAATAATTTGGTAGTTAGAGGAGTACAGCCACTAATATATATAAAAATCTTGTCATGTGTATTATAATTTATAAATGGAAGCTATTTTTAATAAGAAAAGAAGTACTCTTTTTGAGACCTTGGGGGCCTTTAGTCTGGAGTTTACTATGGAATATCACTGCCAAGGTAGAGAGGTAATAGGATTTAGTTGCTTCCTATAATAACAGACTTATATGCATCTATGATGATGATAATAATGATTGCAATGAAAATTAACAGTAAAAACATGGCTTATATTTTGATTTACTAGATTTTATTTTTGTTTAAATTGTCCTATTGTTATTTATAAAAAGACGAAAATAAGATGTGTCTGACAGTATCATTTTTCCTTTTCCTTAATGGTTGCATTTTCAGGATCTGAAAGTGAAAAGGAGGGTTCATTTGATGATTTCTTCTAGTAAAACTTGTATTTCTTCGATCTGGCTTAAATTTTCATTTCCTCTCTGTATCTGGGGAAACAAGTAGGAAAGACAAGGAGGTGGGGGGGGGGGGGGGGGGGGGCACTCCTGTGACATACACTACGTACAAATTTGTAGATATACAGTTCATCGCAGGATCCTGTAGATCAGTCAGGTAGAGGTAGAAAAAGAGTCAATCTATGATGAGCTTGTTGATTAGTGTTTCACCTTGTTGACATCCCTTCTGAGTTCATTCTTCTTTGATGTCAAATGACAGATAGAGTAGTTACCCAAAAGAAAAAACATGACAGTAATAATTTTGTACATAACATCTTTCCTTCCTTTTTTCCCCCCGTCTTTATGGTTTTCTACATTACCAAGTTGTAATCCAATCTGCTTGGCGCTTCATCTCCTTCAGATATCATTAGACAGAACTTTGTCCAGTGAATTGCATATTGCCCAGGGCTTCATGAGGGGTAAATTTTACCGAGCTTTCCTATGTACATTACCTCTTGGACATTATATCGTCTGAAACCTGAAGCATCTTCACTTTAGAATCTTAGCGCAGTGCAGTGCTTAGCGCACTTTGCAAAATCTCAAAATATGTTTGTTAAATAAACTAAAAAAATGATTAAATTAAGAAGGTAAATTTAACATCAAATAAATTAATATTTCTAGATAACCCGCCCCCTTTATTCACACCACACATTTAAAAAAAATAAAAAAATCTGTACTCTTATTTCTATTACTTTTTCAATGAGATTTTCTACAAGAGTGATCAATAGCTGCTCTTTATTTTTGTTTTAGTAGTATTAGTTTGAGTTCGAAGTTCTAGATTGATTTATTATTTTCAAACATTTGAGCAATTTTAGGTGTATTTTGTTTTGGCTTTTTTGAGTTAAAAAAAATTCTTTAAAACGACATTCCACATGCCTATAGTGTTTTAAAAAAAATAGTGTACATGTGTTTTTACTTCCATAAAAAAAAATAGTATTTTACATATATTAAAAGAAAATTAAGTGAAATGACTTAAATGTGAAAGTAAGATTATAAAAAAAAATGGTGGCCCATTATACCAAAAATGCTGAATTTAATAATTATAAAATTAGTTTTTAATGTGAAATAATTAAAGGTTACTGATCATATAAAACTAAAATAGTTCAAGTGAGATTTGAACGAAGGGGAAAAAATGAGTTTTGAATAATAGTTCAATTAAGGACTGCCAATTTGTCTAAGAAATTGTTCTATAGCTTTTATATTTACTTACTTCTTTGTTTTGGTATGAAATTTAATTACTAGAATAATAGTTAGTTTTCTAATTTGTGCACACAAAAAATGTTTTCTAATCTGTGAAATAAATAATTAATAAATTCACATTTGTAATAGTTTATTTATAACAAACAAATATCTCCAGCTCAATATCTCAATAGTTTTAAGGATAATGATTGACACACATCAATCATCTCACACATGAGGTATATGAAAGAATTAGAATATAAGTATATAAAAAATGAAGAGATCAATTTTAATTAGATGATAAAAAAATATAAATATAAAACAATATATGTGTAAGTGTGTATGTAGTATTATTCTATTTTTAATCACATAAAATAGTGACAAAATATCTTAGTATTAGCATATAAAATTCTACACACTTATTGTACTATTAATTATAACTACATTTTTTTTGTTACATTAACTCCTTTTATAAAGCTGAGCATTGCTTGAGCGCCCGGAGCTCTGTAGCTTAGTTGAGCCTGGATAATAATAACCAAGGTTATAGCAATGAAATCCAATAGAAGGACCCACGTAATACTCTCTTTTTTTTTCATTTTTTAAACAATACTCGGCCAATTTCGGGAATTTTTTTCGGGGCAATTTAGTTTTTTCCTTTAGAAATACGCTTTTCATCTGTTCAATTTTTTTTAATTAATGAGATATATTGTAGTTTTTCATGTTTTATATATGTTCACCTTATGTAATAGTGTGCTAATAGAACATATTAGTTTCTAATTATCTTAAATAGATGTAAGTACAATTTTTCTGTTATAATTACAGCATCGAGATATTTGAATCACGGCTTACTACAAACTAACCAAACCTTTCATCTTTAACCCGCTCCTAATTATTTTCATAAATATAAACATAAATGTATATAACGTGAGCTTCTAATTTAAAAGTAGTGAAAATTTTATCATATATAAATTATTTAATCATCTATATGTTTTGGCTCCCTTAATTAATTGGCAGCTAGCAAAGACTAGTTTTTAACCCTTCAATATCCTTGACAACATATATGAGGGATTCTAGTATGCTCTTGAAACAGTAATAAATGTATGTTTTAAGATAATTTTTATAATTGATTTAAGTTATTTTATTTAAAATTAATATGAATGTGCTTAAAATCCATGATAGATATCATCTTGGAACATACATTTATTGTTGTACCGAATAATAGTTAAGACATTAAAATGTGTGACTTAAGAAGAAAAGAACAATGTATATTGCTTATCACTTCTTTTTTACTTAAATATTTTTATCAGTAAATATAAAAAAATTTCTCTCCTAGGTGTTAAATTTATCATATCATTTTTTAAATTAAAATTGGTTATTGTTTTTTTTTGGTCTTTTACGAAATTTTTGTACATCCTTTAAGTATGTACAAGACTAATTAATCTTTGCTTGTGGTATTAAGGTTGCCCCTCATCGCATATGGTTTTCTGCAAACTTGAATTCTTGACATTACAAAGGCCCTTTGATATTATAAAGACCAATTACAAAGTTCAACCTTGCTTATTACTAGAGCTATCCCTTATGTGTTTCTTATTATATTATTATTTTCATATATCATTGTGCTTTTGTTGTGGGTGTAAGTTGTGAGGGGAGCATGTAATAATAAGTTCAATTTACTTTTACAAAATTGCATCTTATTATATTCCTTGAATAAAGTTACTTATATACATTTATACATCTATCACTTCGCATCACTTTAATTAACCCATTATCAAACCTATTTAACAAAAAATTATGTATACTTAACTATCAATTTAAAAGAAATTGTGGTTAGTTAAGTAATTTGTTGGTTAAGCATATGTAAAGTTTTTGTTAAATACATTTGATAAAGTGATATGAGATAATATGTGTAGAAGTGTGTATGTGTAGGATTACTCATATTATATTTGGTTTTTTACCAAACTGTCATTGGTAGAAAAATTATTTACCAAAATATTATTTTTTTAAACTATTTATCAAAATATTACTCTTTTGAAATTGTATATTAAATTGTTATCCTTTTGTCTAATGTGACATTTTTTAATAATTTCTGGTCTACATAGGATGCGTCAAATAGTACAGTGTGGTGCATCTACGTGGATTACACCAACACGATGGCGTAATTCACGTGAATGTGACACCCTGCTTGACACATCCTACGTGCACATGCCATCTTACGTGGCGTTTTTTACGTTGATACTCCATGTAGGATGACATTTTTTAGTTGAAAACGGCAACATATTTGGTATTTTCCACGTGCACAAAATAAAAAAAAAATGTCACGTTGCGTGTGCTTATAGGACACTTGACCTATTTCACGTGGATCTCGCACTCTTCCTAAAGACACATACATTTCACTTGCTTACTAGAGAGTGCACCATAACGTTGGAAAATATTAGTATTAATTAGCTTATTTATAGGTCAAGTATTTGTTTTTGATCCGTAAAGTAATCACTGTGTGACTTTGATGTTGGTAAGACAAAATAGCTAAGTAAGGTAACAAAGTACCTTTGTTCGATGTGGAACTTTGATATTGGTAAGACAAAGCAATTAAGTAAGATAATAAAGTACATTAATTTGTTCGATGTGAGCTTTAATCTAATTGTTTAGAGACATTGCTTTTGCTTTATTTTTTTGGTACATTGTTTTGTCTTTTTCTTAAGTTGAAACTTTTGCTAAAGAAAATTTAAAATAAAAATAAAGAAGGAACAAATTTTTTTATTGTGAAAGTGGACTTCTACAACCTATCAAATGACAACATTTATACTCTTATTCTTACATAACCAGCAATGCTATGCTATTTGTTAAGGATATAAGTTATTCATCGCTTTCAATCCACTTCTTTAAAAGTGACGAATAACTTATATCCTTGACAAATAGCATAGCATTACTGGTTATGTAAGAACAAGAGTATAAAGGTTGTCATTTGATAGGTTGTAAAAGTCCTCTTTCACAATAAAACAATTTGTTCCTTCTTTCTTTTTATTTTGAATTTTCTTTAGCAAAAGTTTCAACTTAATAAAAAGACAAAACAATGTACCAAAAATATAAGGTAAAAACAATGTCTCTAAACAACTAGATTAAAGTCTCAAATCGAACAAATGTACCTTATTATCTTACTTAGTTACTTTATTTTACCAACTCCAAAGTCTCACATCTATTATTTTACAGATTAGAAGCAAACACTTGACTTATAAATAAGCTAATTGATATTGATATCTTCTAATATTATGGTGCACTCTCTAGTAGTCATATGAAATATATGTCTTTGGGAGGAGTGCGAGATCCACGTGAAATGGGTGAAGTGCCCTATAAGCACACGCAACATGACATTTTTTTTGTCTACATAGAAAATGTCAAATGTGTTGACGTTTTTAACTAAAAAACGTCATCCTATATGACATATTCACGTAAAAAAATGCTATATAGGATGTAGTGTCCACGTAAAATGCGCCAAATAGGGTGACACATCCACGTGGATTGCTTTAAAAAACGTCACCCTGTTTAGTGTATCCTATATAAATCAAAAATTATTAAAAAATATCATGTTGGATAAAAGGGTGACAGTTTGATATATAATTTTAAAAGAATAATATTTTGATAATTAATTTTAAAAAAATGACATTTTAATAAATAATTTTTTTACTTATGACAATTTGGTAAAAAAGCCTATTATATTCTTTAGAAGTAAAATTATTCTAAAAGTCACTTAAGTGTAATAGTATCAGCAGTACCTGCCACCTGCCAGAGCTTTCCAGGATCAGGCAAAACGGTATACTACTTTCACACAGTTTCTCCATTTCATCTGCTAAGCAATATCCAAATACGGTAGCTGCAGGCAGTGGCAGATGATGAAGTACACCTGCTGAGATCTTCACTTTCTGCTTCAGAGAACATGAAGTTAAGCTTCAATATGAAGCTATTCTTGGATCATTTTCTCTCTGTCGCTCAACTTTGAAGTTCTCTTGTAAGAGATCCATATACGTCTTGCTCTCAATTTATTCTATGGGAACAAAGTCAAATATTTTTATAATTATATATGGTTCTCTTTTCTTCTCTCTACAGGTAACAGGTTTGGACTGAACAAGACAATACATAAAAGAAAGCTCCATCATGGAAGGAAACTATCTGAACAGAAATACTCATAGAGAGGATAGCTTTGGCTTTGAGGAGCATACATGGGGAACTTCATGGCCAGCCAGAAACTATGCCTGTAGCTTTTGCAAGAGAGAGTTCAGGTCTGCCCAAGCATTGGGTGGACATATGAATGTTCACAGGAGGGATAGGGCAAGATTGAGATCATCCTTATCTTCATGGGTTTCTGAGTGCCCTAAACCTAACCCTAGCACTAAGCCTAATAACCCAAGTCTTCTTTCACCCTCTAATAACCCAAGTCTTCTTTCACCCTCCTCACCATCTCCTTTATCTGATGAGCTTTTGAATTGCACACATCGTTCTCCACTTTACAACCCTTGTCTGACTTTGTCTTCTTCACCCTCCCCAGCTTCTACCAGTGGAGATAAGAAACCAAGACTCACATCGATATCTTCTTCCCAGCCGCTTCCTCTTTTGAGTCCTCAAAGCAGGGAAATTAAGACGAGTAAGAACACAAGGATTGGTTTTGGTGTTGAAGAATTGAAGGGTTGTGAAGAGGAGGATGAGCACAAGGTTTTCAAGAATAATGAGCATAACATTACGTTGGAGTTGGGAATAGGGTTGCTTAAACACCAAGAGGAGAAGTTAGATTTGGAGCTTCGACTCGGGCATTAATTTCTAGCTATCTACCATGCAATTTATCAAACAAATATATGGCGAGCATCGCAACTCTGCTACTTTAAATCTGCTTTAACATCTTGCACCAGTAATTTGGTAATCCATTCAAGCTGCTTTATATTATTATATATATTCTGCATTTCAAGGACTTCATCATTTTGTGAGCTCTTGTAATTTGGTCGCGTTGAAGTTAAATAATTCTATCTTGTATAATTTGATTCTAGCCATTGGATGGTTGATCCAAGGTGCGCCGAAAACCAACTTGGTGTCATGGTCAAATGATCATAGAAATTAAAAGCCATAAATCACAAAATTAAAGAAGGTTATATATGAATCTTCAAGATGCCAATTTTTCATAATGTTGTATAGGTCTCATGAATTGGCAGTCAAATTTTGCTCTTGGTCTTCTTCACTCTTCGTCTTAAGAGTCTGATCGCCAATGAGTAGAGCTCTTGTTTAGTTTGTCTGAATATGAATATTGAATATGATTTCCTATATACTAAAATTTCCTTAGTTAGTCTCTCTAGACAGATGAGCATGTGACTCATAAAAATATTCTTCATAATATCCGTGCATTTTTCTGGGTATATGCACCCGTAGCCTTTATGTTTCTTGAGGATAGTTTCTGTCATGCTCATTCTTGGAAACACACTACCACGTTGAATCAGAGATCAAAGAAGGCAAAACAAAATCAGATATAACAAATTAACAGAACATTTTCGTTTAAAATCTAAATATATAATTAAGTACTTGAATACTTAGACTACTGTCCCTTATATTATATATTGCAGTAAACAACCTACTACTGTATTTCATAGACACCAAAGCAGGTGCTGCTTTTCTTATATAGACATCATAGAATAAAATAACCAGTTCATCCTTCTCTTTCTCTCTAATTTTCACTTCTGATATATACATATATAACTATATAATTATATATATATACAAAACATGTATTTAATGCTCTTGCTTTTGGTATGTGATGGTAGAAGGCCAAAAAATATACGAAGCAGAAACAATCATATACGATTACGTAAGCATAATATAAATAGGAGTAGAATGAAAAGGAAGACCCAGAAATGATGTCAGGATCAGGGACATTCAACATGTTGTGAATTTGATGTCTTTTTCAGATAGAACTGTTAAACAGAACAAAGAGGATAGAGAAAGCAAAGGCAAGAGAGAGAGAGAGAGAGAGAGAGAAAGATGAATGCTTTGCTACATAGTGTAGTGTATCTTTATAGATGGATAGATGGAAACTCAACTCGTTTTCCTTGTCTATTTTATTCATAGTGGTAGTTTTGGTGTCTAATGAGAGCTTTGTGTTTTCCAACATTAGATCTCTTGCATGTTCCCTATGTGATGTGGCTCCATTCCATGATGACCTTTCCCTAAACAGAAACTCGTAGTTTTTGACAGTACCAACCAAAACAAGAAATGCTTCTTTCTTTCTCTCTCTCTCTTGATTGGTCTGTGAAATTCAGTACCCGAAGATTAAATTAAATTAAAATTAATTTCATGTCATTGTAATTGTAAGAAGAAGTTTGAAACTTGAGATGACCGTAAGGGAAGGGGCTTAGCTTTGAAGAATTGAAGGTGTACATAGTGCAATGATGTCACTAAAGTATGAATGAGGAATGAAGGTGGGGAAGATGGACATCTATGTGTACAACAAATCCTGCTAAAGTGCAGTTCTAGTGAAAGAAGGAAGAATGGGATAAAGTAAGCTAGTCGGCGCACGTCACTATCCTTTACCATTCATTCATCCTCATTTACTTTTCCTTCACCCAAACTACCTTTGCCATCAATGAGTACCCCTCCTCTCCCCAGACAAGAAACCAAAAAACTGCCTTTGTCTCTTCTTTTAAATAATGAATCATATTCCTCACTATTCACCAACACCCCCATATACTTTGTGTTTTTCTCTACACTTTAAATTCTTCTACATACTACCTAGATGCAAATCCGTTCACTATTCAGCGTTCTGTGACTATGTCTTAGGAAGATTTGATCTTCTGCTATCTTTACATTATATATGGTGGCTGGGGGCACAACTAATTGGGATAGGCCAACTTGTCGTTAGAGAAATTATTAGTTAGGCAGTGCGTACACATGCCAATGCGGATTGGTATAGGTGGTTAAGATCCCTGATCTTCGTTTATTTATAGGTGGTTAAAATCCGTGTTGGTGAGCAATCATCTCTAGAGAGATCCCTTATCGCTCAGGGGTTAGTTAAGTAGCTTCATGTGAAAAAGTAGCTATTTACAAGTATTGAGTAGGACTTCTACTTGCTCTTCGAGATCCCAAGCATTCTAATAACACCCTGTCCTATAGTATTATTGGAGGTAACTTTCTTTATTACTAATTTTTATCAGCAAAAAGAAAGAAAGAAAAAAAGCAGTCTGTATACATCATTTTTCTTAAGCATTTCATTAACAATTTAGAAATTGATACATTTTTAATATAAATCATGCAGCTTCACACATATTTTATATTAAATGGAATAGTTGTAGTACGTGTCGCTACTCAAGAATTACACCGGTACTGAATGGTTCTACATTTACATTCTCTGTATAGTACCTAACACTCATTCATCCAACTTTGATTCTATATACTTTCTAGTCCTGGTTTCAAACTTGGGCCTCATGACATTGTGGGTTTTCCACCAAAAATGAAAATAAGTCCACCCACCTAGCACTCATTCTGTCATAATGGTATATGACAGAAGTTTGTGGAGGAAAAAATATTAAGGAGTATATTGATACATCAATTTGGAATAATGTTATTTACATATATAGATTTTTTTTTAACACATTCTTAATGACTTATCAATTAGACTTCAATTTTTTTAATAACTTAAATAATATATGCATTTCCACACACACACACCCTTGTCATTATTCATCGAACTTAAAATTCCATAATCATCAATAATCAACAGAGAGCTTATTTACTTTTTCAAATGAAAAAATATTTTATTTATTTTCATTTTAGTTAGGCACAAACTATTTATACATAATAATACATTTTGATTTGTTAAATAGGCTATGAGCTACCAATAATCAAAATCTGACATGATCCAAGTATATGAATAGCTTTTATTATTTTATATCTAACATGTATCTTTACACAAGAGTTTGCTCATAGAAATTCTAATATTATATTATGAATCAACTATTTCAAAAGTTTATTATATTAAGTGAATGTATATGAATGACTTTTTTTTTTTTATCTTTAACAGAATTTATTACCCTATATAAATATGAAAGGTGTGATTTAAAAGTATATATAGGAAACATATCTTGTAAACAAATTATTGAATAATAGTAAGACGCTTCAAAATAAACAATTGTGGGGGACCTCTTTCACATTCTTTGTCTCTTTTGACTTTTGTTTCGTCTTTCCTCAACATAAAAATGTGAAAGATCTTTATATATTGTTTCACTAGAGAAAATATATAAATAAATTAATGTACATATATATATGGTTGATTGATTCAATGGAGTATAGAAGCCAGTCGGGTTATTATTTTGACTGCTGACCATGACCATCTATTCTAGATCTTCTTCTCCCTCTCATGGTCTCCCTGCAACCGTTTAAAGAATTCACCTTGGTTTAACGACTTAAAAAAATTTGACATGTGAAACTTCATTTACTTGTCATTGCCAAGGAAAAGACACAGAAAAGTAAGTTTACTATAGCTGTAGAATTTGTTTGCTAATAATTATAGCATGGCGTCAACCATACATGTGAAGTAAAGTATTGTGAGGAGGGGCAACTTCAATGCCCGGAATGAGGATAAGTCCTGTATCAAAAGAATGTGAGAAAACCTAGTAAGTACAAAAAACAATTATACATGCAAAGTAATATAGTCCAATAAAAGGGAAAAATTGAGGAGCTTACTATCGCAATTCCTAATTAACCTGCTTTCTTACTACCAACGCCAAGCAAGCAAACAAATGTTGATAAACATCGAGAGGAAAATGCTCTCACAGTAAAAATTAAAATAAAAAATAAAAATATAGACAGGGCAATTTGGTAGGAAATCCATGACACTCGCGTTATTGTCTTTCATTTTCTTGTCATTGTCCTTGTCTTATATTCCATCTCTTCCTCTTATAAGTTTCTTCCGGACTAAGTCAGAAAACTAAAATCTAATTGATACCCAATTAAATTATCTCACCATAAGTTTATATATATTACTTTGCAAGGGTTGCTTTACAAGTACCAAATAACGAGGAAGTTGAGGAAGCAAGCTTGATTCTTAACCAAGCCGCTAATCACGCATGTACGTACCAAATGTGAAATGAAAGTCAGAATATACCTCAAGGCTCAAGCAACTAGCTAGAGTAATCTCCTAAATACCTGCAACGAATTAATTAACAAAATATTGTTGCATAAAGAATTTTGAAGGTCAATTCAATTTGTTGTTGGGTATCTAAAAATTAATAACTTATAACATGGAAGTAGCTGCAAGTTACAGTTGTATTAAGTTGTTTTCTTACTATTTGTTATTAAAATCTATGATATGAACTAATGGTGATGTTTGTAAATAATTGGCAGGCCAACATAGGAATCCTGTCGCTTTTGCTTGAAAAGAAAGGAGCTTTGTCTTTTTGTACGTATTGGTAAAGAAAAAAAGGAATTTGATTCATCAACAACAAAGAAAAGAGAATTAAACGTATAGACCTCAATTGAATTTGTTAGGGTTGCTATAACTGATGCGGTGATACCCATAATTAAATTTAAATATTCCTAATCAGTAGTATTTCACTTTGCACTTCAATCAAATGGGATATGCCAGAAATACTTCATCTATCATTTACCCATTACAACTAAATCAGTTTTGCTCCTCAAATTAAGTGGTATATATATAAATAGAGAGAGAGAGAGAGCAATATTACTACACTATGTAACTCAATTGGGGGAATCTATGCTACCCTATACCTCAAGTGATTTGATATGAAATATAGTTAATTTAGTTGGATAAGTAATTAATTGAATCATTTTATATAAGTGATTAAATTAGATAAATTGTTAATAAGTTTATGATTAATAATATATAGATAAGTAGTTAATTCAATTTAACAATTGATTAATATGTTTATTGCATACTCTTAGAAGCAGAGTAGTGCAACCCTTGAGGTGAATCCCCATTAAAAGAAAATTAAGAGGAGAGCACTTTGTATGATCCAGACGACGTACAAGAAGGGGGAAAAAACTATTTTTTAAAAAATATGATCACATATATACATTTATTTTATTTTTAAAGAACTAAAATAAGTGTTTACACTCACCTAAATTGTTGGTTTGTATAATTCAAACTACGAAATAACTCAGCTATGCCCTTGTTTATTGTTAATAAAATCAAGCGGGAACTGTTACCTAATCAATTCCAGAGGCTTTTTTATCACACTGTTATTATTGAAAAAATTATTTATCAAAATGTTATTTTTTTTAAATTATTTATCAAAATATTACTTTTTTGATTATATATCAAACTGCCACCATTTTGTTTAACATAACATTTTTTAATAATTTCTTGTACACATAAAATGCACCAAATAGGGTGGCGCATCCATATAATTACGCCTACCATGGCGCATCCATATGGATTACGCATACCATGGCGCATTCATGTAGATTACGCCAACATAGTAAACGTAATCCACGTGGATGCGCCACCCTGTTTAACGAATCTTATGTAGATACGTCATCCTATATGGTGTTTTTTACATGGATAAGCCATGTAAGATGACGTTTTTTAGTCAAAAACGCCAACACATTTGACATTTTTCAAGTGGACAAAAATAAAAAATAAAAAAAATACTTATAGGGCACTTAATGAATTTCACGTGGTTCTCGCACTCATTCCAAAGACACATGCATTTCATATGCCTACTAGAGAGTGCACCATAACGTTGGAAGACATCAGTATTAATTAGCTTATTTATAAGTTAAGTGTTTAATTTTGATCTGTAAAGTAGTCAATGTGGGACTTTGGTGTTGGTAAAACAAATTCAACTAAGTAAGGCAACAATGTATCTTTGTTCGATGTGAAACTTTGGTATTAGCAAGGTAAAGCAACTAAGTAAGACAACAAAGTACTTTTATTCAATGTGAGACTTTAATGTGAAGGAAATCAACTTACAATAGGACCCCTTTTGCAACATTTAAATCAGTATAATCATCTAAACTACAGATTCAGGCAGCCCCAAAACCTGCTTTACTCTCTTGAGCTAGCTTTGAACTTGAAGATTGTCTTTCATTTGTTTTAATTCAGGATAAAAAAGATAAATACAAGACAAACTATAAGAGTAGAAAAATTATACAAAGTATAAGCGCATGCACACACATATGCTAACGTATTACTCACATTCCCATATTAATAGCCAGATACTTTTTGCTACTAGTATAATTGTGTTTGATTGGTAGTGTTTTTCATGGCAAAAAATTATACATGAGAGATTAAACTTAAAAAAAAATGAAGAATCTATCGAATAGGCATTTATAATCGAAGCTAAAATCATCCATGCTCTCATGACAATCTAATATTGAGACAAAAACAGTCAAGTTCTATAACTCCCTCACTTAAAATGCAGGTTTTTAATCATGGATGTGCATTGTTTTATTTCAGGAGAACTTCAACTATATCCCAAAATTTTGACATTTCATGGTTTCTTTGATAAGTAAACTAGTTTCTAGTTTTCTATATGTACAGTTTGCTAACGGTGGAGAAGATTTTAGAGAGAGGAAGAGAGAAAGTTTAAAATTGAGTTTCTTGTTTATTTTAAAATATAGTATTACTAAAATGTACATAAATTTAAGTTGTTTAAATAATGAAGAAATTAAGCTTTTGGTATGAAAGAAAAGGTGGAGGTTGCAAACTTCCTTCATCTTAAAAAACAAGTTGAAGGAAGTTAGCAATATGCAAAAAAGTAGTGTATAATAATATATTTAACTAGATCAAAGTTTCACATCGAATAAAGATATTTTATTGTTTTACTTAATTGCTTTGTTTTGTCAATATCAAAGTCTCACATTAAACAAAAGTACCTTGTTGCCTTACTTAGTTGTTTTGTTTTGCCAACACCAAAGTCTCACATCGACTACTTTACGGATCAGAATCAAATACTTGGCCTATAAATAAGCTAATTGATACTGATGTCTTCCAATGTTATGCTGCACTCTCTAATAGGCATATGAAATGCATGTGTCTTTGAGAGAAATACGAGAATCACGTGAAATGGGTTAAGTGCCCCATAAATATTTTTTTATTTTTTAATTTTGTCTATGTTAAAAATATCAAATGTGTTGACGTTTTTAACTAAAAAATGTCATCCTACATAGTGTATCCACGTAAAAAATGTCATGTAAGATGGTGCATCCACATAGGATGCGCCAAACAGGGTGGCGCATCCACGTGAATTACGCCTACTGTTGGCCTAATCTACGTGGATGCACCACCTTGTTTGGCGCATTTTATATGGACAATAAATTAAATATTACGTTGGACAAAATGGTGACATTTTAGTAAATAATTTAAAAATATGACATTTTGATAAATAATTTTTCCACCAATGGCAGTTTTGTAAAAAAGCTCAATTCCATACGTAGGCCAAAATAATGTAGACAGGTATAATAAAAGGAACTAGTGATCGCTCCATATGTGATTATGTATTAATTTAGGCGATATTATCGTAAGTATGGATCAAACAAGTAATAAAGAGTGAGTAGAATATCGTTATCATGATAAATTAGTTTACCAAGTATCACTTCTCTAATATTAATAACATCTAAGCAACTAATAATTAAGAGTAATTCAAAGTAATTAAAGATACAAAATTATAAAAGACAAAAATATACAAGAATATACAAAATTAAGAGGAAAAAGATAGAACAAAGTACACAAATATAAAACACATTAAGGATGTAAATACACAAAATTAAAACACTAGGAATTTGACTTCACTTAATTTAACAATCTATCATAGACAATAGAATAACTTTAGAATCTTCATTTTAATTAATTTTTAATCATTCAATTGATGAGGAGAATCCCTTAATTAAGTAAAATTCAATTCTTTGGCGAGATAATTCTCGTTAATTATTAAAACATAGTCAATTTATTGATCTAAATCTTAACTCTTAAAGACATGACCTTTACTCTATGAATTCTCGTGAAAAATATCACAATTCTCTCACACAACCTATAACCTCTATTCCTACATGATTATAAATCATGACACTTATTATTTATGGTTTAAGTCACATGCAAACCTTCTGATTCTACACACATTTCACTATCTCAATTTATGAGTGATCAATTCATAAAAACTTTAAGAACCATAATAAACACTCAAATTTAATAGAAAAGAAATTAATTAAAAATTCAATTTTAATATATGTTGATTGAATCAAGTTACATCTTCACCTTATAAACACACGGATTTAGCTACTCATGACAAAAAAGAATTTGATATAGGAAGAGGAAAGATAATTCATCGTGATAGAACCATAGATAATAAACCAAATCGTCTTCAATAGTAATTCGATCTCTAACTCCACGACAGTCCCTCTTCCTTTCCTAGGGCTCGTCCCCTCGTGCTGCCTTTGAGCTTTCAAAACTCTCTATTTTTCGTGTATTTTCTAAACCAAAAGAGAATTCATTTGCTAAACTCGTTTTTTCCCTTTTATAAAAAAATTGACAAGTTTTGATATCTAACTTACATGATTTTTCTCACTCTCTAGATGGCTGAATCTTCCATCGATCTCAACAGATAAGTTGTAAAACTTTTTGTTAGCTTTTTAATGCCACAAGTGGAGTGTCGATCTGATTTCTGTAACTCAAGATATAGTTCAATTTATGAAGAATAATCAAGATGCAGTGAGAATATAAATTTTACTCCAAATCAAATTTCTTTAAGAATCCTTATCTAATCTTTAACCTAATACTTATTTAAGATTTTACATCTAAATAAAATTTTAATTAGTATATAAAAATAAGATAAGAATTATTTAAATAATTATCATTAGAAATTATATTTTTACATAAAATCTAATAATTTATCTTAAAAATTTAAATATAATTAAGTGAAGAAATAATTATTTAAAAATAAATTAAAAATAAAAATAAATAAAAATTTTAATAAATAAATTTAAAAAATAAATATATTTTACACTTATCAATTAACTTAATTTTTGGAGTATTTTTTTCTCCCCTTGATTAATGATGTTGATTGTGATGACATAATGATACGATATGTGCTGCCACTAATTCCGAGAGTTTTAACCTAAGGACAAATACTAGCTACAGGTGGCATGTTCTCTTCCACTTATATGTCTTGCAGGAAGGTTCCCGCATGTTTCCACGCAAATACAACTCTGGTGGGTGAAGCTCTTCCATATAGTATATAATTTCCTGTACTTTCGAATCTGTTTCATCACAGGTTCATATATATCAAGGTAAACCAAGTCATGTCATCTCAATGAGCAGGGTCATGCTGTGTCATACCTAGGAAAAATCTATGTGGCATCCTTTTTGACAGTGTGTTAATTGGCCCCTGAAGAGGCAAAAGAGGAAAAAAAGAATTTAACATCTGGCTGCTTGGTACAAACAGAGATTGGACACGTAAAATAAAAGTTACCAGAGTTTAATTTTTCCAGCTTGCTGAGGGGCCTTTGCATGTAATCCTTTCGGAGCATGTCGGGGCTGTAGCTCTTGGATGGATACATTTGCTCCGTTCAAAAAGATAGGGTCGATTATCATGTCAGAAAGAGTTAAGTACAATGATGAATAAATTATATTTTTAAGTAAGCATTAAGATTCAAGTTTTAAAAATATTATTTGTGAAAAAGTTTAACTATATAATTTGGTGACTAAAAAAATTATCTCATATTCCAAAAATGTAAAAATATCCTGATAGAACAAAAAAAAGGAAAAACTTGTACCATAATTATGTTTTTTAATATGAAATTTCACAACAATTTTTCTTTCCTTATATATATGTAGCCAAACTACTTATAAAAAATACAAATTAAAACCGAAAGGAGATCATTCTTAATATAAAACTAATCGTAAGTCTTCTTTTAACAACTTATGCTTCTTAAAGAGTTGGTCATTTACATGATAGCAAAGCATCATTTTAAATCCTTGCTAATAGCTTAAGTTTTGGGAGTATTGGTCATTAACTACCAACTCTCATAAAAGATTAACTTATTATGTGAAGATTTATGAATAGTTTTATATCTAACAATCATAAAATATTAGTGAAAGAACGAAATATGTATCACATACTTTGAAGCTATATATGCCCAATAAATGTTCTCTTTTGCATCTTGCATTATATATATTTGATAGATTTCCAATGTACATATCAAAATGTAGTTCGTTTACAGCACTGGTACACGAGTTTCTTTAGAGAATTATACAAGAAATCACGATATCCATTTTATTTCCCTGAAAAATTGACCCGTTTGTCAAAAGTAACTTTCAAAGTGTTTTGGGTTTATTCAGGAAAAAATTCATCAAGACAGTTTAGATTTCGATTTATTTTCAACTTGATTTAGAAATGCGTGTATCAATGATTTCTAACTAGAGATGAAATAAACAATAACCAGGGTTCAAAGATCACTAAACATAACCCACTCCACCTGCCTCCAGACTCTAAGCAATAAGGTTAGGTTGTTTTGATATATAATACAAAATGCATACTTTAAACCCCCCCCCCCCCCCCCCCAAAAAAAAAGCAATTAACATGAGGAAGTGGCCAAATATTTTGGTGAGAAACATTTTTGTTTAATATTAAGGAGTTAGACATTATTATGAGAAAAGGATTAATCCAATTCGCACGTCCTTCACCTTTGATGAAGCCTCTCAGGATATCTTGACTTATCTAATTTGCGCCTCCTCCACCTTTGTGGAGAATTAAATCACCTATATTTATATGAGATGAAGAAATTCTTATATAAATTTAAAGTATTTAAGTTGAATAAATTAAACCAATCATAATATTAATTAATAAAATTAATTATAATTATTAATTAATTAATTTTCATAATTATTTATCAATTAATAATATAATTAACTTAATATACCCAACTTAAATACACTACATTTATGCAAGAATTTTTGAATGACATTGCAGTACATAAGGAAAGAAGTACTAGAGTGGTTATTAAATTAAAAGTGTTAAGAAAACCTAGCTAGATGAAAAGCACAAGAGCCCAAATGGGAGACAAATAAATCATAAATAAAGAATAATTAAGACTAAAAAATGAATCCCAAAAAGAAAATCCTATCTGCTATAGAGATGAATCCACAGCCGGCTAACAGAATAGCTCTCAAAGCAAACTTCTAAGACTTTTCCACTTTACACCACATTCACTTGACCATCTTTAGGTAATGCCTATGCCCTTTATTTGTCTGTTCCTTAAACCTTCTCCACCTTCTTCCTTTTCTATAATACCCTTCCCTCTGAGTCTCTAGTCTATTTCTCATATAGAGATCCCAACAATTAATCTCCGCGCGCGTTTACCATGGAATTCAGCTACCCAGAAGAGTTCAAGAGCTCCAGCGAAGAAACTGAACAGGATCATGACATGGGAACTGGCAGATCCTACGAGTGTGTGTTTTGCAAGAGAGGCTTCACTACAGCACAAGCTTTGGGTGGACACATGAACATACACAGAAAAGATAGAGCCAACAAGGCCAAACCCAATTTTCCTCCTTCGAGTTCAAGCAAGGTGGTTGATGACGACAACACAGATCTCGGGTTCAATTCACCAATTCCAACCCATCTTGCAGGAGGAGGGAATAATAATTATTACTATTCAACAGCTCCTAGTCCTGATCATGAGGTACACACTACTAATAATTACCATCAAACTTATTTTCCTGCACACGCATGTGGTACCAGGCCTTCTTCCCATGTACAGTATAGTGAGGTCTTGTGTGTAGAAAACCAACGGGATCGTGCGCACCTGTTTGGACAGGATTGGAGGCAAAGGGGTTTGGGCTTGTACACTAATCCATTATGTGTATGTCAAAATAAAGACAAGATAGAAGACAACAGTGAAGAGGATGGCCTTGATTTGGAGCTTAGACTTGGCCATCATCCATAGCAACAGTTCATATATATATATATATATATATATATATATATATATATATATGTAATTAAGCATGTCTGGCTTTTAGGCCTATATTCTTATGGCATGCAAATGTATAGAGAGATGGCTTGCAAGTTGTGGAAGCAGTAGGAAGCGAGATTTCAAAAGCTTGGGGGCTTCTTCAAGGAAGAAATTAAGGTGGGTTTACTCAAGGTTCTGATGAGGAAGGTACTCAATGTATACGTTTTCTCCTGAAAATATCTAGCCCTAAATCCTACTATATATCTAGGGTTCTACCAGAAGTTCTTAATTACGCGAATGTTTCTTTTACTACTCTTTTTTGTTTAATTAATGTCTGTATGCAGCTTCCTGCTTTTTGCAAAAAATAGGTCAATTCTGCTATGTATATGTGTTTGTGCTTTTTGTTTTTTTGTTTTGTTTTTTGGTACATGCTTTTTGTTTTTTTTAATGAAGTAAAAACCTCCAAATCTGAGCATACAATCCCCAAAACCGTGTCCATGAACTATGAAGATTCTATCGTTTCTGGTCCTTCTTCTTTGCATTGTTTGAAGTATATGTTATACCAACGGATTGTTACAAAATCAAAGACAAATGATAATGTGATTGATTATGGAGAGAGTGACTACGATTAGTATAGACTCACAATATAGAGGAGTAATAGCTCGAACAGTAAAACCATCTAGCTAGTCAGGAGTAGAAGGAGATATATATAGCTCTATAAAGCTATTTCTTTAAATGTAATATGTCACTATAATTTTAGTAGATATGGTTTCAGCCGGTTGGATATGAACTTGCCTTCTATGTTTACGCGGTATCGAAAAGAAAATGATTTATCTTGATTAGCATTTCTGCTCGTAGCTTCTTGCACTCGTAGGAATTTACAGCAATATAAGTGGAAGTGATATTTGTTTATTGTGTACAAGTACAATATTGATCTCTATATCCAGAAAAACAAGATTTTGTGTTTGATCTTTTCCTTGGGGTGGGGGAGGGTGATGTGAGTTTAAGCTTTTGAACCAAGCTCCTCTCGGATTGTTATAGTTTTTCTTTCTCTCTTTTTTTTTCTAGGTTGATATGCTTTCTTAGATTATTATTATTTTTTGGTTATGTTATTATATACACTTGTTAAGAATTCAAAATTATAAACTTTTTATATAAAAAATAGAATATTTAATTCATTGAGAATAAAAATAAATTATACCTTTTATTAAAAAAATTAATTTCTTAAAAAATGTTGAGCATTTGTTATTAGCAAAACCTTTTAAAAAAAAAAAAAAAGATCCCGTGAAGCTCGAAGTTACTTTAAATAAAGAAGATAGTAATCCTTATATAATATTAAAGTCATATTTATTTCAAAAAAATATATTAAGTGATATTTATATTAGTTACGTCCTCAGATTGCAAAGTGAATATACCCCTTCCTTGATTTTATACATAGATTTTTTTCTTCAATAAATGTATTTTAAAATCTAGCTTGGTGCCTTTTTCTTTTGTTTTTTTTCCCTTGTCTTTCTTTTCACCATCTTCTGTCATGCACCAAGGAATTATGTGATCTGAACTCGCTAAATTGATTTTTGGCTGAGTATTTGTGCTGCTTCTGTTTGAAAGAGCTATTATATTAGCTTGAAAGCTCATACTAATGATAATGAAGTAGTTCCGCATAGTATAAATAATTCTTCTATCAACCCATCCATTTTTTCTTACAGAATTCTTCTCAGCTCAACTCTTCATGTGGTTTACACACGAGTTTGACAGAAAAAAAAATATAAGATGTTTGGATAAGTAACAATACTTATATGCAGCTATACATGAGCAGATTTGGGCTAATATACGGATATGGAATATGTTCATCTGTGTCCTTCATATATAAGGTAGTATTCATGAAACAACTTATATGTTCATTAATTAAACTTTCAAAGAATATGAAGACTGAAGATGCCAAAAAAAAAAAAGGAAAAAAGTTTAAATAGAAGAAAAGAAAAGGGAACAAATATATGCATATCTTTGAAAATTTGAGCAGGCCATGGACGGAGCTTCTGCTTGACTTGGACTTCAACTTGTCTTAGTGCTTGTTTTTAAACATATGTCGCACCCGGTTTGATCATGCTCATGCATATGCACCGTTAATTTCTTATATCAGATATTGCCTTAATGCCCCTCAATTCTCAATCTGCCGTTATCTTTTGACTTCTTTTCATTAATAATTAGCCTAACTTATTATAAGAAATAAATTGCTCTCGCTTCCTCTTTTTGCTTACAAGAATTAGGCTGGAAAATCTGCTCTAGAGAGAAGAAAAATTTATGGGCAGGTACTAACTCAAGGAACGTACATAAACATGATCAAATAAACTAGAGTTGTTACTTGCTACTTTGCTAGAGACTATTATCCCTTGCACAAAACGCTTATATATAGCATACTACACTACTATATTTTGCAATATGTGTCATTCAGAAAAACTTCAATAGCTACATGCACTCCCAACTTGTAAATTAAAAAAATAGGAAATATCAGAAATTATACAATAATAGTTATTGCTATGTCAAGAAGAAGCACCAGTGGTCTAGTGGTAGAATAGTACCCTGCCACGGTACAGACCCGGGTTCGATTCCTGGCTGGTGCATGTTTATTTTTGTTTACATGCATATTTTTTATATTTATAGAAAAACCGACCGAGAGTCACCCACACAAGTTGGTGGAACAAAAAGACAAAATCTTTTATACGGAGGATAAAAGCAACGCCTACTAGTACTTACTGTAATGTGAAACAAGTTTCCGGGACTGGATCCAAGGATCAAGACAAGCTCCAACTAGAAAAGATGAGTGCTTGGGTTAGTATACCAGTACCACTGCACTAGTATCAAATGACGTAACCTAGTATTAAAATTAAAATTAAAAACAAATGCAAGCCTCGCTGGCAGGGTGAAGCAACATTCTACATTCATGGGTTTGGCCAAAAGACCATGCGAGCGAGTTCTTGGTTGAGAACCGAAAAGACGAAAAGAAAACAACAAGGAATCATCCTCAACCTCAACCTCAAGTACACACCCCATTATCACAATGTGAAAAAGAAATATTCCGTTCGGCAAAGGAAGAGAACATTATTAAGGCTTTTTTGAATGTTTTATGGTGAATGAAATAGAATAATATTAATAAAATGAATAGAATGAAAAATGATAGAATGTAATAAAGTTTGCATACTACTGTTTTTGGATATTTAATGATGAACAGAGAAAATTTATTATTATTTTTTTAAATTTTAATAAAAATGAATGGAAATATAAGAATTATAAATTTATTTTTTCATATTAACATTATTTTAAACACACTAAAGCTTCTTTTATATATATATATAATTTGAACTTCGAATATCATTGACATTCCATATCAAAGTTCGAGTGGTACAAAAGCAAAGCTACAGGGTCTTCCAGCCAGATACAAGAATCATTATTTTTAGCAAAATTTGCTAACGCATCAGCTACTGAATTACAGACTCTAGGTATAAGAAAACCACAGTGGAATCTGTTGAACCAAGAGGCATAGAGGAATATGCCTTGTAGAATTGTACCATTGTAGGATAGATCCTCAATATTATCAAGAATGCTTCTTTACACCCTTTGAGCATCTCCCTCTAGAAAAATTCCTCGGGAACCAGCCTCCCGGGCAAAAATTAATCCTTCCTGGCAAACATACTAAACCTTTGAATTAATCAGTAATAATAATAATAATATAACTTTATAAGCTATTCCATCTCTTATCCCTTGTTTGGATGAGAAGAAAAATACAAAAAAATTAATTTATATGCACTGCAATGTAAAAGTTATTTATATAATTAATTAATTATGTATTATTATGTCATTAAAAATATTTAATTATTACAATAATTATTTCAAAAATCATACATACGAATTAGTTGAAAAGTGTAAAAAAATTTACACTAATAATATATTAAAATTAAATTCAGAGAAGTCATTACGGAAGGAAATGGAATCTACCAAGTTGAATTAAGTCTTTTTCCATCTCATTTTTAAACATCCAAAACGTAAATTTTATGTCCTTATTTGACGTAGGGGTGTCAAAACGGGCCAGTCCGAACCGACTCATTCGAACTAGCCCATTTGGGGTCGGGTTATTTTTGAACCGATCTATTTGAGTCATATAAATTTTGGATCATGTAAGATTCGGACTAACATTTTGTTAGTCCAACTCATCTATTTTGTCGAGTTATTTGGGTAGGTCCATGGGACTTGACCCATTTTGATACCTCTATGGGTAATCATTAAACGGGTAAAGACTTGAAGTATAGCCATTTAAAATATGAGACTATAGTATAGCTTAAGGCTAAACTACATTAAAAGTTTTCTGATAGAGCTCGTTCATAAGCACCTGTAGCTATGAAGCACGGACACGCTATTGTTGAGGCGTGTCTGTGTATTGGATAGGTGTTTGTATCAGATATACAGGAACATCTGTATGACACACGTATCTTACGTATTAGAATATGTTCAATTAAAAAGATTTTTTTTTAATTTGGACACGTTTCAGACATGCTTGGACACGTCTCAGACACGCTTGGATACATTTCGGACACGTTTGGATATATCTAGGATATGACTTAGATACGATTCATTAATATTTTTTTAAATAGTTTTCATAATTAACATTCAATTAGTAAGCTCGTAACCCACCCAAATTCAATCACATAACTAATGTTTCAAGTTACTATTTTCACACATCAGTATTTTAAGTTTTTTATCTTTCCATTCATTACTATTAGATTTTTAAGTTTTATTTTTTCACATACCACTATTTTTATCTACTTCTTCTATCTTTACTCATATCAAATCGTCTACTTTATCGTCACTGAAACTTGTTTCATACCAATATTTTCTCTAATTAATTTTTTTTTATACACATATATTCATTCATGATTAATTTTATTAGAAAAAGTTATTTAAGAGATATTTTAAAATATATTAATAAAAATTATGTTTTATATTTTTTAGGAAAACTTATTAGGTAGTAAATATTAGTTATATAAAATATATATTAAGATATTATAAATCTTTAAATTTATAAAAATTATATTAATAAATTATAAATTTTTTTATTTAAATTTTATATATATATATATATAGTATCTGTATTTTATAATTTTTAAATTTGACTTATCTCAATATTCATATTTATGTGTGTACTTCGTAGATCTATAGAGTCTCATGATCCAGTGTCCTTGCTTAGGTGTCTAAGCATGCTGTAGGATTTGACTGTTGCAAATTCAACCTTTGAGCCTCATTGCCTAAATAAAGTCATGGGTACTGTAGTATTTGACCGTTGTCAATTCAACCTTTTGGCTTCATTGCCTAAATCAAGTCTATGAACAATTTCAAACGGTTCGGCAAGGGTGCTGTAGTACTAGACTGTTGCCCTTGCCAATTCAACCTCAGCTTCATTGCGTAGATACATTATATATGAGCAATTTTAAACAGCTCACTAAATAGATATGATCACATGTCAGATTTGGGAAATTTTAAAAACCAACTCCATTAGGCATTAGATAAGGAGAGTAATTTCTTTTTTATCCTTTTTATCAACCCAACAAATATCAGGTTAGTTTAAGTCAGGATGAAGTTGGAATTTTATTTAAAATAAAAATCGAAAGAATTAAAATTGCTTCAGATCATATCTTATAGATCTCCGACACAATGTCATTTAACATTGAAAATTGAAACAAATAAAAAATAAAAATAAAAATATGCCTGTTCATAATCTGCCAGTAGAGACCAACTAAACATGTATAGTCCCTTCAAACTTGATCTATTATTTTGTTAATTAAAGTGGCGAAGACATTAAATTATCTCTTACTCCTTTACGAATGACCCAAGCTTTTAAGTTAAAATGCATCCAAAATTGATCTAAACAGGTAAATATTTGATAGACGCCACAATAAAAATGAAGTTACATTTTACACACAATAAAGTATAGATGAAAGATGCATTCATCTTTCATCCAGACCACATAATGAAATGGCTTATTTTGCATTATAAAAAGCTTTTCAGCCAAAAGCTCTCTATTTTATCCAAATTCATTGTGTCTAAATATGAATGTTGACACAATAAAGTATAGATGAAATTAAAATAACTTTAATAAAAGGGAACGGAAATATACACAAACTGGATATGGACATTACTCATTGAGTTCAATGCCTGTTTAAAAAGTCAAAATCTTTATACAAACATAACATCTTACAAGTTGCAACATTAATTACAGTAATAGAGCAAGTAGCCTCCTCTCAGATCTAACATAAAGCTGATAGTTGAGTGAAAGATCAATTACTTAGTTAGATAGTATATTATAAGAAAAATCACAACAAAGGATGCTACAAGCGAAAACATTCTTCGGCTGGATTTTGCCTCAAATACCTGAAAGGTTACACAAGATCATCAAAACAGACATGGAAAAATAAATATTTGATCCTGAGAGGGAATACACCACTCAACCCCCACCCCATCTGTTGTCATTCTCCCCAACGAAAAAGGACAGCAGAAGACAACAAATACAAAAGAGCAATGAAAAAATAAATGGAAACACTCCCTCATAAGGCATATAGGATTACAAGTCTACATACCATTTTGAATTTGTCCATAGTGCCTGAGAGGACTCCTCTTGAAGAATCCATATCATTACCCTAAATAAATACCAACAAATTATTAAAGCAGAGCAAAGAAATAGCAAATACTTTCACTAATTGCTGTATACACACCATACGATCCAGCATGCGGTTATGACCATCCACCTCCTCATGTATATCACCTGACAACTGTTGCAATCACACCCATTAAACTTTAATTCTAGTTGATAAAGCAAAAAGTTTTAGACCATCACGATACTGCATGCTATTTACATCTTTAGATACAATTCCAAACATTCAAGAATCAAGATCTTTAGACACTCTAGAAGAAGGGTTTCAAAAACCAAATAGATATTGTAATACTCAACAAAGTGAACAACACCGGCTATGATGCATAGATACTCCAACATTTGTGGCATATCCGTATCATATTGGTATTTGATAACGATACTCAATCGATACTTTTGCATTCGTATTTTTGGTGCATCCCTTTTTTTTTGTGGATACTCACCACCCTCAAAGTACTATTACTCAAAAAATCCAAGATATGGATAATGGATTCCCATTTGAACTAATTACCTATTTACCTCCCTCAAAGCATACTCTCACTCTTGCAATCTTGCCTTCTTCAAAATCATCACACAAAATAGCAAACTTTCATCCTCACCAAACTGAGTTAGAGAATGCATGGAACTTGGGTTGGGGTGATCACAAATGGATAAATTTAATCTTTCTAAATATATAAATATAAATATTTTATTTAACATATATTGAATATTGCCAAACCCATATCTTACTCAAATCCTTACCCGTATACATAGAGCGCCGGTTATACCATTAGAGAATGAGAGATTATAAATAACTCTGGTCAACAGTGAAGAAGATGGAGCCATGGAGAGGAATAACAAGACTTGAAAATTAAAATTGCTCAAAGCAAGAGAGAGAAAAAAGACATTTTAATGCATACACAAAATTTCCAATTTCAAAGTCCAGAAGGTTGCAATTCCTGTAGTATAGTTTATAAGGTGCATCAATTATCTATATAAAGGAAGAACTAACTGAGAATCTAGGGCATGTTGCAAGCAATAGTAAGCTTACTCTTTTCAGCAGATTAACTCTATCTTGCAATCCATCCATTGCTTGCTCATTATCATGTTCATCAATTTCATGGGAAGAGGAGTAAAGAGATGATGCTCTGATGCCACCCTCCTCAATACCATCAAAAAGAGCAACTCTGTTGTTACGATTGTCTCTGAAATGGGGGACAAAATGGTGAGAAAATAAACACAAGCAAGATAATTTTTGCTTCTGGACACAGTTTTAGACTTATCAGAGTCAGTAGACATCTGACATCTCAATAACTGCATAAAAGATCAAGATAGATAAATTAAATAATAAGAAAAAAAAGGATTGTCTCAGCATTTCTAATATCAGGAGCAAAATATACATACACTTAAGTATTTTTAAATAATAAACTTATAAACAGAGACCAAATAACCCCTAACAACTGATCAAAACCAAAAAAAAAAAGAGAATTAGTCACCAAAGAAAAACTGGGCGAAGGGGGGGGGGTGGAACTAGTGCAGCAGCAGAATTCCACCAAATAAGCTACTGAATCAGCACGAGTATTTTTAAAGGAGAGGGAGAGAAATGAAGCTTTGGATTTGACTACAAGATCTTTTGTCACCTGTATCTCAAGCAGCTAAAGGTGACTCAACTCAATATTTACTAAACAAAGTTAAAAACAGAAAACCAATTTTTATTATGTTACTCATTCATCTATCCATTCCAACCACAACTTCATCGTAGCCTTTTGAGTACAGAAGAATACATGCATAAACTTGTTTCCTGATTAGCATCATCAACCTTATTGTCATTTTCGGTATCCATGGCAAGAAACATGTTCTGTCAAGCTATGTCGCTTGAATCTGGGCACACAAGTGTATCCAGCACCGGTTACTCAATTTTGTAAGTTTTCCCTCACATTCACAGAATCAGCTCTATACAAATTTGTCACAGGAATCTACATGTCATTAATAACTCAGTCATCAGATGATCAAAGTTATTCCAATTGAGAGATGCAAGGATCCTTGAATAGTGGAATTTGAGAACAATCCCATAAGAGCACTGACACCCTATCTATCTATAATTCACCAGTTCACCTACCTCCTCCACACAATACCGTTTTCACAACAACAAAGTTATTCCAAAATGAAATAAAATCATAGCCTTGAAACTGCAATTCACCAATCATACTTATCAAGTCATCATGAGATTGAAATCCAAACCCTCCTATCGTAATAGTCCGTATCCACGGATCTGAAGCAACAAACAACTATTTCCTAACATAATCGAATTGAATAACGACGGCCACGATTTTTCAGAACTTGAAAGAACAGATTAATTATAATAAGAGTTATTATAACCCCACACTAACCTTCTAGCATTCATGGCTCACGAGATCACAGATTCTACGACCGTTTCACGAGTTCTCGATCGTCCAATCTCTGATTCCAAGCATTAAAAAAATATTCACGATCAATTAACCGAAAACCACAGCAAAATGAAATAAGAAAAATCGAAGAAGCGAAGAGAGAGAGAGAGAAAGAGAAATTGCACAGAGGGAAAAGGAAATACACAAAAAAGCGAAAGGGAAATCAGATCTGAAAATCTATGGGAAGATGAAATGAGGAGGAGGAAGATTCGAGAAGGTACGCGAACCTCTCTGTTTAAACCTTGCTGTGCTGTGGAGCAGAGGGGGAAAAATGAGAGGTAGAAGGGGAAGAGAGTGAATGAGAAGCTTATATAGGGTGCGAGCTTCACGAGTGTTACATTTTATACTCATACGGTTAAGACCTGAGAAGGAATAAAGGTGCTAATGTACTGAACCCACTGTTTATCTCATGCATGTAGTAAAAGATCATTATATATATTTTTTAGTATATATTTTTAAAAGTATCATATTTAATAAAAAATATAATAATAAAATGAATATAATAAATGATATATATATATATATATATATATATATATATATATATATATATATATATATATATATATATATCAGAACTGTACTAATATTAATACTATACTACAGTACCCGTTTATCTGCCTCTTTTGTCTTTCCTTTTAATTCAACCCAAAAACACGCAGGCAGGGGGTAGGGGATTTTGTTCTTTTCTTAGCGATGGTGAACTAGTGTTGCTGCTGTTGTTGTTTTTTGGTGATGACATCGAAGCCTTTCTTGACACTTTTTTGCAATTGGATAACTATCGACATTTTTCTTTTTTTAAAATAAATAATGAATCGGCAGGGATGGAATTGGAAACGGGTGCTAAATATACCCCTCATATATATATATATATATATATATATATATAAAAGAGAGGTTCTGGATTCTTTTGTTAAGAGGGACTTATTTAAAAAGTTATACATAATATTAATTTTTTTTTGTTTGGGAGTGCGACCCACTCCTTTACTCTATCTTTATGAGTAGTTTTGCCCATGCAAATCCGTATTTTTTATATAAAAAAAAATGCATAGACATTTTTTGAATTTTATCTCATTTTAAAATAAGTACCTTAAACTTTTAAATTCAAGTGAGAGATTACTAAGCTTTCTAAAATATACAAAAACGGACTGTTATGTTCACCAATTAACTTAAAATAAATCATTATATAACTTACTTATATTAATTAATACACATGATAATTTATAATTTTTTCATAAGTTAAATTAAAGTTTTGATTCTTATATTTTTCATTTATTTTTAATTAGTCTTTATAATTATTATTTTTTCAAATTTTCCTCATATTTTAAAGCATTTTTAGAATAATTCATACTATCAATTTCGTTATAATATTATTATAACATTATAAGATAGTTAATCTAATAAGTATTCATTTGTCTAATAAGTATTTTTTAGATGCTTATTTATATATTAAATATCTAATAGATGTTATTGCATTCTAGTAAGTGCTCCTATATGTGTTCTTCCTTTTATGTGTTCTTTCTTTTCTTTAAGTAGATGTTCTTTTGTTTAATATGTAATATTTTATATGCTCTTTTTTTTTCATAAAATGTGTGATAAAAACAAAATTGATGGTGTTATAACTTAAATTGATTAGAGAAATTATTTTAAAAATATTTGTAATTATAAGTATTGATTTGAAAAGAACAAAACTATAAATACTAAATTGAAAAAGTGGGACAAAGGGCTCATAGTACCTGCTAGCGCAGCTATGCAGTTGAAGGAAGGAAACAAAGGCAGCGAAAATGCAAAAAAGAAGAGCAAAGATTCTTGGCCCAGAGCATGTTATTGACTCAACCACAAATCTATTGAACGAAGGCATTTAAATGTAAAGTATAAGTACTAAAATTTTAATTTAATTTTTTATTTTAAAATAGTTACCATGAATTTTTTATTTTGAATGAAAGACCATAAACTTTTCTAAACTTATAAATAGACCTTTTCATACATAAGTTTAACAAATATAATTCATCATATGACTTGTATGTATATATTAATTAATTACATGATAATCTCTATTTTATTAAACTATTTTTAAATACTTCAAAAAATTGTCTCCTTTTATTTAATTTCTTTTTAAATTGTTCTATATTTTCCATTTTATGGAAATAAAAAATAAATAAAAATATATATTTTTATTTTATTAACATAATATCGAAAAGATTAAATTAAAACTTTAGTTCTTATAATTTTTACTAATTTTTAATTTAGTCTTTTTATATTTTATATTTTAAATCAATTCTTATATTTATAAATATTTTTAAAATAATCTTTTTACCGTCAATTTCGATCGACATAACACCGTTCATTTAATTACTACTAAATATTTTACAAAGATAAAAATAAGTATCAAAAGAGTACTTACTTAACAAATGGACACTTATTCAGAAGAAATGAGTATTTATAAGCACTTAATGCAATGCAGAAGCACTTATTAGATGTTTTATAGAAAAATAAACATTTAAAGGAATACTTATTCGATAAAGAAACACTTAGTAAGTTAACCAATTGACAATATTATGACGGTGTTATAATTGAAATTGATGGTAAGAATTATTTTAAAAATATTTGTAAGTATAAATTATTATTTTTTAAATATAGAAACTAAATTAAAAATAAGTTAAAATTATAAGGACCAAAATTTTAATTGAACCAAAAAATTGCAATTTAAGAACTCTGTTGGGAGCATTTTTCATTTTATAAATATATGGACCACCTTGCATTAGAGGTGTATAAATTATATCAATACAATAATTGATAATATTTATTTATTTCTAAATGTTGCTCCTCCGTTCTTTTTTATTTGTCTTTTAAAGTTTTTGCATAAAAATTAAGGATACAATTAGATAACTTTTAACTTAGTGAAATACAGATTGACATAATTAAATTATCTTTTTTTATTCCATTAGATATGTGTAGGAAACTATATAAGTAAATTAATATGTGTAGTTTTTAGTTTTAGTTGAAATAATAAATTGTGAAATAAAATTAAAAAATATTTAATTAATATATTAATAAAAATTTTAAATGATAAATAAATTAAAATAAAATAAATTTTTTGAAAAGACAAATAAAAAAGATCGGATAGAGCACAATAATTTTTTTTTCCCTCTCAGGATTAGGACACGTTTCTTCTAACCTTGACCACACCATACCTAGTTAACTTGCAGATCCCTCCATCCAGCGGTGGTGGTGATTATTCGCGTTCTATAGCGGATACGGATAGCATGTGAATGCCTTTTGTCACGCAATCTTCTTGTCCCGTGGTAAATAACGTGTGTATGATAGTCACTCAACCTAACCTTGTAAGTTTTATACTTGCACAAGGCTCGTCTCTAACTGAAAAGAGATATTCCCCCCAAAAAGAAATTTGCCAATAGAAGTTTTTAAATAAACTGTAAGAAATGTCTTATATATATGTGTGATAATTATGTGATTTAATAAATAAATAAGGGGTTAAATGATAATTGATTTATAATGGTTGGGAAGAAGTTTTTTAACTTCTTTAAATGTTTGATGAGAGCATTTTGTTAATGTATGAAAAAGTAAATAGAAACCTGTCATCTCTCCCCTCGTATAATTTACGTTTTATGTTTACCATCAAGAAAGAAAGAACGTAGAGAAGAGAATGAGAAGAGAGAGAAATGAGTTTTTATATTCATCAAGATCTGTATATTGAAGTATCAATTCTCATCATAGATAAAAGTTAGTATATCTTGACATAATGATATGAATATGTAAAAATTATAAATTCTCAAGATCTTTGTTATGTAGAAGAATTAACATGTGGTATCAGAATTAACATATGGTATCAGAATTAACATGTGGTATCAGAGCATGTGTTTGGGAATTCAAAATTTTTCATTGATGATGATTGATTATCCCAATTTGTATGAACTCTAAATGTGAAAATTGGAATTTTAATTATGTTTTCCACTACTTGAAAAATTATGATGTTTTACCCTTATGATTCTATGGCTATACTGTACATGCCTTTTGAAATGTTTCCGCTTCATCTCAAATCTACTTCGTTTCAAATTTTGAAATTTCAACAGGAATTAAAAATAAAAATAAAAGGCGCTTCACGTATGATTTGATGGTAGTTGTACATTTATTGTATATATAAAATCTATAAAGTGTGTATATAAGTCAAAAGGCTATAAAGCCTTGAATGTCCTGGAAAGGAAAAAAATTCTTTTAATAAACTTTATCTTATATGTCATTTAAGTCAAAAGGCTATAAAGCCTATAAAGTGTGTATATAAGTCAAGAGGCTATAAAGCCTTGAATGTCAGAAAAGGAAAAGAATTCCTTTAATAAACTTTGTCTTATATACCATTTAAGTCAAAAGGCTATAAAGTCTATAAGAAATGTTAGGAAAGACTATAAAGCCTTAAATGACTTTATTGTTTTTTTTTTAAGTTTTACAAACTAACGTAGCAATGCTTTAATGGTTTTATTGTCAGGAAGTGTTGACTTTCCACTTTAATGGTTTTTTCTTTCTCTAATTGTTTTTGGCTACATACGAATTATGCATTTGAATGAGTATGACTAAATCGACACTGTAAGTTAAAGTCTGATTTGCCTTTTTGACTTACTGCAATTGTTGGGTTCTTTAACTGTTTGGAAAAAATTGAGATTATGCTATTTTATTAATTGACACGGTGATGTAATTGTTTCTTCTGCTGCACTGTATGAATATAGCATTGTGTTTAATAAAGATAATGTGAAATTTTATTTCCTCCAATGTTTACGAAGTGTTAATATTTTGGAATTAAAGTATGATAGATTTGTTAATCACCAAAGTGATCAAAATCTTTAAGTTAATTTAATTCCAAATTGTAAGATGATTTTATCTTAATTACCTATATAGAATGGATGCTATGAATGACATGATATTTTTGATTTATGGGTGTACTGAGGTTCATTGTTATAAGACAGTTACGGATCACCCAAAGGCTGATTGTTTATTCTTATAATTAATGAGCATGAATGTTGGTAGTGTAAGTGTACTGTTAGTTTTATTTATATATCCAAAGATAATAAATATTTCTAATTAATACACATATCATGTCAAATTATGTGATTTTTATTAGCATCATTATGTTGAATATGGTATATTGATGGATTACCCAAAGGTGAACATTAACATACATTGTACGAAATGTTTTTATGAATCTGTGTAGCATGTTAGTATGTAACTCAAAGCATTAATGTTTTTAAATCTTTATTATTTTGCAGTACCTGTTGCTTTACATTCGCATCTCTCATCTGTACCAGTTTTTAATGGACTGAACTTCTCTAAATAGAATGAGCAAATCTAATTTTACTTTGGAGTAATGGATTTGGATTTAGCTCTTTGAGTAGAGAAATCAAATGCTATTACTGTTTTAAGCACTGATGAAGAGAAGGTCCATTATAAAAACTGGGAAAGGTCAAACAAATTGAGTCTGATGTATATACGGATGAGTATAACTAGTAATATTAAGTTAGTTCTTTCTAAAACTGAAAGTGTTAAAGAAATGATGAAGTTGATGGAAGAGCGCTCCCAAACTGTTGATAAGTCTCTTGCTGGGACACTGATGAGTACATTGACCACCATGAAATTTGATGGTTCTCATACTATGCATGAGCACGTTATTGAGATGACAAATATTGTAGCAAGACTTAAGTCATTGGGAATGGATGTGGATGAAAATTTCCTTGTGTAGTTCATCTTGAACTCATTACCGTCTGAGTATGGTCATTTCCAAATGAACTATAACACTATGAAAGACAAATTGAATGTGCATGAATTGCACAGTATGCTAGTTCAGGAGGAAACCAAACTTAAGAATCAAGGAAATCATTCCACTAATTATGTTAACCATCAAGGAGCTAGAAAGAAAGGTAGTAGGAAACATGACAAGAAAGGAAAAGGACTCCTAAAGATCAATGAGGCATCTTCTTCTCAAATTCACAAAAAGGAACCGAATGAAAATAGATGTTATTTTTGTAAAAAGTCTGGACATTTTCAAAAGGATTGTCCAAGACGTAAGGCTTGGTTCGAAAAGAAAGGTAAGCCTAGTGTTTATGTATGTTTCGAATCAAATTTAGCTAAAGTTCCTTATAATACTTGGTAGATTGATTCTGGTTGTACAACTCATGTTTCTAATACAATGTAAGGATTTCTTACAACCCAAACCACAAGACCAAATGAAAAGTTTGTCTTTATGGACAATAGAATGAGAGTTCCAATGGAAGCTGTCGGGACGTATCATTTAATCCTTGACACTGTACATCATTTGAATTTATGTGAAACTCTTTATATACCTATTATATTTAGGAATTTAGTTTCATTATCCAAACTTGATAAAGCTGGATACTCTTTTAAATTTGGTAGTGCTAGTTTCAGTTTGTATAAAACACAACTACATAATTGGTAATTGTATGTTATGTGATGGATTATATAAGTTAAATCTTGATACTCTTTATGCTGAAACACTCTTAACCTTGCATCATAATGTTGGTACTAAACGTGGTTTAGTTAATAAACGCTCTGCTTACTTGTGGCACAAACGATTGGGACATGTTTCCAAAGAAAGAATTGAAAGATTAATAAAGAATGAAATCCTTTCGGATTTAGATTTTACTGATCTGAATGTATGTGTGGATTGTATTAAAGGTAAACAAACAAAACACACAAAGAAAGGAGTCACAAGAAGTACTCAGCTTCTAGAAATTATATACACTGATATTTGTGGACCTTTTGATGGTAATTCTTTCAATAAAGAAAGATACTTTATCATATTCATTGATGATTATTCATATTATGGTTATTTCTATTTACTGTATGAGAAATCTGAGGCTGTAAAAGCCTTAGAGATTTATATTGATGAGGAAGAGAGCTAATTAGACAGAAAAGTAAAAATTGTCAGGTCTGATAGAGGTGGTGAATATTATGGAAGATATGATGAAAGTGAACAACATCCAGGTCCATTTGCTAAATTCCTTAAAAAAACGTGGTATATGTGCTCAATACACAATGCTAGGTACACCACAACAAAATGGTGTATCAGAAAGGCGAAATAGAACCTTGCTAGATATGGTTAGAAGTATGTTAAGTAATTCTTCTTTATCCATTTCATTGTGGACTTATACTCTAAAGACTGCCATGTATTTATTGAATAGGCTTCCTAGTAAGGCAGTTCCAAAGACTCATTTTGAGTTGTGGACTGAAAGGAAACTTAGTCTAAGACACCTACATATTTGGGGTTGTCAAGTGAGAATTGAATTTATTGGGAAGAAAGCCAACTAGACCATCTTCATAGTCAGATGGAATTGCGGCTTAAAGAAAAGAGGAGAAGTGTAGATATTACAATCTACAAGAAAAGAAGCTGGATGCAAGAACAATTAGTGGTTATTTCATTGGTTATCCAAAAAATTCAAAAATGTATAAATTTTATTGCTCTAACCATACTACAAGGATTATTGAAACTGGGAATGCTAGGTTCATTGAGAATGATGAAGTTAGTGGGAGTGAAACACCATGTAAGGTGAAGATTCAAGAATCGAGAGTGCAAGTTCCTTTGAATTGTGTCTCTAATAAAGTTGTTGTTCCTCAAGTTGTTGAACTGATTAACAATAATAAAGAATAATAAATAAATGATCCCATTACTTATAATGAAGTTGTAGTAAATAAGCCTATAGTAGAAGAACCACAACAAACAACATTAAGAAGATCTCAAAGAGAAAGGAAATCAGCTATTTCTGATGATTATGTGGTATATCTACAAGAGTCTGAAGTTGACTTAAGAATAGAGAATGACCCAGTTACGTTTTCACAAGCCGTGAATAATGATAATGCTGATAAATAGTTAAATGCTATGAAAAATGAGTTAAAATCTATGGAACGGAATGAGGACTTTGTTGAGTTACTAGAAGACTGTAAACGAGTTAGTTGTAAGTGGGTCTTTAAGACCAAACATGACTCCAATGGTAACTTAGAACGTTACAAGACCAGACTAGTTGCAAAAGGGTTTATTCAGAAAGATGACACTGATCATAAGGAGACCTTTTCACCGGTCTCTAAGAAAGATTCTCTCAGAATTATCATGACATTAGTGGCTCATTATGATCTAGAGTTACACTAAATGGATGTGAAAACTGCTTTTCTAAATGAGAATTTGGATGAAGAGGTTTATATGGATCAACTAATGGGGTTCATAGAAGAAGGAAAAGAACACATGGTGTGTAAACTTAAGAAGTCAATATACGGACTTAAACAAGCTTCCTGATAATGGTATCTCAAGTTCAATGATACTATTATATCCTTTGAATTTAAGTAAAACACTGTTGATCAGTGTATATATCTGAAGGTCAGTGGAAGAAAGTTTATCTTTCTAGTTCTGTATGTTGATGATATCTTGCTTACAACTAATGATCTTAGTCTATTAGGTAAGACTAAGAATTTTTTCTCTAATAACTTTGAAATGAAAGATATGGGTGAGACAACCTATGTGATTGGGATAGAGATATTCTATGATAGATCACAAGGATTGCTAGGTTTCTCTCAGAAAGCATATATAAATAAAGTGTTAAAATTCAGAATGGAAAAGTGCTCAGGATCTCCAGTTTTAATTCAGAAAGGAGACAAATTTAGTCTCATGTAATGTGCAAAGAATGATTTAGAATGGAAACAGATGGAAGCAATTTCGTATGCATCTGTTATTGGGAGTTTAATGTATACTCAGACTTATACCCGACCAGATATTAGCTTTGCAGTTTGAATGCTAGGAAGATACCAAAGTAATCCTGGTTTAGATCATTGGAAAGCTACAAAGAAAATTTTGAGATATCTGCAAGGAACGAAGGATCATATGCTTACATATAGGAGGTCTGATCATCTTGAAGTGGTCAGATATTCAGATTTTGCTGGTTGTGTGGATACAAGAAAATTCACTTTTGGTTATGTGTACCTTTTAACTGGAGGAGTTATATCATGGAAAAGTGTGAAACAGTCTGTCATTGCTGCATCCACTATGGAAGCTGAATTTGTGACATGCTTTGAGGCCATGATTCAGGCTAAATGGCTATGAAATTTTATTTCAGGGCTTGGAGTAGTCGACATTATTGCCAAGCCGCTGAAAATTTATTGTGATAATTTCGCAACTGTCTTCTTTTTTAAAAATGACAAGTATTCCAAAGGTGCTAAACATATGGAATTGAAATACTTTGTTGTTAAAGAAGTTCAGAAACATAGAGTGTCAATAGTGCATATTAACACTGATCTTATGATTGCTGATCCTTTAACAAAAGGATTACCACCCAAAATATTTACTGGTCATGTTAAAAGTATAGGTATTATGTTTACTGGTGAAAGTTGAACAATATTGTTTTATTTTGATGTATATTTGACACTCTGAGCTCATTAATGTATAAGTTTCTGAATTTTTCTGTTTTCAAACTTATATGTACATGTATGAATGATAATATTGAAAACAGAATTAATCTTTGATAAAAACATTATTGTTGGATATATTAGGTACTTCCCATTAAAATGTCATGGTAGGAAGAAGGCTGATATAGTAATACATGAAAGGAACTATGTTGATTTGATGATATACAACCACTATGACTCTTATTAGCTCTTATTCTTAACTATGACTTATGATGCAACCAATGTATGAAACTTTTAGCCTAGTTTATGCTCATTGTCCCAAAATAGGCCGCAAATGCACGAGTCGTTCAAGTAATAAAGTGAAAAGTAGAGATCGTTCCCTCGAGGATAAGTTTACTTCCAATGCTAAATATTAACTAATAACTTACCTAATTCTATTCAAGAACATAAAAATAGGGGAAATCAATTAAACTAAAGACTAAAAAGTGGTAAAGATAATCAATTAGAGATTAGGGAAATCCTTCTTCATCATTTACTTCAACTAACAACATGCAATCATCTTCATAAACATGAACGCAATGATTAGGTTAGCTTGAGAATTTTCATTAGCTAAAAGCCTATGTCTAGGTCATCTAACCATAGTTTTAATTGCCCAACTCACTATGTTTCCATGAGAGCTAACACAAAATCTACTATTTAAGGTCTATTTTCAAGCACACGCTATGCATGGTTAAAAGGTATATTTCTATCCCATTAGCGAATTAACTCATCCCACCATTGGAATAAAATTGAACATGCATCAATCATACATATGATCTGAAATTCAAATTCATATGTCTAGGTTCATTAGATTCCATCAAATCACTTAAATGATGATCAGACACTCAAAAGCAGTAAGCACAATATAATTGAACAAAACTATACATACATACAAACTCAAGGCTAACTCGAAAACAATTAAAACTGTTACTTTGCCACGGTTTATAGACTTGAATGACCTCAAGTACGAGAACAAAATCATTAATATCCATAAAAAGGATTCAAAGTATTCCTTAAAATAGTTGCTACATCATTGAACACGAAAATACAAATCAAAATACATGCTCAAAGAATGAGAAAGAGAAGAAAACAAAGGGAGAAAGGAGGAAAGACTTATGGATGTTGCCATTGATGCTTGAATCTCCCTCCATGAGGAAGATAGCCTCCAACTTTGGCTCCCTTAGCCTTTTTCAGCCTCAAAAAATGAAGATCCAGACGCAGCTTTTCTAACCTAAAAAGTCATCCTAAGAAAATTTGATAAAATTTTATTTATAGGCTCAGTTCTGCACCTCACGCCGCGGCGCACAGTCTTTTGTGTCGTGGTGCGCATTGAGTCGGTCACCTAACGCTGCGGCTCACACTCATTTGTGCCGCGACGCTCTAGCCTCGGGTCTCAGTATGGCAGCTTGATGATGCACCTTTGCGCCGCAGCGTGCAATAACCTGAGCCGCGACGTTCTCTCTTGGAATGTCATTTGGTCCTTCTATTGGGCTTTTAAGCCTTGAATCGCTTCAATACATTAGTTTTGAGCCCATCTTACATTAAAAAAATCACCAAGTTAAATACAAATCATAAATCTACTTAATCACTTAACGAATATATACAAATTGCTCATAATCATATAGAGAGACATCCAAAGAAAATTTAACCAATATAAGTATAAAATCTCCCATATATGCATAATAACAAGGACATAACATTATATGAAGCATAATTATGAGACACAAATAACTATATTACATGGAGTTATCAGCATTATGATTGATATTTTATTAAATGATGAAATGATACTTTGTCACATGAGCCAAGTGGGATAATGTAAGAAATGTCTCATGTGTGTGTATGATAAATTATGTGATTTAAAAAATAAATAAGGGGTTAAATGGTAATTGGTTGATGACTGTTGTGGAATTGGCAACTGCACCAAATCGACAAAAGTAATAAAGAGTGAGTAAAGTATTGTTCTCACGAGGATTATATTATCAATTACTAAATTCACCAAATCAACACTATTCAAGCTATCAAAAAATGAGTTGGTAAAAAAAATAAAAAGAAAGAATAAACAAAAATAACGAAAGCCAAATTTAATTAATTGGGTTGAGTTGGAAAATAATGATATGAAAAGGTTAGGGGTCAAATTTTACTTGAACTCTTAAAATGCAAAGTCAAGTATTGATTTAATCAAGTCCTATCCCAATGATTCATGGTCAATTCCCAAAATTAATCAATATTTAATTCCTTGGTATATTAATCCTCTTACACTGTTTAGAATTAACTAATCCCTTAGTCTAATCCCAAATAGAAATGCATTATCAAGAACAAGGGAATTAAAAGAAAGACTACATAACCCACAACGTCTATTCCTAACGATTGCAGAAATTATGATGTTTATCACAAGTTCTAGGTTCATGCAAATTTTTTCAAATCATACATAAACCCAAAAAAATCATTCTCAAATTGGCCAAATTTAGAAAAATATTCAAAAAAAGAGATAAACATATAAATCATGAAATAGAAATATTGATTAAACCCATAAAAGAATTTACATCATCCAAGAATAAGATCCATCATCACTGTAACGAAAAAAGGGTTTAGTTACACATGAAAAAAGAAAAATACAAATAGAAGAATATGACAAACTCCATTGTAGAAAGGTGGAAAGGTTGAAGAAAATACATAATCTTTAAGTCTAATTGCGCCCACACCACATTAGAGTTTGTGCCTCTTGACGGCTACTGCGTTCTGTTCAAGTGTCTATTGAAATTGGCGTAACTTATGTATTTATAGTGAAAATAACGTGTTAGGTTACGCAACAAGCGCTTAGGTGCTATGTTTCTAGCGCCTAAGCGCTGGTGTCTTTCCTAAAATTCTAATACGTAATGCGCGCTCAGGCGCTGCATCTTCAGCGCCTAGGCGCTGAACGACCAGAAATAAAACCTCATTTGCCTTGCCAGCGCCTAAGCGTTGGCTTTCCAGCGTCTGGGCGCTGGATCACCAGAATGAAAATTCAGCTATGTCTCGTATGCAATCGTCTAGTCTTCTTCCATGCATAATTACCTATCAAAAACACATAAAAACACACAATTAAAACATAATTTAGAATAACTAAAAATAAAAGAAAATTAAGAATAAACTCAATCAAAAAGATTAAAAGAGAATGAAAACCCAAGACTTTGAATCGTAAAATATGAATTTTTGCAAGTTCATCACTCCCCAAACTTAAGCTTTTGCTTGTCCTCAATTAAAAAGAAAAACAAAAACAATACAAAAAGAGTAAACAAATAAAAACTCAAAACACATAGACTCAAACACGGCAATACCAATTATAAAAAATCATTCATATCTTTAGAAATTGCTTCACAATCTAATTTTAAAGTGTCACACATGAACAATCCAATTATCACATCGTCTCTCACATGAAACTCTCATGCACAAATCACTTCCCAAAAACATGAATGAAAGACCTAATCTCCTCATAAAGTACAAACCCAGATAGGTTCAAAAAACTGCAAGTGCACATCAAACTCATATTCATATGGTTGTTTTTCATCTTTCTCTCCACTAATGTAAACAACACACAACCAAGGATTAAAAGGGTCTTTATAAAGCTTGTAATGTAAGGCCAATGGTATTGGTTAAGAAAGAAGTGGTAGGAAAATGAAAATAAAAGTTGAGATACAAAATCATGTAAATTTCATAATTCAAGCCTCAAAATACTGAACAAGTGCAAAACGAAGCATAAGGAACAACACAACATTCATTTAACTTTTTTCTTTCTTTTTCTTTTTTTTTCAATAACTTCCACCCCCAAACTTATTTCTTTTCAATACTTTGGGTGAACTTTCTCTTCTTTTTTTAAATTTTTTTCAATTTTTTCAACTCCACAAAACTTCATGCACAAAAATAACGAAGACTTGAATAATAAAATAATACAAGATATGCACTCAACAAAGGTTATGTAAGATTTTTTTTTTCATGTGGGTATGGGAAAGGAAAATGTGGGTAAAGAAAAGAAAATAGAGGCTAGACATACACAGGGCTGCAAAAGGGACCTAAGGATATACTGTACATACAGGTTGGCTTGAAAGACTCAAACGGTCCAAAGAAGGCCCTTATCATTTCTTTAATCATGCATTGCCTAGGATTTCGCCTCAAGAGAGAATCAAATAGCTTCTAGATGTAAATCATCCACACACACGCAATCTCATAGACTTTCTCTAAGCTTGACATACAATGAAAATCAAAGGTTTATCAAACATAAAGATGGGAAGAACATCCATACACAATTGAAACAATAGAGATAAATGCAACTCATGGACTCTCAAGTGATATCCCAAGAAATCAGACCAATCCACAATTCAAACAATCATTGGATATTCAATTCAATACAAAGACTCAAAACACAAAATGATGATGATGACAAAATAAAAATCAATAAAAACAAATAACTAAATAAAATAAATGCAAGAAAGGAAAAAAAAATTCTTTTTGGCGGCTAACAACTATATACATCCCTCTACAAAGGTTCCGAGTTCAGGGAGGCACTTAAGCCGACTCAACACTAGCTAACTACAAAACAAAAATAAAAAAATATTAGTCACTAAAATAAAGAATAACAAAAACTAATAACTAACTGAAGAAAAACAAATAACAAAATAATGATTAAAGAGAAAGAAATAAAATTTGGGTTGCCTCCCAAAAAGTACTTGTTTAACGTCATTAGCTCGATGTTACCTTTTTAACTCATCAAGGTGGCTTGAAGCAATAGAAGTAGGATAACATTTTTCTCTTATCAGTTCTTTGCCTCCATACTCTGTCATTGCCATTGGAATCCCCACAAGTGGTTGGAACTTGACTTGAACCAGGTTGTTCTGAATACACCTTAGCATGAAAAAGTTCATCAGGCCATGGAGGTCTCAATTTTTTAACAAGTTGCAAATTAGATTTCAATGGATCTATCCGCAATGAATCAGTGGAATCTGGAAGATCTTTTCTTATTCTATCAATTTTTAAGAGAGGACCTTTCTCCTTTTCATCAACAATCTTGGAATTAGGAGAGTCAACAATAATGGACACAGAAGAGTTCTTACCATCCAATCCCTTTTGAAATTTACTTTGAATGCAATTAACAAGGCATAAAGATCTAATGTTGGGGTAAACTTATTAAAAATATTTATAGTTACTTGATCTCAATCCACCCTCAAAATAAGCTTTCCTCTTGGCACATCAATTAAAGCTCCTAAAGTAGGCAAGAACGGTTTCCCAGAATTAATGGGATATCAGCATCCTCGTCTATATCCAAGACTACAAAGTCAACTGGAAAAATAAATTTATCAACCTTCACTAGCAAATCTTCCACAATATCGTACAGATGTCTGACTGATCGATCTGCTAATTGAAGAGAAACCATTGGAGGCTTAACTTTATTAATCCTCAACTTGCGCAAGATAGACAATGATATTAAATTGATGCTAGCTCATAAATCACATAGAGTTTTCTTAATGGTCAACTCACCAATAGTGCACGAAATGATGAAACTACCTAAAATTTTCAATTTAGGTGGTAGTTTCCTCTGAATTATAGCACTGCACTCTTCAGTAAGTGCCACAGTTTCATCTTATTTGAGCTTCCTTTTCTTTGATAGCAAGTCCTTCATGAGTTTTGCATAAGAGGGCATTTGTTCAAGTGTCTCAGTAAAAGGAATGTTAATCTGCAGCTTCTTGAAGACATCTAAGTACTTTGAGAATTGTCTCTCTTGATTCTCCTTCTTTAACCTTTGAGGAAACGAGAGTCTAGCATACAATAAAGGGTCAATTGTCATATTCTGCTTATGTTCCTTCTTTTTCCTCTGCCACTTTGGTTGCTTCTCTTTAACTTCTTCATTACATCACTCTTGAGTTGAGACATCCGCAACAAGAACATCAGTTTTTTCAATTCTTGATGAATCAAGTGCTTCTTTAACTTGCCCTTCCAAAGTCTTGTCACTTCTCAGTGTAATTGCATGACATTGCTCCTTTGGATTGACTACAGTATCACTTGGTAAGGCACCTGGAGGTCTCTCTTGAAACTGTTTTGCTATCTGTCCCACTTGATTCTCTAAATTTCTAATAATAGCTCATTGATTCTGAAAATTTGTCTTTGTTTCTTTCATAAAAACAGAAGTCTGTTGCACAAAAACAGATGTCTGTATAGAAAGTTTCTCAAGTGCAATATCAAGAGGAGACTTCTTCTCTGGTTGAGAATTCAATGGCACCATTTGATTGCTCCAAGAAAAATTAGGATGATTCCTCCACCCTGGATTATATGTATTTGAAAATGGAGTACCTTGGGGTTTGGAAGGATTACCCATATAATTGACCTATTCTTGAGAAATGAAACCAGAGTTGCTTACCTCACATCCACCATTAGCATGGTTACCTCCACAGAAATCACAAATTAATACTTGGTGGTTCACAGAATTTACCTGCATACTCTCAACTCGTTTGGTGAGGTTAGCTAACTGCTGAGAAATACTTTTGTTCTGAGCAAGTAAAGCATTGAGAGTGCCAAGTTCCACAACTCCTTATTTGACAACTGCTCTCCAACTAGGCAACTAATATTCGTTGGTGGCCATAGTCTCAAACAATTCTTGAACTTCTTCAAGAGTCTTAGTATTCAGAGATCTGCCTGCAGATGCATCCACCATAGCCCTAGTAGGATGATTTAAACCTTTATAAAAAATTTGCACCTGCTACCAAACCTCAAATGATGGTGATGACATCTCCTTAATAGCTCCTTGAATCTCTCCTAAGATTCATATAACGACTCCCATTAATTTTGAGTGAAACAAGTTATTTCACCCCTCATCTTCACAAACACTGATGGAGGGAAGTATCGAGTGAAAAATTTGCTAACCAGGTCCTCCCAAGTAGAGATGCTCCCTTGTGGCTGGGCTTGTAGCCAGTTCTTTGCTTTGTCTTTTAGAGAAAATAGGAATAATCGTAATCTAATGGCATCATCAGTAATGTCATTATACTTAATAGTATCACAGAGCTACAAGAAATTTACAATGTGTAAGTTTGGATCTTCTGCCCGTCCTCCCCCAAACTGATTATGCTGCACTAGCTGTAGAACCGCTGATTTAATCTCAAAGTTATTGACTTGAATAGCAGGGCGCACAATACTAGTAGAAATATTCTCATCAGATAGAGTAGTATAGTCACCCAAAGTGCGTCTTCGCTTTGCAGTTACAACTATTTCTGTCATCTTTTCTTCTGCTTCTTCAAATTTCTTCCTTTCTCTACCTATTTTCCTGTTTGCTCTAGTTGTTCTCTCTATCTCTGGATCAAGTAATTCTTCTGACTCAATAGAACCTTGCATAAACAAACAAACAAGCAACCCAGAGTGAAGTAAAGAAAATAAAATAAAAATAAAAGACTAATAAAAGTAAACAAAGAAAAGAAAAAAATAAAAAGAAACAAATTAGAAAAATAAAAATTAGAATAAAAAATAAAATAAAATACAAAAGAGCAAAAGAAAAGAAAAAATGCTTAAATAAGTGTCTCTTCAACTACTATTTAATATTGAAAACAATAATCCCCAGCAACGGTGCCAAAAACTTGTTGTGAAATTGGCAAGTGCACAAAATCGACAAAAGAAATAAAGAGTGAGTAAAATATTGTTCCTACGAGAATTATGTTATCAATTACTAAGTTTACCAAATCGACACTATTCAAGCTATCAAAGAGAGAGTTGGTAAAAAAAATAAAAAGGAAGAATAAACAAAAATAACAAAAACCAAATTTAATTAATTACGTTGAATTGGAAAACAATGATATGAAAATGTTAGGGATCAAATTTCACTTGAACTCTTAAAATGTAAAGTCAAATATTGGTTTAATCAAGTCCTATTCCAATGATTCATGGTCAATTCCCAAAATTAATCAATATTCAATTTTTTGGTATATTAATCCTCTTACATTGTTTAGAATTAACTAATCCCTTAGTCTAATCTCAAATAGAAAGACATTATCAAGAATAAGGGAATTAAAAGAAAGACCACATAGCCCACAATGTCTATTCCTAATGATTACAGAAATTATGGTGTTTATCACAAGTTCTAGGTTTATGCAAATTTTTTCAAATCATACATAAATCTAAAAAAATCATTCCCAAATTGGCCAGATTTAGAAAAACATTAAGAAAAGAGATAAACACATAAATCATGAAATAGAAACATGGATTAAACCCATAAAAAAATTTACATCATCCAAGAACAAGATTCGTCATCACCCTAACGAAAAAGGGTTTAGTTACACATGGAAAAAGAAGAATACAAATGGAAGAATATGACAAACTCCATTGTAGAAAGGTGGAAAAGTTGAAGAAAATCCCTAATCTTCAAGCCTAATTGCGCCCACACCATATTATGGTTTGTGTCTCTTGATGGCTGCTGCGTTCTGATACGTAACGCGCGCTCAGACGCTACGTCTTCAGCGCCTAGGCGCTGAACGATTAGAAATAAAACCTACTCTACCTTAGGCGCTGGCTTTCCAGCGTCTGGGTGTTAGACTACCAGAATGAAAATTCAACTCTGTCTCGTATGCAATCGTCTAGTCTTCTTCCATGCATAATTACTTATCAAAAATACACGATTAAAACATAATTTAGAATAACTAAAAACAAAAGAAAATTAAGAACAAACTCAATCAAAAAGATTAAAAGAGAATGAAAACCCAGGACTTTGAACCGTAAAAATATGAATTTTTCATCAATAACAGTTGGGAAGAGGTTTCTTAACCTCTTTAAATGCTTGATGGGAGCATTTTGTTAAGGTATGAAAAAGCAAATAGAAACCTGTCCTCTCTCCCTCCCGTATAGTTTACGTTTTATGTTTACCATCAAGAAAGAAAGAATGTAGAGAAGAGAAAGAGAAGAAAGAGAAAGGAGTTTCTACATTCATCAAGATCTGCATATTGAAACACTAATTCTTATCATGGATAAATGTTAGTACATCTTGACATAATGATATGAATATGTAAAAATTATGAATTTCCAATATCCTTATTATGTAGAAGAATTAACATTAACATTATGATAAATAAATAAATACGACTTTGGAGTTATAAAGTAGATCACGAGATGCATATATAAACACGAAGTAATTTAGGGTTATGATTCATGATTGTCTCACATGTATATAAATATTTTTATATGTATGGACAGTCATTTTTTAAATATAAACACGACATTGATGCGCTCGCCATCATACTGTAATATGATTGTAGTTTTGATATTCTTACCATTAATAATGTATACATATCTTTTCATATTTTTTTAATATCATTCATCATATTTATTTATTTTTATCAATTTTTTTATTATATCGACACTCTTAAAAAAAATATCAATACATATACCTTTAAAAAAGATATATGATAATATTTTTCTATATAATTGAGTCTTGCATACATTACAAAATAAAATGTAGGCACTGTAAGTGTCTGCCCCCCTAAACCTTACCATGTTTGGACAAAGTATATCATGAGTTTTCCTTGAAGTATCTTTAGAAGTTTAGGGATATCTGCATTCAGGGGGACCCATGGAGAGTTGGGGCATGTGCCCCTAATGGCTTTTGAGTTTTTTCTGTTACTATATTACTATATGACTAATTTTTCTTCCAAAATTGTTTATAATTTGCCTCCACTCGTAAAGTTTATTAAATAATTGTGATCATACTAAATTTTTTCATATAAGGATAGATAAAAACTCAATTAGAAATTCATCTTCTTTTGTCTCGTATGAGCATTCACCTACTATATTACTATATTACTAATTTACTTCCCAAATTGTTTATAATTTGCCTCCACTCATAAAGTTTATTAAATAATTTTGATCACACTAAATTTTTTCATATAAGGATAGATAAAAACTCAATTAAAAATTTACCTACTTTTATCTTGCATAAGCATTCATCAAATTGGATAAGGATCCTCTCTTGTTGGCAAAAAACAAGAGAGAATTCTATTAATAAAAAATACATATTTGAATCTACATACCATATGCAGTATATGTAATTTTTTTTTACAACATACCGCATGCGGTATATGTAATTTTTCTCTTTTACTTGGCAACAGGACCTCTCCTATTACAAGAGAAGATCCTGATCCCATCAAATCATCTTTTCAAATTCCAAACTCCCATCTTCTTTGCCGCCAGTATTCAAAATTTCTAGATCTGCTACTGTCTACATATATTGTATGTTTATACCAAGTAGGAGCTTTAGATTATATCTTCATTCACTCTTGTTGTACATTTTCTTATATATAGATATGATATAGGGTTATGATTCATATCACGGTTGCCTCACATCCCTTCTATATATATGTATTTGAGTTGGTAGTGTTGTGCCACCATATTGGAGTATGATTGGGTCCCACATAGAGCACAAAATAAAATTTAGCCTAAAGCATGGCCTGTTAGAAAAGAGTATATATCATGAGCTTCTCTTAAAGTACCTTTGCATTATGTGGTTATATACCAGTTAAGAGCTTTAAATTGTAATCTCATTCACTCTCATTCAAGCTCTCAATATATCGAAGTAGTCTATATTATACTGTGTACCTACTGTTTATGTTCATGTGGCTAATTTGTTTATATGCCCTATTTTGAGTTGATTTGTTTCACTTTTGATGATCATACGTACTTCTAGTCTTTAGTTGACAATTTTAAATACAATTCAAGACAGTTTTACATATAGATATAGAATATATGAATGAATAATGATATCACAAGATTTATGATAGGAAAAGGACATTCCAGTAGGTTAAGAAAAGCAAAACAGAATGCCATAAGCGTACTGGAAGACTTAATAAAAGTGGACAAGGGCAAGGTAGCCTTAGCACAGATTAGAGGGTGGTATTAATGAAGCTCATTTGCCTCCTCGATTTTGGTGAAACAATGTTTTTGTGATGTGCAAAGAATATTGTATGGGTGAGGAATATATTATACATCAGAGATCTTAGGTTGCCGTCAGAGGAGAACCAGAAACAGCCCTTCTTCACACTGTTAAAAGTCTTTGTAACATCTAAAGTCACAGTTAAAGTCTTTTTGTAATATTTACCGCTGTTACATACCAAGTTTCTAACTTAAGTAAATCCTTCGAGTGGAAAAGCCTGGTAAATTTGGCAACATTAGGCCATGTTAGCATTCATAGAACCAGATTGCTAATTACAAAATAGACAGTTCTTTGTTGAAAGGCATTGATGGCATAATCAACTTTTATTTGAGCCAACTGGGTTTTGAACCGAATGCCATACCCAGTCCCAAACCCGGATCCTGGTTTACCTTGCCTCAGTCCTGGATTTCCTGCAATTCTCATTTGATGAAAATGTTAAAGCAAACTACTAAGAGATCATTACAATTTAACACCAAACGCTACATGATTTCCAATATTTTGAGAGTGATACAAGAAATACTATCGCGGGATGTCATGGTTTATGGATTAAAGAAATCAGAAGCAAACAATCTAAGCTAGCAAAGTTGAAGAAATCTAGGCTAATATAGGCTGAGGCTACTATTTATGTTCTGCCCGCCCAACGCCAAGGGTGGGATATGTATAAACAAATAAGTCGCTAGGCTCTACAACCTAATGGTTTGTTGGCTGATTATTTGCAAACTGCAGAAAAATTCTTCCACCCATTGTTTTCTCTATGTAACTAGGGTAACAATTTTCCCAGCATAGATAGCTCCCACAAGAGAATAAGGCTTTCTTCTTCTTGTTGTAGATAGCTCCTACTCCTACTACACAAAGGCAAAGGTGACAAGCAAAATAAAATAAAATTAAATAACATATATACTGCCTATTAAGGTAGGAAATGTTTGTCTAAAGTTGTTTGAGAGGCAAACTTGTAACTAAATTTCTGAGTGATTGAATGAAACTCACCAGGAACCCTATGACTACTCCTCAGGTCAGATCCACAGTCCAGGAAAATAACACCTGTCAGTTTCTTGTTCTGCAAATAGAGTAAGAAAGGTGATCAGCATCAATGATTGGTAGAGATGCAAAATGTTAGAAATGAGTCATAGTAGATATCTATGTATGAAGTATTCCATCAGTATCATAGGTCAATGGCCAAAAAGATCTAGATACTATAAATCTTATTTAGAAGAATTTCAGATATTGTGTTTTATTCTTGACAAGATGATGCATGTTGATTATCTAACTTTCATGTTATGAAATGAAGGCCATGGTTCCTGTCACTTAACACTAAAACTTGGAGCACACAGATTTCATCAAAGTTTACTGGCTTTTCTGTGGATTATGAGAATGATATAAGAGAAAATCAAACTGAGATTACAGCAAGGATGGAATGTAACAACTATTTTGGTAATGATTTAAACCCTTGATAATGTAATCTCTCAATGCAAGATTTATAGTATCACTTAAGTTATCAGGAAACAGAGGTTTAGAAAATAGGATGGTGATGCATGATGCTACAGCTGAACAAACAGAACCAGTGGCTGAACGCAAATATACTCAAGTAGACAAGTATTATTTTGCAATTAATGCTGCAAATTTTTTCTGTGATCCTTGCCCAAGTTGATATCTAAGGCTCCAAAACAATCAATCTAGCACTCCAAATTGGAGTCCGTGATTTCTCCAACTAGAAGTATAATGACTGATATAACGAGAATTCAGTTCAGGGGAAAAAAGAGTTAAAGAACATTTATTTGATAAATACCAATAAATTAGAAACTTATTAAAAGAGCATTCCTAATTTTCAGGATGATCTGTCTGCATCATATACATGGATATCACATAGAGAAGAAAAACGAAAAGAGTAAAAAAAGGACAGACATCTGATATAACTTATTCTTTGTAACGCATGAAAAGTAGTGAGCATTATACCAATGGGAATGTCAATTCACTTTTAGACACCACACATGATTGTCCAGAACCAACTGCACCTTCACCATAGCCTCGCACACTACTGGGACCACCAATTGCAAATGCTTGATGTGGAGCAATGGATCCTACAATCGAACCACCAGTCAACCTGCCAGATAAGATTGGAAAACTGATGTAGCTAATACAAGGAAAGAATTTTGGATTTATTGTACTTAAATTAAGAAGATTGGAAAAGTGGAAATGTATACTGTCTCAAGTGGTTTTCTGGCCCTTCACTTCTAATGGCAGAGTTTACTTCTCCCTTCATATAGTTCATTCAATTGCTTCTATTTCTCACCCTCCTTATATCTTGTCTCTTGATGAATATTGCATGATAACTAATTTTAGTGAACTCATTAAACCTAAGACATTTACCAAACCCCAACTCTCCCCTAATGCTTGAGCTATGCCCTAGTGGCTAAGGCAGTAATTCATGATAACCACTGAACGTGGAAGTAACTCACCAGGTGGAGAAAAATGCTGGCCCAAGTTTGACTCCTTTTGAAGCAAAAAATTTAAACCGATTGAAGGTTAGCAAGTTTGGTTGAAGTGGAATGCCTTGTTCCATTTGTAAACTGAACTGAATATAAACTAACTTGAAGTTAATAGAATAGAATATGACATGCATATAAGAGATAGTTACACGTTTGCATCAGGAATTCAACACTCTTGGATAACCAATGAAGATAACTTACATGAGTAAAACAGTGATCATTTGCTTCTTCTAATCGAGATTCTTGCTTAATCACTATCATGTTGTCAAATGGATTTCCACTACATAGAATTTAAAAATACATGATATGTCAAAATTAGTCAAACATATTGTCTTAGGACCAAAAGAAATTTCATCCACCTGCGAGTCACTGGAAAACCATCTAGATCTCTGCTTATAGAGCGGCCGCCATCATTTATAAAATGAATATGCTGCACAATTGATCATGCCAATTGATTATTTCTCTCATCCCAACAAAGATGACCAAGAATTTCCAGATTAAAGAAAGGTAGTGGAACTTCAATTTAGATGTATAAAATTAATGATAGCCAACATTAACTCCACCAACCTTAAAGTATACACTGGTTGTATTGGTCCAATTAGAGCTTGAAGGCTCATGCATATCCAACCCGATTGACAATTTAGACAGCCTTACACCTCTACTTGTGGAATGAGAGAAATTGTTCATGGGAATTCCATGGATCCCAACCTCGGGTGAAACTGAATGCTGTAAAGGGAAAACTTCAATGCCATGAGTTCCTTGCTATCTTTCTTTCTTTCTAATTTGAATTTACAATCAGGTTTAAGCCAAAATAGAACACGAACCTGAATGGTTAGAGACTGCTGACCAAGATGTAGAGGTCTAGGGCTTCTATAAGCGATCAAGAGGTTTGAATCATGCAGCCCCATGTGCCACGATATATCAAACATATCACTATTGACAAGTAAGTTAGGGTGCTTCAAGCAAAGGCTGCAATGAACGAAATGGAATACTTGGTTACTACACCTCATTAATGAAAATACAATAACCCAATTTGATGTCACTGTTAATAGAAATCAAACCAAATTGCCTACCACCCACTAGCCAGAGAAAGCGGGCTACTAGATATCCTGTTGGAGTTTATGAAAAACATTGTCAGAGAATAACTCAACCAAAACATTCTCAGCTTAGTTTTTGAAGCACAGAGTAGTCAGAAACCTGAGAGGGGAGCGCATATAAGAACTACATAGCTTTTGAATGAACTTAACTCCAATGTCAAGCTTTGCTGCTTTGCACAAAATTCACAGTCAATACTTGGCAATGATATGTAAGTTAACCAACTCCTAAAAGAAAATGATAAAAAAAAAAAAACAACTTTTAAGCAAAATTGAAGCTTTTTATAATGTTTAGTGGGGAAAAAAATTAACCTTTGCCAGCATGGATACTCTTGTGAGCTCCCATTTCTGTGGGGCATTACATTCAACAACTGCAAGAATGAAAGGGAAATGATGAAGGTGAAGAGAGAAGCGGAAAACAGAATTTGGTATTTTGGCGGCAACATGCTTTCATCAATGTCATCTGTTGGAAAAGGTGAAAGAAAGTTCCAAGCTTTCTAGCTTTGACATTCTTTGTTTGGCTGAAATGAGAAGTTTGTCACCTCGTTGCTTCCTCATTCATATTACCTATGACTCTACGAGGAAGGAAAGGAATTCATGTACTATTATTCATCTTTCTATTCAGGAAAAAACTTAATCAATTTTTTATATTTTTTTATTCAATTATCAAATTAAATAATAATATGTAATTTTTTTTTCAATTTAACAATACACACTTAATTCTATTAAATAATAATGTGTTTAAAAAAAAATTCACATATCATTATTTAATTTAAAAATTGAAATAAAAATATATATAAAAATTTTAAATAAGTTTTGTCCTTCAATTTATTTTATTTGATAGTAGACAGGAGGGTACAAACAACTCAATTAAAAAAGTGGCTGCCCAATATTTCTCATCTTATAAATTGGTTTCTAAATTAACTTAGAGGTCATTAAAAGCAATACTAAATGTTCATAATTTTTTTCATATAATCAAAATAATTGTCCCAATAAAAAAATAACTACAAAAGTAAACAATTTTTAAAATTCAAGTTGAAATGAAAAAAAAAGCATACTTAATAATAAATTTTTTTTGGTACATGGCATAATTGTCAACTGTGATTTAACAAAAAAAATAATGACCATTTGTGAATATTCTTTGATATATAGCTGTTAAAATAAAATGCTTATTCCTTGGGATTTTTCATACCCAAGTAATGTGATATAAGAAAGTGGTTAAATCAATTAGATAAATGATAAATTATATCATTTTTCATAACTAATTAAATTTAGTTGGTTAAATAATTAAATTATTTTAGATTAATTGTATATAATTAAATAATTAAATTAATTTACCTACAAAAGATATGTAGAAGTAATAAGTAATATTGACTATTCAAGATAAGATATGAGTTTAAATGTTATGAAAATAATTTTTATGGGAAATTTGTATAATCTCGTACTCTTCTAATAAAATGAGGTTTAATCTCATAAATGATTTAAATGAGTCAAACATGTAAAAATAAAAATATTTCATAGTCTCCAAAAAGAAATTACTTTAACATTTGGTTAAAAATATATGCATCCTACGTGGTACATAGGTAGATGGAGGGGAGTAGCTTGGATTCCAGTTCGAATGCAAGCAAGAGCAACAGCATCTGGCGTTAGGATTAATGGGTTCCTTGAACGATGGCTCGCATTATTACTGGATTGGACCCGACCCAGCCCATTTCAGAGCCCTCTTCCCTATCCGCAAGGCAATGCCCTTTTTCTGGGTTAGTACAGTTTTCCTTTCCCGAATTAAACTATTGTGTTTTAGAATATGTTTGTTTGTGCTTTTTTTTTTAAAAAAAGTTCTTTTTTATTAAAAAATCAATTATGAAACATGAACATCTATTTAAATAAAATTTTAAAAAAAATACAATTTAAAAAATTATTTTTTTTGCTTTTTTATAAGCATGAATGAATTACTTTTCAAAATAATCAATTATAAAAAATACAATAGAAGAAAGAGAAAGTAAAAAATTCTTTTTATAATTGTATTCAAATAGAAAACTATTTTTACTTTTCATAAAAATTTCTAAAAAACATAATTATTTATGTTATATTATAATCACTTTTTTAAAAAACTTATCTAAATACACTCTTAATTATGTTGATCTAAACTCGCCTCGATGGTGTAGTGTGATTTTTTTCTCTCTCTCAAAGTAATATAATGTATAATATAATTTTGTAGTGCCAAAAGCAATTGGCTACTTTCGTCACAACTGCAAGACTTGATTCAAAATTAAGAATTCTTGAAGACAATATGTAATTTCATTTGTAAATACTCATTGAGATTGATAGTTTTTCCTTAGAATGGAGAGAGGCTTCTCTCACCTAAAACTTTTATGTATATATCTATATAAATAAATATATATATATATATATATATATATATATTATCATATAATGTATGGAACTCTTAAAAAGAGTTCATATGAAACTGACGGACTAGGCACCGGCACTTATTGAATTCAGGTTGCAACTTCTGGTATTTCCATTGATTATGTTAATGTGTGTTTGGTTGTGACTGGTCCTGGCCAGAAGTATCTTCTTCAATCTCATCCAGTTGACAGCGTATAGAAAAAATGTAATGCTGTTGTATAAGGCGCCTGTTATTAATCAAATTAGCAATACATGCTAGTTATAATCAAAGTGGTATGGGGGTTATTTTCCAAAGTAAAATATCAAGCAAAATGCTTGGAGTTAAATGAAGAATTGAAGATATTAAATTTGTGTTGCTTTAGAAGATCATCTTCCTATTTGTCCGTGAATGAAATCACTATCTCACACTTTGATACATAAAATCTGTTTGTAACCTAAACCTTTCTATTCTTCTTTGAATATTGGTGAGCTCTGTTTCCTGGTATTTGTGGTTGAAACATGCTGCAAATTATCATATCTGCCCATGCCCATTTACCCCTTCATCTTTCTTGAATTTTAGAGCAAATGAACAATATATCCTCTCTCTTCCTCTGAAGTAGTAGTATTTCTGTCAATTCAAGGAAAGTTCTGTGTTGCAATGAATGCACTTAGATGACCAAAGTGTAGCATTCCTTGAGGAGTTTTCAGCAAATCCCGAGCCTCTTGTCTCAAAAAGCTGTAAAGGTTCTCTACGCATGCTAGAATTTGAACGATTAGGAAAATCATTTGAAGTATACACATTAATCTTCACTGACTATTTGCATACTTCGCTTCAATACTTGTTGACACTTGACACTTTTTTTTTCATGGTTGCAGTTCCTCTTCATGCACACTCCTCTTCTGCATTAAATGTTTTCTGGACGTGATGCCTTTCATCAATGCTAAGACATGAAGAATGAGTGAATGCATGAGATTGAGGAGACAGATTTATAGGATTCCTGGAGAGGAGCATTAAACTTGTCAAACAAGTGAATATTATTGAGAAAATGTACTAGCTTATGTCAGGAGGCTGGCCTATATTATTGAGAACCTCATCTTTCTGATAAGTATGCAAAAATAGCAGAAGAGCAGCTTTACAGCCTAACTGTTTTTGTTGTCTTTTAGATACCGTGGGTTATTGTCTTTGAGACAAAAATATGGTGATCTTAATTTTTGTTTTCTTTAACCATCTTTGTGGTTGGTATGCAAAATTTGGGTGGAAAGAAAAAGAAGAGGGGAAGGAAATAGTTTATCCCTTGTTTGGTATTAATTTAACCCTGTATTTGAATGTGTTTTCATTAATGGAACGGAACGGAATAGGTGGGGATGGAACGGAAAAGAAAGGAAAGGAATAGAACATAATTTTCATTCTCTTTATTTAGAAGTTTCATTAACAGAACAGAATTTCATTACCAATGTGTTCCTCTCATTCCACCTCAATTTTGAGAGAAACAAAAGTTAGGCATTTGAGGGGAAGAAGGAAAAAATGATTCCCCATATGTTCCGTTCCATTCTCATGTATTTTAAAACTCTCAAACAAAAAAAGTTATTTCTGTTGCCTTCATTTCTATTCCTTTCCCTCATTATCTATAATTCATACATAGTGTAAGGAAGGAAAGAAAAGAAAGATGATGGAAGAAATTTTCATGGATTTCACCTTTTCTGCATCTATCCTTTCTTGGACGGAAAGAGAGAGAAGAGAAAAGAAGGAATGTATTTTTGTACGCAGACTCTATAATTTTTTTTCTACTTTATTCTTTTTATTAGTATTTTATTTAAATTTATTTTATTAGATAAAGAATAATAAAGTAATTTAATATTTATTTATATACATTTTTATTATTTTTCTTGATAAAACTAAACAAAAGAAATGAAGTCTCTTTTCTTTTCAATTGGATGAAACCAAGCAAAAGAAGTGATAATTCCTCCCTCCTCTCTTCCTTTCTTTTCTTTTTCATCATGTTCCTTTTTTTTCTTCTATATACCAAATAGATCTTAAGTGCATAAAAGTTTGTCTTCAATTAGACTGGTGGTAAGGCTAATTTAAAAAAAATTAAAAAAGAAAGCTTCCTTGGTGATGGAAGAAAATACTTATGTTTATTGTTTTTTTTTGGGTACAAGTTATGTGCACTCTAAGAATAATAATACTCTTTAACATTTCAATTTTGATCTAAATTTTATTATATAATATTTTAAATTTAATCTAATAACATGTATGGTTATAAGATGCCATGTGTTATGCATTTAGAGAACTAGTGCAGTACTCTTAGAGTACATAAAAATTTCTTGGTGATTGGCCTGTGATTGTGGCCTTGTGGGGACTCTTACATTTAACGAGATATATATGTGGTCTTTGATCAAAATATTCGCATAGACATTGCCGTCAATCTAACCTCTGGATTGAGGTTATGATTTGGTAAAATCTTCCCACGAGCGACTTATACGTGGGCAGCATGGGTTTCATGGGCAAAGGTGATGCTGTTAGTTGATGCGTCCGTAGATGTTGATTGTTACAATATGTCATGGTTGTGTGAATCAGTGAATATAAAACTTCTGCATGTTACTTCCTGCCTATGAATCAAGCTCGCGTTGAGCACTATGGATATGGTGGTGAGAACTGAGAACCTACACTCAGACAGCTTTTAGGTAAGAACTAAGAACCATACATTGGGGCTCTACATTTTTTTATATAAACGATCATTTCTTATTGTCAATGATGATGAACTGCTTTCATGTTTCAGTATTATTCTGCTTTATATATTGTGCTTACTGTTTACGGTCGTGGCTAGTATTGTTGCACTTACTGTTTACGGTCGTGGCTAGTATTGTTGCACCACTGCCAACTAGCTATATATCCACAATATACGGTTAGTCCATAGTGTGACGAATGTATGAGCAAGTGTTTTTTGTTGATTTGTTCAGTTATAAGATAATTTTATTGTTTGTTTTGGCGTGTTTTATAAAAATTAGTGGCTGAAAGACATAAAAGTTTCCAAGCACTCAACATATATGGTCTTTATTATGCCACACTAATAATGGAGAAAGCATAATGAATGACTATTATGAAGTCATTAATTATGATTGAAATTTTGGATGATTTTAGACCACATCATGGTCATGGAATTTGGCTATAAATAGTCATGCTTAAGGCCTTACCAAGACACACCAACAAAAACTCCAAGCTTTAGGAGTTCTCTCTTCTTAATCTTTCCCTTCATTCTCTTATTCTAAAGTGAGAGAGGGTTCTAATAGTAAGAGAAAGTTTTGTGAGTTTAAAAGAGGCTTGAGTGAGAATGATCTTGGGTGTAATTAGATTTTGGATTGTGAGGAATATTTTGGCTAGTGGTTCTTGTAACACTCTTTTGTCACATAGTGGTAATTTTCTTGCTGCTCTCCAACCGTAAATGTAGGCACATTGCCGAACCACGTTAAATCTCGGTGTCTTTTATTTTTTATCACTCAATTATTTCTCCATAGCGGCACTCTGTTTCACCAAATTGGTATTCGAGTTCTTGGTTACGAAGGTGATAGATTTTCTAAGAAATTTTTAGTATGCTCTGTGGATACAACGTTTTGGATCTTCCACATCAGAAAAGAATTGCTCTTGGGTTTTTTTTGGCTAAAAGCATTTCTTGTACGTTTGATTATACTATGTATGCCAGAATTGTGGTAGTATGGATATGCATGTCCAGGGAGGTTCTATCTAGGAAAGATTTGATATTTAAGCGTGTTTATTGGTGACCCACCTCTCTTTCATGGGAATTTACCTGTTGCACTATTCACAAATAAAAATACTATTTTACTATACAATACTATTCATTTGTACAAAAGAGATGGCTAGTGCTAAATTTGATGTGGAGAAATTTAATGGTGATAATGATTTCAGTCTATGGCAACTGAAGATGCGGGCTCTGTTGGTACATCAAGGTTTTGCAAAAGCCTTGAATGGTAGGGACACTTTGCCTGAATCTTTATCAGACAGAGAGAATGATGAGATTTTGGAAAAGGCATATAGTGCGATTCTGTTGTGCTTGAGAGATGAAGTCTTGTGAGAAGTTTCTGAAGAAGACATTGCTGCCAAATTATGGTTGAAGCTAGAAAGCTTGTACATGACCAAGTCACTCACAAACTGACTTTATTTGAAGAAGAAACTATACACTCTTCAAATGGAAGGAGGTAAACCCATCAAAGAGCACTTGGATGATTATAACAGAATTATTCTTGATTTAAAAAATATAGATGTCAAGATTGATGATGAAGATCAAGCAATAATTCTATTGTGTTCTTTGCCAAACTCTTATGAGAACTTCATTGATACTATGATGTATGGCCGCGATACTCTTACCATGGAGGAGGTCAAGGCGGCGTTGAACTCTAAGGAGTTAAAGAAAAAAGTATCTGAAAATAGAAGTGATGGCTCTGGGGAGAGTTTATTGGCAAGAGGAAGAACAGAAAAAAGAAGTTCTAGTGGCTCTAGTAGCAAAAACAACAGAGGTAAATCTAGATCAAAATCTAAATCTAGAAAACTAAAATGCTTTCATTGTCACAAAGAATGGCACTTCAAGAAGGATTGTCCGGAGCATAAGGGAAAAGAAAATTTTTCGATTCTGGAGATTCTGCAGTAGCAGGAGGCTACGATAATGCTAATGTTCTTACAGTCTCTGAACTTGACTTAGGAAATGAGTGGATCCTTGATTCGGGCTATTCATACCATATATCCTCTCATCAGGATTAGTTCACTACTTACCAATCTTTAGAATGAGGAAAAATGGTTTTGGGCAACAACAAAACCTGCAAGGTCATTGGTATAGGCACGATAAAGATCAAGATGTTTGTTGGGATCGTGCGAACATTGACAGACGTCAGACATGTTCCAAAATTGAAGAAGAATTTAATTTCCTTGGGCACGCTAGACTCTAACGGCTACAGCTACAAAGGTGAAGGTGGAGTCATACGAGTCTCAAAAGGTGAACTTGTCATAATGAAAGGGAAGAAAGTCAATGACATCTACTTACAAGATGGGAACACAGTTACCAGAATTGCTGCTATATTATCAACCTCTGATGATGATGTCACCAAGTTATAGCATATACATCTTAGGCATATCAGTGAGAAGGGTCTAATAGAGTTAAGTAAGCAAAGACTGCTCTGTGGCCAAAAGACCAGAAAGTTAGACTTTTATGAGCATTGTGTCTTTGGAAAACAGTCTCGGGTGAAGTTTAGTACAAACTATTCACAGGACCAAAGGTATGGTGGATTATATTCACTTAGATCTATGGGGTCCTTCCTGAGTTTCCTCTCATGGTGGTGGCAGATATATGTTAACCTTTATTGATGATTATTCAAGGAAGGTATGAGTGTTTATTTTAAAACACAAAGATGAAGTCTTTGTCAAGTTCAAACAGTGGAAAACTTTGATTGAAAAACAGACTAGGAAGCAGATCAAGTGACTGAGAATGAACAATGGCTTAGAATTTTGTGAAGGAGAATTCAACAAGTTCTGTAAGGATCATGGTATTGTCAGACATCGTACCATGAGACACATTCCACAACAGAATGAGCTTGTAGAATGGATGAATATAATGTTGATAGAACAAACAAGGTGTATGCTTTCAAATGCTGGGCTATCAAGAGAGTTCTGGGTTGAAGCTATTAACATAGCTTGTTACTTAATCAACATATATCCGTCTTCGGCAATTAGTTTCAAGACTCCTGAAGATATATGGTCAGGTAGTCCTGCTAACTATGAAAAATTGAGAATTTTTGGTTGTCCTGCTTATGCTCATGTCAATGATGGTAAACTTAAGCTAAAGGCAAATAAATGCATTTTTCTTGGATATCTTGAAAGCGTGAAGGGATAAAAGCTATGGTGTCCAGACACAAAAAAGTGCATTATTAGCAGAGATGTGACCTTTAATGAAGTTGAGATGCTCAAACCTTATGAGGGGGCATCTACAAAAAAAGAAAATACTAGTGCCGAGAATAAGGTGGAGCTTGAGGTGGAGCCTTCAAAAGAAACCTCACAAGATTTAGTTGATGGAGAAGAGTCAGACCCTACTGAGGAACAAGACACACAACAATTGCAACATTATCAACTAGCTAGAGATAGGCAAAGGAGAGAAGTTAAACCTCCCCAAAGGTATGGCTATGAGGATTTAGTCTCATATACTCTAAATGTTGCAAGTAACATTGACAATTGTGGGCCCCAATTATACCAAGAAGCTATCAATAGTAGAGATGTTGCTCAATGGATTGCTACAATGACGGAAGAGATTGAATCTCTTCACAGAAATCATACTTGGGAAATAGTCAAAAGGCTAGAGAATCAGAAGATCGTCAGAAGTAAATGGGTCTTCAAGAAGAAGGAAGGAAATCCTGGAGGTGAAAATGCAAGGTTTAAAGCACGACTTGTGGCCAAGGGCTTCACACAGAGAGAATGTATCGATTTCAATGAAGTTTTTTCTCCTGTGGTGAAACATAGCTCTATTCGAGTCCTGCTTGCCATTGTAGCTCAATTTGACTTTGAACTAGAGCAGCTGGATATTAAGACAACATTCTTGCATGGAGAATTAGAAGAACAAATATATATGAGTCAGCCAAAGGGATTTGAAGTCCAAGGTAAAGAAGACCACGTTTGTCTTTTACAGAAATCTCTGTATGACCTGAAATAGTCTCCTAGACAGTGGTATAAGCGGTTTGACACTTTCATGCTTGAAAATGACTACTATAGGAGTAAGTATGATAGATGTATGTACTATAAGAAGCTCACGGATGTGTCATTCATCTATTTGCTCCTGTATGTTGATGACATGTTGATCGCTTGTAAGAGCATGTCTGAGATCAACATATTAAAAGCTTAGTTGAGTGAAGAATTTGATATGAAAGATTTGGAAGCTGCAAAGAAAATACTGGGGATGGAAATTCATAGGGATAGAAAAGCAGGTATGTTATTTCTATCACAAAAGGAGTACATGGAAAGGGTACTGAAATGCTTTGGTATGCAAAACTCAAAGCCTGTTAGTACTCCATTGGCAGCTCATTTCAAACTTTCATCAGCGTTGTCACCACAATCTGAGGCAAAAAGTAGCAAATGTCTGGTGTTCCATATGCTAGTATTGTTAGCAGTATCATGTATGTCATGGTTTGTACTAGACCAGATATTTCACATGTTGTTAGTGTGGTAAGCAGGTACATGGGAAATCCAGGAAAAATCCATTGGCAAGCAGTAAAATGGATTTTGCGCTACTTGAAGGGTACTACTAATGTCAGCTTGGTTTATGGAAAACACAATGACACTACTAAGTGTGTTGTCGAATATGTGGATTCCGATTATGCTGGAGATCTAGACAAGAGAAAGTCCTTGACATGATATGTTTTCACTCTTCATGGATGTACTGTCAATTGGAAAACATCATTGCAATCAATTATCGCTTTGTCAACCACTGAGGCAGAGTACATTGTACCTACAGAAGCAGTGAAAGAAGATCTTTGGCTTCGAGGCTTAGTTGGTGAATTGGGGATACCATCACAGGATACAACAGTCTAGTGTGATAGTCAAAGTGTCATACATCTGTCAAAAAATCAGATGTACCATAAAAGGACTAAACATATTGATGTCAGGATGCACTTCATCAGAGATGTGATAGCACAAGGCAATGTTAAAATCTTGAAGATTTCAACATTAGAGAATCTAGCAGATATGATTACCAAGCCAGTGCCAACAACCAAGTTTAGACATTGTCTGGACTTGATTAGTGTTTCTAGTAGGTGATACCTTGAGTGGGGAGCAATAGAAGAAAAGCTATGGGAGTCTTTCAGCTAAGGTGGAGATTTGTAATAATTAGTGGCTGAAAGATATAAGGGCCACTAAGCACTCAGCATATATGACCTTCATTATGCCACACTAATAATGGAGAAAGCATAATGAATGGCTATTATGAAGCCACTAATTGTGGCTGAAATTTTATATGATTTTAGATCACATATTGATTATGGAATTTGGGTATAAATAGCCATGTTTAAGGCCTTACCAAGATACACTAACGAAAACTCCAAGCTTTAGGAGTTCTCTCTTCTTAATCTTTCTCTTCATTATCTTGTTCTAAAGTGAGAAAGGGTTCTAATAATGTGAAAAAGTTTTGTAAGTTTAAGAGAGGTTTGAGTGAAAGTGATCTGATATGTAATTGGGTTTTGGAATTGTGAGAAATATTTTAGTTAGCGGTTTTTGTAACATTCTTTTGTCACATAATGATAATTTTCTTGCTGCTCTCCAACTGTGGATGTAGACACATTATCAAACCACGTTAAATCTTAGTATCTTTTATTTTTTTATCACTCAATTATTTCTCTATAACGACACTTTGTTTTCAACACGTTTTGTTGACAATTTATCTGAATCTGATCGAGTTGTTTGACTTTACCAACTCATAATGGCAGGTTTGAAAAGTGAAAGAATACTGACATTTGAATGCCAATTTTTTGGGTGCTAATTACACCATTTTCAATTCCAGACTTTCAAGTCCCATGCCGACGGGATAACTATGTGGATCTTATACAAGGCTCAATCTCTAATACCAGAAAATGGTGTAAAAAATTAGCGTAAGAAGAAGTTGACGTGCAAGAATCATTTCTCTCAAATTGAAGTTATGATTATGAAACTATTTGTGAACTGTGACTGTGTTATAAGAGGAATTTTTATATACATACATATGTACACGCGTATATATATATATATATATATATATATATATATATATATATATATATATTCACATGAAGTGAATTTCATTATAAGATAGAGTTTATTCAATGTAAATGTATATAAAATACATACGTTTAATGTTAGAATTTTTTTTCCAGTAGGTATTCAATGTTGGTATTTAGATATAATTACTTTGACCCCGTGTATTTTATTTTATATTTATTATTACCCATACCTCTATATCATTAAATTTTATACAAAATTTCCTTGAATTTATAAAAAGAAACTACAATTATTAACTCCAAAATTGTTAGAGCTAACAGATTCTTTAACCTTACTGTTAACCAGTAACCACATTAAGATATCAAATATGTTTTTAGATGAATCAATGAGTACATCTTAGTGCTGAAGGAAACAACAGTGCATTAGCTATGAATTTCATGATACACTGTTTTAAATTCTTCTCAACTCTAACAAGCCTTGAGACTTGTGAGAGCAGAAATATTACTTGCATAGACATGTGCAAAAGCAGAACACAAAAGCTATATTAATCATTGGATATAGTAAAAAAGTAGGAGAGACAAAAAAAAGTTGGAAAAAAAAGAAGGGTGATGGTGCACTTGTGAAGTTCCTGTGTGATGTTTTTTTTTTTTTGTAACTATCATTGCTTTTATGAGAACGAAAATCTCTTCTCATTTCTTTCAAACACATGCAAATCAGTGTTTGCATTAACAAGAATCTAATCCAAATGGGTTATAAAGTAATTTCCAACTTCCTAGTAGAAAAAAAAAATTGTTTGTAAGTGATTTTTTTTGCTTTTTAGAATTTATTGACATTTGATTCATATAACCAATTACACTTAATAAGAAAAGATTCTATTGTTGTTATAAGTATTTTTTTTATTATAAAAAGAGAGCATAAAAGATCTTAGATTCCAATCTTGATGGTTGAACTTTCAATTTAGGCTTTGGAATGAAGCAACCTCATCTTTCCTTAAGTAAGAGAAAAAAGAAAGGGGCACACGGGTGACAAATTAGGAAATAAAACTCCAACTTTGACTAGTGTGATAAGTGGTAATATGCGTGTGTGTGGTCTTTTTTTAATGTAAAGTGATATATGATGGCTGGCTTTGTTTGCTTTTCAGACGACGTTCCCCTTCCTTTTGTCTCAGTGAAGAGGGGGGCATAAAAGGCGATGATAACAAGCTAACATGAACCTGCCTCAAATGTCAAATGAAATGAAAGGTTCTGCAAGAAATTCTAACACAGGTCATTTTCATTAATATTCTTTTATTTGCTTTAAAAAAATAAGCTTGTACCTAAAGAATTAGGTGAACACTGCAAGTCAATCAAGACTTAATTTTTTGATTTTTCCAATTCAATTAAAAATCTTAATTATAAATATGCTCTTGCATCTGTGAGGAAGGCTCACAAGTCTAAATCTTCCATTCCCCAAGGAAACACTCGAATACCAGAAAAGGGAAGTGTATTAGTGCAATGAAACTCAAAAACCACTAATAGCCCAAGTGTTTAGGAATTAGGACCGTTTCTTCAGACCAAAATATAAATATAAAACGCAAATCTTGAAGAACCCGATACAGCGGTGGATTATAAATAGTTCCAACTCATAAACAGTTAAACATATGATACTCGTTCTTATTTTTAATCATATCTTAAAGGAATCTGGCTTCCAAGCTAGAAAGTCTGAAGAGTTCATCACTGCTGTAATTATATAATTATATTATTCTATTTATGTGAACAAACTTTTGCTTGAGCTGAAACCTGAAAATATGGACAAACTGTGATTAAACTAAGCTTAAAACAATACTATGAGAAAGCCTCCGCCGCGTTCATAGTCGTATAATTTTGAAGATTGTACGTTTCACGTTTCTTTTGTTCTTGTCTAGGGAACGCTTTACTAAGCATAAATAATGAGAAACCGTAACAGTTGTGGAGAAGAATGGTTGACAAAGAAAGATCGAGCAAAACGAGGCTCATTCTTTGTCCTCATCAATTGATTTTTTTTAAAAAAAAATAGTAATTTTATAAAATTTTATGTTTAAGTTATTGAGATTATATTATGAATTTCTGTAAAACATTAAAAATAATCAAAATATTAATTTAAAGAAAGAATGAGGTAAGTAAGAGAAATAATATTTTGTTTTTGTAGTGTAATTTCAAAATAATTTTGATATTTTTATCATTAATAGTGCGTATATATTTTTTATATTATTTTAATATTTTTTATTATATTATTTTTTTATCATTTTTTTCACTAAATTTAACACTCTTAAAAAGGATGTCAACAATGTATACAAACTTAAAAAGAGTGTATGATGATTTTTTTTCATTTCAAAAATTAAAAGTAAGACTGTACACGGGTCGAGTTGGTCGGGTTTAGGAGAAATAAAAATTCAAACCAATTAGTTGAGGTCAAGTTGAGTTGAATTGGGCTTGGAATTTTTTTTTTCTGATAACTTGAACCAAACTAACCTGATTACAATCGGGTTGGTTCGAGTCGAGTAATCAGGTTGTTCACATTTTCAATACACCCAAACAGGACCCATCATCAACTTGCAACCAGTGTAGCCCGAGTCCCCACTTCCATGGCCACTGCTTCCCTTGAGTGCAACCTCTAGGCAGTCGCGCACCTCCTAGCCGGCAACCCAACACCGCCGATCGTTTTCCAGCCTTTACCACACCACCCCAGAACTTGGAACCGAATACAAACCCATAGACCCAAAAGGCACATGAACCCAAAATTCCTCCAAGCCAGATCTGCGACCCATCCGCTGTTCCTCCGCGCACCACTCATCTCCACCATCTACCTCGAACCACCTTGCGCCCTTTGCGCACGCCCTCGCCTTTGCACTGAACCCGTTGTAGATCTGTAACCCACTAGGCCGCACACATCGCCCAGACCACCAAGACCACTCAGCCACATGCCAAGAGGAGAGGAGCAGCAAGCAACGAGTGAGAGAGAGATAGGGTTAAGAGGAGGAGGAGCAGCTAGCAGAGGTGGCGCTTAGGGCTAAGGGTGGAATTTGGGAATTTGGTTTTGCAGAGAGAAAGGAAAGTGAAAGAAGAGAAATTGAGAAAACGAGAAAGAGATTTGGGTGAAAAAAAAAAGGAAACGAATGTGATATTTAGGGGGTTGCACAAAATGACATCGTTTCCATCTAGTCATCGGTCATTTCTTGGCTGATTCTTGAACCAATAAATTAATAAATGATCGAATTGATCGGGTTCTACTCCCCGATGATCCGAACTAACCCGAATAATTTATATTGAATTTGGTCGAATTCTCAGATCATTGGGTTGAGTTGTGCATTCCTAACTAAAAGATATCTGTTGTTATTTGTCCATATTTTTCTATTATTTTATGTAATTAATCATTTTTTAATGATTTATTATTGTTATTATTATTATTATTTAGTCTAGTTAGTAGTTACTAACATAATTTAAAAGTCAATGTAAAACAAAAATACAAACAAACATAAAAGATATATTACTTTTAGCATTCAAATAACATTTTTGAAAAAAAAATGTTATCTTTTTAAAGACAAGAAACATAAATAAATATTGAATGAGCACTAAATCAGTAGAAAGTTGTCGGCAGAGTTTACCGGCAGGTGGCAGAGTCAGAAAGCGACAAAGACCTGCAGTTCCCAGGTGTGGCGTTCGGCGGAAAAGTAAACCAAAAATAAAAAACTAATTAAGCAATCAATTAACTCATCAATAAAAATTATAAAATATAATTAAACCAACTAACCCCATAAATGTAGAGGCACACGAATGAAACAAACAAATAATAATACTAAATTAAAAGGAAAATGAAACTTAATAAAATAAAATAGGCATCAATAACAATAACAAAACGGAAAATTTCTATTAAGCAGGATGGACACTTACTCGTATAAACTCTACTCATGTATAAAGATATTAAGTTAGGAAAAATACTATATAACCACAAAAGTTACCAGAATTCTTAATGCCCAAACTATTTGGCATCATATATGGAATATACGTGTCATTTCTCTTGTCCTTTTGGTGCTTCTTCTCTTTTACATTCCAATCCCTCACAAGTTTAAATAAATCTGCTCCATACTTTCCACTTTTCACCCAAATCTCAATCTCCTTTTTTTTGCATCTTATCAAGCAAATTAAGCTTTCACGAGTTGCGCCTCTGGCAGAAGAACCATCAAGTCTTCGCCTCAACAATTCCTTTTCAATTTTTAACTTGACTAATTAACCCTTTTACGTATTTTCCATGAAAATTATGATCTAATCTAATATCTCACCACATAAAATTGGTCGTGTTTCCATGTTGTGCTTTTTGCCATCTTGAGTTTTTTAAATTCAACTCTTATTTGGTATTTTTCGTTCATTGGAAGAGAGAACACTATATTGATTGTTATACACAAAAGAGCACTCTACTAGCATGGATAAACCAATAGATCATTGATCATTATTCATTATTAAAGGAATGAAATACAGCTCAAAGACATTAGCATTTCTAATATCATTTTACGTTTGCAAATCTTTACTTCTTTAGATGATTATCTAAGTGAGTTCCTTCCCCTACCCCCTCCATTTTTTTTAACATTTATAATAGCATTCTTTTTTAAATGTAGATTTGGTGATTAATTATTTAGTTCTAACAATTGCTTAGTTGTTAGACAATAGTTACACAGTAATCATTAACAGCAGGATGATGGTTTCATTATGAAAGGCTGCTAAGCAACTTGATATTTGGACGGACATATTAGATGTACATCATATGCAGAGAAAGTTATTAGTAAACTATAGTTTTTTTGTTTCTGATGATCTTGTTTGTGTGGAAGCTGCAAATGCTAATCCTTAGAATAGTATTGCAACAGACATTGCAACCTTTTTTAACTTGTTCATTTCACATTTTCTCCTTTCCTCTTCTCCAATTATTCAGTGACTGAGAACCACATTTCAGTAATCTTTTTGGTATTCTAGTATTTAGCTTTCTTTAATTGGATCATTAGTTTATTCTGTTTTATGTTAGTTGAGAAAATGCCATCTCATTTCTTGTGTCCACTTCTCTTGAAATTGTAAAGATAGTCTTATCTTTGAGTTGAAGCATAAATTCAACTTCTTGGTTCTTAGATTTTTTGCCATGAAAAAGGAAATCCGACTATGCCATATTACCATCACTATTTACAGAATAATATTTGAAACATTTTTGTCCATTGAAACATGATTACCAATTTGTATAAATACTAATACATAGCATTAGAATTTGCAGCATGAGCTCAAACAAGCTTGGGAATCCTATCAACAAGTCCTAATTCTTTACACATATCAAACTCTTTGTAAAATGCATACTGAGTCCTAAGATTTCCCCCTAGCATTATGCTATCCTGCATCAAAACCATCCTCTAACATGATGTACAAGAACTTTTTCGTCACAGAACACATCACTCATGGTCCATGGAGAAGTCATCAAGCCACATGAACAAATTGAAATGGAAGAGATTCTTGATAGAATGATAGGTGCCATGGGACCTAGCCTTAACTTTCACACAAATTCTTTGAAAGAGCCAACCCATTTCTTGGATGAAATCCAAAGCTCAGAGTCTTTTCTTCCATTTGTTTGATTTTATCCGGATGTCATCAATAGCCTCAGTTGACTCAGTCACATTCTTTAGCTTACATATCCCTAAACAAATTTCTTGCTCTGCAACTATAAATGGAAAGTAACAGATTAAACCACGATCTTCAACCTGAGAATAAAAATTATCAACTCAGAGATGAAAATATACCTTCCAAAGCTAGCAAAATAGAAAAAGCCATTTATGCAGAATATTTTGTATAACCTTAATCTATCACTATGCAATTCTCTGCAGAAAACACAACTGTTGAAGGGAAATGGAGAACGCAAGGAAAAAAATGACAAGAAGGTTATAGAACATAAGAAGAAGAAGAAGAAAAAAATGGGTTCCTTTACTATTCTTATTTAACTATATAACAGATTTATTAATCAATTTTTACATAATTATTTATTTGTTAGAATCAAAGTAAGATGTTCATAAGTTCATTTCAATTCTGTCACTTTAAAAGTAATCATTTTAAAGGCAACTTGAGATGATGAACATAAATTGACTATATCCTAAAGACAAACTTTTCATTCACACCTAATAGTAACAGATAAAAAAAAACGGTAATTTTTCATTCACACCTCCAATACTAATGCATCAATAGCATAAAGACTTCAAACACTGACAAATACATCACAAATTTTCATGAAACTATGGTTGTAAACAATCAACCTAAGAATATGCCAAAACAAAAAACCTATCAATTTAACAGTTTTGGCATTCCATTCCACCAATCTTTGTAGAACTCACCATCAACAAATGAAAGAAGCTCTGCAAGTATATTTACGCTACACTGCAACAGTGGCCCCAAAAATAAATTGTCTCAAATACTAATCAAATCTAAGAAATCAAATATAAGCCTTACTTTTAATATCCACAAGTAAGGCCCAAAGATATGCACGTGTGCATGCACACATTGATCTAAACATTTTTTCATGAAAGAATAATTTTATTAAAGAGAAGAAAAAAAGGATACAAGTAAAGAGAAGGATAAGTTTTATCATCACAGGTCACAACAAACATACAAATGCCACCTAGTTCGGGTATAAAGAGTGTGGCAAGTGGTTCTCGCTTAATAGCATCTCTCGTTAAATTAAAAATATTTTTAATATGTTATAAACCCTTACCCGTATCTAATATTCTCCTAACATAGTCCAAATTACAGTAACTCGATCTAGAGATATTCTTGTATGTATAAGACTTATTACTTCATATGTATATATATAAAAAATGTTAAAGAGAAAAAAAAATGAGTTTCACTAAACTCATTTATTACAAAAAATTATACTCTCTCTAATTTTTTCTCTTATATATAAATATGATGTGATAAGTCAGTGCATACAAGAATATCTCCTCGATGTAAGAGTCTAACCTCATTGCCATTTGAAAAACCAGTCCCATGTTGCCTCAAGCATTAATAAATGTCCCCTTAGAACCCTACACATGTGCCTCCCATGTCCCCCATTCACATTTCTTATAAGACACTTCCCTTCCTTTCTGTCCCTTATTCCCAATGTCCCACTTCCCCTAAGTCCCTAACCATAACCATTTCCATCCTCCTAAACCATACTCCTCAGATTTTTGCACCATTTCCTAGTGTACCCGTGTGCCTCAAACTTTTATTCACTTCTTTCAGTTTCACACATAATATATACATACTACAAGACACGCTTTCTTTCTCTCTCTAGCTAGATAAGACTATGGCTTCTACAACTGGAAATGGCACTGCCACTGGCTCTGGCTCTGGCTCTGGATCTCCTTGTGGGGCATGCAAGTTCCTCCGACGAAAGTGTGCAGCTGACTGCATCTTTGCTCCTTACTTTTGCTCCGAACAAGGACCTGCTAGATTTGCAGCCATTCATAAGGTGTTTGGTGCTAGCAACGTGTCCAAGTTGCTCTTGCATATACCAGCTCACGATCGTTGTGAAGCGGTACTCACAATTGCTTATGAAGCCCAAGCTCGTATTAGAGACCCTGTTTATGGCTGTGTCTCCCATATTTTTGCCTTACAACAACAGGTACAGATACAAAGCTCATCATCACAAGTTCTAAACTTTCTCTCAAAGATAATTTTCATCCAATGACTTCACGGAAAAACTGCAATAGTAAGTCCGATACCATATCTTAACACAAAACCTTAATGTAATAATCCTATAAATCTTCTCACTTATATAGTTCTCATTTAACCGATTCTTAACCAAATGTGAGACATGATCACTCACAGTCAATAGGAGAAGCTCATGGCTAAGTTGTTCTGTAAATGAGTGGAGGTCAAATTCCAACAAAAATTAACACTTGCAATCAACCATTCACCAATTTCTTTTCAGAACCCAGAAATTTTTTTCTATCGCATCTTCACCTTATTTATTATAATATATATTGGAAATTTGGTATCAATGGGGTCATTCATTACTCGGTGGATTTTCCATCACCCTGCTGTCTTTTTCTCCTATTTGATGTGTACGTAGGTTTGGCTTCTATGAATCTTCAAGAGCCAGTCCAAGAATATTATATATTGACTATAAATATACATTAGTCAATTGTCAATATACAAACAAATTTTCACATCATCTTATTAGTTGATCATGGTTCTTTTTCTCTCACTGTTTTTGTCTTTTGGTTTAAATGTAGGTAGCATGCTTGCAGGCACAACTGATGCAAGTGAAGGCACAGCTGGCTCAGAACCTGATGGAGTCCAAGAACTTGGAAAATCAGTGGTCAGGGAATGTTGCTGGACAACCATTCAATCCATTTTGTCCCCCTTATATGAACCCTATATCTCCTCAGAGCTCGCTTGAGTCATCAATTGATCATAGCTGCATCAGTGATGGAATGAGCATGCCAGACATACAAAGCAGAGAGGATTTCTCATTACAAGCCTATTCTAAGAAAAGATCATATAACAGTGACTTGGGTGAGCTGCAAGAACTGGCACTCAGGATGATGAGGAACTATAACTAGCTAGGCTAGCCATAAAGCTAGTCTCTGTCTTTGTTTTCTTGAAGGATATTTCCTTTGATGTTGAGGGATGCTCTTTGCCTAGTGTTGTATATACTGAGAGTGTCAAGATGAAAACTTAATTGCCATAAATGATAAGCCTAAATTATGCATTAGGCTTTTCTGTTTGTGGATTCAATCCAAAAGAAATTAATTTTTTGCAGACTAGCAAAGTCATTCTCTCTCTTTATCTCTGAGTGATAATTACTGTGTTTACTTAAATTAGTATAGTGGTTAACTTCCAGTGTATAAATAATGTAGTTTTATCTGAACTACAATAATAGAGACACCATTAAACCATAAAAAGGAAGCCTACAAAATACGGATTGTCATAAATTATTATGCATTCTTTTGCCTTTCAAAGTTCAATAATGATGCCTCTGCCTCATGCCTACCTTTGAATTCTGAGGTGTCCTTTGTCTCCTCCCTCTCCCTCCTCGCTCCATGGAAGATCATTTTTCTATCAAAATCACAAGCTTAAATGCTTAATTGAACATTTTTAGATAACAATCTTGACACGTTGAAACTTGAAAAAAAAAAAATCTTGAGGGAATCCCCATCTAGGTTAATTTGGATTTGTTTCTCTCAAAAGACAAGTACGTATTGGTCTCATCTATCCTTAACTTATGTTAACGAATAATTATATTTACGCCTCTAGTGAGCTATTTTTTAGTAATTAGAAAATATAAACAAATTTTTTAGACACTCTCTTCCACTATATATGATGATTTGTTTTTTTTTAATAGAAAAAAATAAAGCAACCAAGGGGACCAAAAAGAGATCATGCATGAGCCTTAATCATAGCATATCAGTCCATATGTCCATGAATTTTTCTTTTTTTTTTTATGTTGCAAGAATTTGGAAACGAGCAACTCAAGTCAAAAGTGATCAAGTTGCTCCATTTCTCAACATGTTTAGATCCAAATGCAATGTTCCCTTGGGTGTATTGATGAGACTTCTTTTTAAGATTTTGTTTTGCCAAGGCAGGGCTAGAGAGGATTTGGATGCTATCATTATAGTTTAAGGCAAGCACAACATTAGGGTGAGTACCTAATGGACCCCACTTGACTCGGTTTATATTTTAACAGGTAGGTTTACCTAACATTAGTGTGCTAATCTAATTGTAGTACCTATACACTAATGATTTTGTATTCATACAAGTAAACAAAGTGTCTCCTGGATTGAATGCATAGACTACATCACAAGTTTTGCTTCTCCCCATTCTATAGTAACATGAAATAGGGAGACACCCAATCCTACCATTTGCATTTACAAGCTACATGAAGTTAATTATTGGTGTTGAGTGTCATGCCTTAGTCTAACTTTCTTCATCTTTACTCAATCTGAAAGTTAATACTACATGCAAAATCTCAACATTTTGATATTGCTTATTCTCCTTAACGGTGGAAGACCCATGCTTCGTAGAAGCCATGGAAGCTCAAGGATAGTTGATAATTTGATATTATTAATTAATTCTTTGCTTGGCAAATCCAATTGCCTCGACCATAAGAAGAAAAAATTATTCATTCTGATTACTCTTGTCCGGCCATATTTAATTTTGAAAGCATTGTTTTATTTGGTACATACGTAGAGCCATTAAATGGATTAAATAAATGAGGCATTTAGTTGAATAAATTTATTGGGGGTGAGGGTGACACTACGGCGATAATCAAATGATAAACAGACGGTTACGTTTTCAATACAACAAGTGAAGCTTGTTGAATGCATATACATCAAGTAAAATCACCGTTGATCTTTGCAAACAACAGATGATTAATTACCTGTAACTTCTTTTTGAGTACAGGTAAGTTTTTTTTTATATAAAAAATAATTGTACATATAAAAAAATATTATATATTTTAATTAGTAATATTTATATACAAACTTAAATTTACATATATAAAAAGTTAAATCACCCTTTTTATAAATAATTATATATATAAAAAACTATATAAATTTTAATTGATAATATTTATAAATACTTAGATTCATACTTTTTAAACAAAAAATAACTATATATATAAAAAAATTATATATTTTAATTAATAATATTTACATACACCTAATTTCCAAATGCACACGTACACTCAGCCAATTTAAAAAAACAAAGGCAAAAGTAAAAAAACAAAACAAAAAACAAAAAAACAAAAGACAAAACTGAAAACCTTGCTATTGACGGTAAAATTGGTGTTGAAACCCTTTGTTGTTGTACTGTAAACGCGTCCTAAACAGACAGAAATAGAGAAACTGTATTATGTCGAATTGATTCGTTCTTGCATAGTGCTACACTTGTGGTCATAACCGAGCTCCCAAACGTACTTTAAGTTTATGTTGAGTTAATCATGAAACTATTTTATGATTTCCTTGCATGATATTAAAATATTATTGGTGAATTCCATAATAATTTGATGGATAAAAAACTAAACTTGTATTTCACATCTTTTAAATCATTTAAATATAGCAAAAATATAATTTGGTCTGAGAATTCTGCATACACAAGAATAGATGATAGGGAGACAAGAGAAGAAAGGAGGCCACAGATATTAATATGTCGTGGCAATGATCTTCCTCAACATTTTCATTATGGAACTAAGGAGACCATATGTAGCCAGTAAGCTGTGACTAAGCACAAGAAATTAAATGAAGAGCAAGAGAAAGCAGCACCTAAATTAAACTCTCATTTCTAAATCGGAGTTCTATAACATATATTGTCCAATTGCAATTTGGGTTAATTTCATAATAGATCAAGTGGGTAATCACTCCCATAAACTTCAAATCACTCTTTCCTAATTAATGAGATTTAAATCTGAAACTTCCAACCATTGAAGTATCTCTTTGCAAATGAATTTTATATTCTTGACTTTCAAATTGAGCCACTTGAGCTTGATTATTTAAAAGAATGACTTATCAAGCATGAAGAAAGTTATGATCCTGACAGATATTCCTAACAGAAGAACAAGAATTAGCAGAAAGATCTCCTATGTATGTCTTATAGGAAGGGAGAAAGTTCTAAGAAAGTGGATTAAGTGCAGGCCACTGAATGCTGTTTTTAATTTTAGTATTGATGGACCCCCTTCAAAACCTAGGAGGAACAAAAAAATTACATGTATAAATAACCTTAGTCGAGCGACATTTGATTTGTTGAAACATATTCAAGCCCATTACATAATGTATAATCAGTCAAATCAAGCAGCAAGTAATTCCATAATTTGTCTAAGCATTAAAAGAATGGCAAAGTAGAAAAAGGATAATTAAAAAATAAAAGACTTTTGTAACAAAAAATAAAATAAAATAAAATAAAAACTTTTGGTTCTGAACTCCAATTGGTATATATCTATTAAAAAATTTCAGAGAATAATTCTAATATATAATTTATTTATCAATCAATGATGTATATTTATATACAATGATTTATAAGCATATGTTGAATTATTTTCAAAATTACAAAGAAAAAATATAGAAAGAATAATTGTATAAATATAATTTACATTATATAGGCTTATATCAATAACTACTTACTTAAAATTAAATTAAATTACAGAAAATAAATATGTCTTAATGCAAGAATAAATCTGTCCTAATAATGAAAAAAAAGAAATAAATCAAATTTATCCTAAGAGATCATTTATGATACTCTAAAATATTTCAAGATACAATAAAGATATTTTAAAATAGTTTTGAGATATTCTAACATATATTGATTGACGGTAATTGATTCTAACACCCCCTCTCAAGTTGGTGCATGAATATCAGACATTCCCAACTTGATAAAAGAATTAGAAAACACATTACTTGCCATTGTATTTGTAAGAATATCTACAAATTGACACTCAGAACTAACAAATGGAAGACACAAGATTTCAGCTTCAAGCTTTTCTTTAATAAAGTGTCTGTCGATTTCTATATGTTTTGTCATATCATGTTGAACTAGATTATGGGCAATCTCTATAGTTGAGGTATTATCACAATGTAGATTCATTGCTTAATCTGATTCAAATCCCAAATCTGCTAGTAGATTTTTTAGCCATAGTAACTCACATATTCCAAGTGTCATGCCCTTGAACTCAGCTTCAGCACTTGAGTTGACCACTACAGGTTAGTTTTTGCTTCTCCAAGTTACAAGATTTCCTCTAACAAAGGTGAAGTAACTTGAGGTGGATCTTCTATCATTGGCTGACCCGGCCCAATCAGCATCAGTATACCCTTCTATTTCTAGGTGACCATGATTTGAGAACAACAGTCCTTTGCCTGGAGCAAATTTTAAGTATCTTAGAATTCTTTCAACAACATCTATGTGAGGCTTTCTTGGGTCATGCATAAACTGACTTACAACATTTACTACATATGTAATGTTTGGTCTAATATGAGATAAGTAGATTAGTTTCCCTATAAGCCTTTGGTATCTGCCCTTATCCGTACTGGTTGCATTTGAACATTGGAAATACTTGTGGTTCTGATCAATGAGAGTGTCAACTGGCTTACATGCAATCATTCCTATTTCAAATAATAAATATAGGATATATTTCTTTTGGGAAATAAAGAAACCATGAATTGACCGAACCATTTCAATTCCAAGAAAGTACTTGAGGTCTCCAAGTTGTTTCATTTCAAATTCAGAGGCCAAATATTGTTGTAAAAGTTGAATCTCATCATGATCATCTCCTGACACAATCATATCATCAACATAAATTATTAAGGTAGTAGTTTTTCCATTTTTTTGTTTTAGGAATAAAGTGTGATCTAAGTTGCTTTGTTTATAACCAAAGTTCATCATGGATTTGGTTAACCTATCAAACCAAGCTCTTAGGGACTGCTTAAACTCATATAGGGTCTTTTTTAATTTGTACACTATAGTTGTGTCTAAGTATTGTGGAACACCTGGGGGAAGGTCCATATATACTTCTTCTACTAAATCTTCATGTAGAAAGACATTTTTTTATATCATATTGAAACAGTGATCAGTTTTTATTTGCTGCCAATGACAAAAGCACTTTCACAATGTTGAGTTTTGCAACAGGTGTAAAGGTCTTTTAATAGTCCACACCATAGGATTGGGTGTAGTGTTTTGCAACAAGTCAAGCTTTGTGTCTCTTAATAGTTCCATCAGCTTTGTGTTTAACAGTGAACACTCATCTACATCCAATAGTCTTCTTTCCTGTTGGTAAAGGTACGAGCTTCTAAGTTTCATTCTTTTACAATGTTGTCATCTCTTCTACCATAGCTTGAATCCATCTAAGATCTGCTAGAGTTTCTTGTAAATTACTAGGAATAGAGACAGTAGATAATTGAGATACATAAGATGCATATGATTTGGACAATTTGTTAGCTAACACATGGTTGTTTATCGGGTACTTCACTTTCAATTTAATGTCGAGCTCATATTTAATTGAGGGTTGGCCTTGGTTAAATCTAGGAGGGATATGATATGAACTTTCTACAATATTAGAATCAGGTGGGCCAATAACTTCATGAATATTGGAATCAACAATATGATCAAAGTCAAGGTTATGTATTACTTTTGGAGAGTTTTCTAGAACTGCAGATTGGACCAATGGACTTGAAGTTGGAGATATTGTACTATTGGGCAATTCCTCTATCAAACTTGTCAAATCTTAATTTGTGATTTCACACCTAGTAATGAGATCTGAATTTTCAGTTTGCAATTGTGACTTTGACATATCAAACAATTTTATGTCATGGAGATCATGGTTATCAACTTCCACTTCAAATTCATTCTCCCCGTGAAGTGGAGAATTAGTGGGCTTTGTAGTATAGAATAACTCCTGTTCCTGAAAGGTGACATTCATGGAAACAAAAAAAATTAGGAAAAGAGAATGCACCCCCTTGAACTTTTAACCTTTTTGCAAATCACTATCACAAACTTTAAAATCTTCCTAATTAGTTTATAAACTTTAATTAATGTCCTAATAGATCATTTTGTTTAATTTGAATTTGTTAATTTATTAACGATAATATTGTATAACAACATCTTATACGTATTAACATTTTCTATACTATTTATAAATTAAATTTTAATAAATTAATTAATAAATAATTCTTAATTAATGTTAATACAAATAAAATAATATCATACAGTATTATCATTAGTGAATTAATATATCTCAATTAAACATAAGGATCTATTGAAACATTAATTAAAAATTATAGACTAATTAAGAAGGTTTTAAAGTTTATGATGGTAATTTGCAAAAATGTCAAAATTTAAGGAGTCTTTATACTTTTTTCCCAAAAAAAATTTAATGAAAGGATGATATGCACGATAACCTTTCTGTGTTGTGTCATATCCAACAAACATACACCTCATAGCCCAGGGTTCAAATTTTGTAGGTTGGTGTTGATGTAGATGAACATATACCACAAATCCAAAGGTACGGGGAGGTAGGTGAACAATTGAAGGAAGAGTATAGTGATATGAGAGAACATCTAAAGGTCTCCTAAAGTTCAAGGTACTAGATGGGATACAGATGATTAGGTATATAGCAGAATTTAATGCCTCTCTCCAAAGGTGGGATGGAACATTGCCACCAATAAGTAAGGATCGTGTGACATCTAAAAGATGTTTATTCTTTCTTTCAACAACTACATTTTGTTGAGGAGAATTAAAACATGATGTTAGATGGAAGGTACCATTTGAGTTCATAAAATCTTTCAATTCTTTCTTGAAATATTCTCTCCCATTATTTGTTCTACAACCTTTAGAGAAGTGTTGAATTGGGTGACAATCATTTTATGAAAAAGTTAAAAAATTGTACACACATCACTTTTATGTTTTAACAAGTATAGTCATGTCATTCGTGTGCAATCATCAACAAAAGTGACAAATCAGGTCATGTCATTATATGTGAACAGGGGAGTAGGGCCCAGACATCAGAGTGAATGAGTGAAAAATGAGTATCAACCTTAATGTTATTTAAAGGGAAGGTAACACGGTGACTCTTGACCATAACACAGGTTTCACAGTTGAAATCAGAAATATCATAATAATGAAATAGTGACAAAAATAATTTCTTAAGATAACTAAAGGAAATATGTCCTAAAAGTTTATGTCATAGTCAAATCTCCTTCTTATTTTGATACCATATTAAAAGGTTTCAGAGAATAATTCTGATATATAATTTATTCGTCGCTCAAAGACGTAAATTTATATATAAGGATTTATAAGCCTATACTAAATTCTTTCACAATTATAATGGAAAAATATAAAAAAATAATTGTACAAATATGATTTATATTATATATACTTATGTCAATAACTATTTATTTATAATAAAGTTAAATTATAAAAAATAAATATGTACTAATATAAAAATAAATATGTCTTAATAATAGAAATAAAAAAATAAATTAAATATATCTTAAAAAATTATTTATGATGCTTTAAAATATTTTAAAAATAATTTTCAAATATTCTAACTTAAATTAATTGAGGTTAATTCTACCTATATCTAATAAATTCTATCAATATCCTCTATATGACTATATTACTTGCACCTGGAAAGATAATTATTCCGAAAGAGCAATAGTTTAATTGGAGAGGAGTGATGATGATTTGCTGAACGTGAGAGTAAAATTTGTCCCAAAAAAGTCGAATGGAACCAACATAAAGCAATAGAAGAAATATTATTGGTCTTTGCTTAATTAATGAGTTGCTAGCTACATAATAAAGAAAAAGTGAAAAAATGGAGAGGAGTGGAGTATCTTTCTTGTCTACTCAGCAAGTTCTATTAGAATATTCATAGAGATACCTTTTGTTCTAGACAAAGTTCACCATTCCATGATTTTGTCAGGGTGGAAATTATACTGACTAATAATGCAGAGCATGAAATAATTAATGTCGTACGGGTTTAATTTAGGCCACGGATGATTAAATGCAGTTTAAGGAGAATATTTTAAATTGAGTGGCAAAATTTATATATGATTTAAATTATAATTGATATATAAAAACGTTTAGTTAAGAGAATATAATAAAATTTATTATATATAATAGTTAAGAAGATAAAATTCTTTTAAAATAAATTTATTTTTTAAATAAATAAATAAGGATGTATTTATTATTAAATTTTAATAAATTAAGATCATTAAATATTTTAAATTAAATTAATAATAAATATATTATTACTTATTAATTTTATTAATAGGTTTATTTTAAAAAAATTCTTGGTAAGGAATTTTTTTTTCCTCTTACATCTAATCTCATTCGGACGCGCAATGATGTAACCCTGATTATAAAGCACTTCCAGTAAGATATATTCTTTTATAGCGTGTTTTAAAATTTTTTATTTTTTAAATGATCCCAAGGAAAGGCCTAAGGGCTGCATTCTATTAATTTAGTCAAGATTTGAAAGTGGGCCACACGTGCAACTTGAGTAGTTTGATTTAATAAGGACATCAATGACGTGTATTACACAGAGGAATTTGTCTTCACAAGCGTGCCTTTCTTCAGTTTCTTGTTTTTCTGATTAGAAAATTTGCAAAGTGAAGAAAAAGTAATTGCAAGTGTGGCAATTCCAGCCTTCACGGTTTTGATAAAACAAAAATTTCGTTTTAATTTGAGTGAGAGATGAGATGGTTGAGCTATGTGAAGATCTCCTGTGAATTGAAAACAACCAGACTTTGATTTGATGAATCAACGTTGATGGTTTGGTCTTAATCTTTCAAAAAGTATTGTTACAACAGACTCGAATTTATGTTTATGAACTTAATTTTATAATATTTAAAACTATTTAAAATAAATAAAAAATCTGTCAACCCTTAGCTTTATTTTAAACATGAATGCATAATAAATAATATAACTCACTTCGGAAACAGGTTCCTAAATCATTAATCAGAAGCCTACATATGGGCTTTTTATTGGTAAATATTTTCATTATAAAAAAAGGTACACTGCTGGTGAAATGATTAATTCACATTCATTTTTTTTATTGTGATAAGATAATGTCTAAATCACTTTATATATAATTTGACTAATATTTTTTTATTCTAATTAAAAATAAATTATTCACATTAAGATTAAAAAATTTATAAAAATATTTATTATTATTTAATTTTAAAAAATTAATATAACTAAAATTTATGTGAACATGCACTTACAATCATCACATGCTCATACACTTAATCAACACTTTAAATTACTCATTTTTCTTGTTTAGTTTCCAGCAGAAAATTTTGAAAAAAATAATACTAAATAGTATGAAACTTATTTTGTAAAGCTGTTACGAATGAGACGTGGAGTACATGTAAAAAAAAAAATGGAAACGTGGAGTAAATTTTGCAAGTTTATGTGTGTAACTTTTATTTATCTCGGGTCTCATAACTTTTAATTTCTAGTTAAAACATGGTGCCACCAGATTTGTGCACTATTGTAGAAACCATATTTGTATAGCCGGATAGGAGGTTCAACCTATTAAAAGGCTATGTTAATATATTGATTGTTTGATTGTAAGTTAAATAGTTGAATTGAAAATTTTGAATAAATAATAAGTTTTTTAAAAAAATTATATAAAAAGTATTTTATATAAAAAATATTACATAAAAAATACATTATATAAAAAAATTATTAATAATGTAACTAAATTAATAATGATAAGATATTTTTAATGTTTTAAAATTGAATTTGTTAAATAATAATATAAATTAAAAAATTAAGAATATTAATTAATAAGAGCATATAATCTAATAACAAAATGCATTTAATTAAAAAGATCTTTAAGATACCAATTTTTTTTTTAAAAGTAAAATCTCAGTTCAACTCAGATTAATTCATCTAGGCAAATCGCTAAATTTTTCAATCAGACTGGACCAACAGTTCGATTCAAATAGCTATGGTAGAAACTGTTTTGGTAACATATATCACTATTTGAAATTAAAATAAAAAATAAAATATTTTCAAATATTTTCGGTTCAAGTAAAAGTTCTACACTGTTTATTGTGGGTTATTATTGTTTTAACTTGAACATTTTTTTAATATTATAACTGAGATGATATAGAATGAATGGTACTAACCAAAAATTTCTTCTTGCTCAAGGAGCACATGACAATTTCTAAAATTTTGAAAGTTCCCTCTTCTTGTCATTAGATTTTCATGAATCAAATCTGTAATTATCTTTTGGTGTCTCATTTGTTGGGCTTTGCCTTTGTTGGGCCCACCCAGTGTTGCAGATACCACCAGCACGTAATTGGGCCTATCAGTCAATCTTAATATAAAACAAATCCTATGATCCATGACCCTAAAACCAACAAAAAATCCTATGATCCTTTCGCAGGTTTGGTTCCATGCACGTTACTACGATTACGAATACGAACCGAACCCATAGTTACTTAGCAGACTAACTGTCATATGTTTTTAAGTCTTTATTTAAGCTAAGAGTAGTGCAACACTGTTAATTAAAAAAAAAAAACTTATGCTGCGCTATTAATAAATTTATTTTCTTGCACTAAAAAAGTTTCTTTAATAAAAAATTGCCTAAATTGACGTCTTTATTTTTTTTTGTTTTGTATTTTTATCTTTTTATCTTTTCTTTTATTTTTTTTACGATAAAAGATATTCTGAAACTAACTTTCACGTCAATTGAGATTAATTTTTTTTTTATGTTCTTACTTCTTATGTGTGCATTGTGCTGACTCAACGTTCAAACTCAAATAGTATTTTTAATTTTTTTCTATTTAAAATTGAATTAATTTTGCCAAACATTTGTTTTTATTATAGAGCAGTGCTACCTACGTGGCCGGAGTCATGTGTCCTGGAGATTGCTCGACTAACATGATAACAAACGGTTTTATATTTAACTAATGGATCAACGTGCCTCTCCATCAGCAATTTTTTATTTTGCTCATTTGATTATACTATTTATTTGATAGTATATATTGCATTATTATTTCTTAATGTTACTTAAATGAGAAAGTTAATGTAAGTTATTTAATTTTTCTGAGTTATCAAGAGAGTTGTAAAAGTTGCAACTGCTAAATGTAAAAAATGGATAAGAGAATGTTATAGTTTTACATTTTTTTAAATTAGAGTTTAAATAAATATTGATGACAATTTTAAAAAGTCAAAAGTGGATACTAAATTTTCGAATCCCATTATAATAATAGTTACATATTACAGATTTAAAGTAAAATAATTTTAAAATAAAAAACAATGTCAATGTTTTTATACTCATCCGGTAGAACCGTATAACTGCGCAGTGCCCACTAAACAATCGGGCTATTTATCATTTTTGTTTACATTAATGACCGTTTTTTTTCCAATTTTTCATTTAGTTAAAAGTAAATAGATTCAAATATATAGTCATAAAAAATGGATTCAAATATATGAATATTCAACGTATCTTTTTGCATTTATTCATTAAACTAGTCTATTATCCTGCATATTAATTCTATAATTAATTTCTTAATATAATTTGTGAATATATTTAAAATGATAGATTATTTTATAAATTAAATATATGTATTAATGTTTGCAATTTTTTTGTTGTGCTGAAGAGAAATAAAGAATGATAAAAATCACTTGTTCAATTATTTCTTGTTTTTTTTATTATTTAAATTTTGATAAATATAAAATAAATTAAATAAAAAAATATAATTAAATTTAAAATACTTATTAAAATTTAAATAAAAAACATAAAAAGAACAAAAAATAAGAACATCAAATCCTCATCCAATGAAGAGAACAGCAAAACAAAACAAAACTCTGGGGAAATGAACCCAATTTGGCAGATGACTCTAGGACTTGAAAAGAATATCTCCATCCCTACCCAATTTGGCCTGGACATCTGTACAAAAATTAGCTTCACGAAACACATGACGAATCTCCACTTTCCAGTCTTGCTTCCTAGCAAGCTTCTGAATTTCTACAATAATACTTTGATACCTATGGAATGAGGAGGAAGCAGAAGGGGAGACACACTGAGGGAACCACATACACTGCATATTATAGATTGGGACTTGTTAAGCAGCTTCCCTTTCCATGAGGCAAGCCTGGAACAAAGTTTCTCAATGACAAAATTAAAATGATCCTTTTTAACTTTGCCAGTAATAAGAGGGAACCCAAGATAACGCCCAATGTCAGAAGTAAAGCGAATGGACCAGATGCCAATAGACTTATCCCTCTTAGCTTGTGACACGTCTTTAGAAGCCAAAGCCATAGATTTCACAACATTAACCTTGAGAACTGAGGCAAGACAAAACTGATCTCCTTAATTTGCTCACTTGTTTTTTTTTTGTTACAACTAACCAATCATCGTGAACAAAATTCGCCTAAGATATCTTAGATATCGCATTGACCTCTTGAACTTCAGCAACCACATTATTGACAGTTAATGGTGTGCTCACAGATTGTCCCCCGGTAGTAGCTTTGGTTTGGTGGTTTCCTCCACAAGTCCAGCCGCCACATCCTTGGAGCCTGAAGTGGTCACCTTAACAACCTTGGCTATTGGACGACTTGAGCAATCTCTGGTAAGATGGCAATAGCAACCACATCCTTAGCAGATAATGTGGAAGCCCTCATATATACTCCACCTTATACCAATGATCTCGTAACCAAACCATGCCAACCACAGGTTGGTTAAGCTCTATCTCCACACATATACAGGCAAAGCGACCTCTAGCGACATTCAAAGTATTGGAATCCACTTTTATTGGGGTTCCAATCGCAGAAGCCAAGGCCAACAAGAAGCTTTAATCATAATAAACCACGTTTTAACCCAGGAACCTTATCTAAACCATAGTCCTCTCTACTTTAGCAATCGGAGAGGCGAAATCCAAAGTCTAGGTTGATACTGCTAAATAGTGGTTGAATAGCATCCATGGCCCTCCACTCATGACCTTATCTTTATCCTCAACCAAGTCAAACTTTACCCAAAAAAAAAACCCTGCTAACATCCATGATTTCAAAACCTCTTATCAGTCTCCACAAAACCCTTTAGCCTATCATTCGTAAATTTGAAACCAATATCCTCTTGTGAAAAATGATTTATTTTAAAAGAATAAATATCTCACATTGGTTAGAAGTAAGTCTTAGAAGAGATTTTAAAATGATTTAATCTTATCCGAGTTTTGACTTGATCTATTTCAACTGGTATATTCAAGCGGATATATTCAACAAATCATATTCCAACTGTCTAATGTATTGTATTCCTTTTGTGGTTTCAGTATTCTAACTTTGTTATTAAAATTTTCTTCTTTCTATAAATACCATCCATTTATTAAGTTTTTCAAAATATATAACTACTTCCTCTTCTTTAGATTTTCACTACATTATACCCTTTTTTTTTCTCATCTAGTTAAACGTGATTTAAAATTTCTTAGATTCTTGAAAAAATGGATTCAAAATATGAAAATTCAAGTACCTTGAGAAATTTTGTTTATACCAATAAAATAATCCTTAAGAAGCAATAATTTTATAATTATAGGTTTTACAATAATTTGTGAATATATTTAATTGTATTTTTAAATTAAGCTTATATGTTAACAATAATCTTAAGGATTATTTTTTGCACGTCAATACTATCCATGCAATATTTAATTTTACCTTTTATTTATTTTTTGTTATTTTTCCTACAATCTCGTGAAATTAATCTTGATATAACTTATTTTAAATGTGAAATTTTATTAGGAAATGGGTAATAAACAAAAAGGAAAAGAAGCTTGTGGTGGAGGCTATAAGCAGAGGTGCACGATGCGGCGTGATCCAATGAAGCATACGGTGAGACAGTAATATGGTGCGGATCAGATCTGTGCGCATGAACTGGTGAGCGGGTCACCAGTTCTGGTTCCTACACGGCGAGGACGGTGATAATTGGGCAGAGCGAGATCTGGAGCCCGACTTTCTGGCATAGTGTGGCGCAACGAGTACGATGTCCGTGTGGTTTTGGACGTAGGGGCAAAGGTGTAAACGACATTACGTGGGTTCACGCACTGGTTTTGGGTGGTGTTTGCTATTGTGGTGCGTAGAGGCCATGAGTTCTGCGAATAAGGCCAATATATTTTTTTTTTTTTGGAAAATGCTTGGCTTGAAGGAGATCAAAGTTGCAAGAGCAAAAACACACAAAACCTTCAAACTCGATCGTTTTGGAGAGTGAGAAGAGATTGAAGTCGTCACTGCTCCACTATGCATTGTCGTCATCCAGCCCTCGTCATTATGCTGTCGTCAGCCACCAGTACGGGCACGACTTTTGGGTTTGAGTTATAAATTCTAGCTTTTTATGAGTTCTATTATGGATTTACTTGATGTTATAATATAAGTCCTATTATTGATTTTGAGTAAAACGATGAGCGAGATTGGTTTAATTTTTGAGTTATGAATTCTACATTTCTGTGTTATTGGTTCTTGGTTTTGAATAAATTTTTTGAGTTATGAGGTCCGAGTCTTCAAATATTTGGCTTTTAATTTTTGGTACTTGGTTCTGAGTTAACTTGGTTTAAGTGGTTATCTTGATTCTGGACTTCTAGGTCTTTTGTTTCTATTAAATTAAAAGGAAAAAGAAAAATAAGAACATTTACAATAAGATTAATACTAATGGTGAAGCTGTGTGTAGATGAGGGTAATGCACTAATTTTGTGATATGTGGTTTTGCTGTTTAATTGTGTTTTGAACTTGTGTTAATTTATGACTTAGTATAAATATCTTAAAGTGTGGGGTGTCTAACTAAAATTCTTTCCCTGATCCAAGGAAGAGACATTGTGGTACTTCTAATTGTGTGAAATAATTTTTAAAAAGACAATTTTTTTTATGTCTCTTTCGGATAAATCTGTTTTTATGTTGAAGTTGTTTTAAATTCAAAATCATGATTTAATGAGATTAGAAGTGAGTTAAAAGACTACTAAGTTTAGAATATGATCTAGTAATAGTGCATCATAATCTAAAATATGCTCAAATATTAGTAGCAATTATGTACTTGATTTTGCATGTGTTTTAAATTGATTGTGTTATAAATTGATTGAGTAAATACACACATAATCCTTATAATGGTTTATGTAGAGTTTGAAAATTAAATAGAGCATTGAGTGTTTCATATAATGTCTTACATTGTATCTCATATATCATTGTTATCTTTGAGTTACTATTAACTTGGTTATGTGACATGCATAGTTATATATGTATAGAGTGTAATAACCATGATCTAGATGTACATGATCAAGTATTTGATGATGCTTGCATGAATGAATTCCATGTCCCTATTGCATTATGAGATTAGATGAGACTATGGACCAAGAGCCATGGTGTTGAATTTGAGATATGGAAATGATGATCATAATGCTAAATAAATTATTGATTCAAATGAGACTAAATCCACAAGTGGGTTTATTTTTAACCTCAATGGATCGAGGTGATGTCGCTTGGAAGTCATCCAAGTAGACCTGTATAACTAGATTTACAATAGAGGTCGAGTTTATTAACTTAGTAGGATCTGAGGCTGATTGACTGATCTGTTAATAATTTCAGTCCTTAAATGTCTTTTGTTTGATCTAATTGAACTCCATATGTGTTCAATTATTGACATTTATCTAAGTTTCTGATTTAGAGTTGTCTTTTGATGTTTGTTGTGAAACTATGCTTAAATGTGGTTATAAACACTCATAAATGAATTATGCTTTTCAGGATATCTTTGAGTGTTTGAGTCCATTAGCATTGAACCGAGCTTGATGACCATTTAAGGAGAGAGATGAATGCTTAAGGAGATCAATATCACCTCTTGAAGCAATGAAAGAAAAGTATTTGTAAAGAATCCAAGTGAAAATGAAGGTGCCAAATTACAGGGCCCATGTCAAATTACGGGACTGGGTCGTGTCATTAATTACGGGGCCCATGTCACACGACTTTTGGGTGGGCGTGTCAAACGACACGGCCGTGTCTATTATGGATTTACTTGATGAGCCGTATTCTTCCTCGACTTGTGAAATACATGGAATTGGTTTAATTTTTGAAAAATTCTACATTTACAGGCGTTATTGGTTCAAATGACACGGCCGTGTTGTCGCATCGAAATTTAAATTTGAGTTTTAATGCTAAATTAGGTTTCAAAACCTATAAATAGTGGTTATCTTAGAGCTCTTAAAAGGGGACTTCTAGAGTCTTTTGTTTCTATTAAGGAATTGAGGGAAACACAAAGACTAAGGGAAAGGGAGATTGGATCGAAAATTGGAGTCTCGGGTTCGAGTAATCGGAAATCGATCATCCCTAACTTTTGGAAACTAGTTTGATCTTCAGTTTTCTTTTACACTTTCGTTCTGAACTATATTTTTCTTCTGTTTTTCTTGTGATTTTGACTTTGCCATGTATGGCTAAACTTCTTGATTGGTTAAAGGAAGATGAAACTCTAGTTTTGATTATGTGAATCTTGCATATTTCTTTATATCAATACAATTTTGTTTTTATTCATATGTTTCTATTTTTAAATCAATATAAAGGTCTTTATATTCTTGTCAAATTTCGATTAGAAGTGGTAAAACTAGGATTACTATTTAGAATATGATCGGTGGTAAAACTAGTGAAATATATGATCTAAGTAATTTAAATATTGTGTGATTAGATCTTGAGTGTGATTGGTTTTCTAACTCTTAATGCAATCATTAGGTAGGTGTAAGAGCGGTTGCTATACAAATAACTAATGGTTAGGGTTTGATTTGAGGTTGCTAAATTAAAAACTTAAGGAAAACAAGGATTTATCTCACAATTACATAAGAACATAATTGATCACGTTGGTATAAAGAGTATGTAAGTTAGCATAATCATATAAATCTAGTTGTGGATTCCATCTCTTAACCAATGTCCTTAACTTGGTAATTCAATTTGTGTTTACTGTTTTGGTTTAAGTTTAATTTCTCTTTTTAGTTTTAATCAACAAAATCTCCCTTTTACTTTTATTGTTTATTTTTCATCAAAGTTTAATTTAAAATTGATTCAAGTGTTAATTGAATTGGTTCTCACAAGTGAGATTATTTTTACTTACTACAATTGTTGCAAGGTTTTTATATTTTTGGTGGAACTTGGCAACTATTTTTAATATTAATTTTTAATCGTATTCCACACCACACCATTGACTAAGAAATCTCTTAACAAATATTCCTTTATGGAAGAAACTTGAAGATATAGATTTCTTTAGAGTCTGTGATTGTCAAAATGGTAAATAGTAAGAGCAAACAAAATGTTTAAAATAAAATAGTGACATATATGTATACATCACAATTTTGTGAAGCACATGGTAGAAGATAGAATTAAATCAATTGATTATGTGAAGGAAATTTGGTCAATCATCTGACAAAATTTTTGTGTAGAAAATTAATAAATACCACATCGAGGGGAATAGGACTTAAGTCATTTTGAAACTGACAGTGATGGTAACCCAACTTTTATGAGTGGAGATCTCATGAAAAAAGTTCATATGAGTAATAACAAGTCACTTGATAGTTTTGCTAGCACTTTGTTTATCTCTTCCTATAGTGTGAGAAGCATGAGAAGTGCTAGACTATATTTAATGTGAGGATAAGGTAAATACTTTTAATGAATTTCATATCCCTTACGGATGGTGTATAAAGTGCAGTATATACTTGATGAAATTACCTATATGAGTGTGGAGTAGGGCCGCTCCTATGAGAAAATGACATAGTCTCTAGAGCACTCATGAACAACCAAGCACGCACATGGCTGAAAAGTGCAAAACTGCGTTAACAGCAAGAGATAAATGAGGGTGTAAATGTGATCAAGTGAGATTCTAATTTACACGAAAAATATTTTGATTCATAGAAGTTTAAACTTCACCAATTACATTGTAAGTTAAAATCATATTTATCTAGGTCTGGTTCATAGTCTAGAAGACACCAAATTCGAAACGTTTGCACTCATGATGTAACCTAGATTCTGTTTTAATTATTGATTTTATTTAATATTCTTTTGAAATATGTGAGATATTGTTGTGAAAAATACTTTATTTCAAAAGAATAAATGTCCCACATTGGTTAGAAGTAAGTCTTTGAAGATGTTTAAAAACGATTTAGTCTTATCTGAGTTTTGACCTGGTCTATTCCAATGGTCATATTCCAATAGACATATTCCAACGGTCATATTCCAATGGACATATTCCAACGGTCATATTCTAACGACCAAAACTGTTTTCTATAAATACTATCCATTTATTAAGTTTTTCAAAATATATATAACTACTTCTTCTTCTTTAGATTTCCACTTCTATTCTCTATCTCTACTGGGTTACGTGATTTAAAATTTCTTACAGTTCTTGAAACCCTATCAAACAGGAAGAGTCTGTAGTACCTTGAAGGATTTTCATTTATACTGAAATAATTCTTGAGGGCAGTGTTTTGCACGCTACAAATTTTACGATTTTGCTGTCTCATTTAATTGTAGGTTTCGCTTCAGGTTTCACGGTTGACAACATATCCTTGCCCAAGAGTTTTATGACTAAAGCATCTTGCCAAGGTAGACACAACTCTTGAAAAACATTGTCATCAAGAAACACCTTTGGCAATAATCGATTGCCACCTTCATATTCAACTCGAACTAAACCCTGCTAAATAAGATCAAATCTTGCACGTTGTGGCGGTGGCGGTTTGTTGCCCGTCACCTTGTCTTTGAAAGAGACTTGTGGATGAACTTTGTCACCCCCATCTGAAGGTTTGTTAGGGAGAGACTTAGTCCTAGTAGAGAACTCAAAAGTAATCATTTTTTTTAATGCTTGCATCTGAATATATATATATATATAATAATAATAATATTTTTCAATAAATTTTATGAATTATTTTATAATGAAAGGTTAGTTTTGTGAATTAAATATTCATTTTTTACTTTAATATAAAGTTGTTTTTGAAATTTATTTTCAACTTCTTAGGATTGCGTGTTTTTAATTGAATGTCTTGAATTGTAATTTTGCGTTATAAGTTATCTTTCTATGATTATATAAGTTAAATTAAAAAAAGTTAAAACAACCAATGAACAATTTTTGTTGTCATCAATTTTCTCTATAAATATAAAACAGTGACTAAATATAAAAAATGTCTATTCTCCAATAAATTTTATAGTTGTTTGAAGGAGGTCATGTCAGCTCCTAACGTTATGTGACATTAATTTTCGATGGCTTGGAAGAGTTAAAACTAAGTCAAATGTTTCTTAATTAAACTAGGTATCATTATGGTTAAAATCAATACATATTACAATATCGTCTATGATGTTCCAAAAATTCATCATGGTTAATGGATGCTCAAAATTTTATATCCATTGGGATGGGATGAGCGAAATTTAAAGGGCTAGAATGAATTGGGTAAGTAGGATTTTAATAGACAAACACACGGGTACACGTACACACCAGCACAATGATAGTTGCCTCTGTCGAAAGCCTATTTTGCTTACTCTTCTTGCTATAAGATGAATGAATTGATCGTCCTTCTTGCCTCCAACTGGATGGTATATAAGATTGGTTAGCTTTAAGAGTTGAAAATTTGAAACCAAAAGAACTCTCTCTTAAAACAATCATTAACATATTTTTTCCCAGGTGCACGTTGAACCTTGTGAAAGTTTGTGGGGGCAAGGGGAGGGCACAATAGATTTCATGCAAGTTGCTTAATCCCTTGCCGTTGCTTTTATTGTTTAAGTATGTAATAAACTCTGGATCCTTACCTTTTCTCTTTTCTAATTTCACCTTAATAAAGATCGTTTCCTTTTTCCATAAATAGAATTTACAGAAAGATAACAGTTGTGTATAACACGAGTTCATTTATGTGGAGTTCATAATAAACAATGTCAACATATTTATATTCACACACTAGACGAGAGGGGAGTGAATTATTTATTAAAATGCAGTTCAAATTCTATTTTGAGTTATAGAAAAGTAGCAATAATATAATAATTTGACAGGAAAAGTAGGAATTTTGTGGATATATATAAATAGATGGATAAATAGAATTGTGGTTCTATATGTTGATGCTATAACTTTTATACGTGTGGTTTTTTTATAGCTGAACTCACAAAATTGTCTTTGGTGATATACTGATACATTTTTGAAGATTCTTCATATGTTTTCTAAGCCATATATTCTTTTGAAAAGTGCTTCAGGAAATACTTTTCAAAGCTTTTACCAACCATTTTACTGACTAATATGTAAGATATAATAGCTTATTCACATTTTTACCTATCAATGATTTAAATGTTCTTCTAAAACATTTTTTTCACAAAATCTGTAACACAACAGCCTTCAAAAAGGTGGAAGTATTTTCATTACTATAAACCCTTTTGCTAACTAAAAGCATTTGAAAGAAGTGGGGAAAGAGAACAACTTTAATTTAAATTATAAATGAAACAACTAATATATTAAGAGAGTAAGGACCACCATTAAGTATATAAGCTGAAACCAATGAAAAAGGAATCCCAATATATTTGATAATCATACATGGTGAGAGACACTGTGACTCAAGTGTCATGATGAGAACAAAGAAAGCATTTTTCTATTCCTCCCAAACGTGCACTAGTCCACTAGGACTGCAGAAAATAAGACGGATGCTAGGGAGATGGAATTAATTGCATCCTAGCAAGACTAGTATAACTGGAAACAAGCTATAAGTAAGCAAGTGAATGAACTCTATACCTATACTATATCTCAACAATCTTATTTATATCTTTTAAACGATGTAGTGCACATATATTTATATATCATATATTCACTAGTTCGCTTATAAACTTTTAAACGATTCCAAATGAAGTCTTTGCATTTATTCAGCATGAAGGTCAAGTATTTCCATTTGGCCAATGGGTTAAGGAAGTACAAAAGTATTGGATCATCTATTTTTCGTTTTCCTTCTTGTATCTCCCTGTGTTTGTGCTGTCCTGGGGCCGGCGTCTATTCAAAACTTAGAATACATGCAGTGGACACTTAAATTACACTCGGATTTACTAGTTAATTTTACTATACAAATAACTGTAATGGAGCTAGACTTTGAAGTCATCATGTTCATCTTTCAACAATGGAACTTGATAATGTATCAAACTGTACATATCATTTTTAGATATATATTTGTCAACTATCCTTTTTTTTTAGGTTGGTTCTAAGGAATCCGAGGATAGATAGGTTAATTACTCCAACACACAGGTGAGGGCAGGACCAAGTTTCAGAAAACTTCATTGGCTCTACATAAAAAAGTAAGTTCCAACGAATAACCATAGGGTTTAACCTATGCCTTCTTGTACGAATTTAACGCACTCACCATTGAAACCAATCCCCCGTTGGCCATTTACTTGTTCCATTGTCACACCTACAAGCGTACGTTAAAAAAAATGTAACCAACACATTACTTTTAAAGGTACATGTCTCACACTTACCTGTGACAAATTTTGAGTATATGTGTGCAGAAAATGATATAGATCCAGCTATGATTAAATGAAAAAAAATTGTGAAAATGTGAAGTTATATGTGTATAAGTGTGTATATTTAACATTATTGTACCTTAAATGTTAAAGGGAGTGTTCTAAAATCCAGACTAATTCTAAGGTGTTGCTTTGAAGTCTAAGATTCATATGCGAAGAGCCACTAGCTTTGTTATCATCCAAAGATACTTGGAAACTGGACATAGAAACTAAAAAGTATACCTAATTACACAAGGTTCAAATTATTTTCATTATTTGGAGTGTCTTGAAATCTAAAAATGTTGACACACATAAACACATTCATATATATGTAAGTTAGACATGCAAGAGACATTGGAAAAGGAAAATCTCAATCAGTATAAGGTGTATGCAAAACCGAGTTGGTTTTTCCACTTACCAAATAGCTGAGAAAATATATAGTCATATTTCTTCAGGATCTTATCTACAAAACCAAGGAACCATAACAGAGATTTATATTTGTTATGAAGAATTCAAATATATGTACCTTTATTTTGATTGCACATGCTTATCATCTAGTTACTGAAAACAAAAGGTGTAGTGGGAGGAAATGAAATGCAACATGTATTATCATTGAGCTAGCAACCAAGGTACATCGCCCAGAAAACTCATTCAGGGAATATAAATTTTAGTTGAACCAATTAATCTGAACCATGTATTCTCTCTGATTGTGCTTTTGCCTCTAGTGAGGGATTATTTATTTCGGATAAATAAGGGAGTGACTCCATGTAGGGTTTCTGAATTAAATTTATCAATTACTTTGGGATTTTTTTGGTACATTCAGTTACTTTGAGATTCCCATCACAGTAATATTCCACAACAAACCTGTTGTATTTAAGAAAGGAAAGTAAAATATCATTAAAGTACCTAGGAATTGTATTAGGTCAAAATTTAGGATCTATGCTAGGTCCATAAACAAACCAATTTAGCTCATACAAAACCAGAGTTTTCAGTTATCTCTATCAGAATTACACTATTATTCTACTACTTATCAGGATTACACTAGATGAAACAAAATAATGGGAAGGTGGGTTTCCATTCCAATTATATAATATAATCTCAACATTTCTATGCTTCCTAGCTTATTTATGGCAACAGAGTAGTGCATGCTTCACAATATGCAGCAGCAGTTCAAAATTGATAAAGTCGTCTTTTCACCAATTCTTTGAAGCAGATTCTGATGTTTCATGAAGCTAAATCGACTGTAACCAAAAGCAACTGAATGAAGGTCATCCACTTTATGATCGACTGTAACCAAAAGCAACTGAATGAAGGTCATCCACTTCATGAAACGCCCACTTCCTCCTGTTTGTTTGCATGTCATAGGACATGGAGTTATAACTCTCCTCAAAGCTAGAAAATGAGCTGTTTTCTTCCATGTTTCCTGAATTCTCATAATTCCCAATAGGGTTTAGATCCATGAGAGTATTGTTTCCGTAGTATTGTGCTACCGAGGAATTATTAGACAAGTGAGGAAGAAATTCTGGTCCCAGGTTGGAATTTTCCACCTGGAACCAACTTTGAAGATCTTGGAGGAAAGCAGCATTAGGTTTTTCAAAGTATTTTTCATTGGCAGAGGCATTGAGACAACTCTGAGCTGCTTGTTCTTTGAGATAAGCTAGCTGTGCTTGTAAATTGACCACCTACGTACAAAGATCAAAGCAAAAGTGCAACTATCTATTATAATTTTATAGTGCGAAGCACAAATTAAATTGGCTAGGGTTTTCAATTACAATTAACTAATTAAGATAAGATATGGCTTTAATTAACTGGTGAGAGGGAAAAAAACCTGTTGTTGAAGAGCGAAAATATGGGAAACACAGCCATAAATCGGATCCTGAAGTCTAGCTTGAGCTTCATATGAGATTGTGACCGCTGCTTCGCAACGATCACTTGCAGGGAGGTGGGCAAGGAGCTTTGAGACATTGCTTGCACCAAAGACCTTATGAATGGCTGCAAAATGGGTAGCACCCTGCTCATGGCAAAAGTAAGGTGCAAAAACACAACCCCTCACACATTTCCTTCTCAAGAATTTGCAGGCTCCACAAGGAGAACCACAACCAGAACCAGTACTCATCTTGGCCCTTTAATTTTGGGGTTTGAGGATTATATTTTGCTTGTTTCTGCCTTTCTCTTCAGCTTTGTGCGAATCATTATATCACCTTTCTTTATATACACCGGAGCAAGAGGAAGGGATGGCTTATAATAAGGAATAATTAATTACATTAGGTTCCGTTATTGGCCTACAGTGTTCATTATTTTTAATTTCCCTATATAAAACACTATCATCCCCCATCCTAAATTTTTTATTTGTCTGAAAAATGAGATTCCGTTCAACATCCCTTATACGACAAATGAGCTAGCATTAACCAAACCCATTTTGTTCGATGATTGGATCTATCTGCTCTTGTCCTTTCTTCTCTGAATGAATAATATGTATCGGTAACTTATTTGTGATAGCCGCAAGTACATTTATTGGACTACTTATTTTATGCTTGACCCAGAGAATATGAGAATAGAATCAGAACTGAGTTAATAATTGTTCACTAATTAAAAACTAGGTTGTTACAGCTTTACCGTAAGTTAGTAACTTATCTATTAATTATTGTAGTTGCTGATTTCCCTCTATAAAATTTTTTTATTGAAACTTGGAAGCTAGGATTATCTACCATTATGCGACAATTATTCTAAGAATGCCCAACTGTTACCCATCACAATTTTTTTTCCTTCCCACGTTTCGTAATATACATATACGCACATAATTTTGAAGTAGGTATCTTCTTGTTAAGAAATATTGTGTTATTTTATTTTATTATTTATTAAGGGTATAATAGTATTTTTCTTTCCCTATTTAGCCTATATATAATTTCTTTGTATTTAGGTTAAATTAACTTTTACATTTCAACAATCAATGAAATCCTTGTCTTTTCTTCACAAATGTTCTTGTATTTTTCTTTGAATTTTTTATCATGGTATCAGAGAAAGCCATGGGATGAGGCTTAATCTCAAACACAGCTTTTGTGGATCCAACTCTGCGGTGAGTTGGCTGGGGGTTTGTAGGGAGCAGCGCGCCCCTGCCGGGGTTTGGGGCGGAGTCCCGAGAAAATTTTTTCGAGACAACATCCGTTCAGTTTGTGAGGTGACCGTATAATTTCGAGAAGATATTCGCTCAATTTCTATATTTTGGTATTTCGGTATTCGTTCAATTTCTGCAATCTGGTATTTCGTTTTTCTTTTGGCTGCAATCTGGTATTTCGTTTTCTTTTGGCTTTCTTGGTTTTTTTATTATGGCTACTGAAAGAGACAATTCGCTTCAGTCTGTGAGTGTGAGGTTGGACGAAAAGAATTATTCGTATTGGAGTTATGTGATGAGAAACATTCTTAAGGGTAAAAAGCTGTAGGGATATGTTAGTGGAACTTTTGAGAAACCTAAGAATACTGTTGAGGGGTATGCTGCTTTGATAGATACCTGGGAAGCAAACAATGCAAAAATTATTACTTGAATTAACAATTCTATTGAGCATTCCATAGGTACACAGCTGACGAAGTATGAGACTGCAAAGGAGGTTTGGGATCATTTGCAAAGGTTATTCACTCAATCAAAAATTTTGCAAAGCAGTATCAATTGGAGAATGATATACGAGCTCTTAAGCAAAAGAATATGAGTATTTAGGAGTTTTATTTTGCTATAACAGATCTTTGGGATCAATTGGCTCTTATAGAATCGGCAGAATTAAAGGCATGTGGTGCTTATATTGCTTGTAGAGAACAGCAGCGATTAGTACAATTTTTAATGGCACTTCACAATGATTTTGAAGGACTTAGAGGTTCAATTTTGCATCGTTCTCCTCTTCCTTCTGTTAACTCAGTTGTCAGTGAGTTATTGACTGAAGAAATACGTCTTAAGTCTTATTCTGAAAAGGGAATTCTTTCTACTTCTAATCCCTCTGTGTTAGCGGCATCCTCTAAGCCACCCTTCAATAATCAGAATAAGTCTTATACGAGGGTTGCCATTGAGAAGTGCGGTTTCTGCAAGCAGAAAGGTCACTGGAAGGCTCAGTGTCCTAAGTTGAGACAATATAACCAATCACAACAGCAATCTTAAGCTTCAAAACCTGGTAACCAATCACAATCTAATGCTTATAGACCACCTCAGGGTTACAGACCACCACAGCCTAATACTGTAGCAGTTGCTTCATCAGGTCCTTTCACCGATCTTAGTACTCTGGCTGAGCAATTTCAGAAGTTTCTCTCTTTACAGCCATATGCTATGTCTGCTTCTTCTTCCATGGGTCAGTTGTCTCATAGTTCTTCAGGTATGTCTCATTCTGTATGGGTCTTGGATTCTGGTGCTTCATATCATATGTCTCCAGATTCTTCACATTTTACTTCTGTGTCTCCTTCGTCTTCTATTCTTGTTATGACTGCTGATGGCACTCATATGCCTTTAGCAGGTGTTGGTTCTGTTGTTACACCTAACTTGTCTCTCCCTAATGTTTATCATATTCCTAAACTCAAATTAAATCTTGCTTCTGTTGGTCAGTTATGTGATTCTGGTAATTTAGTCACGTTTTCTTCTTCTTCTTGTTATGTGCGAGGATCTGCAATCTCAGAAGCTGATTGGGACAGGCCATAGGGAGGGGGGACTATATATTTTGGATGAGTTAAAAGTGCCAGATGCTGCTGCTGCTAAATGTGTTGATTTATCTTCTTTTTATTTGAGTTATTCTTCTTCTAGTTTTTACTTATGAAATTCTCGTCTAGGTCATGTTTCATCTTCTCGTTTGAGATTTTTGGCATCCACAGGGGCTTTAGGAAATTTACAAACCTGTGATATTTCTGATTGTAGTGGATGTAAACTGACAAAATTTTCAGCTTTACCTTTTAATCAAAGTATTTCTGTTTCTTCTTCTCCTTTTGATTTGATTCATTCTAATGTATGGGGACCTTCTCCTGTTGCCACAAAAGGAGGGTCTCGATATTATGTTTCTTTTATTGATGATCATACTCGTTATTGTTGGGTTTATTTAATGAAACATCGTTGTGAATTCTTTGAGATATATACAACATTTTGGGCTCTTGTCAAAACTCAACATTCTGCTGTTATTAAATGTTTTAGGTGTGATTTGGGTGGGGAATACATCTCTAATAAATTTTGTGAGCTGCTTGCCTTAGATGGAACTATTCACCAAACTTCATGTACAGATACTCCTGAGCAAAATGGTGTTGCTGAAAGAAAACATAAGCACATTGTTGAAACTGCTCGTTCTCTCTTGCTGTCTGCTTCTGTTCCTAGTGTGTTTTGGGGTGAAGCTGTTCTTACTGGTGTAAGTTTGATTAATATAATTCCATCTTCTCATATTTCAGATTTGTCTCCTTTTGAAAAGTTGTATGAGTATGCTCCTGATTATTCTTTCTTTAGAGTTTTTGGTTGTACTTGTTTCGTTCTTCGTCCTCATGTGGAACGCAGCAAGTTATCCTCTCAATCTGCTATTTGTGTCTTTCTTGGTTATGGTAAAGGTAAAAAGAGGTATCGTTGTTTTGATCTAATAAATCAGAAACTTTATGTGTCTCGTCATGTTATTTTTCTTGAGCATATTCCTTTCTTTTCTATTCCATCCACTACTCATAATTTGACTAGATCTGACCTTATTCGTACAGATCCTTTTTCTGAGGATTCTGATAGTTTGTCATCTCAGGTTCCTAGTACTTCAAATACCCCTTCTGCAGGTACTGACACTTTACTCTCCGGCACATCTGAAGTTTCCTATTCTCCTATGGTCCCTCAAGCTCTGTCTGAGATTGTGGATCCACCCTTACGTCAATCCATACGCATTCGTAAATTTACAAAGTTACCAGATTTTGCTTATTCTTCATCTTTTTCTTCCTTTTTAGCTTCTATCCATTGTCTCTCTGAGCCCTCTTCCTATAAAGAGGCTATTCTTGATCCTTTTTGGCAGCAAGCTATGGATGAGGAACTTTCTGCTTTACAAAAGACAGGTACTTGAGACTTGATTCCTCTACCTCCTGGTAAGACTGTTGTTGGTTGTCGTTGGGTGTATAAAATCAAGACTAATTTTGATGGATCTATTGAGCGATACAAAGTTAGGTTGGTTGCAAAATGATATTCTCAACAGTATGGTATGGATTATGAGGAGACATTTGCTCCTGTTACAAAAATGACTACTATTCGTACTCTTATTGCACTAGCTTCGGTTCGTCAGTGGCATATCTTTCAACTTGATGTTAAAAATGCCTTCTTGAATGGAGATCTTCAAGAAGAAGTTTATATGGCGCCCCTCCTAGTGTTTTACATGATTCTGCGTATGTCTGCAAGCTCAAGAAAGCATTATATGGTCTCAAACAAGCACCCCGTGCTTGGTTTAAGAAATTTTCTGTTGTGATCTCTTCCCTTGGATTTGCTTCAAATAGTCATGATTCTGCTCTTTTTGTTAAGTGCACTGATGTAGGTCGTATCATTTTGTTTTTATATGTTGATGACATGATTATCACTGGTGACAATATTCATGGTATTTCAGTTTGAAGACAAAGTTAGCTAGACAGTTTGAAATGAAGGATTTGGGTTCTCTACGATATTTCTTGGGTATTGAGGTAGCCTACTCGCCCAGAGGTTATCTTCTTTCTCAATCGAAATATGTTGCAGATATTCTTGAGCGAGCTAGACTTACTGATAATAAGACTGTAGACACTCCTATTGAGGTTAATGCAAAGTTTTCTTCTTCTGATGGTTTACCTTTGTCAGATCCTACTTTATATTGCACTATTGTTGGGAGCTTGGTATACCTTACCATTACTCGTCCAGATATTGCATATGTTGTTCATGTTGTTAGTCAGTTTGTTGCTTCTCCTACTATAGTTCATTGGGCAGCTGTTCTTCGTATTTTGCGATATCTTCGAGGTATAGTCTTTCATAGTCTTTTATTTCCATCAACCTCTTCCTTAGAGCTGCGTGCATACTCTGATGCTGATCATGGCAGTGATCCCACAGATCGCAAGTCTGTTACTGGTTTCTGTATATTTTTGGGTGATTCTCTTATTTCTTGGAAGAACAAGAAACAATCTATTGTTTCTCAATCTTCAATTGAAGCAGAATATCGTGCTATGGCATCTACTACCAAAGAGATTGTTTGGTTACGTTGGTTACTTGCAGATATGGGAGTTTCTCTTTCTCATCCCACTCCTATGTATTGTGACAACCGGAGTTCTATTCAAATTGCTCACAACTCAGTTTTTCATGAATGAACTAAGTATATTAAGATCGATTGTCACCTTACTCGTCATCATCTCAAGCATGGCACCATTACCTTGCCCTTTGTTTCTTCTTCTTTGCAGATTGCAGATTTCTTTACCAAGTCGCATTCCATCTCTCGTTTTCGTTTTCTGGTTGGCAAACTCTCGATGCTTAGAATAGGCTATGATCGTGAGTTTGAGGGGTGATGTTAAGAAATATTGTGTTATTTTGTTTTATTATTTATTAAGGGTAGAATAGTATTTTTCTTTCTCTATTTAGCCTATATATAATTTCTTTGTATTTAGGTTAAATTAACTTTTGCATTTCAACAATCAATGAAACACTTGTCTTTTCTTCACAAATGTTCTTGTATTTTTCTTTGAATTCTTTATCACTTCTTACAATTGCTATTCTTAATCATTTATTTTTATGAGCAAAAATTAGGAAAATTGAATCATACTTTTAGCTAGAACAACCCCGAGAAAAACAACAAAGTTTAATAACATCCAGTGCAAGGGTCCCTCAAACACTATCTTGATCGAGAAAAAAAAAACACTTCTTTTTAATTTTTTTCATCAAGACATGGGCTTATGTCTAGATGTTTCCCATTAGGGTCTATTGCTTACCTTAGCACATTGGATCATTAACCCAAATTAGAAAACGAGAAAAGACTGAAAGGCTAAGTTTATCCATGACGGCACAAATTACTATGGTACTTGTAATGGCATATAGCGCGTAATGAATTAGGGCTGCTACTTTATGAGCATATCATTTGAGTTCAATGCAAGTTTAAACCAATAATTATCCTGGCAGACACTGTAAAGTTAAGACAATTTGCCTCTTCGAGGGGCTCTCTAACAAACTAGTGGGGATTGGTGTTTGAACAGGCACTCATTATGTGTTGTAATAAGATTTATCGATTAGACATTAAATATGAGTCAAATGATCAACATTTGCTGGTGGATTCTTGTTACGAGAATAATAATTGTCCTTTAAGTACAGGTAATCGAAGCGTAAAGCAGCCAAAACACACACACACACACACACAAGAGAAGAAGATTCCAAAAATGAATGAAACAAAAGATAGTGACACTAGTTTAGAACACAGAATAGGCTAATTAAGAGAGAGAGAGAGAGAGAGAGGGAAGAGAGAAGATTTTGTTGCCCTTTCTAGACTTGCAATTGTTTAAGCCTTGGAGGTCACGGTTTGTCGAGCAATACTGTATAATTATCAGTAACAAATAGTGCCCATACTCATCAATAACTTTCAATCACTTTCTTCTGTCCGGTGTAGGCACCAACATGTAGACCTCACCCAAATGTATAATGAGGCCCCACACTCAGCCCTAGCTAATTATAACACCTCAACAAAAACCCACAAAATAAAATAAAAATAACGTGGATAACCTTTTTTTTTTGTTGAACAAATAAACGGTCTTTTAAACCCAAATGGAGAGTAGCTTTCTAAACCCACCCCTAAAAACTAAAAATCAGAGCTTGATTTCTCTGCATCAAAGGGGTTATTATATTAAAAAAAATTAATGTTAGAAGCAAACTTATAAATAATTCGTATTTTTAGGACATTTATTCAGTTCGTAGATAGAAGTTCTATAAACTTGAAGTCTAACGCACAAATTTATCGTAAATTATATTAGAAGTTAATTTATTTATGAAGAATGGAAGTGTAAAGGATTGTACTCATACGATCAATTGGTCAAAGGATATATATTCAATACTATGTCAAATATTAATTATCCCGAAAACTTAAGATATTAGATGTAAAATTCAAGAGTAATTTATAGAATCATGCTAGAGAAATTAAACACAAAAAATCACAATACAGGTTACTATACAATGAATATAAAAGTTGCCTCAGAAATCTAACTGAAAGAGCTGCTTTAAAGTGCTCAGTAAAATAAATTTTAGCATATATAGATAAGGTTTACAAGGCTACCCTATGGGTACCATTGGATGAGAGTATGAGACAGATCCATATGTACATGTCAACTAGGACTTTAGACCTGCATGGTCCTCAATGAATGCCATTATCATCCCGCAAAGAGAAATGGTTTTGTGTCATTCATATACTTGTTTGCCAATTGCGAATTATGGCAAGGAGTGCTGTAGGAGACAAAAGGCATATATGTGCACCAACAAGGCCCCGGTTTATTTAATTAAATTATAGTTATCCCCATTAGACATAATTGCTCAAGGAGGGTTTCTACTAATTATACTATTTATTACAAGAGGAAGAGATCAGTGGCATATGCGCCCATTTGCCTAAACATTAGACATTTATATCAGTTTAAAGAATTACTTAAATAAAATTAAGAATTCGTTGCCCAAGTACTTTTAAGTGTTATATATATTTATTCATTTAATATGTTTATATATACCTAAGCTTTTCCATATTCGATTTTGCATAGCACATCTTAACAACATTGTATTTACTGATGATTGTATGGTCTTCTGAATTGAAGGCACGTGAATTCAAAATGATTGACTTAATACAGTTCAACTGATTTTTCCAGGTCACATAACCGTAAGTGTATCACCACAAAACTCATTGATTTGAATATTAGGTTATTCCGGGAAGGCACTAGTCTTTTGATTCATGTTGGTGTAATTTAATTAGGTGATATATATATATATATATATATATTTATTTATTTATTTATTTATTTATTTATTTATTTGATGAGATGATTAGGTGATAATTTAATTGTTCATTATGGTGATAAACAACACCTCAAAAACGGGATGGGAGACAGAGAAAAAGAACAGGATAGTGATAATTCTTTTTAGAAAAAAACAATTTGTTGTATATCCGTTGCACAAAAACCAATGACTCATTTTAACAGGCAATTATAAAGAGCAGGTTTTAGAATCCAATTCTCTACGTCTCCCTGTACGAGTTTGTCGGCATTGTTTGACAGAAGAAAAATTAAAAATAATACATTATTGATCAATTCTTTTCTTCCAAATTAGTCTGCAAAGAGTCATAACATATTAACAAGAGTTCAGAAGATGCCACACGTATACGTATGTCTTTATTTGATGCATAATACCCCACCAGTACCACCATGTTTTTCTTCTGATGATAAATTCAGACAAAGTGCAATGCATGTTCTACCCCAGAAAAAAAAAAAAATAATGTACAGACATTTGCATTTTTGAGTGCATATGTAAAGCTCGAATCTATTGAATTTGAGCTCTTTTCTTTTTCTGTCAGCATACTGGAAAGAAAGAAAAGGGATACACTTTACAGGTGAAGATGTCTTCCAACTAATGTGCTAATTGGAAGAGGAAGCCTTTTCTATAGTGTCCAGAGAGGCATCCGTAGCCTCTTGGCTTCCACCCATTCTTTTTCCATGCCCTTAATTAAGATTATGCACTTCATTTTTCTTTCTGGTATAATTTTGATCTGAAAGTTTAATAGTTTATACTCAATTATTGACATGCAATTTTCATCTTCTGTCATATATATATATTGCACAGGTCAGTTACCCAATGTACAAGCCAATAGGGGACAACGTTACATTCAATAATCAAAATGGTACACATAACGATTAGGTGCAAATTCATTATTCTTTATTTCTTCCGTTTAGCAATTTCTTTCTATCTTTATCTCCAGTTAACGAAGTATCATATCAATGATAATGAATTTAATTTTAATTTATTGATTGCGTAATTCTTTTTAACTTATCATCAGTTGCCACATTATTAGAAAAGTTTGGTCTCACGTATATTTATTACTTACTATTAAGAAATTCTTATGTATTTTAAGAATACTATAATAATCCAATAAAAATATAACACATGATTTGTACTAAAAAAGATAATACATAGCTCATAATATAAATATATGTTATTGGATTAAATTAATAATTAATAATAATATAAAATTTAGATACGATATTAACCGTTGAGAATAATATCTTTAGAGAACATAAGTTTTTTTTTTATATCATAATAAAACTCTTTTGATAGTCATATAAATGATGTATGGGAAAATGATGTATGAATATCATTTTTGTATAACAATACTAAAATGACAGTAATGTAAAAAAATATTATACATAAACTATATAAAATTAAGGAAAATAAGTTGGGACACATTTTCCTTACACATTTTCTTACTCTTTTACTAGTTTGAGAAAAAAGAAAGAAAAAGAAATACGGATTGAAAAATATGTTTTTTTTTAAATTTTATTACTCAAAAAATAAATGATGCAAAAAGGTATACAGAAATAATTCTAAATTTTCTTAATTAAATTAATCTTCTTATTAATTTTTTAATTATTAAATAAAAATATTAAATAAATTTTATGTTCTCATAATATTAAATAAAATTATATTTAATTTAATATTTTTTTATATATTAAAAATATGTTTTAAGATAATATAATAAATTTTGATGCAAATATCATTGTTATAAAATTAATTCCAATAATACTCGATTATTATATTGTACTGTCTGTTTCGTTTCTGAATTCTGATACCCGTTATGTTAGACGCCGCACGAGTGGTACTATTCTTTATTTTTTACCATGTCGCGAGGCCCCGCGCCAAGCCAAATCCACGTCAGCAACAACCGCGTAGTTGTATCGTGCTTTACTAAATTACACCTAGTGGTTAGAGAAGTAATTAGGTAGCTTTTGTATATTTAGTTATATGGATTAAATTAATTAATATTTAATAATTTTATATATTTTTATATTAAAAATAATAATATATCACTTATTAATTAATTTAATTCATATAACTTATATAAATACTACCGTGTTTATGCTTAAACAAATCTTGTAGATTAAAAAAAGATCAAATGAAATGCACGAAAATAGATAAATAAAAAACAAATAGATCAGAAATTGGAAGGCGGAATAATCGCAAAACGATAAAACAAGAGTCAGGCTTTCTTAAGGTCTTGAATTCTGGAATGCAAACCCAACCAAAGATGACACAACTGACAATATATTGAAGTCTCATCATAAGGAAGCATTCAACATTTTCAGCCAGTTTTCTTTTTAATTAATATATCTCAACTCCAAAGAAAATAGCATTCATTTTTAACGAGCACGAATATGACTTTACTTGGTGGTAGATTTACAGTTATGGATTATAATTAGATGATTTAGATCAATTAAGTAAAGCCCTTACAAATTACGAAGCAAGATTTCTCATTAATAATTAGACTTATCAATTTATGTGATCTGATCTTGATTTTGAATTTACCATATAACTATTATCAAGGAGGTTTAAATTGATCAAAACGGTGATGCCACAAATAATAATAATAAAAATATCAAGTCATTTATAAATGATAGGAAAACCAAGATAATGCCCCTGTTGGATAGTGCATATACATAAGACAAAATGGTGCACGGGTTGGTTAGAAAGAATTTCTCTCAGATATAGAAGTACCTAGGGTCTAGCTAGGAAGCTATATGTGTATCTAGGTTGAATATATAAGATTACAAGATATTCATTGAATCATGTTTTCTTAGCCTGCAGGTTATGAAAATTGTCGTCTGGTCTGGTTTGCACTATGCAGGAGGAAAGCGAGAAGGGGATAGACATGGTTGTTGTATGGACAAAGATGGTGCTGGAAAATGATGCTGACAAGTGTCTTAGCAAGACCAGTCAAGCCGACACTGAGGGTTCAATATGGGGCCACTGCACGTTTATGGATGATTGCCAAATATCTTGGGTTTGGATGTCCTCTTATTCTGCTCAATCTAGAAGAAGACTATAAGTAACTTCCATGTATTACTTGTTCTTACATATAACACTATAAATTAATTAATATTCTTTTGTATTATCGAACTTAATTAATTATTATGTTATGTCGTTAAGCAAGTCACCTACAATAAGATGAGTCAGTTTAATTTATTTTTAATTCAATTAATCTACTGTGCAACATGGTTAATGAGACTTAAATGTGATAGCATATATAAACTAATTAGTCCGTATCTCAAATAATCTATGATGATGCAACTCAAAAGCGACTACCACTAGATGTTCAACCAAAGGGCTTTGAGATCGACCTAAATAATACCAACTATAAAAGAACATGGTGTTGCTTAATGATTGAGAAACATCTGAAGAAAGCTTCATTTTCAAGAGGATATATAAACAAATATTGGAAAGTAGTTTACAGTACTTTACACACACTAGTTTATTCACAAGAGACTTTCAAATTTAAAATAAAATCAAATGTAGTTTGAACAGGGGGCAGTTGTTCAAAGCTGAGCCATGATATATGGACCGGTTTAATCTATTAATTCGAATAAATTACAAGAGGGAGCTAGCTAGGTTGTCATTTCAAAAGGGTTAACAATAACAGAGAAATCTCGTGAGAGAGATGGATGGGAGTTTAATTTGTCATGGTTGATAATATTTTTTGTTTTTGCTTGTAAAGGACGCAGTGAAGAGAACTTTCCATGACCAAGACTGGAGATCACAGGTGGAGACAACCTGGAAAAAGCTTAAAGACATATATATAGTCCAGGGCTAAAGTTAACCTCATTTGGAAGGTCATTTGACTGAGACGAATAACATTTTTATGCACACATACGTAATGTGAAGATTAGTATTGATATTTGCATTTTATTTTTTCTATTCTTTCTTATATCACTTTTTATTTAGGTGATAACACAAAAAACACACATTTAAACATCTTCTCTTTTTACTTTCTATTTCTCAAACAAAAATCAAAACATGATGTAAGAGAAATAATGTGTAAATACCATTTCTCTAGTTAATGTGTGAATGAGAGGGGTTGGTCCTACAAATTTTGTCCTTGTGTTGTATCTACACGATAGAAAGTCTAAGAATAAAACCACGCCTGATCTCCCTCGTTTAGGCTTTGTTTCAAACAAGTTACCTAAAATTTTGGTGCCGACCCACTTACAAATAAAGTTAATTTCTACATTACTGCCGTGCCTACCTACTTACAAATACATACTATACACTAGCATAGACTTTTAGCTTCATCTTCTTAACACTGGAAGACATTAGTTCCTTGATTTAGTAAGGAGGTGGCACTACATTAAAAGGGTAGTAATGAAGTGTTATCTCAGAAGAGGTCAAATGTCACATCAATCTGAGTCCCTGCTCCCAATTTTGCCTTGGTCTCAATTGGTTTTCGCCGTCCACTTCATCTAACTATACTGCGCGCCTTTCCGAACCTTTTGAACCTCGAGTCTAATGACACTACACAGGGAGTCCACTCCTCATGCACTAACGTGATACGTCCAAATATACAACTTATTACTCATTAATGGTTTTCTTTCTTATTTTCTTACATCAAGTGTATTCTCAAATTAACTTTCGCATCAAAACCTAGGAGGATGATCATCGTAAAGTAATTTTTAAGTAAGTAAGCATTTATCAACTATTGATAGATGAGTTCACTCATTAATCAATAATTGATAGATGCTTACTTATTTATAAATTATTTTAAAAAATTTAAATTTCAAAACCGACTTTATTTTCAGATTGTTGAAAGCTGCACTCCTACACCTTAACTTGCGCATGTAGAGAAATTAATTTCCATAAATACTAAATTTTTGAACTTGGAATAATTAAGTTAAAGAACACGCATCACACTTCACACATTCTTAACATTTCAATGAGTTGTTGGTCTTCACTTATATGCGAGTCATGAGTAGATCTAATTAGGGGCCACATTTATTGTTCAGTTTACATATAGAATTATCATAAAATTTGAACTTCGTCTTAAGAATTGACAAAATTTAGGTTGAAGTCTGTTTAGACCGGCCGTATAATTAGGTCCAGTCATCTGAGTATGGCAACGTCAACGAGCACATTAAAGTCTTGCTTTACTTTTGATTCAAGGCTCTTAGTCACACTGGTTAGCCGACCCCAAGCAACACCTCATATATTCATGCTATGAACGAAAAAAAAAATCATGTATGTATCTTCAGCCAAGTATGATAGGTTTGTCAATCTCATCCCAACCCGCCCCGTGATGAGTAGGTTAGGGGCAGGCTTAAGGTGAATCTGTCTTATCTCGTCTCGTATCCTTCATCTAAATAAATATCATATTTAGTTTAACTACTAATAAAATTAATATATTACAAATTTAACACTTGAACATATCTTTTAATTTATATAAAATGATGAATTTATTTTAAGATTGTAGTTAACTATTATAAAATTTAATTTCAAATATTCATAAATGCAGAACGAGCCAAGTAGGATACGAGTTTAATATTTATCTTGCGGGACGAATTCAAGTTTTCATCCCCAAGAATGCAAAATAGGGGTGGGTAGAGAAAAACCCAATCCGATTCATTGCGGAGCATAAAGAATGATCACAATATTATCGTAATAGCTCAAATTTGTGAAAAGGTCATAAGAAGTAAATAATCATTGACAAATCAAAGAGTTACACCAAGTTATATCAATTGAGAACTCACGTCATAATACTAGGTTAGGTCTAACATAGGTTTGGGACAAAGTATCATAGTGGAAAACAAAAGAAAATCTCAAGTTTAAGTTGTGCAATGGAATGGAAACATGTTTTTGATGCCACCAGAACCAGATTGCATGCTTTTGATGGCCACTAAACTCGAAAAACAACATTTCTGTATTTTACCTTGGATCCTATGACATGATATCCACACCCAAGGGCCTGCCTAGCCGTGACATACAGCCAAAATTTTCGAAGACATATTTTTCTGAGGTTAAGAAAGAGAAATGCGACAAATGAGGCATATAGGTTGGTCCCCTGGCTCTCCCAAAAATAGGTTGGTAATAATGGGGGAATTTCTTAATAATTATGGTAACAAAAAGATTACGCATTCATCAGAGAACGCACTCTTCCTTTGCTTTATGATTCCATGATTTGGCCAAGACGGATAATAATAATTGTCAACAATTCTAACCAAAAATGTGATTCTCATGCAGATAGGCATTAGCAAAAGTAAAAGTGCACCATAAGTGGCAAGGTACTGCACGACAAATAACTATAAGACATATTACTACTATTTTAAAAGGCGCAGGGTGAGTGTAATCTTCCATTGGACATCCCAAAGCACAATTAATAAAAGCTCTTCATTGTGTTAAAAATGTCAATTTACGCATTCAATTTATTTCATGACTAGTGCAAGGTGAAATGAAATCATGATTCAATTGATCATTCAAGCAAGCAAGTCATGTTGGAGCATAAGAGTATCCAATCCCCAACTGCTGATGTATCCCACTGAAAACATGTATCATCAAATATGGAAATTGATGAACACAAAAAGGATTTTCGAAAAATCTAGGTTGAGTTTTTTTTTTTTCTCATTTTCTTTGAGCTATATTTTACTCTACATTTTATGGGTTGAAAATTTGACTCTTGATTTTTAATGGGGTATAAATAGTTTAGCGAAAGAAAAGAAAGTGAAATACTTAATATACAAAACTAGATAACAAGACAGGAATGAAGAAATTCAAAGACACCTCTTCAAAATCACAAGTCACAACAATCACTAGTTGAGATCTAAAACACGAGTATACAAAAATTCAAAACATGAACAAAAACTACAACATCTTGGCCCTCAAGGAAACAAACACTACAATGATTGAATGTTTGCTTCAGAACTAATTCAATGTTTATTTTGAGGATAGGAACAACTATCCATAATTCTTATTTATTTTACATAAATTGCCTAACTTTTAATCTACTATGCTGCTCCTGACACCTGCGCACAGACTACAGAGCTGTAAGACAACCCCCAAGTGCAGAAAACTAGCTTTACAATGTACAGTTCTATTCCAATTAAATGGCATGATGAAAAAAAAAATTGTTATCTAAAAATACCTTCCTCGCCGCTCCATGGAAAACCTTTAAGAACATCTCTCAAAGCATAATAATGGCTATCACATCTGTGGTCTGTGATCAAATTGCCTGAAAGGATTATCGTCTGTAAGTGCTCACCAGGTTGCCTCTTCAAAAGCGTGAAAAAATCCTTTCCAGCATCATTTTGGGATCCCAAGTTCCTCTTCAGATAGTAAACAGTCCCAGGTATAAATAACTCCTCAGATACTGCAGGCTTAGTTCCCTCAACTTTCATGACAACTGAATTCTCCTTTGCTGCTTTAGGGGACAGAGGAGCTTCTGTAGCAACCGGCAACTCCTTACCAATTGGACCAGCTGTTTACACACACACCGAAACAGCTGATGATAGAAAGATCACAAGATAAAGGCAATTAAATAACGCAAGTAAGCATTAAACACCAACAAGTGCAAATCTAACGTGCAATTTCTTCATTTTTTTATGTGCAAATTTAATGCAATATCTACTAGTTGTTATTATTATTATTATTTATGTTCAAAGAATTCAAAATGCTGATGTCTAAACTGTTGATTATAATCATAAATTAGTGGACGGTGGAGTTCTATTCATTGTATCTATGTATTCATTGTACTTACACTTTTAGGACTTAGCATAGATAATTAATGTTCTAGCCTGTAATCAACTGTATATATTTTGTAGTTTCATATTGCAATAATACACAGAAATATTCAGATTCACTTTAACTTGGTACCAGAGAGTACTGGTTCCGATCCAGTGAACATGTTCTTGGGTTTCAGTTGCTTCAGCGCTGACCCACTGTCGTCCGGTGCCTAAAGTGACACCAGGGTTCATCTCAGACACCGCCGACCGGCCGTCCGCCCAAGCGCCGCCACCACGCACTCTCACGTGCCGTCTTTAGTAATTTCACTCGCCGGCGCGTGTGATCCATGCGCTACCCTCCCAGCCGCCATTGATGTCGCCGCTTCCGCCGTTGTGTTCGTCGTCTCCTCCCGGTTCGTTTTTGCCCCTGTTTGGTTTCTGGGTCTATCGTTGAATCCCCTGTTCACTGCTATTTGGTTTTTGTTTCTACCCGTTTGGTTTGGTCTCTGGTTTCTGGGTATTTTTCTGCTTTCTGAACTTCTTCCATGGCTGAATTTACTAAGAAGGGTTTGATTTCTTTCGCTTTTTCCGGGTCTCCCATCATTACTACCGAGAAGTTGAGTGGTAAGAACTATTTGAATTGGCGTAATGCCATAGAGATATGGTTTCTGGGTCAAGGGCTGTCTGACCATCTTACTAAAAAGGCTACGGACATTGCTGAATCTGAGAAGGATGAGTGGCAACGAGTAGATTATCAGCTTGTATCGTTGTTATGGCAGTCTATTGAACCTAGATTAATGGTGCATTTCCGTCCTTACAAGACATGTTGCGAAATTTGGATGAAGGCTCAAACTGTTTATGCTAATGATATACAACGACTATATGAGACGATTCATAGTTTGGTGACAATGCAAATGACTGATCTTGACTTGCCCTCTTATCTGAATAAAGCACAATCCATTTGTGAAGAGATTAAATTGATGTTGGTTAATGATGATGCACAAAAGATGTCGGATAAGCTTGATAATATGCTCATGGTATTTATTCTTCATGGCCTCCACAAAGACTTTGAACCTGTCCGAAATCAGACTCTGACAAATCCTAATATTCCTACAGTGGAGGAACTAATTAATCGTTTGCTTCGAGTTCCTTCTCTGACTGCTTCCCTTGATGATTCTCAAACAACATTTGAGTCTTCAGTTTTTGTCTCCAACTCAACTGACCGAGGAGGCCGAAGTCGTGGTCGTGGTAGAGGTGGTAGAGGTAATCTCCACTGTTCTTACTGTAAGCAGGACGGACACACTCAAGATCGGTGCTATTCCCTACATGGATTTCCGAATAAAACTACCAATATAGCTCAGTCTCTTGAACCAGTTGTTGAGCATAAGTCCGAAAAAGATCATCTACTTTCTACAGATGAGTATAAGGAGTATCTTCAGTTTAAAGCCACTCAGCAGGCTTCTTCTTCTTCGGCCACTGTTGCTCACATTGGTAATTCTACAGTTTGTCTCTCTCAATCTGCGTCTGTTGGATCCTGGATTTTAGACTCTGGTGCTTCTGATCACTTAGCTGGTAATCCTTCTCTTTTCTCTAAATTGTCATTCCTGAAAACATCTCACAATATTACTCTTTCCGATGGGTCTAAGGCACAGGCCGCTGGTATTGGTCAAACTTCACCTCTTCCATCCTTACCTTTAAATTCAGTCTTGTTTATACCTAACTGTCCCTTTAATTTAATTTCAATCAGCCAAATTACTCGTACTTTAAATTGTTCTATAACCTTTAATTCTAATTCCTTTCTTATACAAGACCGGAGTACAGGACAGACGATTGGAGCTGGATCTGAATCACGAAGTCTCTACTACCTTCAACCTTCCTCTTCCACCATATGTGTTGTTTCCGAGTCTGCCGATCTTTTACATCGTCGTCTTGGTCACCCAAGTTTAGACAAGTTAAAGCAAATGGTCCCCTATCTTTCACATTTGAAGACCTTGAATTGTGAATCTTGTCAACTTAGAAAACATGTTAGGGTATCTTTTCCTAGTAGTGTCAATAGTCGAACTATGTCTCTTTTTGATCTTGTTCATTCTGATGTTTGGGGTCTCAGTCGTGTTCTTTCTGTTTCTGGATATAGGTATTATATTACTTTCATTGATGATTTTTCAAGGTGTACTTAACTATTTTTTATGAAAGATCGTTATGAGTTATTTGATGCTTTTCAAGTCTTTTGTTCCGAAATGAAGAATCAGTTTGGGAAAATAATTCATGTTTTGCGCAGCGATAATGCAAAAGAATATTTTTCTGCGTCTTTTAAATCCTTTTTGAGTTCTCATGGTATCATTCATCAGTCCAGTTGTCCTCACACACCACAACAAAATGGTGTGGCTGAACGAAAACATTGTCATCTTGTTGATACAGCTCGGACTCTCTTAATAAATGCTAATGCACCCTTGAAGTTTTGGGGCGACGTTGTTTTTACAACTTGTTATCTAGTAAATCAAATGCAATCTTCTGTTTTGGGCAATAAAATTCCTCACTCTCTTTTATTTCCTAAAGATCCTCTTTATGTTGTTCCACCTCGTGTGTTTGGTTCCACTTGTTTTGTTCATGATCTCTCTCCTGGCCGTGATAAATTGTCTGCTCGGGCTGTTAAATGTATCTTTCTTGGGTATTCTCGAGTTCAGAAGGGATATCAATGTTATTATCCTTCTACACATCGCTTTTATGTATCTACAGATGTTACATTCTTTGAGGATACCCCTTTCTTTGTCACATCAGCTACATTCAACTCTACTCCATCTTAGGTACTACTCATTCCTCTTTTTGCAACACCTGTCTCTAATCCTCAAGCTCCACAGTCACAGGATGACCGTTTGTTGCATCGATTTGGTATTACTTATGAGCGTCGGAATCCTGGAGTTCCCGAGATCACACCTACTATTGATTCTCATGATTCAGGTCCCGCTCCAATCGCTTCTCCCACTGCGGTCCCACCTGACACTTCTGTTGACCTACCTATTACACTTCGTAAAGGTAAACGCTCTACTCTCAATCCTCATCCGATTTACAATTTTCTAAGTTACCATCGATTATCTCCTTCCCATTGTGCCTTTGTGTTTGGTTTGTCATCTATTACCATTCCTAAGAATGTTCAAGAAGCATTATCTCATCCAGGATGGCAACAGGCAATGATTGATGAGATGATTGCTTTGGAATCTAATAATACATGGACACTTGTTTCACCTCCTCCTGAAAAATCTACAGTTGGTTGTCGATGGGTATTTACTATTAAAGTTGGCACTGATGGACAGGTGGACCGATTGAAAGCCTGGCTGGTAGCAAAGGGATACACTCAGATTTATGGTTTGGATTACAGTGATACTTTTTCTCCTGTTGCTAAGATGGCATCCGTACGTTTGTTCTTGTCTATGGCTGCCATGAGACGCTGGCCCTTATATCAGCTGAATATTAAAAATGCCTTCTCACATGATGATCTGGAGGAGGAAATCTATATGGAGCAACCACCTGGGTTTGTTGCTCAGGGGGAGTCAGGTCTTGTTTGCCGACTACAAAAGTCTTTATATGGCTTAAAACAGTCACCTCACGCTTGGTTTGGGAAGTTTCGTAAAGTTATTCAACAGTTTGACATGATTCGTTGCGAGGCAGACCATTCTGTATTCTTTAAATGCTCACCGTTGAATAAACTTATTTATCTTGTGGTGTATGTGGATGATATTGTCATTACAGGCGATGACCAAGAAGGCATTAAGCAATTGAAGCAATACCTGTTTAAACATTTTAAAACTAAAGATCTTGGCCGATTGCGATACTTTCTTGGGATTGAAGTAGTCAATCAAGAACAGGTGTTGCTATTTTTCAAAGGAAATATGCCCTTGATATTCTGGAAGAAACAGGGATGCTTGATTGTAAACCTGTTGATACTCCTATGGACCAAAATGTGAAGCTTCTACCTAATCAGGGGGAGCCTTATCCTAACCCAGGCAAATATAGAAGATTAGTTGGGAAAGTTAAATTATCTCACCATGACTAGACTAGACCTTGCTTTTCTTGTCAATGTTGTGAGTCAGTTTCTCAACTCAACATTTGACAGTCATTGGAATGCAGTTGTTCGGATCCTAAGATACATCAAGGGATCACCTGGTAAAGGGCTTGTTTATATGGACATGGGTCATACTAATATCATTGGATATACAGATGCAAATTGGGCAGGTGATGCTAGTGATAGGAGGTCCACTTCAGGCTACTGTGTGCTTATTGGAGGTGACTTGATTTCATGGAAAAGCAAGAAGCAGACTGTTGTTGCAAGATCGAGCACTGAAGCAGAGTATCGTGCTATGGCTAATACAACTTGCGAATTTTTGTGGCTAAAATATTTGCTTCAAGAGTTGAAGTTTTGTGAGATAGGTCCTATGGAACTTGCTTGTGATAACCAATCAGCCTTGTATCTCTCTTTGAATCCAAATTTTCATGAAAAGACTAAACATATAGAAGTTGATTGTCACTTCATTAGAGAAAAGATCCTCCCAGGCATCATTAAGACTTCTTTTGTGGGTACTAAAGATCAACTAGCAGACATGATGACTAAGTCCTTACAAGGACCTAGGCTAACATACATATGTAACAAGCTGGTTGCATCAGACATATATGCTCCAGCTTGAGGGGGAGTGTTGATTATAATCATAAATTAGTGGACGGTATGGACAGTGGAGTTCTATTCATTGTATCTATGTATTCATTGTACTTACACTTCTAGGACTTAGCATAGATAATTAATGTTCTAGCCTGTAGTCAAGTGTATATATTTTGTAGTTTCATATTGCAATAATACACAGAGATTATAATATTTGTTTCTTGCTTCTTAAAGAGTACATGCACCATAAATTTTATATTGAGCACAAGAAAGAAGTTTGATTGGTTCCTCAACATAATTACATGGCCAGAGGCGAAACTAGGTTAATAGGAATTTTTTTTTTTGGGGGGGGGGGGGGGGGGGGCATATAAATTTTAAGGGGTTATTGTATTTCATAAAAAGAAAACCTAAAAATTAAGGGTTACTGTTAGAATTTTAAAAAGTTGGGGGGTGGGGGTTGAAATGTAGTTCTGCCACTGTACATGGCTTAACTGGTGTAAGAAAAGTACTCTCCAAAGAAGTGAGTGATGAAGGATTGCATGTTAAAGAAACAAGATAGCATGGTGATGTCATATTTTTCAAATCGTGAATCGTATCGAGAATTGTTTGCTTAATTTTCGAATCGTGAATTATGAATCGTAACGAATCGTACGATTCAGAAACACATCAATAAAAAAAACTTAAATATACATAATTACACACCTAAAACATATAGAAAACACTTAAAAAATCTCAAATAAATACTTAAATTTCACATAATAGTATATCACTAAGGAAATAGACTCAAATAGTAAACTCCATTAATACCAAAATACCATCATAAACCATAAGTCATAATTAGTGAGAATTATGAACGCACTTTAGGACACGCAACAACTTCTTGACGAGTTCCTGCTAAATGGTGCTTCATCCTAAACGCACCACCCTACATTGTTTGTGGACAATAATTACACTTCACATGTCATCTATTGTCAAGAACAGTACAATGTTCTCAGGTATCATCCTTCTTCCCTTTCTTCTTAGCCTTAGGCGCCAACTTAGGAGTCATACAAAGTGACTGAGTGACAAACAAAAGAACAGAGCATAGACTATGAAGAAGCCAACCCACTGATACGAAAATAGAGCCCACCCTTGTGACGTGAAGAAGAGTAGAAGAGAATAGAACCACGGAGTCGAGACGTGATGAAGATAACCCACTGGTCACGACTCACGAACAGAAGCACGAAAGAGTTGCAGGAACAGCGGAGTTGCAGGCACGGGTCGCACAACGGAGTTGCAGCAGAATGCAGAGTCTGGTCACAGAGCGAGGTGCAAACTGAACAGAGCATAACATGACGTGAAGAATGATACGTTTAAGGGTGAAGAATTAAAAGACCCTTCACTTTCATTTTTTTTAAAAATCATTTTAACCCTCTGCCCATTAAGATTCTCGTTAGAATCTGTGAAAAAAAAATTGTCCATTAATCGCACGATTCGTATCACTGATTCCAAATCTGAACGATTCATGCGATTCAATCACGATTCAGAGCAATTTACGATTCAAAGTTGTTTCTAAATTGCTGGGACGATGAATCGTACACAATTCGAATCGTGAATCGTACGATTCTAACAACTATGGTGATGTCCACTCAAAGTTTTTTTTTTCTCAGAAGAGAGGGTTTGTTAAATATGGAGAAAGCCACCAATAACACAAATTATCTTATGCATTGATCTCAGACAAGAAAACTATAATTATAGCCAAAAACAAGTCAATTATAGGAAGGCCATTGTCCTGTGTAGGCTATTTGATGTTTGAATGAGGTTTGAAATAGGGGCACTGTATAACAAGAATCTAATTTCACTTTTTTCAGATAAAATGAAGTTTTGAACCAGTACGGCAAAAGCTTACAAGTTAAACTTCTGTTTCTCCTGAAATTTGCATAATCAGCAAGTTTGCGAGCTACATCTTGCACCGAAGACACAACCTGCTTTGCATTTGTAACCAAATCTATGACGCCTTTCCAGTCTTCTTTCTCAATTACAGTCATCCTGAAGAAAATATAATTTGATTAAACCTTTTGTTAGCTAACTTCCAAATGCATATAAAAGTGACTGTTACATAAATAATAGGGAAAATAACATCCAATCACACTAAACTTTCACCCAGTTATAAACAGTCACCCTAAACTTTCAAATTTTCCAATTTAATCCTTAAACTACTCTAATTGTTGCAATTAGTCCTTCGTCCAATCTCAGTCAAATGATTAACGAAGCACTAGGTCACATATAAGCATATGAGTCATTAATTGACATGACAAATAGATCATTAATGACTCACGTGCTTGCATGTGACGCACGAGAAGTTGTTACTACACTACTCCACTCAAATTGTAACACGTAGTACTTTTACCGTACATATCGTTGGATCACAAAATAAAATATTATTAAATTTTAAATATGAACGGTTACAAATCTGCCCAAAGTATATAATCTAAGAGTATTTTAGAATTTCTCGTGACACATTGCTCCATTAGTCAGCTAACTTAGATTGGACGAACTACGAAAGACTAATTGTAGAAATAAGTGTAGTTTAAGGACTAAATTGGAATATTTTAAAGTTTAGGGTGACTATTTGCAACTGAGTGAAAGTTTAAGGTGGTTGGATGCTATTTTCACTAAATAATACAAGTTATATTGCAACAAGTTTTAAACTGGTGCCTGGGGGGGGGAGCTTTAAAAGTCATTCATACCTAGCAGATTTTAGATATTTTAGCTCTACAGCGTTGTAGAAATTCTCTGTTGGAATACTCAGTCACCATATACACATTTGCACCCCCATATCTCGCTTAGTTAATACTAACTCCAAAAAACTGAATTTTCCATTCCTTAGAAACGAGGAAGATAATAACAATACTAAAATATATAAAAAAAATTTATAACAAAGCTGCGATTGGTTCCTGTGTGCTTTCCTGCATGTCCTATTCTCTTAAGGGACAAGGGGAGGGGGGTGCTCAGTTCAAGACTATAAACTAAATGTCACTCACCAATCAGTTTGAAGAATTTCATTTCTGAGCCTTGTTAGGGAAGCTACACTTAATCTAGGTATAATATCATCCTGTAAATATCCAAAAACAATAAGTCATAAGGGAATCACAACCGATAAATACAGACAAAACTTTGGAAAAGAATCTGACTCATCTCAGGAACTCTGTAGATATAATTACTTTCTTCCAGATCAAATATTGTCATACAGACACAGTTAAATGCAATCACGCACCTGCATCACAACTGTCGTTACATAGCCAGAGCAGCTTTCAGCAAGTTCTCTGGAGACACATGGTGGAGTTCCATATCCAACAGCAGATACAATGTCAGGGCTAAAACCCAGCTCCTTCGATGATTTTCTATGGATCATTATTGCTAATAAAGAAGCTATAGCACCTCCCAGAGAATGACCCACAAGTCTTAACCTAAATCCCTGCTAATGAGTTAACCACACCTCACACTATGAATAAGAAAAACAGGTAAACTAAGAAATGGAAACCAAAATAGATAAAGTAAGATCATCCGTACCTCATGTTTCTCCAAACATTTTCTTATGATTTCAATCTCATGACGAAGAAACCAACGAGCAGATTCAGCAGTCCCAAAGTGGGTCGAATAGCCCTCAAAGGTGGCTTCACCATCACTTGAGGAAAGAATATCAGTGATAAGGTCATATACAGTATGTGTGCCACGAATACCCAAAATTACAAGCTTTTTACGGGTATCAACCCCTATATAATACGCAGGCCTCATTACACTAGAGTTTTTAACAAATTTTAAGACATTACTTTCTCGGAGCATGCTGTTCCTAGCAAGCCCTAGAGGCTTATCCTTATAAGCACCTTTAGCCAACTCAAGATGATAAATGAGATCTTGAACCTGAAATCCAATAAGATATCTTGATAAGATTCAAGCATTTAGTGGACCACAATAACTTGTAGCGATATGCTAACACTAACAGTATAAGACATCTAAGTACATCACAGCATCACATGAACATGTATGCACTCTGCCTTTAAAATACAGTTTAAGAAGTTACAATTGATTCTGATGATATCTGAATGCCTTTGATATCTTCAAATGGATGTGTAGAAGCTTGACGAAGATAGATTAGATACAAGCCAATTGTAAGGTCACTCAAGCTCCAATCCTGAATTCCAATCTTGCTTCGTTGAATGCAGGCAATTATTTCTGTAAGGGATCGATTGCTTGGTGGGGGTTTGTTTCCAATTCCATCTCCTGCATAACATGGAATATAGAGTCAGCCTTGTGTTATTATAAAGCAAACTGGAACTTTGTAGGATCATGTTTTACTGGAGCACAAGAAAAACATATGCTTACGATATTAATAAATTCTATAGCACATAATGTAACTGAGTCATTGATGACTCATAGGTTGTTTATAGCATATAATTTTATAGAAAGGTACCAGCAATTTGCAATCATTCCTGCTGTCTAACTTCATCAGATGAAACATGTTATAAAGTTAACAGACCTGTTGGCAGAGCCCACCTACAAAATTGCAGAGCTGGTTCAAGTGCCTTCGTGAGCCAAGCCATCTCTAACTTCCACTTACTATCCGAGGGATCTTCATCATCAGAACTGTATTTGCTAATCCCATAATTGTCGTCTGTCTTCTTCTTAGCTTCAGACTTGAAAGAAATCTGACGTGTTTCTTGCTCTTCTTTTAGCTTATCTTCTTCTACCTTATCTGCTCTTGACCTTCTCAATTGAAGCCGGTTAAAAATACTATGCATATAGTTCCGATATGGTTCTTCTCTATTGAGAAAAAAGTTGGTAGAATCTGAACATTGAATAAAAAAGAATAGATAAGGATATTCAGATAGAATTTATTAGCAAGAAAATTGTATTAACATAAATAACAGAACTTAAATACTAGGCTTTAGACACTTGGGACCCATTCTGAGAAGAAATTTGGTGATATCACTATATCAGTTCTTCATGAACCTTTCAGTAAGATATTACTGAAATAACCTCATAACCAGATTGATAACACAAAATCTCCGGTAGGAGACAGGCCATAGCGCATCATCCAACAGTTCTCTCGCATAAACGATATATATTCTATGAGTAAACAGGTGTTTTTTGATGCCTAAGGTCATATTAAATGATTATTTGCAAAAGGTGGCAAACTATATTGCATGGATATGGACAGGGGTTTGAGTATCATATCCGATAGATACATCAATAAAACAATTCCTTTAAAATTAAGATGCGGGTATGGAAGTTATATTAAATAAAATATTTAAATATGTAAAAAAATGTTATATAATTCATAATCATTCCTAATGTCACAAGTTAAAATCAGTAAAATATTGTCATTCATCATTTCTCCCTCCCTTAAAATCTCCTCTTCCCCTCCCCACCTGAAATTGCCCTATCTGCATAACTCGAAAAATATGGTAGCTGAACATTTTAGTGTATCCACAAAAATATATATATACACACACAGATGACCAAAACAATGATAACTGCAGTAAGATGTGCGTATATGCATCGGATACGCAATATAATGCAATACAATACAGGAACACCACCAATTTGGGAGTATCGGTGCATCAAAGGTGGCAAAGCAGTTCCCCTTTTAGCGAATGGATTCATGATTTCAATTTTCGTAAAGGGGTTACTTTAATTTCTTCATAATTTTTCATGGAATCATCTTTAATAGAAAAATCCTATCCTGGAATTGGACAAGGCACTCAATGGTAGCATAGCAAATGTTATTATGTAAACATATTCAGAACATTGTTTTGTTTCTGAATATCAAATGCAGCATTAAACTGAACCTACGACTATGATAACATGGTTCATGTTAAACAACAAAATAAACGGAAAGGCGGAAGATAATGAACTTACATATATTACGAATCAGTCGCTTCATATATTGGCGATTCATTTGGAATTGGATTTACCCAAATGAAAAAGTTGATAATTTGACACAAAAATGAAGTGACCACCTCTCACTCTCACAATTCAAATGGTTCCAAACATCGCAAATGCTCGGCGTCGCAGGCAGGAGCAGCAACAAGACACAGCTGCAACAATGCTTGGCCCTTTATAAATATTAAATCTTTCACACGGCTTGGCAACCAGGGCAATAAAATAAATAATATAAAAAAAAATACATAATTTAAAAGGAAAATTAAGAAAGAAATATTTTTTTCTTTATCATATTTGACTCAAATAATAGAAAAAAATAGTTTTTAGGTTTTTTAAATAATTTTGAGTATGCTAAATATGTGGAGATAATTACGAATAATGTTCTATTTTTTATGTTAATTGGCTGTAATTTTATATTGTGAAAAAATTAGTTTTATTTTTTTTTATGTAATAAATTACTTATATAATTTTTTACAAAGATGGTCGTAAGGTAAAATTATCTTTAAAATAATAATTTCAAGATAAAAAAATTAGTTTTATATGAGAATGAGAAGAAATTTTTTTTTTAATAATTATTATATTGAAAGTGAAGATTTAAAATTATTTAAAAGTAATATAACCATTTTAAAAAATTATTTGAAAATAATTAATCGGAGATGAAAGAAGGCTAAACAAACATGATCCATTGTCATGTCTCAATTCGAAATTGTTCATCCCAATTCCCAATTCCCAACTCCATTGCCAGCGAGCTTTGGGTTTCAAAAGTTTTCATCATTTTTTAATATTCACAGATCCATCTTTGCCACCCAAACAAGTGCAACGTTTAAATGCGGCCCGTTGGGCCATGTCGGACACTAAAGGAGCCCAATTGCCACCGAAAGATACCCTTTTACTTTTAGCGAGCAAAAGGACTACATTACCCTTCTCTCTCCTTTTAGTTTTCAAAATCTTTAACTGTGTTCCTCTGTCCGAGAAAAGAAAGAAAAAATACTGCATTTTCAGGGCGCCCTAGATTTCCTCTTCTCTCTCTCTCTCTCTCTCTAAAAGCTCCTTGATTCGGAAGAAAGAAAGAGAAACACGCAAAACACAATGGCCTTCGCTTCTTTCTTTGGCAGAGTCCTTTTTGCCTCCGTTTTCATACTCTCTGCTTATCAAGAGTTAGTCCTTCTTTTTTCATACCTTTTTTTTTACTGATTTGTGGCATATTATTCTGTGATTTTTTTATTAAAAAAAACTAGAAAATTAGAGGAAGTTTCTGGATTTTCAGTAAGTTCATTTCTATAGATGTTTGGTTGTTGACTTGTTGTGGTAGTTGCTCTGCTTGGATCTGTTACGTTTAAGGTTTGAAACCTTTTGTCTGAACAAAATAACCGCATAGATCTATGTGTCTTCTTGTTTGGTCCATTAAGATTTCGAAGATATTATCCTTCTCACGTGGTTGAAGAGCAAGGAACCATTTTTTTTTTTTGTGCGATCCTTTTGTGTCTCAGTATGAAATGAACTATTCAGGGGAATATGTGTTTTGCTTTGTAATAACATGGTATAGTGGTTACTGGTTAGATTCTCCTATGAAGTATGAACTGGTGCATACCTGCAAGCACTGTAGTAGGATAAGAACGAAAAAGGAGCGAGTGGTATCTGATAATATCATGTTTGGAGCTGGACTATTACTGTTTCCGTGTGTTATTATAGAATCATTTTAATGTATTGGATTAACATAAACTGGCTTGTCAAGCTAACTTTTTTATTCTCCTCTCTGTGCTTTTTGTTTGAACATGGTATGTGGTTTGTTACAGTGACTATGTGTTGTTACCAATTAACATGTTAGCTTGGCACCGAGTATATGTTTCTCGTTGTCAAAATAACTTGTCTCTGAAATATGACTTTGTATAGGCTGCTTATTTTTGTTTTGGCAAGCTTAATTAATTAATGGCAGCTGAGTGTCAATAAAAATTTGATTTATATGTTTGCCACATTAGGAAGAATTGCTATGCACATATATATAAAGTTTACATCATGCATAAACTTTTACCTAATCAGGCCGGTGTCTTCTCTTAGGATTCTTGAGCTTTAACGTCCCAACCCTCTTCAGCTATAATGGGTACCAGTACAGTCCCTCTGTGCTTGATGTGGCCTTGAGAAGCAATGAGGAAATATAGTTGCACAATCACTAACAGCTTAAGCTTTTGGTGAAGGGGCGAGTGCTTGATACAACAATAATGATTTGTTATATACTCTTATGTAATGAGCACTCATTTTCATACATAAATCAATAGAGTTTTTTCTTTCTTTCTTTTTTTGAAATGATGTGACAACTTGTGATAATGCCATGTATAATACAAAAGAATGGGTGACATTGAATTCAAGAGTCGTTGTTAAATGCATGATCATGGTTTCAAATCCCGTTCCGAGATGGCTGTAGCAGCCGCGACAAAATGGTCGCGGCGGCCGCCGTTTCCACTTTAGCCCGCGACACAGTTGAGTTTGAAAATCACGTGCGATGGCCACAACGGACGAGACATAATGGCGTTTCAGCTGTGGCACTCCTCCGTTCAGATTTTCTCACTTCCAACACCATTCCTTTCAATTTTTCTCAGTATAAAAAGCCAAAAACATACACCAAATCAACCCTAACGGGAGCCTAACCTCTTGAGAGACTCAGAGACCCATCTTGTCGCTCTGTTGAAGGAGCTCCTGTCGCCACATCTCTGGGTCGATCTGTGTTCGCCTCTGTTTCGCGATCTCTAGTTCAGGTTGGTCTCGATCCATGGTGGAGGCGTGGAGCTCTGTTCTTCTTTGATTTGAACTTGCAACAGCTCAGCCCTCTGGTAACCCATCCAATCCGTAGATGATTTATGTCTATCTTAGCCTCTTAGAGATGATTTGTGTGTGGGTATTGCTGTGGGTGAGTGGGTGCTGTGACTGTGAGGGTGTGAGATGGTGAGGGTGGTGAGGGTGTGTGCTGGGCTGCATCTGCTGTGCCGCAGTGAGATGGTGAGTGGTGAGTGGGTGCCGTGATGGTGAGTGGTGAGTGGGTGCTGTGGAGAAGAGTGGCTTCGTGGAGAGAGACAGAGAGTTGTGTGTGTGAAAAGAGTCCGTGAGTGTCGTGGAGAAGTGAGGGAGGAAAAATAATAATAAATTCTAGTTCTGGTGAGGTGAGGAACAAAGAAGTGAGAGAAGAAAAATTAGAGGGAATGGGGAAAAATGTGAGGGAAAGGAGAAATTTAGATTGATTAGATAGAGGGAAATTTTGGTGCAGGGCGAAAAGGAAAAAATTAAGTGGGTTGAATGGAAAAAATGAATTATGTAAGTGAAAGAGTGAAATTGTGAGAAGAAAATTAGAGATTCAAAATAGAAAATTGCCAAGAGCGACTGCAATCCGCATCGCAGCACTCGTAACGTCCGTAATCGCAAAAACCGCAACGTGACCGCAACCTCAACCTCGACCGCAATTTAAAACCTTGTGCATGATATCTTTGCCATTATGTCATTCTGTAACAATGTATGTAAGTTTTTTTTTTTAATCTTTCCTTTTAGTATATAATTAAAGGATAATTCCCTTATTTGCAATAATTCTTTTATTTTAGAAGCACTGCTTTTGCATGGTTTTTTTTTTTTCTACGTCATTGATTCATGGTAAATGAAACTCCCTTACCATTTAGAGTCTTAAAAGTCCTTATAACACTATGCTAATGACTGAAGGCTGTAAATTTGAATTTTTAGCTGCAATATGGTGCTTGATGTCATTATGATGAATACGTACCATATCTGTCCTGTGTAATGTGCAATTGTGCATTAACTAAATTCTGCATTGACTTTGCCATGTTTACATTCTTACCAAATTTGGATTACTTTGAATTCTTGTGTTTAAACACATTCATAATTAGTTAATTACGAAAACATTCAATAGTACTTGATGGATTTTCATTGTGGGTTTGGAAAAGTTGATGGTGTTGCTTGCTTTTGTTTACTGTTTACACTAAATTAGAGACTAGAAGCTAAAAGTTCTTTACATTTGACATTTTAATTGTGCAAGCACTCTTTTGTTAATTATGTCTGACGGCTTATCTTTTCTTTTTTATTCTTCATCTCTTCCTTTTTATTGTAGTGAAGTTTCTTGTTAATCATGTGCTGTTATTTACTCTTATAGATTTAATGAATATGGAGTTGACGGGGGACCTGCTGCAAAAGCACTCAGGCCAAAGTTTGATGCCTTTGCATATCGAGTGCATTCTCAAGTTGGCTTTCAACTTCCAGATATTGATGTTTGTCTCTCTCTCTCTCTCTCTCTCTCTCTCTCTCTCTCTCTCAATTATTTCAGGAAAAGAGCATTATTAAAACACGACAAAGTTTAGAAAAAGTATGTGCCTGGTTAGAAAAAGAAGAATGGGGACGAGGTGGTTAAATTAAACGGGAGTCTGGTATGGAGGTGGAGATTGTGTGAGCTTAATAATGTTTTTCCATTTTTCTGTTTTTATGTTAAATGTAGGGCTGACATCTGATTGATGGTTGATGAAACATCTACCTTGTATTAAATAATACTTTTACCTGTAACCAAAATAATAATAATAATAATAATGATACTTTTACCTATGTTACCCCCCTGGTTTAAATAGGACACATCGTGTTATATGGACAAAGTATTAACTGATATTAGGCTTGTCATTATCCTTGAGGGTTATTGGTGCTTGCCCATACTGAATTTTGGGTTCTCAACAGGCAAGGTGATTGTGTTTGTGTTGGCCATCATAAAATTGATAAGAAAAATATTAAAATTTTAGAACTGTTATCATAAATGAAAATGTTGGAGGTGGGCAGGGGATGGGGACGTTATTAACATCACAATTGAAAATAATTGATTTTCTTGCGTTAGAACTGTTATGCATATAGCACATCCTTAGGTCCTCATGTCAAATTGTACATAAATTAGTAGCTATAGATTGAGTTCTCCACCCCCTCACCCCCTCTTTTTTGCATGCATAATACATTATTTTGTATGCTAGATTGTTCCCTGATATAATTGATGTCATGAACAGATGAAATTTTTAATTTCTGGGGCTATTGCTCTCAAGGGCATTGGAGGGGTTCTTTTCATATTCGGCAGCTCTTTTGGAGCTTTCCTTTTGGTTTGTAGTCAGATTTTCTCTATGAATAAATTGGATTTCATTTTCATGTCGTGTGCTCAGTTTTTTAAGTTATGGCTCTTTTTTTTGCTGTAGCTCTTGCATCAGATGATTGCTACTCCAATCCATTATGATTTCTACAATTACGACAGTGAGGATAAAGAATTTACTCGACTTTTCATCAAATTTACACAGGTCAGAGCAGTGAGTTCTATTTTTATTTTAAATTTATTTTCATGTCTCTGTGCCCAAATTCAAGCTGTTGTTACAATGTTACTTCATGTATTGTTGCGATTGTTTATCAAAGATAATTACTACTTGCAGAATATGGCTCTTTTTGGGGCTCTGTTATTTTTTATTGGGATGAAAAACTCCATTCCTAGAAGGCAACCCAAGAAGGCTCCGAAAACAAAAACCTATTAGTAGCAGCATTGGAGGACCTCTTTTGAAAGAAGTGTGACTCGGGTTGTTTCCTGGTTCTTCATTATGCCCTTTCTTCAGTCCGCCAGGATTTGGCTTGTGTACTCTTTCTGGTTCAGAATCAATCATCCCCCGTTTGAGTTTTTGTAATTGTAGCATCACTCCCACGTGGATTATATTATTGGCTTTTTTTTTATACATATATTATCTGTTAGCCCGATGTTAGGAACTATTTTTCAATTGCTAAACTTGTCTGCCAAGAGGGGGGGAAAAAGGATCAGAGCCTGCGAACTCAAACTTCAGAGTGCCAATTTGATTATGTTCCAGAGATCTTGATGTAAGGTCCTCAAAGTCTAGCATTAGAAGTTACTATTGAACATTACTGGATTCCTATCGTTGATACATGGTTTGTAAACACGTACTTACTATTTATACAGGGATGGATCCAGACTGTGGCGAGCCCTACAAGTTTACAACCCAATAAACAACCCCCCTCCCCCCAAAAAAAGAAAGGATTTGCACCTAAATATATAAATTACTGCATAAATTTATAATTGGTTTATTATTTTTGAGAAATTAAAATAATCCTTAGGTTTATGAGAAGTAAAAAAAATGGTAAAAGTAAAATAGTTTATTTATTTAAAATTAAATTAAAGTCTAATAAATTCTACCATATTTGATAAATCTCTAAACTATTGAAATTCATAGAGTTTTAAAAAAAAAGCATTCTAAACATAATATTTGATTTATAAATTAAATTAAATCCCTTTTCTATTTTCATTCCAAACATACTGAAGTTCAGTTCTTTTTATAACATTTTCTTTATAAAAAGATCACTTTAGTCATATATGCTTAGACATGTTAAAAATTGACATCTGAAAGCATGCCGATAACTGCCGATCCTTTTAAATAAGAAACAAATTAAAAAGAATCAATAGCTTTCGTGAGAACTCATGGCCGTCTTAATGACATTATCATGCATTAAATACTTCAAATAAATTATATATAATCTAATACTTAATGTCTAGATCAACTTAATGATTTGAAAATTAAGATGACTTTCATCCTCATCTTGATTAAATAATTAAATATGTTATATCACATATGAATAATGAATTCGAAGAATATATCATTTACGAACCCATAACCATAAGTAACCGTTTGGGGTCTGATATTTTTCCACCTGGTAATTATTCAAAGGAACAACCTACTTGAATATAAATAGTAAAATGGTGAGTATCACTGTTACAGTACTAATCGTGTTTATTATGCTTGTGGTGTCTGCTGATATTGCAGTGACAGAGAAAGACGGAAGCATTAATGGCAAAGATCTGGTTCCCTCTTTCCCTCGTTTGCCTCGCAATCTCAGTCTCAATTCTCCATCGCCAAAGATCCCTCATGAGAATCATGATCATAGGTATATAATTTTCTAGCAACAGGATGAGTGACTGCTTGGTGGAGTGCGAAATGGAGAGCCAGCGGAATCACACGGTAAGTAAAGAATACTTTACTCGACTCCTAAGTTGTATGGAAAAATGCATGAACCGTAGCTTGTCTAGCGACTTAGGTCATGGACATAAGAAAGCGTGGGGACGTAAGTCACGTAACTAAGGTGAGATTTAGAATCATGAGTCCATAACCTCCCAACTCATTGGAAGCTGAGACAACAACATCCATTATTATTATAAGACTATTTGTACTAAAATAAAAAATTGTATAACAACTCAACAGTAATTGGTCCCAATAGAAGTGAAGTGTAACCTAGGTGAACTTTATTTGAAATGTAAGTTCGAATTATAGAACTGTTACTTTTAAGAAGATTTTACTTAATTATCATCTCTTGCCCAAAAAATAAATTGGTTGTTTAGTATTGTTGGCTTTAATTATGTATTTGTTATTGATCTCATTTGTATATTTATTAATCAGATTGTGTTTTTTTAACAATTGATTGATGTTTATATGCTATATATATATTTTTGAACATCTTTCACAGTCAAAGTTGTAAGAATGAAAGTTTAATCTCTTAATATTGGAATTAACAGTGAAGTTATGGTAGTTTAGCTTGGTTATTAGATTGTTATCCAATCACTCATTTATAATTTAGTAGTGGTTTATGTCTTTTGATGTGATCAATTAGTGGGGATTGATTAAATTGTGATTGCGCTGGACTTGTGCAATTAGAACTACTATGGATATCATAAACTTTTTTTTTTGTGCACATTGTGGTGATTTTACCATGTTATGATGATTTTATTTTGATATCATTGATATATCTCGATATGTAGATTTTTTTCCATTTGTTTTTGAATAAAAAGATTATTAGTTCCCTTAGGGGAATGGTGTTTCATGATAAACATGTTTATTATCTCCTTAAGGAGATTGGTGTTGTTTTATTGGGAATTTAAAACATTTGTCTTCATGAGAAAGATATTTTGTTTCTTTTATGAAAATTGTGTTTTATGTGAAACATGTTGTGATCTCTTTGAGGAGATTGGATTGTGTTTCTTGAGAAGATAGGATCTATACACAGTAGCATTTGAGAGATAACATATTTTGTTATGATGTGTATCTACTGTTACACACTTATGTTGTGATTATCAATAAGATTATTAGTTATGTAGTCATTAGTGAACTAAATTCTAAATAGTTTATCTTTGTCTTTGACTTTTATGTTATATTTGGTGTAAAGAATGCAATTCCATTAAATAAGAATCAGAATAAGCATAGGAATGAGTAAATCGGAATAAGAATCTTATTCAAATTCCATAGTTTGGTACAAATAGAAATAAAATGACATGGAAAATGATTATGTTGTTTGGTGTACGAGATACAATACATAATGAAATTCAAATTGATTTAAATGACATAAATATCTCAAATGAAAAAAAATAAAAAAAAAAATAAAATTTTTCCTTTCATATTATATATATATATATATATATATATATATATAATATAATATAAAATCAATGTTTAAGATTAATATTTAAACAAATTAATAAAATGAATCTTGATAATATATTTTTTCCTTTTACTGATTTTTTTGGTACATTATGTAATGATTTTTTATTTATATTTAATATATTATAATTATGGTCATATGTTTTATGATATTAATACAATAAACTAATTTTAAAATAACTCAATAAAAATTAGGATTTAAAACTTGTTCAATATATAAAAGGGTTAACTTATGTCATTTTATAAATTAGTTAAGGGTATATTAAAAATATATATATAAAATCTAATTCCACAAAAATGCGGAATCGCAATCCCACCTTTTTTTTAAGGAAAAGAATTCTATAAATTTGTGAAATGTGATTCAGAATAAGAATGTCAATTTATATTTTTTTATTATTAACAAACATAAAAATTCTCTTATTTTAAGATTAAACTTGGAATGATATTTCATTTTTTCACACCAAATATAACCTTAGTTGATAGTTACATAGAGTATTTTGATTATGTCTGTGGTGATTATTGTCAAGTTATGCGACTGGTGAAAGAGCAAAAAAAAAAATATAGAATATATTTTATATATTTAGCACTTATTTTGATGACATGTTATTTATAGTTTAAACTTTGCTTTTGTACAAATTACTTTTTTAACAATAATTTTAAGACCAACTTCAACTTAGGTCGTTTAGTAGTCATGATTTTTGCTCATAACTCTTTAAATATTTTTTTTGTAAACTAAATTATTTTAAAATTAAAATAAAAAATAAATTATTTTAATTTTAATCCACCCCTATCTAATAAAATAGAATATTTTCTCTTGAGTATGATATTTTCTAAACGTACTCTCCTACTTTCTTCACTGTCCTTACTTAATCTTTTCTCTCTCATTTCACACTCTATCCAATCTAAGCCTCACTATCTCCTCCTTATCTCTTTAACTATTTCCTCAATCAAACAAAATTTATATCTCCTTAATTATCTTCTTAATCGAATATGAATTTTTTTGGCACAAAATTAGGTAAATAATAGCTACAAAAGGTATTATTAAGAAAGCAATATAATATGTATTTTTTATTTATTTATTTTTTAAATCTTTTTTCTGTTCAAATTTAAGAAAAAGTCTATTATCGTTTATTTGACTATTAAAGGTGATGACTATCTTCTATGATTTAAAATTATAATAGAACATTACCTTTTATTTGTTGAAGTTAATAATTAATACATACAACGCTTTTATATATAATCTAACTAATCTAAAGACTTTATTATTTTTTTATTTTTTTGTTTTTATTATTTAAATATTTTAAGAGTTTAATTTATATACACTGTCAATATAAAAGAATTTTACATTGATATCCAATGATATTATGATAAATTAATATTTATTGTTATCTCTTTGTCTTAATAATTAAAATAAAAAGTAAAAATATCAAAATATTAATAGATATTAATGTAAAACTTTTATATTGACAATACATACTATTTTAATTGTATTAATCCAGAAACAGTGTAAAAACATTGTTTGTTACAATTAGAGACTACTCTTCGTTAACTATATAAATCATAGAATAGCATATAAGAGCTCATTTGGTATGCAGAATATGATAAAAATTAATTGTATTAGATTTAATAGTATAAGGTCGATAAGTATAAGACTTGATAAAAATTTAATACTATCTAATATTTGGCACGACATTATATAAGATATTATATTATATAAAATAATATTATTATGTATTTATTGATGCACTGTATAATATTTGATATGATAAAAAAAATTAACACTTTTGACAAAAATAATCTTTAACCCAAAGATGGCTGACCCAAATTGAAATAAACATCAAACAAAAAAAAAGTAAACTATGTCAATAAAATAAAGAGACAAATAACAGAGAATGGGGAAAGGGTCAGTTTGCATCATCTGAGTATGGGGAAATAACACAGGGGACCCTTGACTAGGTTCTATGATGGTAGTATCGGGTTCAACAGAGATGGTGAACGGCGGCATGGAGTGGCACCGTTTGCTGGAGGTGTGGCCGTACTATGCCACGGCGCGGTGGCTATGCAAGGGAGGCTTAGGTGGCGAAGGTTGTGCGGCAGGCAGCAGTTGTGGTTTGGGCGAGATAGGCGATGGCATGAGATGGTTTTGGGATGGCCAGGGGTGACGGTAGTGGCTCGACAGTGAGGGCATCGCAGGTGGTGCGGAGGCTAAGTGTTGGAGTGATAGGGTTGTAAAGAGAGTATTTTCATATGAGTTTATCTATCAAAATTTAATCAGGCATAATATCACCCTTAATATCTGATTAAGTTATACGTTATTTTAATGTATAAGAGGGATATGCTGAATAAACTTATACAATATTATAGTTACATCAAATAACTGATAAAATCATAATGTATTGTATAAACTTATCCTACCAAACCTTATACATTATGCCAAACGTGTCCTAAAGAATAGTTCGTGATCAGCTGTGTGCTTCCAAGATTAACTAAAACATGCATGTTAGTATATATATATATATATATATATACACACAGGGGCTAATAGGCCTTTTGCCCAAAGCAGGCAGGCTGATATCGGGGCAAGATAAATCAAGTCTGACCAAATTTGCAATAAAAATGTTTTTAATTAATTTTTATAATAATATAAAGTAGATTTATATCTGCCCATTACATAGAGAAAGAAAAAGTTACTAATGCTATTAATATTTTTTTTATTTTTTTATTGTAATATAACTACTTTAAAGGAAATTTGGTGGGATTATGAGAAATAATTAAACACATCTATTAATGAAATATGGTTTGTTTGAATATGTTTTAATATTTTCATATGAGTTGTATATTGATACTTATAGCTGTACAATGCACACGAAAATAGAACAAACTAACTAACTAGGATAACAACTCTATCCTATCTAAACAACTCTCCTTCCTTATCACTTATCATTCTAACTACATGAAACTAATCTTATCTCATTATCACATATCTTTATCTCCTAATACTCCCCTTCAAGTTGGAGTGTGAGGATTATGAACACCCAACTTGACCATCAACTCTTGAAAGGATTTGGCGCCTAAGGCTTTTGTAAAAATATCAGCTTGCTGCTTCTGTGTGGGAACATATTTGGTAGAAATGGTACCTTGTTGCAGATATGTGCGGATGAAGTGACAATCCACTTCTATATGTTTCGTCCTTTCATGATATATTGGGTTAGCTGCTAGGTGAATTGCTGCCTGATTATCACAATGAAGAACAGTAGGCGTATGATAGTGGACTTGCAAACTTGACAATAAGCTACGTAACTAAAGAACTTCACTAATAGCATGACCCATGGCTCTGTACCCAGCCTCACTAGAAGACTTGGACACAGTAGTTTGTTTCTTGGTTTTCCAAGAAATGGGAGCTGAAGCAAGTTTCATTAGATAACCAGATGTGGACCTTCGTGTAAGTGGGCATGAGGCTCAGTCCGAATCACAATATGCAACCAAATTGAGATCATTATCTTTCGACAAAATGATTCCTTGGCCTGGCGAAGATTTTAAGTACCTTAAGACACGCATAGCTGCATCCCAGTGAGCTTGCTGTGGAGCTTGCATGAATTAGCTTAACACATGCACCGAATATGTAATTTCCGGATAAGTAATAGTGAGATATATTAAACGTCCAATGAGCCGACGATAACGAGGAGGATCTGAATATGAAGGTCCCGGATCCTATGCAAGCTTGTGATTTTGCTCCATTGGAAACGAGGATGGCTTGCAATCAAGCATCTTGCATTCATTGAGAATATCAAGTGTATATTTACGTTGGCACATGAACAAACCAACTGGTCCTCAAGCAAGCTCCAATCCAAGGAAATATTTAAGGACACTAAGATCTTTCATGTGGAAACATCTACATAAATACTGTTTGAAGTTGCTGCAAACAGATGGGTCATTATCGGCTATCACAAGATCATCAACATATATTAACACGGCCATGAATGTGCTATCCTTCGAGTATGTGAAAAGACTGTGATCAGCTAGAGCTTCTTGGAATCCATATTCAATGAATGCCTGGGAAAGCTTCGAATACCAATTGTGGGAGGCTTGTTTGAGCCCGTATAGAGACTTCTTCAAGTGACATACCATCCCTACCTTAGGAACTGCATACCCTTCTGGTGCTTCCATGTACACTTCCTCTTCTAGCTCTCCATGTAAGAAAGCATTGTTCACGTCCATTTGATGAAGTTCCCAGCTTTTTGCTATGGCGACTGAGAGCAAACATCTAACTATTGTCATCTTCACTACGGGTGCGAATGTTTCATTGAAATCCTCTCCTTCCACTTGCGTGTACCCCTTTGCTATGAGGCGAGCCTTATATTTGTCAACCTCACCTGTAGCCTTGTATTTCATCTTGTAGACCCACTTGCACCCCACGATTTTCTTTCCTTTGGGTGGCAAAGCTAAGTCCCAAGTTCCATTGTCCTCCAAAGCTCTGAGTTCTTATGCCATGGCTTCCTGCCATTCACGTTTCTGCACTGCCTGTGAGTATGTTCGTGGCTCCTCATGGCTACTTACTGCTGCAAGGTAAGCTTGATGTCTATTTGATAAACATTTGTAACTTATATAGTTAGTGATAGAATAGACCTTACCTGAAAAGTTTGAGTGGCTCGAGCTCATGCAGATGGGTTTTTCTATGGCTGTGTTGCAGTAATAATCACGAAGATAACTTGGTGGCTATCGCGTGCGTGGTAGAAGTTGAACTTCAGTATTTCCATGATGCTCCCCCTCAGTATGAACTTCCATCTCTGTGTTTTCCAGAGAGTCTTCCTCATGGTTCTTTGCCCCTTCCTTTTCAGCTTCATGATTCTCTTCCCCTTGCGGCTCAAAGACGTCATAAAACACATTCATTGGTGCATCAGTTGCTGCTACCTTATTTTGAAGAGCATAAGGCATTGTGTGCTCATAAAATACCATATCCCGAGAGACAGAGAACTCACGAGTTGCTGGATTATATACTTTCCATCCTTTCTGTCCCTGTGGATAGCCCATGAAGACGCAGCGATCAACCCTTGAATCAAACTTATCTCTATGCTTTGAGCTCGTCCCTACATAACATAGACAACCGCATACTCTGAGATGATCATAGGATGGTGGCTTCCCAAAGAGCATCTCATATGGTGTGACTCCTTGATTAGCTATTGTAGGAGTTCGGTTAATGAGATGAGTGGCAGCTAATATGCACTCTCCCCAGAAACGAATGGGAAGATTTGCTTGAAACCTTAAAGCTCTGGCAACATTTAAAATATGCATGTGCTTCCATTCCACGCGTCCATTCTGCAGCGGTGTGGCCAGACAAGAGGTCTTATGTAGTATTCCATTTTGTTGAAGGAATGTTTGCATTGTGGAATTTGTAAATTCAGTGCCGTTATCACTCCTAATCTTCTTCACGCTGGCATTAAACTGAGTTTTTATCATATTGCAGAAATTCACTAAAAAGTCAGTGGTTTGAGTTTTGTGTTTCATCAAGTATACCCAAGTCCCTCGAGTGTAGTCATCAACAATAGTAAGAAAATAGTGAGAACCATCATGTGATGCAATGCTATATTTCCCCCACAAGTCACAATGTATCAAGTCAAAAGGCTTTTTAGCTTTATTAATACTTTGAGGAAAAGAAAGTCTACATTGCTTTGATCTATGACATATGTCACAACAATCAATTTTATTGAAATTGAAACTACACTTGAGTAACTTAGAAAGATGCTGAAGAGCCTGGACCGAGGGATGTCCCATTCTGGAGTGCCAAAGTGTGGTGTTGTCTCCTTGAGTGGTGGCAAAAAAAGCTCCTCGCAATATTGCTTTGAACACGTAAACCCCATCATGCATGCTACCCGATCTAATCATCCTCTTCGTGGCATGGTCCTGTATCACACAACAATCAGATTTATAAGTTACTATACAGTTCAAATCTCTTGTCAACTTGTGAATGAAAATTAAATTGCAGCTAAATTTAGGCACAAATAACACATTGTCTAGCTTGATATTTCTATCAAGGGTTATGCTTCCCATTTTTTTTTACTAACACAGTGTTCCCAGTGGGTACTGTGATGTAGAATGGCTTTTCAAGCTTACGTATTCCCTGTAAAATAGAGAATGAAGGAGTCATGTGGTGTGATGCACCACTATCCAAGATCCACTGAATTTCTTCATTACTAGCCATGCCATCATGTGGTGATCGAGCATTTTTCATGTGTATTCCATGCAGTGCATGAGCCTTTGTTGTCACGTTCACTTCTTCCTTCTTTTGATCCTCATCAGTATGGGTCACATGTGCAGCGGTATGTCCTCCTTGTTTGCTGTTTCCTCGCTGCGTCCGCCTTGTATCCCAGTTGAGTGGATACCCAACAATTTCAAAACACTTTGCTTTAACATGCCCGATCTTACCACAATGCTCACACTTGGTTCTGGGTCCATCTCGATCTTTCTGTTTGCTTCCCCAAGATGAGTGGAAAGTTATTCCTAACTCAGTCTTGGTATTACCTCTCTCCCTTTCTGCTGTTAGACGTGCTTCCTCCCTCAGAACATGATTGAATGTGCGCCTGAGTGAGGGTAAAGGATCAACATTGAGGATGGTAGTCTTGACATGGTCATACTGTTCATTATCAAGGCTTGCAAGGAAAATATGGAGTTTCTGCTCTTCTTCTCTCTGCATCAACTATTTTGACGCTCCACATGTGCATTCTGGCAATGGTTGGAGCTCATTTAATTCATCGAGAAGGCCTTTGAACTTGGTGTAAAATTCTGTTACACTCAAGTCATCCTCATTTTGCATTAGACAGAGTATGTGCCACAATTGGTGGATCCTGGGTGCATTTGTTTGAGCAAAACGCTCCTTGAGGTCAAGCCACACGCCCCTTGTAGTTGTCGCATGAGATATGCTGCTATGCAACCTCGGATCAGTGGCATTTATGATCCATGCCATATCACCATTGAATCCGCCTTCTCCCAATTGAGATAATCCATCGTCTGCTTTCCTGGTTTCACAATTATTTCATCAATGAAACTAAGCTTCATCTTTGCACGAAGTGTTGTCTTCATCGAACGTGCCCATGTTCGATAGTTCTCTCTATTGAGAATAGCTGCAACCAGGGGCGTTCCCGGGTTATCGGAGGAACAAAGATAATAACGCGAACTTGGGGTAAGAGCAAGTGAGCTTTTGCCATCGTTGGAGGTATTTTTCTTTACCTCCAACTCGGCTCCAAGATTAACATGCTCTGATACCATAATAAAATATGGTTTGTTTGAATATGTTTTAATATTTTCATATGAGTTACATACTGATACTTATAGCTGTACAATGCACACGAAAATAGAACAAACTAACTAACTAGGATAACAACTCTATCTTATCTAAACAACTCTCCTTCCTTATCACTTATCATTCTAACTACATGAAACTAATCTTATCTCATTATCACGTATCTTTATCTCCTAATATCTATCTATTATGTATTACTATAGAATAAAAGAACAACCACTACTTTGCAAGTGTTGTCCTATGGGAAAAAAATTTTCCGCCCAAATGTTCCTATTTCTGTTTTTGTTTTCTTTTTCTTTCTATATATCTCTCTCTCTCTCTTTTTTTTTTACTTACATTATTATTTACATATTTCCATATAGATATGTCATCAGAGTATGGATGGATAGTAGATTCCTAAATCCAATTACGTGTACCCACGGGTTTTTGTCATGATCTTATTTATATGTAGGGTTTTATTTGTACTCTTGACTTATCAGAATACTTTTAGACATAAGATAAATTCCGTTGAAATATGAAAATGAGAGATCAAGATCAAGACAATAATTGAGGCAAATCTTCACCCATCCCCCTCTCCGTGTAAGAGTTAGTTATTGGTTAAATTTTATAGCATTTTTTAAAATAATTATTTATGACAAAAAAAAAATTTGAGGCAAATATTTTTGCGCAAATCACATGCACATGGGTCGTGTACAATTAATACTCAGTAAAATTAAAAAAGAAGGGTAAACAGTATATCGAGATAATTCTTGAACAGGAGTATTCAATGATCAATTAATCTCATATATCACACCAAATATTTCTTTTCTTTCTAGATATTTTTTTTTTACTTACATTATTATTTACATATTTCCATGTAGATATGTCATCAGAGTATGGATGGATAGTAGATTCCTAAATCCAATTACGTATACCCACGGGTTTTTGTCATGATCTTATTTATGTGTAGGATTTGATTTGTACTCTTGACTTATCAGAATACTTTTAGAAATAAGATAAATTCCATTGAAATATGAAAATGAGAGATCAAGCTCTAGACAATAATTGAGGCAAATTTTCACCCATCCCCCTCTCCGTGTAAGAGTTAGTTATTGGTTAAAATTTATCGCATTTTTTAAAATAATTATTTATGACAAAAAAATATTTGAGGCAAATATTTTTGCGCAAATCACATGCACATGGTCGTGTACAATTAATACTAAGTAAAATTAAAAAAAGAAGGGTGAACAGTGTATCGAGATAATTCTTGAACAGAAGTATTCAATGATCAATTAATCTCATATATCACACTAAAAATTCTTGAACAAATTGTAGCGATCAATTGACTAGTGAAAGGTATCCGACCAGAGTATGATTGAATGAAGGACGAGAGAGAGAGAGAGAGAGAGAGAGAGAGAACTTAAGATGAATGAATTGAATGATTAACACCGAAACAAGAGTTACACAGAGATATTTATAGTGCTGCAATATAAGCACTACAAATTACAAATACTTTTCATAACTAACTAACTAATATAGTAACAGAATAGCTAATTGACTAGTAATTGATAACTGACTAAACTAACTACTAACTAACTATACTGAAGCATATTCCTTGCAGCCTCCCTCAAACTCAAGGGAAGAAAGATCTTCAACTTTGAGTTTGATCTTGATTTGATGAAATAGAGAATTTGATACAGCTTTAGTGAAAATGTCAACCACTTGTTCCGTAACTGGAATATGATGAACAGAAATAAGTTTGTATTGCACTTTCTCACGAACAAAGTGAAGATCTAATTCAAAATGCTTTGTTCGAGAGTGTAGAATTGGATTAGCTGTAAGCAGAACAGTGCTTTGATTATCACAATATATATGAGGAGCTGGAACAGTGATTTTTAGCTCACTTATAAGATCTTGGATCCACAGCAACTCAATCATGACAGAGGCCAAGCTATGACATTCTGCCTCAATATTGGACCTACAGACCACAACCTATTTCTTTGAAGTCCAGGAAACCAAGTTGCTTCCAAAATAAACTCAGTGACCAGTGGTAGATCTACGGTCATTTGGATCAACTCCCGCAAAATTGGAGACTTTCTAAGATGAAGACCATATGTGATAGTACCATTGAGATACCATAAGATTCTTTTGACAACTTTCCAATGACTTTCAAGAGGAGCATGCACAATTTGACAAACTTTGTTGACACAGTATGCAATCTCTGGTCTGGTTATGATATCATATTGTAATGCACCAACTATGGACCTGTAAAGAGATGGATCATGCATTGCTGTGCTGCCATGTGCTGATAGTTTCAGACCAGTAGTCATTGGGGTAGAAGCAGGCTTACAATGGTCCATCTTAGCCTTGATGAGAAGATCAGTAATGTATTTTGTCTGAGACAAATACAGGCCACTAGATTTCAGCTTTTTAGCCTCAATCCCAAGAAAATAGTACAACTGTCCCAAATCCTTGAGTGCAAAAGTAGAATGCAAATAAGCAATGAGAGCTTGAATAGCAAGAGGAGAATTACTAGTAACAATGACATCATCAACATATACTAGAATATAGACAGTGGTATGAGGAGTAAGCCTAAAGAACAATGAAGAATCACATTTGGTAGATTGAAAACCAAAATGATAGAGAATAGAGTTGAGCTTGTCGAAACAGGCCCGAGGAGCCTGTTTTAATCCACATAGGGCTTTATTCAGCTTGCATGCCAGATTACATGAACCAACAGTAAATCCTTGAGGCTGTTGCATATAGACGTCCTCAATAAGATTCCCATTAAGAAAAGCATTGTTAAAATCAAGTTGGTGTGTAGGCCAGCCGTGAGAGACAGCAATTGTGAGTATTACCCTAATAGTTACTGGTTTGACAATAAGACTAAATGTCTCAGCATAGTCAAAACTAGCTTGTTGATGGAAGCTTTTGGCAACTAGTCTTGCCTTATATTTATTGATTGAACCATCTGAATTATATTTGATCCTAAAAACCCATTTGTAGCCAATTGCTTGTCTATGAGGAGGAAGAGGAACTAAGGTCCAAGTTCTATTAGCCAACAAAGCATTAAGCTCCTCTTGCATTACATTTCTCCACTCAGGTTGAGTTAGTGCTGACTTTACTGAGGTAGGTTCAGTAATAACAGTAAACACCTTAGGCTTGAAAATTCCAGCTTTGGACTTTGTGGTCATATTGTGATTATTAACAGTGGAGTCTGATGCTGAGACAGGAGCTACTAAAGTAAGTTGCTCAACTGGAAGAGTAATAGAAACTGGTTCTGTAATTACTGGAACTAACTCAGGTTGATGAATGAAGTTAGAATTGGACCTGCCAAGGTTAGTTTACTGACTAGTAGGCAAAACAGTCATAGGAAAATAATGATTATTAACAAATGCCAAATCCTAAGCATTATGATGTACTAGTGGAATTATTGGGATAGAATTGGACACAGAAACAGAAGAAGAAGATGGAACAGAACTGGACATGAGATTTTTAAATGGAAAGGTAGATTCATCAAACAATACATGTCTACAGAGATAAATTTTGCCATTTGGAGACAAACACTTATACCCCCTGTGATTATTGTTGTAGCCAAGAAAAGTGCACTAATGAGACCTAAAATCAAGTTTGTGTTTGTTATAAGGTCTGAGAAAGGAAAAACATGTACAACCAAATGTTTTGAATAGAGAATAATTCAGCTATCTATGAAAGAGCATTTCAAAGGGAGAGATGTCTTTAAGAACTGATGATGGTAGATTATTTATAAAGTAGGTTGCAGTAAGAAAGGCATCACCCCAAAATTTTAAAGGAATAGAGGAATGAGCCAACAAAGTCAAGCCAACTTCCATAATATGTCTATGTTTCCTCTCAGGGCACCCATTTTGTTGGTGAGTATAAGGACAACTGAGTCTATGGTGAACACCATGAGAAGACAGATATGATGTGAAGGCTAGGTGTTCTCTACCATTGTCAGTTTGCAAAGATTTAATTTGTTTAACTAGTTGTAATTCAACCATTATTTTAAATTGAATAAATATGGAAAGTGCTTGAGACTTAGCATGCAGCAAATAAATCCAACTAAATCTAGAATATGCATCAATGAACACAATGTAATATCTAGATCCATTAGTTGATGGAATAAGTTATGGTCCCTAAATGTCAGAAAATATTAACTCTAAAGGTTCATAGATAGTAGTAGAATCTGAAAAAAGCAAATAATGAGATTTACCTATACAACAAGATGAACAAAAAAAACCGTGAACAATTTGATGGTGCATCAATATTACACTGTTTGAGCACTTGAGAAACTATTTTAACAACAGGGTGGCCTAATCTTGCATGCCACAAACCAAAAATAGTTTCTTGGGAATTATTATTTGTAGTATGTACAGAATTATATGAAGAAGAATGACAAGAAGTTGATGTAGAGAATAGAGATGAACCAGTAGACTTTGGAGTTGACAACAAGTGATCAAAGGCATACAAACCATCTCTCTAAGTCTGCCTTGGAGAATGATCTCCTTGGTAGCCTGAGATTTAACAAGACAATAATCAACGTAAAATTCAAAGAAAACATTATTGTCTCTACAAAATTGTGACATACTAAGCAGATTCTTACAAACTCTAGGTACATGCATTAAATTTTGAAGAAGTAAAGGAAAAGACTCATTGGAAGATGAAAACTTAGAATAGCCAATATGTTTAATAGGCATACATGTACCATTACTAAATGTCATTGTGTATGAGCCATTGTAATTTGATCTGGTTTGCAGATTTGAAATATCTGTTGTCAGATGATTTGAAGCACCTGAGTCTGGGTACCAGGCAAGATCATACAGGGTTGAGGGTGTAGCAAGCATTGCTTGGAATGGTGGATAAAGTAGTGGATGTGGGATTAATAGAAGTACTGTCCATCATTGCTTGTGTAGGTGGATGTGGCAGAGTAGCAGACTGATCACCAAAAGGATTTGGATGACCCTTATTAATTCGATGCCAACATTCCTAAGCTAAATGATTTGACTTATCACATAATTGGCATTTGTTAAACCAAGAAGTTCTTCCACCTCTAAAATTTCTTCCTCTTCCTCGAAAAATTGATCTGCCTCTACCAAAATTAGAGGGAAACTGTTCATTGAAACTTCCTTGAGCATAACCACCTCTATGGGCATAACCACCTCTGAAGTTACCATCATTAGTAAACATGTATGACTGTGAAGATTGAGCAATATATACATGAACTGATCTAGTCATCTCAATTTTTATATGCTTCTCAATTCTTTCTTCTTGAGCTATGAGAAGTGCTTCAATTTCAGAAACTGAATAGGGATCAGTTCTAGAAGTTACTGAGATAAAAAACGAGTCATAATCTTTTGTGAGACCATCAAGAATTGCATCAACATGATTTGCTATTAAAATTGGTGCACTTACAACAACTAAAGAATCCATAATTTTCTTGACTTTAAGCAAATACTTATTGATTGATGTTTCTTTCTTCATGCTACAAAGTTGTGACTTTAATTGCTTGATTTTGGCATGTGTCTAACTTGCAAAGAAAATCTCAAGTTTATTCCATACTTGAAACGAGTGTTCACAACCTACCATATCCTGGTAGTGAGAGATTCAGACATCAAAGCAAGAAGCCAAGAAAGTAGCAATGAATCTTGTTGTTCCCAATTCAAGTAATCCTATGTGCATTTTTCAAATACAACATCTTCATCTGATGCAAATTTTCGTGGTGCAGAACCAGTTCCTTCTTGAAGATATGATTGTTGCTTGAAGCCTTGGATAGTGGCAAGAGCCTGTTGATGCCATGGAAGGAAATTTCCTTCATCAAGCTTGAACAAAACTGGGCTAGAAAACGTTTGTATAGTGAAGCGTGAGATTGAAGTCTCCATGGATCAGATTGTTGCTCTGATACCATGAAAGGTATCAGATCAGAGTCAGATAGAATGAAAGACAAGATATATATATATATATATATATATATAGAGAGAGAGAGAGAGAGAGAGATGGAGAGAGAAGAACGGAGTGATGAAGAGAGAAAACTTAAGATGAATGAATTGAATGATTAACACTGAAACAAGAGTTACGTAGAGATATTTATAGTGTTGCAGTATAAGCACTACAGATTACAAATACTTTTCATAACTAACTAACTAATATAGTAACAGAATAACTAACTGAGTAGTAATTAATAACTGACTAAACTAACTTCTAACTAACTATACTGAAGCATATTCCCTAACTTGGTTAAAAATTCTTTCCTTATTTTGGTTTTTTGATATAATAATGACAATAAAATTTAAATTTATAGCTTCATGTAAATTACTCAAACTTATCATCATTAATCGAATTTTAATGGCTTAAATTCTATCCTTCTAACACCTTCATATGCTTCGTTCTTAAAAAAAAAACTTCATATCTTTCACAAAGATGATAAAACGTCGCTAATTCAGTGTATACTTATTCAGACTTCTGAGTAAATATGTGTATGAAACAATATTTATTGAAGAATAATATTAAACACATATTTATATACATATTATTTTATATTTATATAATTTTTATTTTTTTATTATACTTTGGTTTATCTCATTTTTTATATTTATATATTCTGATTTTACCACCAATACAAATATGAGAGATGTGAGAAAAAAAAGTGTTATGTAATAAGCATTTCCTTTCATTGAAACACTGAAATATCAAGAACAATCATGCTATATATATGCAACAATACTTATCTTTGATTGAAACTCATTTGCATTTATTCTGACTTCTGAGTGAATACGTGTATGGAATAATACAAAACTAATACAAAACTTTTACACATCATTCTTTATGCTAATGCCCTATACTTATTTTCTTTGGGAAAAAGGAAAGGAGAGAAGAGGAAAAAAATGTATTCTTCTCTTTTTCTTTTTCTTTCTTTTTTTTTTTAAAAAAAAGGTATAGAGTGAACATATGAAAAATGAGGTGTAGAAATAAGATTATTGTAAAACTATATTCATTGAAACACTGAAATATCAAGAATGGGACATGTCCCGTATAGCATGATATTTTTATGGGTTTGATATTTAGTGTGATTGTCAAACATTTTATTGAATGATAATTATATAATATGTGTTACAATTTTTAAAAAAAAAAATTAGAATTACACTTATCCCAATGAAAACTATATAATATTGTGCAAAAAATATATTCAGTTAAAAAAATGGAAACGATATATGAATAAATAGAAAGAATGAGAGAAAATGCAAAATATATCCTGTAGAGTTTGCCAAATTTAATATGCATTCCCAATGCAATTTTGTTTTTTCATGATTTAAGTATGCAATTCTTTTATTGTATCTTTTTTTTCGTAAGATCATATCATATTTTTATAAATTTAGTTCATTTGAAGTACTTATAAGATTAATTTTCATTCCACCATAGGATTTTTTATTATCTTTTTGTCACTTCGAATTATTGGTTTGCGCAAATTTACCCTAAGGCATGTTTTTTTCCCTCTAGTCTTTTCATTTTACTATATCTTTTTACTCTTGACTTGTCACAATACTTTTAGACATAAGATAAATTCCTTTGAAATGTGAAAATGAGAAATCAAGCTCGGGACAATGATTGAGGGAAATCTTCACCCTATTGGTTAAAATTTATATAAATTTTCAGGAAAATTATCTATGGAAAATAATAATAATAATAATTTAGGCAAATATTTTGCGCAAAGCACATGCACATGTTCGAGTACAATTAATACTCAGCAAAATGAAAAAAAGAAGGGCCAAACAGTGTTGTGAAAAGTGTTTTATTTCAAAAGAATAAAAGTTTCACAGTGGTTGGAAGTATATCTTTGAAAGAATTTATATATTAACTTGTGTTTTGAGTTTTATAAGAAACAAATGTGGTGGTAGGCTCGCGCGCACAAAATTGGGCACGAAAGCTCATGGCCAGTGCAAATCATCGATTTGCCCCCCTGTGCGTGATATCATGAGGCCTGAATCTTTTTGTGAACTATTTAATTAATTTTTTGAGCTTACCTGAAAATGAGTTTTTTAATGAGGTTAAAACTGACTTGGTCTTCCAACGATCACTTTTGATTTGGTCTTCTAACGATCACTTTTGATTTGGTCTTCCAACGGTCACTTTGACTTGGTCTTTCAACGTGCAAATCAGTTTCTAACCGGGTTTTTTTTCCAACAAACAAATTTGTTTTCCAACGAGCTTTTTATAACATTTCTTTTCCAACATTTTCTGCTAACGGCTCTTTTTCTACCTTCTGTAAATACTGTTCACTTATTAACATTTTTCGTACACAACAGTTTTCTTCATCTTCTCCTCTCTACTAATATTCTCTCTTCCTCTCCTCTTCTGGGTTACAATTCTGCTCCATATCTCTTGTAGTTCTTGGATCCCTATCAAATAGGAAGAGTCTGCAGTACTCTGGGAGATTTTTGTCTATACCGAAATAATCTTTAAGAGCAGTGCCTTCCACGCTACAGGGTTCACGATTTTGCTAACTCATTTCATTGCAGGTCAACTTTTACAACAAACAATACATCGACAATCCAAGATAATTATTCAATGATCTATTAATCCCATATATCACACTAAAAATTCTTGAACAAGTTGTAGCAATCAATGGACTTGGTTAAACATTCTGTCCTTTTGGTTTTTTTGATATAATAGTAGTAACGAAGTTTGTACTTAAATTATGTCCTGCTAATAATTTAGGCCAAGGTGCTAAATCCACTGTTAAGATTAAAGCAATTTCGAATAATCGATTCCTCCTTATTCATGACGAGGAGGTTGATAATCAGAAGACAAGAAGTGGTATCGTTCATGATGCCCTTTCTCCACAAGCATCCAGTCAAGAAGTGGTTCTAGAAACCCAACCCCAACCCGAATCCATGGCGTGGTAGCCTTTTTGGACTATTGGTCCTCTCTTCCCATATGTTGTTTATGGAGCTCTTCAATAACTTCTCAGTTATGTCGTGGAATATTCATGGTGCCTTTAGTCATAATGCTAGGCGCTATGTTCGTGATTTGATCAAGCTTCACCACCCTTCTCTTTTTTGTGTTTATGAAACTCATGTTCTATTCACAAAGGTTGAGAAGTTTTGGTTTTCGTTGGGTTACAAACCTGTTTTTCTTCAAGAAGCTCGTGGCCATTCCGGGGGTATTTGGATTTTGTCATCTTCTGTTGATATAGATATCTCCTTAGTAGACTCCATGAGCCAAGCTATTACTTTTTCTATCAGTCGCAGGGATATAAGGTGGTATTGTTCAACAATCTATGCTTCTCCTATTTATACTAACCGCTGTAACCTCTGGGACCGTCTAAGGAACATCAGGCAATCTATTTGTGGACCCTGGCTCTTACTAGGAGATTTTAATGAGATTCTACTCTTTTCTGAAGTCTCAGGTGGCAATTTTAGCCCTTCTCATGCAATTTTGTTTGCTCAACTTATGTCTGATTGTAACCTCGTAGAGCTTCACACTATCAGAGGTCTTTTTACTTGGCGTAAAAATGTTCAGCTTAGTGGTCATGTTAGAAAGAGGCTGGATAGAGGTGTGGCAGACGTGGATTGGCAATTATCATTCCCTCATGCTTTGGTGGAAGTCCTTCCGCAACATAACTCAGATCACAATCCTCTCTTGTTGAGTTGCAATAAATCTAAAAGCAGCAGAGCCAAATTGTTCCATTTCCAAGCTGCTTGGATGACTCAATCCGACTATGAAACCATGGTTAACAATACTTGGAATCATTTTCAGGGTAGTGCAGTTTTGAAACTTGAAAAAATTAAAGAGCAATCCCTCACCTTTAATAGAGAAGTCTTTGGCAATATCTTCATAAGGAAGCGTCACCTAGAGGGCCACATTAAGGGAGTCCATAGCCAATTGAACCTTTTCTTATCTTCTGATCTTATAAAACTGGAAAAAGAGTTACAGCAACAATATAACAAAGTTTTGGCTCAAGAAGAGCTATTATGGTTTCAAAAATCAAGAGAAATTTGGGTTAAATTTGGCAACAAAAATACCAAAATTTTCCATACTCAAACTGTGATCCGTAGGAGAAGGAATAAGGTCACTAGTCTTAATATCAATGGCATTTAGTGCTCAGATGAGGAAACCTTGAAGGATAAGGCTTTGAATTTTTTTAGAAAGTTGTTCCAGGAAAATGATCATTGTAATCCTCAGAGTCTTCATCTTAATTGCATTCCTAGAATTAGTCAGAAACTTCACGATCTTCTTCTGCTCCCAGTCTCTATGAAAGAGGTGAAAGAAGCTCTTTTCAGTATGGCCCTTTATAAAGCACCAAGTCCTAATGGCTTTCAACTTGTGTTTTTCAAGAATTATTGGCATATAGTGGCGAGGGATGTTTGGGATTTGATTGCTAAAGCCTTTTCTATTAGCTCTATTGATCAACATCTATCAGAAAACACTTATTGTTCCAATCCCCAAAGTTGATGATCCTACGAGTCTCAAGGATTTTAGACTAATCAGTCTTTGCAATGTGTTGCTTAAATTAATTTCTAAAATTCTTGTTCAAAGAATCAGACCTTTTCTAGATGACATAATTGGTCCTCTCCAAAGCAACTTCATTCCCAATAGAGGTATAGCAGATAATGCTCCGATAGCCCAAGAAATAGTTCACCATATGCACAAAAAGAAGGGTAAGTCTGGCTTTCTTATGTTTAAAATTGACTTTGAAAAGGCATATGACCGTGTTGACTGGAACTTCCTCATACTCACTTTAACTGAATTTGGATTCCCTCAGCATATTATAAATCTGATCGTGAGTTGTACTACTTCCTCAACCTTGTCCTTAAAATGGAACAATGAAGAGTTCGAGAGCTTTGCTCTAACTAGAAGATTGAGACAGGGAGACCCCATGAGCCCCTATCTCTTTGTACTTTATATGGAGAAGCTTGCCATTCTGATACAAGAAAAAATTGATGCTAATGAATGGCTCCCTGTTAAAATTTCGAGCAATGGACTTGCTATTTCACATTTATTTTTTTGCAGATGATTGTTTGTTGTTCACCAAAGCAAAGGCTTCTCAGGTCAGATTAGTGCAAGAGGTTCTGAATTCTTTTGTTTAGCTTCGGGCATGAAAGTGAACATTCAGAAATTCAGATTTCTCCCTTCAAAGAATATACCTAGATCCAAGGTAGCCAAATTCGAAGGCATTCTTGATTTTCATCATACTTATAATATTGGTAGATACCTTGGTTTTCCCTTGCTCTTGGGGAGAGTCTCCAAGAATGATTTTTCTTATATTATGGATAAGATCAATAGCAGGCTTGTTGGATGGAAAGGTAAATTATTGAGTAAAGCAGGCCGTGTAACACTTGCAAAATCTGTGCTTTGCTTTATACCTATCTACACTATGCAAAATCTCTGGATACCGGAGGGCATTTGTGATAATATTGATTCTTGCATCAGACAATTTGTTTGGGGTGGAAAAACCATCCATTGGGTTAAATGGAGTAAAGTAACTTAACCTTCTAACAGAGGTGGCCTTGGCATTCATAAAGCTAGATCATCCAATATTTCCTTGCTGGGGAAACATGTGTGGGAGATAGTCCATCATCCTGATAAGCTTTAGGTGTAGATGTTGTCCTCAAAATATCTCTCTGATACTTACATACTTCATAGTCCTTCTTGCAAGGGTGCTTCCTACACTTGGAAATCAATTATGAAGGCTGCCGAGGTTCTCCAGAAGGGTTTCATTACTAGAATTGGTAAAGGCGAAGTCTCTCTTTGGTATGACAAGTGGTTGGACAAAGGTTGCATATGTGATAGAATTTCTTTGGTAAACATACAGGACACTCACCTCAACATAAAGGATGTCTTTTACTAGGGTGCTTGGCACTTTAAAACTTTAGCCACTCAATTACATATAGATATCAGAATGGAGATGCAGAGTATTGTCACAAATTACAGTTCTGAGGATTTGCTGATTTGGGGAGCTTCTAATTCGGGTCAATATTCTGCTAAGAGTGCTTACCATTGGTTGCTTCACTATGACACTGATCCTATTAAGCCTGTAGATAGTTGGTCCAGGATCTGGAAGTTGAGACTTCCTGAGAATTTGAAACATTTCACTTGGCTAATCATGCATGGTAGCCTACCAACCAACAATTGTCGCCTTCTTCATCATGTTTCCATTGATGCTTCTTGCCAAAAGTGTGGCACGGATTGTGAAACCTTACTGCATACTCTCAAGAACTGTCATCGGGCTATTGGTATTTGGTTTTTGTTGGGCTTTACTCAGTCTCATGATTTCCTAAATAATGATTACTACCAATGGTTTAAATCTCATGCTTTGGAAGATATAATGGTTCTCTTTTTGTTATTACTTGCTAGTTTATTTGGAGATCTGGTAATGAAGAAGTTTTTTCTAATAAGAGATGGGATAACTGGTACATTCTGAATAATATCATAATTTTGCTAGATTTAACACTCAAAATGTTTGGCCATGTTAAGAAAAAAAGAGATCCTCGACATGTTTCTTGGCATTCTCCTACTGATAATTTTGTGAAACTTAATGGATGGAAGCTCTCTTGGTAATCCTGGAAGGTCTGGCTTTGGGGGTCTTATCAGGAATAATCATGGAGAGTGGCTTGCTGGTTTTTCTGGCTTCTGTGGAATTTCTATAAACCTCAAAGCAGAATTACTGGCTATTGATCGTGGTCTTAAAATGGCTTGGAATGCTAGTTATAAGGAGATCATATGCGAGTCTGATTCTCAAATAGCCTTGTCTCTGATTAATGAAATTAGAGTCTAGCACGCTCACCCCTATGCTCCGTTTATTGACCATATTTGAACGTACAAAGATTATTCTTGGCAGTTGGTTTTTCAACACACCTTGAGAGAAGGGAATGCTTGTGCTGATTGGCTTGCTAAATATGAAGCTAGAACGGACCAAGATTTCACAAATTGGAGTTCTTGTCCCCTTCAGTTATCTAGCACTCTACTAACTGATGCGATGAGAATTTTGCATATTAGGTTGTAGTGTTGTTTTGCTTTGTTTTTTTTTTCTCTTCTTTTCCGTTTGATAAAAATATATATATATATGTCCTTCTAACATCTTAATATGCTTCACAAGATGATCAGCGTCACTAACGCAGTGTATACTCATTGAAAAAGAGAGAGTAAGAAAAAAAGCTAATTATTTCATCAAAATTTAGGAAGGATTTTAAAAAGTCTATCTATTTGGTATAATTTCAAATTCCTATTATGAATAAAAAAACAACTGATCAGAATATTTGGGAATTTTAAGATTTTTTATTAATTACCCAAATAAAATATTTCATTACATAATATTTTAAAGTTTAAATATTAAAAATTATATTTTTTCTATCAGAAGATCTCATTCAAACTCAGCCTAAAATTTTAAAATGTTCCATTCAATCACAACATAAGGCCGTTACCTCTTTGGCCTTACCAAAAGAAATTATGACACGGATAAGAAAATTGTTCACTTAGCAATGTGAGGAAAGATTTGCAAGAAATTATATGAAGTTCTCTTCTTCTTCGCCATTCTTTCTCTTTGCCAAAGTGACCTTTTTATTTATCTATTTTGCTTTCAGATTATTTATCTCTTTCTCTTGTAGGGTGCTTGATGCGTGGATGTTTAAAGGTTGGAGGAGGCAGAATTATGCAGAAGCAAAATACACAATATTGTTCACAGCAAACTAAAAAAGCTTCCAATTCAAGTTTAACTAGTTTTATATATATATATACACACTTCACGTGACTTTGCGTTGCCTCATAAAAGCACAACTTATCTATTACTACTAAAGTTTATTTGAGAAAGTTAAAAATTATAGATTATGCTGATAATTGATTATTGTTATAATTGATTATAATCAATTTATTTTTATGTTTGGATGCATTAGTTGTAAAGTGATTTTAAGTTAATATGATTCGTTTAGATGATAAAAAAGAATTATTTTTATACATTAAATTACTAAAATTTGTATAGAATAATTAAAAAAATTATTTAATTAAGGACAAAATAGTATTTACATATCAAAGTGTAAGAAATAATTTATAAGCTAAAATTATAAGGTTCAATCTTTAACTTATGATTATTAGCTGAAAAAAGTTTTTATTTTGTATTGAATTTTGTGTAAAAGTTTCTTTAAAAAAAATATTTTTACCCAAACATAATAATTATTTCACAAAACAACTTAATCTTCCAAAAATAACTGAATGAGAAAAATTTAATCTTTCTCAAACATACTCTAATAATGGTAATTGAGGAGTTTGGTATCCAATTTTTCATCTCCCCATAATGACACTACTAAGATTCACAAAAAAAAAATGTTGATACTGTACATAAATGGTATCGTTTTAAATATTCCTAAAAGAATTAGGAACATAGATGTTTTACATTCTTTTATTGTTGATTTTGTGAAAAAATTATTAGTTGATTTTGTAAAAAAATTAATTAATGGTGACTATGTTTTACTTACAATCTTATTAACAGGTAAATAATAACAAATTTCTTTCTTCTTTTTTTCTCTCTCTCAAATTCTTTTTTTCTCTTTTTTTCTTTATCAGCACCACCTCCCATCTCTCCTTTCACTTTCTTTGTCGACCACCATGATCACTGTTGAGGACAGTTTCGGCAAGTCTCTCTACATCGCCAGAGACGTCGTCCACCTCGTCACTGAAAAAGACTCTGAACTCTACAAAGTCAAAACCGCTAGAATTTTTTGCCGGTACCAAAGATTCTCTTCTAAAAGCATAGACAACGTGTTGAAGCAAGTGTTCCAAAGAAACGATGAAAAACATGTTGGCAGTAGTGCGGTCATGTACGTCGGCGAGCGTACCATAGCCACCATTACTAGCCAAGCAATCTCCACAGCGAGTCGCGCAGCTCTACCCTCTCTACGCACTAGATCCATGCCAAAGCCGTCATTTTTTGCCGTCCAAGTCATCGCGTCATGCACGACATTGCACCACTAAAACCACCAAATCCGCCAAATTCAACACCTAGAACCACCTTTGTCCCTCCTCGACACCTTGCCTCACCCAAGTGTTCAGTTACCACTACCACGAGCCAACCACCCAGAACTATGCATGGACCAGGCCCCTTGTGTCACTGTCCTCCACTGCGAGGTGGAAAGAAAAGGGAAGAAAAAAAGAGAAAATGTGATAATTTTTTGTTAAAAAAAATCAAGTGTGGATTACCTGTAAAAATAAGTAATTTCTTTGGAACATTGATGCTCAAAAACTTATTAGGAGCATTGTAAATGTTTCCGACATAAATATAGGGACAAATACGTAAATTAAATTAAGAATACAAATACCAACATTCTACTCATCTGGTTAACTCTAGCAGTTATCAAGTTTAAAAACAAAAAGTAACTCCAGCAGTCACAACTACACGTTCTATTCAGTTTCTTTTTTGCACTCATTCACAATTCATAAAAGCAATTATCTAGTTAAAAACAAAAATTAACTCCAGTGGTGACAACTACACGTTCTATTCAGTTGGATTTTTGCACTCACTCACAATTCATAATTACTAAATTAACCGCTCTCTCATTCTCCAAAATGTAATTTGCACATGTATATTTTTTAAATGATGATTTTGCATAAAAATTAATATATTTATTGTTGTGATATATAATTGACAATAAATATTAACACTAAATTTAATTGTTTGAACAAAAAAAAAGCGAATTAACAAATCACGTCCACTAGTATATGTAATATCATTGTGATTGAAGGAGGGCCCATGCCTATAAAATGAAACGTGTAAAAGCTTAACTTATTTTTTATCGTTTAGGTTATTGTAATGTACACAAAAAATACTTTATTTTTTTTTTAACCTATTCATAAACTTATATTGTATTTTACAGGAATGTCACAGTTGCATACAGTTTGATTTAATATTATTCTCACACAAAAATAAAAATACAATGAAAAAAAGTTGGATGCATTTAGATGTAAAAAAAATATTTTCTATTTTTTATTAGAATAGGTTGCGGAAGCTGCAACAAAAACAATGAACAGTGCATACGATCTTGAACGGTGCCGATGAGCATGGCAACAAACAACCATGAACGATGTAGGCAAATCCAAACGGCGGTAGATGACCACGAATGGTGGCAGACAATCAGGAAATCGCAACAGAACCTTCAACGGTTTCAATAGCAAAGATTGGGGTTTGGGGCATTACGATTTTTTTTTTAAGGAGTGACTTGTGGTTTACTGATAACCACTGGTTTATGCAGTCAAACTTAGTTCTTGACCGATTTTGACTAATTCAACATGATTTGGCCACTGGGACGATTATGTGAGTAAACCAAAACCAGATTGATACCCGGTCCATGGTTTGAGCGGTCGGTCCGATATATCAGTCCGGCCCAAACAACATTGAGAATACATGCATACCTAAAATGAGAAATTCTTAGCTAGCCAAAGTTTATAACATTATTTTTTAGATATTTAAATTATTATTTAATATGTGTTAAAATAATTTTAAAGATTGGTATATTTTTAACTTAGTCTCACAACCTTAAATATATATGTCAAATAATTATTGTATCTAATTAAAAATTACTCACCAAAAACATAAGAGCTGAAGGAATTGCGAGAGGGCAGAAGCCCCATCCTTCACTTCTGTCGAAGACAAGGGATGAACCTTATCCAATTTATTTATTAAAAGGTATATTGGGCCCACTGTGGATAATCTTAAATAATATATGACCTTTGCTAGGGCCATGTTACTTTTTTATAATTTATAATTTTATATTACTTTTTATTTGAAGACCCAAAAAATATTACCTTTTTATTTTGCTATATACAAAAAATATATTAGATTGTATTCTAGTTTAATCATGTTTGAATCATCAAACCATGAGTTACACAGGTTTAATGATTGATCCAAATTTTAGAACCTTGCATAAATCACTTGCCGCAATACACCATACACTAAAAAGCTGTTTGATTTAAAGTAGAGCAAATTTTGAAGAGAAATATTATGAATCTGGTAGTAAAATGATTTTTTATGAATATTTTTCTACGCTTTGATATTAATTCAACCAAATAGTTACCAAACTATAAAATGAGATTTCAACAGTAAGAAGTTATGATTACTTTATGCCAAGAAATAGCATCAAATAGAAATTATTATTTTTATCTTCAGCCTAATTAAGATTCTTTTTTATGGGGTATTACACCTACTTGAGAGTTATTCAATATATTTTGGTTATGGAACATTTCGTATCATGTTTTGCTCATTCATTGCTGCTAGCCCTGATAATGAAAAAAATTGACTTACGAAGGCCAGGCCATCCATTGAAGCCTTGACAAATTTTGATTTGCTTCTAACTTGTGCACTACCCAAAATCTAGTATGCCGCAAAGGTGTGAATAATGCCACTTCATATAATTCACAACAAGCATTTATCTTTGTTTATTATACTCATTACTTTTTTACTGAAGAAACCTGGTTGACGAACTTATTTTTGAAAGAGGGCACCATAACCACTACTTAACAGGATAATTATTCAAGTAGTGAATGAGTGTATTTCCATAAATAAAAGCATCCGCGAGTGTTTTATAAAAATGAGTAAGAAACATGCAGTTTATCCTGTGCTTTTAATTGACATTATTTAATTCGCAGACAGAATTTAAATAAGTTCATGGGTGGTTATTGGATGGGATAAAGTGGTGGGAATTACTTATCAAGTCAAAAAATCTGGTTCAGCATTTTTCTTATATCATGGGAGTAAATTACACTAATTGAAACATTCGGGTAAAACTGCACAGGATAAAGTTGAAAAAAAATTTCAAACTCCCTCTGAAAAACCAGAAAAGGGTAGACAACCAGTCAGAATATGCAGTGAAGTCAACTGTTAAGGAATGTTTAACCACTGAATTTACTAGGCAAGAGGAAGTCAAAGAAAGTAAATACAATCATTGAGAGCACATGCTTGTGTTTCTTACTCTCAGCTTTCTTGTCCCCCTTAAAAACAAATGGTGTTAATCCAAACTAATATACAGCCACAATGAACAACTATCCAGAAATATCAAGGACCTATCAACTGCTTCGAAAGAACCAGTAAGTACAGGAAATCAACAAAAGTAAGCCAGCAGAGATATGACCAACCAACATGATGTAGCACCCTCTAAAGGAGAGTTTTCCCTCCTGTAGAGGCAGCTGCCAGATCTGTTGTCTAATAATGCCGAAAGATCAAAACTCTCTGAAGTTACCAACTCTAACTGCCTTCAAATAAATTGGATAATGAGCACCTACAAAACAACCATATCCTAACTTTACACCTAACCAAAATGCTTCAGGTCAGACATGACTCTATGCCTCACTTCTTACGAATCTAATTGCATATGTGCACGTTACAAAAAAAAAAGTCCAAAATGAATATTATATCTCAAGAAGGAGATTTCACATGGTGTCCTGTTTTCCGTCTGTGCCTGCTAAAATCCGATACAAACCTGAAAGAAAGGCCACATCCCTCAACCTTGCATTGATAAGGCTTCTCACCAGTATGCACCCGTATATGCTCTGTCCTTGCCCATGCCCACTTGAATGACATGGAACAACCTTTCCAAGGGCACTTGAGGGGCCTCTCATCATCATGAACACGCTGGTGAAGCAAAGCATATTTGTGGGAGCTGAACTTCTTACCACACCCTTTATGTGGGCAAAGGTTACGTTTGTGCAACAGTAACTCAGCCTTAGTCTTGAAACTCATATGGCAACCATCAAGGTCACACCTGTGGGGCTTTTTAACATCATCTTTTTTATTCTTGCGAGGAACCAGAACTCTCCATGCACTTCTAGCCTCCTGATTTTCCATGTCATTTTGGCTTATGTCCCCCCCACTTTTACCTGTGGCGATCTTCCCAGCTCTTGGCCTCAGCCCTTCACATGGACTTCTAATAAAGTTGTTGCAACTGAATTGGTTCTTTGTTATCTGTTCCACTTCCCTCTTTCTTTTCTTCCCAGCATTTGATCTGGGAACTGGTGTAGTCAACTCAGAGCTTTCCAGCTCCCTATTATCTTGTGACAAATGAACTTTGCTTCCATTTACATTTTCTCTAACAAGCGTCTCTTTCTCAATTTTAGAATATTCCTGGATTGATACAGAAAAGTCCTTTAACAATGTCTCGGTACCAGAGCAAACATCACTTCTATTAACTGGCTGGATTTCCAGTTCCTTCTCTTTATCTGAAATAAATTGAATACGCAAGTCTTCTTTTGGACAGGTTTCCACTGAACCTTCGGAACATCCTAATTCTGAGATAGTTACACTTCTATTTTCACCTTTTGCAACAAAACTAGAAACAGGTTCCTCATTAATTTTATTCTTATTTTGGATCTGACACTGCTTTACAGACACTGAAATCACTTCATCATTCAACCCTTCAGTGCATTCCCCTCTTGTAAATTCACACCATTGTTTTGCTGAAACATGAGTGGACTGATTTATTTCCCTTTTGTTAACTTTTCCAACCTGAGTTTCTTGCTGCTTCTCAATATCCAAGATTACAGTATTATGCAAGTCTGCAGCAGCATAAAGCTCTTTTGAAACTTCACAAACTTCTCCATTTGAGGTATGTTCATTTATTGGTTTATCATCACTTAGAGGTTCATTGTCCCTTCCAATCAAAAAATTAATTTCTTGCTCAATTGTCTCCTTTAAGGACATACCATTGCTAATTTTTTCTGCAGCATAATTGTTATTTGGACTTTCAAAACTTCCATCCATAGAGGCAAGAGTAGGTTGATTTACCAATGACAGAGTAGACAAAGCAGCTTCCTCGTTGTTGCTTTTGCCGGTACACTCATATTCTTGATGCACTTCATAATCAAAACCTAAGCTACTACCCTTACTATCTATGATAATTGCTTCTGTACTTTGATTCTTTCTAAACATCTCAATATTTCTGTCTGTTGCATTTGTAAGTGAGCTAGAATATTTCTTGTCCTGACAACCCTGGTTCTCCTTGCCACATATTTCTGAGACACCGGTATCGTAATGCATTTTAGAATGATTGAGAGTTAAATCTTTTTTTCCATCTACATCTAATTCCTGCATAGTTTGATTCTCAATCTCTGCCCCAACTTTTTCATACATTAATATATGATCAGGAAAGGAATTTGAAAGTTGTGAGGTCGCAATCTTCAAGCTCATACAAGTGGGCACTTCAGTAACCTGGATTTCATGATGCACTGGAGACATTGCAGTAGAAGCAGACACACATGACAACGCACAATCACTCCTGAAATTCTCAGTGTCAAGCTCATTTTTAGAAACACAATTATAATGTTCCCCACTCAAGACAGCTGACACATTTTTGGACTTCTCTTGGAATTCTTGGACCATGCTTGCTCCGGAGGAACAACTTTGCTTTGACTTGAACTTCCTTCTTGAATATTGAATTAGTTTCTTCTTAGCAGTGGATCCATCTATTCTTCCCTCCAACTGATCATCCTTCTTTCCCTGAATGCTGTCACAGGTTTTAGTCTGAGTTGAATGATTTAACCTTTTGGACCGAGATCTCCGTGACTGCCAATTTAAAGATAAAAATTCTGAACCAAGATGTTTATCAGAGAACAGCATCCCTAATGCTAGTGTCCAAGGAACTTGTTTAGATGGAGAATTATTTCTTGTGTTGACACAACACCGTAGGTTAATGCCTAGTTTAGATGTCCAGTCTTCACATTCAACATGTTCTTCACCATCAATTGCCAGATCAATCAGAGTCAAATTTTCCGGGGAAGCAATATCTAATGGAACCTCATTATAATCAAAAGCACTATGTATCTCTTCTGCAACTGCCCTGGCATGTGCCTTTATTTTCTGATAGTCTACAAAAATGCAGAAAAGTGAAAGTAAGAAAAAAAAAAGAAATATTTGAAATATCGATCTTTGCTTCTCATTTTTTTCTTAAGTGATAACATACAATTTTTATGTCTATACCTGATCACAAATTCATGTAAACTGGGTTATAACACAGATTATATATTGATCAACCTGACTTGTGTAGATGGATTTCATCTGTATTAAAGCATTAGCTGAAACTTTTGCCAGATTGTGATATAAAAGAAAGAACCACTTACTTTCCTAACTAAATTTAAGTTGAAAGGTTCAGAAAACAGAAAGTCGTACATCTCCAGCAATTTGATATTTGACTTTTACCCAACTTTAACAGAAAGATAATGCAAACAGATTGTAATCTGCAAACAAACCTGAATGGCAAATTATAAGCACATTGGCTCCACCTTTGCATTGCAGCATCTCCACTATCTGAACAGCATGCTCCAGGCAGAAAATCCGTGGCCTCAAAAATTTACTAGAGGTGTCCCAACATTCATTGAACTCCTTTAATGATTGATTTGACAACACCTTTGCTGAAGAAAGTTCAGAAACACAAAGATCTCCTGAAGAACAGATCATATAGTAACTCATTTCAGCACTTCAGAAGTGCCATCTGCTTGGCAAAGTAAAGGGCTATTTCAAAAGTTCAACATGCATTCTTATCAAATATTTTCTTTCTGGAAAATTTTGGTCATTATGTCAGCTTTCACGATAACATAAATATACAAAAGGAAAATGCAAATCGGGAATTGTACATATTTGATATAATTACTTTTCATTAATTTACAGAGTTTCCAATGATCGCAACAGAGGATAGATGACTAGGGGAATATAATTAGAAAGAATAAATATAGTAGCTGCATATAACAAATAACATTTTGTTTAAAGTAATTTGGTATTTTGGTTCATTATTACATATAAGAACCAATTAAATATATCAATTATAACCACATTACAAATCAAATATTACCAAAAATTAGTGCAGGAAGGACAGTAATAAGGCGTTTAGCAAGTTGTAAGAGATCCACAACACAATTCGTTTCCTCAATAATGTTAATATTCTATTTTTGAATTTAGAGAACAGCATCATAATAACTCTAGAAATTACAACTTTTCCACCTCTGCCATATCCATGGTGGCTGACAAGTTCAATTATACCACATAATGCCAAAAGCATAAATGAAAACCTACATATAAAAATGTGATAAAGTAAAAAACCAAATGACAGGACAAAGTATAAAGACATTACTTGAGACTGAGCAATGAAAGGAGTCAGTAGAGTTCAGAGAGGAATCTTGAACTAGACGATGATTAACAGGAAGAAGTTCCATTATCAATTTCTCAGATGGTTGTACCACAGTCATAAATGGAAAACCAAGGATTCCACAACCCACACAAGCCAATGCTCCTGAATCAGTTTGGAAGTGACATGGAAGATCATCGCCAAGATATAAATCAGTCAGATTCTCCATATAAAAATTCATCTCGTCAAGCAGATAATGACTACTCTTATCTGCAGAACTAATATTTGACATGTCTGCCATAGAGGTTCCAGTAGTAGAAGCTAAATCAGGCAACTGACAATCTTTGCTGGAATCTGGTAGTAAATCAGCATTCCATAAAACAGCTTGTTTAGTTGCTTCCTTTCCAAGAAGAATGGAAAGCAGCTTGTTTTCCTGCAGCATATCTTCTATAAAAGCCTTTTTTACTAACAACTCTCTTTCTTCTTTCTGACGGTCTCTCAGACGAGAACTACGCACTCCAGGTAATAGTGTTCTTGGCACTCTAACAAATCAAGAAGATCACCAGGAGGAATAAAAACAAAATTAGTTAACCACTTGATACTTCTTAGACAAAAGCAAAATGTTTGTTGCAATAATGCCTCTGACTGTTAGACAGAACAATATTTGTGATAGAAAACCAGGAAATGTAGAAAGATATATACAATGTAAAAGCCAACAAATAGATTTCATTTCAAGATCATATTGAACCAAATATGTATCACATTTTTAATCTAAAATATCTCTCAAAACTCTGACTTATATTAATGTTCAACACAAGCTGATAAAACCCCATACATTTCTATTTTGAATAACAAACAGTTAGGGTAATAGCTAAGGACTTAACATAACTAATCCAGTTTAAACGACAGCTTGAAACACTAGGTTCACAAATAGTCTTGCCAACTTACCCCACTAGTCCATCCATGTCATTAAACAATAACAGATGCAGTAATTAACTAAAAATCACCAATCACAAAAAATTAAAATTGACTATCACCATTTTTTATTGGTAAGTAAAAATAATTGAATGGAAAATAGAGGCAATTATTCATTGGAACGATAATATAACCTCCATAGAACAGTTTCTACATATCCAAGATTACAAGCAGTGGTGGAAAATTAGCTCACCTTGAAATAAAGGACATGGTCAGCAAGTAAAGCAGTTGCTGATGGGAGAGCATGGGAAGATAATTCATTGCAGCTCTACGCACTGCAGCTTCCTTAGCTACTCTAAGCCACTGTGGAGTTCCAAAGTTAGCAGCTTCCCCACAGTTAAAACCTAGATTGGACCATATGAAACACAGAAAAGAATTATGTTGAAGATTGAAGACAGAGATAGACCTCAACAAGACAGCATAAGTTAGATAAAAATAAACATAGAGAGATTCTAAGATACCAAGGGCAGATAAAAGATTTTTTTCTTTACTATCAATACCATGATTAAGATTAAAAACAACCATGATTTGGTCCAAATGGTTCCTCATGAAAAATTCCAAGTCGAGAAAAGAAGTGGAAAAGGAGGGGACAAAAACAGACTCACCAGAAAATCATAAAGAGAAACAGAACAGGAAACTAACTTTATGCAGTGAATAAGCCATCAACCCTCCTAATCTTATCTTTTATTGATTGTCCACTCAACCACCTCAGCATTCTCATCTCTGCTACACTTACTTTTTGCTCTTGTTGGCACTTCACTACCCAAAATTTGCTACCATAAAGCATCATTGGTCTTATAGCTGTCGGACAGAATTTTTCTTAGTTTGTAGGCACTTTGTGATCACAACCTAAAACATTTCTCCATTTCACCCACCCAAAGCCAAAGGATATATTGATAATGTCATAAAGAAATCTAGGGCTTGCACCAGCTTTAATTAATTTTATAATCACCAACTGGCCAAAGGTTATATAAGTGATCAACACATTCTATTTTAATTACATGTCTTCAGAATGTAAAGGCCAAAAAACTTTCCCCCACATTTAAAAAACAAAATTGTCTCATTATTCCACTTCAAATATCAAAGAGAATCTGTACCAAAAAAATAATACCTGTATCCAACAAAAAAAAATAACAGAATATATTGATATTTTAGAACGAATGCAACAAAACATTTTATGAAACACTCGCATTTTAACTGTAGTCTTCAATATGCATGCAATTTCTTCATGTACCACATGTCAAGCAGCTCTACATAGCACACATTATAGAAAGGCCTGTATGATCAACCCATCATTTATCATTTATAGACTACAAACAGTATTCTGCAAAATATCATGCATGTACATAAACTTCAAAGCAATTACCGTGGCTGAATCCTACATGATAAGCTCTTGGAAAAGTCACAACAAATTCACCAGGGTTCTGTATTAACCTAAAAGAAAAAACAGCATAGATATAAGTTGAAGTTCAACAAGGAGAATAGGAGATTCAGTAGAAACACCAGCAACGGCCTCTATTATAACTATAGATCCTAAACATTAATAATTTGTAAGTATATAATTTAACATCATGACATAAAAGCATATAAAATATGTCGAGCAACTGACCTGCAACAAGGAATCCCAGACGCAACAACTACCTCAGGAGATAAAAGAGTTGTTTTCTCACCCAAAAGTTTCAAAGCAGCTGACAAGAAAAGAAACTGTACTTGAGTTACAAAAGCACTGTAGAAGTTATAGCATCCAACTACCTTAAGAATAAAATGGATCTACTAAAAGAAAAAACAAATGAGATGAATAGGCTTTGAATTCAAACATATAATTCTCTTTTCTTTTGGGATGATTTTATTCATAATCCTTGAGGTTTCGGACTTTTGGGAATTTAAAATGTAGTTTCAATTGCAATTTTCTTCTGCCCTAAAAGCAAACCTGCATCCATGCTTGAAATATTAGACTCTTGATAATAGTGTTGACACTTCAGCACTTCCATATAGTAATGTTAGAGGCAAAAAAAGGGTGAGGCTAATGGCACTCCCAATTTTCTACCCACACTCCTCATTAACCAATCATAATTTTAAGAAAAATAAAAATAAAATTATGATTGGTCAGCAGGGAGTATAAATAGGCAATTGGGAGTGTCAATAGCCTCACCCTTATACTTTACAGTTGTTAGCTAACTTCTGAACATATTTTACCATACGTACTTATATTATTTTCAGTTGTAACCTACTACTTTAGCTTTTTCTATATTTCCATGCCAGTGTCATGTTGTGTCTTGAGTACTGTGATTTCATATGCCCTGAAAATTACTTATGTGTGGAAATGTAACATTCAAGTTGCAATAGAACAAAAATCAGAACATGTTAATGATATTAAATAAATTAGAGTTATAAGACTTTTTCCTCCCACATGATTTTTAAAAATTGTAAGAATTAATATAAAACAAAGAAAAACTTATTAAACATTTACAGAATTGCAGATTTTCATAGCATTTCCAGTATGTCTTGTCCCAAAAACCACGAAGAGAAATTAGGCACATTTTTAGAGAGGAAAAGAAATACAACAAAGAAAGTTATATTGCCACCAAAACCCATATCAAGAGAGAGAGCCTACCTAAGTTACCTACTTACTTTATCATCCATATAACATAATATTTATAGTGATGGATATTCAAAAGCCAGGCATATATGCAAACAGGAGGCCCATTTGCTAGCAAATATAAGAAAAATTGACACTGTCTAGAACCACCACATACTTTTCTTGATATGCCAAATATATAGATCAAGTCTTATAATAAAATTTTCCTTCCATATGCATGAAAGAACTTATAGAAGCATTTTAGTAAAAAGAAATTGATGAAATCATTTAATGTCTCTTCAACCTTTGGTGCCAAAATTTTCCATACACAGATAATAGTCAAAGAATTCACATACCTAAGTGATCAATATTACCGCCATAAGCCTCAGAGCGGATGACTTCCTCAAAAGTAAAGGCATAATCTCCAGGAACAGCATACCAAGTCTTTGACGAGCCAGTGTGAAGAAAATTCATGCTGTGAAGCTCATGATCCTCTACATGCCAGGCAAACCAACTGAACAGCATACCAATGTATACCATGGGGGAAGTAACACCAGGAATATCATCTGGCATGAAACGTGTTAGCGAGCCAGATGAGCGTGCAATAACTTGCAAGTTCCATGGACTGTTTGAAAGCTTCCAACCAGCAGTGCCTTGCATATCATTGCTGGCATCTGAACTCTTTTCCTTAGAAGATTGCGAAGCTTCATTTGATGAAAATATTGACACAGTCGTAGCTGATTTGGACATCTGTAAGCATGTGTCTGCATGACTTTGGGCAGAAGCACCCTTAGTCTCATCACTTTGGGTATCTCTTACACTATCCATTTCAGTTTGTTTAAAATCAGAGCTATCTAGTCTACTCTTATAATAAGTCCTTTTTCTTCGCCTTCTATGACTATAACGAAATTGACCCTTGGATTCTCCAAAAGCAGACCCAGGCACATCATTGGCATACTCCACATATATAGGCTTCTCTGAAGCTGCCTTCCAAAACATAGCCTCTATAACCAGTGGAGAAACATCCTTCACCATCCCCAGCACGCTTCTCGCAAAAGACTTCGATTTAGACTCAAACTGTTCCAGTGTATAAACCTCCCCACTTTGCCATACTTGCTTCTGCACACCTGACAGTGGATTCTGAACTGTCCCTTTGGTTTTCTTTATGCTCTGCCCCACTTCTTGATGCCTTGTAGTAAACACAGCTCGCAACACCCCATCACTACCACTATCCCCGGAACCCGTTTTTGAAGAATTACAAACACCTAAGGAACTGTTATCTGGACCCAATTCCGGGCACTTCAAGAGGGACCTATTCAAATTAGAAAACACATATCTTTTTGAAGGTTTGGGCATTGGTGGGATAATCTTGCATATCCCAAAGTTGCTAGCTTCCTTCTCAATCTTTGAAATATAAGCAATTGGGTCGGCGAATTCGGTATCGGTAGGGTGAAATTCCGGTGCCAGTGGCAACCCTTCGAGCCAATTGGGGATTTCAACATTACCCATTACATGAAAGAAGGAAAGGAAAATTGAAGAAAGAAAAAAGAAAAATTGAAGATTCAAAACAACAATGCAACTTGGAGCAGAAGGCTAATTCAACTCAACCATGTGCAGCACTGTCCATTGAAGTTTTCAAAACCCTAAATTGGGAAGGGTTTGCATACCTTTGAGCAATTGGGAACTCTTTAAGCTCATGAATTAAGCAAAATAGCGAAATGCAAAGTGAAAATTGAGGGAAGAAGTGAGTTGCAGAACCTGTAAGTGCAAAGCACTGTGCATGATTAGCCTTCAAAGGCTCAAAGACACCGTAGAAATGTTGGAGACAGAACGGTGGGTTTTGTCTAGGTTGTGAGTGACATTTTCCACCCGTGCAAATTAGTCTTCTCCTAGTTGACTGATCTAATTTGCGCTACAGAAATTCAGCATATGCCCCCCCTTTTTTTTTTTTTGGGTTTAATTGTAAATGCGAGAATAGAATAAGTCATCATGGCATCATTCAATGATAAATTTAGAACGAATATTTCAGAATTCTCTCGGCAAATACAATTTAATAATTCTTTTAAATATTTGAATAAAAAATATTTAAATTTTTAAAAATTTAATGATATTAAATTATTAACTTTTTTTCATTTAATATTTTTTCAATGATTCAAAATATATTAAGAGGGAATTTAAGAAGATTAAAGATTATTTATTTATAATATCAGTGCATTGATTGTGGTGCCAACCTATTCAAATTTTTTAATTAAAATAAAAATAAATCTGTATGTATTACTACTATAAATGGAAATTCCAATTTTAATGTTTAATTTTTATTTTTTAAAATTATCATTTTAACTACTCATTTAATAATTTAAAAAATATAAAAAATGTAAATATATTTTATTTAATTAAAATTAAATATAAAAAATTATAATTATAATTTTTTCTTCAAATACAGTTATTTTTAAATATTTCTCTAACTTTTTACTATATAATTATAAATTATTTTAAATACTATTTATTATTATTTTTTTCATCTTAATAAAGAAATGAATTGACTGGCACTATGTTGTACTAGTATTATCCTTTTTATATTTAAATGATGATTAAGAAAATACTTACAGTTTTTTATATTTTAAAAAATAATTTAATAAGTAATTAATAATGACAAATTTTAAAAAAAAAAATTGAACACCAAAGTTGTAAATTTTCTTTGTAATTCTATAGATAGATAATGGAAGAAATTTTATATTATTATGTTATTAAAACTCTTCATATTTTGTTTTTTCTTCTGACGTGCATATTTTGTTATGATATTTCAATATACAAATCTTATTTATTTGTTATCAACTTAATGATGTATTTTCACATTCATAATAAGCTTAACAAAAATATAATGTTTGGTATTAATTTTATTATAAGAACTATGTTTATTAATAATAAAATAAAAATAAAAATATTAAATGCTTACTTTTGTCTTTTATATGTACATAGATATCACATTAACGAGTCACGTATTAAACAAATTGGATTGAAAATATGTAAGGTTAAAGGTGACTTCTCTTTTGCCTACAAAAATTGTGTGGCACTAGTGGCTTTTTACAACTCCCAATATTATTTTAACACATAAATCATTAAGTTAAAGTCATAAATCAATGTTACCCATTGCTCATATGCATGTAATAGGAGTGTTTTATAAATTTTTATTTGCTAGACTCCCCTTGAAGGTTCTTTTGTAAATTTATAAAAAATAGAATATGATATCCTTTTATGTAATTCTAATTTAAAAGTCAATGTTGGTATTAGGTGCACTAATGAGGAAGTTCTTAAATTGGAGGCTCAGAAATTCTTTAAAAATTTCTTCCAGTCACCTCATCCTTGCCAACCAGCTAGTCTTCAATTGTGTTTTACTCCTAAGTTGGACAGCAATGTTTATGATTCTTTGATCAAACCTATTGAAATGTTGGAGGTGCAAAATGCTATTAATGCTATGGGTTCTTATAAAGCTCCGGGGCTGAATGGGTTTCAGCCAATTTTTTTCAAGACCTATTGGCCTATTGTTGGTAGAGAAGTTTGGGAATTGGTTGCTAGCAGAGACTCTTATTGTCTTTATTCCTAAGGTGGATGCCCCTTCTGGTTTTAAGGAATTTCGTCCTATAAGCTTTTGTAATGTGCTCTTCAAACTCATTTCAAAAGTTTTAGAGAACAGAATTCGTCCTCATCTGGATAGCTTTATTGGTCCTCTTCAAAGCAGCTTTCTTCTTAACAGAGGCACGGTTGATAATGCTATTGTGGCCTAGGAAATTATCCATCATATGCACAAGAAAAAAAGAGGTAAAAAAGGCTTCCTTCTCTTTAAAGTAGACTTTGAAAAGACCTATGATATGGTGGATTGGAATTTTTTGAATACTACTCCTAATGAGTTTGGCTTCCCTCCCCATATTGTGAATCTTATCATGAATTGCACTACTTCTAGCACTTTGTCTATGAAATGGAATGGGGATTTGCTTGAATCCTTTAAGCCAATAAGGGACTTGAGGCAAAGTGACCCAATGTCCTCATATTTATTTGTCCTTTGCATGGTTAAATTGGCTCTCCTTATCCAAGAGAAGGTCGATGATAGAAAGTGGATACCTATGCGTATTGATAAAAATGGCCCAGCTATCTCTCACTTATTTTTTTGCAGATGATTGTCTTTTGTTTACTCAAGTCAAATCTTCCCAAGTTAGAATGGTGCAAGAAGTTTTGCAAGCTTTTTGTTTAGCTTCTGGTCTGAAAATTAATATTCAGAAGTCTCGATTTCTTGCCTCTCGCAATGTGTTTCGTGGTAAAATTTCCAAGTTTGAGTCCATTATTGGTTATCATTATAACTATAATTTAGGCAAATATCTGGGGTTTCCTATGCTTGCTGGGCGGGTTAAAAAATCAGATTTTGCCTATATTATTGATAAGATTGATTCCAGGCTGGCAGGGTGGAAAAGCAAGTTACTTAATAAAGTAGGGAAGATCACTCTAGCAAAATCTAGCATGACCGCAATCCCAATTTACTCCATGCAAAATTTGTGGTTGCCTTAGTGCATTTGTGATACTATTGATGCCAAAGTGAGGAGCTTCATTTGGGGTGGCAGTTCCTCTCATTGGGTTAACTAGGATACAATAACTCTCTCTAAAGGCAAAGGTGGGCTGGGAATTCGTCAGGCCCGTCAAGCTAATACTGCCCTGTTGGGCAAACATATTTGGTCGCTGCTCCAGGAGCCTCACAAGCTATGGGTTCAACTTTTAACCTCCAAGTATTTGAAAGATACCCATATTCTTAATGTTGTCCAGTCTCATGGCACTTCCTACACTTGGTCTTCAATTCTTAAAGCCTTGCACTGGCTTTTGGCTGGTTTTAAAATTAGATTAGGTAAAGGTGAAATTTCTTTTTGGTATGAGAAATGGGTTGATGATGATCTGTTATGCAATATGGTTCCATTTGTTGACATACAAGATGCTCAGCTTTTGGTTAAGGACATTTGCTTTGATGGCCAATGGCATTGGGGTCAGTGTGCTACTTTTTTTTCTCCATATATTAAACAGGAAATTATGAGCACTTTCATTGATGGTGTTTCAACGGATTCTTATATTTGGGGGCATGCTAGTTCTGGTCTCTACTCTGTCAAGAGTGCCTACAATTGGCTTATGTCTGCATCTATGCATCATCAATTTGCATCAAATAATTGGACTTGGGTGTGGAAATTGAAGTTGCCTGAGAACATTAAATTCTTCATTTGGATGGCCATGCACGGTAGTCTTCCCACCAACATGTTTCGAGCTTATAGGCACCTCACTAATGATGCGTCTTGTATTAGGTGTGGAGCCCAAACTGAATGTTTGTTGCACGTTCTTTGTGATTGTGGTATATCAAGATAGATTTGGTAGATTTTGCATTGAGATGGTGGGCAATTTTTTCATGTTCAGGATAGTGACTCTTGGCTGCGCTTGAACATTGATGAGGAAAATGGTACCAAATTTGCTATCACTTGCTGGTTCCTTTGGAAAGCTCGCAATGAGGAGCTTTTTAATGATAATAGGTGGGACACTTGGTATGTTGTTAACTAGATCATTTCTCTGCATAGGCTTGTTTTTTCTACCTTTGGTCTTGATAATCACTCTAACATTCCCAAAGAGCTTAAGTGGTGCTCTCCTCCTTTTAATGCTTATAAGCTTAATGTTGATAGGAGTTCTTTGGGTAACCCTGGTAGAGCTGGTTTCGAAGGTCTGATCCATGATGAGCTTGGCCATTGGTGTACTGGTTTCTCTAGTTTCTGTGGTATCACTGATAATCTGAGAGCTGAACTTTTGGTGATTTATAATGGTCTCAAGTTTGCTTGGCAGAAAGGTTATAATCCCTTGGTGTGTGAGTCAGACTCGAAATTTGTAATTTCTTTGTTTCAGCAGGGGATTCATCATCTTCACCCGCTGGCGCCCCTAGTGAATTCCATCATATCCTTTATTGATCTCCCTTGGCAACTTTCTTTCAACCATGTGTTTCGAGAAGGTAACGAGTGCGCAGACTGGTTGGCGAAGAAGGGAGCTGCTGAAGATTTTTTGTTTAAGCTTTGGGAGAACTGCCCTCAGCCTATTTGCTTAGTCTCTTTGGCTGATGCTACTGGCCATGTTAGGTTGAGAATTTAATTCTTTGTCTTTTGCTTCTCTTGTTTCCCATTTGATAAAAAAAAAAAATCAATGTGATATTTCTTATATACCATTTCAATCACTCTATTTTCGTATGCTTAAACCTTAAATATCAAATAACCCTAAACCCAAGCTTAGCCCCTGAAAAGTATGGAATATTGGCAGGGAATAAAATTATATTAAAAAAAGAAGAAGAAAACAACAATACTCAAAATGCCACAGCAGAAACCACAAGAAGCTAAGGACAAATGGGGGAATGTTGTAGAAGAAAACCTGTTTGAGCTTCTGAATAGCATTTTTCCTTTTCTTTTCCTCTTCTAACTCCTTCATCATTCATGAACTACATATGGTTGAACCCAAAAAAGAAAAAACCAAAAAAGCCATAAAGTTTAAAGAACACCCAGAACCCATAACCAAAAAATAATTTGTTGTTCTTTATGCTGCTTCCACCCTTGGGGTTTTGCTTCTTATAACACATGAACCGCTGTTTAGTTTTATTTTTTCTTTTGTCATAGACATTATTTTTGGGTTTAGCAATTTTGGGTTTAGCAATTTTGGGGTGTGGGTTTTGCAAAGTTGTATGGAGTTGGAAGCTCACGATTCTTACCTAATCTCAAGTGGCGTTGTTTTTTATCCTCCTCCACCATTTTCGCTTATTGACTCTTGTGTGTCACCTTTGTTAATACCACCATCATTACGAAATCAAAGTGATTGAGAGGACATATAAGGGATATCACATTGATTTTTAAATTAGAATTGCATAAAGGAATATCATGTTCTATTTTTCACAAATTTACAAAAAAAAACCCTTATGAAGAATCCAGCAAATAAATATTTGCAAAACACCCTGAGTCACATTGATTTATGACTTTGATTTAGTTGTTTATGTGTTAAAATAATATTAGAAGACTGTGAAAAGTCACTTGTGCCACACAATTTTTGTAGACACCAGAGCAATCACCAAAGTTAAAGGGATTAGTATTTTACCAGCTCAGACTATTTAAGGGCAATTCACAGGTTTAAATAGGTGCTACCTCATTTATTTTAAATATATATATATATATATATATTTTAAATATATATATATATATTAAAAATCAATAAGCCAATAACAAAGTAAACATCATAAAATACATATCAAAACAAATTTAAATTCAACATAATAAAAGATTCAATATAACAAGTTAACATCAAATCAACAATTAACATCACAAAATCAAATCAACAAATATATAAAATTCAAATTACATAACAAACTCAAAACAATCTTAAACAAACTTAAAAGAAAGGAAGGAAGGGAACAAAAAGCATGAAAAAGCTCTGCGCCTCCGCCGAGTCCGCTGCTCGCCCAGTCCGTGTCGGCGTTGATCGCCCACTCCAATTTGGCAAAATGAGAGAGACGAGATGAGAGTGAGACTGTGAGATGCATATGAGAGTAAGAGACAAGAGTTGAGACTTAAACTTGAGACTAGAGGAGAAAGAAAGAGTCAAAATGTGAAACAAAAATGACTTGAGAGTTAAGACTCAGATGAGAAAGAAAGATTCGGTAGAACGCATAGCACATGGAAGGAATAGGGAAAATGGGATTGGGAATGGGTTGTCACACTTGTGACTTGTTGTCAGCAACATTTAAAAAAAATGTCAAAAACAATTTAAATGGGCCACGGTCCAGTTTGCGCGTTAAATTGGTCTGGCAAAAAATGAACTGGTTTAAATGGGTAAACATTTTTTGGACTAAGCCCACCTAATTTTAGTAGATAAACTAGTTAGTTTGACGAGTTTAACTCGTTTTGATGACCTTATTAATGATGAGAAGAATATGTATTTATCTAGATTAGGTTAATTTATATTCTAAACAATTTATAATTAAAATCTTTCTAAGCAAACTTAAAAAATAAAAAAAATAAAGAAAAGAAAAGAAAAATGATTTTTTCCATATATCATATATGTGCTAGATGAGCTTTATGTATCTGACACCAAGTGTGGACTGATGATTGCAGATTAAATGGATTTTGAGTTTGAGCTGGTTTAGGCCTTGGGGTTTATTGGGCCATCTATTGCATGGGCTGTTTTCTTCTTGTGGGTATATGGACCATTGATTTTCCACGTGGCCAGCTTCGGGATAAATTGTTGTTAGGTCTCCATGTAGCTTCTGGTGGTCAGCGACATTCATTGCAATTCACCTTGCATTTGTTCTGCAAGCGACCAAAATGTCCACATGTGATGCAAAAGAAAGCGTCGAGTTCAAACGCAACCTTCTGTTTGTGCCTTTGTGGTCATTTAGCGTAACTAAGCCAAAGTAATTTTTCAGAAACAGATTAATGATAATTACACAAATTTTATCTTTACAAATTTATCTCAAATTTCAAACTAGATTCATCTGAATCATTTAGAAATAATTACAATGAAATCAAGATGTTATGTAATGGCTTATGTGAGAGTTTTGTGAAGAATTTGTTAAAGCAAGTATCATTTTCCTTTTAAAAAAAAATAATTTCAACTCAATCCAAACCAAATGAAACTTCAAACCAAACTAACCAGCATTTTGGGTTAGATTTATCGGTATTGTGGGATTGGTTTGAGTTCTAAACACATCTACTCAAATCAACCTTATCAATTTTAATTAATATGTTTGGTTTTAGACACATGTGACTAATGACATGTGATATATCAAGTCAAAAAAAAATTGACATGTGATATATGGACAATTTTTAATACTTTAATTATAATACTTTTGTTTATTATAAAAAATGGTTCTAAACACGTGTGACTGTTGGATTATTATCAAAACAAATCTCAAGCAGAATTCAATAATCACTAAAGTCGAAGGCTAAAACAGAGCACAAAGCTCCATTCATTGTATATGCCTTTTACAAGTGTAGATGAAATTTCTTTGAATTTATCCCGTATCTTCCTTTCAAAAAATGTGTAGTATATGATGTTTTTTATTTATTTATTTTTCTTCCGAGATTGTAAGAAAAATCTTCAATATATATTCTCAAATTGCTAAAAAGATAAAGCAAAAGAATATTTTACCGTGACCTGCAGGAAGACCCTTCCAAAATTACCAGTTATCTTTATTATATATATATACGCTATGCATGTGAAAGAGACTTGCCAACCTCCAACCAAATGCTTGGTACTTTGGGTGTCGAATTGGTAGCTAGCCAAAATGATTGAGATAAAACCATCAATATTTTGCAAATCTGTTGGCTCTTTAAGAATATAGTGTGCGTCACATTGGGGATCTCTTGTTTCATGCTAATCAGGAAACATAAATCTGTTGGCAATTTTATTTGGATTTATGTCCACCAAAGGATATATGCATTCATGCATTGAGCTCGATCCACGATGCCTATATGTGTGAATTTGCATCAAACAAATCTGTGATCAATCCTAAATAACACATATAGTATATCTAACTATGTTATCAAAACTAATGATCCCAAAGACTGTTGTATGAAAATCTCTAGAAAGGAGAGTATTTAATTGTTCATCAATTAGTTTGTCAAGAGAAAGAGGGAACTACACTTTATTCCCTTCCCCCATATCTCTCAAAAAGAGGAATCACAACTTGTACTTTCATATTAATTATTCTTGCCACTGTGCTTCTTCCAACCAGCACCCTTTTATCCCTCTTGTGTGCCTTTTTCCTAGCACTCCCATCGTGTGGGGTACTTCCCTATATAAACCACTTATCAACCATACCATAAACAAGAGAAGGTGCTATAATTCGTACAAGTTATGCATGCAAAACTCCAGTTGTACTAAATTAAAATACTTGAGCCACGAACCAAACCATACCTATTACTACTTTTTTAAGCTAAAATATTATTGTTCTTGGCTTTGTACACTTAGCCACCTTTTTGGTTTTAACCTTTATATATAAGTCAATAACTCCCTCTTCTTCCACTTGCCTAGATCTCCATAAACCTCACCTCTGCTTCTACTTTCCTACTTTTTCATTCACATTTTGTTTCTTTCTTAGTTCTATATATGATGAAGATGAAGGTTAACCTTCTCAAAAGCTGCCCAAGGGAATTGTCTAAATTCAGAAAGGTAAGAGCTTATTGTCTCAAATGTGCAATTCAGGAATATTTTCGAATGTGGGTTACATGCTGCTGCTCGCATGAGGAGTCACACCTATACGTACCCAAAGATGTCCCAAAAGGTCACCTAGTTGTCTATGTAGGTGAGGATTGCAAGAGATTTGTCATCAAGGTAGGTATACTCAATCATCCACTCTTCAAGGCCTTGCTGGATCATGCGGAGGATGTGTTTGGATTCACCAATGGTTCTAAACTCCGCATTCCTTGTAATGAGAGCATTTTCCTAAGCATTCTTCATAATGCTGGTCTTGTCCAAGATCGGAGGCTCTTGCACTGTTTCTAGTATGCTAGTAATTTTCCATTCTGGGTCATAGTCAAATTATGATTCCGATTGGAAGATGTCTTTCCTGCCAAATTTTGTACATTTTGTGCCATGATTTCACATTAATATATTTTGAGCATCAAGCATAATTGGAAGAGAAACTATTCAAGTATTAGGTAGATCTGGCATAACTTAATTAATTTCTAGTTTTTGTCCACACATTATATCTCTAACTACCCTCAAGGGAGTTTATGAGACAGTTTGAACTCACAAATCCTATGTTTGTTTAGATTAGATATGAAAAATGATTATTTTAATAATGGATTAAATATATAATATAAAATTAGTTTTGTGTTTGAATATATTAATTGAAAAATGATTTTAAGATAATATGTTTTATTTAAATAATATAAAAAATCATTTTTATATAATAAAATTTTGATAAATATTTTAAATTCTAAATATAATTAAAATGCTCAAAAAATTTGTTTTTCAAAAAAAGATTTTTTTTAGTATAAACATAATAAATTATAGATTATAATCAATTTTATCAAATTTTCTTGCACATCTCATGGTATGTTGAAAATAGCTTTTATGAAGAAAGAAAAAAACTATTTTGGGAAAGATTTAATTTTTCTCTAATATGCTCTTAATGGTCAATTAATTTCTATAGTTCATCCTGGGTATTTTGTGCAGAAAAATTTATTTTCAATGTTCTATTTAGTTTAGTGCAAATTGCCTTTTAATTTTGTTTCTTTATGTGATTTTGACAACATGGCCACGTGAGGAGGCTCAAGAGAGACATTGACTATCTCTAATAAAACACAATAACTCATTGCTCATGCTCCAAATCTGGTAACACGCACCAAACTGAACCTACCTTGGGTAAAGCAGAACCAAAAGGTACGATAGTGCAATTACAGTCACATCAAATAAGGCTAGATGTTCCAAGAGATCATTAATGGAAACTCTTCTCCCAAACCATTATTTTAATATTAAAGCTTACTTGTCACTATATATTTTTCAAACACGATAAATTTCAACCCAATTACATTATTTTTGCGGCCATAATAACTCTATAATACTGTGCATATAATTGCATTTAAATTTAAATTGCCCCAAGTATTGTTAAATTCAAATTGAGCACACTTGGATACAGTTATAAATATAAAAATTATTTAAGTAGGATTATTCTGATTTTTGCTTGGACTTCTGTATCAGCCTTGTTCCAATTATTATTGCTAGCAAATTCTTGTTAATTAAATTCAAAGACTATAGTAATTGAGGAAACACTACTAGTAATGAATATTGAAATCACATGCAGTGTTCAAAGTAAAAACATGTTTTCATCAAGCTTTCTTGTGTCTGAATTTGAATTCTTTGATTTTAACTCCTAAAAGGACATTGTCATTTCAGGGATAGACGCCAAATGTTCTATATATCTTCTGTCTATGGCTATCTCTCACTAATTATATATATATATAGTATATGGTGAGAGAAGTATCTATTGTAAAAAGTGAGAGGAGTGAATTTTGACCATTAAATCTTTTATGAATGGTCAAGATTAGAAAATAAATGCATGTGACTTTTTTAGGTAATCACATGACATTTAAGTAACTTTTAATCTTGATCATTTTTGTATGGTTGTATGGTCAAGATTTACTCCTATCACCTTCTCACAATAAAAACTCCTCTCACTAAATATGTCTTATATATATATATATATTAATTTTTAATATTAATTAAATTCATTTAATCTTTGTTAATGTTTAGTTTATTGAATTAACGTTTCCAATATTTTAAAAACACACACACAAATAATAGATAAAAACAAACAACAAATCAAGATTTATAATAGTTATTATACATTTATCATATAAACATCAACAAAATTTTATTTTATTAAAAAAAGAAATTAATAAGCCAATAGCTGTAGCCTAGGTATTTTCCATGGTCACTTGGGGTAGGGGATGTGGTGTTCAAAGGGCCTTGTTATTCTATCCCCCGAACCCCCCACACCCCATTTTCAATTTTTCTTAATTTCCCACTTGGATCCCAATAAGGGTCTCCAACCTTACTTTTTTTAAAAAAATATTATTAAATTATTACAGTAAATTTATCATATATTTTATAAATAAATAATGATAATGCACATGCACACTACTATTTTTGAGCCACACCGCAAATTTTAATTTTTGTGCAGACATAACAAAGTGATATTTTTTTTGAAATACACATAACAAAGTGATATGAATTCAATAAAAATGAAATTATCATTACTCATTTAGAAATATTGCACGCTATGGTTTATGGCTACCTTTTTTTTTCTTTTGTACATAGAAATAAAATACATAACGAAACAAAACCTGCAAACACACAAGAAAGAAACACCTGAATATAGAAACAGGGAGGGGAAAAAAAACAGCAAACACAGAAGGATAAGGATCCATCAAAAACCGATATTTGGCCATTTTCGAAAGGCCATGCTGATCTTACACTGGTGTACCACAAATAAACTCAATATTCCAATTAAAGAAACCGTTATTAGTCTAGAGTATCTGACACTGGTGTACCACAAACTTTTATTACATAGTTGAAGTGGAATAAGAAAGGAAACAGGTCCATCAAAGGAGGAATGATCTAATTAAAATCAGGTTTTTGGGGACAGGAGCAACCTGGCCTCTGTAAAATAACAATTGCTGCATAGCAACCTGCTCTCACGCAATCCTCAATGGGCTTTTCTTGAACCAGCTGTGACAAGAATCCACCAACCTGAATAAATTCGTGCATGCAGTGCACGCGTACCATATGCGTTGGGTACGTACCTGGTACGTACCCCAAAAAAATTTTTTTTTTTTTGAATTTGGGTACGGCTCGGTGCGGCTTGGGAACGGCTCGGTGCGGCTCGGTACGGCGCCACCACCGGCTGGGTACGGCTCCAGCATATATTTGCCAAACACGGTCGTTTTTTGCCAAACAATTGGCATTAATCTCAGATCTGCATCACGAGCTTCCCATCGAGTCTCAACAAGCTTCCAAGAGCTCATTCTTCTTCTCCCCGAGCTGCGCGACCAAGCTCCAAGGACTGCAACTCCGGCGACGTCACCGTAACCGGCGCAAACTCCGGTGACAAAGCGGCGCGCGACCGGATCTTCATTCTTCTTCTACCCCGAACCGCTGCGCCCCTAGCTCCATCTCATCCGCGCAACCCGAGCCGAGCGACGCGAGCCGCGCGACCAAGCTTCGTGGAACGACCGTCCACGAGCTTCGGTTCGTCGTTCTCTCGCTCTCTCTTCGGTCCGTCCGTTCCAATAAGGGTCCATTCTCTAAGCCGAGAGCCCTCTCTTATTCGTTCTCTTCACTCTATTCCAAATGTTTTCACAAAGCTAGTGTTGGTGGATTAAAGGGTGGGTGCAGTAGGCTCTTCTAGTTCTTTGATTAGCAAATATGCTTGGAATAGCTGAAAAAATTGTCCCCTTTGGGTTTATGTAACTATATTGCAAAGTAAAAAGGCGGGAGGAGGGAATGCAATTTGTCGAAATGCAATTTTTGTGATGGAATTTATAAGGGATCTTATTCTAGAGTGAAATCTCATTTCTTGAGGGAAAAAGGACATGGGATTAGCATATGTAATCTTGTGCTAAATGACTATCTTCAAGAAATGAAGCAAATAGAAAGAGAGGCTATGAGAGGAATGCAAAGCCATGCAAGTTCCTTTACCCTCGGCTCTACAAGTTTGAACCCTCCAAGAGTTGATATGTCTTCGATGGGAGCAAGAGAAGAAGAGGCACTGAGAGTGCAATAGGAAAGGCATTCAATAATGAGGCAAGAGATCATTTGTCATGTGAAATAGCTAGACTATTCTACTCTATTTGGTTTGCCATTCAATGTGGCTAGAAACCTATTTTGTTAGCTCATTCACGTAAGTGCAAATACTACTCTCTTGTTTTCTTCCACCTAGCTACAATGCTATAAGAACTTCAATGTTGCAAAGAGAAAAAGCTCACATATTGGGATTACTTCAACCCATCAAAGACACTTGGCCGAAAAAGGTGTGAGTATAGTGAGTGATGGTTTGATGCACGAGAAGACCATTGATTAACTTCATGGTGCATCGGATTCGGGACCCTATGTTCTTGAAAAGGCGGTTGATGGCTATGTGAGTTTAAGGATAAACATTACATTGCTAATTTGATTTTGTCCACCATTGATGAGGTTGGATCACAAAATGTGGTGCAAATTATTACGATAATGCACGAAGGTATTTGGAGCAATTGTTGAATCCATCTATCCTCATATCTTTTGTCACCTTGTGTGGTGCACACCTTGAACCTTGCTTTGAAAAATATTTGTGCTCCTAAAAATAATCCAAATAATGAGATTGAATGTCATTGGAAACATTCTTGATGATGCCTTTTTCATTAAGAACTTTATCATGAGGCTAGCCATGTATAATCAATTTGTGCACGAAGCTAAATTGCGAGACTAGATTTGCCTCTGTCATTGTAATGCTTAAAAGGTTTAAAACTATTAAGCATGGTCTCCAATCTATGGTCATTAGTGAAGAATGGTCTCACTATAGAGAAGATGATGTTCCATGAAAGAAACAATCTTGAATGACCTTTGGTGGGATAAAGTTGATTATATTCTAAGCTTTACAAAGCCCATCTATAAAATGCTTCGTTCTTGTGACAGATAAGCCAAACCTTCATTTGATTTATGAGAAATGGGATTGTATGATTGAGCAAGTGAAGCTAGCCATCTATCAACATGAGGAAAAGGAGTTGAATCAACATTCATCCTTCTGGTGTTTGACATCCTAATTTCTAGATGGAATAAAAGTTACACACCTCTTCATTACTTGGCTCATTCACTTAATCCTAGGTAAATTTAATTAACTTTCGGTCTTTCAAGTTCCAAGTTCTTTTACTTTTTCATCTAAGAGATGTACTTTGGTTTTTGTATTATAGTAATCAATTTATATTTTGTATAATAGGTATTATTGTAGACAATGGCTGAGGAAGCTCCAAAACGAGTCCCCCACATAAGGACAATGAGATTTGTATGGAGAAACAAATGCTGAAGGATTACTTTAGGATTCTCAAGAAAGGCGAGAGGTCACTTGAGTTTGTTAAATTCTCAAGTGGTAGTTTGATTGCTTGCAAGATAGGTGGGACTTGACACCAAAGGAATGGTGGGTCATGTACAATCCCCAAACTTCAAACCATTGCCCAACCTTTCTCTTCCTCTTGTTGGAAAGGAATTGGAGCACATATTCCTTTATGCTAAATCCCAAGAGAGTGAAGATTTAGTTTTTGTCCACACAAATCTTCGTCTCCTCTCAAGGAAGAATAAGAACTATAATGAGGGTGAGACTAAAATGTGGGACATTGGTGGAGATGAATGGGATCCATTTGAAGGAGCTGGGATTCTTGAAGTTGCTAGTCTCTCTCTTGATGAACAATTTGAGAGCAACCTTTCTTTTCACCGATGATGGGCAAGGAAATGATGAAATTGAGATGTTAGTTTGATTTTGTAATCATCTTTAGAAGTTGTCACGTTGAACAACTTAAGTATTGTAATTTCTTATTGTAGATGTTGTCTTGTTTGAATAACTTAAGTTCTTTTCTATGTTTTATGTTGAAATTCATGTGTTTTAATTTTTATGCTATGTTGTCATATTTTATTGTGTAAGATTTTAGTGTATTATACATATATATATATATATAATTTATTTTATATATATATATATAACCTAGTTTTTTAAAAAGTGATCCGTCTGGGACACAAAGCAATCCGTGCAACGTAGCCACCAACAAATGCATCCGCTGGCATAACAGGCGAGAGAGGATCATGAAAACAAGTAAGTCTTAGATTATCAAATATTCAATCTTTACAAGAAGCCTGTACATTTAAAATTTAATGATTAATAATTATTATTTTAATATCATCACTTAATATACTAATTAATTGTATTAATTACCCTAACTAATCATGATAATTTAGTGCCAAATATACAAACGTGCGCTTTTGAGATTGAAAGTGTCATAATTTAGGAACTATATGATTTTGAGATTGAATGTTTCCAAATTATAGTATTTTGCTTGTATTTTAACTTATCTTCTTCATTCTCACACCAGGTCTTTTGTTAAAAAGAAAGGAGTGACAAAATGGCTTACCTACTCCATTGGTATCCACAATCTTCTCCTTTGGCAGTGGAACAACAGGGAATAATTTTATCTTTCCATCCTCAGCCACAACAACAGGAAGAACTGGACCTTGAATGATAACAGTTATTCTCTTGTGTATTCCAGATGCCTTGGGCAACTGGGAAATCTTGATGGCAATCTCTTCAACATTATCAGTCTAATTGGAGATGAAATTGAATGTTAGCTTCTAGAAACTGAATTTATTAATCCTTGGAGTGAAGGCTTAGAAAGCACACTACCTTCCAGCCATGCACCTTTGAGAAGGTTCTAGCCTCAACCTCATTGCCAAATACATAGTCAATATACCTTTGCACAACATGACAGCAGGTCAGCATTTCAGTTCACTATCACATGTTGCACAAAAAGAAAAGGAGTGTGTGAGAAAGCTTACGGCATAACTTGATCCTGCACATCCTTAAACAACTCACAGATGAATGGAGCAGACAAGTCCATCATGAAGATCTGCAAATAGTTCCCATTACAATTTTTAATCAATGGTTCTCACAATATTGATCATCCTAATAAAGTTTCAAATTAATTAAAATTAACATATGTAATACTCCCATTATAAATTTTTTAGCTTAGTGGAACAATTGCCCCATATCCAGTCTACAGATAAAGGAGAGCAACTGTATCTACTGAATTATATAATAATTCCAAAAAAAAAAAAGACATGATCACTAATTCTTACCTTATTGTTTGCAGCTGCATTCCTAGCAAGAATTTCAATGGACTCGAGTGACACAGTAAGGAAAAAGCCAGCAACATAAAAATACTTAGCCTTCTCCACTGCCCATTGGAGTGATATTATGGTGAGTATTAGAGGATATAAGATTAATAATTTTGCTAAAAAAAGGTTAGAACAGAAGTAGCAAGAAAGCATAGGACATCAAACCAAGTGCCCAAATTTCTGGTTGCTTTAAGTGCTCAGCTTTATAACAACTTGCAGCTGATAAGTTAGCAACAAGGGACCTGCACTAATATTTTATCACATTATTCCACCAAATAATTCCTGTCAAATACTCAACTATAAGATTAATATAAAGAGGCTATATTAAAAATTGTTTTCTAATAATTAGCTGAGATCCAGAATATAAAAGACTTTTATCCTCACCCTTCTCTCATGTAGTAGAGTAGGCAGATGACCAGTTAAATGAAAAATGTTTTGGTAAAAAGATTAGAATCAGGCAAGGTATTCTCTAAATGGAATGGTTTTTTTGGTTATCCACCATAATTCATCTAGAGTTTCAAGGAAAATCTTGGCAGCCTTTTGAATTTAGAAATGGACTTGAAATCTCCCATCTTGCATATGCAGATGACTTGGTGATCTTTGCAAAAGAAACCACAAAATAAAATAAAATAAAATTGTAGAACAATCTCAAAAGCGCTTCATGATTTTTCTCAAGCTTTGAGCCTGCAATGTAAACTGTGAGAAGTCCAAATTCGGTTCTCCTCAAATGCTTGTGAAGATCTTACGAGTTATCTTTCTTGAGAGCAAGGTATACAAGGCCTTCTAACTCAGTGGGAAAATACGAATTTCCTATTGGGAAATCCATGTGCTAACATAAGAGGGGATACTATAGGAGGTTGGCAAACTCGGTTTCTTTCACTTGTAGGACCATCATCATGATTATTTCAGCATCCTCGGCTATCCCAACCTATGAATTATGCACTATGTGTGTAACTTCCTTCTTCAACTTACAAAGAAATACATGGATTAATTCATAAATATTTCCTATGTGATAACTGGTAACTCCATTGAGGAAAGGAAAATCCTATTTTATAAGATGGGAGAAGGTAACTTTGGAATACATGTAATGGCATATGGCCAAAACTTGGAAAAGAAGAAGAATAAGATTTCTAAGTTCTAAGTGGCAAGAAGCCTCTTATGATAGGTAAATAGCAGCTAGATCAGGGAACTAAACATCTCATTATATCTAGTGCTCAATCGCCATTGGACAAATATGGATTTTGTTAGAATATTTGAAAAATATCTCAAAATATTTTTATTATATCTTAAAATATTTTAAAGTATCATAAATAATTTTTAGGATAAATTTGATTTATTTTCTTATTTTCGTTATTAGACAGACATTTATTCTTGTATTAACACAAATTTATTTCTTGTAATTTAGTTTTATTCTAAGCAATTAATTATTGACATATAAGCTTATATAATATATATTATATATATACAATTATTCTTTCCATATTTTTCCCCTGTAATTATGGAAAGAATTCAACACAGACTTACAAATCCTTATATATAAATATACGTCATTGAGTGACGAATAAATCATATCAGAATTATTATTATTCTCTGAAATCTTTTAACATGGTATCAAAGTCATGATATCCACCTTGAAGAGTGTTTCTTTTTTTCGCTATGTAGAGTTCATGGAACTCATTAAAATCGTTATTCACAACCTTTAAACCCAGACATAGTTTTATTATTTTCCTTATCTTTGTTTTCTCCCAACTTCTCTTTTTAGTCTTGATGTGTTCTCTTTAAGTCTCGAGTTATTGATTGTGCTCCCGATCTCGGAGCCTCTATTGTTTCTACTGCAATCAGCCTTCATTGCTAATCAAACCAACCTTCATTGCTGGGTTTCAATCAGCCTTCATGGTTACCGCTGCTCCTTATTGAGGGGGAGAATGAAAATAAATTCATCTCTACATATAATTCAATGTCAGTGTTTGTTATGCCGTTCTTTTCCCACTGAATATAAGTATGTGGGAATCTTGATGGCGACTTTTGCTATATTGTCAGTGTTTGTTATGTCATTTTTTCCCCACTGAATAGAAGTATGTGAGAATCGTCATAATGACTTTTGCTATATTGATATTCCTTTTCCTTGGCTCTGTGGAAGGATTCAGCACAAGCTACCAGCCTTGTACCTATTATCAAACTAAGATGTGTAAGCCAGCTCTTGCCACTGCCCTTTTCAACACTATATCGTTCCTGCTTGGTGGGTCTTCTATGGCTCTGTTTACAAGAGTTAGTGGAGGTATCTATACTAAGGATGCTAATGTTGGTGTTGATCTTGTTGGCAAGGTTGAAAGAAACATTCCTGAGGATGACCCTAGAAATCCAATTGTCATTGCTGATAATGTTGGGGATATAGCTGGTATGGGATCTGATCTTTTTGATTCATATGCTGAGTCATCTTGTGTTGCTCTTATTGTTGCTTCATCTCTTCTTTTGGGGTGAATCATGAGTTGATTGCTATTGGGAAGGGTTTGCTATTGTTTTTGTTGCCCTTGTGTCTTTGGCCCTTTTTGGTGTCTTTGTAAGCTGGGCTGCTATTTCAATAGTTAATGTGCTGACTCTAAAGGTTTTTATTGGCTTAATTGTGATGCAATGCTTCCTTACTAGTTTTCTGCCATGACCATGAAGAGTGTGGGAAGTGTTTCTCTGAAGATGGTTGAGAAAGTACGCAGGTAATTCAATAACATTCTGGGTTTGATGGGGGGAATTGTCTAGCCCGACTCTTTGTCCCATATGCACTAGTCCAGTCTCTATTCATCTCAGTCATTATTACACTACCAAATTATTTAATTATTACAAGGTCAAGCTTAGGAAGCTTTAGCTTAAGGGAGTGTATTAGAATATTTGAAAAATATCTCAAAATATCTTTATTATATCTTGAAATATTTTAGAGCATCATAGATGACATCTTATAATAGATTTGATTTATTTCCTTATTTTTGGTATTAGGACGGGTTTATTATTGTATTATGATAAATTTATTTCCTGTAATTTAGTTCTATTCTAAGCAAATAGTTATTGACATAATCCTATATAATGTAAATCATATTTGTATTATTCTTTCATTTTTTCTCTTATAATTATGAAAAGAATTCAAGTATAAACTTATAAATCTTTATATATAAATATACATTATTGAGTAACGAATAAATCATATCAGAATTATTATTATTATCTAAAACCTTTTAACATATTCTTTTTGTTCTAGTTTTATTGCGAAGCAAGTTACAGGAGCAGGAGCTACAGGATCATTCAATAAAGATGAGGAGACCAATTTCGTGTTTGTGATCTAGTTAACAATGGAGGCTGGAAAATGGATAAAACTTCCTTTGAGCTGTCTAATCCTACCATTGATGAAATAACAAATCCCTCCCGAGACACTATCACTGTGAAGGCCATTACAGAATATGGCCATTTTTCTTCCTCTTTGGCTTATAACTTGGGGACTACATTCTTTCGTAGTTGTCAAATCGTGAATCGTATCGAAAATCATTTGTTCAATTTTTGAATAGTGAATTGTTTCGAATCGTACGATTCAGAAATACATCAATAAAAGACTTAAATATACATTGCTTATGGACAATAACTACACTTCACATGTAATCTATTGTCAAGAACAGTACAATATTCCCATGTAACATCCTTCTTCCCTTTCTTCTTAGCCTTAGGAGCCACCGTAGGAGCCATTTGTATTGAGTGAGTGAGTGACACTGTCACTGATAAACAGAGGACTGGAAGAAGAAGAACGTGATACGAAAACAGAGGACAGGAAGAACGGTGATACGAAAACTGAGACTGGAAGATCGTGACTGAAGAGGTGTTTTCATAGCAGAGTGAGACGTGGATATGTGACTGAACGTTCGGTGGTTGGTGTTGAAGATGCAAAATACAAAAACAGAGGGAGTCTGGTTGGTGTTGCAGTGAGGATGCAAAAACAGAGTGTGACGAAAATGAAGAATGAATGTGAAGAGAAGAATGACGTTTGATGGTTTTGAACTTCTGGTTGCATGAAGAATGACGTGAAACGTGGGTGAATGTGAAGAATTAAAGGCCATTAAATTTTAACTCTCAACCCCCACTGTCCACCACTTCAGATTCACACCTGAATTTGGAAATTTTTGTACACCGTCCATGTTCCATGAATCGCAGAATTGTGCGATTCATGTCTCTGGTTCTGAATCGCACCGATTCAGATGATTCACATGCGATTCCTAGCCATTTCTGATTCAACGCGATTTCTGTATTGCTGGCGGAACGAATCTGATCGAATCATACGATTCGAATCGTGAATCGTACAATTCTAACAACTATGCATTCTTTAGCTTTTGTTCAATGAGGCACTTGCATTAATTCACTCCCCCTATAAATAGCAGTTAATCACGAACCTTAGAGATTTTAATTGATAATTAATTTAATTAATAATTAACTCACACATTTAGAGCTATACACACAAATGCACACACACTATATTTAGGAAGAGATAGGTCATATTAAACTTTGTTCATGTGATACAAATGGTGAAGGAGGGATTTGTTAAAGATATATAAATAGTGTAGAACATATTTTTGTTGTGCATAATTTGAATTGTTTGAAAAATAATAATAAAATAAAAGGTATTATATAATGGCTATGTGAAAAGTGTGTAATATAAGTTACCATAAATAACATTACTTAACAAAAAGTGAAGCTGTAGTTAAAATGGACTTCAATATTAAAGAACTAACCTTTCACCACCAAAATAAATCACAGCGCATGTTCCAGTTGGTGTGGCTTCATCCTCATAATAACGAGCCTGAATTAAAAGAGTTCTTATTTCATACACTACTTGTGGAAAATTAACTTACTACTTACCACACAAGTGACGACTTAATATGAAAAATTGCACATACTATGATCTACTACCTCAATTATATATATTTTTTCTAATGAATTATTAATTTTGGCAATAAAAACGATATCAAGATCCATATATAATTTACAGTTACAAATTCAATGGCTATGTGAGATACAGAGAGACTCACGTCGATAGTAGCAAGTTTTGCATTCTTCTTCAACTCTTCTCCAAACTTGTCTTTTCCAATACAACCGATATAACTAGTTGCACCTGGAATTTGAAGCATCCACTAGAAGGGAAAAAAAGGAATTTTTTTTTTCAGAATAGTAATTTAAATATACATTACAGCATCAAAAGTATATCAATAAACCTGGACAACCCTGATAGAATTTTGAGTGGCTCCTGTTGATAACAGAATAATATAAGCTCATTAGTTACAGATGAAAATTATTATCAACAATAGTCATAACATAATCATAGAAACTCTATACAATAACCACAGAAAGTGGCTTATCTAATTAAATAAGATAAAAACAAATCCTCACAATAATACCTCCAGGATTATACTCCACATTGTAATTCTTGACCAGCTCGTCATACCTTAAATCCATTTCCCAATAATTTAGTTAATCATAATACAGTAATTAATTATTGAGAAAATTTAATAACTCCAATTATATTGATTTTAAACTAATTTTAAATATGTTACTTCAATATTGTCCATTTTGTCACATTGACATTTTATTTTTAAAATTTTACTGATCTACAAGGAAAACCTGATCCAAATGGCGTCAGATAGACAAAGAAAAACAAAATCAAGTATCAATTATCGAAGTGCATTTAAATTTATGAATAAAAAACATAATCTAACATAAATAAAATTTCAAAATATTTATTTATATGTATCCCGTGAGGTGTCCTCATATCTTTTGGTGTAGGACTAATTCATGCTTGGACATCTGATAACCTGGTCCTTGCCAGTTGCCACAAGATGCTTACGGTAGTATTCAACCCATATAACGTAGGTAAAGTCCACTCACATAATAACTCAAGTTACCTACTAAGTTATATCTCGTGATCATTTTAAAAAAAAATTTGTATGAAAACTCACCTCAACCCAATTTTTTTTTAAAATTGAACGGGAATTTTTAGATTCAAACCATCCATCTTTTTGGGCATTTTTTTCGGATCTACAAAATCACAATTAGCCTAGAATTCTTTTTTGTGTAAAAACCAAATTTTTTTTGGTACACTAAAAGTATGAACATCAAATTTGAACTTAAGTCATACAATTATCATGAACAAAAAATTAACTAAGTAAAACCAACCTCGTTGAGTAAATTGTTTCTATTTTAATTTGGCACTTATAATCATGGATAAATTGAATAATATATGTCCATCAATTAAATGAGTCATGAAATGATTCAGTTATCTTAATAATTTTTAAGGAGATATGAAATAGATTTTTTCTTATATGAGATTGATTAATGATTAATTTTTACTCATTCATTATAATTTGACTCTTAATACATACGATTTATCTATTTGTCATCTCTAATACAATTATGTACCCATAATTAGCCATGAAAGCTGAAATTATGAATTTTATATAACACTTGATTGTATAGTAATTTATGTTTTTTATTTTCAATTTGAAAGCAAATTTTGAAAAATATAATTTGTGAAAAAAAATTAAAACATGGAAGAAAAATAATTGAAAGAGGATTGGTTTATTTTTTCTTTGAAATTTAATATTTTTTTACACTTCCATTAAATTGAGAAGAAGAAAAAAAGGGTGTTAGCTTAAATAATAACTTGTCATTGTTAGTTGAGGAACTGTTATAAAATCAATTGAGAAACTGTTATAAACCAATTGAATGAGTTGGTTAGCTTATAGAAAGAGTATGTAGAATTTGAATTTTCTAAAATGAGGATTGTACTTTAGATAGTAAAGTATAATATTAATAATTGTTGATAAGAAAACCAACCGTTTAAAATCTTATAAAATTCAAGCACATATACGTGTATAAAAGGAGTGGAGGAAAAGTGAATAAGCACGTGTATTCTCATTTTTATAACTTTGTTCCATATGGTTTGAGGAGAGTTCCTCTTATGTTCGGGCTAGTTCAGCATTTGGGATAAGGGGTTTTATTAGGCGTGCGTGTGTCAGAGTATTTTTAAATTCAGTTAATCATTTTCACTTTTTATCCCATTTTTTAAATTTCTCTTTTTTACATGTTATAAAGTAAACTGTTACAATTTCCTTTCAATGTGAGATGATAGATAAGTAAGTAGGTTAACAATTATTCTATATCTAATATTTTTTTCTGAAATTAAAAAATAAACAAGGGAGACATTGACTTGTTTCTTTTACAATAATATATAAGTTATCTTATCCGTGTTATGCATAGGTTATTTTATATTTAAAAATTTATTATATTTAATTATTATTTTGTATAAATTAAGTTTACAAAATATATTCTTAAATAAGAATTCTCAAACATAGATGAAAAAAATGTTGAAAATTAATTTCAATCTTATTATATGTTATCACTTTTATATAATAATTCTTTTATCAATACCTTCACCTAATACATATATTATCTATTACTACTACTAATAATAATATAATATTCCTAACTTTATACATTTTTTTATTTTTTAAAATATTCTCTCACCAGATAGATAAAAAATTAATCTCATAAAATATAATCAAATGTTTAAGTAAAGACCCTTCCTAAATATTATTCTATACACATAAATTTACGGATCGAATCTAAAATCATATGCTTAACAAATTCGACCACATACTTGAAAGACTCGAGCCCTTCCACTTAAATCAACATCGTTCCTAACTTTATTCATTTAATGATATTAATACTTACTCAGAGCAATTTATTAATATAATAATAATATAAGATATAAATAGATATATAGATCATAAGTAAATTACATACAAATCACGAATGAAATTTGGAAAGGTAAAAGTATGATAACAGCAGCCGAGTAAAATAATAAAGCCATAAGGGGGCCAAGAAAAAAAATAGAGTAAATATATATATTTTAGTCTTTAAGAATATAGGTAAAATTAATTTAGTTTCCTAAAGAAAGTTTATTTTAATTTAGTTTGTCAATAGTAGAAAGTAACATCAATTTGGTCTTCTAAAAAAAATTAACATTAATTTAATTCTTAAATATAAATAATAACATCAATTTAATTCTTCAATAAAAAATTTCACTAACGGTGTTTTTACCATCTATATACAGAAAAATGATTTTGATATTATTTTTCATAATTAAAAGACTAAATTAATATTAATTTTCTTTAAAAAACAAAATAGATGTCATCTATATTTTTTGTTTCAAACAAGATGTCACCCATATTTTTATAATAGACTAAATTGAGAATTTTCTAAAAAAAAATAATAGTGAAGGAGGTTAAATTAATATACATTTTTTAAAAAATTATATTAAAAAACAATTTTTTACAAAAAAAAAATTGAGGGGTCAAAGCCCGTAACTAATACACTTCTAAGTACTAACATAGCCCTGGCACTGAGTGATCAAATAAGAGAAAGTATAACAAAGAATTGAAGAAAATTAAATAAAATAGAAAAATTAGTTCATAGAGATAACTTATATTCATATGCTTTATTAATCGATTAAAGAAGTATAAAAAAAGAAAATAATTTTTTTTTTATATAAAAGTGAAGATTATATTAATATATAGTATGAGGAAACACAATTAGACAAACCAAAATCCTACAGCCCAATTCGACTCGGTACTCGCAAATAAACAAATTAAGAATACAGAAAAATTGGAAAGTAAAAAGACTACATACATGGCCAAGTGCTTGCCCTCGCAAAGCATAGCATTTAACTTGATGTCATATCTGTCACAAAAATGTCCAGTGCAGTTATGGTCAGTGCAGAACACTATCCATATGTGGCTAAAAACAATAAAGTGAATAAAACAGACAAAAAGGGTTATTTATGAAATTACGATTGGATGTTTTTTTGTCTGTGTGAACTTTTTTTATTTTTAACTTTTAATTATGTTACACATCTCAATGCATAAAAAATGAAATCCAAGGGTTAAAACTCTCGACTACAGAGCTATGCAGCATATGATTTTAAAGAAATTAAAATAAAAAACTTTAAATGAGAATAAAGTAAAAAATATTTTTAAATTTTTAATGTATTAAATATCTTATTTTTATTAGAATTTATTTTTAATTTTTTAATAAATATTATAAAAATACTTACTAACTTAAAACACATATTAACAAAACCCGTATTAATATCACGATCCAGACCCACATGGGTTGCATTACAGTTACCATAACAAAATGACAACGCATATTAACAGAACCCATATTAATATCGAGACACAGACCCACATGGGTTGCATTAAAGTTCCCATAACAATATGACAATCATTCACCATTTAGGGTTGCTTTAAACTTTGGAAAATGTTCCTTTATACAGGCAACAATTCGTTTTTTTTTTTAATCAGTATCGGCAACAATTTTATTTTAATTCTTATATTCTTATCATAAATAATATATATATATTTTTACATATTATTTAATATATTTATTATATTTATTTTTTTTTATTTTTTTCTCTCAATCACATATTTTTAAAAAATATATATATAATACTTACATTTCTAAAAGAAGTATAAAATAATTATTTTCTTCTATTTTCATAAAAATTAAGAAATCATATAGAGATTCAGGGTAGTCCTCATCAATAATACTCCAAAAGAAAAGTGCGTTTGTTTTTTTCATTTTACATAAAATGAATGTATACGCAGACCGGCAATTAATTAGCAGTGTTTATAGGATGGATTGATCCGGTTTAATTTGGTCCAATATATTTTGATTAGTCTAATTTTTTATTTAACCTAGTCTTATTATAAATCAAATAATGATCTGAGTAAGATTGAATTAACTTAATATTTAAATAAATTATACAAATTTATATATTATTCTGTATAATTAAATTATAAAATTTTAGAAGTTGATAATAAAAACAAAGAGATTTTTATAATATATATTTTAAAACAGTGACATGCAGTATCTGCTAGTATATATTTTAATCTGTTACCTAGTCATCTCTCTATGATGTTAGAGTTATTGATTGTCAGTATTTGTCTAATAACAATAATATTTTACATTAAATAATATATATATATTTTTTATATCTTATTTAATATTATTTATTATATATATTTTTTTATTTTTTTTTCTTACTCAATTATATTTTTAAAAAAATATAAATAATCTTACACTTTTTTAAAAGTGCAGTACAAACATTTTCTTTTTTCTAACTACTGCTCCAGGGTATGTAATATCTGTTGGCTTGAGCCACATATTCAAAATTTCAAAGACACTATCACACTGGTCAAAGTCAAACTCATGTCAATATAAATAATAATGCCTGTAAGAGTGTTACGATCTCAGTGGGATTAGTGACTCCCTTGTAAGGAGAGGGTGATGGTTTAGAACAATTTGAACAACGAGAAAGACGGGAAAAATCAGATAAGTGCTTTACAGTCTTTATTTAGGTGTTTTGATTGCGTCTCAAGGCGCAATTTTGTTATACTTTTAAACTTGTTGGAAGATTTGGATAAGTACCTACTTTTATTATACTTGAGACTTTAATTTCTTTTTCATTCTTAATAATGAATTATTTTATCTTTAGTAATATATATATATATATATATATATATATATATATATATATATAATCATATTATGCAAAATATATAATTTAAGTAAAAAAATTGTATTATTTATTACTAATAATAACAAAATTCATAAGTTTTAAAATATTATGTAATATTAAGCCGGATTATGAGTTCGAACTTGACTCAAATATATATTGATTTTAATTTTTAGAATCTCAACTTGGACTTTTTGACCAATTTGTCATTCTTTCCAAATTTATTTATTAATTTATCATCTTTTTTAAATTATTTATTAAACTGTCATTATTTTTATCACGTTAACATTTTATATTATTTTTCCTTCCACGTAGAATGCGCTAACACGAGTGGCGCATCCAACTGGGATGCGCCAACACGCATGGCGCATCCAACTAGGATGCACGTTGGATGCGCCACGCGTGTTGGTGCATCCCAGTTGGATGCGTCACCCGTGTTGGCGCATTCCACGTGAAACGAAAAATAATATAAACTTTTCACATTATATATGCAGGGCACTTAACTCATTTTATGTAGATATCTTAAAAAATGACGCTCAGAAACACATACAATTTACATTTACATGTCTACTAAAAAGTGCACCATAATATTGAGGGACATCGGTTTCAATTAGCTTATTTATAAGCTAAGTATTTACTTCTGATCTGTAAAGTAGTTGATGTGAGACTTTACTATTAGTAAGGCAAAGCAGCTAAGTAAGGTAACAAAATACATTTGTTCGATGTGGGACTTTGATAGTGGCAAGGTAAAGCAAGTAAGTAAGACAACAAAACATATTTATTCGATGTAGGACTTTGGTGATAAGGCAAAATATATTCAGATTATTGCGCACCCAAAATGAGAATGACAGTTCTCACTTGGACCTTTTTTTTTAGTTAAAATTATTATCACGTTCATGGGTTTAGCAACATTAGAATGAACTTTAAAATAGAATTTTCAAGATACATGTGTGTTGATATATATATTGGTAAAAATTTAAAAACTATACTTGCATATTGGTGTATATTTTAGCAAAAGGAAAAGGAATCTGTGTATGTAAAATAAATATATGGTTTTGAAAATGATAATGATAAAAGCAGTGAGCTATAACTACACTATAAGTCTTTGCTAAGACTATGTGTTCATGTCTTACTTAGTTGTTTTTCTTTACTCCTATCAAAGTCTCATATCGAACAAATGTATTTTATTGCCTTACTTAACTACTTTGTCTTGCTAACAGCAAAGTCCCACATCGACTACTTTACAGATCAGAAGCAAATACTTGACTTATAAATAAGCTAATTGAAACTGATGTTCCTCAATATTATGGTGCACTCTTTAGTAGACATGTAAATTGTATGTGTCTTTGGGCGCCATTTTTTAGGAGATCCACGTGGAATGGGTTAAGTGCCCTGCACATATAACGTGAAAAGTTTATATTATTTTTCGTTTCATGTGAGATGCACCAACAGAGTTGCGCCAACACGCGTGTCGCATCTAACAGTTTAATAAATAGTTTGAAAATGATGACAAATTGGTAAATAAATTTGCCACTAAGAGCATTTTGGTCGATTTGCCTCTCAACTTGTCCCATTTACTTCTAAATTGAGATGAATTATCGAACTGACCACATTTTAAACACCCCTAATTGCAATGCTTATATTTTAGAAAAATGAAACGAAGCTCTTTATTGCTAAACTCAATGTGCAAGTTAGTAAGGCATATGGAATGCGAAACTCACCATTTACAAGGGTTTTGACCTAGGGCGAAACTTCATTATGGCATAGAGGACAACTGCCCTCATTTTTTATTTTATTTAAAAAAATATGTACTCAATAGGCATGGACATGGTTAGTAAAGGTGCGAAATGGATTTTATTTTCCCTTCCTAATTCAGGATAAAGAGATTAAGGCTTTCAGTTATCACACTTTAAGGAGATATATTTTAGGTTAAGTTAATCTAAAAATTTCTATACTTTTTGAAAATATTTAAATAGATCTTTATAGTTCAAAAACTATAAATAGATTCTTATAGTTTTAAAAACTATTTCAGTTGAGTCGTGCATAAACCTAACAATAAACTAGATTTAGGGTTCGATTTCATTGAAAACTTTTTAAAACTATAGAGACCCATTTATAATTTTTAAATTATATGACCTATTTGAATATTCTCAAAAAAACATAAGAACTAACAGATTAATTAATTTAACCTATATTTTATCATCTTCAACTCTGTGATCTATATTTCAGTAAGCAGTAGAATGAGAAATAAGGAAGAAAAATCTTATATCAAAATTGCAAGTGAGAAAATTTTAGACGGGAAAATATTTAGAAGGTAAAAATAATTGTTTACGGAGTAATGTAATCGTTTTCGTCCCCAAAATTTCTTCTCAAGTTCAACCAGTGATCATGACAAAAGAAAAGGCCACAGGCCATCTAAATGTAAAATACTAGGTCCTGAACAAGTTTACTAGCTGAAACTAAACTCAAATGTAGACACCATGGGAGTGGACTTTAAATACGGATGCTGTTAGATGAATAGAAAAATAAATGGAATGATCAATTAATAACATGTTGAATAGGTAAGTAAAAGAAATTTAATATTATAAACTAGTACATCAAAAGTGTTAATTTGTAAAGCAAATAATTGCAAAAAAGTTCCAATCATTTTTCATGTTTTGAGTCACCAACCACCACCCAGAATTTCAACCTTTCCCCATCAAAATCAGAAAACCACCACCCACCACCTACCACCATCCTTAAGCATTACCCGCGACCACCATACATAACAACTCGATCAGTCGTCGATCAATTCGTCGCACTCATCTGAAGCCGAAGGAGATGGTGAGGTTTCCATTCCTGAGAAGAGGAATCCGGGCAAAAGCGCGACGTAGATCTCGGGCGGAAATGGGTACGTCTGAGTGGCTTGGACGGCGAAAGACGATGGCTCTAGAGCGGAAGTAGAGGGAGCGGAGTTGCGCAACTCGCCGTGGAGAAAGCCGGTGACGAGGTTCGCGGTGGAGGTTCACCTGTGTTCAAACTTCAAACATGTAATTTTCCTCAAAGACCTTTGAATCGGCCACCATCATCCAAAGCTCTCCATATGCTATAGGATGCCATCTAGATCGACAACACTCAATGTGGTGGAATCATCATTCCCAACGACCACAGTTGAAAAATTTGAGAGGGAATTGAAGGAAGAAGACAAAGGGTAAAAGTGAAAATAATAATAAATGAAACAAGATTTAATATGGAAATACATAGAATTTAAGGATTTAAGAATAATATATAATTTTTCCTTTATTGTAAATTTTATAAACCTATTATCATAGGTAAAGTCAAAGGTCCATCATTGGACCTTTGACCAGAGGGTTCAGCATAAAACGACCCCACCAGTACTACGCTAGAATAATTCAATCAGTTCTAAGGACATGGAACTTGCTTTTTCAAGAACTTGTCGTCCACAACAGCTGATATGTCAAGAAGGGGGTTTCCCATTCCTAAAAGAATTCCTTCGTACGCCATTATTGATGGATTCTGCGATCTATGCACGGAGAAAAGAAAGAGAAAGATAATTTGATATAGGGGTTATGATTTTGAAGGTTCAAAGCAAGTAATAATGTAGTGTGAATGAGTACAGGAATACTGAGACCTACATTTAAAACAGTGAAGGCGCAGGCCCCACTTTAATTTTTAAAATTTGCTATTATTATCATGAGTCTTTCAAACTTGCATGAATGAGTAGTTACCGTCTTACTAATTTATAGCATCTGCCATTTTGGCAATAAATAATTAAATATGACTAGGGTGGAAATAGATGAAGAAGTCTATTAGGAGTTTATGATATCATCAATTTAAGATTTGATCTAATTTGGCTTGTTTAATAAAAATATTATGTTAAAATTTTTTTAAAAGTTTATTTAGTTAAATAAGTTAGATTTCAGGCTTTTGAAAAAATCTTTTAGGTTTAATAGGTTGATTTATTTAATTATATATATTATGAAATTTTAATATTTATATAATATAATTAATTTAATAAATAATATAATATTTTTTAAGAGTTTAGGTTCGTTAACTTATATAAAATGTAACATCATCTTTTGACATGTTAGATTTGTATATGATTACAGGTAACATATTACTTACTTGACATATATATTTAATTTTGTGATAAATCTGAAGTTATTTATTATACTTTCTGTAATACAGAATGTGAAAAATACATTAAAATGAATTGGATAATAACATAGAAGACTTAGTTGAAGGAAATAAATATTGATAATTTATTTCTAAATTACAAATATATGGAATAAGATGTAGTTAAAGTTTTAAGATAAACTGAGTCAATTTAGTATTTTTAAGCATACTGGTTGTGTGATTTAATACTGGATTGACTTATAGCATATATGGAAATTTAAAGTAATGGTTAAACTGGGATTTAGGTGAATCCTAGGTTTTATTTTAATACCTATAAAAGTTAGAAAACTGGATTTGATAAAATCTACGTGTTCTTAAGAGATAAAAAGTTCTTGCAAAATATCAAGTTTTGCAAAGTCTTCCACGACTCTTTATTAGCCACCTTCCTTGACTTTGTGAGATATTTCTCACATTTCACTCATGAAAAAGGCAACAACAACTGCAGAAAAGAAAGAAAACAAAAATGAAGGAAGAAAAGGAGAATGAAGAAAGAAAGAGAAAGGGAAAAGGGAAGGCAAGCTAGGAGCTTCCATAGTCAAAGCTTGGTCATCTTCAAGAGCTAGAAGTAGGGGGTGTTTGATACTCAAATCTTTCTTTTTCTATACCACTTGATGCTTGGCGCATGTCTGATAGGTTAGGAAATGAGCTTTTGAGTAGTTTCTTATCATTTAAGTTGGTTGAACTTGTTAAGAACTTGAAACATCCTTTGTTTCGAGTGGGTGCAAGTTTAACCATAGATTTGAAACTAGTAAGCATCCATGTAACTCCTCACAACATAGGTTGTAAATATGGGTTTGGATGAGATTAAAGTTATAATCATATGTTCATATTCAACTTGAAAAGTTGGTGAATGATTCTTGTTGTTCTTTCACTTGATTCTTGATTTGAATAAGTTTAAATGATGAGTTTAGAATTAGTTGATGGAAAGAATGGATGAAGGCATGCAATATACCATGTTTTCTGGTGCAATTTCGCACCAGGTAATAGATTATTGGATTGCAATAACAGATTATTGGGTCAGGTAGAGAGTTGTGCTATTCTGAATAACATATTATTGAATAGTGATAACAAGTTATTCGGTGGTGGCAGAAAACTTTAGTAAACGAATAACATATTATTGGAAACAAATAACAGATTATTGTGCTCAACCAGAGCACTATAACAAAGTCATAACTGGTTAGCTAAGGCTAATAACCGATTAGGGACTTAGAAATTATCACTTAAAACAAGCCATAACCGATTAGGCAAAGGCCATAACTGATTATCTTATTTCCAAAAATGAAAGTTTAGGTTAACAATGGTTACCAAACCATGACCAAAGCTTAGGGAACCCTAGTATGAGTAAAAGAAGTTCCTTATGATATGATATAATATGAAGAGGTTTAACTAGGTATATTAAAAAGAATGTATTTAACCATGCTTTTGCACTTAAGAAAAGTTGTGTTTATGCATTGTGGCGTGTGAATACACTTGTAGGGTGTAATTAGTGTTTGCCTTAAGTATCTAGCACCTTGAGCAATGAAGTGTTGCATTTGATAATCACTCTTATATGAGATTCACTTGAATAGTGATAGAGTTATGTATTTAGTTCCTAAGTGAAGAGATGTTTTGTGTACTAAGTTCACTAGAAAGTGGGACATTGTGCATTACTAAATACATAATAGGATAAATTGTGACTTGTAAGCTTGTCATACTCATGAAGTGTAGCAAAAACATGCTTAACTCCTTTATTAGTAAAGTTGAGTGGAAATTGCATGACGAATTAGATTTACTTTCTTAAATATGAAGTTAAGTATGAAAGTTTAAGTCCTTAAGCATTCCATAAGTTAGGAATTGCTAAGATAGGTATCTGGGACCTTGAGCACTCTAGTGTAGCATAAGTTACTACTAGAGGTGTGATAATGAGGAAAGCTAGATATAACCAAGATAGGTATGCTATACTTATCTAGATGCATGAATTACTCGCTTGCAGTTAAAGTTGAGTTAAGTATGCAAAGTTTCAGAGAAATGCTCATTTATCTCCTTAAGTTGGATTAATATGAAGCATTAGTTATGATAGGCTCTTTCACTAGGTTGAGTTAAGTCTATAGGAAAAGTTTATGGTGTGTATGTTTTTTATAATATAACATTGCATGTTTTTGCTTGCTCTTCCAATGTATCATAACCTGTGATGTGCATAATCCTTGGCTAAAGGATGAGAAGGGTATTTAATGATACTCGAATAATTCCCAGATAAGTCCTCATAAGGAAAGGTATTTGATGATTCCCAGATAATTCTTTATTTTTAAAGCCAGGGTTACAGGTAGAGTGGGGTTGCAGCTCTTCCACCTTACTATAGGAGATATACATGGAGCGTTCAGGTTCCTAGAATGAGCAGGTATTCATAGTTTTCAAAAGCAAAACTCTGCATGTATTTCAAAATAAAACCCTCCACAAGCATAACTTTAGGATATTCCGTAGGCATAATCATATTGCATGTTGCAAGCATTGCATTTGACTGAAAATTGTATGGGCAATTGTCTGTTACTATTGATATTTACAATTGTATGAGCGGTTGTTTATATTTTGACAGTATGTCAGCTATTTGTTGAACCACACTATAAGGAAGTGTGCAGTTATAAGTTATAGTGGAGGAAACTCCTATGTTAGTTATTAGAGATTGTTTGTACAATGTTATAACTAACTGATATTGGAATTGCTTTTATTGGGGATTATAATTCTCACCCCGATTGTGTTTTTATGTAAATCCAGGTTAAGACTGCTAAGGGAGAAAAGACGAAACATGAAGACTAGTTTTGTTATTGCTTCCTAGACAAAGCTTATGTATATAGTTTATATTTGCTTTGTAATGTTTTAAAGAGATATGTATTATAATTGTTAGTGTATATATATATATATATATATATATATAGAGAGAGAGAGAGAGAGAGATAGAGAGGCAACTTACACGGTGTAAGTCTTTTTCTCTTACACTCGTTTTCAACCGTTAATTTACTTTCATCTAATAGTTGCCTTTAATGAAATAATCTTACGGGTTGAAAATATATCTAAAAAAAGATATATATATATATAATATATATATATATATATATATATATATATATATATATATGTATGAGTTTTATGTTTTTCGCTTTCTCTCGTGGCTCTCTATAATGACTTGATTGTAATTATGAATATATTATTATGTATTATTAGTAAGTGATGTATCTAGTATTGGTTATCTTTGTATATCTCAGATATATCGAGATATCTGTATTAGGGCGTTACATAAAGGCCTAGACACATTAGCCTATCTCGTTAGCTTATTTAAAAGTAGTTCTGTTGATTTATTTAAAAGACCTTATTACAAAGTAGACTTTTAAAATAGACTTTCACGTCATGTCAGACTTTTAAAAAAGATAAGTCAAACTTTGAAAAATGACTTATATCAAATAAATAAACCAAACTCAAATTTTATATTTAAAAAATAAGCTAAACTCATTTAAAAAAAGGCTGACTTAACATAACCCGTTTTCGCTCAAATTTTCATCCAACATATTTTACTTAAATAACCTTTGTCTTTCTTTAAACAAAAGAGAATGAAACAGCTTTTATAGTCATTTTGCTTGATATGAAACCATTTCAGACTGTTGATTTTTCTTTTATTTCCATGATTGAGATGAAACATTCTCAAACTCTCTTTTTCACTCTCTCCTTCACTGTTAATATGCCTGCACAATTTCCCATCTCCCTTGCCTAACTACCTCTCTCCCTCTTTTTCTTTCCATATTGCTTTCAAATTTCGAACATATTTTTTACTTTTTCTTCCTCTTTCATTCTCTCACAAAATTGGATTTCGGGTATAGCTGGCAAAATAGGCTGATCCGACAATCGGATAGGGCTAGGTCAAGTCAAGCTAAGTATATTTTGGGTTAATATTTTGCTAGCTTAGTCTAATCCATTGTGAGTTGCGGGTTGGACGAGCTGACCTATTAGTATGATAATTCTTTTATTTTTTAAAAAAATGAATTTAATTTTTAAAAAAATTAAATTAGTGAAAAATAAGAAATTTAAATTACTTAGTTTATGACCAATGATAAATAAATTAGATAACAAATCCAATTATCAATTGATTTTAATTTTTCAAAAAAAAAACATAGTAATTTCCTTTTAGGTGTATATTATTAGATTAAAAAAATAATTAAAATTTGAGTTAATAAACTAGCCTAACCTGAAGCAAGTTAGCTCGATTTCTGATTTAGCTAGATCGAGTTAAGTCATTTCAAGTCAGAATTAAATTTAAACTTAAATTTTTCTAATACAACTTATACTTTTTGTCGAAATAGGCCAACCCTATTTTAACCGCTTTAATTTCAGGAGATGCTGCCCAAAGCTCAACCCAGACAGTTCTCATTCCTTTGTCTTAGGTATGACTTTATTTGTCCCTACCAATCTTCTATGATTTCAATCAATCTTCTCAAATATATCTTTCCTTTCCTACCAATCTTTGTCTCAGGTTGCTCTTTTCATTGGGCACTTTTCATATTCAAAGCCCCTAACCTTGGCACTTTGATTTGTGGCATTCACTTATTTCAAACTCAAGTTTCATTTTCAATAGTTGGTACGCGCAAAAAATATTAAGAGCAAGTGCATTCTATCATAAAGTAATATAGGACTTGAGTCTCAGTTGTCAATCCCACGAGGAATAAGTAGTAATTATTAGATTTGTTAAACTTTTGGTTATTTAGACAATCGAAAGTGTAAGAGAAATTCAAAATAAAATAAGAAAACAAATAAAGAAGAAAAATGGACAATCAAACAATATAGAGATAAATCAATTAGAAAGAGACTAGGGCACAAGGTTTACTTAAATCTAATTAATCAGATATTCACTAATTTATGATTAAGGTAATTATCTTGCCAATATTCTCTTAATTGCTATTGAATCTCAATGGTCATGGATTCATTTAGTTGAATTAATTAGGAATGCATTAAGTCCTAATTCAAGAGATGAACAAAATAATCATTAATTCTATTGATAGAATAAATTAATGTTTGGTTATTCACCAATCTAATCCTATGTTTATTATATAGGTCCACTCATTGGATGCAGATGATCATCAGTCAAACAATGAATTAAAACATGCCAAAAGTGATTAAGTTCTGACAAGAATACAAGCAATATAATAAACCCAAAAGAAATTACATTAATTAAATTTGAGATGAAAATCAATTAAATAGGAAAACAATATCCCCCATAGCCCTAGTTATGGGGTTAGCTACTTATATTCAATACAAACAAACCAATATCACAATACAAATTCATGAAAAGAAAACCAAAAGAAAGGGAAAAACTAGAGGGAAAGATAAATCAAAACCCCTTTTACGGTGATTATGAACTTCAATCCTTCAAGAATTGAATCCTCTATTCAAAATCGTCCTTCAAGGATTTGTGACAATTCTTTCTTCTGATCTACCTTTCAAAGTCTGTCATCACAAAAGTGTCTTCAGGTTTAGGGATTCGCTTCTATTTATAATATTTGGGGTGAAAACTATCATTTTTACGCACAGAAAACCTACCACGAACGTGTCTAAGCTCAACATGGCCATGTGAGCTTAAAAAATAGCATAACTTCGACTAGAGGGGAGACACGACCGTGTGATATAGAGACACGGCCGTGTCTCTTAAAAAAAATCAGACAAAAGCATTTTTCAAGTTAGACACGGTCCTGTCTAACTCTTCAACCGATCACAAGGCACTATCTAACTCTTCAATCACTCACTTCAATCACTCACAAGACCCTGTCTAAGTTAAAATGACCTTCTTTTGCTCCGAAAACATATGTCTTCACCTGTTTTCACTCTAAATATGATAAATCTCATTCAATTTATAAAAATGAAGACAATGATAAGGATTCATTCAAAATTCATTAATAAACATAAGCAAATCACCACAATTTATACGGTTTAAGACTATAAAATATAGACTTATCAATAGTTGTATTGATTTTAGTTGCTGGTAAGTTATTTTCCAATTGTTTTGTCAGTTCTCTTGCTCATAAATTTATTCTTTTTTTTAATTTTAATTTTAATTTTAATATTTTACTTAGATGAATTTTAATTGTATGGAATTTATCCCGTATTAAGGCTTTTTAACTCTCTTCTTTCTTCATTGTAATATCCACGAGTTTATTTAGGTTTAGCTAAAGATTTGTGTGCGCTGAATTAATTGTGCTGAACATTTTATGCTTGAGTTGGCACACCATGCATAATTTTTCTAAAATAAATGCTTATGCATAGGCTTAATAATGTGTTTCTGCATGAAGATAGTTACCATGACAATACTAATATATTACTGACTGCAATTGTCCTTGATGGCTTGATCTCATTGTTCTTTTTCAATTGGGAGACAAAAAATTATTTGCTTTTTCTTATATTTTTGTTCTTCTTTCATTTTTTTTCTTTTTTCATATTTGTTTATTTTTGCTTATTTCCTTCTATGCGTTTCTTTATTTAATCTTATTTTGGCTTATTTTGCTTCATAATCAAGTGTTGCATACATTTATCAATCAATCTATGATTTAGCTGTTGTTTTATGGACTTAATTTTTTAATTCTGGCGGACTTAGAGAAATTCGTTCTGCTATAATTTGTGGTCTTTCTGCTTTCAGGCTTTAGTTCATTAAAGTTTAAAAAGTTGTGGCTTTTAAACAATTATATGGGGAATTGTATGGCTAAGGTAAGGATATATTCGGATACATCAATCAGATTCTTTATTGTTATGCTTATTTAATTTATTCAGCCTTAGGCCTTTATCGTGTTCTATTTGACAAATTGTTATCTTGAAAAGATGGAATACTCTAAAAGCAGAAGGTCATAGTTGTTCCTGCATGTGTGTAGTAGCATGTTTTTTTTCTTTTAGAGCAAAAGTGATAGGAATTCCTGCTGCTGTAACTTTGATCTGATATTGTGCCTAGCCTTTATAGCAATGTAGTGCTGGTTGTTTAAAGTAGATTGCTGGGGATATTTAGGGGTAGCAACCATTGAGAAAGACTTGAAAAACTGTAATGGTTTAACTTCTAATTTTTTTTTTAAATCCAATAAACTAGCAAGTACTATGTTTCTTATTTACTCCAATAAAATATAGGCCATAAGAGATTTTGTTCTTGGCTAATTGTGATAGTGGTAGCTTTTATGTGCATGAGGCTTTCCAAAAAGCTTAAGTTGGATCTCATATGAGTGTTCACATATGTTTATTCCATGATATACTTGGAATCATAATAATTTGGTATAATGCCCATGGATTTAAAGATAATAAATGTTCACTGTCTCAGTTGGAATTAGCAGAGATGGTTTTTGAGCCATTGGGCTGATTCTAGGATACAGGAAAATGAACGATGTTTAAACTGACATTTGAGGTTTTTTTACTAAACTATCACTGTTGGTAAAACTATTTATCGAAATATCATTTTTTTAAACTATTTATTAAATTATCATTTTTTTAAACTATTTATCAAAACGTCACTCTTTTAAAACTATATATCAAACTGCCACTCTTTTGTCCTATGTGGTATTTTTTAATATTATCTGACCAGTTAGGATGCGCCAAGTAGGATGGCGCATCCTACTGACCTAGACACTAAAAACGCCAACAAGGGTGGCATAACCAAGGCACAAACGCCAACCGTTTTGGCACAACATGTATATATATTGCCTCCCCCCCTCTCCCTTCTGTGACATTACTTCTATTTTCTAAATTCTCACTATCTCTCTACAAATTTCTTCTCTCTAAATGCTCTGAACTATCTAAACGAACTCAATTCTTACTAGAAGTGGTGTCTGAATTTCTATCTATGATCAAATTCAAATCGTATTCCTTATATGTAAGTATCTCTTTCAATGTTTAAATATTTTATTTATTATTTGTTGATTGATTTTTTATTATGTTAGTGTTAATTATAAACTAATGTTATTATATATTATATTAGTATTAATTATACATTAATGTTTTCATTGTCTAATAAATAATGGAGTGGTAAGATATGTAGTCCGAATTGTATGAATTATTATTTTGTACGTAATCAAATACGATATATTTTTTTTTCTTGAGTACTTGACATGATTTAAATTAGTAAATGTAACTTAATTCAAATTAACTGGGTTTAGGAAGTTATTTATACATAAAATAATATAAATTCATTGTTATATGTCCAATTAATATTGTAATTGATTTTTAATATATTGAATACATATGTGTTGAGTTGTTATTGTTCAGAAGTGGAATTAACATGACAAAATAACTGAATGTGCACATTAACTTCAATGGGACAATGTATGATGGTGAATAGGGTCTCATGTATCAAGGTCCTCCTCCTATGCCTATTGTGATTACAACCAATATGACTTTGGATGGGTTAAAAAAATAAGATCCATTCAAAGTTGAGGCTCCAAGCAAATCAACATGTGTCAAATGTTGTCTATCGGTATCCACAATGCTTCAATCCATGGAGATGGGTAGGTCTTTCAATAGAAGACGATGATGATGTAAAGTACATGATAGATTCCTTCTGTCAAACTCTGAACATGGCCTCGATGGAATTACATGTTAAGGTAGAAACAAGTGGGCAGGAAGAGCATGTTGAAGCTCCTGGTGAAACCAAAGCTCAAGCGGGTCCTTCTAATCAAGTTGAGCTATGCAATATGATTGTTATTGGTGGTGCAATGGTTGAAGCTGATAACCCACTTGTCAGAGATGCAGTATGGGAGACAAGTGAAGACGAAGAACAGATAGCTGAGGGTGATGATTCAGACACTGACATAGAGGCAGAAAACTTTGATGCCGAAGAAAATTTATAAGTTCCATTGTCGGTTGCTCCTCAATCCATGTTTATGCCTCCAGGCCTGAATCTGTGTTTGTGCCACCATGTCCTTAGTTTTCTCAAATCAATTGGGATGCATTGAGTAATCCTGACAACTTGCTTGAATTAGATAATCGTGAGACTTGGACCATCAATGATGAATTCTATATTGGCTTGCAATTTCCATCAAAAGATGTCGTGAAGTTGGTCCTTAAACAATATTCGATTCACATGATGAGGATTGGCTAGCTACACATACTGTTTACATAGCCACCTGGGATAGTCGAGGGAAGAAGCTTGTTAGGGGAATCCCATTGCTCGCACCCATCGGTTTGCATTCTGAGTACATGTGTTGGTATAAAACAATTACCAGACGCTAGATTCCTCCCACTAATGCATCTATTGGGAATGCGATAAGCTCTTTACCAATTTGGTAGTGACTATATGTATTTTGTATTTAGTATAATGACATAAATTATATTTATTTCTTAGGCGGACATTATAGAGTATTTGTTCAGTTCAACTACTGACACTGCCACTCGAGAAGCTGCTACACAGATCCTACACTCATTGCGGGAGCATGACCACATTACAATGGAATATCTGCGTCCAGCTCCAGCAGCAGATGACATTCAGGGCTGCCCGAGGAGTCCAGTCAACAAGGAACGCGGCGTAGACGAAGGACAGGATTAGCGAGCACTCGGACACGACTTCGACATCCCGAGGACTCCGGCTCTACCAGCCAGCACACGACTTAGCCTCCTACCACTACTACATACCCCCACTCAGCTACCACCTACATATCACCCACCATATCCTTACCCATCGTATCCTTACCCACCACCGGGTTACCCCTCATATCCTTACCCACTGTATGGTTACCCACCATATCGTTACCCGCCACCAGGTTACCCACCATACCCATCACAGCCAGGTCCTTCTTCCGATCCATCTCACAAGCCACCACATTCTGATGCAGGCTCATCTCATTGACATGTAATTATATGTCATTAGTGTATATGATAATGTTATATTTAGTGGTTTTGTGTAAAATACTATTGATAATAGATTATTGTGATTTTGGTACCTTTATTGGATTAAATATGTTTGTCACTCAGTTTTAATTTTTTTTAAAGATCTTGGTAACTGGTGAATTAAACAAGATCATGTGCTTTTGGGGAGGTCCAATATTTAGGGGAAACTCTGTCAAAATTTTTACTTCAATTTGAATGATTGTAAATTGGGAGGGAGATGATTGAGATCCTATTCACTAAATAAACGTTCCAAACAATGCTATTTTTTTACTCAAATAAACATGTAGTAACATACACAAAAAAAGAAAAATAAACTTCAAGCATAATGTTTTTTAAACATACATCCCTAAATAAACGTGTAGTAACATACACAACAAAAAGAAAAATAAACTTCAATCATAATGTGTTTTTTAAACATACATCTCTATCATTGTCTTCATTTTTTCTAAATTTAATGAGATTTATCACATTAAAAGTGACAAATTGGAAAGACCTATCATTTTTCATGTAAAAGATAATCATTTTGGCACTTACGGGGACTTGTAAGCGATTGTGAAGTTAGACAAGGCCATATCTAACAATAACAAAGTTCTGTTTGATTTCTAGAAGAAGACACGACCGTGTGTATTTTGACACGACCATGTCCTGGTTACGCCACCATTGTTGGCGAAAGTAGCTTGGTTACACTATCCTTGTTGGCATTTTTCAGTATCCAGGCTAGCAGGGATGCGCCGATTGGCGTAACCTACGTAGATGCGTCATCCTACTTGGCGCATCCTAACTGGGTAGATAATATTAAAAAATACCACGTATGACAAAAGAGTGACCGTTTGATATATAGTTTCAAAAGAATGATATTTTGGTAAATAGTTTTAAAAAAATGGTAATTTGATAAATAATTTAAAAAAATAACATTTCGATAAATAATTTTGTCAACGGTGACAGTTTGATAAAAAAGTCGACATTTGAAAAAGAAATTGGATTTCTTTTGGTAGTCTATCATAAATTCAATAGTTAGTAGCTTGGATGTGTAGTTCCATATTTAATCACTAATGTCTTTATTTTGGATTTAAATTTAAATTATGTGTGAAACACTTGGAAGTTGATATACGGTCAAACAACCATGCTTTATACATGCAATTCTCCTTGAAAATTTTAGATCTCTTTTATGGGTTTTGACTCCAAGCAGTGATAGTAAATGATGTTTAAGCTATTACTCTCAGTAGAAATGCTTGAAAAAAATTACGTGTTATTTATATAATTTTTATTTATGAAAGATGCACATATAAGTGATTGATACCAGTGTTGTCAAATTTGGGCCATGGCATTGCGGATTTTTGTGTATTCCGCCATTCGCTATCAATGGCGTTGCGAAATTCGCCTTGCGTCGAATTGCAGCCACCACAGCCATGGCGGTCCATGGCTGAAATGGCAGTTGGACCCTTTTTTTTAAGGGCTTTTTCATGAGTCCACACATGGGATTTTATAAATCCCTAACTTGCGACGTTGTTGAAGTCATTTCAGTAGTTTCTCTGTCTCTTGGACGTTCGACTTTGATCTTCACCCACCCACCCACCCTTCCTCTAGTCTCCTCCATCTACTCTGGCGACTGAGCGGCCCGACGATGCATCTCTGGCCAGTGACGACCATATCCGGCGAAGGAACTCCAGCAAATGTCACCTTGGACCACTTTTTTCTTAGGTAACGACCTGCTATCAGCTCTCGGTCTCTGTTCTCACTTCTTCTTCATTCTTTATTTCTTTCTCAGTTGTTCTTTGAGTTTGTTGTTATGTTTTTATCCCCATTTTTTTTATCTTTAACTATGTTATTATATACTTCTTCTTCTTTCTTTATTTTTTTCTCAATAGTCAGTTGTCACTCTCAACTCTCACTTCTTAACTCTTTGTTTTCACTTTCAGTTGCTACATTCTAGTTTCCTATCTAAGTCTCTGTTTTATTTTCATTTCTAGGACCTAACCTAGAATAATGGCAAGTTAACCATCGTCAAACAGTTCAAGGTCTACTAGGGTAGACCCTTGGTGGAAATATTGCCAACCATTAGTAGAAAATGATACCAACAACTGTGTGTCCAATTTCTGTAGTAAAGTCACAAAGGGATGAGCCACTAGAGCAAAAGAACACCTAATGGGGAAGAAGGGCAATGTTGCAGCTTGCCCTCAATGTCCAAAGGAAGTTAGAGAGGTGTTGTGGGAATATTTGAAGGATAAGAAGAAGCAAGAGAGTGAAGCGATTCAAAGAGCGCGGGTGTGGGATAATCTTAATGATTATGGTGATAATGATGAAGAACATGCACTTGATGAAGGCTTTAGAGATATAGCACCTAATATTGCTAGTGAAAGGAAGAAGAGTTCTTTGAAGGGCCTTATTGATCTATTTTTTAAAAGACCAGAAACTGCCATTGAGAAGAAGAAGAAGTTGAGGCAAGCAAGCATCAAAGGGGCCTGGGACAAAGAAGTTATGGCGAGGGTCCATCAATACATTGCTCGACTTTGGTACCAAGCTGGATTGTCATTCAACATGACCAAATTGCAAAGCTTTTACGACATGATTACAACCATTGAAAGCTTTGGACCAAATTTGCAAGTTCCAAACATAAGAGTTCCACTCCTTAACAAAGAGTTAAAGTACACTGAAAATTTGTTGAAGGGTCAAAAGCAGCAATGGGCAATTTTTGGTTGCTCTATTATGTTGGATGCTTAGATAGATAAGAAGCAAAAATGCCTGATCATTTTTTTGGTCAATTCTCCTGCTAGGATTGTGTTCATGAAATCTATTGATGAGTCTAACTTTGTGAAGATTGCTAAGAAATTATTTGAGTTGCTTGATTCAATTGTGGAGGATATTGGAGAGGAAAAGGTTGTTCAAGTTATAACGGACAATGAAAACAACTATGTTCTAGCCAATAAATTGTTGGAAGAAAAAAGACCATGTATTTATTGGACCCCTTATGTAGCCTATTGCATAGACTTGATTTTGGAAGACATTGAAAATCTTCCTAAGATAAAGAAGACAATTCAAAAGGGAATCTCTTTTGTTGGCTTCATCTATAACTATTCAAGTACCTTGAGTTTGTTGAGGTGCTTTGCAAACAAGAGGGAATTTGTGAGGCATACAGTCACCTGATTTGCAACATCTTCTCTATCATTGGAAATGATTCATAAAGAGAAAGCAAATTCAGAAGGAAGTTTACCTCAGATGAGTGGACAAGAAACAAATTGTCTAAGGAGATAAGGGAAAGGAAGCAACAAAAATTGCACTCATGCCGAGTTTTTTGGAACAATGTGGTGTTTATACTCAAAGTCATGGCTCCTCTTGTGCAGGTGCTTTAGCTTGTAGATAGTGAGAGAAAGCTAGTCATGAGTTATATTTATGAAGCAATGGATAAGGTAAAAGTAGCCATTATGAAGTCTTTCAAAAATAATGAAAACAAATACAAAGAGGTTTTTGAAATCATTGATAATAGGTGGACTTGCCATCTTCATCGCCCATTACATACAACTGCTCACTTTTTAAACTTAGAATTCTTCTATGACAATCCCACAATGGAATTTGATTTTAAGGTTACAAATGGGTTAAATGCATCTATCGAGAAGCCAAATTTAGAAGTGAAACAAAAGATACTCTTAGAGCTACCAACTTATAAAAATGTTGAGGGTATATTTAGAAATAAATTTGCAATATTATAGAAGAAAACCATTGCAACAAGTGAGAAACTAAAAATACAACTTCTAGTCTTCTAAGTTCTTGTTCTTCATTTGCTTAAGAAAATATCTTTGGCTTTGTAACTCAGTGATGACAAATGTATAGATAGTCAACTCCACATTTGCATCAACTAGCCATTAAAACCTTGAGCTTGACATGTAGTGCATCTGGATGCGAACGGGATTGTCTTTGTGCTTTTATTTTTTTTTCTCATTTTAATATATTTTGTTCTTGTATCAGAAAGTAACATGGCTAAAAGTAGAAGTAGACTTACAACACAAGGCAGGCTCATAGACACTCCAATCAAATGGTCAGACGTATTTTGGACTGGCATATTATCTTAGTTCACACCTTTAAAGAAGAGAAGGCAATATGTGTGGAGATGGGATGGCAAAGTTGAGGCTTGGACTTGGTCAGCAGATCAGCAGGAAAAATTGGCAGGGTCCTTCTCCTGAACTCTCCTCTCTTTTGTTTGCTGATTGATTCTGTAGGGGTATCTTTGCCCCGCTTAACTTGATTCCTTGTTAGAATAGAATAAAATAAAATAAAATAAAAGGAGGGGTTTCGGTTGTCATGAGACGCACGGTGGTTGGTGGTGGCTCAGGTCTCAGATGCGGTGGAGGACGTGGTTGTCTCTGGAGGTTGGATGTTGGTTTGGGGTTGTGGCTAAGATTCATTTGACTATGAGGGTTGTTTTTTATTTTCTGAGTTCTGTGTCTGGGCATTTCTAAGTTGGAGGTGCGATTATAACAGATAGTTTTGTTTGAGGTAATGTAGTGACCCTTTAATGTCTCTAACTAGAGAAGTAATGCTTCTATTTGGTGCAACTGTGGGCGTGACTTTGAGAAATAAAGGTGTATATGCTGTCACTACATAGTTGATCGTAAATTTGAGTCTTTATTAAAATTATTTAAATTTAATTGGGCTAAATTGAATGAAATTGATTAAGATTGGTTTGATTTTTTAATTAAAACAAATTGATCAATTTTTATTTTATATTAAAAAACCTATTGATTGGCTGGATTTGAATGACTTATACTCTCAAAATCAAACAAATACAAACTGCGAACACCAATAAGAGCAGAGGATAACGTCAATAATGAGCAAGCTAGTTGCTGTGAAAGAGGAAGAAAACAAAGGACAAGTTGGGAAAACAAGCCATTTTGGGGAGAAAAATGACAACTGCCACCAACAAATAAGGACATAAGCAAATCTAGAGTTGCATGGGCCGTATCACTACTTTTTTTCCCCCTAATCCTTACAAGGTTTTTTTTGTCATCCGGAGTATTTTCTAACAAGTTTTAAACTCAGTGCAAGTAAAATTTGTCTCACTGCAATTCTTGCTTACTTACCACATTAAGCCATACAAACCTTGTGGGTTTTTATTACGTGTACTTATATTAGTTTATTTTGTATCTAAGAAAAAAACTTATGTGATTGAGAATCACCGCTAATAATCTTTCTCAGTGAGTCCTATAACATATATTATAGCCATAAAATGGAATAGCCTTTTCTTCTCTTAAAGGTACTTGTAACCCAAAAGAAAAAGGTTCTTTAGAAAGCTTTTGGCTAAAAAGTTATTTTATGTAAAAAATATTAAATTAAACAAAATCAATCATATGTTTAGAGTATGATGAAGTTTCGAAAAATTATTACACATTTACTGTATATATTATATAAAACTATATATTGACTGGCATTATGAGCTTGTTAATTTGTATTTTTTATTTTATTAAGATAAAACATGAATCCCGTTATAGTATTCCAACTTTCAAGGTATACGTGAGATTCATCCCAATGGATATTGGAATTTTGAAATTTTTTTTTGTCTAATGCATTGTTCTTGTGCAGAAGCAGAACTAGGAAGTTGCAGACAAAGAACGTATATAACATTGAGACGTACAGTTTGCTATCACGGTTTCAAATACATGTTCAGCAGCTTTATAAAAGCATGCATTAAAATAAAAGAAAAATTAAAAATTAAAAAAAAAAAAAAGACATTTATAGGGAAGCACCATCCTAGCATATTGGTAGGGGAGCACCATTCCACTCCTTTAGACAGTCCAACAGAGGGTCAATCAACCTCCCTTCACACAATGCAGAGAATACCTTATCACACTCCTCACCAGGTGACCTGACCTTCTCACCTGTCAGCAAAGTTGTACCCAAAATTTCTCTGACAAACTTGTATAATGGGAAAGACCTACATTCCTTAATCCGGTTTGGAACAGCAGGATTTCCATTCTCAACTTCAATCCTGGCACTTTCCACCTCTTTGGGCAAAAGGGCCTTGAGCTCCTCCTCAAAGGCTCCTATCTTTTGGAAAATTGAGGTACTTGATTTTGCCTCTTTGTCACCATTTTGCAATGCATGATCAACTAGGACCTGTCTCAGCTTCTGCATTAGAGGGTAGGTTGCACTGCAGGGGTCATCAATGTAAGCAAACACATTCTCACGGTCAACAACTTTGAGTAAGTCCTCCTCACAGAACCTGGATGGATGCAACTCACCATTGACACCCATTGTGAGGACCCTCTTGGCCACTTGACTCACAGTATTCTTGACAGCACTCTTCAGGTTCTCCTCCAAATGCCTCAGATCAATGGCTTGACACAACGCAACTAAGAAAGTGGAGGACATGAGCATCAATATGTCCACTGCTTCAGCTGTCTTTCTTGAGGAAATCAAGCCTAAAGAGTTCACATCCTGGTTGTGTTGTTCTGCACTCTGGACATGATTGGTGACAGGATTGGCAAGGTATTGAAGTTCTGAGCAGTAGGATGCCATAGCAATTTCCGCCCCTTTGAAGCCATAATCCAAGCTTGGGTTGCGGCTAGCTGTCAGATTTGAAGGCAACCCATTGTTGTAGAAGTCATTCACAAGCTCAGAGAATTGAGCAAACATAAGTTTCCCTATTGAAGCAATGGCCAAACGGGTGTTATCCATTGAAACACCAATAGGGGTCCCTTGGAAATTTCCTCCATGAAGTGCCTTACTCCTTGAAACATCAATCAATGGGTTGTCATTTACCGAGTTTATCTCCCTCTCAATCATCTTTGTTGCATGTCTGATTACTTCAATCTGTGGTCCAAGCCACTGAGGTGTTGTTCTAAGAGCATACCTATCTTGTTTAGGCTTCTGAAGTGGATCAATCTCATGTAACTTCTGTGCAGCCTTAACAAATGAGCTTCCATCTAAAATATGTTCCATTATAGCTGCAGCCTCAATTTGGCCAGGGTGGTGCTTCAATTTATGTGTCAAGTGGTCTGTGAATTCTGGTTTTCCTTGCATAACTTCAGCAAAAATTGCAGACAAGACTTCTGAGAGGACAGCAAGTATGTTTGCATCAAAAAGAACCATGGAAGCTAAGCCAGACCCCACTGCAGTGCCATTCACTAGTGCTAAACCCTCTTTAGGCTGCAACTCAAAGAAGCCACCATCAATTCCAGCAAGTTCAAAGGCCTCTTTAGCATTGAGAACTTGTCCATTAGGTCCAATGGACTTGGAGTTTGGCCTACCAATCAAAAGGCCAGCAACATATGACAAATGGACAATATCACCTGATGCAGTGATTGTACCCCGGAGAGGGAGGCATGGGGTTATCCTATGGTTCAGAAACTTGGCAATGGCTTCCAAGACTTCAAATCTGATGCCTGAATATCCTTGAAGCAAGGTGTTGATCCTAACCAGCATGGCTGCCCTTGTGGCAGAGTGAGGTAAGATGTGGCAGGATTCTGTGCCATTGCCGAAAATTCCAGCATTCAAGAATCTGTTGCAATAACATAATTTTGTCAAATTGTGTCAGCAACGGGACTAAAATAACAATATGACAAGATTCATATATGACGAAATAATAAATTCTAAAAAACAAAGGAACATGTTGACTGAGCCACATAAACAACAAGGGTGATCTTCCAAATGATTCATACTAAGTCAAACAACTGGGTTTAATAATAGTCCTAGTACATTAAATTAATAACCCAATTGTGTAGACCAACCAACCAACCAACCAGGCCAGCAAAATGTGTATAACTCAATCATAGCCATTAACTCAATTATGAACTTTTCGGTTTAGTTATCTATGTCTTTTTTTTTAAATTTTATTTTGCATATTTGATCAGAACATCTTTTCGCACGGAAACAAAAGTATGAGTAATTATAAATTGTTATCCTTTTTCTTCTTAGAAATGTAACATTAAATATGGGGCAAGAAAAGTTGTGGCACGAGTGGTTCTGGTGCCTCCATGTAAGTGAGCCTAAAGGAATAACCATAATATCGGTTACTAATTAATGGCTCTGCCAATTGAGATTGTAGTGTGGAGCTTTTGGCCCACGAGTATAACATTTTATAACTAAAAGTTTATAGCATTAGCTTTATCTTTATATTTACGCAGTGTCACATCATAAACTTTTTACACAATTTCACATACACTGTAAAACTCCTGCAGTGCTACATATTATTTTTTATTTCTTTTATAATTATTCATAGAGCATTTTCCTCAATCAAAACTAAAAAAACCTATTTTTCCTGGCCTTGAACGACAAATTTTTTTTTGGCCTCGTGCATATGGATGAGAGTGGTACCAGCTTTTAAGTTACGAGTAAACTGTTGTCTATTCATTTTGCAAATAAACATATAATTTGATTTTAAATCATATTACTAATTTAATAATTTAATCTAAAAGTCTACCCAGTTAATTTATCCACACAGATAATTTGGTTTTTAAATTATACATTTTTTTCTGATTTTAAATGATACATGTTAAATTTATTAACATATGTAATCTAAATAACAAAAGACACAAGAAAGAAAACAAAAATGAGCGTGTACCTTAAATACCAATTTTCATCTTTCATTTTCCTCTGAATAAATATCAAAGTTTGACTCGATAAAAAAAAATGGAATGACATCAACTTAGAAACAAAACAATAAAAACACAAACCAGAAATGGTAAAAAAAAAAAAAGCAAGACTAGGCTTTTTTGTTTATGTTCCAAAATTGCTAGACAAGTGCGACAATACAGAAGAAGAACGAAATGAAGTGATAGGTCGGAGGGCAGGGAAAAGAGTCGAGTCAATCAGCTCGATGTATTGTCGGTCGATCAGGCTACACGTCCTCTTACACTATGTTTAAATATTTAATAATTAATAAAATAATTAAATAAAATAAAATAAAATGAGATAAAAATATTATTTTATTATTTAAATATTTTAAGATAAAATAAAATAAAATTATCATTCCATCGTTTGAAAAGATGATAGAATGATAAGAATTATAAATTTATTTTTTCTAAATTACCTTTATTACAAATACATTAATTTTAAGGTATGATGTAATATAGTAAAATTCTAATTATAATTATAACAAAAAAGATGATTTCATCCTATATCCTCAAATTGAGAGAAATAAAATTGATGATTTTTTGTGGGATGGGATAAGATCCATCTCATTCACTTTTATCTCATTCTATCATTTTTTAACATAACCAAACAATAGAACTTAACTCAGTCTCATTTCATTCCATTCTATTCCACTTAATCCCACCAATTCAAATATAGCCTTAACGATATTCCATTTGTCTTTTTCTTTTATGTTCATAATTAAATATAATTAAGCGATATTTTTGAACCCCTCCCCCTTTATAACATGTTGAAAATTTAAGAGTGAGTGTTAAAGTTTTACATTAGTAAAAAATGGAATAAGTGAATAGTATATAAGTGAAAAGATCCATAAACTTATTGCCTTCAGGCTTCGGGTTAAGATATGGTGTTAGACCCACTATTGTAATTTTTCACTTAGTTCATTAGTAGAGATTTGTTGTTCTTTTTGAGGGAGAACACTTCGTAAATATTCGAAATTGTTTTCGTTTGAGGAATAACATACTAATATTAGAACTTACACTTAAAGAAGAAAATGTTAAAAAAATAGATGAAAAAACTCATATATTCATTGTCTTATATATATATATATATATATATAAGTTTTGTTCACGTATGTTCAAAGGAATAAAAAAATAAAAGAGAAATATTAATGATATATTTTTAAAATATTTTTTAATATTTATTTTATTATTAATTTTAAAAATAAATGTTACTAATAATTTTTTAAAATATATAAAATAAATTAATAAAAAATATTAAAAATATATCTAAAAAATATATATATTACCATATTCTTCGAAACAAAACTTCTTCATTTGTTGTGGTTAGATGCTCTCTTATTTGACCTCTTTCTCACTCTAAAATGGAGGCGCCCCCTCCCCCCCACTCACAAAAAGGAGTTGACCCACACCCGGGTACTTGAGTCATTGAACAGTGAGAAAGATAAAACGAGAACTGAAAGGATTCAATCCTACTCCACATGTCTCACCCATAAATGATGTTTTCAAGTTGATGAAAGATTTTTTCTATTTCACAAGGCAATAATTTTTGTAGGATATCGTTCCTTACTTCATCAATCAATACCTTACCTAACATTTCATCCCTTAATTATCTTTTGGAAGGAAAACTGATTGTCTCATGGTTGTTACTTACCATCAACACTTGAGTGGTAGTGTAAATTACGAGGTAAATTTAAAATATATTTATACATTAATTTTATATTTTAAATTTTTGTATAAAACATAGCTCTAAAGTAGTTTTTTTATTAAAACAATGTAATTTTTAAGATTAATTACTAAACTATTTTTATATAATTTGTGAAAATATTAATATTTTAAATTTTTTATTAAGATTATGATATATAAATTAACGTGATTAAGGTAAATCGTATAAATTGTGTCAAAGCAGTTGGCATACTTGTGCTAATCCACATTCAACAATTATATGTGAAAAATGTAACATGCCTAAAAATAATAATATAAATACATAAAAATATTTATATCTTAATAAAATAATAATTATAACCCTCAAAATTCAATAAAACAAAATTATTTGAATAAAAGTCGTTTTATTTGAATATCAAATCAGTTATTCAAATAAACTCATTTTTTTGTAAACGAAAACACACTACTTCATTCGAGTAAAAATTCTTCTATTCGAATAGACATACTATTATGAATATATATACAAAATGAATTATTCGAATAACAACCTTGTTATTCAAATAAATTAGTTGATATCAGAGAAAATGGAAAACCACGTTGAAACTAGAAATGAGTTCTTAGTTTTTATTCAATTTTCAATTGGTTACGATAGAACTAATATGATGAAGTGATATTGATAAAAAGTAAGGTTAGCAAGAACAAGTGACCAAACATTAAAAGAAGGTGAGCTCAGCTGAGACATATGTCAATTAAAGCAAGTCAATGAAATCATTATAGTAACAGGTGGTAAACTAATGCACATTGCATGAAAATTCTGGAATTTCAGCACGATGAAGCAAGAGGAATTAGGTAAGCATGATGAGATCATCAATATAAGTGTCATGAAAATGATTCTTGAAATAATTAAGGAGTGAGAAGTTGAAGGATGAACAGAGAAGTTAATAAAGGCTTAATTCATAAGCCGTTTTACGTCAAGGGTAATTGGAAGAAGAAAGAATGATTGTAGGAAACAAGTGTCAAAACAAGATGATGCATTATGGTTAAGAAGGAACAAGTGTCCATGAATTTATTAAGGATGATATAAGCAAATGATGTTAGCATGGACATGTGTTGAGAAATGAATCAAAGATTAATAAGGCTTAAAGAATTAGTCACTCCACGTCTAATAATTCAAGGGGAAGTGTCAAGTGAAATTATTACAAGGAAATAATTTTTAGGGAAATGCAATCTCCCCTACGTAAGACAAGCCTAAATTGGCTCTATAAATACCTCTTCCTCAAACTCATCAGGCAACACCCACCTAAGCTAGGGGTGAAAATAGGTCAGGTTTGTGGAAATAAGTTTGCTCCAAATGATTTTATATGTTAAGTTTTGATGATGACAAATACAAGACAAAAAGAATATCTTGCTTATATTCTTTGTTGCATCATATATAGAGCATATCTATTAATAATTGATAAATATCTTATTTGGATGTGTATATGAAAGTTTTATATGCATGTTAAACTAACTAGAGTTATACATTTATGAATCATGCATATGAAGACATTGAATTATGATTTTGGACTAACTATGCTTGTTTAAGTGAGTAATACTTTGTAGGATGGTCAAGTACTAAGAGTGAGCATTGCAACAAGAAAGCAAAAGATCTCAATTAAGCTCAACACAAGGAGAATGTGAATGTCTATTTCATGAAAGTATTAATAACATCAAAGTCATGTCAAAGACCAAGTCCGAAGAAAGATTAAATGGTATAACTTATAGGACTTAGGGTCTTTATGTACGAAACCTTATGAATATCTCAAATATATTTTTACAAATGGTTTTCCTATGCTAAAATACCCAACAAACAAGTTTTGAAAAGTTATTTATGGTGGTAGTTCAAATTTATGAAAAATAGCCAAGTTTGAGTTTTGCAAAACTGACCTTTGGTCACTCTTTTGATCATATCTTTCAAAATACTTTGAGTTTTGTTTGAAACTTATTTTATTTGAAAATAGACTCAAAGATCTTTCCAATGACTGGTCATTTGCTTTAAACGGATAAGAAATGAAGAAGTTATGACCATTTAAAGTTAGTTTTTGAAATCAGAGTGGTTTATTCGAATAAAGCATATGTTATTCGAATAACACCACAAAAATCATACCAGAACGTGTTTTTAAAGGTTTATTCGAATAACCAAAGGGTTATTCGAATAACATGACCCAAAAAAAGTTACTAAACGTGTTTTTAACGTTTTATTCGAATAACTAAACGTTTATTCGAATAATTAAAGGTTTTTAACGTTACCGAACATATTCTTAATGAATATGTTCTTTTTTAAATATAAAATATTTCTACCCTTCTAAAATGCTTTTAAAAATATAATGTGCTCTTATAAAATTCTTTTTGAAAGGAGAAAAAATTTTTAAATAGTTTTTGTTTGAAGGATTAAGAATATGTATATTTGCCTTACTTTTTTTTAAGGTGATGTGCTTACATGAACTTCGCATACATATTTTCTTTATCTATTATTTTGATAATATGCATATTTTGAGGGGGAGCCTAGCCCTTAGCTTGTTGTTTATATTTTTTGGCTTACATCCTTATTTGATAACATAAAGTGTTTTATTGTCATCATATGCTAAATATTGACATACAAAAATATGACAAGCATTGCATGAATAATCTTCTATATCTTGAAAATCATGCTTGTTTCATATCTCTATTCTTGAATCATATGTAGAATCTATAAGAGGGAGAAAATATTTTTTCCTTTCTAAACTTTTTTGTTGATGTCAAATAGGGGAGTGAAAATTGGAAAGAAAAATATATTATTGTGCTTATTGTTTGATATGCTTACATGAATATCCATTCTTGTATATTACTCAACATATTTTTCTTTAGTGATTTGTCATTATCAAAAAGGGGGAGATTGTGAAAATAAGTTTGCTCTAAATGGTTTCATATGTTAAGTTTTGATGATGACAAATATAAGACAAAAATAATATCTTACTTATATTCTTTGTTGCATCATATATAGAGCATATCTATTAATAATTAATAAATATCTTATTTGGATGTGTATATGAAAGTTTTATATACATGTTAAACTAACTAGAGTTATACATTTATGAATCATGTATATGAAGACATTGAATTATGATTTTGGACTAACTATACTTGTTTAAGTGAGCAATACTTTGTAGGATAATCCAAGTACTAAGAGTGAGCATTGCAACAAGAAAGCAAAAGATCTCAATTAAGCTCAACACAATGAGAATGTGAATGCCTATTTCATGAAGGTATTAATAACATCAAAGTCATGTCAAAGACCAAGTCCGAAGAAAGATTAAAGGGTATAGCTTATAGGACTTAGGATCTTTATGTACAAATCCTTATGGATATCTCAAATATGTTTTTACAAATGGTTTTCCTATACTAAAATACCCAACAAACAAGTTTTGAAAAGTTATTTATGGTGGTAGTTCAAATTTATGAAAAATAGCCAAGTTTGAGTTTTACAAAACTGACCTTTGGTCACTCTTTTGATCATATCTTTCAAAATACTTTGAGTTTTGTTTTGAAACTTATTTTATTTGAAAATAAACTCAAAGATCTTTCCAATGACTGGTCATTTGCTTTAAACGGATAAGAAATGAAGAAGTTATGACCATTTAAAGTTAGTTTTTGAAATCAGAGTAGTTTATTCTAATAAAGCATATGTTATTCGAATAACACACCACAAAAATCATACCAGAACGTGTTTTTAAAAGTTTATTCGAATAACCAAAGGGTTATTCGAATAACATGACCCAGAAAACGTTACTGAACGTGTTTTTAACGTTTTATTCGAATAACTAAACGTTTATTCGAATAACTAAAGGTTTACTCGAATAAAAGGTTCCAGAAAACACCTCTTGATGCGTTATAAGTGATTTATTTGAATAGGACTACGTTTATTCGAATAAACTCGATCCAATTTCACGCAACGGCTATTTTCAGAGACTTTAATGTGATATTAATTTATACCCAACGGTTCTTTTTCTTAAAACACTATAAATACATATTTTTGGGACATCTTTTAGTAACACCCATTTATCTGAAATAATTTTTTCTTGCTTTATTTTGTGATACATATTTTACTAAATTTCTGTGCTCTTTTTGGCCAAAATTTGAGATATCCTTAGAGAGCTTCAATTTGTATTATTTGCTCTGAGTAAGAGTTTCTCTTCATCTATATTTCTATTCTTCTATATTGAGGGTGAGGTATCCTTCAAGGTTTATAAAGGGGGTGAGGTATCCCTCTAAGGTTTGTACAAGGGTGAGGTATCCCTGCAGGCTGAGACTTTAGCACAAGAGTAGAGTTTTCCTGTGTGTGAAAAGTATTTTTTTATGTAACGGTTGCAAGCACCTATTGAAGCTTGTATACATAGTGAAAAATCTCGGATTATTTTCGAGGACTGGACGTAGACCACAAGTAGGTTAGTGGTCGAATCAGGATAAATATCTTACCTGCTTTTCTCTTCTCAATCTCTTTATTTTACGTAATTTTATATTATTACACATTTATTTATTTGCTATTCTTAAAGGTTTTATTCTTTTTCTCGCAATTCTTTCTCTTTTATTTAATAGCATAAATATTTGTGTTTATTTTAAGAGCATTTGTGAAAAAAGTTTTTATACCCAATTCACCCCCCTCTTGGGTAATGGTTGCCATAACTAACAATGTTGTCCATCAGGGGCCTATGGCTTAGCCTGCCTGCTGAAACTGATCGACCTAGCTTATTTATTAAACAAGTTAGACAAATATTTTTTTAAAAACTTGTTTAATTAAAAAGGTCAGTCTTAGGTTATCTAATAGGCCTTTTAAGCCTAATGTCAGGTTGGTGACTTGTTTAACTATATATAATATAATATATATTATTATAATAATTATAAATTATAATTATAAATATGAATTTATTATAATATATTAATATATTTTTAATTAAATTTTAATAAAAATTAGTAACTAAAACCTAAGTGAATAAGTTATAATAGAAATAACACATTCATTAATATATTTAATGTAATATATTCATTAGAATGAAAATAATAAGCTAACATTCCCCCCTACTTTTACAAATGTTTCACTACTTTCTTACTTTAATTTTTAGTTGATGTGGGACTTGAAAATATATGCCTATAATAATTTTGTAACTTAGTACATCTCTAAGTCCCACATCGACCAAAGACTATAGTAAGAAAATAGTGAGCATCTATAAAATTAGAATATAAGTGTTAAGTTATAACAAAAGTCTATTGACTTTAAGTAAGCCTGTTAGCCTATTTCAATGCTGAGGTCTGTTAGCTTATGTAAAGATATATTGATCTATTTAAAAGTAGGTATGTTAGCATATATAAAGACATATTGACCTATTTAAAGATAGACCTGTTAGCTCATTTAAAGATCTCATTACAAAGTAAGCATTTAAATAGGCTTTTAGGTCAGACCAAACTTTTAAAAAAGTCAAGTCAAACCTTAAAAATTAGTCTATTACAGGCTCACAGACCAGGCTCAAGCCTTATAATTGGAATACAGGTCAAGCTTGTTTAAGACAAAGCTTGGCTTGGCCTGACCTGTGTCTACCCCTAACCTAAGCACAAAATTAGCCCCTCTGTTTCTCTGCAATATCACTCTCTCATTTTCAACATTTCTTTCACTAATCTCAATTTTGTAAAATAGGTAGGAACATGACAAAAATATTATTCTTTACTCTTTATTTCTATCATCCATATCTCCTAGTCCATCACTCTACATTTGATCCACTAGCTCTGTTCTTATTTTACGAAACAATAATTTTATGGTGTCTGCAACTGGTTTTTCACGATAGTTTATTCGAATAAATCATGTAAAAATGTTTCAGAATGATGCAATTTCAAATGATTTATTCGAATAAACTTCCTTTATTCGAATAAAGTACTGTAGACTAAGATTTTTAAGAAGCACTATTCGAATAAGCTTTGGCTTATTCAAATAGAATTTCTCCAGAACACCAAACGTAACGGTACTATTCGAATAACAGACACCGAGATGCCAAAAATTGATATTTTAAATGTAAATGATTCTTTTATCATTTTAAATTCTTTTCATATATGATATTTTTATTAATCGAGTTATTTACGATTCTTTTATAACTCTTTTCATATATGATATATTTATTAATAGAGTTGTTTATGATTCTTTTATCATTTTAAACTATTTTCATATATGATATTTTATTAATTGAGTTATTTATTACTCATTCAACTGAAGTATGACTAATTTTATAGAAAGATTTTTATATGAGTTATTCTTTTCTAATGAAAAGTTTTATTAAGAGTAACATTGTCTCATAGATAAAAATAAATTAATGTGCAAAAGAAAAGAGAATTATTGCAGCCGTGATGAGAGGATCAAGGGACGTCTTGGTCAATAAAGGTTATTATTGTGACCATAATGAGAGGATCAAGAGATGTTTTGGTCAAATTATTGTAACCATAATGAGAGGATTAATGGACGCATTAATCATTAATATTAATTATAGTCATGATGAGAAGATTAAGAGATACCTTAATCAAAATTATTGTGGTCATAATGAGAGTATTGAATGACGCCCTAATAAATAGAAAGATACACATTTAATTAAGAGTATTAAAATATAATGATCAAAAGAAAATTCTAATGATGATGATGGTAATGATGACAATGATAATGACAAGAACATTTTGAGTAATAATGAAAAGAATAAAATTTTGAGATTCTCACTCTTTGAGTTACTCATTATTGATTCATTGATTTGTTTATCTAGAATTATATTTATAATTATTACTCTTATATTTTAAATAATGTACTACTTACCATGATGATGTTTTTAAAGAAATGTTAATAATGGCATTTTTAAAAGAGAGATAATGATTTACAACGAGATGATGAAAAATTACTTACATTTTTGACATGTAAATTATTTATTATACTCTTTCAATTTCTTACAAAGATTCTTAGTTTTTTATTCAGATAATTATTTTTTTACAAATATTCTTATTTCTTACAGAGATTCTTATTTCCTTATTTAGATAATTATTTCTTATAGAGAGTTTTATTCCTTTATCTCAGATAATTATTCTTTTTATCACTATGCTGAGAAACTCACTCTCTCTTTGAGTTACTTATTTATTTTCGAGTTATTGATTTTTATCATGAATTACTTACTCATTTTTATTATGTTATTTACTCTCTTCAAAATTATTTCTCAATTATTGATTTGTTTAACTATTATTTTTGGAGTCTCATATTTGGTCTTTAAAAGAGAGAATGATAAAGAGTGGAATATGTATATTTGTTTTTACTCTTTCCTATTGAAATTGTATTTTATTCCTTTGTAGTTTAACATTTCAGATAATACCGACTGAAGAAGTTCAGATAAATTTTCGAGTATAGCAAATTTATATATCGGAACTTGAAGATTAATTTAATTTTGGTAATTAGTGGCATCTTAAGAAGGTTTATGTGTAACATCCAGTCTATCACGAATGCCCGGCCACCAGTCTATCACGGTGCCGCTCGACATCTACTCAAGTATTGTATAACCATGTCATGAAATTCCCCCTAGCTGTAGCCTCCGCGAGGATCAAACCGTGACAAGGTTCTTTACATTCCAAGGGAATTGCCTCTCAACATTTGAGCTGCTCAAATGGTGAGAGGCGTTCATCTTGAGTGAAACAAAAGGCATGGTCTCGAGTTCAATTCCCGTGGACGCTGTAGCGAGGGAACTAACTTGGGCCATTGGGACCGTGATAGACCGGGCCTATTGGTGAATGCCAGGCCACAATACCTGAGTAGATGACCATCGCCGTGGAGCGTGATAGACCGTTGCCGTCAAGATGTTACATTATGTAAGCCTCAATTTTTGGAAAGAAAATAGGTACCCAAGCTAGAAGTATTTGTATGTTTTAACTAAGGGTATAACCTTCATAACTATATAATTTTACTGTTTATACAAGCTAATGATAATGTTAGAAGTTGTTAGTAACGTGTTACTCTATTAAAGTTAAATACTATAATATTATAATAAGTAAAATAATAAAAATTAGAATAAGACATTACAAAAAAGAAAGTATTATTTTGATAAAAATGAACTTATATTATTTTAATAAATAAATTAAAATAAAATTACAAACTAATTTGGGCATTTACCCACTTTAAACTTGAATAATCCTATGTATATATATATATATATATAAAAAACTTGAATAGTCCTTGCCGGCTTGCCGCTGCTTTTATTCCCTATTTTTCTTTGCCTAATAATTTTTTATATGTACTTGTCCCTGCCAAAACTAGCCCATAATTTATTATTTCTAGTTACAAATACATCAATAGCAGTTGTCATATAGTTTTATTATTTGTTTAATTAAAATATATTTAATTTTATTTAATTTATTTACAGAATTATTTTATATATTACAAGAATATTATAATTATATATAAAATAATTTGAATTTTTTTATATTAACATATAATATAAATATAATATATATCTGATATATATAAAACATTTTTCATTTTCACAAGTGGTTATATCCAATCTTAACAACAAAGCCATTTTTTATGTTTTAACTAATAATAAATGAAACAAAAAACAGTCAGTCAAAAAAGAAATAAAAAAAGTCGAAATAAAATAAAAAATAGAAAAGAATACACACCTGTGTCAAAACTACAAAACCACACGAAAAAGAAAATTTCCAAATCATGATATGACCATCCACCTAATTTCATCTAGCAGATCACTGGTAATCCACCGACCCCCAAGTATGGGAAATTAAAATATTCAGTTACCAAAAAAATAATAATAATAATCAAATGAAACCCTCACTAACTTAACTTATAAATAATCAATTTAATAAACAAATCAAAACCAAGATACAAGTTATAGCATAGACATTTATATATTTTAATACTTTTAATTGTCTTTTTATATTTTTATTAGTTATTTATATATATATATTTTAAATATTTTAACTAATTAATAAAAAATATAAATAAACATTTAAAAGTGTCACTAGCCTCCCTTGTCATTAACATACATACAGTTTCAATAATTAATAACAATTAATAAATTGACAATGCTCCACTAAATGAATTAATTACCTTATGAGCTCGTTTTGGAGGGCACCACCCTGCTTGGTTCTCCTACGTGAGTTTGAACCAAACCCTGTGGTGATTCCATAGGTATCAGTGCCATTGTCCATGCTGTCCAACACCCACTGACTGCTGGCCTTGACGGCGGGGCGGGCCTCCTTCGCAAGCTCCACAGCCACGCCACCGTCGTTGTGGGTGGCAACCGCCGCCACCTGAGGTATAGTGAGGCTCTTGCCACTTAACAGCACCACCGGCTTCCGGTACTCCTCCACCATACGCTTCACCTCATCAAGGTGGCTACCTTTCAAAGCATCCGCAGCCATGTTCCAGTTCAGTGGGTCAGTGCTACTGCTACCATTGCAAAGGTTCAAGGAGCCATTATTGCCATTGCTACTATTTGCCTTGGAAAACTCCATCCTCAAAAGTTTCCCTCTAATGGGGTGGTTGGTCGGAGAGAAAATGGAATGGAAAATCAATCAAGGTTGTGATCGTGTGGGGAATGGGGATATATGATTGTGGGGTTATGAAGCTATGTTGGGTGGATATAGGTCAATGGAAAGGAACAAATGGACAAGATATGTTTTTTGGTTGTGATTGCATAAAAATGATAAAACGGAAAATTTTCTTGAAAGGTTTGAGGGTGTGGGAAAGAAAATTTTCCTGAGAAATATGAGCTAAAACCGGCAGGAATATATAGAGGGGTTGGTGACATATATTGAGTGTAGGTGGGTAAGCCGATGGGTTAGTTGAGAACACCACGCGGCCGTTGGATCATCATGTTCATGGGATTGGAGGGTGGGATGGTGACACGTGGATGGGTCGGTTGTGTGAGTATATTGGAAATAGCATTTGCTTAATGAAAAATGTATTATTGAAATTAAAGTTAAAGAGAGAAGAGATGAGTTTATATAACTGAGCCAATTCAATTAATAACCAACTAATTAACTAACTAATTCAAGTACTACTAACTAGCTTCAGTTACTTTAGTTAATAAGTTAATACCCTTCCTCAAGATGGAAGGTATGGATCAAGTATTCCCATTTTGGACAATAAGAAATTGAACGAAATAGTGGAGAGTGGCTTGGTGAGAATGTTTGACAGCTGATATTTAATTGGACTACACATGGACAAGTTTGAGAGTTCTAGCAAGAACTTATTTTTCTAACAAAGTGACAATCAATATCTATGTTTGAATTTCTCAAGGATTGTTAGATTAGAGGCAATGTGGACTACAGCTTGACTATCACAGAAAAGCATAGTAGAATTAATGGAAATCTCAAAATCTTTGAGAAGATTTTGAATCCAAGTAACCTCACTAGTTGCACAAGCAAGAGCTCGATACTCAGCTTCTGCTGATGACCGAGGCACTGTAAGTTATTTCTTTGATTTCTATGACAGTAGAGAATCACCTAAAAATATACAATAACCGGTTGTAGACCTCCTAGTATCAGTGCAACTACCCTAATCTGCATCAACATAGAACTTGAGGCTGAGTAATGAATTGGCAGAAAATAATATACCTTGGCTTGGAGAAGCTTTAAGGTATCTCAAGAGATGATGGACAGTATCTAAATGAGAAGTCGTAGGACTAGACATGAATTGACTAAGCTTATTCACAGCATGACAAAAATCCGGTCTTGAAATGGTCAAATATAATAACCTGCCAATGAGTTTGCGATACTTTGATGAATCAGGAAGTGGATTTCCATCAGAAATACAGAACTTTATATTCGGATCCATAGGTAAGGAAGTTGGTTTGCAAGCCAAAAAACAAGTTTCTTCTAGTAAAGACATAGTATACTTCCTTTGTGTCAAAAAAATGCTCTTCCTGGATTGAGCAATTTCTAACCACAAGAAGTATTTCAAATTCCCTTAATCTTTCTATTTAAACAAGGACTGTAAAATGGCTTTAACAGTGGAGACAGTAGCTAAATCCTGACTTGCTACAATAATATCGATCATTCACATAAACAAGAAGTGCTACAAAAGTGCTACCTGAACCTCTTGTAAACAAAAAGTAATAACATTGTGATTGCTTAAAGACATGAGACAACAAGGTTGAAGAAAGAGTGTGAAACCACTGTCTGGATGCCTGTCTCAAACCATATAGGGATTTATTCAATTTGCAAGCCATGTTCTCCCCCTTGCAAGAATACCCCAAAGGTAAGTCCATATAAACTTCTTCAAACAATGTTCCATTGAGAAAAGCATTGTTGATGTCTAACTGGAGAAGTGTCCATTTCTTCACTGCTACTAAAGAGAGCAAGAGTCTCACTGTTGTTAATTTTGCAACAGGAGAAAAAGTATCCATAAAGTTTATTCCAGTTTCTTGTGTATATCCTTTTGCTACAATTTGGGCCTTGTAGCTTTCAACAGTGCCATCTGACTTGAATTTGACCTTGTAAATCCATCTACAACTAATGGCATATTTTCCTGGAGGAAGAGGAACCACAGTCCAAGTGTTATTGGCTTCAATGGCAACAAGTTCTTCTTTCATGACCTGTTGCTATTCAGGAATGAGAGTTGCTTGATGATAAAATAGAGGTTCAAAAACAAAAGAAGTTTGCATAAAATAATTCCTGTATGTAGGAGACAACTTATCATAGGAAACATGATTGGAAATGGGATAAGGAACTATGGAAGAATTACAGCTGTAATCTTGAAGATAGGAAGGAGGATTTATAGTTCTTGAAAGTCTTCTGACAACTGGACAAGGAAGGGAAGGCAGTTGTGTAACAGGAGAATATGTACAATCTTGAACTGGTTTAGGAATAACCAGATCAGGAAAAAGATCATTAATAGAAGAAGTAGAAACATATTGGAAAAGAAAAATGTCCTCATCAAAAACTACATCTCTTGAAATATAACATGACTTAGACTACAGATTGTACAATTTATAGCCCTTATATATGGGTGGATATCCCAAAAATATGGATGGAATAACTCGAGGACTAAACTTATGCCTACTAGAGGAAAGTGTGGAACCAAAACAAAGACAACTAAAGACTCTCAATTGTAAGTAATCTAGTTCAAAATTGAAAAGCAATGTAAAGGTGATTTGAAAGAAAGTAAGGCAGAGGGTACTCTATTAATTAGGTTAGTAGCAGTGGATATACAATCTCCCTAGAAATCCAATGGTACTTTGGATTGAAAAAACAAAGACTTAGCCACATTAAGAAGATGTTGATGTTTCCTCTTAACCACTGAGTTTTGTTGTGGCCTCTTCACACAAGAAAACTAATGTAAAGTTCCTTTTGAGACAAAAAAAAAATTAGTCATGGCCAACTCCTTAACATTGTCTGATATGAATTATTTGATTACTTTCCCAAATTATGTTTCCACCATGGCAAAGAATTGCATGATTACTCTAGATCCTTCTAACTTGGACTGAATCAAATATGTCCAAGTGAATCGAGTGCAATCATCAACCAGGGTAACAAAATACCTATTTCCAGTATATGTTGGTGTATTGAAGGGCCCCCATGTGTCACAATGTAGTAAATCAAAAAGATTGTCAGACAAATGATTATTGGAATGAAAAAAAAAATTGTTTAGCTAATGGACAAATAAGACATGCATGATTAAGGTAAGACTTTGAAATAGAAAAGAGAATTTTATTACTCAAATGTTGCAGTGTTTTATTTGACAAATGTCCCAATCGAGCATGCCAGACATTGGCATATATAGTATTATGAACAAAAGGAGAAAGTACATTAGAACATGTATTAGACGTAGTAACTAAATTCGGTTCAATCAAAGAAGGGGAAGGATGAGCCCTGAAGACATACAGGCCTTCAAGTAGATCACCTTTGCCAATTATCTTCGAATGATTGAGGTCTTGAATTAAAAAATCAGTAGAAGAAAAAAAGATATTCAAGTTAGCAAATTTCAACAAAGAGCTAACTGAAAAAAATTGATATGGAAATTAGGAACATAAAGCACATCATGAAGAATAATATCATGAGAAAGATAAATTGTTCCTATGGCAGTAATTGGAATACTAGACTTATCAGGTAAAGTAACAAACTGATCATTCACAAAATGATATGAAATGAAGGAAGATAAAGAACATGCAATGTGATATGTGGCACCAGAATCCAAGATCCAAGAATGACGATCATGAATAAAAGAAGATGATATTGCAAAAAACACAATACCTGCAGCATTCACAGAAGGAATAGATTATGTAATAGTCTTTTGACAATTGAGAATTCAAAAAAAAAAAAGGAATTGCTGACATTGTGCTATAGAAAACTAGAAAGATGACTCTTGACCCTGATTTGATACTTGATTAACACTGGCCACTGCAGTTTGAGAAGGTTTGTGTTTACCAGCTTTGTAGTTTGGTGGAAAACCATTCAACTGATAACACTTTTCCTTTGCATGACCAAGTAAACCGCAATGTGTGCAAACTGGCCTATCTTTCTTGAATCCTTTGCCTTTAGTATCAAGAATAGGCTTAGAAGCATAATTAACTGCATAGGCTAGCTGAGTTTCAGTATACATAGAATAAGAATTATTGATTGCACGTTGCCTCTCTTATTGCACTAACAATGAGAAAACTCTGTTGATTGGAGGAATTGGATCCATGAGAAGGATCTGACCACGAATGTGAGAAAAATAATAATTGAGACCCATGAGAAAACACATGAGTTACTCAATGTGAGAATGATTAATCAAGAATTGTGCTCCTCCACACGTGCAATTGCTTAATGGCCTGAAATCTGAAAGTTCTAACCAAACAGTTTGAGTTTAGTAAAATACTGACTCACGGTTGAGGTTCCCTGATTGAGATTCATTAGATCTTTCTTGAGTTAAAAGATTCTTAGTCCATTTTTCTGTTGAAATCGATCTTGCAGATCACTCCAAACTCCAGCAGTAGTAATGGAATATATAATACTAGTCATAATCTCTCTGGAAACTGAATTAAGGAGCCAAGAACTTACAATATTGTTATTGCGATCCCATGTAGCCAGAAGATGAGGATCAACATCATGAGGTCTAGGAATGGAACCTTCAACAGAACCAAATTTATTTTTGTCTTGAAGAGCCATTTTCATGGAGCGACACCATGAATTGTAATTGTCACCGATAAGAAGATGAGAAACCAAGATTAAGCTTGGATTATCAGAATGATGAAGAAAGAAAGGATTAAAGGGATCATAAATGGCGAAGGAAGTAGCCATTATTACAGATGCAATGATTGGGATATTTGCAGTAAGGAAAAATTAACCAGAAAAAACAGAGAAGGAAATTTCTTCTGATACCATATTGGGAATAACATTTACTGAATGAAAAATGTATTATTGGAAAGTTAAGTTAGAGATAGAAGAGATAAGTTTATATAGCTGAACTAATTCAGTTAATAACCAACAAATCAACTGACTAATTCAAGTACTACTAACTAACTTCAGTTACTTTAATTAATAAGTTAGTAGAGTAGCTTTGGTAGCATATGTAGATTTAGGTGATGGTGGTGGTATTATGTCTAAGTTATTGAGAGCAGGGGGTTTTATTTACTCGAAAAATATTTTTGGAATAACTATTATATGATTTTTTACATAGACTGTACATATGTTAATTTGAATGTAAGTGAGTGGGTGTTAAGATGTATTATATTTTAAAATAAAATAGATATATTATATATTAATGTGAAAGAAATATTAATTAGGTGTCATAGTTTTTAGAAAAATGATATTTTTATATTATTATTTTTATACATTAATTTTTATATTATTTTAATAATTGTAATTAATTGAAAAAGTAATAAAAATAATATAATTAATAGTATAAAGAATAATATAAAAAATGATGTAAAGAAATATTTAAAAAAATCAAGAGTGTATTTTTTATGTTCAAATAAGATAATTCTATTTACTCGTCATTCGTCAACGAGGAAAGCGAGAGGCAAGTGAGATGAAGGGTAGGGTAGGGTAGGGTAGGGTAGGGCAAGGGCAAGGGCATCGGGAAGAGAGGGTTGGTGGAGAAAAGAGACTACAAAGAATATAGAATATAAAATTAGGATAAGGAACTATGAAGTTCAAGTACCAAAATGTCCTTTTTATGACCCTGTGCATAGTACACGTTATACAATTCAATTCACTTATATTATTACAATTATTTTCGCAGAAGGAAGAAAATCTTAGTTCATGACTTTGAGGTGATAAACATAAAAATTGGAATGGCATATTGTTGTACTTTATATCAAGATTATCTTATGAAAGAATGATGTTATACTCTCTTTATTCACTTTTATTTTTTTTTTAGGATTGTTGCATAATAATTAATAAAGTCATTAAATAAGTTTAATTATAAACCAAAATAATTATATTTGGGTGAATTATTTTGTATTGAAATACTCAAAACTAATTATCATTAATTTTATTTGTCACTTATTAAAGTAATTTATATCCTTTGAATGAATTAGCAATTTCTCACAAAATAATTCAAAATTCTCCTATACAATTTTTTTACTAATCTTCTTAATTATTAAATAAATAAAATATTAAATATTTTTTATGTTTCTAAGATATTAAATATATTTATTTTTTATTAAATAAATTTTTATTTAATATTATGAAAATTACTTAAACAGAAAAATAATAAATATTTTTGAGTTTATAAAATATTAAATGCTTTTATTTTATTTAAACTTTTTATATTAAGTAATTAGAAAGACACTCTTTCTCAAATTACTTAAACAGAAAAATATTAAATATTTTTTGAGTTTATAAAATATCAAATGCTTTTAGTTTATTTAAACTTTTTATATTAAGTAATTAGAAAGACATGTTAAAAAAATTACTTTATCTGTCTATTTTTATCAATCATTTTATAAAAGTTTTTTTTGTATGATATATTTAAAAAAATTAATGAATCATTAATTATTATTTTTATTTTATTTTGATATTAATAAGTGGCAAATAAGATTAATGATAATTAATTTTGAGTATTTCAATACAAAATAATTCACTCAAATATAATTATTTTTGTTTATAATTAAAACTATTTAATGACTTTATTAATTATTATGCAACAATCCTAAAAAAGAAAAAAAAAAGTGAATAAAGAGAGTATAGCATCATTCATTCATATAATGTAATAATAAGTGAATTGAATTGTATAATGTGTCCTAGAGTTTTGTTATATCCTCTTAAAAGTTTATCTTAATAATCATTTAATATTTAAAGTTTATCTTAATAATCATTCTAATATTAAATAAAAAAATATTTAATAAAAAAATAAATATATTTAATGTCTTAGAAACATAAAAAATATTCAATATTTTCTTCTTATTTAATAATTAAAAAAAATTAGTAAGAGAATTTAGAATTATTCTTTGAGAAATTGCTAATTCATTCAAAGGATATAAATTACTTTAAATAAGAGTAAGTTCTATACTTCTAATACATATTCTTAATTACTTAAAACAGAAATATTAAATAAAAAAGAAGGGAAAAAATTTAATGTTTTGAAAACCCAAAAGCATTTCTACATAACACATTAATTTGGACTTTTTAATACAAAAATCTCCCAATTAAGTAGGATAGAAAACACATGTTAACTCCTCATGGTGTCATGTTCTCTCTTCATTCATTTTTATCTATTATCTAAGGAAATAACACTAGTATTAAGAAAATAATTTAATACTCTTGATTTTAAGAAAAAAATCATAAAAGACAATATTACCCTTTGATTTAATGAAACTAAATTCGATCAATCATAACATGAACATTAATTATCTCTCATATCTTATGTCTCTTCCCTCTCTACTAATTCTCTGTAATGTTACATTAATTGAAAAAGAAAGAATGTGATTGGTCAATAAAAGATACAATAAGAGATATATAAGTTAGATAAGTAAATATTGAAAGAATCTAGGAGTTAAATAATTAATAGATTAAGAACAAAATAAGAGTAAAATTAGTATAAAATAATTAATTATGTGTTAGAATTCAAAAATAACATTTAATATGAAACACAAATAAATTTTTAAAATAACAGATAAAAAGAAATAGATAGTATAGTCTATTTTTCTCTCAAGTATTTATTTATTTATTTGTACAACTCTCTCAAGTATTTCTTTAGTAGACTCTTTTTTAGTTTTATCTCTTTTCCCTCACATTTAGCACGTATTAACTGCATTATATATATATATATATATATATATATATATATATATATAATTTTGATATATTATCAAGTATAAAAAATTTTTATATTATCATTCAATCATATATTATTATATCATTAAAATATTTGACTTTTATAACAATTAGATTTTGCATTCGTGCTATGCAGGTAAATTAAGATGATAAAAAAATTTATTAGATAAAATTATGTAACATTTCATTAAGAAAAATAATATTTATAAGTTTAGTTTAAAAATAGATAATATTTTTATGAAAGGATTTCACTTCAATATAAATATTAAATAATTTAAATATAAAATGTTATAAAACAACATATATGCCTAAAAAATATTTATAATATAAACAAAAATATTTATCTTTTAAATGCATAATTTAATCCAATAATTTTATAAAAAATTATTTCAATAAATTAACTTTACTAAAAATTACATATAAATTAATTCAATTTATGTTCAGTAAGTAAGTCAAATAATAAGTTGTTTAGAGCTTAGCTGAAAATACACTTGTGAAGAAGGGAAGTTCTTATATTTTAAGCAAGTTTAGTATTAAAATTAAAATGTGTGATAAATTCTTATAAAACAAAAAAAAATGTTCATGTGAATTTTTATTTTCTATTAATTTAATTTTTTTAGAATATTATGAATCATTATTTTCTAGATATTTAGATTCTTATATTATTCATCTTAAAAGATAAATTTTAATATTATTGTAATAGGATTTTATGCATACAAAATAAAATAATGATCGAGATTTTTAAATTCTTATGTTATTCCTCTTAAAAGTCAACATAGGTAATAGGAATAAAAATGAATGAAATAATAATTCTTTAACTGATTAAAATAATAATAAAAATTTATAATTGATTTCATAATTAATTTTCCAAAATATATATTAAACGTGAATCATATAATCATCTATAATATATAAAAAGAAAGTAGAAGCTTTAGAATTTTGACACATGTTTTTTCTGTTATTAAGTAAGTATATTATTTGCTTGACATATGATAAGTAGAATAACAAATATTTCGCGTGTTATTTTATGTAGTCATTTTCTATCACATTTGATTTGATATGGTCATTTTTACACAATGACAAATGAAATTACAAAAATAATTGATGAACATATTTAAATTCGAATTACTATCTTAATTGAATGACATATATGTCGCTAACTAATTAATTGCATTAATTATTTAATATATTAAATATTATTCATTATCTTCTATAAATCTCTACTAAAATTATCTTCCATAAATAATATTACTATTTAAATTCAAATAATTTAAATAATAATATAATTAAAACTTTTAAAATTTGAAACTCACCCTTAATGAATGTCACTTATTTACTATTAAAAATTATATATATAATTAATTAGTTGCCTAAACTAATTAATTTGATAATTTTTAACTAGCATCCACTAATAAGATTTACATTTAAATAACCCAAACAATAAAAGAATAAAAAAAATTAAAATTGAATTTTCCTTCAAATTGAATGTCATTTATATACATTTAGTTATTTGCATCAAATTAATATATTAATTATTCATTATCTACTATGAATAATATTACCATTTAAATAATTTAATTTTTTAAAAAAAAAAAATAATAATATAGAAAGATAAAAATAAATATATGAAAGTTCATCATAAAAGAAAACAAAGTGAACAATACAAGTAGATACAAAAAGTATTCATAGAAGAAAATGAATAATTAATTATCGATAAATATTATTGCTAAAAAGATAACAATTGCAAGTAATAATAATGTTATTGTTAACAAAATAGATTATGACCATTTTTTAAATTTCATTTCGAGTGTATTGCACGTAAAGTAATACTATGAGTATGTCGTACCTTTCCTCTTTTCCTAAAGAAGAGAGTGTTCAGATGGTTCATTACTTTGTCATGAGGATTATAGATGAAATATATTTATTATATTTTGAAATATTTTAGAGTATCATAAATGATCTTTTAAGATAAATTTAATTTATTTTTTTATTTGTATTATTAGGACAAATTTATTATTGTATTATGACAGATTTAATTCTTGTAATTTAACTCTATTTTAAGTAAGTAGTTATTGACATAATTTTATATAATGTAAATTATATATGTATAATTATTCTTTTCATATTTTTTTTTTATAATTATGAAAAGAATTCAGCATAAGCTTACAAATCTCGATATATAAATTTACGTTTTTAAGTAACGAATAAATCATATCAAAATTATTATTATTCTTAGAAACCTTTTAACATATTTTTTTTGTTCTGGTTTTATTTGGAAGCAAGTTACAGGAGCAGGAGCTGCAGGACCATTCAATAAAGATGAGGAGGACCAATTTCGTGTTTGTCATCTAGTTAACAATGGAGGCTGGAAAATGGATAAAACTTCCTTTGAGCTGTCTAATCCTACCATTGATGAAATAATTGTTCCCTCCCCAGACACTATCACTGTGAAGGCCACTGCAGAATATGGCCATTTTTCTTCTTCTTCGGTTTATGACTTGGGGACTACATTGTTTAGCTTTTGTTCAATGAGGCACTTGCATTAATTCACCCCCTATAAATAGCAGTTAATAACGAATTTTATAGATTTTAACTAATAATTAATTTAATTAGTAATTAACTCATACATTCAAAACTATACACACAAATGCATACACACTATATTTAGGGAGGGAAAGGTCACATTAAACTTTGTTCATGTGATACAAATGGATGAAAGAGGAGATTGTTTAAGATATATAAATAGTGTAGAACATATTTTTGTTGTGCATAATTTGAATTGTTTGAAAAATAATAATAAAACAAAAGGTATTATATAATGGCTATGTGAAAAGTGAGTAATATAAGTTACCATAAATAACATTACTTTAACAAAAAGTAAAGCTATAGTTGAAAGGGACTTCAATGTTAAAGAACTAACCTTTCACCATCAAAATAAATCACAGCGCGTGTTCCAGTTGGTGTGGCTTCATCCTCATAATAACGAGCCTGACTTAATATGAAAAATTGCACATACTCACTTGCTGTATCTTGTGCTTTCTGTTTTTCTGTATGCTTTCTTGTTTACCTTAAGTTCTTGCTCCTCTCTGATTTAAAGAGTCTTTTGAACATTGAACTTTTGATATTTATAAAAAAAAAGATCTACTATCTCAATTATATATATTTTTCTAATGAATTATTAATTTTGGCAATAAAAATGATATCAAGATCCATATATAATATAGAGTTACAAATTCAATGGCTACGTGAGATACAAAGAGACTCACATCGATACTAGCAAGTTTTGCATTCTTCTTCAACTCTTCTCCAAACTTGTCTTTTCCAATACAACTGATATAACTAGTTGCACCTGGAATTTGAAGCATCCACTAAAAGGGGGGAAAATGAATTTTTTTTCTTCATAATAGTAATTTAAATATACATTACAACATCAAAAGTATATCAATAAACCTGGGCAACCCAGATAGAATTTTGAGTGGCTCCTGTTGATAACAGAGTAATATAAGCTCATTAGGTACAGATGAAAATTATTATCAACAATAGTCATCACATAATCATAGAAACTCTATACAATAACCACATAAAGTAGGGGTTTAATTGGATCGATTTGGTTCGGTTTTTAAAAAAAAATAAATTTAAATCAATCAAAATTAATTAGTTTGGTTGGTTTGATTTTCATGTTTTTTGATAACCAAATCGAATCGAAAATCTACGGATTGGTTTGATTCAGGTGATCAGATTGATTATTATTTTTATACAAAAATTAGTTAAATAATTAGCTTTTTATAAAAAAATGCATAATAAATGTTACATTATGAAAAAAAAAATATAAGTATATTCAATCGTGGGTGGACAAGGATTTCTGATATAATGTCTAAATAATACAAAAATCTAAATAATTAATTATTCAATAATTCAAACTTCCGCTAGGCTGGACAAGGATTTCTGATATAATGTCTACTTTGGCTGAAATTGATTAGGTATCAGTGGGAAAAGGATGTTTGATTTGTTTACCTTGTTCTCCAAGCCCAACTGACACAGCTGTTAAAAATTCAACTAACTTGCAAATCTCATATTTCCTAATAATATGTGACATTACAACATGAATGCACCCACTTCTTGAAAATAATACATGGAAGGAAACAAACAGACTGGAAGGATGAATCAATATTTCTTTTACACAGATATCTCTTTACTATAAGAACATTTTCTATTGCATCAATTATTTATTAGGCATCAAGCAATAGATATAGATTAAAACAGTGACTAGAATCAATAAAGATTCCAATTGAGCAAATGAAACAAGTCAATCAAATTAGTAGTAATCCACGTTTAGACAGCAGCATTAGAACAAGTACTAGAATGTAATGAAAAAACATAATAGATTGAAGTACACAAAAATTGTACACCTTAAGTTAACCATTTGTTAACTGCTGGATGCAGCCATCCTCCTTGTAATCTTGAAGATTCATTTTTTTCCAATATAGCTTTAAAAGTTGAGACGTTTCCTCCTCCTCAAAACGCTCCACAAACTTTTGCAGGAACATCATCTTAGAGATTCTAAATGGTGTAATTAAACTTGCATTCTTTTTTATCAAACCTTTTCCCAATAGATACTGGAGAACAAAAGCCCTTGGAATGATATTTTTCTCCAAACTAAATCCGAAAAGATCTGTTCCCTTGACAATGGCTAAAGCATCCCAACCCAACTGGTTGACCCAAAAACTCATCACTGCATTAATCTTATCATAGGACACTAACATATAGTTAGGCTGCCTCCCAAATGCTTCAAGAATGGTTTCATCAGACCACCCCTATTTCTTAAAGACATCAACTTTCTCATCCCACCTTGATTTGCTGACAGTATGTTTGGCAAGCAATGCTATATTAAAAGTTGTTTTTGAAGGATTAAATCCCAATCCCTTTACTTCCTCCACCTCCTTGAGCAAGTCAGTTGAGCAGAGTATACTAGGCCACTTGCGTAGCAAAATGGCAATGTTTGAATAAGAAACTCCATAGTGAATCAACAATTTGACATTATTGATGTAGTATAAATTACAATATATATATATATATATATATATATATATGTTTATATATGATTTGGTTCGATTCTTAATTTTAAAATTTTAAATTTAAAAATTAAACTAATTAATATATTCAAACTAAATTGAACTAATTTAATTAGTTTAATTTAGATTGATCGAATTATTCGAACTAATTTATACTCTTAACAAAAAGTGACTTATCTAGTTAAATAAGATAAAAACAAATCCTCACAATAATACCTCCAGGATTGTGCTCCACATTGTAATTATTGGTCAGCTCGTCATACCTTAAATCTATTTCCCAATAATTTAGTTAATCATAATGCAGTAATTAATTATTGGGAAAATTTAATAACTCCAATTATATTGATTTTAAACTAATTTTAAAAATATTATAAATATGCTACTTCATTATTGTCCATTTTGTCACATTGACATTTTATTTTTAAAATTTTGTTCATCTAAAAGGAAAACCCGATCCAAATGGCGTCAGATAGACAAAGAAAACCAAAATCAACTATCAATTATCGAAGTGCATTTAAATTTATGAATAAAAAACATAATCTAACATAAATAAAATTTTAAAATAGTTCTTTATATGGCTCCCATGAGGTGTCCTCATATCTTTTGGTGTAGGACTAATTCATGCTTGGATATCTGATGACCGGGTCCTTGCCATACGATGCTTACGGTAGAATTCAACCCATATAATATAGCTAAACTCCACTCACATAATAACTCAAGTTACCTGCTAAGTTATACCTCGTGATCATTTTTTTAAAAAATTGTTTGAAAACTCACCTCAACCCAATTTTTTCTTTTTTTCAAATTGAACGGGATTTTTTAGATTCAAACCAACCATCTTTTTGGGCTTTTTTTTTTTTTGGATCTACAAAATCACAATTAGCCTAGAATTCTTTTTTGTGTAAAAACCAAATTATTTTGGGTACATTACAAGTACGAACACCAAATTTAAACGTAAAACATACAATTATCATGAATAAAAAATTAACTAAGTAACCCAACCTCATTGAGTAAATTGTTTCTAGTTTAATTTGACACTTACAATCATAGATAAGTTGAATAATATTTGTCCATCAATGAAATGAGTCATGAAATGATTCGCTTTTCTTAATAATTTTTTAGGAGATATGAGATAGATTTTTTCTTATATGAGATAAATTAATGATTAATTTTTAATCATTCATTATAATTTGATTGTTAATACATACGATCTATTTATTTGTTACCCCTAATACAATTATGTACCCATAATTAGCCATGCAAGTAGAAATTATGAATTTTATATAACACTTGATTGTATAGTAATTTATGTTTTTTTATTTTCAATTTGAATGAAAATTTTGAAAAACTATAATTTGTGGAAAAAATTAAAACATGGAAGAAAAATAATTGAAAGATGATTGATTTATTTTTTCTTTGAAATTTAATTTTTTTTAACACTTCCATTAAATTGTGAAGAAGGAAAAAAAAAAGGTGTTAGCTTAAAGAATAACTTGTCATTGTTAGTTGAGGAAGGAACTGTTGTAAAATCAATTGAGAAACTGTTATAAACCAATTGAATGAGTTGGTTAGCTGATAGAAAGAGCATGTAGAATTTGAATTTTCTAAAATAAGGATTGTATTTTAGATAATAAAGTATAATATTAATAATTGTTGATAAGAAAACCAACCGTTTAAAATCTTATAAAATTCAAGCACATATACGTGTATAAAAGGAGTGGAGGAAAAGTGAATAAACACGTGTATTCTCATTTTTATAACTTTCTTCCATATGGTTAGAGGAGAGTTCCTCTTTAGTTCGGGCTCCTTCAGCATTTGTGATAAGGGGTCTTTTTAGGCGTGCGTGTGTCAGAGTATTTTTAAATTCAGTTAATCATTTTCACTTTTTATCCCATTTTTTAATTTTCTCTTTTTTACATGTTAAAGTAAACTGTTACAATCTCAAAATAGATAAGTAAGTAGGTTAACAATTATTCTATATCTATTTTTTTTCTCTGAAATTAAAATATGAACAAGGGAGACATTGACTTGTTTCTTTTACAATAATATATAAGTTATCTTATCCGTGTTATGCATAGGTTATTTTTTATTTAAAAATTTATTATATTTAATTATTATTTTGTATAAATTAAGTTTACAAAATATATTCTTGTATAGGCACAGATGTAACACATAGGATTTAGGCACAACTAATTAAAAACTAACAACACAACAAGGTTGGTCCCACCAAATAGTTTTATCTCTACTGGCTTAGACAGAAGTGGAACGTGACTTGCATTTGGAGAGATTATTAGCTTGGCTAATAAGTGAGTGGCTTAGACATGGGCCCCACGAAAAGTTTCCTGCTGCTCCACGAAAAGTTTCCTGCTGTGGCCTTGCTAGCTTAGCTTGGAGACGTTAGAATTAACTACTTCATTTATTTTGGTTCTCCTTCATTCACTATTTTTCATTTATTTGGTTGAAAATTTCTCTTCAACCAGAGTTGCCTTCTATCCACTATAAAAACACTCAACTCTAAAGGGATAAAGGAAGAAGACGACACCCACTCATCATAACAACGTGAATACACATTGCTGTGGTCCCAGATTTAGTGTGGCACTTACTCAAGGTAAATTTCTTATTTTATTTTAAAAAATTATTTCCTTGTACCAAAAAAACTATTTCTTTTGCACTCACATTTCGATCTCATGGCTGAAACACAATATTTGAGATCTGAATATATATATATATATAATTTACCTCCAGAGTTGCAAAGCATTATTTAGCTTTAGCAATAGGAAATCGACTTCACATTTGTTCCATTTTCTATATATTTTTGTAACTTTCTTGTATTTTTTTGGTTTAAGCAAAAAAAAAAGTTAATTAAAAAACATGTTCCCACTTAATGATAGTTATATTTTTGTATTAGTAGTTAGGCTTTTAAAGTTTAATTATATTTGCAGGAGATATATGGAACAAAATGAGATCTTATCAGTTGATGAAAACCAAGATATTTACCTTGGTCAAGTAGTCTATAGCAAAGATGAAGCTTATAACTTGTACCAAGCTCATGCCTATCATTTAGGTTTTAGTGTCAGAAAAGGAAAGGAATTATGTCATGGTAATGAGAAAAAAAAATACGCTTGAAGGAATTTTATTGTAGCAAAGAAGGTTTTAAAAATAATGAACAGTGTGGTGAGGCAACTTACAACAGGTCAGATTCAAGAACAGGTTGTGAAGCGATGGTACAATTCACAGTAAGCAAGGAAGGGGTGTGGACGATTACAAAGTTGGTGAAAAATCACAACCATGACTTTGCACCACTAGAGCAGAGGCACTTATTGCGTTCTATGAGGAATGTATCAACAACAAAAGGAGGTCTTATTAGCTCAATGGTGAATGCTGGTATAAGTGTAAAAAATATTTGGGGTTATTTAGGTGAAGAAGTGGGTGGATTTGATAAGCTTGGCATGACAATGAAAGATATGTACAATTATGTTTGTACTGAAAAGTTGAAATTGATTGAAGCGGGAGATGCCCAGTCATTAGTAAACCACCTTCAGAGTAGACAAGCACAAGATGCTATGTTCTACTATAGTGTGCAGTTAGACAAAGAGTCACACTTAACTAATGTGTTTTGGAGAGATGAAAAATCTAAACTTGACTATGAGTGCTTTTGAGATGTAGTGGTTTTTGACACCACTTACCGTACAAACAAATATGACTTGATTTGTGCCCCATTTATTGGTGTAAATCATCATTGGAAAAATGTCATGTTTGGTTGTGCCTTTTTGTTGGATGAAACAACAGCTTCTTTTGTTTGGCTATTCAAAGTGTTTTTGGAGAGTATGGGAAATCAACAACCAAAAACAATCTTTACTGACCAAGATGCAGCCATGAGCAAAGCAATTGGAGCAGTAATGCCAAATACACGTCATCGGTTATGCTTATGGCACATATCTAAAAATGCTCCATCTCATTTGGGTGCTTTGAATTCTAATCATGAGTTTCAACTCCTATTCCAAAAGTGTATGACACATTGTGATTCAGAGGAAGAATTTAAGGAGACTTGGGACAAAATGATTGATGAGTATGATCTTCATGAGCATGAATGGCTAAAAAAGATGTATAGCCTCGCCACAAGTGGAGCACTGCTTTTAACAAGGATACATTTTCTGCTGATTTTAGGTCCTCTCAAAGAAGTGAAAGTACAAATAATGTGTTGGGTGATATTGCTGGTAAAACAACTAGTCTCACACAATTCTTATTAGCATTTGAGAAGATGGTAGCAAAATGGCGTCACAAAGAAGTTGAAGATGACTTTAAGAATAGTCAAAGTGCCCCTCATCTCATAATAAATAGTGACACTTTACATCAAGCATCTACTTTGTACACTCACAAGATCTTTAAATTATTTTTGAAAGAATATCTTGAAGGAACAGGAGGAAGCACATCTATAGAGATTGGGAGTTGTGGTAATGTATCATATCATGAGGTTGTCTTGAATCATAAGACTTACAAAAAATATAGTGTATCCTTTGACTCATCTAATCATGAGATTGCTTGTAGTTGTAGAAAATTTGATTCAATGGGCATTCTTTGTAGTCATGCTTTAAGAATCTATAATATTAAGGGTATTTTAAGAATACCCAACCATTACTTCTTGAAAAGATGGTCAAAAAATGCAAGGTCAATGATTTATAATCATAGATGTGGTGGTTTGGGAGAAAATGACAGCTCTAACATTGACTCAATGACTAATACTGATGATGCTAGTCTTGTTTATCGTAATGCTGTTATGAAATCTTTCTACAACCTTGTTTTGGAGACTCAACACTGCACAGAAACTCAACAAATCATGTGGGACTTATTAGATACAGGAGTTCAACGTGTGCAACAATGTCTTGGGAGGCTAAACTTGAATACAGATACAATGACAAATGTGAATAATTTCAATCAAAATGAAGATAGCGGGCATGCCATAGTCTTGAACCCTCATCATGCAAAGACTAAAGGGAAGTCTAATGCTCGCATCAAAGGGTCTTTAGAGAAAAGGAAACGAGCATCCACAAAAGATAAGTAAAAAAAAGGTAGAAAAAATGAACACCATCTTTGCTATAGTTTCTCACAATTTAATTACAAACAATACATGATTATGATATGTTTACTAATTTAATTCTTGATTTATTATTTAGGGAAGCAAAAAGAAGATGTTGACCAACATGTCTCTTTGAATTTACCAACAGAACCTCTTTTGATGCAACCAGTTGGGCTATCATTTAATCATATGAGTCAAGAATCTTGTAATTTTAATTGGATTTCACCAAGTGATAACTCATAGTGGAGAGGAACATGTTTTAGAGTCTTTTGACTTTTAGATGCAGGAGACCATATTTGGATTTTTTTTTTACTTGTAGTGCATCCATCTTGTATTTTTGAAAGTAAGTAATGTTTGTATTAATCCTATAATATGAATGAAGTATCATTTTTATTTCCAATTTTCACAATTATGATGGAATATCATTTTTTGGTATTTTTGTGCAGGCTTTGTTATTTTACAATTGTATTTGCTATCTTTGAATCATATATTTATTGTTGAAGACATTGTTAAATCCTAGTTCCTACACAGGCACTATTTTCGTGTGAGAGTCAAGTGCAGGTTTTGGTTGTGTCATGTGCAGGTTTTGGTTGTGTAAGGGTCATGTGCAAGTTCTGGTTGATAGAGCCAAATTTGTCTAAAATTATAAAATACTCAAACAATAAAATCTAATAAGCCAGATACTATCTTAACATTATTTTCAGTTTAACATTATTGTCAGTTTAGCAATATTAGAGCAACCATCAAATCAAATTCACCATTGAATAATGACAGCAAATGGCATTACAATTTAATATTTTAAGTTCACCATAAATGGGATTACAGACTCATTCACCATTTCTTGAAATGGCTTTATACATTCATATTCACCTAAACTCATACTCAATAAAGTTTGACAGCACTCATGACAAACACCTCAACTTAATGATTAGGAACATGAAAACTGGATTGAACTTCTAATGACCATTGATCTTAAACTTTTTGATCTCCCACCAATTTCTTTCTCTGTAGCACTTTGCCTTTGATAATTGGCAACAGTTGACAAGATCTGTTTTACTCTCACTTGAAATCAATCTTTTGTATTTGATCCCTTAAATTCTGATGTTGTTTGTGAGCTTGCTTAATGTCTTCCTCAAGCTCCATAATATTCTTCTCCATAATGTCTTCTTCATGTAGGCAATTAGCAATCTTTATCAGTTTCTACTCAGGAACTTGCTTTAGGACTATTTTCAGTAAGTTTACCATTGACACTTCTTTATTGGGCTCTATTGCTCTTGTCCTCTTTACAAAGTTATCAAGACCTTGAAGCCATCACCTGAAGTATTTGATTGTAAAGGTTAGATATTTTATATATTACATCAAATATGATTGCATCAACAAGTAATATGCATATCCAACCACAGAAGATAGGCCTTCAACTTAAAAACCATTGTAAGTTAGAAAGCTATAAGCAAAATTCAAGATCTGCAGAACCTTGCCCTCTCTATAGCACAGGAATGTGCAGGCCTGCTGCCCTACCCAGATCCCAAAACACACCAACAAATGAAACAATCATTTTCTGCAAACTCTGTTTATACTTTTCTGCAAAACATGTAGACAAATCCCTAGAAACAAAACCCACAAACAACTAAAGGAAGGAAAAGAGATATTGAAATAGAGGGAGACTGATTCTTACCAGCACCAGCAACAAATGGAAGAAACACTGAAATTTTTATTTTTTTTAAGTAAAAAAACTGGAAGCTAAATGAATAAAAATTGTTCAAAAAGAATCGAATAGGAAGAGGAGATGAACCTTGCAACTTGGCAACCGCAACTCCCTGCCGGTCAGAGAAACTAATGTCGCAACAATTTCTTGGTTCCCTGCTGGAATGTTCGCGTGACAGGCACAATGGAAGAAGTCAAAGAGAAATAAGACAGTGAGAAGGAGAAAAAAAAAGGAATGCCAAAATAGTCTCCAGTGTTCATATAAGAACCTGCAGCAGGAAACTTTTCGTGGGGCCCATGTCCAAGCCACTCACTTATTAGCCAAGCTAATAATCTCTCCAAATGCAAGTCACGTTCCACTTCTGTCTAAGCCAGTAGAGATAAAACTATTTGGTGGGACCAACCTTGTTGTGTTGTTAATTTTTAATTGGTTGTGTCTAAATCCTATGTGTTACATCTGTGCCTATACAAGAATCTCCCCTTAAGTTCGGGCTCCTTCAGCATTTGTGATAAGGGGTCTTTTTAGGCGTGCGTGTGTCAGAGTATTTTTAAATTCAGTTAATCATTTTCACTTTTTATCCCATTTTTTAATTTTCTCTTTTTTACATGTTAAAGTAAACTGTTACAATCTCAAAATAGATAAGTAAGTAGGTTAACAATTATTCTATATCTATTTTTTTTCTCTGAAATTAAAATATGAACAAGGGAGACATTGACTTGTTTCTTTTACAATAATATATAAGTTATCTTATCCGTGTTATGCATAGGTTATTTTTTATTTAAAAATTTATTATATTTAATTATTATTTTGTATAAATTAAGTTTACAAAATATATTCTTAAATAAGAATTCTCAAACATAGATAAAAAAATGTTGAAAATTAATTTCAATCTTATTATATGTTATCACTTTTATATAATAATTCTTTTATCAATACCTTCACCCAATACATATATATTATCAATTACTTCTAATAATAATAATAATAATAATAATAATAATATATTAATATCATGAGGTACGATCAAATGTCTAATTGAGAATTTCTTCCAAGTATTATTTCATACACATGAATTTAAAAATCGAATACAAGATCACATGTTCAAGGACTCGACCACATACTTTAAAGATTCGAACTCTTCTACTTTCACTTAGAATAACATATGTTGATTCTTAACTTTATTCATTTAATGATATTAATACTTATTCAAAGCAATTTATTAATATAATAATAATATAAAATATAAATAGATATATAGATCATAAGTAAATTACATACAAATCACGTGTGAAAATTGAAAAGGCAAAAGTATGATAACGGTAGCCGACTAAAATAATAAGGCCATAAGGGGGTCAATGTAAAAAAAGAGAGTAAATATCTGTTTTAGTCTCTTAAGAATATAGGTAAAATTAATTTAATTTCCTAAAGAAAGTTTATTTTTATTTAGTTTGTCAACTGCAGAAAGTAACATCAATTTGGTCTTTTAAAAAAAATTAACATTAATTTAATTCTCAAATATAAATAGTAACATTAATTTAGTTCTTTAATAAAAAATTTTGGTGGTTTTACAATCTATATAAAAAAAATGATTTTGATGTTATTTTTCATAATTAAAAGGCTAAATTAATGCTAATTTTAAAAAACTAAATAGATGTCATTTATATTTTTTTTCAAACAAAATGTCACCCATATTTTTAGTAGATTAAATTGAGTGTTTGCTAAAAAAAAATAGTGAAGGAGGTTAAATTAATATACATTTAAAAAAAATATTATAAAAACAATTTTTTACCAAAACAAAATTTGAGGGGCCAAAGCCCGTCACTAGTACACTACTAAGTACTAACATAGTGCTGGCACTGAGTGATCAAATAAGAGAAAGTAGAACAAAGAATTGAAGAAAATTAAATAAAATAGAAAAAAAATTAGTTCTTAGAGATTACTTATATTCATATGCTTTGTTAATCGATTAAAGAAAATAAAGATTTTTATATTAATATATAGTATGAGGAAAGACAATTAGACAAACCAAAATCCTATAGCCCAATTCGACTCGGTACTCGAAAATAAACAAATTAAGAATACAGAAAAATTAGAAAGTAAAAAGACTACATACGTGGCCAAGTGCTTGCCCTCGCAAAGCATAGCATTGTTTAACTTGATGTCACATCTGTCACAAAAATAGTCAGTGCAGTTATGGTCAGTGCAGAACACTTGCCATATGTGGCTAAAACAATAAACTGAATAAACAGACAAAAAGGGTTATTTATGAAATTATGATTGGATGTTTTTTTGTCTGTGTGAAGTTTTTTTATTTTTAACTTTTAATTATGTTATATATCTCAATGCATAAAAAATGAAATCCAAGGGTTAAAACTCGACCACAGAGCAATGCAGCATATGATTTTAAAGAAATCAAAATAAAAAACTTTAAATGAGAATAAATTGAAAAAAAAAAAATTTATTTAATTTTTAATATATTAAATATCTTATTTTTATTAAAATTTATTTTTAATTTTTTTAATAAATATTCTAAAAATACTTACTAACTTAAAACACATATTAACAACACCCGTATTAATATCACGACCCAGACCCACATGGGTTGCATTACAGTTCCCTTAACGAAATGACAACGCATTTTAACAAAACCCATATTAATATCAAGACACAGACCCACATGGGTTGCATTACAGTTCCCATAACAATATAACAATCATTCACCATCTAGGGTTGCTTTCAAGTTTGGAAAATGTTCCTTTATATAGGCAACAAAATTTTTTTTTTATCTGTATAGGCAACAATTCTATTTTCATAAAAAGAGTTTTATTATATTCTTTTTTTAATAATATTTTTAATACTAAATAAAAAAATATTTAATAAAAAAATAAATATATTTAATGTTTTAAAAATATAAAAAATATTTAATATTTTTTTATTTAATAATTAAAAAAATTAATAAAAAAATTGTGTAAAAAAATTTAGAATTAATCTCATAAAGATTAAGAAATGGGATTCAGGGTAGTCCTCATCAATAATACTCCCAAAGAAAAGTGAGTTTGTTTTTTCCTTTTACATAAAATGAATGTGTACGTAGACCGGCATTTAATTAGCAGTGTTTTATAGGATGGATTGATCCGGTTTAATTTGGTCCAATATATTTTGATTAATCTAATTTTTTTATCTAACCTAGTCTTATTATAAATCAAATAATGACCAGTGCAAGATTGAATTAACCTGATATTTAAATAAAATATACAAATTTATATATTATGATGTATAATTAAATTATAAAATGTTAAAAGTTGATAATTAAAATAAAGAGATTTTTATAATATATATTTTAAAATAGTCCCATGCAATATCTGCTAATATATATTTTAATCTGTGACATAGTCATCTCTATATGATGTTAGTTATTTATTGTCACTATTTGCCTAACCATTCCTTGAGAAGTAGGGCATGTAATATATGTTAGGTCCAGCCCACAAATTCAAAATGTCAAAGACACTATCACACCAGTCAAAGGTAAGAGTAAACAAGAGATCACACCCATGTCAATATAAATAATAATGCCTATGAAAGTGTTACGATCTCAATTTTAATGTATAAAATAAGTTTAATAAATAAGTTTATATAATATAATATTTATATCAAATAATTAATAAAATTATAATATGTTATATTAATTTATCATATCAAATCTAATACATCATGCCTAATGGGCCTAAGAGTAGAAGTAGACTTACAACCCAAGGCAGGCTCATCGACACTCCAATCAAATGGTCAGACGTATTTTTGGACTGGCATATTATCTTAGTTCACGCCTTTATAGAAGAGAAGGCAACATGTGTGGAGATGGGATGGCAAAGTTGAGGCTTGGACTTGGTCAGGAGATTGGCACAAAATATTGGCAGTGTCCTTCTCCTGAACTCTCCTCTCTTTTGTTTGCTGATTGATTCTGTAGGGGTATCAAACTTGATTCCTTGTTAGAATAAAATAAAATAAAATAAAAAGAATGGGAAGAGGGGGCTCTTGTTTTGGCACACGCACAGACAAAGGGATCGGGCTTCTGATTTTGGAGATGAGATGGTCTGTATGGAGGTTCGGTTGTGGGGTACACGGTGGTCATGGGTGGTGGTGAGATGCGCGGTTCTGGTGTGCTGTGGTGGCTGTACAGCGGTGGTCACTTAAAGTTCTGGACTTGGAGGGGAGGGGTTGTGGCTAAGATTCATTTGACCATGAGGGTTGTTTTTTATTTTCTGGGTTCTGTGTCTGGGCATTTCTAAGTTGGAGGTGCGATTATAAGAGGTAGTTTTGCTTGAGGTAGTGTAGTGACCCTTTAATATCTCTAACTAGAGAAGTAATGCTTCTATTTGGTGCAACTGTGGGCGTGACCGAGAGAAATAAAGGTTAACATGCTGTCACTACAGAGTTGATCGTAAATTTTAGTCTTTATTAAAACTATTTAAATTTAATTGGGCTAAATTGAATCAAATTGATTAAGATTGGTGTGATTTGGTTTTATTTTTTAATTAAAACAAATTGATCAATTTTTATTTTATATAAAAAAACCTATTGATTGGCTGGATTTGAATGACTTGTACTCTCAAAATCAAACAAATACAAACCGCGAACACCAATAAGAGCAGAGGATAACGTCAATAATGAGCAAGCTAGTTGCCGTGAAAGAGGAAGAAAACAAAGGACAAGTTGGGGAAACAAGGCTTTTTGGGGAGAAAAATGACAACTGCCACCAACAAATAAGGACATAAACAAATCTGGAGTTGCATGGGCCGTATCAGTCTGGGTTTTTTTCTTTTCTAATCCTTACATAGGATTTTTTGTCATCCGGAGTATTAGAACTGTCGTTCGTTACAAAATATTTTCTAACAGGTTTTAAACTCATTACAAGCAAAATTTGTCTCACTGCAATTCTTGCTTACTTACCACATTAAGCCATACAAACCTTGTGGGTTTTTATACTTATATTAGTTTATTTTGTATCTAAGAAAAAAAAACTTATGTGATTGAGAAGCACTGCTAATAATCTTTCTCAGTGAGTCCTGTAACATATATATTATAGCCATGAAATGGAATAGCCTTTTCTTCTCCTAAAGGTAATTGTAACCCAAAAGAAAAATGTTCTTTAGAAAGCTTTTGGCTAAAAAGTTATTTTATGTAAAAAATATTAAATTAAACAAAATCAATCATATGTTTAGAGTATGATAAAATTTCTAAAAATTATTACACATTTACTTTATATATTATATAAAACTTTATATTGTCTGGCATTATGAGCTTGTTAATTTGTATTTTTTATTTTATTAACATAAAACATGAATCCCATTATAGTATTCCAACTTTCAAGGTATACCTGAGATTCATCCCAATGGATATTGGAATTTTGAATTATTTTTTTTGTCTAATGCATTGCTCTTGTGCAGAAGCAGAACTAGGAAGTTGCAGACAAAGAACGTACATAACATTGAGACGTATTTGCTATCACAGTTTCAAATACATGTTCAGCAGCTTTATAAAAGCATGCATTAAAATAAAAGAAAATTAAAATTAAAAATTAAAAAAAAATACATTTATAGGGAAGCACCATCCTAGCATATTGGTAGGGGAGCACCATTCCACTCCTTTAGACAGTCCAACAGAGGGTCAATCAACCTCCCTTCACACAATGCAGAGAATACCTTATCACACTCCTCACCAGGTGACCTGACCTTCTCACCTGTCAGCAAAGTTGTACCCAAAATTTCTCTGACAAACTTGTATAATGGGAAAGACCTACATTCCTTAATCCGGTTAGGAACAGCAGGATTTCCATTCTCAACTTCAATCCTGGCACTTTCCACCTCTTTGGGCAAAAGGGCCTTGAGCTCCTCCTCAAAGGCTCCTATCTTTTGGAAAATTGAGGTACTTGATTTTGCCTCTTTGTCACCATTTTGCAATGCATGATCAACTAGGACCTGTCTCAGCTTCTGCATTAGAGGGTAGGTTGCACTGCAGGGGTCATCAATGTAAGCAAACACATACTCACGGTCAACAACTTTGAGTAAGTCTTTCTCACAGAACCTGGATGGATGCAACTCACCATTGATACCCATTGTGAGGACCCTCTTGGCCACTTGACTCACAGTATTCTTGACAGCACTCTTCAAGTTCTCCTCCAAATGCCTCAGATCAATGGCTTGACACAATGCAACCAAGAAGGTGGAGGACATGAGCATCAATATGTCCACTGCTTCAGCTGTCTTTCTTGAGGAAATCAAGCCTAAAGAGTTCACATCCTGGTTGTGTTGTTCTGCACTCTGGACATGATTGGTGACAGGATTGGCAAGGTATTGAAGTTCTGAGCAGTAGGATGCCATAGCAATTTCTGCCCCTTTGAAGCCATAATCCAAGCTTGGGTTGCGGCTAGCTGTCAGATTTGAAGGCAACCCATTGTTGTAGAAGTCATTCACAAGCTCAGAGAATTGAGCAAACATAAGTTTCCCAATTGAAGCAATGGCCAAACGGGTGTTATCCATTGAAACACCAATAGGGGTCCCTTGGAAATTTCCTCCATGAAGTGCCTTACTCCTTGAAACATCAATCAATGGGTTGTCATTTACAGAGTTTATCTCCCTCTCAATCATCTTTGTTGCATGTCTGATTACTTCAATCTGTGGTCCAAGCCACTGAGGTGATGTTCTAAGAGCATACCTATCTTGTTTAGGCTTCTGAAGTGGATCAATCTCATGTAACTTCTGTGCAGCCTTAACATATGAGCTTCCATCTAAAATATGTTCCATTATAGCTGCAGCCTCAATTTGGCCAGGGTGGTGCTTCAATTTATGTGTCAAGTGGTCTGTGAATTCTGGTTTTCCTTGCATAACTTCAGCAAAAACTGCAGACAAGACTTCTGAGAGGACAGCAAGTATGTTTGCCTCAAAAAGAACCATGGAAGCTAAGCCAGACCCCACTGCAGTGCCATTCACTAGTGCTAAACCCTCTTTAGGTTGCAACTCAAAGAAACCACCATCAATTCCAGCAAGTTCAAAGGCCTCTTTAGCATTGAGAACTTGTCCATTAGGTCCAATGGACTTGGAGTTTGGCCTACCAATCAAAAGGCCAGCAACATATGACAAAGGAACAAGATCACCTGATGCAGTGATTGTACCCCGGAGAGGGAGGCATGGGGTTATGCTATGGTTCAGAAACTTGGCAATGGCTTCCAAGACTTCAAATCTGATGCCTGAATATCCTTGAAGCAAGGTGTTGATCCTAACCAGCATGGCTGCCCTTGTGGCTGAGTGAGGTAAGATGTGGCAGGATTCTGTGCCATTGCCGAAAATTCCAGCATTCAAGAATCTGTTGCAACAACATAATTTTGTCAAATTGTGTCAGCAACAGGACTAAAATAACAATATGACAAGATTCATATATGACGAAATAATAAATTCTAAAAAACAAAGGAACATCTTGACTGAGCCACATAAACAACAAGGGCGAGCTTCCAAAAGATTCATACTAGGTCAAACAACTGGGTTTAATAATAGTCTAAGTACATTAAATTAATAACCCAATTATGTTGACCTCAACCAACCAACCAGGCCAGCAAAATGTGTATAACTCAATCATAGCCATTAACTCAATTATGAACTTTTCGGTTTAATTATGTCTGTCTTTTTTATCTTTAATTTTATTTTGCATATTTGATCAGAACATCTTTTCGCACGGAAACAAAAGTATGAGTAATAACAAACTGTCATCCTTTTTCTTCTTAGAAATGTAACAATAAATATGGGGCAAGTAAAGTTGTGGCACGAGTGGTTCTGGTGCTTCCATGTAAGTGAGCCTAAAGGAATAACCATAATATCGGTTACTAATTAATGGTTCTGCCAATTGAGATTGCAGTGTGGAGCTTTTGGCCCACGAGTATAACATTTTATAACTAAAAGTTTATAGCATTAGTTTTATCTTTATGTTTATGCAGTGTCACATCATAAACTTTTTACACAATTTCACATACAATCTAAAACTCCAACAGTGCTACATATTATTTTTTATTTCTTTTGTAATTATTCATATAGCATTTTCCTCTATCAAAACTCAAAAAAGCAACTATTTTTTCCTGGCCTTGAACTACAATTTTTTGGCCACGTGCATATGGATGAGAGTAGTACCAGCTTTTAAGTTACGAGTAAACTGTTGTCTATTCATTTTGCAAATAAACATATAATTTGATTTTAAATCATTTACTAATTTAATAATTTAATCTGAAAGTCTAACCAGTTAATTTATCCATACAAATAATTTGGTTTTTAAATTATACATTTTTTTCTGATTTTAAATTATACATGTTAAATTTATTAACATATGTAATCTAAATAACAAAAGACACAAGAAAGAAAACAAAAATGAGTGTGTACCTTAAATACCAATTTTCATCTTTCATTTTCCTCTGAATAAATATCAAAGTTTGACTCGATAAAAAAATGGAATGACATCAACTTAGAAACAAAACAATAAAAACACAAACCAGAAATGGTAAAAAAAAAAAAAAGCATGACTAGACTTTTTTGTTCATGTTCCAAAATTGCTAGACAAGTGCGACAATACAAAAGAACGAAACGAAGTGAGAGGCCAGAAGGCAAGGAAAAGAGTAGAGTCGATCATGCTCGACGTAGAGTCGAAGCAATCAGTCTCGACGTGGTGTCGAGTCGATCAGGCTCATCGTCCTCTTAACCATATTCAATTTGTCTTTTTCTTTTCTGTTCATAATTAAATATAATTAAGTGATCTTGTTGAACCCCTCCCCTGGTATAACAAAGATAAATATATATATATATATATATATATATAGAGAGGGAGGATCAACTTATACCAGTGTAAATCTTTTTTTTCTTACACTCATTTTTAACCGTTAGTTTTACTTTCATCTAATAGTTACCTTTAATGAAATAATCTCAACTATTAGATGAAAGTAACAACAGTTAAAAATAAATATAAAAAAAAAACTTATACTAATGTAAGTTTGATCCTCCTCATATATATATATATATAAGTTTCGTTCACATATGTGCAAAAGAATAAAAAATAGAAGAAAAATATTAATAATATATTTTTTAAACTTTTTTAATATTTTATTATTAATTTAAAAATAAATATTATTAATATCTTTCATTTAATAATTATTTTAAATATATAAAATAAATATTAAATAATATGTCTAAAATAAAATATATCACTAACATTTCTCAAAATAAAAACTTCTACATTTGTTGTGGTTAGATGCTCTCTTATTTGACCTCTTTCTCACTCTAAAGTGGAGTGGACCCCCAAAAAGAAAGGAGTGGACCCACACCCGGGTACTTGAGTCATTGAACAGTGAGAAAGATAAAACGAGAACCGAAAGATCCAATCCCGCATGTCTCACGGTCACTCATAAATGATGTTTTCAAGTTAATGAAAGATTTTTTTCTATTTCATATAGCAATAATTTTTACAATAATAATATTTTTATCATAAATAATTTATACACTTCTTTTTATATCTATTTTAATATCATTAATTATATTTTTTTTATTATTTTCTCTCACTTAATTATTACTATTCACAAAAAATATGAATAATAATATTTTTAAAAATATGATATATGAGCATCATTTTTTTAATTTTTGCAGGATATTGTTCCATACTTCCACCAATCAATACCTTACCTAACATTTCATGCCTTAATTAACTATTGGAAGGAAAACTGATTGTCTCATAGTTGCTACTTGTTACTTAGCATCAATACTTGAGTGGTAGTGTAAATTACGAGGTAAATTAAAAATATATTTATACATTAATTTTATATTTTAAGTTTTTGTATAAAACATAGCTCTAAAGTAGATAATTTTTTTATTAAAACAATGTAATTTTTTAAGATTAATTACTAAACTATTTTTATATAATTTGTGAAAATATTAATATTTTAAATTTTTTATTAAGATTGTGATATATAAATTAACGTAATTAAGGTAAGTCATATAAATTGTGTCAAAGCAGTTGGCATACTTGTGCTAATCCACATTCCACAATTACATGTGAAAAAGAAAGTATTATTTTGATAAAAATGAAATTATATTATTTTAATAAATAAATTAAAATAAAATTACAAACTAATTTGGCCATTTACCCACTTTAAACTTGAATAATCCTATGTATATATAAAAAAAAAAAACTTAAATAGTCCTAATTGCCGGCTTGCCGCTGCTTTTATTTCCTATTTTTCTTTGCCTAATTATTTATTGCATGTACTTGTGCCTGCTAAAACTAGCCCATATTTTATTATTTCTGGTTACAAATACATCAATAGCAGTTTTTATTGAGATATTAAAACAAATGTATCCCATATTTATAAAAAATTAGAGAAAAATGATTGATTGATGAGTGGTTACAAATACATCTCTCTCAATGAAGTATCTAAATGTGATGTATTACATTTGTGATCACCCAAAATATCTCGTTTTCATAAGTCGTTATATCCAATCTTACCAACAAAACCATTTTTTATGTTTTTGTTTTTTTGGTACAATCATTTTTTATGTTTTAACTAATAATAAATGAAACAAAAATAGTCAGTCGAAAAAGAAATAAAAAAAGTCGAAATAAAATAAAAAATAGAAAAAAATACACGCCTGTGTCAAAACTACAAAACCATACGAAAAAGAAAATTTTCAAATCATGACATGACCCTCCACCAAATTACATCTAGCAGATCACTGGTAACCCACCCACCCCCAAGTATGGGAAATTAAAATATTCAGTTACCAAAAAATAAAAAATGAAACCCCTCTAACTTAACTTATAAATAATCAATTTAATAAACAAATCAAAACCAAGATACAGGTTATAGCATAGACATTAATTGATATTGCTAGGGGTATTTTTAATTGTCTATTTATATTTTTTATTAGTTATTTATAATTTTTTTAAAGATTAATATTTTAATTAATTAATAAGAAGTGTGAATATCAATAATCTCCCTCATTATTAACATACATACAGTTTTAATAATTAATAACAACTAGTAAATTGAAAATGTTTCACAAAATGAATTAATTACCTTATGAGCTCGTTTTGGAGGGCACCACCCTGCTTGGTTCTCCTATGTGAGGTTGAACCAAACCCTGTGGTGACTCCATAGCTATCAGTGCCATTGTCCATGCTGTCCAACACCCACTGGCTGCTGGCGTTGACGGCGGGGCGGGCCTCCTTCGCCAGCCCCACTGCCACGCCACCGTCGTTGTGGGTGGCAACCGCCGCCACCTGAGATACAGTGAGGCTCTTGCCACCTAACAGCACCACCGGCTTCCGGTACTCCTCCACCATGCGCTTCACCTCATCAAGGTGGCTACCTTTCAAAGCATCCGCAGCCATGTTCCAGTTCAGTGGGTCAGTGCTACTGCTACCATTGCAAAGGTTCAAGGAGCCATTATTGCCATTGCTACTATTTGCCTTGGAAAACTCCATCCTCAAAAGTTTCCCTCTAATGGGGTGGTTGGTCGGAGAGAAAATGGAATGGAAAATCAATCAAGGTTGTGATCTTGTGGGGAATGGGGATATATGATTGTGGGATTATGAAGCTATGCTAGGTGAAGATAGGTAAATGGAAAGGAATAAATGGACAAGATATGTTTTTTGGTTGTGATTGCATAAAAATGATAAAACGGAAAATTTTCTTGAAAGGTTTGGGGGTGTGGGAAAGACAATTTTCCTGAGAAATATGAGCCAAAACTGGGAGGTATATATAGAAGGGTTGGTGACATTGAGTGTAGGTGGGTAAGCCGATGTGTTAGTTGAGAACACCACGTGGCCGTTGGATAATCATGGGATTGGATGGTGAGATGGTGACACGTGGTTGCGTGGGTTGTGTGAGTAGCTTTGGTAACATACGTAGATTTAGGTGGTGGTGCTGGTACTACGTCTAAGTTATTGAGAGCAGGGAGTTTTATTTACTCGGAAAATATTTTTTGAATAACTATTATTCAATTTTTTATATACAATTTAAGTGTAAGTGGATGAGTGTTAAAATTTATTATATTTTGAAATAAAATACACATATATATATTATATTAATATGAAAAATATATTAATTGAGTATCGTATTTTTTATGTTCAAATAAGATAACTCTATTTACACGTCATTCGTCAATGAGGAATGTCGGAGGCAAGTGAGATGAAGGGTAGGGGCAGGGCAGGGGGATGGGAAAGAGGGGTTGGTGGAGAAAAGAGGACTCCAAAGAATATCGAATATAGAATAATTTTGATATTTTTATTATAAATAGTGTATATATTTTTTATATATTATTTAATATTATTTATTATATTTTTTTTATTATTTTTTTTTTAATTATATTCTTAAAAGAAATGTGTATAATATTTATACATCTAAAAAAAATTGTAAAATCATTATTTTCCAATATAAATTGGGATTAGGAACTATGATGTTCAAGTACCAAAATGTCCTTTTATGACCTTGTGCTTAGTACACGTTATACAATTCAATTCACTTATTATTACAATTATTTTCGCTGAAGGAAGAAAATCTTAGTTTATGACTTTGAGGTGATAAACATAATAATTGAAATGACATATTGTTGTACTTTATATCAAGATTATCGTATGAATGAATGATGTTATACTCTCTTTATTCACTTTTTTTTTTTTTAGGATTGTTGCATAATAATTAATAAAGTCATTAAATAGTTTTAATTATAAATAAAAATAATTATATTTGAGTGAATTATTTTGTATTGAAATACTCAAAACTAATTATCAGTAATCTTATTTGTCACTTATTAATATCAAAATAAAATAAAAAAAATTAATGATTCATTAATTTTTAAAATATATCATACAATAAACTTTTATAAAGTGATAGATAAAAATAGACAGATGAAATAATCATTTTAACATGTCTTTCTAATTACTTAATATAAAAAATTTAAATAAAATAAAAGCATTTAATATTTTATAAACTCAAAATATATTTAATATTTTTCTATTTAAATAATTTGAGAAATTGCTAATTCATTCAAAGGATATAAAATACTTTAAATAAGATTAATGTTCTATACTTCTAATACATACTCTTAATTACTTAAAACAGAAATATTAAATAAAAAAAGTAGAAAAAAAATAATGTTTTGAAAACCCAAAAAGCATTTCTACATAGCACATTAATTTGGACTTTTTAATACAAAAATCTCCCAATTAAGTAGGATAGAAAACACATGTTAACTCCTCATGGTGTCACATACTCTTTCAATTCTTTTTTATCTGTCGCTTAAGGAGAGTGTAGAATATTTTTCTCTTAAGTATTTATTTATTTATTTTTTGGTACAACTCTCTCAAGTATTACTTTAGTATACTCTTTTTCAGCTTTATCTCTTTTCCCTCACATTTAGCACGAATTAACTGCATTTATTAACTGCATTTATATATATATATATATTTAATTTTAATGTATTGTTAGTATAAAAAATTTATACCATTATCTAATTATATATTATCATATCATTAAAAATGTTTAACTTTTATAACAACTAGATTTTGCATCCTATGCTATGCATGGGTAAATTATGATGATAAAAATAATTTTATTAGATAAAATTATGACAAAAATCCCTAAATCTTTAAGGTGGAATAACTCATTCCTCCATTAAAGTGAAAGCCACCTCTTCTCTATCAAGATGACCTAAGAAAGGCAACATTTTTCTTTTTATATATGCAGCTTAAGCACGTGACAAATTTTTCATTGACTGATTAATCTCTCACTTTTGGTCGACTAATCAGTAGCAAGTAGAATGCATTCTTCTTCATAGACGATTAATCAGCCAAAAATGGGCAATTAGTCGCGCAAATGGCTAAAAAGTGCTGGAACTTGGGTGATTAATCATTCAAAAATGGGCGACTAATCAATGACCGACAACATGCACTCATGAATGGGCAATTAATCACTCAATATCAAATCTTCATTATTGTTTCTTATTCATGCTTTCCATCTTCTCCCTTGTCATTTATCTAAAAGAACACATTAAACACATAATAAAAATCTTACTTAACACAACAAAATATGATAAAAATATAATTTTAATTTTCTTTAAATTCCATTAAGAAATGAAAGATATTAATTCCAATAAAAACAAACTAGAACTTAAAGAATTAAGCTCAATCAAACAGTTTGATGGAGATAAAAACAATATTTTGCTTAGGAAAAACATACTTTTCATAAATTCATCACTTACATGACATTAAAATAACTTTTAATCTTGATATATATATATATATATATATATATATATATATATATATATATATATATATATATATATATATATATATATATGCGCATATTGATTGCATAGTTTGCATTTATATATTTACTTATTCACAATATTGATTTCAAGATATTTGGCCCATTCTCCCTTTAGTTAATATTATCACATTTTTTCTCTATTTATTTATCAGATTGTTTTTTACTAGATTTTTTCATAATTTTGAACATGAGACTAATCTTTACTTAAAGCATTAAAATTGTTCCACTTCACAAGTACTTTTTCATGAGCTCAAACCATTGATATTATAAAGGCCCCTCAATCATTGAGCTTGCACTTGTTTATCAATTAAGATATCTCTTGTGTATAATTTTTTCTTTGTATTTATTATGATTAATATTAATTATTATATTAATTAGCTTATTGCTTTTGATTTTTATTTTTATTATTAAAAGTAATATCAATTTCAGTAAGGGGCACATCCTCACACTTTTTACATAACATTATATCCTTCCGGTGTTTTCTTATTGTATTCTTTATTCATATTTTACTTATATTATACAGATTTTTTTATTTGTATATATTATTATTTATTAAAAAAAAATTAATTGTTTGATAATTTGATTCCAAATCTTAAATTAGGAAAAAATTATTTTTTTGATAGATTCTTTAATAATTAGGTAACTCGGATCACAAATATAAGAAATGAAAAGTAATTAAAGTAAATGCAAATAAAGAAATTAAGGTAAAATGAAAATGAAAGTATTGTAATCGAAATTGACAAGTAAATAAATAAAAATATGTAAAAAACTAAGAATTAAACTTGCAAAAAGATAAACCTGATTGAAAAGTAATGAAAGCAATAAAAATCTCAAAATAAAATAAAATAGAATAAACTTGACTGAATTAAAGAAAATGAAAGAAAATAAAGGAAAGCAAACTTGATTGAATTGAAAATGTTGGTTGAAAATATGCAGTGCACTCATCGAATCTTCTGATATGTGTGGGATGTAAAGAGATTTTTCAAGTTTCAACCTTTATTACATTGTGCAAAATGATATTTATAGGCAAAAATCTTAACTACTTATAACTACCAATAACTACTCATGATAACTTTCTTTGTCTTTAAATTTTTTATTGGTCAGATTATCAATAACTATTAAATAACTGTTCACTTGTAGAAATATATATTTTTTTATACTAACAATTATATAGATTAGTTGATTGCATTTAAGTTTATCTATATTATAAAAGCAATCGCACTGCATCAATTGCATTTGAGTATTGGATTTAGGCTGCGTTTATTGCACATGATAGTATAAGATAATAAGATAAGATCTGATAATATACACAATAGGATAAGATCTTATACTATCAAACATTTGTTACAAATAGTATAAACAACTTGATAGTATATGTGATTATATAGTATGACCATATTACCCATCCTATTCCTGCACAACACAAGTCTCTCTCTTGTAAATCGAGGACCCTGTCAATCTCTGAGGCTCTCGTGAGGATCAGAAGCAGCCTCGTTTGGATTTCAACCTTGACGTTCTCCATGACGAAGTTTCTTAGCGATTTGGTGTTGAACTCGTAGCTAGCGGTTTTCCTCTAAACCTTCTAGAGCTCCCAGTCGGAGTTGAAGATTCCTCTGCCAAGGAAGTCTTCGAGGAGGCTGATGAATCGTTCCCCCTTTGGGTAGTTGTCGAATTTGGTCTTGAGCATATGTTCCACGTTTTCGGGGTTGGCAATTAGGATGCCTTGGACTTTGCCTGGGCGGACGAAGACGACCGTGTTGGTGGGGCAGTCACCGAGGAGGATGGTCCAGTCGAGGAAGCAATGGCCGTTCTTCAGGAATTTTGGTAGGGCTCCGACTATAGGGTAGATTGTGAAGCCTTTGTTGTTAGGTTTTCTTGTTAGAAATTGAAGGTAGAGATAAAGGAAGAGAAGGGAGAGGAAGAGCAAGGATTCAGCAGAGAACAACTCCATTGCTTTACAGATAAAGATAGGTGCATCTGGTGGCTTGGTGGCAGGATCTGCGCGATCCTGGTCGTGGTGGCTACGAACGGCGAGGGAGCACGACAGAGACTGGTCTGTTTTCGCATAGTGGTTCACGAAGTTGGTTGCAGATCTGATTAACACCGCGAGCGGCAAGGGGGCGCGATGGTTTGGGTCGCGGTGAGTTGTGGTCGCGGGTTGCAAGGATACGCATAGTGCTGGACAGAGGTGGCTGTTCGCGGAATGAAAAATGAAGGTGGGAGAGGGAGAGGAAGAGAATGAAACAGTTTTGGTGTTGCTGGGTTTGCAGGGGTTGGCAAAGGTGGCTTGCTATGGTGGTGCTGGGTTTGCAAGGGGTTGGATTGAGGGGATGAAATTGAGGGATAAGGTATGAAAAGAAATCCTATCAAGTCTAATCAGGTAGGTGGGGAGAGAATAGAGTAATCAAGTTAAAATAGTATACAAATGTTGGACCTGATTTTATTATAATATCAGGTTAAACCACCAAATACCTAATAAAACCTGATAGTATTAACTAATACTATTAGGTCTTCCCTATATGATGCACTAAACATAGTCTTAGTATTTTTCATACAAAGAGCAACCTCAATTACATTAACCGTTATAAGAGACACGTGGTGGCATCGCATATTATAATCAAACGGTATCATTTCCCTCTAGTATTTATTTATTAAACTCTCTCATTCTATATTAAATTAAATATTTCTATAAATTGCATTTGATTTTTGTCCATGTTAAGAGCAATTTCATTTTTTTATAAACAAAAATTTTGGGTTAAGATTGGCTAACCTATGTGCTTACAGAAATATTTATAGATAACTTATTAACAACGAACTTTAATAGAATTCAAACTCCGACCAACTTAATTTTATCAATTGTGCTAACAATAATTGGCAGAGTAATTTCAATTATATAAATTATAACAAGGGACATATGCTAATACATTCTTCTCCTTCTATTTTTATTTTTTAATTGGAATCTCTTTATATATTATATTAAAAATTATCATTAGCACAAAATGATTTTTTGTTAAAGACCTACAAATGAAAAATGGCTTGCCACGTATGAATTCTTATTTGTTTTTAACTATTTTATTTTCTAGTATTTTGTTTGAGCAACCGGTTTGTTGCCTAGTATAATTCATTTGTGAAAAATATTCATAGATGTAACGTAAATTTTATTCTCATAGCTTTATATAAAGAAATGTGAAATATTATTGATAATCACATATTTAATACACTAATAAACCCTCATTTTTAGTCATTTACACTCTTCATTTACTTAATTGACTGAGTTTGGTTATGTTTTATAAGTTTGGACTCAAATTAGACTTAATTGACTTTTTTGAGCATGATTTACGTCTTACAATGTTTCTATATTTAGACCATATATTGGGCTATAGGTAGTCTTTTTAGGTGATTCTAGTGTCATTTGAAAGTTAAGAGAGATCTATACAACTTTCATGAAGATCTCAAAGGCCAAATCACACGTTTGGATAACTTAAATTGGAGTTGAAGCAAGAATTAAGGTACTGATCCTGACAGCTTGACCTATTCGTACTGTTCATAACATAGCTCGGGATATAGGATGTCAAATAGGATTTTGATGGTTGATAGTTAAGAGTTAAATCTACAACTTTCATGCTGAACACTTTTTCAGAATTTGAGGTCTAATGGGTCATATTGGGCTTGGAAGTCAGAACAGAGGAGCTGTCACTGGGCCTGAGTAATATGCAATAATTGGGTCATATGTCAGTCTATAGGTGTCCAAATGAGATGACTCTAGTGGCATTTGAAAGATAAGATCCAAACCTACAACTTTCATGAAGACCACTTTGCATAAAAATGACGAATGCAATGACTTCAGAGCTGAATGATTTCGGATACAAAGAATCTCCATAATTTTTCACTCATCAAAAGTCATTTGACACTTTTCACTCATTCACCCACTCATCCACTCACTCATTAATCAGCCCTCTTGTCATTTTGTATCCATAATCCTCTATAAAATGGGGCATTGACTGCACATTTGAAGGCTTAGGGGTTAAATACCAAATTCATGTTATTTTGTTATTGTAGTTTTCTTTTGTTCTAGATTGAAGTTATGTTCTTCTTCTTCTTCTTCTCTCTTCCTTTCTTCTTGTCTATGAGTAACTAAGTTTCATTTTGCTTGGGTGAAAGAGTGAAACTCTTGGTAATGAAATAAGGTTAGATTAATTTCTCTCTTGTGCTTAAATGATATATTTTCAAGTGGTCATTATACGCATTGTATTTTGTTTCCAATCAATTTAGAAACTCTTCTTGTAAAGTGGAGTTCTTGATTTGTTGTAGACAAGAGATTGACACAATGAATGCTTGAACTCATTTACAAGTGTTGGTGTTAGAAACTCTCCTTGTAAAGTGGAGATATTGATTTGTTGTAGACAAGATTTTGACACAATGAATGCTTGATCCCATTTATGAGTAGTGGTGTTAATAAATGATTAAAGGAATCATAATATAATTACGTATATAATTTGTAATGAACTTTGAACATTGTATTTTCTGATTGGAACCTCCGTTATGTGTGGATTCTAATTGAGTTATAAAAGAATTAATCTTGTCCTTAATTTATTTACTAAGAGTGGATTTCCTAGTCCAAGCAATTCCTTTTTATTTGTGACCAAGTTTTATCACCTTTATTGTTGTAACAAAATGTTTTCCTTACGTCAAATAAAATTTTCTTCATCAATTCCCCGTGGATCGACCTCGGACTCCCGAGAATTTATTACTTGAAATAACCTGCACTTGGATTTGTAACTTTTAATCCACATCAAGTTTTTGGCACCGTTACCGGGAACTTGATTTGAAGAACAAATTTATGGTATAAATATTTTGTATATATATTCTACTCTTTTAATTTTTTTTTGTACTTACTAACGTACTAACTTAGTGGAAGAAACTCTCCCTTTTATTTTCTGCACTTTAAATTCTGTAATTTACTTTTTGTATTTTATTTTTTGTATTTTATTTCTAACTTTCTAACTTACTAACCTTTTAATTTTCTTACTTACTAACTTACTAATTATCTAACTCTCTTACTAACTATCTAACTTTTTACTTTATCACTATCTAACTTTTTACTTTACCTCGCTTCTAACATTTTAATTTATCTAGATACTAACTTTTTAATTTTTTGCTTATTAACTTATTTGGTAGTTGGTTTATATCACACCTTTATTAATATTTATTTACTAAGTGTTAATATATATTTAGTGGCTGGTTTATACCTCATCCTTGTTAATATTTAATGACAGGTTTATACCACCTACTTGTACATTTTCTTTTCTATTTTATGTCACTTGTTTACGCTTAAATGGTATTGTGATTTAAATTTTGGTCGTTTGGTTAAAGTTAATCCTAGTACTTTATATATTGATTTGTCTGAATTACAATCACACACATCAAACACAATGGCTGAAAATGAAAGTGTGCATGATGAACATGAAAATTAACCGTTGCGAACCATGCGTGAGTATTTGCAACCATCTCGAAATTGTAGTCCATCATGTTTTATCTTTCCACTCAATGCTAACAATTTTAGATTCAAGCCATGTATGATTTCTTTACTTCCTAATTTCCATGGTTTAGAATCTGAAAGCTCATATTTACATCTAAAAGAATTTGAGGAAGTATGTACCGCTTTTCATGATCAAACTTGCACTGAAGAGGTTGTTAAGCTTAAATTACTTCCTTTTTCTTTAAAAGATAAAGCAAAAACTTGCTTAACACTTTGAAATCAAGATCAATTGGCACATGGGAAGAAATGCAAGGTGAGTTTTTAAAGAAATTTTTTTCAACATATAAAATCAATGCTTTGAAAAGACAAATTCAAATTTTTTCTCAAAATTCAAATGAAACATATTTTTAAAGTTGGGAACGTTTTAAATATTTGTTGAATTCTTGCCCACATCATGATTTTAAAAATGATGCACTATAAGCTTTTTTTATGAAGGGTTAACACCCAAAAATAAACAATTTGTGGAAACAATGTGCAATGGTGAGTTTCTTGATAAAGAACCTGAAGAAGCTTTAGACTATTTAGATCATTTGGCTAAAAATTTTCAATCTTGGCATGATACTAATCCTTCTGAAAATTCAATTAGATATACCTTGCAAATGCCAGTAAAGAAAAATATCATATTAGTCAAAAAAAGATTTAAATGCTAGGTTTACTAGTTTGGCTAGAAAGATTGAAGCTATGGAATCAGGGAAAGTAAAAGAAATTAAATCTGTGCAAAATGAAGAAATTTGTAGCATTTGTGATGAATTGGGACACTCAACAAATGAATGTCCAAAAATTCCTGTTTTTAAAGAAGTTGTGCATGAGCAAGTAAATGCAATGAACAATTTTAAAAAGTCATTCACTTCTTCTTTTTCAGATACATACAATCTGGGATGGAGAAATCACCCGAACTTTAGTTGGAAGACTAACAATTAGGCACAATTTATGCAACCACCACCTCCTCAGGCACAGCAGGACTCTCAAAATTCTCAAGCATATGCACCCTATGTCCCACCATATAGGAAAAACCTTGAAGCAACATTGCATGCATTCATGGAAAAGCAAGAGTCCATTAATAACCAAAACACTCAAGCCATGATTGACATAAAAGACACTCTTACTAAACTTTCTTTTGTACTCACCATTCACGAGAAAGGAAAGTTTCTCTCTCAACCTCAATCGAATTCTAAGAGTCAGTATAGCCTAAATGAGGGTAGTTCAGAAAGCCAACAAATAGATCAAGTTCAGTCAGTGATAGCTCTTAGGAGTAGAAAGGTTATTGAAAAACAAATTCTTGAACCTTGTGAGAAAAATGATGAGTCAAGTCCCAAAGATAAGGAAGAAGTTGATAAGCCACCTAGTCAAAAGGAGATTAAACACTCGTCTTCACTCCCATATCCTCAAGCATTAAATAATTCAAGTAAAGTGAATCATAACAGTGACATTTTTGAAATCTTTAAACAAATGAAGGTCAATATTCCTTTGTTAGATGCTATCAAACAGATTCCTTGTTATGCCAAATTTTTGAAAGATTTGTGCACTGTTAAAAGGAAATACAATGTGAAAAAGAATGTATTTTTTACTAAACAGGTAAGCTCCATTATTCAGAACAATAATGCGTTGAAATATAAAGACCCTGGTTATCCTACAATTTCATGCATTATTAGTGAACATAAAATTGAATGAGCTTTACTTGATCTTGGTGCTAGTGTTAATTTGCTTCCATATTCAGTTTATCAGCAACTCAACCTGGGTGAGTTAAAACCAACTTCTGTAACTCTTCTACTTGCAGATAGATCAATTAAAATTTCAAAAGGAATAGTGGAAGATGTGTTGGTACAAGTTGATAAATTCATATATCTTGTGGATTTTATTGTCTTGGAAACTGAACCTATGGAAAATAGTAGCAGGTCAATTCCTGTTATTTTAGGTCGCCTATTTTTAGCAACATCTGATACTTTGATAAATTACAGAAATGGAGTGGTGAAGCTAACATTTAGAAATATGACACTGGAGTTTAATGTTTTCAATATGTGCAAGCAACCGCAAGAAGTTTATGATGGAAAGGAAGAAATTGAAGGGATTGAGGCCATTATAGATTATCATCTTCAAATCAAGAGTTTTTCTGACCCATTAGAAATTTGTTTAATTAATTCATTTGATTAAGCTATACAATTAGATGATGATGTTTTCTGAAATATGCTCTTTGCTTGACTGTACACAGGTAATAGAATATAAAATATGGAAGCCGAGATTCGAAGAGCTAAAACCCATGAATGATGATACCCATGAAGAAGTACCCACATTGGAACTAAAGTCATTACCTGCTGGGTTGAAGTACACATTTTTGGGGGAAGAACAAAGCTTTCTAATGATAATTTCATTCCTGACCAAAGAACAAGAATGTATGTTGATAGAAGTACTTAAAAGACATAAAAGTACAATTAGATGGACAACAAAGGATATAAAAGGTATTAATCTATTAATTTGTACACATAGAATACATTTAGAGGATAATGCTAAAACATCTCAACAATCTCAAAGAAAATTAAATTCACACATGAAAGAGGTAGTTAGAGCTGAAGTTCTTAAATTACTTGATGTTAGAATTATCTATCCTATCTTTGATAGCCAGTGGGTAAGCCCTACACAAGTTGGGCCTAAGAAATCTGGAATAATAGTGGTTGAAAATGAAAAAGAAGAATTAATACTTACCCGAGTCTCATCTAGTTAACGTATGTGTATTGATTTTAGAAAATTGAATGCAGCCACTAGGAAAGATCATTTCCCCTTGCCATTTCTTGATCAGATTCTGGAAAGAGTAGCAGGACATCCCTACTATTATTTTCTTGATGGTTATTCAGGGTATAATCAAATATCAATTGCATTAGAGGATCAAGAAAAGACCACTTTTATTTGCCCCTTTGGCACTTTTGCATATAGAAGAATGTCTTTTGGTCTTTGTAATGTTCCTACAACTTTTCAAAGATGCATGTTAAGTATTTTCAGTGACATGATTGAGCATTATTTAGAGGTTTTCATGGATGATCTGACAGTTTTTGAAATTTCTTTGGAAAATTGTCTTGATAATTTGAAAAAAGTTCTTAAAAGATGCGAAGAAAAAGGATTTGTGTTAAATTATAAAAAATATCAGTACATGGTTACCTCAGGAATAGTGCTAGGTCATGTGATATATTCTAAACGAATTGAAATTGATAAGGTCAAAGTTGAATTAATTGCTTATTTGCCTTCCCCAAAAATAGTCAAAGAAGTTCGTTTCTTTTTAGGACATGCAGGATTTTACAGAAAATTCGTTAAGGACTTTAGTGTCATATCTAGACTTTTATGTAATCTTCTAACAAAAGTTGCACCATTTGATTGGACCTAAGATTGTCAGAAATCTTTTAAAAAACTAATCGGTCTTTTGACTTCTGCTCCTATCATGCAATCTCCTGACTGGTCTTTACCTTTTGAGTTGATGTGTGATGCTAGTGATTTTGTTATTAGTGCTGTTTTAGGACAGAGAAAGGAAGGTAAGCCTTATGTAATTTATTACACAAGTAGAACTTTGAATAGTGCATAAAGGAATTACACCACTACTAAAAAAGAACTACTTGCTGTAATTTTTGCATTGGACAAATTTCAAGCTTATTTAATTGGTTCTTCCACTGTTGTTTTCACTGATCATGCTGTTGTTAGATATTTAATGTCTAAGTAAGATGCCAAACCTAGGTTGATACGATGGATCTTGTTGCTTCAAGAATTTAACATCACAATAAAAGACAAGAAATGAGCCAAAAATGTTGTTGCAGATCATTTGTCTAGACTTACAACAGACTCATCTTTTGATAACACGCCTATCACTGATTCTTTTCCCGATAAATTTTTATTTTCTGTCAATTCCATGTCTTGGTTTGCTAACATTGTCAATTTTCAAAACATCTTTAGCCATGTCACCTTATCGATTAGTTTATGAAAAACCTTGTCACTTGCCTGTAGAACTGGAGCATGAAGCATTTTGGGTCATTAAAGCTTTCAACTCAAATCTTGATGATGCTTCCAAGTTACGCAAATTGCAATTGAATGAACTTGAGGAATTGAGAAATGATGCATATGAAAACTCAAAGATTTATAAAGTTACAACAAAAGCTTTTCATGACAAATCAATTTTGAGAAAAACTTTTAAAATTAGTCAAAAAGTTCTGCTTTATAATTCTCGTCTTCACCTATTCCTTAGAAAATTAAGATCTAGGTGGATTAGCCTTTTATTGTCAAACATGTATATCCTCATGGGGCCATAGACATTAAGAACCCTAGGGATAGTAATGTATTTAAGGTCAATGGACAAAGACTCAAACCATTTCTGGAACATCAAGTTGTTGAGTTCTTTGTGTTCCCGGTTAAGTGGCAGATAACGGTACTTCGTGACTCTCAAGTCGGTTTATTTTTCAGTTTCCCATAATAACTGATTCCTTCTCCTTCAAAATGGATGTTATTCTCTCAAATCTAAGAAAACATTTCCCTTCTGTTCCTAAAAATGCTCTAACCAAAATCTACAAAGTTAGGTGTGAAAGACTGAGACTGTTAATGTACAAAGGCATCCTGGAATATATACGTTGGATAATCAAAGCAAAGGTTCATTTAGCTGGTGAATCTTCAGATTCATTTGTCTTGTTCATGCCAGGTCTCGGTAAAAGTTCGTATTCAAAAAAGAGAAAAGCAAAAAGAATGCAAGTTTGTTACAAATGTGCATGATGGAATTGCAACACGCAATATCATTTTTTGGGAATGGTTTTCACAAATCAAGAAGATAAAATTTACTTTATCAAGATTGGACTAAGTAAAGAGTCATTAGATGATATCTTATTGACTCTTGAGATGCATTCTTGTGGAGTTGTGCATCGTGAACTTCTTAGTTTGTGGAATATCTTCAAGGACGAGCAAAAGCATTATAGTCTTGGGAATCTGACTCAAAAAGACATTGTTTGCCAATTTATAAGAAAATTGGGTGGGAAGCTTATCCTCGACTCATAGAAGGCGTTTAAGCCGTTACTGGGCGTAAAACCAGAGGAAGATATGAGCCACAATCATAACAATTTGTATATATTATTTTGTACATCTTAAAAAAAAAATTGTGTTTCTTATTTTCAAAGTTTTCTGACAACAGCCAACCTACCCATATAGGAGCTATTATTACTTTTTCTATTCTCTTCCTTATTTAAACTCTATTTTCTTCACTTTCACGTAACTCATAATCATTCAAAGAGATTGTGAGTGTAGAAATGGAGAGAGATTCTTCTTCTGTTCATAGACTTACTAATATTTGTGTATTTTGTGGGTCAAGTTATGAGAAGAGTTTAGAGTTTGTAAAAGCAGCAAGCATTCTTGGTCGAACACTTGCTGCAAGGAATATTCATATTGTATATGGGGGAGGTTGTCGTGGGTTAATGGGGGCTGTATCACTCTCTCCATATATAAGAGGCAATCAGGTTTTGGTTTTAGGTATCATTCTTAGAACTTTAACTCAAAAGAATATCACTGGAATGACACTTGGAGATTCAAGTATCATCTATGCATTGACGAATAAAGGCAATGCTTGAAAATTCTGATGCATTCATTGCCTTATCTGGTGGTTTTGGTACTTTGGAAGAAGTCTTTTAAATTGTCTCTTGGGCCCAAATGAACATCCACCATAAACCCATAGGTTTGTTGAATGTTAATAATTTCTTTGATAATTTGTTATCTTTTGTTGACCATGCTGTGGAATAGAAATTTGTCACACTTTCGGCAAGAATACTCCTTATATCTACTTCAACTGTTGATGAATTAATTGATAAATTACAAACTTTTGTTTATGAACTCGAACCAAGATAATAGCTCGATAGATTGGTCGAAGGCGTGAAGAAAAGAGAAGCAATCAGAGAGGCAGCAAGGAACAAGAGTGTGATCTGCCACTTCATCTATAACTTTTTTTTATTTTTGATTTTATTTATCGTACTTTGTTTCTGTTTAAATTTATGTGAGGTTTCTGTTTTCAGTAATTACAACAATAGGTACTATCTTCTATCATTTACTTATCTATGTTTGACATTGAGGACAATGTTGTGATCTAGTTAGGGGGAATGATAACTGTGTAAAAAAAACCCAAAAAAATTTATAAAAAAACTAAAAAATTTAGGAAGTGTGTTTATTAATATATTTGTTGTGTTTATATGTTTGTCAGTAATTTATTAATAACAAAAGTAATTAGGGATGACAGAGTAAGGAGTAAATTATTTACTCTTGAGACACATCAAAATTGGTGGCAGAGTAAGGAGTAATTAGACAGATAACTAGTTTGTGTGGAAGTAGCAATTTAAATTCAGAAAAATTTACATGATTGAGTAAATAATTGTCTTCTTTCTTAAAAATCACATGCTTGGTTATGGATGTTGAATTGGTGGACTGAAAATGATAGAATTATGCCTTGTGAGATTTTGAGCCTATTGATGAATGGATTGAACATTTGTACCATTTTCTTCTTTCTTGTGTGAATCTCACTCATGGAATTGTTACTCTAGAACTTGTTTTGATTCTTTTTAAGATTACATTTTCATATGCATACATAAATATGATTGAGGCATTTTTCTTGATATAACTACTTTAACTAAATAGCCAACATTGTATAGTTTTCCTTGCTTAACCCCTTTGAGCTTATTTGACCATTCTTTATTTTGAACTCATTATGTGCTTTAAAAAAAAAATATGTTCTTACCCGGCCTTAGGTAATAAAAGAACATTAGCTTTGTCATTGGATGAATTCTTGAACAAGTGTGGGGGTGTGTGTGCAGAATGATTGGTAAAAAGAAAAAAATGTATATATTATTTCATCTAAAAAAAAACAAAAAAAAAATAAAAAAAAAAAAAAAAAATGTAAATAAGGGTCAATAAGGTAAAAAAGGAAATGAAAAGAATATGTAAAGAGAATTTGTATCAGGTGGAATTGGGATAAACTTTCATGCTCTTTTGTATTTAACTTGTCATATACATATTACCTTCTCCTTTACCTTGACCCCATTACAACCTTGAATAAAGTCTTCATGATTTGTGTGTGCGTGTGTTATGAGTAGTGGAGAAGTAGAAGATAAGCAAGCTTATGGTAGTGCAATTTTCATGGGTTGAATTGAGTAAAATACCTACCTTTTAAACACTTGAGGGATTGAGATCAAATCTTGTAAAGATCTATCATTCTTGACTCATGCTTTTCAATTGAAATTTCATTGCTTGTTGATTTGAAATGTGAAGAAATGTTATCTCATAAATGTTTTGATTACTTGAATGATTGGTTGCTCTTCATTCTTAAATATTATTAGAAATTGAGTCTTTTAGAATGTTTAGCTTTTGATTCTATTTCGTTTATTTTTAAGTTTTGGTCTTGTGTGTTTTGTCCAAGAGTGTAAAAAGCTGAGTGTTAGAGAATTTGATAATCACATATTTAATACACTAATAAATCTTCATTTTTAGTCATTTACACTCTTCATGTACTTAATTGATTGAGTTTGGTTATGTTTTGTAAGTTTGGACTCAAATTAGACTTAATTGAATTTTTCAGCATGATTTACGTCTTACACTATTTCTATATTTGGATCATATCTTGGGCTGTAGGTGGTCTTTTTAGGTGATTCTGGTGTCATTTGAAAGATAAGAGAGATCTCTACAACTTTCATGAAGACCTCAAAGGCCAAATCACACTTTTGGATAACTCAAATTGGAGTTGAAGGAAGAACTAAGGTGCTGATCCTGACAGCTTGACCTATTCGTGCTATTCATGACATAGCTCGGGATATAGGATGTCAAATGGGATTTTGATGGTTGATAGTTAAGATCCAAATCTACAACTTTTATGTTGAACACTTTTCCAGAATCTAAGGTCTAATGGGTTATATTGGGTTTGAAAGTCAGAACAGAGGAGGTGTCGTTGGGCCTGAGCAGTATACAGTAATTGGGACATATCTCGATCTATATGTGTCCAAATAAGATGATTCTGGTGGCATTTGAAAGATAAGATCCAGACCTACAATTTTCATGAAGATCACTTTGCAAAAAAAAATGATGAATGCAATGACTTCAGAGCTGAATGATTTCGGATACAAAGAATCTCCATAATTTTTCACTCATCAAAAGTCATTTGACATTTTCCACTCATTCACTCACTCACCCACTCACTCATTAATCAGACCCCTTGTCATTTTGTATCCCTAATCCTCTATAAAAGGGGGCATTGGCTGCACATTTGAAGGCTTAGGGGTTAGATACCAAATTCATGCTATTTTGTTGTTGTAGTTTTCTTTTGTTCTAAATTGAAGTTATGTTCTTCTTCTTCTTCTTCTCTCTTCCTTTCTTCTTATCTATGAGTAACTAAGTTTCATTTTGCTTGGGTGAAAGAGTGAAACTCTTAATAATGAAATAATGTTAGATTAATTTCTCTCTTGTGCTTAAATGATATATTTTCAAGTAGTCATTATACATATTATATTTTGTTTCCAATCAATTTAGAAACCCTCCTTGTAAAGTGGAGTTCTTGATTTGTTGTAGACAAGAGATTGTCACAATGAATGCTTAAACCCATTTACAAGTGTTAGTGTTAGAAACTCTCCTTGTAAAGTGGAGATCTTGATTTGTTGTAAACAAGATTTTGGCACAATGAATGCTTGATCTCATTTATGAGTGGTGGTTTTAATAGATAATTAAAGGAATCATAATATAATTACGTATATAATTTTTAATAAATTTTGAATGTTGTATTTTTCGATTGGAACCTCCGTTATGTGTGGATTCTAATTGAGTTATAAAAAAATTAATTTTGTCCTTAATTTATTTACCAAGAGTAGATCTCTTAACCCAAGCAATTCCTTTTTATTTGTGACCAAGTTTTATCACCTTTATTATTGTAACAAAATATTTTCCTTACGTCAAATAACTTTTTCTTCATCAATTCCCTATGGATTGACATCGGACTCCCGAGAATTTATTACTTGAAACAACCTGCACTTGAGTTTGTAACTTTTAATTCGCATCAATTATTTTAATGAAGAAAAAGAAGAGAGGGAAATGGAGAAAAGAAATTAACATGATTAATTGCATAAGTTATGTTGAAAAAAGTTATGTGAAAGTAACAATTTTAGATGAAATTCATAAGATACAACTCTAATATTATATTTAGATATATTGATAAAAAATCTAATAAAATTTTAAAAAGATTTTATGCGTTTTTTTTTTCATGTATGTATCAATTCATTAATACAAGACCTTTTAAAAAATGGTAGGGCATGGTAAGTTTGTAAATTGTAATGATTTAAGTTTATATGAAGAGACTCTAATCGAAAAGATTAGTATATTAAGTGAGAGAATCTTATGATTTAATAACCACGTTGAACTCCATTTTTTACTCAAAGTAAAACTCATAACAAAGTTGTATATTTATGATATTATAATGTAAACTGGCATCCACTCATTTGTGTGAAAAATATAAATTTCTGATATGCTTCGGTGAGTCAACCTATTTGGCCTACAAATAACTATTAAGAAATTTAAGCTACTCATATTCTATAAATTACTTATAGATAAATATTTAATAAAATAACTTCATTTATTTTTCAATATAAAAAGTTAATTGCATGCATGATAGGTTTACAACATTAAGGATTAGGATAGAGTAGAGTAACCTAACTTTTAAGTACAGCTTTAGGTTTAGCATTTAAATGGCATTTAAAAAGTTTTAAATCATGGTTTAAGCTTAACATGCTATAAAGCAGACCAATTTTATAAAATTATATTATTTTGACCGGCCGATAATAGCTTATGACTCGAGCTGGCTTAGTATATTTGATAGCAATGATTCATTGCTAATCATGGATAATTTAGCCCTTCAAAAGAAATCATGGATAATTTAAGAGCAACTTTAGAAGTCTAGTGATCTACCTCTCTCTTGTTTTGAGTCCCTTTTCGGGAGAGCGTTAGAGGCCCCAGCAACTGTCTTTTTTTATTTGGTGGCATTCTCACCATATCTTTTTTGTATTTTTTTAATAATTTATTCAGATATAATAGATATTTAACTTGGTTGTTTAGATATATTTTCTTTCATGACAAATTTTGTGATTTTGTTATTCTTTTAATGAATATTTTTGTTGTTTAGAGTTTTATTTTTAATTTTTAAAGTGTTTTTTATCAGTTTCTTTGTGGTTAATTATATTTAGATAGTTTTGTAAGTAAAAGAGAGTTTCAAATTTACATTAGAAAGAGGTGTAATATATTCTTCAAGCTACAAATATTTTTGTGTTAGTCTCATCAATAATCTTTAGATAAAGAACAAATTTACAAATCATTAATTACTTTATATGATAGATTATATTTGTTTTTCTCTCTTTTCAAATATTATGTATCATTTTCAATTTGTAAGTTTTGTTACGCTTCGATCACAGTGAATTTTTTTTTCTTATTAAAAAAAAAAGCTTTAGAAGTCTATTGCTTTGGGAATGAATCGACAAATTCGAAATTCTCGGGGCAATTAAAGATAAAGAGATTCTCATAATATGAAGATTCTCCTATGCTATTCATTAATAAGATAGGAGGATTATATTATGATAAAAAACAAAAAAAAAATAATTATATTGAAAATAATTATTATTTATGTACAACTTATTAATTTTGGTTTTTTATATATATATATATACACTCCTTCCATCTCAAATTATCTGTCACCTCTAAGATTTTCACATAGAATAAGAAAAGTATTTATTAGCCTTAATTAAAAGAAAAATAGGTGTATTTTTACTACTTATATGTACAATAAATTAACATCTTTTTATTAATTATCCACTCACATACTCTATAATGACAAATTTGGAAAAAAAATATTACTACTTTTTGGGTAACTTAAACATGACAAATAAATTGTGACAAATCAAAATTTTAAAGGTATCGGATAATTTGAGAGTGACGGAGTATTGTTTTAATAGATTGATATATATTTTTAACAATTTGATAAATGATATAGATTCAACTTTGATAAAAAAAGTATTTATATAATATTTTTTCGTTAAATATATAAAATATTTTTATTTTCATATGAACGTCCAGCATACTAATTTGAATTATTACAATATTGTATATGATAATTTGAAGATGATTATCTGACCCAACGTAGTTATATACCGTTTAATATACATAGTATCTTCATTTTAATTTTTATGTATAACCATTTTTTTATATGATGTATAACCACGTTATTTTTATCACAAAATTTATATTTTAATATTATATGACGTTCTTCTCCACTAAAAATGTCATTATATATTTTCTTAAATTTTATATATTAATCTTTTTAAAATAAATAATCAAAATAAATAATAAAAATTTTTCTCTTTATTAAAATTATATTTTTTCATTCTCTCTCTTACTTAATGTTAACATTCAATATTTTTTCTATTAAATTACATAATTATATTTAGAATAAAATAACATAATTATCCACGCCTTTAAAGTTATTTAAAGAATTAAGAGAATACATTTTTAGTCCAAAACAAAGTATAAATGTTATTAATTTCATTTAAGGATTAAAAATACTATTTATTATTCATTATTAGTTGTTTAAAAAAATATTAAATGTATATTTGATGTTTAATATAATAAATACTTATATTTTCTTTTAATACTTTCTATTAACTGTTTAGGCTTACTCTCAATTTTAACCTTTTATTTTATTCAAATCTGATGGCTAACATTAATTATCATTGTAATTAATTAATCACTCCAACTGGGAAAAAAAAAATCACGTGACAAGAGAGGACTGAGAGTTTCTGCATTTTGGAGCACCAATAAAGTTATATGGCAATGGATTACGCCATGACGGCACCAGAGAGTACGATGACGAAGATCTTCTTCTTGATTGTGAACCAAGAACCAATCGATTGTTTCCTCTTGCTACAAACAGTTTCCTCTTCCATTAATTGCTCTCAGAGTCATTATGCTTTCTTTCTCCTCCATCTTCATCCCTTTCCCTTGCACTTCTCCACTCACCCTCTTCGTTCCTAATTATATCACCTTGAGGCCGACCCTTGAAAGTTGAAACTCTTTACTCCTTCAATTCAGACTTATCCTAAAATTTTGATATCAGATTCGGAGAGCCCTACCCACTACCCAATTCAATTCTATCACCCACAATTCAATCTTCTTAAAATTAAAATTAAGATGATATATTTGGGGCATGTAATTGTCTCCGATATAGGCCATACACAATTGGTAATTTGTTATACAACTCATACAAGCTTCCATATCTTTTGTTATGTTTAATTATAGCAGATTAGGAGAACGGGAAGAGCAACTCAGCAAGGGACGAGGGAGGTCATGTGTGTGAACACCCAATTTTGTCCGAGGTGTTTTGTGAATAAATAAAAAAAAAGAAAAAAAAATCTTTCAACCCATTAACCCATTAACCCGTAACTCATAAACTAACCCATTAGCCCATTAACCCACAACCCATTAGTTATCCTAATCCTTAAACACTTATCTTAACCATCCCAAACAAACTTATCCTAAACTAGCCCATAACTCATCCTACCACAAACTTATCCTAAACCAACCTTAGCGCAGTTATCATCAAACCCATCCTATCTCGAACTCATCCTAAATAAACTTATCCTAAACCTCCCATCACTTATCCTAAACAAACTCCTAATCACATTCTAATTCAAACACCTCAGCTTAATCCTCTCCTATAAAACACCTAACCCATGCATCAGAACAGACAGAACCTATACTGAGATCACTCACTTTTCAGCCTAAAACGTACCTCTGCTTGTTTCTTTCACCCTCTACTTGCACCACCAGAACAAGATCTCCATTAAACCATTCACCATCACATCGCCCCTGAAACCACCACCCCGCCTTCCATCAACCCATCATCCTCCTCACCACTCCAACCGAGACCCTCACCAAAACCACCGAGCCGCACCACCGAAGCCATTCCGGTTTGCCCACCGACCGCCCGTGCACCGTGAAGAGCTCGGCTTTGCCGTCGTGCCGTCGCCCTACTACCCAGTCCTCGCACGGCGCACAACCCGTCTGCCGCAATTCTGACCCAAACCCATAGCCGCGCGCCATCGTCTTCACCAAATCGTCCAACCGCACCATAGTCGCGGGTCTTCATCCGTGACCACCATTCTCAGATCCATGGAGTCCCAAAACCGGCACCCATTAAACCGGAAAATCGAACGAGAATCACGGTCGACCTCTGTGCTGCATCGAACCACACTGTTTCGATCTGAGCTCCCGTACTGCGCCGATTCGTGCCGCTCGCTGCTGCTCCTCTGTTTTGTTCTTCGGCGAACGACGAACGAGCCATCGGCACCGCACGACGTTCGTCGTCCTCCACGCCTGCAGATCCGCCGCACTCGGCACCATCGTTGACCTCCTCACCGCCGTAGTCGGATGCATCGTTGACCCCCGTTTGGGTCACCACAAGGCGTCAAAGGAGGAGAAGAAAGAGGCTAGAATAACCCCTCCCTTTTGCCTCTGTTTCGTAAGCTGCTTCCCATACTTTTTTTTTTTCCTGTTTTTTTGGATTTCAAATTGTGCTTTTGGGAGGTGGGCTTCGATTGTTAGCCAAACGTTAAAAAAAAAAGGGGGGAGGAAAAGATAAATTTAAAACATAAGAGTAATTAATAATAATAATAATAATAATAATAATAATAATAATAATAATAATAATAATATGGGTTACCCGAGTTAATGACATAAATTGCTAACTTTATATTTTGTAAACATCGAGTTGCGACAATTGATGATTTACATTATTATTATTATTATTATTATTATTATTATTATTATTATTATTATTATTATTATTATTATTATTATATTTAAATTATTATCATGTTTTTTTCAATTTTTTAAAGTTAAATCGCTAATTGATAATTTTAAATAAAAGTTTTGTAACAAACTTGATAATCAATGGGTGACGTCTACTAAGCGACGCGCCAGCTTCACCCATTTAATCATTAATTTGAATAACTGAAAGCGTGACGGCTTGTTAATTCAAATTATCACTAATTGATAAATTTAAATAATTTTTTTTGTAATAAATTTGATAATCGGTGGGTGGCGTCTACAGCGACGCTTGAAGCTTCACCTATTTAATCATTAATTTGAATAACTGAGCCGCGACGGTTTGTTGATTCAAATTTTTTAAAGTTTTTTTTTAAATTAAAATCAACCAACCCACAATTATTTTCTAAAGAACTACGTGACTTTGAATTCCTCATTGCACTTGAGGATACGTAGGAGCGGGACTCATATTCCATCAAGCAAAAAAAAAATAAATTTTCATAATTTATTTGTTTATTTCATATTTTTACAAAAGTGGTAAAACAAATATTTTCAAGGATTATTAAGAATTTGCATAATTAATTTAAGGTACCGTCTTAGGACGAGTGTGTTAGGGGTGTTGTGGGATTAAGTTTTCACCCTTCCCTACACATAACCGACTTCCGAATCCAATCTGGTTTCAAAGACTATTTTTCTTGGGTTTTTCAATTTTTCCTAAAAAAAAATAAATAAAATTGGTGGCGACTCTAATTAAATTATTTTTAATTTAAGTTGCTATCCCGCCGCAATTTATTCGGTCGGGACAGATGGCGACTCCACTGGGGACACTTGAGAGTCAAGCCTGTAAAAGTTAGTTATGCAAAATTTTTTTGTGATCTTTATGTGTTTGTTTTACCCTTTTTTTTTCTTTTTTTCTTTTATTATTTGATTTTTTTATATATATATTATTTTTAATTGTTGTACTATCTGAACCTTAGGGTAGAAAACTTTTGGAATTTGTTTTGTATTTGCTTTGTTTTGCGGGATGTGGGTAGTCTTTAGGATTATGAAGGTTTCAGGCGCTCCCAAAGACCCATCGCACCTACACGTAAAGCACACACATTCGAGTGGGGCCCTATACCCGGGTCTGAGTGAAGCCTAAGTTAAGTAGAGGTTGCGTAGTGGTAGCCATTTTAGATGCACTTCCTGTTTGGTTATCGCGAAAGCCTCATCTAGAGTGCGCCTTTTTCATGAATGTCTCACACCTAGTTAGTTTACCCACTATTTCGTGGTCAACATTCTGAAATAGGACTTGGCTCTAGAGACCTTTAAAATAGAAAAGCCACCCCATGGAAGTTCTCACGAACCAAAAAGACTCTTAGATCCTTAGGATAGAATTCCCAAGTTTAAGGCAACCCATTAAGACACAAAGGGAGCACACCTTTCATTACCTTTAGATTTATCCATATCTTGTGAGTTGTTCAGTCTTTTAATGTGACAAACCATACTTGCGTCCCTCTTAATTTTTTTTTTTTCAAAAAAAGAGGAGATGAGTCATTATTAAAGGACCAACAACTCACTCACTCATTATTGCATCACAAGTCATCATTCTTCGCATCATGTTTTCTCCAAAAACCATGCATTGACGGTTCTTATGTGTTAAATCCAAGTTTGTTGAGGGATTGTTGAAACTAAGTGCCTAAGGATTAACAAGGTGAGTATCTTTGATTAATAATGGAACGTGTCATGGGATCATATCACAATGAGGTTGTTTTGAAAAAGACTTTGCGACTTAAGGCCAATGAAGTTGACACGAAAGCTCTGTTGAGTTTGGGCCGAATGTTGAAGAAGACGCAACGCCGACCTTCACTGCGAGATATGGGAAGATTCTGAACTGTTAGAGGTTGATGTCCAGGTAGAAGCTATTACCGCGCTAGCCCAATTCTACGACCCACCATTGCGATGTTTCACATTTCAAGATTATCAGTTGGCCCCCACCTTAGAAGAGTTTGAGCAGATCTTGGGCTTGCCGTTGGAAAAGGAAGAGCCATACTTCTTTATAGGCCACCATGCATCCATGCCAACCATAGCAGACATCTTGAAGATTCATGTGAAGGATATGCAAAAAGCAAAGCAAAATAGGAAAGGAGCAGAGGGATTCCCAAGGAAATATTTAGAAGAACACATGCACCACCTAGCCAAGGTTGAAGACTGGAATACCTTTATGGATGTGTTAGCCCTCACTATTTATGGCAGCATCTTATTCCCGAGTAATGAAGACTTGATAGATTTTGCAGCAATAGATATGTTTCTCGCTCGAAGGAATAATGCTGCTAATCCTGTCCCAACCCTTCTTGCTGATGTATATTATACTCTGAATTTCTGCCATGAAAAGAAGGGTAAGCGGATCTTATGTTGTCTACCGATGTTATTCGTATGGCTCACGAGTCACATGTTCAAGAGAGGCTACGAGGATCCATGTCCCATTACAAGTCTCAAGATGCTCCAGTTGAAAACCAGAACGGCCAGTAGCGAATGGGTCGAAGAATTGGCCAAACTTGAGGAAAAGAAAATTGTATGGTACCCACAACAGTAAAGAAGGGCAAAAAGTGGTCTATCGGTGTGAAGGCTTTCCTAATGTTCCTCTCATGGGTACTCGGGGGATGCATTAACTACAACCCCCGCATGGCATTGCGACAATTAGGCTATCCCATGATGGGGCCACTATCAGAATTGGAAACCGTTCCTTTTGTCTATGACATGCAAATGGAGTGTATTGAGACACTTAGGAGAGTGCGAGACGCTTGGAAGAAAGTTATTAGAAAAAGTAAAGAGCGGGAGTCGAAGTCGGAGTTAAAGAAAGTTACAGCAAATGGGTCAAGAACAGGGCGCAGAAGTTAAGTTACCCTTTAAAATCCCAAGAACCTCTACAGCTTGGTAAATCTTTGCCTCGACTTCGATAGAAGATGAAGAAATAAGAGAAAAGTTAGTGAAGCCAACAAAGAAAAAGGAAAATTAGAGGCAGAGTTGGAAAAGGTTCGCAGGCATGTGCGTTTTAAGACGTGAAAATCGAGAAAAACGTTGCTCTCGAAAAAGCAAACAAAAGGCAAAGGATAGAGCAAGATAGTATGTCAAAAATCAGAAAATGTTTGGAAGCTGCAAATAAGGAACTAAGGCTCCGAGGGCAGGAAAGAGATAAGGCTCTGACAGAAAATCAACAACTCAAGGAGTGCTCGTAATTGCCAAAGCAAAGACAGAATAAGGCTCTTCAAAGAAGCGGATAGTATGAGGCAACAAGTGGAGACGGTGTCAACCAGATATGAAGACATGATCGATTGAGAGGTTGCGCACCGTCGAGGAGATTGCGGTGGTATGAAGCAAAGATTGCGACAGGGACAAGAGGACTTGCAGAAAATGATAGATCATGCAAGACAACAAGACGAGGACATTAATGAATGGAAAGAAGAAGTCCATTTTTGGAGAGACCAATTCTCGAAGCTGCCATGCCTAGCCAACACGGCGATCGCAGACATTCCATATTACTTAAAGGTGGTGGATAAGATGGTCGATCCTCTTAAGACTCCGGCAGAGATCAATGACTTTATTGAATATTGCAAGAATCTTATTGGGCAAATGAAGCAGATGATTAGGGTGCAGTCATTTGAGAAGGAGGAATTAGACTAGACAATGATGTATTTCAAGTAGAGTGGAAATGATGTATTCCTCTTAAATAATGTTGATGATTCTTTTTCAATTGAATAAAGTATGCCTTTTTGTTCTTCTGATCCTATGTTGCACTGAAGATACATTACTTTTGAACGAGACGTTCTAAGTAATGGTCATGACAAACTTTTGAACGAGACGTTCTAAGAAACAGTCATGACGAGCAAAGATTAAAGATACTCACTCAAATCCGCCTAGCACAAATTAACAATGGTCCTTTAACAAATCAATAATAATCATGGTTGTTTTAATAAATTTTTATTTTGATTATTCACTGGAAATTTAAAATCATTGCGCGACCAAGGAAAGAAGACACCAATCAAACCCGTGTTCACAACACAAGGGCTCGAACAAGGTTGCTTGCAGCAATGGCAGCCGAGAACGAAGGTAGGAACCTAAGTTTGGAAGTAGATGAAGTGAAAGGAAGGGTGAATGAGGTGACAGAATCTCAAAGAAGAATTGAGGAAATGTTGTCAGCCATGAGGGAGACTCTCACCTTGATGGGGGCAGTTGGAGGTACAGGAGTAACCGGGGCGCACTCGCACCCACTGAATACCACTTCTATAAGGACAAACCCTGGAGTCACTACTGAGGTACCTTATGTAGGAGGAACCTCAAACACTGCATCAGTAGTGATTCCTATTGGAGAAGGATATCATTCATTAGAAGGTACTCGCAATGAGGTCCATGGTAATACTGAGTTCACGTGGGAACAACCACATATGATGACAACTGGATTTCCTACCGGTAATGGACACGCAGCCTATTCAAAATGATAAGATGAAAGAAGAGTGGATGGAAAAGATGGAAGAGCAAATTAAGGCGATCAAGGGTCCTAGCACCCACGGCCCCTTGGGATAGAAGAATTGTGCCCTATCGCTAACATCGTCATCCCCAAGGATTTCAAAGTCCCGAGAATTTGTCAAGTATGATGGGAGCACCAATCCCTTTTTCCACCTAAAAACTTATATTACCAAAAGGTCCATTTGGTCAAGGGATTGGAAGTTCCTCGTCAATTTCTTTCATGAAAGTTTGATCTGGGCTTGCTTTGGAGTGGTGTATCCAACAGACCTCTCAAAAATCTCCTCTTGGGATGACTGGGCGAATTTATTTATGGGTCAGTATCGGTTTAATCTGGATACAGCCCCAACCCGGGAGCAGTTGGGAACATTGCAGAAGAAAAATGAGGAGACATTCAAACAATATGCCCAGAGGTGGAGAACTCTTGCAGCCCAAGTGCAACCGCCATTAACTTTGACTGAGATGTGCTCATACTTCTTGGGAACTTTAGGAGCCCCTTATATTGGGACAATGGCGGGCGCCGCTTATAGAGACTTTGCTGATTTGATTGCTGCTGGAGAAAGAATTGAAATTTTGGTAAAGGCTGGAAAATTGCCAGCTGGCAATAATGAAAATAGTTTCAAGAAGGGGTTCCCCCCTAAGAAAAAGGAGCCGGAAGTGAGTTACGTGCAAAATCTGCAGCCTTTACGACCCCGATATTCACCATCCTACCCTACATACCGACCACCCCCATACAACCCAAACACTTACCCTTCTTATCAGACACCTGCACCATCCCATCTACCTGGCCCAACCGCTCCTCCCGTAAGTATACCTCAAACCCACCATTCCAAATCAACACCATCCTGATACCCCAACCATATGCACCAACTCGCCCAATCTATACTCAGTACCCACCTCGGCCTCCGCAAAATTTCCAAAACTACCCACAACCTCGACCAAACTTCCAAAATCAAGGCCGTTTCCGTACCCAAAACCTACCCCTTTCCCAAAACTGTCCATCTCAAACGCAGATCTATTCCAAAGGCTGTTTGATGCTCACCTCATCTCAGGGAACCCTGTACGTCCCCTACAACCACCATTTCCAGCATGGTACAACCCCAATTTAACTTGCAAGTACCATATGGATATTTCGGGGCACTCAATCGAGGACTGTGAGTCTTTCAAGATGGCAGTAAGAAAGCTTATTGCTTGTGGAAAACTGGACATTCAAGAAGAGGCTGGACCTAGTATTGTCAGCAATCCAATTCCTAATCATGGTGAAAGGAATGTGGTGAATGCTTTAGAGATGGAAGAACCCCCAATAAGGAATGCCATGAGCCTGCGTATGCCGATGACTCAAATATTTAAGGGGTTGAAGAAAGCAGGTTATGATATCACGGCACCAGCTTCATCAGTAAAAGAAGAGGAGAAGTACGATGAAGAATCAAAATGTGTTTACCATTGTGGGGGAACAGGACACAATATTGAGAACTGTTGGGACTTCAAGGTTCGAGTCCAGGATTTACTCACTTTGGGAATAATACAAGCTGGACAAGGAGTAGCTTCCTCTGAAGAAGTTAGTGTGGTAGAACGCTTTGTGCTGAAGGTGCCACCTCTCAACCAAGTCCCGGCGCCAGGGAGGGTAGTTGTTACAGTCAAGAAGCCAATGCCATTTGCTTATGATGATACCCACTCAGTACCATGGAATTATGAAGCTAGGGTGGAAACGAAAGGAGTCGAGGAAGAGACTTCAAAGCCCCAGGAGTTCTGAAATACTCAGGATGAAGGGTGTGTGACTAATATAGTTACAAGGAGTGGGCGATGTTATGGCCCAGTAGAAGTAGAGAAGAAGAAGAATGTTAAAGAATGGGGTAAGGAGGAAAATGCAAGAGAAGATGAGAGAGGGAAAGAAGAGGAGGAAGAATTTTTGAAGATCATGAAACAGAGTGAATACGATGTGATGGAACAGTTGAAGAAGACTCCAGCAAGGATATCCCTTTTATCACTCGTTTTGACATCTGAGTTACATCGAAAAGCGTTGCTAAGAGTATTGAATGAGGCTTATGTCAAACCCGATGTTACCCCTGAGAATGTTGTCAGCATGGTGGACCCGGTAAAGCACGTCAACATGATCACATTTATGGATAAAGAGATCACCTCTCGGTTTGAGAAAAACCCACGGGCCTTACACATAACCCTTAAATGCAAAGGGTATATAGTTGCAAAGGTTTTGATTGATGGGGGGTCTGCGCTAAATATCTTACCGAAGTCGACTCTAACCTCATTGTCGATAAGTGAGGATGAACTAACACCTCGAGAAATGGTAGTGCGAGCCTTTGTTGAAAATAGGAGAGGCATTTTAGGAGAGGTGACGTTGCCATTAGAGATTGGTCCAAGTAATTTTCGGGTATTGTTCCAAGTTATGAACATTGAGCCTGGTTACACTATGCTCCTGGGGAGACCATGGATCCATGCTGCTGGCGCTGTTCCTTCTACACTACACCAGAGTATTAAATACATCGAGAATGGGTCGGTTATTACTATACACGGAGAAGAAGAAATCATGGTGTCAAAACCGGTTTCGGTCTGCCGTATGTGGAAAGTGCGAGAGAAAGATGAGGAGAATTTGTGGCATAGCTTTGAGGTAGTTGAAACCGAACTCGGTGGGGGTGAGCCCTCGATGCAAGCGTGAATCGGTGGTGGCCCGAATTATGACTAATAATGGGTACCAGAAAGGAAAAGGCCTGAGCTCAAAATTGCAAGGAACTCGGACACCGATTTCACTTCCGAGAAAAGCTAGACAAGTTCGGATTGGGGTACGAAGCGACTCTGGAAGAGAGAATGGAGAATATGACTTTGGGAAAAGGAGTGATAAGGCGAAATGAAGCATATTCCTCACCGAGGGAAACATTCCGGCACCAACCAAAGTAATCATGCCGAAGAAGTCATTCGTCCACAATACCATCTTACTATCAATGCATTACATGAAGAAAGCCCTGAAGAGTACAAAGCAATCCGGCCTTTCACTGAAGGGGAGCCATTGAAGAACTGGCAATCAGAATCAATGATTGATGTTATTGCTTCCAAGTAATTGTCTAGTCATGCTGTAACAAGCAGATATTTATGACTAGCTATGTTTTTATCTTACATTTATATTATTTGAGACAATTAACTAAATAAAGTTGCATGTTTATTCAGCATTCCTCTGTGTCACTCTCTTTGCTTATCTTCTTTTTACATTTATTAGTTTCATTTTCTTGTGTTTCTCTTAAAAAAAAAAGACTTCTTTCTCTTGCTTTATCATTTCTACTCTATTTTATCTTTCCAACTCCCCATAAATTACTTTCCAGGGATGTGAGTCTTGTAGAAAGTTCGTCTCATGAGAGGGACCTTGAAAACTTGTCAATTGATTCCCTTGCAATGTTTGATGAAGAGGATCTAGGATTTAGTGAAGAGAAAGAGATTGTTGAAGAATTTGAAAAAATGCTGGAATACTCAGAGAGGAAGTTTGATGTGAGCAATGAGGTAATAGAAGTAATTAACATGGGAATAGAAGAAGATAAGAAAGAGTTGAGAATAGTAGATAATCCTGAGCGTATAGAAATGGTGGCACTATTGAGAGAGTTCCTTGATGTGTTCGCATGGTCCTACAGAGATATGCCTGGATTAGACCCTGGAATAGCATCACATAAAATTCCACTATATCCGGATGTAGAACCAAAAAGCGTGTTCGAGAAGAATGTACCCGGATATGTCATTAAAGATCAAAGAAGAAGTGACTAAGCAGTTAGAAGTGGATTTATAGAGGTGTCAAGACACCGCAATGGGTAGCAAATATTGTGCCGATTACAAAGAAGGATGGGAAGGTCGGGATGTGCGTGGATTATAGAGATCTAAATAAGGCCGGTCAGAAAGATGATTTCCGCTCCCCATATTGATGTTCTTGTTGACAATACAAGAAGAAATCATAGGTTCTCATTTATGGATCGGGTATTCTGGGTATAATCAGATCCCCATGGATGTTGATGACAAAGAAAAGATGACTTTTATTACACCTTGGGGAACCTTTTGTTACACAGTAATGTCCTTTGGATTGAAGAATACTGGGGCTACCTATCAACGTGCTATAGTTGCATTATTTCATGACATGATGCATAAAGAAATTGAGGTTTATGTAGATGATATTGTAGCCAAATCCAAAGAAAAGGAAAGTCATGTAGCAGTCTTACGAAAATTATTTGAAAGACTCAGGAAGTATAAGTTGAGGCTCAATCCTAATAAATGCGTTTTCGGAGCATCCACTGGAAAATTACTCGGATTCATCGTTAGCAGAGAAGGGATAAAGGTGGATCCGGATAAGGCAAAGGCAATACAAGAGATGCCTCCTCCTAAGACAGAGCGAGAAGTGAGAAGTTTTCTTGGGAGACTTAATTACATCGCTAGGTTCATTGCTAACCTGACCAGCCCCTATGAGCCTATATTCAAGTTGTTGAAGAAGCATCAGCCAGGAAAATGGGATGAAGAATGTCAAGAAGCTTTTGATAAGATAAGGCTTATTTGATGAACCCTCCTGTGTTGGTACCCCCTACACCGGGTCGTCCTTTGATATTATACTTAATCTGATCTTGTCAACCTCAATGGGGCAATCTTTGAGGCAAACACGATGAATCGGGAAAAAAGGAGCGAGCGATTTATTACCCGAGTAAGAAGTTTAATGATCGTGAAGTTCGTTACACGGCTATTGAGAAGACTTGTTGTGCTCTAGTATGGACCTCAAAACGATTACGGCAAGACATGCTCTATTACACAACTTGGCTAATCTCCGAATGGACCTCTGAAGTACATATTTGAAAGCCCTCATGTCTCATTAAGGGTTTCAAAATGGCAAGTGATATTATCGAGTTTGATATCAAGTACATGACTCGTAAATTCGTCAAAGGGAGTGCAATGCGGATCATTTGGTGAAAATCCTCTCGAGGGTGGACAACTAATGACATCCGAGTTCCCCGATGGAGAAATTTTGACGACGAAGGAGAGGAAGGAAAAAGGAGTCTGCGTGGAAGATGTATTTTGATGGAGCAAGATCAACATGTATGGCAGTGGCATAGGAGCATTGTTGTCTCGCCGGATGGAAAACAAGTATCCATTGCTATTAAGTTGGATTTTGAGTGCACTAATAATGTTGCGGAATACGAGGCTGTGCTTGTGGTTTACAAGTAGCAATTGACTTGGGGATCAAGCAATTAAAAGTATTCAAAGATTCGGCACTTATCATTTATCAAGTGAATGGTGAATGGCAAACTAAAGACCCAAAGTTGGTGCCCTATCAAAAGTATTTGACCAAGTTGACTGAGAAGTTTGAAGAGGTGACCTTTTCCCATGTGGCTCGAGACATGAATCAGTTCGCAGATGCTTTGGCCACTTTGGCCGTAATGACTAAGTTGGATATCCACAATAATGTCCAGCCCATCCAAGTAAAAGTACATAGTGAGCCCGCGTATTGTGCCAATGTGGAGGGTGAGCCAGATGGTAAACCTTGGTATCATGATATCAAGTAGTATATCCAACATAGAGAATACCCAACTGGGGCAAGTGAAGTGAATAAGAAGACTATTCGCCGGTTGGTTATGGCCTTTTTCTTGAATGGGGAAGTTCTATACAAGAGAAGCCATGATGGCACCTTACTCAGGTGTGTGGATGCTCGGGAAGCTCGTTTAATCATGACTGAAGTCCACGAAGGAATTTGTGGGACTCATGCTAATGGTCATATGATGGCATGAAAAATTTTAAGGAGCGGTTATTATTAGTCCACCATGGAAGCGGACTGCATAGAATATGTTCGAAAGTGTCATAAATGCCAGATATATGCAAATCGAGTCAATGCACCTCCATTCCCCTTGCACAATATGGTATCTCCATGGCCTTTCTCGATGTGGGGAATAGATGTCATTGGGCCGATTAACCCCAAAGCTTCCAACGGTCATCGTTTCATTTTAGTAGCAATCGACTATTTCACCAAGTGGGTAGAAGCTTGCTCGTATACCAATATTACTCAAAAGGTATTTTTGAAATTCCTCAAGAGGGATATTGTCTGCAGATATGGAATCCCGCAGAGGATAATTACAGATAATCGCTAATCTCAATGGTGTCGAGATTAAGAAATTCTGTGAAAATTTCAAGATCAAGCATCATAATTCGGCTCCCTATAGGCCTCAGATGAATGGTGCAGTGGAAGCTGCAAATAAGAATGTCAAGAAAATTATGGCTAAGATGGTTGTTAACTACAAGGACTGGCACGAAATGTTACCCTATGCTTTGCACGCGTATCGTACCAATATACGATCAAGCACCGGGACAACGCCTTTCTCCTTGGTATATGGGATGGAAGTCATGTCTCTCCCATAGAAATTGAAATTCCTTCTCTAAGAGTATTGATGGAAGCAGAGTTGGAAGAATCGAATGGGTGAAGACTCGATATGAGTAATTGAATATGATAGAAGAGAAGAGATCGATGACTATTTGTCATGGACAGTTGTATCAAAGCAGAATGGCGAGCCTTTAATAAAAAAGTCCATCCTAGAGAATTCTATTCAGGAGATTTAGTACTGAAGAAGATTCTCCCTAATCAAGAGGATGCTAGGGGAAAATGGGCTCCGAGTTATGAGGGTCCTTACATCGTTAAGCAAGCATTTTACGGAGGGGCTTTAATTTTGCAGAATATGGATCGAGAAGAATTGCCAAGGCCAAAATCGATGTTGTCAAGAGATTCTATGCCTAAAAAAAAAAAAAAAAAGAAAAAAGAAGAAGAGAAGCTCGTTAGGTTGAAAACCCGAAAGGGCGGCCTAAGCAAAAGTTAGAGAAAAAAAAAAAAAAAAAGGTCCGTTAGGTCGAAAACCCGAAAGGCGGCTTAAGCAAAAGTTAGGACAAATAAATAGGCAAAATCTCAAAGGAAGGAGGTCTGAAACTCCAAACTGGGGCAATTTTTATTCTGCGTTCAATTGACCATACTGGGGGAAAATGTCTGAAAGATTAAAGAATAGATGTGTTGAAGAAATTAGCAACAGAGACAATATTTGGATTATCAAATGGTTGCAGGGAATCAATTGAATGAGGAACAAGGAACCAAAACTGGGGCAAATTTTCTTTCCCTTGCAATTTTCTTTTGTTTCTATGTTTTCGTCTTAAGCATGTGTCTTACCAGATATTCATCATATTACCAAAGTAATGAAAAGAAGTTTGTTCATTTAACGAATTTCTATCCATACATGAATGCATGTTTAACTCATTAAGTTAAGTCTCAAATAACATAAATTTAAGGTCAACAGCTTGATTCTGACATTTCTACAGCAATCCTTCAATGATTAAGCTAGATTGAAAGATCTCAGTAGCTCAAAGTATAGTTTGCAATGTGACATTTGGTCGAAGTGATTTGTTGCCAAGAAAGAAAGGAAGAGTTGAAAAAAAAGGGTCTGATGAAGAAAAGCCGGTGAACAAGGATTTGATTGGTCAAAGCTTTCCAAAGTCGCCGGTGGTTCGAATGATTAAAAGAAAGAAAAAAAAAAAAAGGAAGGAAAGAAAAGAGAACAAATATAAAAGAAAAAGAGAGAAAAAGAGAGAGAAGAAAAAGAGATTTTAAGGCATTGTCTAACTGTCATGAATGTTTCCATTTCAGCGCATCAGCTCCATGCATTTGCATTTTAAGTTTTGAGTGCATTAGCTTCTTGCATTTGCATTTTACTTTTGAGCACATCGGCTCCTGTCTTTTACTTTTTGAGCGCATCGGCTCCCTGTCTTTACTTTTGAGCGCATCGGCTCTGTTTTTACTTTTTTGAGCGATCGGCTCCTCGTCTTTTTAACTCTGTCTTTTACTTTTTGAGCGCGATCGGCTCCTGTCTTTTAATTCGCTTTTTATTTTTGAGCGCATCGGCTCCTCGTTTTAACTCGTTTTACTTTTTGAGCGCATCGGCTCCTCGTTTTAATTCTGCCTTTTACTTTTGAGCGCATCGGCTCTGTCTTTTACTTTTTGAGCGCATTGGCTCCTGTCTTTTAATTCCTTGTATTTTACTCTTGAGCGCATCGGCTCCTGTCTTTTAATTTGTCTTTTTACTTTTGAGCGCATCGGCTCCTATCTTTTACTTTTTGAGCGCATAGGCTCCTCGTCTTTTAATTTCTGTCCTTTACTTTTGAGCGCATCGGCTCCCTGTCTTTCAATTTCTGTCTTTTACTTTTTGAGCGCATCGGCTCCCTGTCTTTTAATTCTTGTCTTTTACTTTTTTAGCGCATCGGCTCCCTGTCTTTTAATTCTTGAGCGCATCGGCTCCCTGTCTTTTAATTCCTGAGCGCATCGGCTCCTATCTTTTACTTTTTGAGCGCATCGGCTCCCTGTCTTTAATTCCTGTCTCTGATTCTTGAGCGCATCGGCCTTTGTCTTTTAAGTTTCTTTCATTGAGCGCATCGCTCTTTGCATTGTTTTGTTTTCGCTCTCGAACAAAATTGAGTTCATGTCTTTACTGTTCTCACCATGATAAAATGAAAAACTACGGTCATTCTTTTTATCTAGTAAGAAACAAGTAAAGAGGGCAATCATGAACACCCAATTTTGTCCGAGGCGTTTTGTGAATAAATAAATAAAAAAAAAAAAATCTTTTAACCCATTAACCCATTAACCCGTAACCCATAAACTAACCCATTAGCCCATTAACCCACAATCCATCAGTTATCCTAATCCTTAAACACTTATCCTAACCATCCCAAACAAACCTATCCTAAACTAGCCATAACTCATCCTACCACAAACTTATCCTAAACCAACCTTGGCAGTTATCATCAAACCCATCCTATCTCGAACTCATCCTAAACAAACTTATCCTAAACCTCCCATCACTTATCCTAAACAAACTCCTAATCACATTCTAACTCAAACACCTCAGCTTAATCCTCTCCTATAAAACACTTAACCCATGCATCAGAACAGACAGAACCTATACTGAGATCACTCATTTTTTAGCCTAAAACATACCTCTGCTTGTTTCTTTCACCCTCTACTTGCACCACCGTAACAGAAGATCTCCATTAAACCATTCACCATCACATCGGCCCCGAAACCACCACCCCAGCCTTCCATCAACCCATCATCCTCCTCACCACTCCAACCGAGACCCTCACCAAAACCACCGAGCCGCACCACCGAAGCCATTCTGTTTTGCCACCGACCGCCCGCACCGTGAAGAGCTCGGCTTTGCCGTCGTGCCGTCGCCCTACACCCTGTCCTCGCACGGCACAACCCGTCTGCCGCAGTTCTGACCCAAACCCATAGCCGCGCGCCATCGTCTTCACCAAATCGTCCAACCGCACCATAGCCGCGGGTCTTCATCCGTGACCACCATTCTCAAATCCGTGGAGTCCCAAAACCGGCACCCATTAAACCGGAAAACCGAACGAGAATCACGGTCGACCTCTGTGCTGCATCGAACCACACCGTTCCGATCTGAGCTCCCGTACTGCGCCGATTCGTGCCGCTCACTGCTGCTCCTCTGTTTTGTTCTTCGACGAACAGCGACGAACAGTCACTGGCACCGCACGACGTTCGCCGTCCTCCACGCCAAGGCAGATCCGGCTGCACTCAGCAGCCATCGTTGACCTCCTCACCGCCGGTAGTCGGATGCATCGTTGACCCCCTGTTTGGGTCACCACAAGGCGTCAAAGGAGGAGAAGAAAGAGGCTAGAATAACCCCTCCCTTTGCCTCTGTTTCGTAAGCTGCTTCCCATACTTTTTTCCTTTTTTGGATTTCAAATTGTGCTTTTGGGAGGTGGGCTTCTGATTGTTGGGCCAAACGTTAAAAAAAAAAGGGGAGGAAAAGATAAATTTAAAACATAAGAGTAATTAAAAAATAATAATAATAATAATAATATGGGTTCTACCGAGTTGCATGACGAATTGATGATTTACATTATTATTATTATTATTATTATTATTATTATTATTATTATTATTATTATTATTATTATTATTATTATTATTATTATTATTATATTTATTATATTTAAATTATTATCATGTTTTTTTCCAATTTTTTTAAGTTAAATCGCTAATTGATAATTTTAAATAAAAGTTTTGTAACAAACTTGATAATCAATGGGTGACGTCTCTAGCGACGCAAGCTTCACCCATTTAATCATTAATTTGAATAATCGAGTCGTGACGATCATTGTTAATTCAAATTATCACTAATTGATAAATTTAAATAATTTTTTTTGTAATAAATTTGATAATCATGGGTGACGCCTCTACATGAGCGACCGAAGCTTCACCTATTTAATCATTAATTTGAATAATCGAAAGCATGACGGTTTGTTGATTCAAATTTTTTAAAGTTTTTTTTTTAAATTAAAATCAACCAACCCACAATTATTTTCTAAAGAACTACGTGACTTTGAATTCCTCATTGCACCTGAGGATACGTAGGAGCGGGACTCATATTCCGTCAAGCAAAAAAAAATTAAATTTTCATAATTTATTTGTTTATTTCATATTTTTACAAAAGTGGTAAAACAAATATTTTCAAGGATTATTAAGAATTTGCATAATTAATTTAAGGTACTTATCTTAGGGCCAGGTGTGTTAAGTCTTTGTGGGATTAAGTTTTCACCCTTCCCTACACATAACCAACTTCCGAATCCAATCTGGTTTCAAAGACTATTTTTCTTAGATTTTCCAATTTTTCCTAAAAAAAAATAAATAAAATTGGTGGCGACTCCTAATTAAATTATTTTTAATTTAAGTTGTTATCCCGCCGCAATTTATTCGGTCGGGACAATGTGATATCTTATATTTTTTATTTGCCATTAAAAGTGGGAATAAGTGGGAGTAATTGTTAGCCATCCGATTTGAATAAAATGAAAGGTTAAGATTAAGAGTAAGTCTAAACATTTATTCTTAGAATTATTCTTAGAGTAAGTGTGTGTTTAAGATAGTTGTGAAAATTATATTATTTTAATAATTAATTATTGTATAATTTTTTTGTTATAATTAATTATAAAAAAATTATATTTAAATATGTTAGTTAAAAAATGAGTTTAAACTAATTTATTTTGTTTAGATGGTATAAAAAATTATTTTTATGTATTAAATTATCAAAATAAGTATAAAATAATTAAAATATTATTTAATTAATTAAAAAATTATTTAATTGAAGATAAAACAATATTTACATCTCAAAATAAGAAATAATCCCAACATTTTTTTACAAAATATTTAAATTTTTACTTTTGTTCCAACAGCTTTTATTTCTAATTAAAAGCTGTTGATTTTTTTTTCAAATAAATTCAAAAGCGTTAAATATGTGTGCAACAACTTATTCTCCAAAAAAAAAATTGTTGATTCTACTAAAAAAGTTCAACCAAACATGTTGTAAATGAATTTCTTCATATGTATATATAATGAGTAACATGAAACGATATGTGATTCTCATATTCTCACATCATTATTAAAAATTTGACTATGATGATGATTACTTAAAAAGTCAACATACAATAGTGTAAAAAAAGTATATATAGATAGTAGATCAAAATTAAACTTTAATTGAAATAAATTATATACCTATAGTTAACATTTTTTTTTTCAAATTAATTTTCGTTGAGGAGAATGAATCTTTATAATTTAACTAACAAATATGTCGTTTTCAAGCTTATTCGCTTTCTATTTGTGGTGTTTCTAGACAAAATAATATTTCTTTCTCACTGTTATTCTCTTAGCATTCAAATTCATTCTTTTCAAAATCACCAAATTCAAACAAATCATACAATAAGATATTTGGAAGGAGGGATGGAAATGAATCAGATTAAATTAGTTCAGACCTTACCTTAAATAAATCTAACCTATTTTTTAAATTTAAAATTTGAATTTAATCTATTTATTTGATATAAACTATTTTTAAAGGTCTGACTTGATATTTTTAAAAATCTAACTTCATCTAAAATTTTATTTAAAGATTTATTTTATAATAAAATTTTTAAATTATTAGTCTATCTTTAAACAAGTTAATAAAATATACTAATGAGGTCAAAACTTTTATATAAGTTAACAATGACTTAGAATTTTTAAAAAGTATTATATTATTAATAAAATTAATTATATTATATAAATATTAAAATATTATAATATATCTAAATAATAATATATATAATTAAATAGACTAACTTGTTAAAATTAAAAAGTTTTTTTAAAATCTTAAAACTCAATTTATTTAATTAAATAATTTTTTTTAAAAAATTTTGATATAATTTTTTTATTAAACGAGTTGAGTTAAATTAAACTTTAAATATATTACGCTATAGACCCTTGAGATACAACATAACCTATTTACACCCATATTTAAAAATATTTTGGGGGCATAAAACAGCATAAGAGTCAAGATTCACCTAACCATGATTAGGGGTGGAAAAATAAGTAAAATTTCTTCGTTAGGGACTATATGGCTTTGCACTGATACCGACTTGACCTAAGATGTTTACTAAATAAGTTAAGTAGGCTTTTTTAAAAGTTCTGTTTAACTAAAAAAAGCTAAGCCAGTGCCATCTAATAAGCCTTTTAATTGATAGTGCGGCTACTGCTACTTTATTTAATTATATATAATATAATATATATTATTATAATAATTATAAATTATAATTATAATTATTAATTTATTATACTATATTAATATATTTTTAATTAAATTTTAATAAAAGTCAATAATTAAAACTTAAGTTAATAAGTTAGAATAGAAATAACATTATTATTGATATATTTAATGTAATATATTTATTAGAACGAAAATAATAAGTTAGCACTTACTCCTTACTTTTATAGATGCTCACTACTTTCTTACTCTGATCTTTGATGGATGTGAGACTTGAAAGATTGGAGTAAGAAAGTGAGCAACTGAGTATATCTCCAAGTCCCACATCGACCAAAGATTAGAGTAAGAAAGTAGTGAACATCTATAACACTTACCCCTTACTTTAATAAATACTCACTATTTTCTTACTCTAATCTTTGGTCAATGTGGGACTTGAAAGACTAGAGTAAGAAAGTGAGCAACTTGGTATATCTCCAAGTCCCACATCGACCAAAAATTAGAGTAAGAAAGTAGTGAGCATCTATAAAATTAGAATATGAGTGTTAAATTATAACAAAGGCCTATCACTTTGAAAGGCCTTTATTGGTTTATTTCAAGGCTTAGTTATATTTTACTTATGTAAAGGCATATTGACTTATTTAAAGGTAGGTCTGTTAGCCTATGTAAGACATATTGACCTATTTAAAGGTAGGTATGTTAATCTATATAAAAGCCTATTGGCCTATTTAAAAGTAGGTCTGTTAATCTATTTAAATGCCTCATTGCAAAGTAGACCTTTAAATAGACTTTCAGGACAGGTTAGGCTTTTAATAAGGCCAGGTTAAGCCTTAAAAATTGGCTTATTACAGGCTTATAGACCAGGCTCAGACCTTATAATTAGGATATAGGCCAGACTTGTTTAAAACAAAGCCTGACCTGACCTGACCTGTTTCCACCCCTAACCATGATGAGCGCAGGCAATGCAAGATTCCCTTTAGTGTGGAATATAAAGCACATTGAGAAGTAACTAATAAGCTAGGTTGTACCGCAAACTCATTGAGGGAAGCATGTTGAATAGTCTCTCTTTTTTGCACCCCTCTTGGTCTTGGACTTTGCGTTGATTTCATCAATTAGAGCGGTACTGACTAGTGGTTCTCGGGTAGACATGTGCCTATCTCATAATAAGTAATAAAGAGAAAAAAAAAAGAATAAAGGAAAAGAAATAATTTTTTTATATTTAAAAGTTTTAAAATATATAATAAATAAAAAGAATATATAGGGAATTATATTTTTTCTTTTAAAGGCCTAATTTTTTTCTCAAAATTAAGATGAAATTATTTTCATTCTATTTTTTTATTAAACTTCTAAATAAAGAAAAAAATATATAATATTTTATTCATTTTCTTTCTTTTCAAATCATTCTTACAAAATTATTGTATATCGTTTGGAAAATTCATAAATGTTCTGGATTGAATTTGGAATTTCAAAATCTCAGCATGATGGATTGTGACCCGAGTCAAATGCATTAAAGGCCAAAAAAGGTTCATGCACACCCAATGACCAACAAGCCCACTTTTTAAAAGAAGCTTAGGTCTATAATAGAATCACACAATTAATGAGGATAAAAAAGATTAAATGTCTTTATAATTATCTAAATCCTTAATAATAGGGAAATTGAATCCTTATAAATTATTCTTCAAGTAAGTAACTCTACATTATAAATAAAAGGGTTTAATAACTCAGGTATACACATAATCTAATTTCATATATATTAATCTTCTAGTATAAATCTTAACTTAATTGTCAAAGTATCAAAGTATCTTATGTGTACATCACTCCCCCTCTCTGCCGCTACACAAAGAGGCGTCATCACATTCAATCGCTTTGATCGAAACTGCGATTCAGAACAATAGGTAAGCATGGTTTTACTTTAAGAATTTAAATCAATAATTAATATTTGTAAAGTTATGTTGATCAAATTAAAAATTTATCAATGACTAAAAAGTTACTTTTACACATTTTAATTATTTATTTTTGAATGTCATATTTACTTAAAATTACTGTAGATATTGTCTAAATAATTTGTGTAGACTAAAATTGAAAGTTCAACCCTACCCTAGTGTATAATCTCTTTTCTCTATTTAAGCTATATTAACATAGTCAATTATAAAACTCATGCACTTGTTAATTAATTCTTTGTGTAATATACAAATGATTAGTGTCAGAATTTTTCACTGATCAGGTGTGATCAGCCTCAAATTTAAAAAATTAAACATCATCATTTTATATTAAATAAATACAAAATTTTACATTAATATATGTGTTAGACCAATGTTTTATATTAAAAATAATTGTTGATACCTAATTTTGTCCATAAAATTTTATTTTCTTGCTTAATCAGGAACTACTTTTTGTGTTAATTGATGCCTAATTGCAATGTTTCTTTTCTTTTTCTTAATTTAATTTAATACAAAAGGAAAACAAAAAAAAAAAGAAAAGAGAAAAGAAAACAAATAAAAAAAAAAAGGAAATTTGCATCGATAGCTACGTAGGTAGTGTCATCCTATCCTCTACGCCTCAAGAGAGGCGGTGCGGCAGAGCCTCGATAAGCAAAGAATGCAGAGGGATCGCTTGACATGAAAGAGGAAAGCATCAGGGATGGGGAAGAGTGAGGATGGTGAGACAGGGAAGCAAAGCACAAAAATGAAAATTGAGGGAGACAACACAGTTCTCACGGGCAGATATCAAAAACGCCTAAAAGGGCTCTCCTTAACAGAGGGAGGGGGGATCTTTTTTACACACATTTTTTCACCTTCAAGAACCAGGAAAACACCTTCCATTTTCACCACCCTCATCACCAAGAACAGCACCTTCACCCACCCTCCACATAAATCCTTCATCACCATAAACTTCCAAGAAGCAGGTACCATCACTGTGGAGACAGAGAGAAGGGAACAAGAAGGAGACGAAGCCTTCATTGAGGAATAGCATTTACTTCAACTGTTCCACCTTGAACTCCACAGTAATGCATTTATGTCATGTAACTCATTTCTCGCTAACTATTCTCACTTGCACACAACCCCCGAATCCTCTCGCACTTAACCGAAATGAATACTACATATCCACTCAAGCCTCCCCGACCGAAACCCAATATCCACTCTCCAACCGTGAATCCATCTCCCTTTTATTACCTTCATCTTCACTACCTCACTTTGGAGAACTAATATTCATCGTCTCATCATTATCTTCAAGCTCGGCACCTCATTTCCAAAGACCTCCACTACACCACCTCTCTACCTTCACGTCCAACCCAGCGACAAACCACTCTACTACTATTCATCATCTCCTCCACATAAACCCTTCATCACCTCACTTTCATAACCCCACAAACCGACCGTCGGACCCCCAAACTCCATCATATCCGATCGGTCGAACCATCCAATCTCCCTAAGCCGACCGTCGAACTCAAAACACCGGATACATCATACCCCCAACCGACCGTCGAAAAGAAGCGATCCTTCCCCTCAACCAACCGACCGTCGGACCCCTAAACTCCATCATATCCGACGGCCGAACCATCCAATCTCCCTAAACCGACCGTCGAACTTCACCAACACCCGGTTTATCATCTCACCGACCAACTTCACCGACACCCCACTCGTCGAACCACACCGGTGACCTTCACCGACCAACACCGGTCCACATCCTCTCACCGACACCCTCACCGACCGTCGAAACCCAAGAAAGCTTTCCCTTCAACCAACCGACCGTCGGACCCCGAATCCCTCTCGCACCGACCGTCGAACCACTTCACAAAATACCATCATTCCCTCTACCGACCGTGCTCCTTCTCCACACTCGACCGTCGAACTTCCCGGCTCCTTCTCCGCACCCGACCGGTCGAACTTCCAGCTCCTCTCCGCACTCGACCGTGAACTTCCAGCTCCTCTCCACACTCGACCGTCGAACTTCCGGATCCTCTCCACACTCGACCGTCAAACTTCCGGCTCCCTCTCCGCACTCGACCGTCGAACCTCCAGCTCCCTCTCCACACTCGACCGTCGAGCTTCCACTCCCTCTCCACACTCGACCGTCGAACTTCCGGCCTCCCCTCTCCGCACTCGACCGTCGAATTTCCAGATCCCTCTCCGCACTCGACCGTCGGATCTCACCAGATCTTTCTCTGCATCCGACCGTCCAATTTCAGAAACTAAATTCTTCCACACCGACCGTCGAATCTCAGGGTCCAAACCCCTCCCCAAACATCCCCTGGCGTATGCTGCCATGGTTGCCAAAGTCCCCAAACCTTTATTTCTTTAAATTGCACTGTTGATTATCCTGTTGAGTTTGAATTTGATTCACGTGGGCTGTTGTCCATTTCATATTAAGGCAAAAATGATACAATGTTTGGTAAAAAAAAAGAGAGAAGGGTAAAAGAAAAAAAAAAATAAATAAAAAATCTTTTGATCCATGCAATGACCAATGATGATGATTGAGTAGTGAATACTACCTTCAATGTCATTTGGATCATAAGGGTTTATTGGGTAGCCTAGTGCTAACTTGAATCCTGTGCAAAAAAAAAATGGATTCGCTTTCAAATAAAATCTTTTTTTAATAAAATCAATCAACCCACAATCATTTTATAAAGAACTACGTGACTTTGAGTTCTCATTGCACTTAGGATACGTAGGAGCAGAATCTCTATTGTCAAGCCAAAAAAATAAATTTTCATAATTTGGTTGTTTCTTTTATTTCTTTTCAAAAAATAAAAAATGAAAAAATAATAAATAATTACAAAGTCTTTTGTTTAGAGGGTTAAAATAAATATATTTGATATTATTAAATTTTGCACAACTAACATAAGGTTAATTCTTAGAAGCAGGCGGTGTAGTGTGCTAATACCTTCCCTACTGATAATCGACTCCCGAATCCAAACTCATTTTCAAAAGACCAGTTTTCCTAATTAAAGGGTTTTTCTGATGTTTTCCCAATTTAAATAAACATTGGTGGTGACTCCATTGATTTTTATATTTTTCGGTTGTCCCGTCGCGATCCCAGTTGCGACAATAATGACTAAGTCTATAAAAAAATATTTTATTATAGACACTCTACTCATATTTCAATAATACGTGGGACTCCACGTCAGACTCCTATGAATCCGTGTATTGCTAAAATTTGAGTAAAATGCTTATAGTTTGAACGTTTTGCTTATAGTTATGATTGAGAGGATGACAAATAAAGAAGTAGTAAGTAATGACATGATAAAATTTAATAATGATGTATTTAGGAGTTATTTTAAAAAGGAGAGAGTGAAATGATAATAGAAGGCTAATGATTCTTTCTCTTGTCATTCAAAACCTTCATCTTTTATCTTTTTAATTTAGAGATCTAGAAAGAAATGATTTGAATATTCAACTCTTCTCCATCATTAACTTATTAAACTATTAAATAAGAGTAAAAATAAGTCAGGCTGTCCGTTAGGGATCTATGGCCTGACTTGTCTGAGACCTGACCTGACCTAACATGTTTACTAAATAAGTTAGGTCAAGACATTTTTAAAAGTTTGTTTAATTAAAAATGTCCAGTTTCAAGTCATCTAATAGGCCTTTTAAGTTTAGCAGGCCAATTTGACTTATTTAATTATATATAATATAATAATATATTTTTTAATTAAATTTTAATAAAAGTTAGTAACTAAAACTTAAGTCAAGTAAGTTAAAAAAATAACATATTTATTAATATATTTAATATAATATATTTATTAGAATGAAAATAATAAGTTAACACTCACCTCCTATTTTTATAGATGCTCACTATTTTCTTGCTTTGATATTTGGTTGATGTGGGACTTGAAAGATTAGAGTAAGAAAGTGAGCAACTTGATATATCTCCAAGTCCCATATCGACTAAAGATTAGAGTAAGAAAGTGGTGAACATCTATAAAATTAGAAGGTGAGTGTTAAATTATAATAAAGACCTATTGGCTTTGAGTAGGTCCGTTGACTTATTTCAAGGCTTAGACCTGTTAGCCTATGTAAAGGTATATTAACTTATTTAAAAGTAGGTCTGTTAGTTTATGTAAGACATGTTGACATATTTAAAGGTAGGTCTGTTAGCCTATGTAAAGGTCTATTGACCTATTTAAAAGTAGATCTGTTAACCTATTTAAAGGTTTCATTGCAAAGTAGGTCTTTAAATAGGCTTTCAGGCCAGACCAGGTTTTTAAAAAGGCCAGGTCAGGCTTTAAAAATCAGCTTATTACAGGCTCATAGGTCAGACTCAGGTTTTATAATTGGGATATAGGCTAGGCCTGTTTAAGCCAAAGTCTGACCTATTTCCACCCCTACTACTAAATAATGGATTGACATGTTCTCTTTCATTTCATTCTTTACCTTTTCATATATTCTATTATTATGAGTTACTCTCTTCTATCTTCTTTAAAATTCTCAAACATAACCTAAGAATTTTTCCTAACTAAGAAGGGATTGAGCTACGTGTGTAGGCCAAATGAAAATCTTTTGTTGTTTTTTTTTTGGAAAGTGGTGGTGTTCGGACAGTTTGCGCAAACCTTGACTAATTCATCTTTACAATTCAATCAAAGGCAGATCATTCACACCCCGGGACTAAGGGATTCACGGCCTAACTCCAAGAAATTGATGTTGTTGAAATTCGAATCTATGATTATATGTCTAGTCACATATCACATACTCATCCACCATTAATCTAACCACTTGGGGTTAATCTTTGGTTGGCTTGACATGAATAGCAATAAATACCTCACCACACAACATTAACGTTTGATCCTAATTAAGTTGCAATCTTGCTAGCACACTTGAAAAATTATTATATGTTTTTGAAACACAATAAATATATGTTTTAAGATAAATTTTTACCATTAATTTTAAATTGATGGCTTAAAATTTATATAAATTATTTAAAATCAATAGTGGAAATTCTTATAAAAACATGTATTTATTATGTTTCAGAAATATGCAATAATTTCTCTAACACCCTCGTATATATAATTAATATCTCAACTGTTTAATAGATAATTGATACAGTAGTGTAATTTTATAATATATAACCTTTACTACTCCCTCATTGAACACAATAAAACAATGAAAAAACAATTTTTCTCCTATTTTCATTTCTTATAGTTTGTTTTCAACCAATCAAAATAGGAGAGAAAACATATTCTTTCTTATTTTCTCGCCTCCCCCTTCCTTTTTTTTTTCTTTTAATTTTCTCCTACATTCAAATAGTGTGAGTTACTTCTAATAACATTAACCCTAAAAAAAAAAAAAAAACACCGTGTAAATAAGAGGACACATAGCAAGGATTATTATCACGAAATTATATCTTTGTAATCAACTTAATTATAATTATTAGAATATCCAAAATTACAAAACACTATTAATTTAAGGCTTAAGTATGTTTTTAGTTTTTTTAAATATATTTTTTTGGTCTTTTAAATATTTTTATTATAATTTATGTTTTTATAATATTAAAAATAAGTAAAATTAGTCCATATACTTATTTCAAGGCAACTTCTGTGCACAACTCGATTAAGTAATGTTCAAGGCAACTTCTGTGCACAACTAGATTAACAGACCACAACTTTTTGATAAAAAGACTATGTCTCTTTTTGTCACCGATTCCCTCCGTGATAGCGATACTTTTTTTTTTAATTAATCCGTGATAGAGTTACTTTAGACAATATTTATGATTATTAACATGCATTATTTTGAGTGGAAGAGGTTTAAATTCTTTAAATATATAATTTTAAATTTAATTTTAAAATTTATATATATGAAAATAATATCATTAGAAATAGTTTTTGTTTAAGCGCATAATTCCATAGTTTGAAAGATTAATTTATCACCTAAATACCTAATGAGGGATACTTTGAAAAATCTAAAATTACAATACATGTGATGTGATTACAATTTTTTTAAAAATTAATTTATTTTGAATGAAATTTTTTTAAAGTTATAAAATATTAAGTTAATTTAAATTTAAATATTTTTAAACTTATGTGCATGTAGAAACCCATTCAAATTTAGTTGAATTTTAGTAAATTTAATTCATTTTAATTTTAATTGTTTAAATTGATGATTTTTCTCTTATTAATTTATAAATTTTATATACGTATTTTAAGTAAAGGTAATACAATAAGATCATTAGAATAAAATAAAAATATTTTTTCCCAAATATGATTATTTTATTTAAATCAATTCAAATAATTTTTTTAATATGTTATAATATTAAACTAATTTCAAAATAAAATTAATTTAATATTTTAATGATTTCGAAGTTCAAACAAATAGTTAAATGATATCTAAACTCCATCATGTGTTCATGACCATGACAAATGGTTAACATTGTAATTTGAGCCCTAGTGTTAAGGGAAATAAACAAACCATTTACCAAACAAACCAACCACTTGGGAATTATTTTTTTTTAATAAAATGACAATTACAAACTTTAAACATGGAAGTTTTTCATAAATTATCCAAAGCCACAATTATTAATTCAGTCCTAAATAGTTATTTAATTATTTTACATGTGCTACATACAGTATATTTTATATTTTATATTTTATATTTATAATTTATCTTAAAAATGCTTTTCGTTTATCAAAGCTTTTTCATGTATTTAATAATATTATTAATTGCTTATATTAAAATAATAATAATAATAATAATAATAATAATAATAATTATTATTATTATTATTATTATTATTATTAACTCTGCATACTTAATGATATTAGTGCTTGCTTTTCAAGGCAAATTTTATAGATAATAATAATAATAATAATAGTAGATAGATAGATAAATAGATAGATAGATAGATAGATAGATAAATAAATAGATAGTGTAACCTCCTTACTAAATTAATAGTATGATAGCTAAATTACTAATTGAAAGTATTAGTCTTAATCTCTTTAGTCATGCGCCATAATTCTAATATTAGTGGATTAATTTCATAAAAATTTTAAAATTTGTTAAATAAAGTTTCAAAATTTTGAAAACTCATAAGAAATTAGTTAAGATATGAAAGTTTTTTCTTTTTAAATGAAATACAAAATAGAGAAAAATCAGAAAAACTTTACAAATTTAAATACAAAGTAAAGATAAAAGTTTTTCAATAAAATCATCAAGAGAATCAAAACAGAAAATCGAAATCGAAATACAAGGATCAAAATCAAAGATCTGAGATCGAAACTTTAAAAAACATCAAATTCTTAAAACAATAATCGAAATATCAAAAATTAAAATCGAGACAATAGTATGTTAAGAAACAAAATTAGAAGCATAAGTGTTAATTTATAAACTCAGCAATAGAGTCATGATTTTACATGCACATATATCAGAGGCATTATTTAGCAAAAAATACATGTTGTGCTAATAACTTCAATATACATATATTTCTCTCATTTGGATTTAGAATTCATACATGATCGATCTAAATTATGATAACCTTGATGCATCATGTGTTAATCTGAAAATACCATGAACATAGTGAGAATTGAAAATTCTCAGTAGAAAATGAACAATTATAAAAACGTTTGAAAACACATGGTGAGTTTCAGTTGTGTAATGTACACAGAAAACCTCATGGCAACCCAAGTATAACAAGAATAACACAATTCAATCATAATAGAACGAATGCTAAATAAATCATACAATACAATCTTATATATTAACATCAACAAGTTTTTCAATATCAGCAAACATTAGCAAGTTCCTCAAACATCAGTAATCAAGTTCCAAACATCAGTAAGCAAGTTTCTTATCACAGGGAATCCACCATTTACTTTTTTTTTCCTTCCATGTCTACTTGTCTCACATTTTACTCGTAGGCTTCACTTTCATAGGGAATTCAACCTATATCTGGATTACTTTAATATCGTGACAATAAAGTCAGACATACCCACACTAACCAGGTAGGTAACATAAAAAGGAAAATTCATCCCTCTGCCTCTCAACGGTTAAATATAAGCTTTTTCATGAATCTTTTGTTTGTCATCACACATAAACATAATCAATACAAACCATTCAATATATCACAAATAAATTTATCATATACAAGTCCACAAATAAATCATGACCATTAAATAAAATTAACAAAACTTAGATTCATTAAATTTAAATGTTAGTTATTCAAGGGACCAACCATGATTTAAAATTAATTTAATAATTTCTTTTAATAGTTCACATCACAGTTCATAATTTGTCAAGTTTTCATCATAATCCATATTTTGTCAAATCCTCATCATGGTTCATAGTTTGTCCTAATCTTGATAGTGTATTCATTGCACAAAATTTTTTTTGTTGCAAAAGTCAAAACAAAGGTCATAAAATTACTCCTAAGTCAAGGTAAATATAAGTCAAAATAAAGGTCATAAAATTATTCTCAAATCAATGTAAATATAAGAAAGTCTAAGTACATATATTTATTACTCAATATAATTAAAATATTTATTTAACTTAAGTCTTGAGTAATATTTTAATTTTTTATAATTTATTATATTAGTCTCATGAAAAAATTAATATTTAAATTATAATAACTCTAAATTTTATCAAATATCATAAATATTTCAAAATTAAATAAATATAATTTTTTATAACATTACATATACATATTAAATTTGACAAAAATAACAATATACATAAAACATTAAAATAATAAATTACTAATAAAACATATAAATATACCAAAAATCATAATTTTATTTTTTTATTAAAAAAAATTCAATTCTCACCTCTTACAAAATCTCATTTCTTTTTTTTTTTTCTTCTTTCTTTTCATCCTATCCTGCTTTTCTACGTTTTCTCTGCCTCTGTCAGCAACTTTCTCTATTTCACCGCTTCACTCTCCTGTTTGTTTGCCTCTATATATAGCCAATTAAATTGGTTACGTTGCACCACGTTGCAACAAGAGTTTTTTGAAGTAATAATTACTTCTAATCTTGTAAGTGAAGAATGGGCACGTTGCACGACTCTCATGTGGTGCACGTAGCCTTCTATATATTTTTTTAAATTTTTTAATTAAAGTAATAATTACTTTTATTAAATATCTTATTTTAAGATAGATTTTTATATTTAAATAATAATTAATTCATAAATATCTTTTTATAAATATATCTTCATAAATATCTTTTTATAAATATTTATATTTATTATTAAAATAATTGTAATTATTATTATTATTATTAAATTTTATTTCAATAAATTCAAAATCTTTGTTCTATTATCTAATTTATCTAAAAGGTTAGTTTAAAAATTTTTAATTAAATTCATACAAATTTTATTTAATCTCTTTTTTTAGTAACATCTATCATAAAATAAAATTAAATAAAATATTTAAGTTAAATTAAAATTTTCTTCTTCATAAAAATATTTTATAAAATATATGATGTTACATATAGTGTTTGTCAATCCACTCCTTCCTTTAGTTTTTCTTTTTTCATTAGTGGGTGTGTATATACTTGAGCTTCAAATATGGCTTTGCACGGGATTGTTTAGTTCTTGAAGTAAACCATTCGGTTTAATTTAAAGAAAGATAAAATCTAATAAAATCATTGCCATTGAAGCATATATTTGGCATTTCATAAATTAAGTTAAATTTGAGTGTGCTTGTGGTTTGAGGAGTACACGTTTGCAATCCATATTGATTTGACGAGTAGAGGAATGTCAAGGTTGTTTCATCCATTTGCTTTTCCCCAATTTCCACGTTCTTCTTTTCCCTCCAACTATATCAGCCACATTGACTTCTTTTTTCGTATGTTTTTGAAAACGAAAATGATGTTTATACATTTTTTTACATTTTTTTCATACTTATTTTGAATTAGTATGATTAAATGAGAAAAAATAATAAAAAAATAAATATAATAAATAATATTAAGATAAATATAAAAATATGTATATGTACTATTTATGGTAAGAATATCATTATTTTGAAAATGTATTCAAAGTTCACCAAAAACTATTGGACTTAGAAAGTCTTCCTCAGGGATACTAGAAAATTATGAGTGCATGAATTTCCTACGCCAATGAAATGTAATAATCTAAATAGAAAATAAAACAAACAAGAAGTTTTACATGTAAAATAATTACAATTTATAGAGACAATTTAAGTACAGAGGATTAAAGAGAGAAGCTTAATTTTAATCTAGTTAATTTTTTTTACATTATCATTAAATCATGTATTGTTATATTATTAGAATTTGACCTCTTAAGTAATTGTTATCATAATCATACTCTTTTAATAATGTGAAAGCATATAATTAGATGAAAGTATAAATGAAAAAAAAATAAAAAAAATCCTAAAAAAGACCACTCAAATTGCATCACTCATTACATAAAGATTTTCGTGCATATATTGAAATGCACTAAAATAATATGAATTTAGTGAAAAATTAAAAGATAAGCCAGTCGAATAGGATATCGTAACAATTTCAGGTATAAGTTGTTCGCTATTTCCTTAGCTGAAAGCTCTTTAAAGAGTATAATAACAGTCCTCCTTTATTCCCTCGACTAGTATCAACTTTCAACTTCAATTTGATCATTTGGGAGTCCTAATGGCCGTTGATAATGGAACTTATTTTGGGTTTGCTCTTTTGTCAGCATGCTCTAGTAATTTTTTCATTTCAACTAAATCACTATCAATTATTTTAAAAAATACACAGGCAACTCTTATAACTTTTATCTTCTGATACCAAAAAAAAAAAAACCTTTTATCTTCAACAAATGCCACCTAACCCTTAATCCTTAAGTTTGATCCACATATTCAAAATGATTATAGTTGTGATTCCACTGTATTTTCTTTCAACAAAACTAGGAAAGAGAGCTTTATTATTCCACTAATGGTATAATTAATTAAAGAAACGCATGACATAATTTTCTTTTAATGAAGACGAATTTGTTCCTAAGTCAAGTTGTGCTTCGACTGATCCATAATTCTCAGACTTGGTTTAGCATGAAATTAATTTATTGTCTATATTAATTTCTAATCAACTAGATTCTCGTACAGAGTCAATTATAGCATATTTAGCCTTCATATAAAAAAGCAGATTTGATCTCATAGTATTTAAGAATAATATTAATGGGATGCTATATTTTATTACTTATCCACATGAATGATGTCACCGGTACTGGAAACCCACACCAACCCCCATTTTAATCAAAGTCGATTTGTAGTTGGTAGGAAGTTGTGGAGTAAGCCTCTTTGTGACCTCAAAAAGCCAATGACTATAAAATAATTCTTGTTGTGCAAAATACTTTATAAAATATTCTTAATAATTTAAAATTAATTTTACATAAACATACCTAAAATCACATGATTAGTTATAAAAAGATTTACAAAATAAAGATCTTAAATATAATTTCATAAAAACTAACCAAACTAAAATCATTATATCACATATATATATATATATATATATATATATATATATAAAATCTAATATTTAATATAATAAAATATTAGTTATACTATTCTAAAAATATAAAAAATAAAATAATAAGGAGAATTTGAAAAGAATGTATTGAAAGGTAAAAGGAAAATCAAAAAGGAGATCTTACAAGTTTTTTATTTATTGTCCATGAAATTCATCTTTTACATTTATAATTTTGTGAGTCAGTTAATTTGGAAAAACAATATGTATATACGAAAATTTTTTAAATAATAAATTGATAAAATATATCGTTAAATTTTTTCTGTACGGATGATTAGCTTTAAATGTTCAAATAGAGGCTTGTAAGATTTTACCAAAAATTAGTGGCTTTTAAATATTTCATGAAATGACTAACAATTTCATAGTTAATATGTCTTGTATAAAAATGAATCATTTTTGTAAAACAAACGTAAAAGTACTGTAGGTACAGAATTATTTAGATGTTACCAGCAATTTGGAATGAAATGGTGTTTTAAAAAATAATGGGAAGTTAAAGGGAAAAAGAAAAATGATGAGTGCCTACTTATATTCCTTTTCCCTCTCTTTTTCAATTTTTTATTGTTTCTTACCCTTAATTTTCATATGAGTGCATATTTTATACCAGAAATTTAAATTCCATCAAGACCAAAAAGACAAAAGAAGAAAAGCAACAAATTAATGCCACTATCACGCGTACTCCATGTAGGTAGCTAGTGGGTTGGTGAGACTGAAAGGATTACCAAGGATAGGTAATTTAAAGGGAACTTTAAAACCATCGAAAAGGAAAAGAAAATTGAATGGTTCTCTATGTAAAATCCAAAAGTGGTTGTCCTCTCTATATACAAGAACAAAAGTCTTCATTTTCAAGTCTTTGTTTGGTACAAAATCAAATAACGACTTGAAAATAATTAAAGAACTTGTGTTTTGTTTGGTTTTGCAGTAAAAAAAAACAAGTATTTTGTTTGGTATGCTCTTGTCTTTTTTATAAGATCTTACTATTAGAAAAAAGAGTTTTAGTTAACGATCAATTTAGTGACTGATTCTAATCAGTCGTTAAATCCTTGGTCATTAGTTATTAGTGACCAATAATCGGTCGCTAAAATTAGACATTAATTTAGCAATCGATTAATTAAAATAATCAATCGTTAATTTCGATCAAAATTTAGTTGCTTCTTTTAAAAAATAATAATTTAGGAACTAAGTTAGCGACTGGTTTTTAGATATTGGAAAATTAGTTTCTAAATCAAGATCTCTAATTTGGTCTCTAAACGCTGAATATATTTTATACTTTTTTAAATTGGTTGTTAAATTTCAATTTTTCAAAATTTGGTCTCTAATTTATTTAATGAATTTGTAATTATTTTTATTTTATTAAAATCTAATTTTTTAAAACACCTAATGAACAACAACAGATCTCTCTCTCTCTCTCTCTCTCTCTCTCTCTCACACACACACACACACACACACACATATACATAACAAATCAGATAAATTAAAATAACAAAAAGTATTATGCATTGTCTATAATATATCATTCCTAAAATATTTCAAATATAAAAAAATCAACGCAAATTAAACTTTAAAGTTCAATTAAACTCTAATAAGTCATCATCCTCATCTCCCCCTTCTTCTTATGCCCCATTTGTCTCAAGAAATGGCTGATACCCCGAAAATGGCTGTGAATGTTAGAAGTTCATCCTCGTCATCAACTCTCGTAGCAGTCAATTTGTCGACTCAAGCTATTGGTTTGTCAAGTCAAGTATTGTTGGTTTGTCGACTCGATCTATTTTTCATTATTCTCCAATCTCGCCTGAAAGTCATCTCTCTCACTTCTTATTTTTTTAAGTTATTCCCTTTGTATCCATTAAGATGATGAAGAACTTGAGCCACAATATTCTAGCCACTACAACTAACTCTTATCAAAGACCTTAGATTATACCTTTTTTCACTTCAGCCACATTGTGAAATACATCAAACTCATTTGGGGGAGGAGCTCTTTGGTCAGATGTTCTTTGGGTCCTCTATTGCATTTTATCTTCAAATGCCTCCTGTCAACTCCAATATGAAAACACAGTTAAAATATGCAAAGGCTAATTACAAATATTCAAATTGCATATTCCCCTTTGAAAATAGAATAACGACTTTTTTCATGCAATAAACAATAATTTCAACAAGTTGAAAAATGGACAACATAAGAATAAACATGGTTTCGATCGCATTTTCAAAGTAGGTTCCTATATAATTTATCAAAAGACAATCAAGAGGAATCTAAGCATGATTGGTGATCAAAACACAAAGCCAATTAAAAATAAAAAAATTATCATGGGAATGATCCTTCTTTCCACCAAATACCAATATGCCATTGGAATGAACTATCAAGCATTTTATCAAACAGATGGTAATCAAAACACAAAGCCTCAATCTTGTTCCAATTTGGCCAGAAAAACAAAAAACAAAATGACCCCCTAAATCCACTATAAGGCCTTAATCAATGTATATGAGCCATGTTAGAACCTCAAAATGAAAGGACTCAAAATCCATCCAAAAATGGGGTGCGAAACCTCTTTTGATCGGTGTCCTATATCTAGTGCGATTGGCGAAGCTTGCAGACAATAAGGATGCTACAAGTCGCATGGTCGGTGGTCGTGTGGCCAGTGACGTGGGGTGTAGGTGCAATGACATCAAATTCGATAAGGAGGAGCTACTGTGTAGAAATGGGGAGTAGGGGAAGAAATCGGGGCTAGGTATATCACTAGATTAGTGACCAAATTTTTGGTCGCTAATCCCAGTTCTCATTTCTTAAATTTTTTTTCAAATAGTGATTGAATTACCAGTCCCTATTTTTTTATTAACAGTGAGTGAAATCTCGATCACTATTTTTTTAAAAAATTTGTGACATTTTTATTTTTAAATTAGTGACCGAAATTTTGTTCACTAATTTTTTAATTTTTTTAAAAAATTGGTGACTTTTTTTAATTAGCGGCCGAAATTTTGATTGCTAATAATTCTTTTTTTAAACTTAGTAATCAAATTTTAGTTTCTAATTCCTTTATATAAATTTTCTATTATTATAAAATTAGCGACGAAAAGCTGGTCACAAAATTAAAAAATTTAGTTTTTAAAATTATTTTTAAAAAATTAATCAAAATATTAACCATCAAAATTTCAATCACGATTTTTTTAATATTTTTTACAAAAAACATTTGTGTCTGTAAAAATTAAATTTTAAGATTAGCAATGTAGCGACCTAATATGAAATAAATTATTTTTTATTTTTATTTTTCTATTTTACCATATAAATTAGTTGCTAACTTTTATTTTGATTGAATTTTTTTTCCTTCCTTGATTTTGGTCTCTAAATCAATTTCTATTGTGACCAATTATTTTCGGTCACTAAATTAATTTATAAAAATTGATTTTCTAGTAGTAGGAGTACAGATTAGAGACTATTATATTTATTCATACTAAAGTGTTAAATAAACAAATCTGTACGCGCGTTAGATATATTTATATATAAGGTGGAAATAAATATATAATTTGATCTTTAGGTTTTACATAGTAAGTATACTTAATCCCCAAATATATACAAGTGACTCATTTGATTCTTCGATAATTTAAAAGCTCAACTTATTAATTGTTGAATAAAAGCAGTGATGTAATGTTTCTCAGTGACTCTAATATTAGACAATAATTTATTATCTGAATAACATGGAATTTTCTCATTGGCTTTACCTAGACAGAATTAAGGACAAAGTGATCTAGTTGGTGAGCAACGATAGACCCACTCCAAACACAGCCTATCCTGCATTGTTCTTGTCCTCATTCATGCATGTGCATCACAATTCACACATGCATGCACAGTTAAAAAAAAAAACGCGATGCATGATTTTTCAAGTTTTTTTTCAATTCTTGAAAAATTATCTGAAATTATAATTGAGGAAAGAACAAATATATGTAATTTTTTGGAAATATTCACAGCATAGTCGTACGGTCCAAATTGTAAACACTTTTCCGTAGTTCACTTTTCAAATTGAAAGAGAACTTTCAAGCTATCAGCTCATATTTTGATATTTCATCTCAAATTACTTCATCCACTTATAATTTTGTTTCACTACTTCTAAATTTAGTTGCGTTAAATCAAACTATAGCAGTCAAGCATCCATTATCAACATTCAACCCGACTCTTAATTTCTAAAAAAAAAAAATTGCTTTCAAAATAAATTAGAAAGTATTTATGATGACAGATTATTTTTTAAAAAATAATGCTAATTATCACACAATAGACAAGTACAGAATGAGAAATAATAATGAATTTATCTTCTTAATTTTATTATTAATAATAAGTATCAATTTATCACTGACATTTAATTCTCTATAATAGTTCATGCACTTAATCAGAAAATTCAAATCCCTCTCACCTAATCATCATTATTTGTCAGTCAATTTCAACTCATCAATCATCATGTAGGCCTCTCGGATGTGGCACAGCATCTTTGCTTTTCCCATTATGGTTCCATAAACTATCTTGAGCTTTTTTATTAAATTGTTATTAGTGATAAAATTATTTATTAAAATATTATTTTTTAAAATTATTTATTAACTTGTCATTTTTTAAATTATTTATTAAAATATTATTTTTTTAAAATTATATATCAAATTATTATCTTTTTGTTTAATGTGATATTTTTAAATATTTTTTAGTCATGTAGTAGATGTCAAACAGGATGATCATTAATGAAGATTACGCCAACGCGCTTGGCATAATCTTTATGAATGCTTCATCCTGTTTGACGTATCCTACTTGGATTTGTCATCTGTGATTACGTATTTACATAAAATACGACAAATTTGTTGGCGTAATTAAGACAAATACACTATTTAGCTTGGCACAATCCATACACAGCCGTGTTTTTTTAAAAAAATAAAATAGAAGCGTTTTCTAAATTAGACACGGCCGTGTCACTTAAAAAAATCAGACAGAAGCGTTTTACAATTATATACTAATGACATATAATTGCATATCAACGAGATGGGCCCATACCAAAATATGTCTGATTTTTTTAAAAAGACACAGCCATGTGTGGATTGTGCCAAGCTAAATGACGTATTTGCCTTAGTTACGCCAAGCTTATTCTATGTAAATACGTCATCACAGATGGTAGATCCATGTAGGATGCGCCAAACAGGATGACGCATCCATGAATGTTGGCGTAATATTCATGGATACACTATTCTGTTTGGCGCAACTTGCGTGATAAAAAAAATTAAAAAATATCACGTTGGATAAAAAAATATCAGTTTAGTATATAGTTTCAAAAGAGTGACATTTTGATAAATAGTTTAACAAAGTAATAATTTAGTAAATAATTTTAAAAAGTGACATTTTGATAAATAGTTCTACCACCAACAGTGATAGACACATAAAATTTAGGCAATGAGGGCAAAAACAATATATAAGCATAAAAACTTAAATAAAAAATATATTAATACACAATGATAAAAGATTAATTTATAATTATTTTCTTTACGGTATAAATAATCTTTTCACTATTAATATCATCAAATATTTTTCTATTTACGCATGTATGAATAATATTGACATTTAATTACGTGGAATGTAGATTGAAAAAAATGTTATAAGAATTTTAACTTCTCTTATACTAAATTTACTTACTTACACATCATGTAAAAATAAAGTTAGAAATATGAAAGAGTAAAAATATTAAATAACTATTATGGATAATAAAAATTTTTCTCAATTAAGTGGAAACATGTGTCCTTATTATAATACAAGTGGATCTGTCCCTAGCCACTAGTGTCAATTTGATAAAAAAAGCCACTATCTTGCACTGTCTAAGAGAACAACACGTAATACTCGCCAACATGTTCTCGCATCAATGAAAACCAAAAAGGAAATCATCAGAGAAATCTTAAACAACAATAAAAAAAATGCAGTTATTGCACCCAAAAAAAATGCAGTTATTGTTGACCAGACAATACATGCAGATTCAAAGGAGCACATCTTCGTTTTCAAAAGCACAGACACGCATGCATGAAATTGAAGTTGAAGGGTAGAGGAAGAATTAGGATCACATTCTCGCGCACTCTACTGGTCAATGATGCGACTGGTTCGGTTTCGAATAGGTGGATTAGAATTGACGGCTTAAAATGCGGCCGTAGATCACTCAAGAACTTCAAAATCAAATAGAAGGTGTATAATTGGCAGTAAGTACAAACGTTGGAGATCTTATTTAACTACTTGAAGTAACTTTTATTTGAACAATTGTTTATAGTGGTTTAGGGAGAGAAGAAACTACCCTTTCAAGTTAAAGACAGATTCCCTACTAAAGAAAATTGCCGGTAGCGAGAATTGAACTTAAATCTTTTAAGTAAAGTGTTTCCATTCTTAATTATCAACTCAACCAGCCTTTTGCCAACATATAAAGTATATATAAATTCAACTAATGGATATTGGAGGGTGATTTGCATACTTTTACCGACTTTACATTCTCAAATGGCTTTGGTATTTATTTCAAACTTAAAAGGCACTCGAAACTATTAATATTTAACACATGTTGTGGAACAATTACTACAGTCAGTCATGTGGTTTCATGTTCTAAGTTATTAAAACTTTAAAGTTTGAAAGAGATAAAGAGGGATATATATATATCACAATATTTCTCTCTTAGTTATTATCAAGTTTAGAAACCATGTCTAATTTTCAAAAACAAACCCTAAAACCCATAATATATTAATAAATTAAAATATAAAGAAAATCATTGGAGACTTTAATACTCATCAATCATCATGGGGGGGGGGGGGCACCATCGATTTTGCTTTTCCCATTGTGCATGGTTTTACACACAGTTACAAGATACTTTAGATGAACTTCTATGTGACATCAAACTCATCTCATCAAGGTATTTCTCTCTCAAGAAATTTTTTCTAAAATTATCAAAAGATTTTGATCTTTTAAAACTTAATAATGATAAATTGAGGCATGCATGAAAATGACGAGCTAAAAGAAAAAAATGGTCATATTAAGACCTGGATGGAACTCAACAATGAGAAAACTTTTGAAAAATCATCTATCTTACGCTGTCTCAGAAAACAATTTAAAGTAATAGTACTCTCGCAAAGCCAACATTTTCGCATTGATGAAAAGGAAGTCATCTGCAAAGAAGGATGTGCATCTTGAACAACATTTAAAATACAGTTTTTTGTTGACCATGCATATTCAAAGGAGAACATCTTTGTTTATTATTTTTCCATTGATTTCTTAATATATATCTCATTTGGAATTGGATAAGCTGAGTACAAGACCTGACTTAATTAGTAAGTAGGTTTCAAAGCGCACATGCATGCATGTAGTTGAAAGTTGAAGGGTAGAGGAAGATTTGGGATTACACTCTAGCACTCTAACAGTCAATATAATGATGCTACCGGTTCGGAGAGGTGCTGGCTTATTTGACCATAGATAATACAAGAATACCAAACTCATTACATCTTGTTTAAGGACGTGTTTTACATATTCCACACTTTTATAGCGGTTGATTAAATGTTTAAAAAAAAAGTTGAGATTTTTCAAGGGCTAATTCTTCAGCAGGTCACCATCAATTCTTATTGGAAATGACTTTTGCCTAGTCATAGAAACTACTGCACCACCCTCATAGACAAACCCAAGGGAACCTCCATGGCCGAACCAACCATCTAGGGACGGAGGCAGGATTTGAATTTTAGGGGGGCCGAGACTAAAGACTAAAAATATATTTCTAAATATTTAAATTAAAAAAAATTAACTATCATATAATATAAACATAAAAATAAATTCAATTTAATTCATAATCCACATATTTTGAATTAAAAACATTTATAATAAATACAATTGAATATAAGACAATCTTAAATATATACTTTCAATTTTTAAGTTGTCTTCAATCAATTTGTTTTATAAAATAAAAATCATCTATTATTGTATTTGTGGTGAATTTTTTAGCAATTTCTTTTCAATGTAATCAATCATATAATCATGTGAGAAAATCATCGTCCATCTTATTTTGTAATCTTATTTTAATAATTTTCATAATTAAAAAGACACTTTTAATAATTATTATTGATATAAAAGAGTCAAAATAAATTGAAATAATCTATCAATCAAAGAATAAATATTCATTTTTTACTAGAGAGATTAACAAAAAAAAAATATCATGTATATATTAAAAAAAACTCCATTATTCAGATGGGGGGCCGTGGCTCATACACGTCCCCCCCTGTTTCCGCCCCTGCAACCATCATCCTCCACCATCATTGCCTAACCACCGCCACCCGAACCATGACCCAACCCCGTACTCCGTCGATCTCAGCCAGGACCACCTCAAACCTAGATTGCTAATCAAGCTCCCATGTGACCCAAACGAACCCTAACCATCTTGGTACACGTCGACGACGTAGATTATTGGCCAGAGTCCCAACGCCGAATGCTCCTAGAGATGGCGATGAGGGGGTGTCATAGGTGGAAGTCTGGCAATGACATAGGTGGCGAGGTCCAGGTTCGATGATGGCAAGAAGCAGTGGCTTAGGTAGGTTGAGGCCGAGTTTGACCTGGACGGCGCAGTGGAGCTCACAGGGGAGAAATTCTTGGTTGCATATAGATGTAACACGTCATCTTTACACACACTCACATAAAAATGAGTCTCACTCACAACCCATCAAAAAATAAAATAAAATAAAATATTTATTAGAACTCGTTCTTATACATTAATTATGTGAGTGAGTGTAAAGATGACGTGTTACATCTGTGTACAGGGAAGAATTTCTCCTCACATGGATGTCGAGTGGAGTATGGGAAACGCTTCCCTTGTTTAATTGTTTAACGGGTAACAATACTTAATGGGGATTTCTATTTTTATAATAAAGTTGAAACTTCAGTGTTTGTAAGTGTTGGACCTTCAAATTTTGAACACGATCCTTGTAATTTATTTAGTTTATGGTAGATAGATAGTTGTGATTTATGATAAGCGTGTGTTTGGTATAAAATTGAAAATTAAGGGCAAAAGTTAGGAATTAATATTTTAGCAGTATTAGTCATTTTTAAGGGTGTATAGTTCATTTTGTAATAATTCTTTTTATTGCAAAGGAGATCCAAGCTTAGTAACTATAAGAAATTATGGCAACTGGTTGAAGCAAATGAGTACTCCAAACATGTGATATATATGGACTTAGCTAGGTGCCTATGTCCAGATCAGATGGTCATAATACCATCATTTATATGATATGATGGAATGGTTCCATTATGATAATCTCTCAGTCTCAGATGAGTTAACGTTGTTTTTAGCTCGGAAATCTCTAGCAACTTTTATTTGTAGATAAGATCAATATAAAGGTTTTAGAGACATTAAAGAGGACACTAGGTTGGAGATCACATATAAAAATGGGAGAATGTTGTGCACCCTCCCTTAGCATAGTGCACGCATGCATCTTTTGAACTTACCTGCTATAGTAAGTTTAATTGGTCCACCACCCTCTCACCGGCAAAAATTTCGGCGAGGTTCTCGTAGATTCTGCTGGCACTCTACCCAATAAACCTATCAATATAAATTTGTTAAGCCAATAAGGTTGGCCTTACTTTCCAGTAATATAAATTTTTTAGTCTACTAATACTTACTTTTTGTCTTTTCAGGCTAATCAGATGTCCAGGGAGCCAAGTTTTTTTGACATTTACAAGCGGCTTCATAGAGCCAAGGAGAATCTAGAAGAGTATAACACTTTGGAAGTAGCAAAGATTGCAGTAAGCATAAGCTATCATTTAATTTACATCCATTTTCAAGTACAAATGTCTTATAACCACTTTTTAGGAAGAGTATGAAAGCGGATGACTGAGTGACAATCTCAGCATGGTAAAGGTAACAGCAGTCAAGACTCTACTAACAGTATCTACTTAAAAGTTGTTGGAGGCCCCAACAAGAAAGGGTGCATATACGGATTGGGTTCACAAGCAACTAATGTCATTGAATCTTCTTCCACTCTCCCTCCTCTTCCATTGATGTGGTATCACCAGTAGAGATTGCTATAATGCAAGCCAAAATTCAGGCTTTAACAGATGAGCTTCATCAAAAGAATCTTGAACAAGACATGATGAAGCAAAAGATGGAATAATGAGAAGAGAAATTTAGGATTCTTCTTTTAGGTAGTCAATTTGAAACGACATCACTTGCAGCTTCACAGCCTAAACTTTCCCATCCTGCACCTAGAGAAGAGGATGATCATCATGATGAGATGGGTGATGATGTTAATGATAACCCAAATATGTGATTAGTTTTATTTTTATATTTTCATTGACAATTTAAATATTTGTAATAATTAATTATTACTTTACATTTTGGTACAAATATTTGTGATGATGTTAAGAAATTGTGATTTCTTATGCTATATGATTTATTGTAATGATAATTATCAGGGTTACTTATAAAATTAAAAGTATATTGAAAAGCTAATTCTAAAAATTTTAGTAACAGAATTAGAGACGGAGCATGCTAGTCTCTATTTTTTTAAAAAAAATTTTTTGAATTAGAGACGGAATAGTATCGTCTCTAAATTTAGAGATGGAACACGTCCGTCTCTAATTTTTTTAAAAAAATTTAATTGGAGATGGAATAGTGTTGTCTCTAAACTTAGAAAGGAATTAAAGACGAAAAAGGTTCTTCTCTACTTTTTAAAAAAAAAATTACTAACTTGATTTTGGATTATTTAGAGACAGAAATGTTATATTAGAGACGGAATAATGCTGTATCTAATTTAATCATTATTATATTTTACAAAAAATTGACAATATCTGTCTCTAATTACAGATAGAAATTTTTTATTTAGAGACGGAATGTTTCCATCTCTAATTTGGAGACGAAATTAAATTTTCTATCTCTAATAATCAGAGACGCCACTTTTAAAGATGAATTAATTTTTGTCTCTAATTTTGTATCTAAATATTTAGAGACGAAATTTTATACATTTAGAGATAGAATTTTTCCATCTCTAAATTTGAAATTTGTAATAGTGAATGTTGCAGTTACTGTTAATTTGTATCACTCATTGAGTCTATTAGATTCACCTTCTCTCCATTATTTATTCTTATACATATATGCAGAATTAAAATATGTTTACATTCTTGATCGTCATCTCTGTCGACAACTGTAAGCAAACGCAGTTGTATTTTTATCATTATAAAATACTAGCAAAAAATTGACATAAATTGCTAGTATTTATATGCTATATTGTGGCTTGAAAATATTGGGTTGAATGAGTCTACAACCATGTAAGTCAAATTCGTGTGACTTGTTCATCCGATAAAAAAGAACCAAAAGAAAAAAAAAACAGAAAAAAGCGCCAAATTACATATATATATAAAGCATATCTAGTGATAAGAATTTATATTGTATGAGAACGAGAAAAATAAATCTTAATCATATAATTATACATAAATGATTAAGATTAAAAGTTACTTAAAAGGTCACATGTATTTATGTTTTAATTTTGACTATTCATGTAAGATTCAATGGTCAAGATTCACTTCTTTTACCTCTTATAATAAACACTCCTCTCACCAGATACGCTCCCTATATATATATATATGTTTCACCTTCTCTCCATTATTTGTTCTTATACATATGAAGAATAAAAATATGTTTACATTCTTGATCGTCATCTCTGTCGACAACTGTAAGCAAACGCAGTTGTGTTTTTATCATTATAAAATACTAGCAAAAAATTGACATAAATTGCTAGTATTTAGAAGCTCTATTATGGCTCGAAAATATTAGGTTGAGTGAGTCTACAACCATGTAAGCCAAATTCCTGTGACTTGTTCATCCGAGAAAAAAGAACCAAAAAAAAAAATTTGCCAACTTTCATATATATATATATATAGTGAAAAGAGTTTTTATTATGAGAGGGTGAGATGAGTAAATCTTGACCATATAACCATACATGGATAGTCAAGATTAAAAGTTACTTAAAGATCATGTGACTATTTAAAAAAGTCACATACATTTATGTTCTAATCTTAACCATTTTTGTAAGATCCAATAGTTAATATTCACTTTTTTTTACCTCTTATAATAAATACTGTTCTCACCAAATACTCTCCCTATATATATATATATATATATCACTTTCTCTTTATTTTTTGGGAGGGGAGGGAATTCTATCTTTCCAATTTTTTTGATGAATCCATAGTTTTATGATTCCATAGTTAAACTTAGCATTAGACATTTAAGTAATAAATTATCATATTGTGAAAGTTGTATTAGCAACTTTCATGACTTCACGTCTTTCTTTTATTTTTACACGTCTTTCTGTTTGAAAACACAAATATAGGTTGAGATTTTCCACAGTGAAAGACCTATTAAAAGAACCACAATAAGAGTATGTCATTACTCAACTTTAAGATTGTTTGACAGCTTGCATATATACTAGAATGCCTATTCTTCAAATTGATTTTAACTTATATTCACAAACTATATGTACAACTTTTATTTAACCAAAATAAGCTGAAACAAATTATTTCGTCTCTATTAACAGTTTTTATTACGAGGTAATCAAACTGTTAAGACAACATTTTGATCAGCAATAAAAATATCAAAATGACCGCTGATAACTCAAAAGAAGTTGAGTGGGATAAACTAGAAGCTAAAGAATTTCCCAGATTAGGAATGATCTGAGATATTAAAATGAATCTGTAATGACCCTTCTAGTTTGTGCTGTTCTTTCTGGTTATTAGCAGTTTGTTTCTAATAATAAATGATATTTATCTTTGGAGAAAAAAAAATTCATAACTCTTCTACTAAGTACAATAGTTATGTATGTATATATTAATTTGATGTTTAAACTTGTGTGTGTATCTGTGCGTGTGTCAAAATCATGTGTTAATTAAAACTACGTTACGTGGACGCACAAACACACCTTGCAACTTTAAAAATCAAGCTCCAAATATAAAACAGGAAGCAACCTTGACCTGGTACATACAAGACTTGCCAACAACATCTGAGCATCAACACAAAATGACAGTACTCGTCTTTGTTAAATCACGAGTTTCAAATCAGAACTAGGGCCATTGCTACTATACACCCTACTATGTTAGGGTGTATAGTAAACCATCTAATTTACCTGTAATACTAGATTTTTTTTGGCAAGTTTCTTTTTTTTGGTAGGTTTCCTTTTTTTATATATTTTTACACATCACCACTACCACCACTGTTATAGGCTGACAATCGTCCACCGCTGGCTATCACATTTTTTTTAGGTTATAATATTCATTTTTTAAGTTGCATAACTATGTAAATAATATCAGTAGTTAAAACTGTATTAGTCTTTATATTTTTTTATAAATAAATGTGTATTCTAAAAACTCTACAGATTTTAATTAGTAATATTTACACACAATAAAATTATAAAGTTTTTAGTATGTACAGTTATTTATGAAAAAATATAAGGACTAATACAATTTTAAATAGTATTATTTTAACTGATATTATTTATACAGTTTTACAACTTAAAAAAATGAACAATTTAACCTGAAAAAAAGTGGTGGATGGCAAACGGTGGCCAACCGAAGGTGAACAGTGCCACCGGGAGGTGAACAGTGTTATCGATGGTGAATAGTAGCAGCCGACAACAGTAAATCGGGGTTGGTCAGCGGTGAACAGTGATGCCAGACAGTGGTGAACAGTGATGCTGGGCGGTGGTAAACAATGACACCAGGGGAGGCAATGAGCAATAGTTTTCGACCGATAATAAACATTGGCAGCAGATTATAAGTCATTGATCATAACTATTGATGTGTTTTTCAACACAATCAATGACTATGATGACTTGAGTGTATGATACACCATCCTTTGGAGGAGGATGTATATTAGAAATGGCCCCAAAACTAGCGTATTTACTAATTTAAGTTGCATGTACTTTGACTAAAGGTGTGTTTGGTTTAACTCCGAAAATTTTAATTATTTTAATAATTAATTATTATATAATATAATCAGTTTTATATTTAGAGATATTAGTTAAAATTAATTTTAAAATAATCTATTTTATTTGAATGATATAAAAAAATTATTTTTATGCATTAATTATCAAAAGAGATATATAATGATTAAAAAATTTATTTGATTGAGGACAAAATAGTATTTATATATCAAAACTATTGGAATAATCTATAATTTTAAATCATAAGTTTTAAGTTTCAAGTTTATAAAAAAAAAATTGTTATAATGCATTAAATTTTGTACAAAAGTTTTTAGAAAATTATCCAAACATACTCTGAACAATCAAAAAAGTTTTTTAACAAAAAAAATTGTTGGTATGAGAAATAATCCCAATCAAACATGCTCTAAGTAGTTTATCATTAGTTGAGAAGAAAAAAGGGCCACCTATGGTATATCAATAATGAAACATCAAATTCAATTACATGGAGAATTTTCCTGGATCAAACCACAATGAAATGTTCAAGACAAGTATAATAGTACAAAAATTGCATAGGAAATAATGTTAAATATACAGTGTGCAGTCACAACTGCAATGTCCAGCGTTGGGAGTAAAACTTTCTTAAGAGCACTAATTAACGAAACTTAATCTATATATCCAACATTATTTTATGAAACAGATAAGGGTGATCTACCACAAAAACAGATGAACCTATAACGGGGCTTCGGGAAAGGGGTTATATATGGTGCCCCCGAAGTTTCCAAAATTAATTAATAATTTTTTTAACTTCACTTATATTTTTGTTAAACAATAGTTTTATCCCCTCCCTCCTTTCAAAAATTTATGCATTTATTTTAAGATTCTTTAATTTTTTTTATATTGTACGTAGGTTAAAGTAATAATATTTTTACATTCTTATAACTTAAATTCTGCTCATATTCTTTCTTTGCAAGGGACTGGATATTGAATGAATCGTGCTACATATCTTCTGGGAAATTCAAATTATTCACACGAAGTTTTTATCCTCATTTTGTCCAAAGTTTTTTTTTAAAAAAAATATTGACTTTGCAAAATAATTCAGAGGCCGTGCCTTATGTATATCCAAAAAGAAAAGATAATATTTGTTGGCAACAAACTTGATAGGAGTATTGATAATGCTACTGTACGTGCATGTGAATTCAACTCTTTGTTTTTCTATGTGAATTCACCATATAGGCAGAAAAATAAATTGATAATCCTAAATATAAAGTCACAAGAGAAGTCTACTGGAGTGGACCACCTCAGCCCACAGAAAGGCACAGAACGTAAAGACAAGAGACAATTAACGTGTATGCGCCGCTGCTGGTGCTGCTCTATTGTTGTTGATTTGTTGTCATTGTCCTAACACAGAATGTACATATCTGGATTTTTCTTTTTATACGAAAATGGTATGTTCAAATTAATTTTTATGTTAATTGAGAATATTTTTTTTTTCATATTAGGATACAACGACTGATTTAATATTCAATGGTAGTTATTGTACATTTTTATTAAAATGGAATTCAAACTCTCACTGAAATTAAATTAAGTATCTGTTTGACTTTTGAAATTTAACATGAAATTAGAGTTTAGAATTAGAATTAATTCTAATTTGACACATAAAAAGTAGAGTGTTACTATTGACACCTAATTATTTATTCATACTCTTCATTAGTTACTAATGATTTTTTAAAAAGAAAAATTAAAATTTTAATTAGTTAGTAAATAGTGTGAATAAGCATTTAAGAGTATCAATAAACTCAACCTAAAAAGTAATGTCTAATTAGTTGTATTTACATACTATTTTTAATCTGGTATACTAAATTTGCCAATTAAAAAAAAAGTTTAATGCGCATCTTTTTGTTTTACATTTTCTCCACGCCAAACAAACGCTGGAGCTCTCTATTTTCTTCAACAAACATGCTATTATATATTAGATGTAACTGCTATACTCAAAATCTTAAGGTATCAAACTGCTGAGAGCCTGAGACACAGAATTGGCCTCATAAATGTTACATTTGATGCAATAACATGTCTATGCTTGATACTTGTCCACAGTCCACTAATTTCTCCTAAATATTTCTGAGTTATGACAAAAAATGGGTTGTTCTGGACCATGATATGGGATCTTGTTCTATGGTTCAACCCGGCACGCGTCTAACTTGAGTCTGTTGTTGACACCCCAGCAGGAATTCATGGTACACTGCTGAGATCCCTCCACAATGGACATTGGACCATGATACTGGATAACAACAACATTATTACAAGATTTGCGCAGTGGATAAATCTTACGAGTATCTGTAATTGTCAGTCATGATCTTGCATAATAATAGTGTTCATAATCGTCTTTGACTGCTCATGACTGCAGTATTAACATTCTGATCTTATAGCGATCCTCTGCAAATTAAGAGAACATATTTTCCTATTCAACCTTTATAAATATCAAGTTCAATCACCTCTAACAGGTAATTTATTACTCTTTAGCATAAACCTTAATTGCACATATTTTAGAGCATTTGAGTCCCTTTATAAGTACCAATCTCTCTCGTTCTAATATACTCTACTGCTATTGCGCAAAGAAAAAACAACCAAAACATATCTATTCAAGTACAGCTCAGTATCTCCACTGGATAAATTGGATGATCCATAAATAGCGACATTCTATCCACGTAGATTTGATAGAGGGAATAATTTTCTCTCTGATCACGTCCAAGTGGGTTTAGTTTGTCATGCCCCACCAAATTCTCTTCCGACAAGGACTCTACAGTATTATAATAATGTTATATTTACACTCAAACTCATATACTAATTCCTTAAACTTATTATTTAAAAAATAAATAAAACCAATCTCAAGTAATATTGTTGCTATTCCCTAAGGAGAGGAATTTTCACCTACTCTAGGGGCATTTAGGATCGATGATTATGGTTACAACTATTTTATAAAGGTTTATTAGATATATAATACGTAAAAATTTATATTATTTAATGATATAAAAATAGTTTTAAGTTTTGCATATTTAATAATATTCTTACCCTTTTAGTTAAAATCTTATATTTATGGGAAATGATTCCTTTGTAGGATTCGTATAAATTTTAATGGGTTAAATTAAGGTTTTATTACCTAAAGTTTACATGCATTTTTAATTTTGTCTCTATAATTTTTTATTTTTAAATTAGTTATTACACTTATATAAGTTTTTAAAATAGTCTTTGTCATTAATTTTCATTTTAACATTGTTAATTTAGTACTTATAGACACTTTATGAAGAAAAAAACTTATAAAAGAACACTTAATAGACAAAAGAGTACTTATTCAAAAGAAATAAGCACTTACTAGAATGAAGAAATATTTTATTTGACATTTTAATGAGAAAATGAGCATCTAAAGAAGTCTTCATTGAATAAAAAATACTTACTTTGTTAGCTAACTAACAATATTATAATGACGTTATAACAAAAGTTAATAATAGAGATTATTTTAAAATTTTTTGTAAAGATGAAGATTGATTTAAAAGAAAAAAAAATTATAAGAACTAAATTGAAAATAAACATAAAGTATAAGAACCAAAATTTTAATTTAATCATTTTTATATATAAATTGAATTAAAGTGTAAAACTGAAGCAATATATATATATATATATATATATATATATATATATATATATATATATATATATAAAATCAAAAGGCATGAAAAAAACCATGTTTTCCTTCCCGTTAATTTTCAAACTGTAAGTGAAAAAGAAAAAGATGAAGATGAATGAGTTTTAGAAGAGATTTTTATGTAGATATGGTCTACTACATTATCTCTTAAGTATTTATGAATCTTATAATTTTACACATATTAAATAATAATTTAAATGTTTATACAAATTTATACCTAACTAAGAATTATTCTGGTTTTTACATCCTTTCTCTATCGTAATAAAGTACCTCCTAAGTAGCTGCCAGTGCCCGGTTTTGACTTATACGTTGCTTGATTCATGTTTATGAACAAAGGATTAAATAAGAATAAACTCAGCGACAACTAACATGAAAATGATGGGGCATTGCTTTAATGTGAGGAGCTTTTCAAAACAAAAACCTGAAAAATAACAAATTTACATATTTAGATGAAAATACAAATTTAAATCATTTTTATTAAATAACATAATTCAACTCAGAATTTATAATTATTTTTACCAAAGTTATATGAAATTCTGGCCATGCGATGGGAGTATGGGACGCCAAATAGCATTAGCAAATAGCAAACTATGATTTATAACTTGAGCTGAAGGAGGTCCCGGGTCGGTAGCTGTTATCTTGATGAAATTATTAAATAGAACATACCTTAAGGTACGAATTGGCAGAGAAATAGGTTGGATCCAGCTTGTGGCTCTTTTTTGTGCAAGTCAATGGGTTAGATATGCGTGCCTTAATTTGGCATGTCACGAGCAAAATGAAATTATTGAGATATTGGCTATATGATAAGAAGCAGAAAAATATTGTTATGTGGTTCAAATCCAAACAAATAAAGGTGATATTTCTAAGGAGACAATTTGCAACTCTTGTTTATATGATTCTTTTAAAATAAAACTATTACTTACAGAAAAAAGAACTTTAAAGTTCACTTTGTGTATCATCAACTATTTTCATGATTTGTTCTCTGACTCGCTTGCTCCTGTATGGATTGCCATACCCCTTTTTACAAGGAGTTCACTATCATCTCAACATGCTTGCCACTCCATTCTAAATGGAAGAAAACTCCATCTATCATGTGCTGCTCCAAACCCACTGAAATTATATGGTGGAGGCCAACAATTAATTGCTTGCAGTAGTGCAGTTCCATGATCCGTGGCTGTGGCCAACACTTTCTATTACGTTGATTTTTACGGCAAATAGGGTACTATTAATCAACGCTATAAAACTTGGATAGAACTTTTGGACCATATACAAAGGCAATCTTATCCACACATTAGTTCTCAATGTATTATTAATTAAGATAGAATTAATATTACTTACACAATACTTATTTTTGTTGTGAGATTAAATAAAGATAGAGCCTCGAAGGTTAACTAATTAATGATGGTAGTATTGATCAGTAGGTATATATGATTTTCGGTGTAGGATGCTATATCCAATACTTGTAGTAGAGGAACATTAGTTCCTCTTTTGCGATGTAATTTCAATCAATTCAAGTATATTTTAGGATCCATGGCTTGGACGTGTGGAACTAGTTCATGTCAGGATTCCATTAAATTAATTAGCTCTACTCCTAGTTGGTTTGTTATGTAAACAGTTACCTAGCTCGTTTGTCTAGCAAACTAGTATTTTCCTCTAATTGAATACCTATTAATTAGTTTGGGGGGGCAAACAAAAATGAAAGAAGCTTGTTTTTCATTTTTTTCTAAGAAGGTCTTTTTGGTATTTAGCAATGGCTTTACAAATTATTTCTTTAGCAGTATAACCTTTCACAAGATCAGAAGTCTACAATTAATAGCAGCATTTTATCAATTCTTTGTGCCAACCATGGAGAACTACCTAAATATCTCAATTCTTTCTATTTGTCAATTAATTCATTTGCAGATATCAAAACTAAATGTTTGAAACACTAGGATTAGTCAAAGCTAATATGAGAAACTCCACGTCTTTTTCCAAGATAGCTATGTGTTGCATTTCCATTGTCAGCCAGCCAAGCTTCCATGCCTGCATCTGTTTCCATGATAACAGCTACACTGGGGAGAGTTTCCTGATCACCTCCTCTAACACCAGCCCACATAGGCTTCCCCCAGCCAAAATCTAGCTCACTCAAATTCATACCACACCAACTTGTCAACACAACTGGATATTGGGATCACTTTGCACACTTAAAAACAATTCCCTTGAGAGCTTTCCAAAATTTTCTCTGCAATGCTAACCAAATCTCTAATATCAGCGTCTGCATTGATTGTTTCACAAAATACCATTACTGGCCACACAATGTTGCCCAAGGTGTATTTAGAGAAAGGTTCACCCATCCTCCTCCTCATGTCCACGACATGGATAGCCACTGCTGGTCTTGTGCTATTGCCAGATTCCATCTTGCATGCAAGTGTCATATGCTTCCAAATGAAAGCAGCTAGTGCTTCATATCTTGTAGGGGATCTTGAGATTTCATCATCATCTTTTTCTCTAGCTCTTAAGAGTGTTGATGGATTTAGCATCAAACACAAATCTTCTTGTAGTGCACTTTTTTTCTATGCCTGAGTCCTCATTATTCTGAGCAACATCATGCAAACTCAAATGATTTACTGGTGGAAAGAAAGATGAAGCAGAACAAAAATCAGGGCATGGTACTTCCCCACTAGAGCCACGGCAAATGGCAGCCCAAGTAGTTTGGAAGATGCTGCCAGAACAACCATCAAGGAGTGGAGATTGCAAGTACCTCTATAGCTATTCCACCACAACCGAATATGTTCACTTGTGCAAGTACTTGGGGGTAACGCTTCTCTATTTGAGAGCATCTTATAAGGCTCACATGGAAGCAATTTGTTTGGAAATTCTAGCTTAGGTGGTGAGAGAAACTTAACCATGGTATGGTTCACCTTGGCTTCCAAGTAAAGAGCACCTTCATCATTGCAAGTGATAAAGGTGGTGTCTTTTCTTCTCCCTGCTATAGGGTAGAAAATGGTTAGTGTCTCAGACAGTGATTTTTTCAATTGTGCAGAGACATGAGAGGGTTGCGGGAGGTCATCTGTCTTGGGGTAAAACAAAATTGCTGGCAAATATGTTACTAGTTGAAGTTGATCAAACAGACACAGCTTGAAGATTTTGTGTTCATCAGGTGTGGGCAAGAATGGTTTGATGGTTGGTTTCTCATGATGTAATTGTAGTTTCCATACCCAACTATTTATGTTAACAAGTTTATTTTCAGATATCAATGACACATTCATAGAGTTGAATTGAAATGGTTTAGGAAGGGGAATTTGGTGAACATGTGGATGGGACAAGTCATTAATTACCAATTAATTGTACTAGAAATACATGTATGAGATTAAACTCCATATTTATCAGGTTATGAATTTTCCATAAGTTGCAGGTAGTAATTAGAATTAGTGTGAGTTGTTAATGAAATTAAATGAATTAAAAGTTTACTGCGGCATTCTATTTCTAACGTTGAGTCCCTTGACAATAACTAAAACTTACAATCCTGCATATTAATTATAGAATGAAAAGAACTGCAACAATCTTTTTCAAAATGGAAGACATAGACCATGTGGAGATGAAATTTAGACCCTGGCTAGCTATGGGCCTGATCCTTAGGAAAAAGAGTTAATCTAATGCAGCCTCTTTTTGTTTTTGTTGAAAGAAAAAGTAATTGGACTGAGAGTTAATCACCCTTTTTGAAAGTTGATTGGACTTTTGGCTCAATTGTCACAACCCATGTTATTGAATTTTGGTCCAACAAGTCTTGTAATCTAAGCTCGGCACAGCCTCCTGTTCCGGAAAATCAAAATCTCCTATTATAACAAGAAAAGAAAAACATAATTGAGATTACGAGGAACATCTTTTTATTTTTGTCGGTAAAAACATCTATTTTTGTACTTTAATATGCATTAGCAACAACTTATTTTTATTTTTGGTGTAATTTGGTGTGTGTGTGTGTGTTTTTTTTTTCTAAGGGGGAGGGGATTATAATTAGTTTAATCAATTCTCAAGATTATATTCATGAGCAAAACCCAATTGGCTGTATACCAAACTAGCGAGATTGGTTTATCTTTATCACCAAAATTGGCTGCAACAAGCTATGAGAAAATTAGATCCTTTTCGTTCCTTACCTACCTCAGTTGATTCTCCATGGTCTGAAACCCTTGGCCAACTTCCAATCAAATCATAAATAAGTCAAATATAACGTGCCTGGAAGCTTTAAAATTGTCAAGAGATGAAAATTCAGTTGCCTCCACATCTGACTAAAATTAAGTATATATTAATACAAAACTTGTACGTTTCCTTATATAGAAAATGTTTTACAATGTACGTGTAATCATCCATGCACATTTATCAATCATCAATCATCAATCTTTAGAAATATTGTAATGCCGTAAGAACCATGTTAGGCAATAACTAAGATACACCGTACATTTGGCTTGAATTTGAAAGGAACATCTGGACTTCATTAAAACAAAACTACGTAATATTAAAATTATCAATTGCTTTCAAGTATAGTGGTTCCCCAACCTTAAGTGATCAAAGCAAGAGTCCACAAACTTAATATTTTCGAACTACTCGGTCGTTCATGACATTCATTCATACCAAGGCTATTCGTTTTCTTAGGTCTCACATAACTTGGCAATGCCCACAAACGCAAGACAGGGAGTATGTTTGAATTGGTAGTAAGAAATAGAATGAAGTGGAAGGTAATAAAATGAGTTTAGATATTATTGTTTGATTTTTTAAAATTATGATGAAATGGAATAGTATGAGATGAGATCAATTTCATTTTAAAGTTTTTTTTTAAAAATTGAGAGGAATGAGATGGAATGAAAAGACATGTGAACAAAATAATTATAATTCTTATCATTTTATTTTATTCTACTTGAACTTCTAAATAATGAATTGAATCTTTCTTCCGTTCTATTATTAAATATCCAAATAATGATATAAAAAATTTATGTCATTCTATTTTATTTCATCTCATCCCGATCTATTTTATTCTATCTACAATAAATTGTTCAAAGATATTCTTAGTAATTATTTCTCTATAGAGTTCCTTGGACGTTGATTTACTCAATATTGTCAAGTTTAGGAGAAATATTTGAGTAGACCTTATTTATACAATTGCTAGATCAAATAATCAACATATTTAAATAATTACATAGATTCTTATGCACACAATTATTTTATGTTGAAAGTGACAATATATTAATTATTAATTAATTAATCTATATAAGTTATGTAAATAAGGTCTATAAAAATATTTCTTCAAGTTTAGCCACCATAAATCAATTAACAATACACTTGACTCTCCTTTCCTATTCATTCTCCCTCCTCGTGGGTCCCTTGTAGACATTCCAAAGACCCACCCAATGGTGGGTCCTCTCTTGGACTAGAAAAAATAAAAATAATTTTCGTAACCAAAATTAAAGCTAAATGGTTCATGATAGTTGATGCCATATTCTAGACTTCTAAGATTTATTATAGCCACATATTTTATGCCCAAGAAAAAAAAAATCCAAGATAGATATTCCATTGATAAAAGGAAATTGCATCAAACTACAATATTAATTCAGGACTCATCAACTGGTTAACCAGCGGAGGGTGAGAACTCAAATAACACTAATACAAAAGACAGACAAGGCAGTAAAAGTTGGCATTAGCTTCTAAAAGGTAGCTTTACAATCCTTTGCTTGCAACGAAGTAGTATGTGTCAGACAATAAAATTTCTTGTAAAATTGCATATTTCCCTTTGAGCCATTTACAGAATATATAGATACAAAAAGAAATATTTTCGAGACCTATTCTTAGCTTATACAATATACACAGCTAAATTCACGGTTGACCTTTGAACTAAGGGATTTGATAGCTAAACCCGCACTTGATATGATACATACAACTAATGTTTCTATTTTCTTTTGATTCTAATGACTCACGCCAATACTCTCCCTCAAACTAGTGTATAGATATCTTTAATGCCTAACTTGTCAAAAGAGTCATGGAAGTTCTTACTAGAAACTGTCTTTGTGAGTATATCTGTCAGGTGGTCTTTTGAATTGACAAAAAGAAATCGAATAATCTTCTCCTCAAGATTCTACATAATGAAAAGCCTATCTATCTCACGTGCTTTGTTTGATCATACTGGATAGGATTTTGTGAGATATCAATGGTAGTTTTATTGTCACAAAACAGGTTCATCTCCATGTTGGGACCAAAGCCAATCTCCATTAGTAACCTTCTAAGTCATAGCAGTTCACAAAGCCCTTTTGCCATGCCCCTAAACTCAGCTTTAGCGCTGGACAGAGCCACTACCTTTTGCTTTTTACTTTTCCACATAACTAAATTCCCTCTCACGAATGTAAAGTAACTTGAAGTGGATTTTCTATCCAGAACATTCCCTGCCCAATCTGCATTTGTGTACCCTTTGATATTCAAGTGATTATTCTCAGAGAACATTAGCCCCTTTCTTGGTGAGGATTTTAAGTAGCGAAGTATTCGGATCACTGCATCTATATGTTCTTCACTTGGATTATGCATAAATTGGCTCACTACACTTACGGTGTAGGCAATATCAGGGTGAGTATGTGACAAATAAATAAGTTTTCCCACTAGTCTTTTGGTACTTTCCTTTATCCGCAGGCACTTGGTCCGTGTATTCTGTGAGTTTGTGATTTTGAGCTATAGGAGTATTTGTTGGCTTGCACTCCAGTAGTCCCACCTCAGATAATAGGTCCAACAAGTACTTTCTTTTAGACAAGAAAATGCCTCTCTATGACCTTGCCACCTCTATTCCAAAAAAATACTAAGTCCACACAGATTCTTCATCTCAAACTAGGCTAAAAATTACTCCTGTAGTCTCAAAATTTCTTTGGCATCATGCCTCGTAATAATCATGTCATCTGCTTAAACAATTAGAGTCATCACCTTCCCTTGTCGATGCTTTAGGAAGAGAGTATGATTTGCATTGTTTTGATCAAAACCATACCTTCTCATAGCCGAGCTAAATCTCCCAAACCATGCCCGAGGTGATTGTTTGAGTCCATATAATGCCCATTCCAGCTTGCATACAACCTTGATTCTAGAAGAGTATGTATAGCCTGGTGGGATATCCATATAAACGCTTTCTTCAATATTGCCATGGAGAAAGACATTCTTCACATCGAGTTGGAGTAGTGGCCATTCGCTGCAAAAGACAACAAAACTCTAACAGTATTTAGTTTGGCAACAAGTGAGAAAGTCTCTATATAATCTATATCGTACATTTGTGTGAACTCTTTCGCCACTAGCCTTGCTTTGTATTGATCTATGGATCCGTCACCCATTTGCACCCCACTATCTTTTTCCCTTTAGGCAGTGGTATCAACCTCTATGTATTATTTTTCTGTAAAGCTTCTATCTCCTCTTGTATGGCTTGTGCCCACTTAGGATAAGCTAAGGCTTGCTCCACATTATTTAGAATGTAACAGGAGAATAATGTCTTTATGAAAGTCTTAATAGGCTCATATAAATGTTAAGTGGACATATAATTCACAATGGGTTATTTGGACCGCCTTTCTTCTACATTAGGGAAGTATCTGTTAGGTGGCTTTCCTCGGTTGTGCTTGAATGACAACACATATTCCACAGGAGCATTCAAGTCAGTAGCATATGGAGGGGTAGAAGGAGAGCTCACCTCAGGATTTTCTCAGTGAGAGGGTCAGGTACTGTGGAGAAAAGGGCTCTTGATTTCCTTGGTTTATAAACTTTTCATTGACCGGGGCTTCTTCACTAACAAGATGAGCCTCTTAACTCTCAACTTCAACTATGTTCAAATGTAGCTTTATAGTTTCATTATGTTTTATTCCTTCAACTTCAGTTTCATGCTCTAGTTTATCTTTTGTCAATAGTAGTTGGAGCCGCCATGTACCAATTCAGCTCTTCACCCCCTGAATGACTGAATTGGATACTATAGGAGAAAAGAAGGGCTCAGATTTAAGGAAAGTGCCATCCATGGTGGTATAAGTTTTGCAAATGTTAGGGTTAAGCATTTCTAGCCTTTTTTTTATGTAATCTATAGCCTAGAAACAGACACCTAATGACACAAGGATCAAGTTTGGTACGTTGTTTTTTGTGGATATGAACAAAAATCACACACCCAAAAACTCGAGGTTAGAGCATTAACACAGTAGGTAACGAGACATGATAGGATAACACTTGAATGGGAGTTTTAAAATGCAAGATTTTTTAGGGCATGTGGTTGAGCAGGTATACAGCTGCAGTTACAGCATTATCCTAATGGCGAGATAGGATGTGTGTGCCAAGAAGAAGAGCATGGGCTGTCTCCAAGATATGACGATTTTTTCGTTCGGCGACACCATTCTATTGTGGGGTCTAAGAACATGAGGTTTCATGAAGGAAACCATGATGCTGGAAGTATGTTTTGAAATAGTGGTTGGCAAACTCCCTTCCATTATTTGATCGAAGAACTTGAATCTTGGTTGAAAATTGGTTTTGAATCATGGCGTGAAAAGTTTGAAATATTAGGAAAAACCTCATCTTTGGTCTTCATCAAGTAAAACCATGTCATTCGAGTGCAGTCATCGACAAATATTACAAACCAATGATAACTAGATAGAGTAGTTCTAGGGGAAGGTCCCCACACATCAAAATGTATTAGAGCAACAGGAATGATACTTTTATTCAAACTTGCATGATAGAAGATTCTATGGCTCTTAGCCAAAATACAAGTATCACATTTAAACTCAATATTTTGTAAATGTAAAAATAAAATAAAAAATAAGTGTCTTAAATAACCAAATGATGGATGCCCCAAGCGACGATGCCATTATTTTCCATTCTTTGCTACTGATCTGATGATGCACGTGATGTGTTGTTCCTCAAATGAAATCATCTAGGTAGTATAGCCCCCCTCTTATTACCATGCCCAATAATCTCTTTGCTGAGAACATCTTGAAGAAGACAAAAAGTTGAATAGATCAATACCACACAGTTGAGTTCTTCAATTACTTGACTCACAAACATTAATTTATTTGATAAAGAAGGAACAAGGAGAGTGTGAGATAAAAAGAATGAGGGTGATAATGACACAGTTCCAATTGTTGTGATTAGATATGCAACTCTATTTGCATTAGCAATGCATGTCCTCTGTGGTTAAGTTGCATAGGAGAAGTCCTTGGGATCGAAATACATATGGTTTGTAGCCCCAGAGTATATAATCCATGCACGCGCATCCTGAGAATTAGAACTACAAAAAAATTGTCCACAATTACCTTGTTCCACAAAGGTGGAGGAACCAGTCATAGGAATAAGTGAGAGTTAAGACTCAACCGTGATAACAGTAGCTTTACCAGTGCCTTCCTCAAGTGTTGTGGTGTCTCTTTTCTTCCTAGCTTGCAACTCATGCCACCACTCAGGATACCCATGCAACTTGAAGTAGGTATCACAAGTGTATTTGGTATTTTCACAGTGTTTGCACTTTCCTCCATCAGACGAGCCCTTCGGTTTAGAGGATAAGTTGTGTTTCCCAGTCACTAGTGTTGGTAGTTGGCCAAGTTTCGAGCCTTTAGTGACCATAAAAGCACTGTTGGTTATAATTTATGCCCCAGATGCCATCACACGTTGACGAGTGTCCTCCCTTCGAATGTGTATGTAAGCCTGCTCGATTGTGGGAAATGGCTTCAGTTGGAGTATATCACTCGAATGTTATCGAGCCGGTCATCCAATCCATCCAGCAAAATATAAACTCTTTCCTCCTATAGTAAAGAATTGTATTTTTGTATATCTTTTGCACACTCCATGGGATTAGGACATCGAAAGTCTATCTCATACCACAACCCTTGTAAATCATTGTAGTATTTTTCAATTGATCCTCCTCTCTGCTGCATCTGAGTTACCTTATGTCGAAGGTCATAAATTTGTGAAGCATCAGTTCCATCAAAATATGTAGTAGCAATGGAGTCCTAAACCTATTTGGCCATTGGGAAGTGGATGAAGTTCCCGACCAGGGACGAGTCCACCATCCTTTCACTATGGCATTCTCAATGCGCTATTTATGAAATGTCAGATTAGTTTCAGACGGCTGAGAGAAGTCTCTGTTAATATATCTCAGTTTGTCCTTGCCTAAGATGTACATCTTAGCCACCTAGGACCATAGGGCATAGTTGGATCCATCCAACTTAATGTTGATCGGTACAGTAGGGAAGTCGGTGATTGTGATGTGGCCTAGGCTTTTGTCAAAGCCTCTGTCATTTTGGTCGTAAGGTTATCAAGAATGGAATCAGTGGAAGTGTTTGGTGACTGTATCAACTCTGCGGAATCAACCATGTATTATGAGTTGTTTGGGTCCCTTTCTCTGTCAGGTCACAGGAAGCCCAAGATCATGCTCTTGATATCATGTCAGATAGTAAAGTTTCTTGTAAAATTGTATATTTCCCTTTAAACCATTTACAGAATATATAGATACAAGAAGAAATATTTTGGGGACCTATTCTTAGCTTATACAATACACAAGGCTAAATTCACGGTTGGCCCTTGAACTAAGGGATTTGATTGCTAAATCCACGGTTGATATGATACATACAGCTAATGTTTCTTTTTTCTTGTGATTCTACTGACTCACGCCAACGGCATATACATCAAGGATATCCTTATTCTCCACTCTTTTACCACGAGTATATCCTTATTCTGCACATCCTAGAGAATGTATTTCTCATTATCCTGTGCCAAGAGTATTTTAAAATTTGATAGCTGCACTTTATAATACTAGGTGGGGTAATGTGACACTAGGGAAAACCACACCCCACTGATAAGGTAGAAGAGCTCAAAGCCATATGAACTTCATATCAAAATCTCATTTTTCATGGTGGATTCAAGCCTCATACCTTACTATTGGGTCATAACAGTGAGTCTAAGATTCAATTTCCTCTTGACATTCTTGCACAGTACTTGCTATATTTGTTTGTGAACATTTTCAGCCACAACTTATCAATTAATAGAATTCTTGTACAATTTTTCATCTTCATACTTGGTACAAAAATTCAAATATCATAACCCTTATAACCATTTAATATTATTAACTTATAATTAATTTTTGGATTTAATTTTGATGCATGTAAAAGTTTTTAACATTATCATTTAATTATGTATTATTACGTCATTAAAAATATTTAATTATCATAATAATTATCTTAAAAGTCACATATATAATAATATATAATTGATTGATGATGTAAAATTTTGTACACAGTACATCAAAATTAAACTCTTAATTTTAAATTAAGAATATATATGTAAACTTATTATTATTATTATTATGGAATATGTAAACTTATCATTATTATTTTTATATAAAACACTCACAAGAAATAAAATTTATGATATTCTCCATCTAATTTCCCATTTTTTCCCCTTCACTTTACACTTTCTCTCTTTCCTTTCCTTATCATTTTCTAACTTTTAATTTCTTTTTCATTTTGATGCACAAACTTAAGTGTGTGTGTGCGTTTTCTTTCCTTTTCTATAGTAGCTATCACACGAGGGCTTTGAGTAATTAAACACATCCGATCGATCTTAAGCATTAAGGAATCACCTCAAATAAATTAAAAAAAGAAAAGCATATTTTATTTTTTATTTTCCTTTTTCTGTACCTTATCAATGAAGGTCACTTGGAAAGATTATAGAGATGGATGCATGCTCAGAAACGCAACCAGTTTAATCACTATTATTTTAATGGAGCTTCAAGCCAATGTTATTTTATTTGACTCAGAAAGAAATGAAAATGTACGTTTCAGGAAATTTCGTGCCGAAAACTCAACCTTTTGGCTATATTCTTCTATATATCCCAAATCCGCCAATCAAATCTATTTCTTTCATACCAAATAGTTGGGCCAGTGGGCATATTCTTTCAAACCAAATGCCAACTACCCTATTTTAGAAAAAAAAGATGTTTACTTTTAAATCTAACAAAATTTATTCTTATTAATAAATCAAAGTCTTTACAACTAATTCTAAAATTTTGTGGCTTTAATTTATTCTTTTGATTCTTACAACGCACCAAAAATGAAAGAATATTAAAAACATATTCTCACCTGTCTGTCAACAACACACTTTCATGCACGTCACGATTTGCTGTGTGAGAGTTTCGATGGAAAGCGATGTCATAGGTCTTGAACCAATTCTTGCTTGTATCTCACCAAAAAGAAACAGCTGGCTTGTATCTGATTTTTGTCAGCATAAAATATGATATATTGCCTTAATCCCTTATAAAATGTATTTTCTTATTAATAAAAAACAAGTCTTGTGTACTACGTTAGATAAGGTTTATATGACTTGGTTACCCTTGAAACTCGTCCTATTCTTATTCTCTTCTTATTTTTGTTTAGCAAAAGTTATTTCCAGCTCGTTTTATTGGGTGTTGTTATTAATACTTTTAATTATTTATTTATACTCTTTATTAGTTATATATAGTTTTAAAAAATATAAAATTTTAATTGATTAATAGAGACTGTAAATATACATTTTGAAAGTATTAATAACCTCACTTAATTTTATTTTATAAATTTAAATCAGATTTAGTTCAACTAGTAAAGATCTTAGTTAATTATGGGTCTTGGTATTAAATCTTGTTTTCACCCATTTACATTACATGAGGAAAGCTCAATGTAGCCCCCTTTCCTTGGTATAGCATGTGTTCGTTGGGGTATGTGTAGGAGTCTGAGTGTGCAAATTAATTACCAATTAAATTTATAAATTTTTTGAAGTTTGTTATTTAATGGTAAAAAAACAAATAAATAAATCGTGTATGATTAAGTAATCTATATTTATATCTATATTTATGTTTATATAATATATAATTAAATCATTTTATTTGAGAAACTTATGTCATGTGTGACCTTTTTGAGACACTTAAATTTTCTACATTTCTCAATACTTTCTACTAATAATAAAGTTTTGAAATTTTAAATTTGAAAAATACAGAAATTTGAAACAAAATAATTAAAACAATAAATTGATTAATTATTATTAATTCTAATATTAACAATTATAATTAATCTAATCAAAGTTACTTAATTAAAAATTATAATTGTACTAATCAATTAAATTTAATTACAATCATAACCTTAAAACATGTTCTGTCTTTACTTACTCCATCATTTCCCTCAATTTTCAAAACCTTTCTTTTAATAGTAAGTTTCCCAAAACTTCAATTTAATAAGCATAAATTATTCAACGAAACTAACTAAAAGAAATTTTTTGCATTGATTTATATTACAAACCAAAACTCAGGGTGATCAAAATGCATTGATTTTGTTACGCACCGTTTTGTTTTGGTTTTTTTTTTTTTAAGGTTTTGGGTTGTTTTATCTTAATGGCAATTTTGTAATTTCCCATCTTTAATATCAAAACTCCTTTTGCCTTCCGAATTCAACGACCACGCTCATTCTTTCCTGTTCGACGACGCGTCTGCTCTTTCCTTCTTTTCGTTTCATTCTAGTTTTCTTCTAGTTCAATTGTGAGTATTTTTTTCAACCATTTTATTATTATTTTTAGATTCTATTAAAATTTTTAAGTGTTATTTTATTTACTCTTTGTCTTATACTTACTTTGGAGATAATTTTCTTATATTAGAGATTATGATTTGAGAAGAGTAGTGGTTATTCACTTATTAAAATTTATTTCTTTAACTCTTTAAGGTAAATAAATAATCCAAAAATTCTAGTAATTAATTTATTGATACAATTTCATAGAGAGTAAGTTGAATAGTAAATTTAGGGTGATACTAATTAGAATTTATTTGAGATTTAGGAAATTAAATTAGATAATTTTTATGGTATATAATTAATTTATACATTATTAGTATTTAATTGGTTAAAGAACGGTACATGGAACCTTTAGTGCAACAGTGTAAGTTTTTGGGAAAAGATTCAATTAGGAATCAACACGTAATGTGAGTAGTTCTTACATGCTATGCATATTTGAATTTATCAATTTTAAATTAATTTTGAATATTGTAGAGCCTTGAGGACTCTTGGGACAAATAAGTTTTTTTTAGGAAACTTACTATTGATTTTGACAGTGTTCTGAGTCAATAAATTTTGATTATCTCGAAATGTTTTGATATTGGTTATGAACCAAAGATAATAAATGTTACATATAAAATATTTATACCAATAATTATAACTGTTATGTGTATTGACTTGGGTTAATTATATTAATTGATTTAGACAATTGTAATCGATATGGAAAGAAAATTTAAATTTATTTGAGTGAGTTTCTCTAAATGATAGAAATTGTTCTCCTTGAAATAAGTTTACTTAATTATGTTAGATTTTTTTTTTGTTCACTTAAGGAAAAAAATTATTTTCTTGAAAGACATAATGTTACATTTTTTAATTATATTTTTTTTAGAGAATATATTGTTGAAACATTGCATTTGACAGCAATAAATGTTAACTTTGATGCATCTAAGATTAAATTAGGCCCTAATTAGCAGGATAATAATTTTGAGCTTAATGCTCATCAGATCAAGTCTTAGACTTATTAGATGGTTAGTTCACGAGTTATATGCTTATTCTGTTTAATTCTGCCTAGTGAATTCTCTCTTATGAATTTTGTGTTTAATTGATTCTACTTATTTATTAAATTATTGAAAGTTGTTTCTCATTAACTATTATGTTTTTAAGTTTTTGATTTCTAATTAATTGATTTGAGTTGTTTTATTAATAAATTTTTACTATATAATAATTTTTACTTGTTAATAAAAGTCTTGTGTCTCGCTTGTTTTATTTTTGTTATAATAGGTAATAATTGTTTATCAAATTGTAACTCATCCAAATCATAATTATATTTTTTAGATAAAAAAATGTGATAACATCCGATTATACTCTCCAGTTTCATCGAGGAGTCTACTGTAATATTATTATAAGCCCAACACATTATTCGTATAAATAGATTTAAAATTTTATTTATTTTATTATTAATTTTGGTAAAAAAAACATTATAAACTATTGACCTTAGAGTTGTTCCATTATTTTTGTAAGTAATATTTCAAATAAATAATAGAGGTTTAATTGATATTTTGATAAAATACAATTATTAAATTTGATTAATTATGAATTTTGAAAGTATGATATACTTTTTTTATATTAAACTATGTTCTTTGGTTGCTATTGTTGTTATTTTGAAATATCTGCATGAATTACAGGTTTAGAGGTTTGTGTGATTTAAACTAACTTATGATTTATTTTATTACACGTGGATCACAAACCCCAAATACGGGTCTTGACAGATTTAAACAACCTTAATGCATTAATTGTGATATATAATATAAAAGGAATAAATTGAACTTTTTCAAACGTAGTCAGATGTTGAGCCTCTAACCATAATGCATTGATTTAAAAAAAAATAGTGTATTAATTTAATGATACAAATTTGAAAAAGTGATATTGAATATAAAAAGACTGGATAGGGATGAAAAGCAAGCAGGTCAGGTAGCCAGGTTTCACTAATTTCTAAACAGTCAAACGTATTCATATTACAAATATTTGGTCTGAAACTTGACATTATCTGTCAAAGACTTTTTTTTTTGGGCTTTTAAGAAGCTGACTAGCGACTGACCGAAACTTGTTTAGAAGCTGTTTAATATTAAGGCTCTAAATAAGTAATGCCTTATATAGCCTTAAATAAACTAAGCGCTTTAAACAGTCTTGAAAAGCCATTAAAAAATAGAATATAATTTTATAAATAAATATAAACAGTAGCTACTTAATAGCCTAAATTTCTATGAGAGTCAGGGGCCTGGACCTCTTAAATGAAACAGAACTTTTAAAAAGGTTTGAGGCGACTCATTTTCTAAACAGTAGAACTAAAGCAGTCAGTTCTACATGCAAAAATTTTATTTATTTCCATTCCTAGGACTGAATGAGGATTTCATAGAATAATTGATTATCTAAAATTCTTATTTTTAATTGAATTTTTAGATAATAAATCTAAACATAATTTAAGTAAGGAAATCAGAATATGATTTTAAATTTTATTTACATCAAAGGTATTACTATTAAGGTGATAAAGTATTGCGTGAGCCATTGGTGCTAATATTACATTATTCAAAATTTAAAGAAACATATTCAATATTTATAAAACTTATTAAGCCAAAAACAATTCTTCAAAATTCTATGTTTCGATTACGTAAATTAAAATATATAATAATCATATCCATGCATTTGTTGACAAATTATATTCTGATTTGAAAGGAACATATTTAATAACTGTTCAAATTCTGATGTTTCAATCACGTAATTGAATGTATACAATAATCATATACAATATTATTATGACTACCATTTTGTTGACAAAGAGAATAGAAATTTCTTTTAACTATTGATTAACGTAAACATGTGCAATCCTTTACTCACACATATATACTTTATTTGTTTTTCTCTCTAACAAAATATTTTTTACTCAATTTTTTGGTTCAATTGTCTCTATTAATTTTGAGATGATTATATACCTCTAACAAGAAAAAGCACGTAATAGATGCAAGAAAAATATAAATGGATAGGAATGAAATTCTAGTCATTATGCAAGTATTATTATAAAAGGACATTCTCCATACGATCTAATGTCATTTTTCTCAAAATGTCATTGTTTCTCATTCAAACACAAATATAAAGAAGATAAAATTGTAAACACTATGTACACTGCATTAAAACACTTATTAACTTTTCATTTTATAATTATAATTAACTTCAAACTCTCTATATTATTATTGTTTATTTAACCATCAATAAAAAAAATATGATTTAACACTTTTTATCATTATTATTTTTATTTAACTAAAAAATACAAATCAATAAAGACATAGTACTCAACATTGCACTAGTATTCAAATGAAAAAAGAAATGCACTAGTATTATTAGTTTTTGACATGAAAATGCACTAGTATTATTAATAACAAAATATAAATGATTAAAGAAAAATTGATAAGCATCCAGAGTAGGGATGACAAAATTACTTATGTTCGTAGGAATCTGTGGGATTACTTGTGATAGGACGAGAGATGAGCACCAGTTTAATGAATGGAGGCCGGGACGGAGATTATAGTACCTCCCTACGGGGATCCATAAACTTATAAAATATATATTTTTATTTAATACATATTATATACTATGATTTTATTTATTTATTACTTTGAGATGAGATGAAAATATTTTTTATTATTTTACAATGAATTTTTTGTTGAATGAATCTATGATGATAAAACTTGTTAAAAAATATATATATATTCATATAATAATTATTTATATAAATTTATTATTATAAAATATAATTAATTTAATTTATTATTTGTAATTTTTTTAATTTTAAAAAAATCTTAAATTATTAAACAAAATTATAATATATGATATTAAATTTTTTTTTATTTTTTATAATTTTTATAATTTTATTTTAAATTATTAAATATTCACAAATATCTATAAATACTTACCTAATTATAAAATCTACAAATAAGTACTATGATAAGTACAGGGGTGAAGCCCTGCCCCATCCTGTTGAGATCCTAATTGAGAGAAGAATTCATTGCATCAAACATTACGTTAAAATAAGAAGAATCCCACAGTTTCAGTCTCACATACGCATCCAGGCTTAGGCTCACACACACATAACACGTAAGAAGAAAGAAACCGTCGTTAAAAGCTTAATATAACTCAGTGTAAAGGTATAAACTAAATTTAATTTCAAAATCTAGCAATTAACTGCAATATATTTTTTCAACCGAGCTACCTACTACCTACAAAATAAGCCTGAGGAGATTCCTCATTTGATTGATATGTGTTTTAATATTCTTTTCATATAAAACGAGAAGAATCTGACATTCGCCAGATATTATTTATTATTAACAACTCTAAAATCTCAAACCTACTTGCTAAATAGAAAAATATCGATAATCTTATTTATTTTTAATTATATTTTTTTATATCATATAAAATTAATTAATAAAATATAAATTTATGATTAATGATATATAAAAATTAATTAATGAATATATAAAAGGTTAGTTAATAAAAAATAAAAAATAATTAATAACGTATATAAATTGATTAATAATATTAGATTAGAAAAATTATATATTTATATATATTTATTAATTAATAATTTATATTTTAATAATTAATTTTTATATAATATTAAAAGAGATATAAATATTTATATAAGATGATCATTATTTTAAATAAAAAAATAAAGGCACAGACTGTTTCCAACTATATAATAAAATATTATTATTATACTGTATTAAAAAACATTTTATCATTTAGTAATTATTAATAGGCATTATTACCAAAAAAAAATCCCAAATCAAATAAATTTTATAAAATACATTAAATTTCTTCTTCTAGTGAGATCTACAATTAATAAGGAAAACAGCAGAAAAGGGTAAGCCATATTTGACCACAAATCATAACTTTCTTTCTTTTTCTGCCCTTCAAATCTTCAATATATTTCGTTGTATTAAAGCCAAAGGGGTAACGTAAACGTGGTACTAAACCCCAATCTTGGAAACAAATGGTGCAGAAGCAATTGAGAATCATTTTCAAAATAATTGACAAAATATAATCAATGAAATTGTTTTCTTTTTTGTGCCCTCTCCCCTCATAAGATGTAAAATCTTGTCACATTTCACGTTAACAAAGTTGGACTTATGATTAAGCTTTTTTTTTTCTTACATACTAATGTTTAAATAAATTAATTTCATTTAATATATTCATGTTGAGGATGTGTCATTAAAATAGTTTGAAGAGAAATTTCAATTGATACAAAATTAAGTATGCTAAATACTTATACAAAAAACATGTTGCACACTTCCTTAACTACTATATGATCTTCTTGATTATTACCTTTCTATAATAACTATTTTTTTTTTACTGGACTTTTGTTTTTTGTTTTTTGGTATTAATTGACTGGACCTTTCTATAATAATAATAATAATAATAATAATAAAATTAATAATGCTTGATTAGGGTATATACCAAAAATGTGCTTAAAAATATAAATGCGGCATAGTAATTTCACATAGGAAATGGCACACCAACCGAGTTAAAAGTTAAAAGTTAAAAGTTGAAACACGGTGGCAAGACAAGGACCATTTTTGAAGCGCAAAGCAGGAAGAGCCAATTTGAAGTGAAACAAACTGAACTGAGGGAGGGAGGGTGTCTCTGTTTTGGCGGTTTCATTAGGACTCACAACACAACCTTATTCCTTTGCCTTCTCCACTAATATTCATTTCTTTTATTATATAGTTTTTCTGGCCGGCCTCTGTTCCCTGCAAAATCTGTCAAACCAACCATTTTCTTGGGATGAAAAATTTTTGCTTGGCCCTTTCATCTTCTTCTTGATCAGCATTTGGGTTTTCTTGGTTTCTGCCAAAAATGGGGTTGGTCAGCAGTTTCTTGGGGATTCTTGGTTTTGCTATTGGAATCCCTCTTGGCCTCTTGGTGGGGTTCTTTGTCTTCGTTTACTCAGAAACCAAACAAGTCAAGGTAAACTCTTTGCACTGTTCTTGCATGCATGATCATTCATTTGGATTCAATTCAATCCAATGCAGATAGATGCACTTCTTGTGGGAACTGAAGTTGGGGTTAAGATCCCAGTTTCATTTTGAATTCTGGGTATGCTTCAAAATCTGATTTTTTATTAAACGTTGCAGGACCCTGTTGTTAGACCAATTAGTGAATTAGGCCCAAAGGCTTTGCAAGAACTTCTACCCGAGATTCCTCTGTGGGTGAAGACACCTGATTATGAACGAGTTAGTACAGTTATACAATCTACAAAGATTTTTTTTTCTTGTGTTCCTGCGCATATCTATGCTTTATGATGCTGTGTTATTGATATTGGATAGTTCTGCAGGTTGATTGGTTGAACAAGTTTTTATTGGATATGTGGCCTTTCTTAGACAAGGTATTTCAGTAATTTATATGGGTAAGTTTGTCTTCTTATTGGATGATTCTTCACTGGAATTTCATTTTTACGTATAGGCAATTTGTGGGATGATTAGAATCACAACACAACCAATATTTGCTGAATATATTGGGAAGTATCAGATTAAAGCAATTGAGTTTGATAAGTTAAGCCTTGGTAATCTTCCTCCTACTATCTGTGGTAAGTCTTTTCCTGATCGTCTGATTTTTTGTGCAAATATTTTGTCCTAATTTCTACCCAGCAAATAGAAATGTTTCATCATGTAATCTGAAATTTCACTATGCTAGAAGAAATTTCAGGTTAGAATATGGTTACTTAGGATGGTTTTCACCCAGGAAAGTTTTAGCAAATATGTTCAAAGATGTGGCCTGTACACAAATACAGATGGATATACATGTCATAATGTGTCTCTAAGAGTAGAGGTTGTAAAAGTGTAATCGAATTTTGGACATGAACGAGAAGGTTGTGTTGAGTGTCCTGAAGATCTTATAGCTTATTATAGTTTTTCATTTTGGGTACTAAAATGAACATATGACTGTTGTGAAATTACTGGGTGATAATACTAATAGAAAGGCAAAGTGAAATCTATTCTTGGCTCAAATTAACCAAAACAAAATTGCTTGAGATCTGCTACCAAATCTCACGGACATCTGCCACAAGTATTCTTCTTGCCAGCAAATCCCAAACTCACCACCTTTCACTTAAAATAGATGATTAAGGATATATCATATATATGTCAAATATGAATCCTTGGAAGTTTGAAGTACAAATGCACTTTATAAAATAAAGTGTACTTGAATAACTGGTGATAAGAAAACCAGCACTTTACAGACGTCGTTTTTCAATTCATCCTCATCAAAGGTCACTTTATAAAGTGCACTCAACACTTTATTGGTGCCTTTTTGTGAGCCTATAGGTTATGATGTATTGAAGTCTAGCATTATATCTGATTTTTTTTTGCTGTCTACTTTGTAATTCTGCAGGTTTTAAAGTATTGGAAACAAATGAAAAGGAATTGGTCATGGAACAAGTTATCAAATGGGCTGGCAATCCAAACATAGTGTTGGCTTTGCATGTGTTGTCTTTGAAGATCTCAGTTCAGGTCAGATAAACCTTGAGGCACAATCCTAAATGGTAAATGTTTTTTTAGTTCCTTCAAGATTGATGCTTTCCTTCTGGGTATTCATTTTGATTCTTCTCAGTTGGTAGACTTACAAATATTTGCGGCACCGCGGGTAACTTTAAGACCTTTAGTACCTACATTGCCATGTTTTGCAAAGATTGTGGTATCTTTGATGGAGAAGGTAAAGGAAATGCAGTATTCAGGCTTAGTTTCATTTCTTTCACTTTTTAATATACTAAATCAGAAGAAATCCCTTCTTATATGATAATTAATTGTGTTTAATATCCAGCCTCATGTGGATTTCGGGATGAAAATATCAGGAGGGGACATCATGTCAATACCTGGTCTTTATAGATTTGTTCAGGTGCTGCCCTGGTAATTCCTTTGTTTTGTTTTTGTTTTTGTGCTGATATTGGTCACTATTTTGTTAAACTGTTTACCTCTGAAGCATGGACTGTTAGGAAATCAGAGTTGGATACATCTCAAGTATCTTGAACACTTTATGAATGTGAGCGAAAGTGCACTCAAATTCGTGAAAAAGAATTAATAATATAGTAAAGCACAAATAGTACTTTGCAGTGGGACTCACTAGTCAGTACTATTTATACTAACAAAATAGATCAAGAACTGCACACCAAATTTTAACATGGAAGACCCCCTTGTACTCTGAAGGAAAAACCATGAGATAAATTCCAAAAAATATTTCACTATATGAAGAAAAATTACAATATTCTATCTACACTCTCTCACACAATAGGTACAAAATATAATATTTTTCAGTGAGATTTTCTCCTACTAAAATTTGAAGTATTACAGAAACTAGAGAGTATACCCAAAATCCCTAGTGTATGCTCACACACTACACTTTTGAAATTTCCTCACACTCTAATTTTATCTTACTCTTAGAAGCTCTTGCATTCTTGCTTCTACTTCATGCTTTTTTTTTGTTGATGCAATGATTCTCAATTTATAGAGAACCCTTTCAAGCCTTACATTTAAGGCTTTTTTACTTGCCAACCACCACCGAATGCTACAGCCATCCACCGAAAGTGCAAGTGAAAAAGTCATCCTGCTTTTCTTGACAATATGCAAGCCATCACTGAACACCGGCACGTACCCAATTTTTTTTTTGAATTTAGAGCTTGGGTATGGCTCCGGTGCAGCTAGGTACGGCTCCGGTGCAGCGTGGGTACGGCTCCACCAACTTTCTCCCAAAATACGGTCATTTCACTTCAACAAAATGGGTATTTTGTTTCACGAAATCTTCGCGGTTGTCCCCTAACATATTCGATTACTCTCCTCTTTGCTTCTATCCCGAGTGGCGCTCCAAGGACCCAGCTCCAGCGACTACAGCTCCAATGACCAGCGACCTCGCGTGCTAAGCTCCGGTGAACTACAGCGTGGGCTGGACGTTTTCGGTCCATTCTCTGCCCTCTCTTTAGTTTGTTCTCTGTGACATTGGTGGAAATGAATGGGATCCATTTGAAGGGGCTGAGATTCTTGAAGTTGCTAGTCTCTCTCTTGATGAACCAGATTTGGAGGCTGTTCTTTTCATTGATGATGGGCAAGGAAATGATGAAGTTGAAACTGTTGGAGTTTGATTTTTATAATCATCTTTAGAAGTTGTCATGTTGAACAACTTAAGTATTATAATTTCTTATTGTGAATGTTGTCTTGGTTGAACAATTTAAGTTCCTTTCTATGTTTTATATTAAAATTTGTGTGTTTTAATTTTTATGTTATGTTGTCATATTTTATTGTGTGAGATTTTAGTTTGTTATATATATATATATATATATATATATATATATATATATATATATATATATATATGATGTACTTGTACCTTTTAATTTTTGAAAATTTTGTACCCCGTATCCTTTCACTGGTCCCAAGATCGATCATCGTATCGTACTGGTACCAAGATTATATCGTACTCGTACAACGTAGCTGTCTACCAATTTGAATAAATGATGGCCAATTTATATTTTTTGTGTTTTGATTTTCTCAAATTTTTATTTGGATTAGGAATTTTGTAGTAGTAAACTTTCTAATGAATTAAAACTTCCTATTTGTATTTTTCCTTTTACATCATGGAATTGGGTTAATCACTACAAATAGAGGGTAGTTCTCGGAATTTGGCGGCTTTAGGTTGTGCGTAATCCATTAATCCTATGCACAATATCTCTAGTTCTATAATGGACAGTTTGATTATTGAGGTCCCTTGCACAATCCTATGAATGGTTCTTTTTGTTTTTACTTTCTCGGTATCATTTTTTTTTTCCTGTGCTTCCAATGGCCATGGTAGTTTATAATTTAGTTAGACTTGAAGGACTAACTACTTCAGTTACTTACAGGAAACAATAAAAAAGCAAGTTGCAAGCCTCTATCTCTGGCCTCAAACCCTGGAAATTCCTATTCTTGATGAATCAACGTAAGTTTGTAGAAAATGACAAAGTTCTATATGCTCACAAAAGTAATTTTCTATAGTCTATAAATTTTTATCCTGCATTTTTTATAAATACATATAAATGAATAATGCTACCTGCTCCTTATCTAAAGAAGTTGACGTAGTTGAGTTTGAGGCCTTAATCATTTGATTTTGCGTTTGATAATCTTTTCAGTGGTCAACAGTTGCAAGAATTACACATAGTTGCTACCAGATATCTTACTAGGATTATGTTACTATTTAACACATGATCTGAATATAATAGCATTTGATGTTAAAAAATACTGCAAATCACCAAAGTTTAAGTTCACAAGAACTTTCTGTTTGCTCTATGAAGAACATGAGCTTCTGAAAATGGTTCCTGATACTTTTCTCACATCTCTATAGGGTAGCAATAAAGAAGGCTGTGGGAATATTACATGTGAATGTGGTTCGCGCACATAAGCTTTTGAAGATGGATATTTTGGGAACTTCTGATCCTTATGTCAAACTAAGCCTGACTGGAGACAAACTTCCAGCGAAGAAAACCACTATCAAGAGGAAGAATTTGAATCCTGAGTGGAATGAGAAGTTCAAGCTTGTTGTGAAGGACCCTCAATCTCAAGTTCTCCAATTACAAGTCTATGACTGGGACAAGGTTTTCCTATCTTTCTTCTAGTTACTTGTTCAAATTTTGGCAGAAAAAGTGTAACATAAAAATCTTAGCTATAGTTGTCCTTTGGAAGCCCTTAAAACTGTCATGTTTGAATGGAAGGTCTTCATTTTGCTTTCAAACATTTTACAGCAACCCAATGAAGCCTAAATCCATTTATTTTAAGTTTTAAAAATTCACTTGCAAAGTATGTTGGCTTTGGTGATACAATTTAATTGTAAAATTCAGATTAGTATGATACCAGCCCCAATCTATTTTTGTCCAATCTTGTTTTTCATCTCTGTCCACTTAATTGATTGATTATATGCAATTAAGTCATTGGAAGAAGCCAACCCCTTCCATTCAGTTACAAGATAGTATATGAGTTTGAATTTCTTATGAGGTTCATTTTCATATGTTTAGCTGTTCTTTTTAATTGTATTCTTCACAGGTTGGTGGGCATGACAGACTGGGAATGCAATTAATCCCTCTTAAGCTGCTTAAACCCTATGAGAATAAAGAATTTACACTTGATTTACTTAAGGACACAAATCTCAATGAAATTCCAAATAAGAAGAATAGAGGGCAAATTGTGGTGGACTTGACTTTTGTTCCTTTCAAAGAAGATAGTAGCAAGTTTGGTGGACCTTCGGAAGGAAATGGCAGAAAGGAAAGTGGAAGTGATGTGGTATCTGATGATGAGGTCCAAGAAGGAGCAGGTTTACTTTCAGTTGTGATACAGGAGGGTGAGGAGGTTGAGGGGGAACATCACAACAACCCATATGCAGTGCTGACCTTTAGAGGCGAAAAGAAAAGGACAAAGGTAAACTTTCCCTTAGTATAATTGTACACTTTTTAGCTGTCTATCATGCACCTTATGTTACATAGATGTGACTCAGACGTAAGTTTATCAATTATCACAGTTGCATCTAGACCTAGATGTGCCTATGAAATGAGATGTATTAACATTAACTAATGTTGGATAAACTAGTAAATGTGTATCTTTAGAATAAAGTTTTTATTAAAAATGCATATTATCTTATTATTGTATGTACAATTGATTCAGACAAGTTTTTATATTTACTTGAAATAATTTATTCTATAATTTAAATTTCTGCAGATGATGAAGAAAACTCGTCATCCACGTTGGAATGAAGAATTCCAATTCATGCTAGAGGAGCCTCCTCTACATGAGAAGATACTCATTGAGGTTATGAGCAAGAGGAAGAACTTTAGTTTTCTGTCAAAGGTGCCATTTCATTTTTCTCTTCATTACAAGTCATCTTCTCCTCTAAATAGATATATTGAAATTTTAAATTTTTTTTTTTTGGTAACATGAAATTTTGATCTTTGATAAAACCAATTACACCTTTTGATCCATGTAGTTAGTCCTACCTAAAATGATTGGTTGTTGTTGTTGTTGATGATGTACAAGTCATCTTCTGTTAATTACTGTTAGTTAACTCATTTTAAAATTCCAATGTGATATTCATATTAGATTCTCCATGATATGCAGGAATCACTGGGGTACGTGGAGATTAACCTCGATGATGTAGTGCAGAATGGTCGCATTAATGATAAATACCATCTAATAGATTCAAGGAATGGAGCGATACATGTTGAGATACGATGGACGATGGTTTGAGAAATCAAACGTGTGTTATAAAGCTCTTGTCCAATAGGTGGTCTAAAGTCTAAACTGAGTATCCTTTCTTGTTTACCTTTTGCTCTCCGTACAGAATTTCCTAGCTGATGAGGTTTTTAGTTTTCACTGTATCCAAATAGAAGAGGAAAACCACACCATTGAGATACCTATAAGAAAATGTGTTTTTTCGGGCAACATTTATGGCACAAAAGGTATTTTATATAGTCACAAAAGGCATTGTCACACATTGTCGTAAAATGTTTTTATTTCTAAAAATCTACAACAAAAGATATATACGGTAACAGCATTAATTGCTAAGAATTATGAAAGTAATATTTTGTTTTTTAATTGCGACAAGTGACTAGTTGACATAAATAAATTTGAATAAATATTCATTTTAAATTTAATCCTTTAAAGTTATAAGTATTTTCAGTTTGGTCCTTCATTAAGGGGGTAAAAGGATCATTTTAATGTATTTATTATTGGAAGCTAAATTGATAACACTGTTTAATCAATAAATTATCATAAATAATTAAAATTCCTTTATAATATTAATATATAGGCATGAGGTTTAGAAATACGGAAATGTTTTTTATTTTTTTAGTTTAATGAAATGTTCTTCACATAACATTTCAACATTGTAAAGAGAGTAATTCACTCATAACCACAAAGGCATTAAAGAGGGTCTCATTAGTGGAGTCCTTTTAAAAAAATTTGAGCTCATTTAAGGGGTTTGTATTTATTTCTCTCAAGAAACATACATAAAAATATCCATTGATTCTATGCCTATCAGTTAGAAGTTAAAACCTATGTAAAATCAACTTTTGATAAAAAAAAAAAAGATGTGTTATATATTCCAAAATTTTTAAAGCCAAATACTTTTGGGGTTAGACGATATGAAATAAAGAAAGTATTAGTTGTATTTCTTTGCATTTTGAATGGAGCTTAAGTAGAAACAAAATATATTACTACAATCTCTAGTTGATCTTACATTCTTTTTTAATGTTGATTTTTTTTTATCGAATGAGTATTTTCAGGCTAACTTTTGCATCAATTGAGTATTTTATTTATTATTATTATTTTTAATGTTGGCCTAAGGTCCAAACCTAAATACTTAATGTGGGGTAGCATACCTCTTTAACAACTAGACCAACCTTAATGTTGAGCAATGCAGTAAATTCAATTTAGCACAATCAATTTTGGTGTAGGCCCGCAAATCAATCAGTTTAGCCAGCAAAAACGTATGGGCTTAGATTATAAAGTTTGTTAGCATGTTCGGTATATACGGATTGCAGTTTGCAGTCAGTTCCATCTCTAGGGCCACTTCTTGACGTCTTTTGGGCTTGACCATAAAACAAGAGACGAGTTGGGCCATGAGATAGTTGACATCATATTTGGGCTCACCAATGGCCCACCTGTCATTCCTTTCTGGAGTTCCATTTTCTCTTTCTCTTTCTTTTTTTTCTTAATTTTTTGGTAAGTTTTTCTTTCTCTTTCAAGTGAGATGGCAAGACTGATGACCATTAAAAAAAAAAAAAGGCTAGACTCTTTTACTAAATTGACACAGTAACTCCCAGTGTAAACTTTCCTCTTCCCCATTCATACCCTTCAGCCACAATCCCTCCTATAAAACCAAAGGGGAAAAGAAGAAAAAAAGGGGGCAGTTTATATAATTACAAAAATAGTTTTTGTAAAAAGTGTTATAAGCTATAAAAGATACAAACTCTGTCTATACTATTTCCACCTTTTCCTTGTCAAAGGTTATGATTGAAAAGGGTCTTTTTGGTTGTCTAGTTTTACCAACCCATCTTCATTTTCTCCCCCATTTTTCTGAGTGAGTGTTGGGGGCTAGGTTGTCCTCAATGATGTCAATCAATTAAAAGGCTCCTAAGATTAACTATATGGCAGAGTAGGGAACAAAAGAAATGCATGTGTAGTACAGGAAAATAAATTCACTCTAGGTGAATGTCCACATGAGAATCAAAAGAACCTAATGAGACTTCTCTGGCAAAGATTTGCATGAACCTTCTTCTCATGTTTGTCAGGTATTTGATGTGTTTCAGGTACAGCTATGCAGAGAACAAGCAAGCTAGCTAGCACACACTAAAGTATATAAAAAAAATTAAATAAAGGAAGAAAAGGAAGACGAGAAAAAGACTAGCATTTGCACAATCTCGGACAATGATTTTGAACATGTGGACCCACAGAATTTTTGGATTAGGTTTGACTTGTTGATTATCAATACATGTGACATCATAATTAACAAAAACTACTGTTGATTGGTTGCTCTCTTTGGTATATCTGCATGGTTGTAAGTCCTTTTAATATCTATCTATTAATATCTTTGCAGATTTGCATACACAAATAATAATAATAATAATAAAATAATAATAATAATAATAATAATAATACTTACTTACTTGTAATAATATCTCAACTTTATGGACAAAATGAAAAAGAACAAATAGTGCTTGAGCTTTATGCATATATATATTATTTCATAATCACTGTCTCTAACCAGTGGCAAGAATATTGTTATTCTTTAAACACATAGTTAAACTAAATTATCTTAAACATGCTTTCATTAAGGATGGATAAACGATGAGCCTTGGAAATATGCTTTGTTACTTAGTTCGGTTTAATTAATTACTTGTAATGTGTTTAAGTGATGGATTAGCTAGAAAGAAATAAGTATATTATCTTACTGTCCTGAATAACCACAAAAGTGGGAGGCACCATGAGAGGAGAGGTTCCCTAATACACCAAAAAAGGTTCAGCTTTCTCGTTGACTTACCCCATAAAGTCTGGTGACTTACCCCATAAAGTCTGGCAAATTTGGAGGTAGTAAAGGGGAATCCTATCCCCTCCCCACAAAGGTTTTCATGAGGATTCTTTGTTAATGGTTCTCCACTCATTGCTAGGAAGAAGCTCTCATGACACAAACCACACACACAAAAACACCCGCTCTCCCTCATGGTGTGTGAGGCATGTGTGCCCTCAAAAGGAGGGAGTGAATTGAAAAGTAGTCACTGTTTGTTCCATATTGATGTTTTCTTGTGGGGTAGAGGAATAACTTTTTTCATACTAGAAAGATAGGGCGTTTTTTTCTTTTATCTTAAAAGGTGGTCTTTTGAGGGAGTAAAGTAAGTGGGAATAGGGCAACACCACTCAAAAGCTAGCTAATTAGTATCATTTTGGTCTTCCTATTCCATTTCATACATGGATGCTCTTTAATTTTGCATAGTTAGTGCATGAAAAGTTGTCATGTCCTTGGAGATTCTTCGTTGGAAGACCAATAATCCCTTTTGAATCCCCCAATAGACCAATTACAGATATGTCAAATGGGAACCAGAATTGTTCCATATTTTTCAAAAACAATCCAAGTAGTATTTCAAACAAGGCCACTAGGTATGGATGTTATGCACGTACTATTCCATAAATATGCTGTGTAGGCCTAATGCACCAAATTTCAAACCGATTTTCTAATGGTGGTCACAAATTCATGTTAATAATCCACAAAAGCATATATTCTCTGGAACTTTCCACTCATCTGAAATCAAGTTTCATTACCAAGTTGAACTAATTGCATCACAGATACTTCTTGTTTGGAACCATTTTTCTTGTTTGCTATCTAGCTAGGGTATGCTCTTATAATCAAACAGTTCTTCATCTTCGTTTTCTCTACTTACTGAATTAATTATATGTTACATTAACGATGGCTTACTTTTCTCCCATAATTTTTTTTTTGTGGTAAGGGTTAAAATCCACCCTGTAGGCATGATGAAGGCTCCTAGTTTTACCTCACATGTTTTCTTACCTCAAATTATATATGTATCTGATTCTATATTAGTAGTGGTATCATCTTTTTTTTCAAAAATGTGTTAGAAAAAATATGTAATTAAAGCTAGCAGATCATTAACGCAAAATGACCAAGCCAATGGTCTGGAAGATCAGTGATAATTGTACCAAACATCGTAATGATTTTCTTTTGCATGGGACTTTTTCTAGAAAATCACGTGACATGTTATATTGTTCTTCAAACTTGGAAGGTCTGTATAAAATTCTAATAAATCCAAGTCTTTCATGCTGAAAATTTCAAGGCTCTAGATTTTGACAATTCAATGCCAATATTGAGGCCGGTGTGGTTCATTGACCGATATTATCTTGGGTTTCATAATTTTATAAAAAAAAATATGCAGCAGCACAAACATATGGTACTTTACAGTATTCAAGGAAAATTTTTACAAGATACTTCATATTGTGAGAGATAAAAACATTTTGGTCCAAATCAAACTTACCCTCATCTGAACCCGTTTGATATATATTTTTAAAATAAATATTTTAAAATAAATATTTAAAATTATTTTAAGTATATTTAGATATCATTTTTTAAAAAAATAGAAGTTAAAAAATAATAGTTCAATCATTTATTTTAAAAGTTAACAATTTCTAACTTTTAAAATAAATAAAAGAATAGGTGATTTTGATATTAGTGGTTATTAATATAAACACTTTGTAAATATTACATCTAAATATAAAACAATTTGTTTTTAAAAATAAACTCTTTTAAAGAAATAATTTTAAAATAACTACTTTTTTTCATAAGTATATTCAAATTAGTCCAATAACTTTAATTTTCCAATTTTTCAAATTTCAGTATCGAATATCACTTAATCATGTGTTCAAAAATTATTAAAAGAGTATAATTTTTTAAATAATTGTTGCTTTAGTCAAATTCTTTTTTTTTTTTACATATAGTAGAATTATTTTAATGATGTGATAATATATTATTAAATAACAATGTAAAAAAAGTGTATTAATAAATAAATCAAAACTAAATTCTTTAACTAATTATTGTAAAAATAATCATATATCTTCTTAATAAATCCTTTTAGCCTAATTACAGAAACAAAAAAATTAAATAAAAAAATTAAATACATTAAAAACTCTAAATATATTTAATACTTTCTTTTTTAATAATTAGCATGATTTAATATATTGTTAATGAAAGATGTTAAATGCTTCTTAACCATTTATCGTACTCATTAATAGCACTCCTAACCTGATTTTCACTTTTGAACGGATTATTCAATTTATTTTGATCACCTATTATTTTATGTATACCCGTACACAGGGTGAAATAATATACCACAGCAACTCCCTCCCGCTTTCAAAAAACTACTTCTGCAGCACCAGTTAAAAAGCAAAAAAAAAAAATGGTACCAAAAAATGTTAAAAAAAAGGATGATAACAATAATTTATAATTGGTTCAAAAAAAATTAAAATTGAGACAGTCAACCGTTAGGCTTTAATTACCATTACTATTTTTTTGGTGCAATGACCATTACTATATAATGTAGGATCAAACCCTTAAAGTTTTTTCAAAAAGCAATGGGAATTAATATATTATTATTTTATTTAGAATGAATCAGTAAGTAAATCATCCCAAAATAGCCCAACACACTCCTCAAGGAAAGAAGTGGACCTTTTCCCTAGTGTGTTTTTTTATTTAATCATTTTGACGTATCGATTATCTTCCTCTCACGTTACCTCAGTTTGGGTACTTAATATAATATAAAACTAAAAAGAATCCCCTATGTATTGGGTAATTATAGAGTTTGCACGCCTAACATTTGGTTCGATTACAATCCTAGTTGTTAGTCAACCTCCTAAATCATTTTTACCATTGAATGAATCAACTTGATATATTTTATGGTACAATCAACTTGATATTTAAAAAAGGATATAAAAATAATAATAAGAAAGAAAAAAGAAAAGAAAAAGAGACAGCAGAAAGATAGAAGAAAAATCCAACACATGTGATGAGATCTATTGGCAGGCACTAATGTCAACAGGGTTGACATGGATACCACAAAACGACCGCTGTGATGATGTGCACGTGTGGCATACTTATCTATCATCATCTTATGTGAGGGGTAAAAATTTTTTTTAAAAAAAATGCAAAAGATTTCATATTTTCAATCATTAAGAAAATCCCACCATTTTGACTCATGCCAAACAATCATCCACAATGATGCAGAGGAGGACCAGGCCAATTCATGGAACTGAGTCATACAGTCACCCAATAGGGGCAATCCCTTTCCTCATTTTATATAGTCAAGGCCTCTAGAAGAGATTATGGCATGTTTCCACTAAACAACTTGATCATCAATACTAATGAGGAGGAAGAAAGAGAGATTTAAATAATGAACCACTAATAATGATAGTTACCCACTTATCCTTTCATAAAAGGTGAAAGGGGCTTAAAGGGTAATTGAACTCAAAGCAAAGATTGCAATAATTGATGAAGCAGTTTTTATCAAGAGTTTAATTGATATATATTTTAAGGAAATTTACACTATTAATGTGTATTGGTTTAAGCAAAAAAGATTTAAGTTCTTTATTTATATAATTTTGAGTTGGATCTATAAATTTATGTGTACATAAATAGAAATAATATTATTGAGAGAGATTTATGAAAAATTTTATTTAATCATTTAGTCGTATTTCAAAAAATTAATTTTTTATTTATTGAGTAAATAATATTATGAAAAAAATAGTTTTACATTATATTTATTAATATTTTAATAAATTAATATTTATTATAATCTCTTTTTCTTAATAATTAAAATAAAAACACATATATCAAAATATTAATAAATGTAGATGTAAAACTCTTTACACAATGATTTATACCACTTTAATTTTTTCATCAATTAGGTTTGTTATTGCCCAACCTAAGAAATATCGTTGTGTTAGATTTGACTTTAAGAGTCACTGCTATCTATATTTTTATATCAATTTTTTTAATAAAATTTAATTTAAATGTATTGTTAATATAAAAATAATTTATATTATTATTTAATGATATATTATTATATTATTTAATAAGTTTAATATATTATGTAAATTTTAATTTATTAAATAATATGGTAATATATCATTAGATAATAGTATAATTTTTTTATACCAAAATTAAATTCTTTTAAATAATTGTTAAATGTTGATTTTTATATATATATATAAAAAGGGAGGTCTAAGATATGTCGTAAAAGAAGAAAAAGTAGACATAGTTGAAACAAAAGAATATCAATGCCAAATACTATCAGTATTTGATACACCACGCAACTATAATAAACTAGTTATCTCCGTTTTAAGAGAGGGAATTTACGTACAAAATAATATAAAAAAAAGAGTAATGTGTGATAGCCCGCTGATAGGCACGTATTTACTATTTATTATAAAATCTATAAGACTTCATTTTTTGCTAAAATTGAAGTGTAACCAAGAATTTATGGGCACAAGTGAATCTGTATGCAGAGAAGAAAGGGCAATAAAGGAATGAAGGGATGATGATATGATACAAGCAAAGAGGATAATAAAGCAGCACCCAACTTTTTCCCATTCAACCAAAACGTGCTTTAACTTTAATTTCTAGGATTTAATTCATTTTATGCCTTTTACCCACTCTTTAGTCTTTACCTACAATCAAACTCAACCAAAGGGTAAAAGGAACCTAACCTAACATAACAGGTCAAAATCATCCTCCCAGACCAGACCTCCCATCTAGTCCATGGCCGCCAACAACAACAACAACGTCAACAACAGCAACAGCAACTTCAACATTTACCCTACAACAACAAACAAGACTTCTTAGAATTGAACAATTAATACAATATAATTCATTCTACGACCAAAGTTCCCTTCCCTCCTTCTTTGACATGCTTACCTTTCAAACAAACACAAAACATAAGCCCCATGCTCTCTCCCTCTTCTCTTCTCAACAACCATAATTAAGAACCCCCTCATTCATTGAAGAACCCTTCTACCTCGGTTTTCGTGCTCCATTTATACTTTTCATAAAACCCCATTTCCTCTCTCTCTCATCCCAAGGACTCTTAGCAAAGCAAAGCACACCAAAGCTCGAAGCTTTTCACCATTTGAGATCTGGGTTTTGTTAAGTGTAGCTTTGTTTTCGAGGATTTTTCTTGTGCTCGCGGATTCTCCTTCTGGGTTGCAGCATTTTGGGTTTGTGTGTGAGATCCAAAGGTGAGAGAAAAAGAAAAAAAAATGGGAAGCAAATGGAAGAAAGCGAAGGTGGCTTTGGGTCTGAATCTGTGCATGTTGGTTCCCAGAACCGTAGACGACGACGACTCGCCACCTGCGACGGTGGTTTCTGAGAGGTTGTCGGATGCTGCTCTGCTCTCGCCGGCGAGCTGGGACATGAGTTCTTCGCGGCCAACCACGCAGGTGCCGTCTTTGCTCGGTTTGAAGCTGTCCAGAAGTGGCAGCAAATCGTCCAAGGTTGGTGTTTCTCATTCATTCATTACATTATCCACATGTTAGTTGTTACTGTTATGCTAGTTTTTTGTCTTTTTTTTTTTTTTGAAGCTTTGCTATGTTTGGTTGGTTGGAAAATTTTAAGGGACTAGCAAGCATTTGCAAGTTGATGGGCAAAAATGGGAAATTTTACTGTGCTCCAAAAATGGTTACAGGCTAAAATTTGTTAACATTAAAAAAAAGATTTTAAAAAAGAAATGTACAAATTTTTAAAATTTTTTTGAGGAACCAATTATTTGATTTAGCGGAATTTGTTATTTTAGTACATTAGGCCTCTGAGCCTTCTTATATTATTGGTTTTATTCATTTAAAAGAGTTTAACTTTGAGTAAACTGGCATTTTGGTCCTTGAAAGTATGCGTCATCTGCAATTTAGTCACTGATTTAAAATTGATGTGTGATTTAGACGTTGAATCATTCGAATTCATTGAATTAATATTACCAAAATGAGTTCGAATAATTTAAGGACCGAATTGTACGCATTATTTAATCACTAATCGGGGACTAAATTGCAAGTAGGGTACGTTTTCAGGACCAAAATTCCATTTTTCTCGTTTAATTTACATGTTTTAGGTTCCTTCTATTGATTTTGTTTCCTTCGTCGTTTTCAATTGTGTTATGACACGGGTAGTTGATAGAGCTGTGCTTTGTGGACCTGTTCCAACACTGTATGCATATGTCATATGTGATTTTGAAGTCTTGTGTCATCAATTGTGCTTTTAATGTTCCTTATTAGCCTTAAGCTGATGTTAATATTATTGTTTCCTGCCTGCTTCAATGCCGCTTCCTGTGGATAAGATTTTCCCTTCTTTTTCTTTCAATTGGCTGAGCGGTGTTTATGGGTGGGAAAAAAAAATTACAATCATGATATGATACATTAGTTGGCCTGTTCATTTAGTCAAGTCATATAAGCAGTTTTTGAGGACTAAGGTAGAACTGATTTACTGAATATTCAATTTTATATGATTGGAATATCTTCGGGCCAGATGCTTTAGTCCCTTTCAGGGGTATTCATGTTTGCCTGACTAGACAAGAGGATTAGATGTTTTAGTATTCATGTTTGCCTGACTAGACAAGAGGATTAGATGTTTTACCATCCCTCCTAATCACAGTATGTGAAAAGCTTCTTGTATGTTGGAGATCTCATGATTGATAGTTAAGCCATCTTTTGGCAAAATGCCAGAATTGAAAAAGAAAGATGAGAATGGGGAAGGGATGTTTTAAAGCAACTTATTATTGCCCCTCTGCTTTGTCAGAATAGCTTGGTTCAACAGTATTATTGAAATAATTTCTTGATTTAAACGGTACATATCTTTAATCTTTAATCTATTTAAGACTATTTCTCATTATGTCCTTTATATGTTGAATAGCAAACGTACTTAAGGTTGGCATCTTGTTGAGTATATCTAGATGATTTATTACTCATTATTTTGGTGTTCTTGTTATCAAAGTACTCTCATGCATGCTCCTAGCCACTGTTGGCAAGCGTGACTGATTGAAGTCTCTTTTCGTGCTGGGACATTAAAAAATAAATAAAAAATAAACTGAAATAATAAAAGATCTAAATGAAGTAGTTCTACAATTTTTTCTAACATTTGAGATGTATTTCCTTTGGAAAATAACCTTTTCCAGTCAAACTAATGAAATCCAATTTGTATGTGGAGCTTGGAAAATGAAATTGCAGATGCATTTGGTTCTGTATATCAAATCTGATTGATGCCTTTATGGTGGTGCTAGAACCTATTTCATCATTTCATGTGGGAACCTTCAGCATACACAATCAGTCCCAGAATTTTAAGTAATAGATTAGCTATATAATGTGACAGTTGTGATAAGAGTAGGTAATTATATGTATTATTTGACAGTAAAAATAAGTGCTGAAATTCATATTCCTGCATTTTTCACATTTATGTGATTTTTTCTTAAGTAATATTTGATACATATACTATTTATTTACATGTGTAGTCTGTTCATGAATTTTCTCTATTTGCATGAACATCTGTTAAATAATTTACATGGAAGTATCTATGTTCTTACAAGCTTTTATTCTTCAACCATTCAGCAAACCTGCTCAATATGCTTAAACAAAATGAAACAAGGATCTGGCCATGCTATATTCACTGCAGAATGTTCACATTCCTTCCATTTCCACTGCATTGCCTCAAGTGTGAAACACGGAAACCAAATATGTCCAGTGTGCAGAGCAAAGTGGAAGGAAATACCCTTTTCGGGACCCAGTTTGGATCCTATCCCAGGCAGAGTGTCACCAAGTCCAATAAATTGGCCCCAGAATGATGCTTTGATGGCTGTGGTCCGCCGCCTACCTCTACCTCCTCGGCGAGATTTGAATAGGCGGCATATTGTGCCACTTTATCAGTCTCCTGAGCCAGGCATATTTGATGATGATGAATCCTTAAATCACCCACCTGTATTTTCTGAGAGAAGCCCTTGCACTAAGAGTACTGAAGATACTGATGCTGTTAGAGCAATGGAGATTAAAACCTACCCAGAAGTGTCTGCTGCTCCAGGGTCCAATACTTATTCTAACTTCACAGTTTTGGTTCATCTCAAAGCTACTGCTGCTGCAGCAGCTGCTGCAGCCAAAAGACAAAACCTTGGTAGAAACCAGGCTATCTTGACACAGATTTCTCAGACTCCACGTGCCCCTGTTGACCTGGTCACTGTGCTTGACATCAGTGGTAGCATGGCTGGAACTAAGCTTGCACTACTAAAAAGAGCTATGGGATTTGTTATACAGAACCTAGGCTCTAATGACCGGCTCTCTGTTATTGCTTTCTCTTCCACAGCTCGCCGTCTCTTTCCCCTTTGTAGGATGACTGATTCTGGGCGGCAACAGGCATTGCAAGCTGTTAATTCTTTGGTTGCAAATGGGGGTACCAATATTGCCGAAGGGCTGAGAAAAGGTGCTAAGATAATGGAAGACCGGAAAGAAAAGAATCCAGTTGCCAGTATTATACTGTTGTCTGACGGGCAAGATAATTACACTGTCAGTGGCTCTGGAGCTAACCAACCTCAACCAAATTACCAGTTGCTTCTGCCTACTTCTATCAGTGGTCGTGATAATTCAGGATTTCAAATTCCTGTGCATGCTTTTGGATTTGGTACAGATCATGATGCTTTATCAATGCACTCTATTTCAGAGATTTCTGGTGGCACATTTTCTTTCATTGAGACTGAAGCTGTGTTACAGGATGCATTTGCACAATGCATTGGAGGACTTTTGAGTGTTGTTGTTCAGGAGCTGCAAGTGGGAATTGAGTGTATGCACCCAGATCTCAGTCTTGTCTCGCTTAAGGCAGGAAGTTACCCAAGCCGTGTGATGGCTGATGGACGCAAAGGATTTATTGATGTTGGAGACTTGTATGCTGATGAAGAGAGGGATTTTCTAGTTTCGGTTAATGTCCCAGCTACATCTGGCAATGAAACATCATTGATAAAGGTCAAATGCGTTTACAAGGATCCCTTAACTCAGGAAACTGCAACATTGGAAAGTGAAGAAGTAAAGATTGAGAGGCCTGAAATAGCTGGGCAGGTTGTAATGTCACTTGAAGTAGACAGACAGCGCAACAGGCTCCAAGCAGCTGAGGCAATGGCCCAGGCACGGGTTGCAGCTGAACAGGGAGACCTAACTGGTGCAGTATTAATCCTGGAAAACTGTAGAAAGATGCTTTCAGAGACTGTTTCGGCCAAAGCTCACGATCGCCTTTGTGTTGCATTGGATGCTGAACTCAAGGAAATGCAAGAGAGGATGGCGAGTAGGCATGTGTATGAAGCATCTGGGAGAGCATATATACTTTCTGGATTGAGTTCTCACTCATGGCAAAGAGCAACAGCAAGAGGTGATTCCACTGATAGGTCAAGTCTAGTTCAGGCATATCAGACCCCATCAATGGCTGAGATGCTTACTCGATCTCAGGCCACATTACTAGGTAGTCTATCAGGCCAGAGGCTTCTCCAGCCACTGTTGTCATTCAGATCACAACCAAGTCCAAGGTAATCCAATAGGGATTTTGTGGAAATCATCTTCAAATTAGCTTTTCCAGTGATTTTCCCTTTTTTGCTTATATAAAATCTGGGGAAGGGTGGTAAAACGGGAGAGATAAACATAAGATTTCTTTCAGCTGTGATTTTGCTGTTTAATATATGTATAAATGAATAAAAGTTGAGGAAAGGGTGGAGGGTTACAATCAATGGAGAAAAGGGCAGTAGATAGGAATTTACTACATTATGTTTCTTCTATTTTGGGGGGTTTAAGGTTTTTCTTTTGTCTTCACTTTTCTTTCCTCTAACTATGTCGTTTTTTTGGGGGTGATGTACATATAGAGGAATGAGTTTTTTCTGGGACACCTGGGTATAAAGTTTGTAATTGTGCAAATGGTTGGGATGATCTCATCAGTATAATATATATGTTTTCAATTCTTTCAGAAGTTGTTATTTGAGTAATTTGCCTTTTGCATGTCTTCATCTCTGGGCATGAAAATGCAAAGGGAAAGAGGGCAGTTGTGCCATTTTGATGGTTTTAGTTCAGTAAATGCTTGTGAATATCAAGGCTTTCTACTTTATCTCTAGCATGCAAGAGTAATGCTAGTTGGGCAATGGTTAGATGTACAAACTTGCATGATTATACAGGTAATTGTATGAGTTTAGATAATCCCACTTAAACTCATGCCACCTGTTAAGTTCTACTCTAACCTCTAATCCACCTGAGGAGTGTTATTTGCACATTATTATTTGGCATTTGCATACTTTTTCTATACTTGTAGTTGTAGACATAGCAACATTCTTTCTTTTTTTGAGTTAACACGATTCACCTAAACCGTGTGACACCTAGTGTGCAAGAATAGGAAGTAGTGCAGCGCGTTTATTTTCAGAATCAAGTTTCATTTGCTGGTAAACAAGAGAGGTTGCTTCCTTTGCCACTGAAAGAGCAGTAAGCAGATGATGTGTCATGGATGAAATAGATATAATAAAAAAAATTAACAGAAATAAAAGACTAATGATCCGTATATTTTCGTTTACGTTACTTATTGAAAAAATAAAATAAAAATTAGAAGATATCTATCCGAAGAAGAGGTTAAATAAAAGGAGAAGAAAGTGCAATTTACCGTTTTCCAAGTTTGTCTTTTTTATTCCCGTGGAAGTCATTTGATTTTATGAAAGAACTTCACATTCTGTTTAGTCATCTCTTGTTGTATTCAGAATTCAGTCATTTGTTCCCAAGAAAATATGTGTAGTGTATGAGGTTTCGAGTGGTCCTAAAGAATTTTGTTGTTTCTTAACGTAACACTCTAGATTGTTGCTTGTTTCTAGGGAAATTATGCAAGTCACATGTGACTAATCTTTTGCACTCATATAAGTCACGTGACCAAGTCAGAGACGACTTACAAGGACATATTTTTTGTTAGTGTGGTCTATTCTATTCTACTCATTTGTGGGATCCCGTACTCTTGTTGCATGGTGAACGATTGTCTATGGTATTTAGATGATGGGCTAGACAGAAGGTTTACGCAAGACTAACTACATTTAGTTACAAACCAAAAATTTGATATCCAAGTTTAATATATCTGTATCTAGATATTAATGACTGCACTAAAACCCTTTTCAGCTCAAGTTTAAATTCAATGTTTTGCAAGTTACGGATGCGTATCTTTTTCGGGGAAAACTGTTTGAAGCAATTTTGCAAATTAACGTATGCCAAGGAACTCCGCACCAAAAAAACGAACAACGAACTTGCACACTCTTTCTTTTTCTCTGCACAAGATAAAGTATTTGTCTCCTCAATTTAGAAGTTGTAATCATGTTTTTTTTTTTTAATTTTGTTTTATAACTGGATATGCAATGGAATCTTGTCTTACGGGGAAGCAGGCCCTAATCTTTGAAGCTTCCTATGATATGGTCCTAACTACTAAGGTTTTTATAGATTTTATCTAATTGCTGTGATGAGCACACAATTGTACCCCTGTAGTGATGATCAAGTCCTCATAGTGCGGTTTAAATTTTGTATGTTTTATCCTTTGAAAATGAAATTATCTTTCTATTGGGAGGAAAAATAATATCTTCAACTTGCATAGATTAAACTAACATCCATGTCTTAAGTAAGGTGTATCCGTACGACCGTACCCCTTACGTTCCCTATTTTTCAAGCACGAGTATTAGGTTACAATAACTTTTCTTTGATAGGAACACACATATTTCTAATTCTGAGGAAGAAAATAGTATAAAGTATCATTTTTATTATGTGCAACGCATCAACAAGAAATCCTACCCAAAAAATGATTTAGTGAGAAAGTTGAGCACCCATGCAAAAACATAAACACGGGCGACGTTTTCCATACTCCTGAAACTTTGGAAGCATGGAAACTCATGTAGAACTCACCTGTTATAACAAGTGAAACGATTGAGTGGCATTTTTTCTTTTTTTTGGGTTTAGTACTGTTGTTATTTTTATTACACCCAAAAGTTAAAACTTATTTATTATGTCTACCTTTATTACACCTAAACCTGTTGAACGAAGCAAATAAGTCTTCAGACAGATCTCCCCCTTTGAAAGACGAGCTTTGCCCAAAACCTTCATGGCCTTGCCCAAAATCATACGTCGAGCTTTGGTGTAGCACTGACAAGGCAAAACGGAGATGCCATGGTTTTCTTCAGGTGTGGTTGATGTAGATATGGCGGTGATTTGGTTGGATTAGGCAGCTGATGTGGGTTTTGGAGTGAAGATTGAGGTGGGGGTGGGAGATGTGGCGTTGACGCCGAAGCTGCATCTGTGAAGGGAGGTTTGGGTTTGGCCAGTGTATGGAAGTTTATAGTGTAGGTGAATAGAATACATCTTTTGGAGAGTGTGATTGTGTTGAAGGGATTGTGCAGCTAAAAGGGCACCACTTGGAGCCAAGTTGCAGTAGTTTTGTGGGTAAGTTTGAAGAATGGTGTTAAATTTTGAGCTTCCCTCTCCACAAATTTGATCCTTCGTTGTATTTACCTGCTGAGGTTAGGATATACATATCTTCTTGAACTAGCTTTACTGATATTGTTCTGTTAGGTTCTGGTTTAAAAAAATTTAAGAAAAGAAAAAGACATTTCACGTGAATATTTCTGTTTTGGGGATATCACTGCAGCTTATGTTATACACCATCACCTGTTGCCAAGGTTGAAGGTTAAGAATCACTAACATGAAAGTAAAAGAAAATTCCATTAACTTGATAACTGTTTTTTATTACACGTGATGATTATCTTATATAGAGACTACAACATTCTATGGCGTGAAATACAGATGCTACATACATGAATAAAACCTATACAAGTTGTATAACAAACTAACTATCCAAGTCAGTTCCACGTGGCTGCTAACTACTGCTGTCTCCCCCCCCCCATGCAAGCTGGACACTAGATGAACGAATGTCAACTAGACCCAACCACGCGCGCAAGCTAGACACTAGGTGAATGAATGTCAACTAGACCCAGCTTGAGAAGAGGAGTATGAAATGGAGTAGGAGCCACATGCTTTGTGTACAAATCAGCCAGCTGATCAGTAGAGGAGAGGGGCAGAAGATGAACAAGAGCAGAGAACCTTCTCACATACAAAGTGGCAGTCGATTTCGACGTGCTTGGTCTGTTCGTGAAAAGCCAGATTAGCAGCAAGATGGATAGCACAGCAGTTGTCACAGTAAACGACAGTAGGAGGAACAAAAGAAGCATGAAGATCCTTAAGAAAGTAGGATAACCACTGAAGTTCACAAGTGATTGAAGTGAGGGCGCGATACTCAGCTTTAGACGAGCTTCGAGAAACGGTTCGCTGCTTCTTGGACTTCCAAGATGAGAGAAGAACCTAGGAAAACACAGTAACCAGTGATTGATCTGTATCAACACAGCTTGCCCAATCACTATCACTAAAGCCGCGAAGCTGAAAATTAGATGAGCAAAGAAAGAAAAGGCCTTCCTTTCCCATGTGAACCTTCCGAATATCGAAGAACTCTAATGGCTGCCTAGTGATGATGAACCGTAGGATTAGCTATAAATTGACTCAATTGATGCACTGCATAGCAAAGATCAGGCCTAGTAGTAGTGAGATATAAAAGCCTCCCAACCAGTCATCTATATGATGCGGGATCAGGAAAAAGGGCACTATCAGTAGCACTAAGCTTGGTTGAGTGATCCATAGGAGTCCGGACTGGTTTAGCACCAAGGAGACCAGCATCAGAGAGAATTTTAAGGGCATACTTGCATTGATTGAGCACAATCCCCCTGTGAGATCGAGCAACCTCTAAGCCCAAAAAATACTTAAGGGAGCCAAGATCCTTAATTCTGAAAGCTTTGTCCAAATATGATTTAACAAGGTCAATTTCAGACTGAGTAATGCCGGTTAGGATCAAACCATCCACATAAATCAACAATGCAGTAAATGCAGTAGAATCTTTCTTCACAAACAGAGAGTAATCTGAGAGAGACTGTGTATAGCCAAGAGAGGACAAGGCTGAGCTTAATTTGGAAAACCACTCCCTAATGGCCTGTTTGAGGCCATACAAAGATCTGTTCAGCCTGCAAACCTGATTAGGTGAGGAAGGAGAAAATCCAGGTGGCAGGACCATGCAAATTTCTTCATGGAGCTCACCATGAAGAAAAGCGTTATTAACATCTAACTGTTGAAGGATCCAGCTATTTGCAGCAGCCAAGGATAGGATCAATCGCACTGTTGTCATTTTGGCAACAGGAGAAAACGGGTCAAAATAATCCACTCCTTCAGTTTGGGTGTACCCCTTGGCAACTAGCTTTGCCTTGTATCTCTCAATGGAGCCATCAGATTCATACTTAATCCTATACACCCATTTACATCCTATGGGTGTTTTACCAGCACATAACTCAGTTAAGGTCCAAGTATCATTCATCTGCAAAGCTTGAATCTCAGCCTCCATGGCTATAACCCAGCATTCTGATTTGGCAGCTTGGGAATATGACTTTGGTTCAACAAAAGAAGAGATGGAGAGACAAATGTTTATGAAGAGAGGAAAGATGATGATAAGATAAAGTAGAGGAAAGGGGATGAGCAATACCTGTAGAATCATGGATTGGCTGAGCAGCAGCAAGCATACAGTGGTAATCCAGCAAGTAACTAGGAGGATGCCTAACTCTACTGGATTGTCTCAAAGGAGTAGATGGAATAAGTGAAGGAGAAGGATTAGGTGAAGAAGAGGAAGTAGAAGAAGGAGAAGGAGGAATAGGATCTAAGGTGTAGTCAATAGGAGAAAGCTATAAAGAAGGAAAAGAATCAGATTGCTGTTTCGTATGATAAGGAAAGTAGGTTTCATAGAAAACTACATTTTTGTTGACAAAAAATTCTCCAGAATTTAAGTCAAAAAGAATATACCCTTTGACACCATGTTTGTGACCCAAAAAGATGCATTTGCGGGATCTAGGACTGAATTTATTCCTGTGGGCAGAAAGAGTAGATGCATAACCAAGAGCACCAAAAACCCTTAAGTAAGAAAGATCAGGAAGTTTATTGTACAAGACTTCATAGGGGACCTATTAGACAACACAGGTCTGGGAACTTGATTGAAACTAAATGGGACACTGCATAAGACCAAAAGGAGTTAGGAAGTTTGGCCTGAAAGAGCAAAGCTCTTGCCACATTGAGGATATGTTGATGTTTTCTTTCAGCAACAGCATTTTGCTGAGGAGATTCCACATGTGGTCTGCTGAACAATCCCCTTTTTGGAATAAAACTCAGACATGGAAAACTCTAGTCCATTGTCACTTCTTAAGATTTTAATTCTGGTGTCAAATTGAGTTTCAACTTGAAAAATGAAAGACTGAAGATGTTTTTGAGTTTCTGATTTATGTTTCAAAGGGAAAACCCATGTGCATCTGGAAAAATCTTCTACTATAGTCAGAAAATATTTGTGGCCATGTATAGAACTAATTGAAAAAGCCCAAATGTCAGTGTGAATCAGTTCAAAAATGTGTGTGGAATGAGAATTACTAGGAAGATATGGTAATTTCTTTTGCTTAGCATAATAGCATACATCACATGGTATTTTTTGCATTACAGGAATGAAAGGAAACTGTACATGCATTTTATTCAGGGTGTTGTGTGACAAGTGGCCCAATCTATGGTGCCAATGAGTGAAATCAGAATTAGAAACAGCAGAAGAAACAGTACATGTAAATGGGATTCCACCAGTAGATGCCAATGTGGCTGTTGGGGGATTTGCAGAAGTTACCAATTTGTACAGGCCTTGCTGCTCCTTAGCTAAACCAATCATCTTCTGTGTAGGTATCTGCTGAATAAGGCATTTGTCGTGAAGAAAAATTAACTGACATAGTAAAGAGCAAGTAAGCTTTGTAACTAAAATCAGGTATAAAGAGAACACCAAAGAGTACTAGAGAATCATATATGTGAACAGTACCAGAAATGTGTGTGGCAACTTTGGTACCATTCGGCAGTGTAACAAAAATTGGAGGAATTCTTTTGTAAACAGCAAAATTTGATAATGAGTGTGTGATGTGTTCAGTGGCTCCTGTATCAAGGATCCACTGATCAATGACAGAAAATGATGGAAGAACAGCACAATTACTAGGCACATGACTGGTCACAAGGTTTTTGGAATCTGTAACTGTGAAAACAATATGGGAGATGGATGATGGATCATTCCCAGTGCCAATTTTAGACTGTTGAAGTAAAGCCATAAGGTTGTGATACTGCTCAGGAGTGATAAAATTGCTTAAACATTTCTAAGCTTCTTCTGAATCTTTTTGAGAAAGGTTATCAACTTCATCATTAACCATCACAGTGTTTGCAGAGGAGGTAGGATTTCTAGATCTAAATCTGGGCAGAAATCCATGTTTATAGTGGCAAATGTCTACCATATGATTTGTCCTACCACAAAAGGTACATAATTTGCCACCATTATTTTGGCCTCTACCTCCAAAGCCGCTGCCAAAACCCCTACCACCTCCTCTACCAAATCCAAATTTGCTTTGACCATTATTAGGTTGATTTGAAGCATTAAGAAAAACCTTGGCCTCTTTATTTCCAATCTTCCTTTCTTGTTGTGTAACCATTGAATACAGTTGAATACACTGTATTCAATGGAGGTAATGGGCGCATCAACATAATCTGCGACCTTACATGTGAATACTCTTCATTTAATCCCTTAAGGAAACGAACCTCTATATCATTTTGCCTATGATTTCGCATAGTAGCATATCCTCCACACATAGCGAATTGTACAAGTACATGTAGGAACTGGTCTAAAGTTTTCAAATTCATCCCAAATAGTTTTCAATTCTGTGAAATAACTTCCAATAGATTGATCACCTTGTTTGAGAGCATAAAGTTCCTCTTGCAGATTTGAGATTCTGAACATGTCTCCATGTGGAAACCGTTCTCTGAGATCATTCCATGCGTCTGATGCTTTATCAACCCAAAGTAAACTCTGTGCAATTTGCTGAGAAACCGCACCATTGATCCATGAAAGCACCATTGTGTTACACCTCTCCCAAGCATGATAATTCGGATCCACTGTAGGTAGTGCTGCTATTGCTCCATCAACAAACTGGAGTTTATTCTTAGAAAGTAAAGGATGCTTCATAGATCGAGACCATGCATGATAATTTGTCCCGGTGAGAGAAGCTGATACCAGAATCAAAGAAGGCTTTCGTTTGGATGCAAGTAAAACGGACTTGAAGGATGCATTGGATCTGTGTTGATGTAATTTCTTCCTTGATCTGCCATCGATCTTGCTTCAATAGCTTCAATTTCTTCCTTTCAAATTCGATTTCCCTTCTGAAATTTCTGAAATATGATGAATTTGCTATACTACAGGTTTCGATTTTGCTGCAAGATCTCACCATGATCTACGATCTTGCTTCGAGAACTCAACATGAGCTTCGAATTGCTTCAATGGAGGCACAGAGGTAACAGAGCTCAATGTGAGCTCTGATACCATAACATGAAAGTAAAAGGAAATTCCATTAATTTGATAACTGTTTTTTATTACACGTGGTGATTATCTTATATAGAGACTACAGCACTCTATGGAGTGTAAGAAAGATGCTATATACATAAATAAAACCTATACAAGTTGTATAACAAACTAACTATCCAAGTCAGTTCCACATGGCTGCCAACTACTGCTGTTAATCACAGCCATTCAACTTTTTAATTTATATATCTATGGTGCTGGAGTGGTTGAGTCTCCACGCTCCAAAAGTTTCAGGAGCATGGAAAATGTCACTACATGTGCATGAATTAATCATAACTTCCCCATCTATAACCAGCCCAACCTTACCATTGGACGACACAAACACTGGTGAGTCACATCTGTTAATATGCCCATTTCTATTATATTACCATTGTAATCATCAACAAAACCACTACTTCTGTTACCATTTCCAATAATGCTACAACCAATTTTTCTTGTTAAGACTAAAATGAACCATGTGTGTAGTTGTGACTGCAAAAGTGGCTCCATTAGCATGACTCTATTGTTATTACATCCAATGTGCATCACTGCAACGAAGGTAAAAAGACAAACCAAAATTTGACAGGAAACATTTACACTTTTTCCACCCTTGTTAAAGTAGAACCAAGCAAGTACCTTTTGCTGTATTTAAAAATACTTGAAACAAAATAACTGCAAAGACTCATATAGAATTGATCTCAACCTCCTCTCCCATAATGTCATACATAGTCAAAACACTAAAGATGCACGGCAATAAAAACTTCACTTACAAGACGAGAATTGGCTCTTAAAATCCATAAAAAACTGATTTTGAGCTCGGTATACGAGAAATTCTGACAAAGGATGTTTTTCAAAATCCACAGGTCTAATCTAGTCTCGCTTGCCCTCATTTGGTTTAGGAATTTTCTTGTACTCGTAGTCATTAATGTCCACCTTTTGTTGCAAGGCCTATGAAACAAAAAATATAAAAAAGTGAACTTTGGATATTCCTGATTCCATTAAATTGCTAATGAAAGGGAAAACAAACAGACCTTGAGCTCATCCTCCAATGAAATATTTTTTGGCTTGTATGCATCTACTGGTCCTGTTCTAGACAATGCTTTTCTTGTTTCAATTATTTCCCATTCCTGATCATCTTTCACCTTTGCAATATCCTTGCTGAGCATTGGAAAAAGAAGGTTTTTAGGTAAGTTATTACATTCCCTAAAACTTCTAATTCTGAAAAATGTGTTGTTGATTTTCATTTGAGAAAACAAAGTATAATGAAAGCATGTGATGTGAGTGAGAAAGAATTGCAGTGCACTAACCTGCCTTGTAAGAGATGGGCAAGGCCAAGAGACCCGAGGACAGTAAGAGAGATCATAGGAAGGCCATATCTGAGAAAGGGGCTTTTCCTGCCCCATCTTTTAAATGAGGAACCTGAATTCTGAGTTTGCTTACCATGATCATCCTTTGCTGTCTCAATTGTACTAGTCATTAGAGAAAAGTGAAATTTGGTATCACAGAGGTATTGAGGGAATAATACTCCACTCCTAAATTTAACCTTGGGTTGGATGATCTTGGTTTCAACTTTCAACTCAGAAATAGGGAATACTCCTAAATTCAACATCACACAAATAAAAAAAGAAAACTCAATCAGCAATTCATAGATTACAATAAAAGAAAAGCTACGCTGCTGGCAGGCTAGGCTGGAATTGACATTGTATCAAACATGTTCAAGGTACAGAGTACAGACAGAGTTGAAACCTTCATCATCACACAAGCACAGACAGTTTCACACTCACGAGATTAGGGCTTACCTCTACTCAGTGCTTCTGTTCCTCGTCACTGGATATGTAGATGATCCTCTGCTTTTTCTACTTGTAACAATCTCCGCTTGTTTGTGACAATAACCAAACGGAGACACAGCCCTTCCCCCAAGACAGAACAAGATTTGGGCTCATGACTTTTGGGCCATCTAGTTTCAGGAGGGGAATAATTAAGAACAAAGCTTAGTATAGTTATTTAGGTGTTTGTAGTATTATTTTTTAATAAAAATATAATATGTGTCTATTTTTTAGTTATTTTATTATTTTTTTTAAATTTTTATTGATGAATTATAGAAAAATATACACATGTTATATTTTTATTGAAAAAAAATATTATAAGTACTTAAAGAATTTTATCTAAGTTTTGTCCAATAATTAATGGCTATGGCTACTTAGTAGAGCTGTCAAAAAGGCCTAGCCCAGTCCATCAAGCATAAGCAGAAAAAGATCCCATTAGATCCCATTTATATGACAGCAGAAAATGTGGTCTTTAACAATCACCTAGAAAATTGGTCCATGTAGATTCCAACTACATATTCATCAAGGATTTAACCAATTAAATTCAAGAATGCAGGGGTACATCGCAGCAGCAATATCAAACAAAGAAAAAGAAGCATAATGTAATCAACTAATGCTCCTCTCTGGGAAAGAAAAAGAAGCATAATGCAAAAGCAGAGAAGAAAAAGAAACAAGGATGCAAGGGCGTATGAATTGGACTAATAAGATAAGATGCCTACCAAACAAGACACATGCATTCATCTAATACATACTCTTGATATATGCTTGATGTGTGAAAGAAAAAACCAGAATCTCATGAAAATACCACACTATCTAATCTTAATGATATGTAACCATCAAATAGTAATATAGCAATGTTTACACATTATTTCTACATCATTTTCTTTATAAGTAATAAAATAAGAAAAACACATTTTTAATACATATTCTTTCATTTTTTTTTAAAAATAAGTATAGATGTAAGAGAGATAAAATATGATGTGGAAATATATTTTCTGATCATACTAACAACTATATTGCAATTTGAGATATTGGCATGTACTATTCACAATCAAACAAACATGTTACATCCTGCCGACGATTTAATTGTGAGAGAATCAACTAATGCGCTTCACACAGACTATGAGCTGGTTTATGAAACTAGAATGCACTTTCTGCCCAAGAAGAATATTAGAACATAGGAACTTTCTGTACTAGAAGACTACTAGAATAATGCAGTGCTCTATTTTTATATGGAACAATAAAATCAGTGTGATCGAAAGAGCTTTCGAGCATTCACTCTCATAGTCTCATGCAGTCAAATACTATATAACAAGAACAATAATCAACATTGTAAAGGTTGCATACAGTTCACCAATTTTGAAGACGGCTAGCAAACAAGACGTCCACTTTCCACTGAATGTCATGACAAGGATTCTCATTCAAAATCCAGCTATATATGAGAATCTTTAGAGAGCACCACTATACCACCACACGGAGACAATCTCATAGACAAATATTGTTTATCTATGCTGTAGGACTATTTTCCAGGAATAAATAAAATAAAATAAAAAATTGGTTCTAACTCCAAGCGAAAGAAAAAAAAAAGTAACAATTTTGCTTTTCGGATAATAAAAAAGTAACAATTTAAATTAGAATTGTAATTTTTCAGAATTGGTTTCCTTCTCTCCTCTTTCCTATCTACATACACAACGTATACAAAATTAAGCACGGGAGTGACTCTGGAGTTTATGACACAGAAGGACGGTGAGTGATGCTAATGCTAATGAATAACTATGTATTACAACAATCTTTCATTTAACTATTTTGACTATGAATCTCTTAGACATTTCTCTCTAGTTAAATGAAACCACAGTTATGTACCAGCAAATCTTGAGAACATGTTTAGCAAGTATGCTCATACAGTACCAGACAAGCTCACACTTGGAGAGCTATGGGACATGACTGAGGGAAACTGAAATGCATTTGACCCATTTGGCTGGTGAATTCTTGGTTCTAAAGTTACTTTACTGTAGAATCAGTTCATTGATTTTCTCAAAATTATGTTCATATTGAAATAGTGATATATATATATATATATATATATATATATATATATATATGGAATATGTGTTTGCAGGGCTGCGGCTAAACTGGAATGGGGGATTCTGTACATTCTGGCTAGGGATGAGGAAGGTTTCCTGTCTAAAGAAGCTGTGAGAAGATGTTATGATGGGAGCTTATTTGAATACTGTGCTAATTTGCAGGCTGGTAATGATGCCAAAATGGGTTGAATCATTTGTATGTGTATGGTTTGAAAATCTATTGTTATGTTTACTGTGACAGATGTTAGTGATGTAATACTGTAACCAAGAAAAACTTATTAGGACCTTCAGGTCTGGGATTGACCCACTAATAAGGTGTTTCAATACTGCAATAGCAGCATTGAAATGTTACATAAATTATTAAAATTATTAAAATAATGTGAAGTGAAAAGAAGACAATATCCTCAATCCTTCCTAACAGTTATCATTAAAATTATTCTCTCATCTTCCAGTGTAATGTTACATAAACACCGTGTGTGCTCAGCTAATTGAAAATCACCATCTGTATTCACTCTTTTATTACAGATCATGCAAAATACCAGACCCACATCAGAAGAACATCTTTGTTTTTTATTGGAAGCTCACTCAAAATCACCAATCTAGTGATCTTTATCGGATCAACATCTGTTTTTTTTTAATAATATATACAATATATAATTAAAAGAATACTCATAATCTCTCTGCTCTACATTCACATTACTTTGAGTTAGATTCTCTAAGCAGAATTGGGAAATTAAAATTTTAAATGCTCTGCAATGCTCTGACTCTGTTAACAATAACATGACACCTTTCATGTAAAAAATAAAAAATAAAAATTATTACATCAAATTTTATTGTTTGTTTAACTACAATGCCAAGCTGACGGCTAAAACCAGAGAATTCTGGTCTCGTTTAACCCAAAATATCATTCATGATCAAATAATCAAGTATGTTGCTGAGGTTTTGCTTGGTACTACATGCTTAGATAGCAGATAGCAGATAGCAGATAGGAATTATAAGGTGAAAATTGAATAGAAATGGAAGAAGAGAAGAGCAAACAGAAACTGGAATAAACAACCATAACAATAGCTAAACAAATTGAAATAATTGAAGAACAATTGAAGAACCTGAGCAGTAGTTGCAAAATTTAGAGAGAGCTATGAGATTGAGAGATGAGAGAATCGAGAGCTGACATCGAGCGAGCTTCGAGATAGAGTTAAGAGAGCTAGATTAAGCGAGCTCCAAGATCGAGCTCCGAGATCGAGAGTTGAGAGCCTCTGAACGAGAGAAGAGCGAGAACGAGCAACGGAGCAAGGGAGAAATTATCGAAATGGGTTTCTGATTTTGTTTCAATTTGGGATTAGGGTTTTCTGAGAGGTAGGTGTCGACGTGTCGTGGGTTACGGGAGTTTTGTCGGTTAGCCCTATCTTAACTCACAAAATTAGTGAGTTTAATACGTTGAGGTTAAAAAAAATCTATTATATAATGAGCTTAAAAAAATAAGTTAAAAATAAGAGATTTAATTAGCTGTACTATGAGTTATAGGCCATATTGACAACTCTACTACTTACTCACTTATTTGTCTCATTATTTTCAACTAAAAGGTTTGGCCTGAAAAAAAAAATAAAAATAACACGAACAAATACTGAGGAAACAGATAGAAAAAATAAAAGAAAGGGAAATAAGTTCTCATGTTTGAAATTTAAAAATTGATGGGATGTAAAATGAATTTATGAAAATTTATTTGTCTTCTCCCTTCCTTCAAAGACTCACTTTTTGTTTTTAAAATTGAGTGGAATAAAAATTATATTTTTAATAGAGTTAAAAAAAAATAATATTTTATTCCGTTTTATTTTTTATTATGTAACTCTCTAGCAAGAGTAAATGAAATTTCATTTTATTCTTTTATTAATCTTTTAAATAAGAGAAAATTAGCATTAATTCATTCCTTCTCTTTTATTTTTCGAACTATTTTTACTTATTTTGTTTTATTCTATTAATGAAAAAATTTTAAACATTGTGTAAAAAGTAAATTTTTTTATAAAAAATTATTTCTTTGAAAGAGAAAAGAGAAATATTTTTTATTTTTTTATTAAATGATTTTTTTATTCGAACGAAATTAGGTGCTGGAAGTATATCATTTTTGTATTTTTGCCATCAAATTTGTCTTTAAAATGATATTAAAATAGTCTTTAAAAAACAAAATTAATGGCATTAATTATTATTGAAGAACTAATTTCATGTCATGTATATCTTTAATGTCATGTATATCTTTAAGTATCAAAATGAGGGTTTACTCAAACTGTTGTCCAGGTATGGAGAAACTACACATGAACAATAGAAATGTCAAACAAGTTATATCATGAAATTACCATTTTCAAACTACTGAGAGAATTCATGTCTAAAAAGTTCAACCGCTATCCAATATTCACTACAGTAGACAACACTCATTATAATGTTTGGTGGCTGGGAGTTCGGGTATTGGTCCCATCTTGGTACAATATCAGATGGGAACTTCGGGTTTTTTAGGATCTTTTTAACTTACTACTAGAGTGATGTGATCTCCTTTTCATTGTGCAATGAATCACCTTATCTTGGACAAAAAATCAGTAAACCATACAATTTCTTTTACTTGAAGTTAGATATGGGTACCTTGCCACTTAGGTTGATAATACAGATTGGTATTTTTCATGTGAACAGAAGCTTAGAACAACTTGAAAAATAAAATTAAAAAAAATTAAATATAGATAAAAATAAAAAGCATTAGAGCCGAACTGAATGTGTAAGGATGAAAGTTTGATTGACTAATTACAAACTTTAGAGGCAAAAATGTCACATCTCCAACTTGATGGAAGAAATCATTTCACCAAACACAGTTATTCTTGTTGATCAAAAAGATACTTCTGTGAATTTAGAGAAAGATCTTATGAGAGAGATTAATGAAGGAATATAAGTAATAGAACAGCTTCAGTTTCTCAACTAAACATAATTAGACAAAAGAAGGTATAGCAATAGTCATTCACGCTGACCAAAATGGCCTGCCCAAAAGTGAAACTGCATCAAAATTCTAATGTCTATGTAGCATAACACAAGCAACTGATCATTATTTAGTTACATTATTACTTAGAGAAAAGAGGCAACTAGTAGAAATTAAAACTTAAAAAGAAAAAGCATTTCAAATTAACTTTTCAACTCCAAGTCTTTCAGTTCACTGCCATGGCCTTCTCTTCCATCTGGGTTGTTGATGCTGGTGATATTTTGGACTTCCTGCATGGCTTCGAGATCTTGACATTAGAGGGCTTAGGCATTAACCTACAACCCAATTTCTTGAGGATCATGTTCCAACTTACCTTGGACTTCATCATTTTTTCCAACTCTTGCTTCATGCTCAAGCACTCCTTCTCAAGCTCAGACACTCGCTCTTTCATGTTATCAAAAGCTAAAATGGGGTTGTGTGGTGTGTTCCCATCATTTCTTATCAGAGCAAGATTTCCACTCAGGTTTTGTGAGTTTTCAAGATTATCTGATGCAAAGAACCAACCAGCAACAGATGTGCGGAGCTTCAGTTGTTCGAAGAACAAAACTTGGACTACAACACGAAGAGGCAACCTCTCATTTTGTGCTGCATGGGTGCTGGCTTCCAATGAGAGCTTCTGGCAATTCATGAGCCTGCAGATTTGTTCCTTCTCTGAGTCTGTCATCCAAGGATGAGCCTGAAATTGAGAATTTATTAGTATCTTTCAAAGAAAATGGGGAACAATAAACTAAATTTTTGAAGACATGAACTTCTAGAGCCTCTAGTATACTTGTATGTATAACATTATTTGTGAAACTTGTGCACTAGGTGAAAAACAATGATCCAATTTATTTAATGGTTTTGCAAATTTCCACTATTAACACATGACAGTTTCTAAAAGGAGAAAAGGAAAGAACAATGAAAGATTTCAATGGTAGTATAATACATCGTCATTCTCTAGATAAATCACAATAATGACCAAAAAAAAAAATGTAAGAGCACTGATTTATATTCTTGCAATTGAAAGATAACATCTCTTCTACTTTCTTGAACGCCTGACTACTATGAAATATCAAAACGGTCAATACAAATTACATCAAGCACAAATGTATATATTTTTTTTTTCTTTACTTTATGGAGTTCAAGTTATTAACTAGAAAAACTTGTGTTACAATTATATACAAATATTATATAACACAATTACTCTAAGTAGTGAAGTTTTGTTATCATGCAACAAGCTCCATTTCCAAGGATGTTATTACTAATTAATAGGAACATCATGATCAAAGATCATGTTGGCATTTACAAGACAAAAATATTAAGCACACACAGAAAGCAACACAATGATTTTTTTTTTTTTGTACCTTGAGATATATATCAATTGCACGGTATATACCATCATCCAAGGTCCTGGCATAATCAGGAATTACAGCAGCAAGTGACTGAAATTTTGGTAACTTCACGTTAACATCAGGTGCCACTTCAGCTAGATAACTATCCAACAGATTAGCCACTTTTGTCATTGGGCTGAGAGATTGAGAACCTCCAATTAAGCGCCTGTCTTCCTCTATATCATTAGAGTTAGAATCAATAACATCATGCTCTACAATCGTGAAATGATCAAGCATTCTCTGGACACAGTCAAGATCATAAAGAGTCTCCATTGAGTAACCAATATTTGGAATCAAAAGATCTTCAAGATCTGCTTCATCTAATTGGGAACCAATTCTTTTCTCTAAACTTGCGCAGCAAGATGAACTAGCATATAAAGCCATTGCTGTTCTCAGAATCCTAAGCAAAAACTTGGTTGGTGTGATGCCCTTTTCATTTGGCAGTAACTCCACTATTTCTTCAATCAGATTCCTTTGATCTGCTTCAGAAGGGGTAGAAAGAGTTGAATTAAAAGCAACTGAGTTTCCATTCTGGGAATTTGATTGACTCCCCAATAAAGGGATATGCTTTTTTGCATAGTAAACAAGGGATCCAGCAATTCTCTCAGATTTCATGTGTCTTGCACTAGCACCGTGCATAAATCTTTTATACAATGGCAAACTAAGGGAAGAGACATCCTCAAACCACCAATCTTCACCTGCCACCTTTGATGTTAGGCTTATTCCATTCCACATTTCTGCATCCTCTGGACTCTGAACAGCGCTTTGACCAGAGGCCGGCCAATTAACCAAACTTGGATCTGCAGCTTTCAACACCAAAGAATGTATGCATCTTGAAGCAATATGAAGCTCTTCAGCAAAAGGTAAAACCTCTTCACATGTTTTAAGAGCCTCAAGAGTGTCTGTCCAGTAACCAAATATGTGATTAAGGAGATTTTCCGTTTGTAAAATCAGGTTTCCCTCTCCATAGTCCTCAGTCATTTGTAGGTACTCAGCTGCACATCTGAGAGTAACCACATTTAACGGAGTCAGCTCCATTTTAACACCATAACAGAACTTAGCGACAAGCAAAAAGGCCTTGGCTCCTCCTGGAAGGTCATGAAGTTCCATAACAGACTTTTCATTTTCACTTGATAATTCTTTCATATAACTTTCAAGTACTTCACTTCTTGATATCAGAGGAAACTGGTAACACAGCAAGAAAGGGGTTAAGAACATGCAATATGACAAGTAGTAACAACAAGAACATATATAAAGGACCAAAAATCACATATCAATAATCAAAATCATGAAAACAAACTCTTGGCTAAAGAAAACACACCTTGTGGAGATGGAAGGATGTCTCGCCAATTTCAATAATGACATCACTTGGAAGTCCACTTGAGCAGAGCCTACAGATGGGCATTTGATAGTCAACAAGGTTAGTGATACACCAAAACAAGATTTCACTCATATAATTATGTATCAGAATAGATTGATACTGTTGATGCAACCATGTTCGACATTCAGCTCCATTCATTGCTATAGACCAGAGTACTAGTAGAATGTAATTAAAAGTTTCTATGATTCTCAGATTGCGGATTCAAAATTGACAAACATATAGAGTAAAGCTTTTTTCTTTCATGCTAGCCATCTAGCAAAGACTAGGAGAGCTTTCCAATTCACATTGTGATCCATTGCATTCATCTTAAATCTAAGTCAACAAGACAAATTATTATGCTTTTTTTTAAAGATAGAAATTTCTACTTTTTTTAATAATACTTTCATCATAATTTGCACCAAGAGTTGTGCCCAAATTATTGCATCATTCTGAACAAGAAAAATGGAACTCCAATCATGTTATACAGCATGCAACTATCAAGGCCACAAGATGGATATATCTATAATTTCCACAATCTACTCAAAACTTATGCCATATATGTTGTTAAAAGCAATAACAAACAAATAATTATCATCACTACCTCCTAATTATATTCAGAGAAGCAACTACCAGGATCAAGAGCTTGGTTCCAGAACTTGAAATGAATGCAGAAAAAGCTAAACTTCAAGAAATTAATTACAGTAACAAATCTCATTATTCTAAAGTATAGAAGAGTAGATCAAGTGGATGATAGCCCAATAGCTAGAGGTAGAGAAGATTAAGAAAGACTGTAGGTGAAATGATTAAAAAAGATTTAGATTTGAATGACATTTTTGAAGACTTGGTTTATAATAAGGCACAATAACGTCCTTTAATCCATGTAGCCGACCTTACCTAATAGGAAAAGACTTAATTGTTGTTGTTGTATAGACAATTTTTGCAGTAACCGATAGGCCAATATGGTCACAGTAAGACATATAGATTAAACCGAGCTAATTCTAAATCACATAGAAATTACCAAACCATCCCAACTTTTACCACAAACCCATTTCAAAATATTGATCACATGACAGCACTACCTCGTAATACAACAAAAAATTACCCTTACACATTCAAGGGCAGGAGCTAACTTGAAACGAGATTTGTCATGTTGGTTATACAACTGATTTACCTTTTTTTTGGTAAAACAACTGATTTACTTTGTAACAGTGCAAACATTTTCACTATCATGCATTCATCCGCACACAAATAGACAAGGAAAAACTTGCCTCCAATTAATGTAAACCCATAATTCTGAACTTGTCAAAGAATAAAAGAAACATGTTATAAGAGTGACACAACGTGAAAGGACAAAAACAGATCAGATTATATATAATTTTGTAACCAATAAGAAAGAAGTGAGAAACAACTAACCAACTTTGGCCGTCGAGGTAAAACACTTCAGATTTGGATCCCAGCTTCATGCACGCCATGTGTGTTACTTACTTACCATCAAAATGTTCCTTCAAAGTGACAAAGAAAATAAAAAGGGTGGTGACTGCACTGCAAAATGGCTAGATAGCTATTCCTTTTTTTTTTCTTTCTTTCTTTGGTTCTGTTTTGGGTCTCGAAATTTTTTCCACGTTTCTCTCTCACTCAAATGCAATCTTTTCAGTTCTGTGAATCAAGGAAGAGCACACGTGAATATTATCCCGAGTCTAAAGGGGGGAAATCTAGGAAGAAGAATAGGTTGGAGCTGTTATGCCATTATTAAGGCAGTGTTTGGAGTGATTCTCTATTGAAGCTGTTACGATAATTTCCTTGTCCATACTTAATAAAATAGTACTAACACACTATCTTGGTTGGGAATATGACAGTATCTATATATATGATTCTATTATTTCCAGTTCTGCTGCTCTTCCAGAACAAGAGCCAAGTTTTCATGTTTTTATAGAAAAGCAATTGTCAAAGAATAATTATATGAGTTTAATTCTGATACATTGTTCCAAAAGTTTTTTTATGATCAAATCAAATGCTGACAAATTGTTTTATTTTTTAAGTAGTTATTATCATATTCAAACTCATTCATTATTAACAAATCATTAAAATTATTTAAATATGATAATAACTAAGGAAAACTAATTAAACTTGATACATGAACTCTTATGGATACTTTGAATCTACGAATACATAAATGTAAAGATATATAAATTTGTAGATACTTGTACATGTAAGTGATTAAATGTATCGACTTGATTTCAATTTCCAACAAAAATTGCCTGAATAGTCTTAATTATATTACATATATGCGGTTGTAACTCCCTAGTATATTTTGTTTACACTTGATGGGCCCATATGTGAGAAATAGAAGACTCAAACAATGTAATTATGGATTTTTTACCCCACATAATACAACTTCTAACTTTATTTTTCATATTACTGCATTTTTTATTTTATTTCCCAAAATACGTTCTTTTTTTTAATGTTAGAAAGTCGGTTTGGCCTAACCAACTTCTTAACGTGATTTATTATTGTTATTATTATATGTTGAGAAGTCTAATTGGAAGAAACCGATTTATCAAGGTAATAATTTTTTATAAACATAGTTAGGAAGTTGGTTTCTCCAAAACTTATAAAAATATTTACTTATAAAAACATAGTTGCATTAAAAAATTGTAAAAAAAAAAAAATACAAGTGGGAAGTTAGTTTGAACCAAACCGACTTCTCTTCTGTGTTTTTTTAAAAATAAAAATAAAATAACATAAGTAGAAAGTTGGTTTGAACCAAATTGCCTTCCTACTTATCTTTTTTTTTTTAAATGCATGCTTACTGCAATGAATCCTTGCTCGAGAAATTTGAGTGAAAACTTTCAACCTTAGACATGTAAATTATATTTTTATATATGTAAAGTTATATTTAATAGAGATTTATATTTTTTTTTAACACGATCCACGTAACTTTACAAGTTGAAATGTGATTAGCATGCCAAAGATAGAAATTCCCATCAAAGAATTATTCTCCACCTAAGAAGTTCCCACATAACTATGTTTTTATAAGTAAAAAAAAAAAGTTAAAACCGACTTCCTAACTATGTTTGAAAAAAAAAACTATTACACCCTAAATTGACTTCTCAACATATAACAAAAAATAAAATACAAGTTTACGTTAGGAAGTCAGTTTGGGACAAACTAGTTCTCAAAGTTAAAAAAAAAAACCCATTTTAGAAAATAAAATTGAAAATGCGGTAATGTGAGAAATAAAGATGAAAGTTGTATTTTGTGGATTAAAAAACCTGTAATTTAAAGGTGTGATTTTATAAAACTAAAATTTTCTGTTTATTGTTGAGTTTTTATTGATGAAAAAATTTAACATTATATTTGATTTTGATTTTTATAATTGAATATATATATATATATATATATATAGGAGAGGATCAAATTCTGTTGATATAAGTCAAAGTCATTCTTACACCATTAAATATCTTTTTATTGAATAATTTTTCATTAAATCTACCATTAGATTGAAAGTTCTTATCATGTAGATCATTTCTATAAAATTTTACATTAATCCAAAATCGTTTAGTATTTCATTAATATACGTAAAGATTAACGTACTATATACTTTTGAAATATGACATATATAAATGAAGTACTAAACGATTTTGGATTAATGTAAAATTTTATAAAAATGATCTATATGATAAGAACTTTTAATCTAATGGTAGATTTAGTGAAAAAATTATTCAATAAAAAAATATTCAATGATATAATAATGACTTTGACTTACATCGATATAATTTGATCCCTCCCCTATATACATATATATATATGATGCTAGGGAGGGGCAAAGCCCCTAGCAAACAGCAACAGTGCTCATTAGGGACACTCTAGCTAAATCCTTCAAGAGAATGCTACAACCATCATGAGGCTGATTTAGAACATGCAACCCCAATCCCATTAAGTGGGAATGATTAGCCAAAAAATCTGCTACGCGATTCCCTTCCCGCAACATATGCGAGATCGAGACATTTCAAATCTAATCCAGTTATTCGTCTAATTTTTATATGTTTAATTTTTTTCAACTCACTCATAAACTTATTATGTATCCTGCGAGAATACTACAGTTACATACAAGATAATTTGATATTTTTCTCACAATAACATATGGTATAAATACAATGTGCATATAAAAATTAAATACAAAACATTTCCCTTCCAAATAATATATTATATATAAAGGTAAACTACTAGTAGTATTTGATATAATAAACAAATAAAGATATATAAGCTTTTATATCAATGTGTGTTGATTTAAGTAAAAAGATTTTGAGTTTCTTAAACATATAATTTTAAGTTTGATTCTGAGATTTATATGTATAAAAATAATATCATTAAAAAGAGTCATCATCTATATATTCGACCATACTATGAGAGATTAGTCTCTCACTTATCGTGAAAGAGTCATCTTAAACCAACAAAAAAAAACTAAGATCTTCTATCTTCAATTAAATGGGAAAATTTCAATTAATATCACCTAAGAGTTTTTAGTGGGGCCCATGAATCATTCCATTTACTTAGATTCACCTATATAAGTGAACTTGATACATGTAAGAATATCTTAAATATAAGGTGATGATTGTCGCAGGTAAGAGTAATGGGAGCCTTAACTACTCTATACATTTTTAAATATCTTATTAAGATGTCTTGATAATTTCAAGTATAACCCCAAAAAGCTCATGAATACTTATTTTTATGGCACCCCTGAGTAAAACAAAAAAAAAATTAGTTTTTTTAATCAGAGGTACGATGATATCTCCAAATGGTGATGGTGTCATAAAATTTTGAGATTTCACTTATGTATCAAATGTTTATAATATATTTTTTAAAGAGAAAAATCTTATTTCAGGCATTTATCAATTTGTTTCTCAGAGATATATTTTATCAATTTAGTTCTTAAAACTTGAAATTTTCAATTTTTCCATCCTTCTATATATATATTTTAGTTTAATGTTGTTAACTTCAAAAGTTCTTCTGAAACGATAAAAAAATGACATAGTATGTCTAGCTCAGTTAAGTAGGCGAAAATAATCTCGTTTGGCTAGTTTCACATATCACATGGGACTTATGTGTGTGTATAATATTTCATTTTAAAGTATTTGTATACTTTTTTTTAGATGTATTTTGGCCAAAAACATCATTTTGGCTTGATTGTCTAAGATAGACTTGCCATGTCATTTTTTAATGTTACAAATTAGCTTTTACACTATGTTTGGATTTTTTTTATTAATAGAATAGAACAAAATAAATGGAGATAGACCAGAAATGGAAGAGAATGAATAGAACATATAATTACATTTTTCTTTATTTAGAAAATTAATAAGAGAATGAAACAGAACTTCATTAATTCATGTGTTTTTCCCATTCCACCTCAATTTTGAGAAGAAACAAAAGTTGAACCTTTGAGGGGGAAGAGAAGAAAAATGATTCTACATGTGTTCCTTTTACTTCTCATGTATTTTAAAACTTATAAATAAGAAAAATTATTTCTCTTCTTCTTATTAAATATCATCCAAACATAATGTTAGAGTTATGTGAACACTCAATTTTGACCGAACTGCCAAAAAAAAGATTAAATTAATTAAAGGCCCATATTTATGGGCCCCATTTGTAAGCCTTTTAAAAAAAAGGGGGGGGGGAAGAATGCTAATCTCGTTTAAAAAAAAAAAGGGAAATTGACAATGCATTTAATGCCTGTTGCCTGCACACGTAAAGTAAGAATTGCATTAAATGCCTTAAGGCGTGCAAGTAAGGAAAAGGGAAATGAAAGGATGGAAAGAAAGAAAAAGGTTTCGAGAGAGGAGGAGAAAGGAGGCTCAACGTAGGGAGGTTGACGTAAAGAGAAAAAAAAAAAGAGGAAGATGTCAGGGGAGAAATGATGAAAAGGGGAGATATTTAAAAGAGAGAAGCATCAGAAAGATGGAGGAACCGCATTTTTCACTTCTATTCACCTTCAAGAGTCACTCCACCCTTGATAATATCTATCAACCTCTGACCACCTTGCAAAAAAAACCACATTCTTTCACCTTCTTACCACCCAAAACTGAACCAGCAAACACCTTCCATTTCACCACCTTCATCACCAGAAAACAACACCTCCCCCTTCATTTCACCACCTTCATCACGAACTTCCAAGAAGCACAGCCATCACAAGGGAGATAGAGAGAAGGGAACAAGAAGGAGACAGAAGCCTTGCTGAGGAATAGCATTCACTTCAACTGCTCTACCTTGAACTCCACAGGTAACCTTCTGCATTTATGTCATGTAGCTCACTTCTGCTAACTATTCTTACTTGCACACAACCCCTGAATCCCTCTGCACCCAACCTGAAATGAATACTACATATCCACTCAAGCCTCCCTGACTGAAACTCAATATCCACTCTCCAACCGTGAACCCATCTCCCTTTTATTACTTTCATCTTCAACTACCCACATTCAACCTTTTCCAGACCAAAAACATCTACTTTTCATCAACCCATGCACACGTAAACAACACCTTCCTTAACCTTTCCCTCAACCATGACCTTTAACCAATCGACCGTCGAACCGTGAGCTCCAAATCCCTCATCGACAACCCATCCAAACCTTCACACCATCAACCAAACTTCATCATATCCGACCGTTGAACCATCCAATCTCCCTAAACCGACCGTCGAACCTCACCAACACCGTTACCATCCTCTCACCGACCAACCTCACCGACACCCTCACCGTCGAACCGCACCACTGTGACCTTCACCGACCAACACCAGTTACCATTCTCTCACCGACATCCTCTCTGACCGTCGAAACCTAAGAAGCCGGATCCTTCCCTTCAACCAACCGACCGTCGGACTCCCGAATCCCTCTCGCACCGACCGTCGAACCAACAACCATCATACCCCCACCGACCGTCGAATCCCCATATATCAACCTTCACCATCCCCTCTCACAACCACGTGAACCCACACCACCATCCTTCAACCATCCATTACGCGAAATCACCTCAAAACCCAACTTATACCCGACCGTCGAACCTCAAATCCGATCACTTCCCTTTCACCTCCAAAACACTCACTATCTTCAAAACCTCCATAATCCCCATCACCCAAGCAACTTTCATAACCTCTCCAAACACTACCGAACCCAACCAGATCGATCGTCGAACCGTGAGTTCCACTCCCTTTACCGACAACCCATCCAAATCTTCACACCATCAACCAAACTCCATCACATTCGATTTGTCGAACCCCAAAAACAAGCCTCCACAACCCCCATCACCCAAACCATCCCATCTTCACCTTCAACCGACCGTCGAACCCCCAAAACAAAACCATCCCATCTTCACCTCCAACCGACCGTCGAACTCCCAAATAGAACCAAATCCTCTTCACTTAACCGTCGAATCTCAAACCATCACATCCTCCCCATCGACCGTCGAACCGCACCATTGTGACCTTCGACCAACTTCGCAAACACCATCATACCCCCTCTACTGACCGTCGAACCATACCATTGCGACCTTCACCGACCAGTTTCACAAACCATCATATCCTCCAACCGACCGCCGAACCCCAAAATAGAACTATCCCACCATCTCCTCCAATCGACTGTCGAACCCCAAAACAGAACCACCCCATCTCCTCAAACCGACCGTCGAACCTCAGGGTCCAAATCCCTCCCCAAACGTCCTCTGGTATGTGCTCTATTATTGTTACCCAAGTTTTCAAGCTCTTTTTTCTTTTAAATTGAGTTGTTGACTGCCTTTTAAGGTTTGAGTTTGAATCACGTAGGCTGCTGCCCATTTCATGCTAAGGCAATAATGATACACTTTTTTTGATAAGAAAAAAGAAAAGAAGGGTAAAATAATATAAAAATAGCAAAATAAAGAAATAAAAATCTTTTGATCCCTGCAATGACCAATGATGATGATTGAGTAGTGAATACTACCTTCATTATCAATTGGATCATAAGGGTTTATTGAGTAGCCTTGTGCTAACTTGAACCCTGTGCGAGCACAAATTTGGTTTTCAAATAATTTTTTTTTCTTTTTTCTCTTAATTAAAATCAATCAACCCACACTTATTTTATAAAGAACTACGTAACTTTGAGTTCCCCATTGCACCAGGGGATACATAGAAGCAGAATTTCATTTCTGTCAAGCCAAAATTAAATTTTCATAATTTTGTGGTTACTTTTTTTATTATGAATAGTTACAATATTTTGTAAAAGGGGTAAAATAAATATTTCCAAGGATTGTTAAGAATTTGCACAATTAACTTAAGGTACCGTTTTAGAACGGGTGTGTTAGGGGTGCTGTGGGATTAAGTTTCCGCCCTTCCTTATCCATAACCGACTCCCGAATCCAATCTGGTTCCAAAGACCATTTTCAAAGAAAGGTTTTTCAATTTTTCCTAATTTAAATAAAATTGGTGGCGACTCCATTTTCATATTTTAAAATCTTTTGAGTTGCTATTTTTTGCCGCGATCCCGGTCGCGACAGATGGCGACTCCACTAGGGACATTTGGAGAGTCAAGCCTGTTGTTGTTAGTTGTGCAAATTGTTAATAATTTTTATTTATTTATTTTACCCTTTTTTATCCTTGTTTTTGTTTTCTTTTTGTTTGTAAATGGATTTTATTTATTTTGTTCTATGTAAATATATGATAGCGTTATTCCTGTGTTTGTTTTGACATGATATACTTGTATATATTTCGTACTTAATTGTGCATAATTGTTGACACCTTAGGATAGATGATTGTCCCTGGCTATTGTATATATGTTTTTGCAGGTTGGGGGTAGTTTCTTTTAAATTTTTGTACAGTTTGTATGCTCCCTCACACACATCACCGTCACTTACCTCACACACTTTTTGGGCTCTATACCCGAGTCGTGCGAACCCGAGGAGTAGGAGGGTCTCGCTTTTGTTACTTGAGGGCTTTATGCTCACTTGACATTTGTTGAGACACCACTCAGATTGTTACCATTATCATGGACGAATCATATTGAGAGGGTTTATCCCTACTTGTGATTAATTCATGATTTGGGACCTTGTCTTTATAGATGAGGGCAATCTGGGAACCGTGACTTTTAGAAGTTTAGACTGTCCCGAAAAATCTTGCACTGATAGATTGAACATAATGACTGTCAAATCTTAGGTTCTACCCGAATAGGGCACAAAAGGGAGCGTACTTCTTCTTTATTTATCTGTTTCTCATATCATTCATTCTTGCATAAAGAAGAAAAAAAAAAGATATTCATTGTTGCATTTTCATATCTTTCTAAAAAAAAAAAAAAAAAAAAACTTGCATTTCATGACATTGCATTTCAAAAAAATATACCTTGCATTCTCATGGCATTCATTGCATAAGAAGAAAAAAAAAGGGGATATCTCATCTTGCATTGTCATAACCCTTTTAGCAAAAAAAATGTGTATTTGCATGTCATGCATTCCTTGGGGTTTACAACCCTATAAAGGTTCCTCCATGTAGATTGTTAGGATACTTTCTATAAAGTTACCTCGATAAGAGGTACCCTTAGGATGCACCATTCTTTTTCTGGCATGCTTACACTTTTTCTTTAGTATTGTAGGGTGAATTTGCTTGGTAAAGTGGAAAGATTGGTACTTATCAATAGCAAAGGATGGAAGAAATGTGTCATGGGCAAAACACAAGCAATGCAGTTGACCATAAGAGGAACATGAAGATTGCAGTTAATGGCAGTGATCTAAGGCATGTGAAAGATATTACTCAACAGATGACTCCTGAAGCTCGATCAGAGTTTTCGAGTAGTTATAGGCAGATCCTGGATTTATTGCGCATCACAGTTGAAGAGCCTGTCTTGAGTGGCCTGGCTCAATTTTGGAACCATTCTCTGAAATGTTTTGAGTTGCCTGACCTAGATATTGCACCGACCATTAAAGAGTACGCTATCATGTTAAGACTCCCAATGAGCAAGCACCCAAATGTTTATCTTTATGGAGGGTATTATGTGTCAGTAGGGAAGATAGCAGAACTGATAGGGGCTCAAACAAGTCAATTGGGCATGGAAAAAAGGGGAGGAACAGAGGGCTTGAAGAAAAGCTACCTCGAAGCACATCTTCAGTATCTAGCGCAACAAGGAAAGTGGGATTTCTTCAACAAAACACTGGCCTTAACCATCTTTGGGTTAGTGTTATTCCCATTTACCTCAGATATGGTAGATCAAGCAGCAATGGATGCATTCTTCAAGTTTGAGAAGCATAAAGCAAATCCAGTCCCTGCTATTCTTGCTGATACTTTCTTGACAATGGAAATCTGTCATCAAAAGGGTGGTGGAAAGATTCGATGTTGTACACACATGTTGTACGTTTGGATCATAACACACATGGATGTGCACAATCGCCTGGGACTCCTACCTGACCCGTTAAGGAATTTTGGTCACATACCAGTGAAGCAACAAAAAGCTTATGAATGGAAAAATGAGTTCATGAGGATGGGGCCAGATGCTTTCAAATGGGTATGCCCGTGGTATCATGGAGAAGAGATAGTTTTCAACTGTGATGACTTCCCTAATGTTCCTTTGATGAGCCCTAGAGGTGGTGTATCATACGCGCCAATCCTTGTGCTTAGACAACTCTGATGGACTCAATATGTGCCCAACGAAAAGTAACTTGAAGGGTTCAGCTTCTTATACCAGCAAGACGGAAGCACTACTAAGCGAGAAAAAGAGATTAGAGATGCTTGGAAGAATATTCATATGGTAGGAACAAAGGAATTGGGGAAGCATGTGGTAGTCTGTACCCCTGAATACTTGCAATGGAGAGAGATAAGAAGGGTGCAAAATAGTATCCCTCAGACAGTTTCAGAGGATAAAGGTCATCCTCAGATCATACCTCAAATGGCCACCGAGATGGAAAGATTGAAAGCACAGATGAAAGTCTTGGAACAAGAAAAGGCTTTCGCTGAGTTAAAAGTAGTCATCCACCAGAGTCGATGCCAGAAGCTAGCTGATGAAGTTGAATATTTAAAAGACACATGTGCAGATATGGCTGAAACCCCAAGCCGAGTAAAAAGGGCAAGGAAAGGAAAGGAGACAGAATTTGAAAAGACCACAACAGAAGTTCGTGAATTGCGAGCAAAGATAAGCGCTCAGGAAGAGACAATGGCGTTGATTTTGCAAGAGAAAGGAAAGTTGGAGGCGAATGCTAGGATACAAGATCGTAGAATGCAAGCCTTACAAGAAGCTCTGACTGAAGCAAAGGGCCGCTCTGACCAAGGACGAGCATTAGCTACCAAATATCATGATGCACTTGTGGAAGCGAACCGAAAAAATGAACATTTGAGGCTGAAAATTCAAGAGTTGGGGCGAGACCATGAGCAGTGGAGACTCAAAACCCAAAGACTAGTGAGGCAAAAAGAAGAATGGGCAGAAATGTGGCAATCAGTAGCACAAGATCAAAGGGGTGAAAAAGAATAATGGAAGAATAAATATGAGAACATGTCTGATAGCGTGCAATATCATGCTGTGCAACTGGTGGATCATTTTAAAGAGGCAGACCTTCATATTCGACTGAATCCGTTCTTACGGCTACCACAAAAAATAGCTGAGTTCATGAAGTATTGTCGAGGTCTTGCTAAAGGTCTTAGGAAGAAACAAACAAAGTTGTTAATGTAATGTTGTTTATGTTGCCTTTTGAGGAGTCTGAGACCTTGTACTGATTGAAATTTGAACTGAATATGAATGACCAATTGCAGTGTTTTGTTCCAAACATTGATTTTATTATTTTTCACCGGGACATTATTCATTGAAGGGTGAATGCCCTCTTGAATAGGTTGTCAATTGTGCTCTCGACCTGAGACGATTTGTCCTTCAACGAAAGTACAGAAAGCCTAGTATTCGGTGAAAGAATAACTGCATTGCCTGTGAATATCCAAGAAGATAGCACCCATTGAGGAGAGAATACTCCCTTGGGATCGCTGTCAACCATATTCTTGCCTAAGGGATGATGAACCCGAAGTGCAGAATTTGGGATCCTGCATTGCTATTGAATGTCTGTGCAAATCTTTCCACAATCTCCAAGCATCCTCACAATAGCGCTAACTTTTCCTTTCCTTTCTTTGTTTAATGTTTTAATAAATCAATTTGATTCAGGAATCATTGCGCGGCCTAGGAAAGAAGATACCAATCTAACCCGAGTTCACAATACCAGATCTCGGACCAGAATGGCTGCTAATAATCCTGAGGCGGGGAGGAATTTGAGCAGAGAATTCGATGAAATGACAGGGAGGATAAATGAGGTGTCAGAAGCCCAAGTACGGTTGGAAGCAATATTGCAAGACATGAGGGAATCTCTTCAATTAATCAGCGGGAATAGATGTACAAATAAGGTTGAAGCATATGTAAATGTGCCATCAATGACCGCCCCGACCTTCCTAGCTATTACCTCAGGCATCACCATGGGGATCCATGAGCAACCACCTCAAACGACACCGGTTGTCATGCCTATTGGGGAAGGGTATCGCACTTTGGAAGGTGCCCATAATGAAGTTCCTGGTTATGCTGGCCCTACTTGGGAACAACCTCACGTGTCCATTACAGGGCAAGCAACAATACCTCACTCTGGGAATAGCCACATTATGACTGAGAAAGACAAGATGAGGGAAGAGTGGATGGAGAAAATGGAGGAACAGATCAAAGCAATCAAGGGCCCTAGTGCTTATGGGCCTCTGAGAATAGAAGAACTGTGCCCTACCACTGATGTCATAATCCCTAAAGACTTCAAGGTTCCTGATTTTGCCAAGTACGATGGAAGTGGCAACCCTCGGTTTCATTTGATCAGTTACGGAACTAAGATGGCTGTTTGGTCCAGGGATGATAAGTTCCTGATTAGCTTTTTCCACGAGAGTCTTACGGGTCCTGCTTTGGAGTGGTATCTTCAATTAAACCATTCTAAGATTTCTCGTTGGACAGAATTAGCTGACCTATTCATGGACCAATACAAGTTTAATCTGGATGCAACTCTGACCCGGGAACAATTGAGCTCGATGCAGAAAGGAAGTGATGAACCTTTCAGACAATACGCACAGAGGTGGAGAGCTTTGGCAGCTCAAGTTCAGCCCCCATTGACACTATCTGAGATGTGTTCGTATTTCCTGGGAACCTTGGGAAATCCTTTTATCGGGCAATGGTCGGGGCAGCCTATAAGGATTTTGCCGACTTGATAATGGCGGGAGAAATGATAGAGATTATGGCCAAAGCTGGGAAGTTGCCGGTAAGTAATACGGAGAATACCGCCTTCAAGAAGGGATTCCAGCCGAAAAAGAAGGAACCTGAGGTGAATTATGTCCAATGCCAGCAGACCTTCAGACCTCGATATTCCCCACAAAACTCAAGCCGCCAACTACCATATAACTTTAACCCTCACCTTCCATACCAAACACCTACACTTCCTTATTACCCGTCCCACCAAGCTATGCCTGTCGCAAACATCACCCCAACTCCGCAAATCCAAATCAATAATGTTCCCACACCACAACCATATACGCCAGCTCGCCCAACCTATACCCGATACCCACCTGCACCTCCATAAACCTACCCAAATCACCCACAACCTCGGCCAAACTTTCAGAATCAAGGTCGCTTTCATCCTCAAAACCTACCCCCTTTCCCAAGACTGTCCATTTCAAATGCGGATCTGTTCCAAAAGTTGTTCGATACTCACCTCATTTCGAAAAATCTTGTACGTCCGTTAGAACCACCATTCCCAGCGTGGTATAACCCGAATTTGACTTGCAAATATCACATGGATATCCCAGGACATTCAATTGAAGATTGCGAGGCTTTCAAGACTGCAGTAAGGAAGCTTATTGCTTATGGGAAGCTTGACATTCAAGAAGAGGCTGGACCCAGTATCATCAACAACCCAATCCCTAACCATAGTGGAAGGAATGAGGCGAATGCTGTGGAGATGGAAGGACCTTCAATAAAAGAAGTCATGAACCTGCATACACCGATGATTCGAATATTTGAGGGACTGAAGATAGCGGGTTATGTTATCACTTCGCCAGCCTCATCGGTGAAAAAGAAGAAGAGAGGCATGAGGAAGAGTCCAGGTGCGTTTACCACTGTGGGGCAACAAGACACGATATCGAGAACTATTGGGACTTTAAGGATCGAGTCCAGAGGTTGCTCACATTGGGAGTAATACAAGCAAGACCAGGGGTGACTTCCTCTGAAGAGGTCCATGTGATTGAACGATTTGTGCTTAAGGTACCACCCCTCAACCAAGCTTCGGCGTCAGGGAAAGTAGTATTGACGGTCAAGAAGCCTACACCATTTGCTTGTAATGACACCCGCGCAGTGCCCTGGAGCTATGAAACAAAGGTGGAGATAAAGGGAGTCGGGGAAGGGACTTCGAATGCCCGAGTGGCAGAAATACATCAAGAGGAATACTCAATGACTAACATAGTCGGGGTAGGAGGAATTACGAGGAGTGGGCGATGTTATAGCCCAGGAGAAATAGAAAAAGGAAAAATAGTCAAAGAGGTGAGTGGGGAAGAAACTGCAAAAGAAGAGGAGAAGAGGAAGGAAGAAGAAGAAGAGTTCCTAAAGATAATGAAGCAAAGCGAGTATGATGTGGTGGAGCAGTTGAAGAAGACTCCAGCCCGAATATCCCTTTTGTCACTCGTCTTGACATCTGAAATACACCGGAAGGCGTTATTGAGAATTCTGAACGAAGCCTATGTCAAGCCTGATGTTACCCCCGAAAGTATTGTCAATATGGTGGACCCAGTGAAAAGTGTCAACATGATCACTTTTACTGAGGAATAGATCATTTCTCGATTTGAAAGAAATCCACGGGCTTTGCATATAACCCTCAAATGCAAAGGGTATATAGTTGCAAAGGTGTTGATAGACGGAGGGCCTGCACTGAACATCATACCTATGTCAACTCTGACTTCATTATCAATAAGTAAGGATGAACTGTCACCCCGAGAAATGGTGGTACGGGCCTTTGATGGAAATAAGAGAGGCATCTTGGGAGAAGTGATGTTACCGCTGGAGATTGGTCCAAGTAACTTTCAAGTGTTGTTCCAAGTAATGAATATTGAGCCTGGGTACACAATGCTCTTGGGGAGACCATGGATCCATGTTGCCAGTGTTGTTCCCTCAACCCTGCATCAAAGTGTTAAATATATTGAAAATGGGTCAATCATTACCATACATGGGGAGCAAGAGATCATGTTGTCAAAACCAGTTTCAGTGCCGTATGTGGAAAGTGCAGAGAAAGATGAAGAGATTCTGTGGCATAGTTTTGAAATAGTTGAGACTGGAGTTAGTAAGGATGAATCCCCGACACAAAGTGTGGATCAAGTGGTGGCCCGGATTATGGCAAGTAATGGTTATGAAGAAGGAAAAGGCTTGGGCTCACAATTGCAAGGTACGCGGTCACCGGTGTCTTTCCGGGAAAAGTGGGACAAGTTTGGGTTAGGGTATGAAGCATCCCTGGAAGAGAGAACAAAGAGCATGACCCTCAGAAAGAAAAATGACAAGGGCGAGATAAAGCATATTCCCCACTTGAGGGAAACATTCCCAGCACCAGCTGAGGTAATCATGTCTGGAGAAGTCATTCGCTCCCAATACCATCCCACTGTTAATGCGTTGTATGAAGAAGGCCCAGAAGAAAGCAAGGTAATCCGTCCCTCTGCTGATGAGGAGCCACTAAAGAACTGGAAGTCTGAACTAGTGATTGATGTGATTGTTTCTAAGTAATTGTCTGGTCATATTTGTACTAAGCTGATGTTTAAGATTGGCTGTGTTTTGAGCTTATGTTTGTGCTGTTTGAGACATCAACTTAATGAATTTGCATGATTATTCAATATTTCTCCTCGTTGCACTTTAACTTGTCCACTTGCATTTATCATTTTTTTCTTTTTTCCTTTCATATAATATTGTGTTTTTTTGTTTTTCTTTCCTTTCCTTTTATCATTCCCGCTCTATTCTATTTTTCCAACTCCACGAAAATTACCTTCTAGGGATCTGAGTCTCATAGAAAGTTCGCCTCACGAAAGGGACTTTGAAAACTCGTCAATTGTTTCCCATGCGATGTTTGAGGAAAAAGACCCTAGATCTGATGAAGAAGGAAAAGTTGTTGAAAGTTTTGAAAAATTACTGGAGTATTCCGAGAAGGAATTTGACTTGAATGGTGAGGAAGCCGAGGTGATTAACATGGGGACAGAAGAAGAGAAAAAGGAGTTGAAAATGGTGAAAAATCCTGAATGTGAAGAAATGATTGCACTCTTCAAAGAGTATATGGATGTCTTTGCTTGGTCTTATCGGGATATGCCTGGATTAGATCCGGAGATAGCATCTCATAAAATCCCACTATATCCAGATGTTGAGGTAAAGAAGCAGAAGTTAAGGAGGATGCATCCTGATATGTCCCTGAAGATTAAGGAAGAGGTGACTAAGCAGCTAGAAGCAGGATTTGTAGAAGTGTCAAGACACCCAGAATGGGTAGCTAATGTTGTGCCTGTGCCTAAGAAGGATGGGAAAGTCCGAATGTGTGTGGACTACAGGGATCTGAATAAGGCTAGTCCGAAGGATAATTTCCCACTCCCTCATATCGATGTGTTGGTTGATAACGCTGCTAAGAACCACATGTTTTCATTCATGGACGGATACTCAGGGTACAATCAAATCCCCATGGATGTCAATGACAAAGAAAAAACCACTTTCATCACTCATTGGGGGACATTTTGCTACACAGTGATACCGTTTGGATTAAAAAATGCTGGGGCTACTTACCAACGCACTATGGTTGCATTGTTCTATGACATGATGCACAAGGAAATTGAGGTGTACGTGGATGATATAGTTGCCAAGTCTAGAGAAGGAGAAAGTCATGTGGCAGTTTTGCGTAAGCTGTTTGAAAGACTCAGAAAGTACAAACTGAGGTTGAACCCTGCTAAATGTGTTTTTGGAGCATCCACGGGAAAGCTACTCGGGTTCATTGTTAGTAGAGAAGGAATAAAGGTGGATCCAGATAAAGTAAAAGCAATATAGGAGATGCCTGCTTCTAGGACAGAGCGTGAAGTGAGAAGTTTCCTCGGAAGACTTAACTACATTGCTCGATTCATCGCCAACTTGACCAGTACTTGTGAGCCTATATTCAAACTGTTGAAGAAACACCAGCCAGGAAAATGGGATGAGGAATGTCAAGGAGCTTTTGACAAAATAAAGGCTTATCTAGTGAATTCTCCTGTTTTGGTACCACCTACCTCTGGTCGGCCTCTGATATTGTACTTAACCGTACTGCCAACCTCAATGGGAGCGATGTTGGGGCAGCATGATGAGTCAGAGAAAAGGGAGCAGGCAATTTATTATCTGAGTAAGAAATTTAATGAATGTGAGGCCCGTTACATGGCTATTGAAAAGACTTGTTGTGCTCTAGTATGGACCTCAAAACGGTTAAGGCAATACATGTTGTATTACACCACTTGGTTGATCTCCCGATTGGACCCCCTAAAGTATATATTTGAAAGCCCTCATGTTTCATTAAGGGTTTCAAAATGGCAGGTGATACTATCAGAATTCGACATCAAGTACATGACTCGGAAATTCGTCAAAGGAAGTGCAATTGCTGATCATTTAGCTGAAAACCCTATTGAGGGTGGGCAACTAGTAACATCTGAATTCCCTGATAGAGAAATTTTGACAGTAGAAGGAGAAGAAGAGAAGGAGGATGAGTCCATTTGGAAGATGTATTTTGATGGGGCAGTCAACATGCATGGTAGTGGCATAGGAGCTGTGGTTGTTTCACCAACTGGAAAGCAATATCCAGTCGCTATCAAACTTGATTTCGAATGCACTAATAATGTTGCAGAATATGAGGCCTGTGCTAATGGATGGCAAACCAAGGACTCGAAGTTGGTGCCTTATCAAAAGTATCTAACCCAGCTGATCGAGAAATTTGAGGAGGTGACCTTCTCCCATTTGACTCGAGACAAGAATCAGTTTGCAGATGCCTTGGCCACTTTGGCTGTAATGACCAAATTGGATGTCCACAATAATGTTCAACCTATCCAAGTAAAGACACACAGTGAGCCTGCGTATTGTGCTAATTTGGAAGAGGAGCCAGATGGTAAACCTTTGTATCATGATATCAAGCAGTATATTCAACATAGAGAATACCCAACTGGGGCAAATGAGGTGAACAAGAAGACTATTCATCGTCTAGCAATGGCCTTTTTCTTGAATGGAGAGGTTTTGTACAAGAGAAGTCATGATGGCACTTTGCTTAGATGCGTGGATGCTCGCGAAGCTCGTATAATCATGTCTGAAGTCCATGAAGGGATTTGTGGAACTCATGCTAATGGTCATATGATAGCACGAAAAATTCTCAGAAATGGCTATTACTGGTCCTCCATGGAAACAGATTGCATGGAATATGTACGAAAGTGTCAGAAGTGCCAGATATATGCAGATCGAGTAAATGCACCTTCATTTCCCTTGCACAATCTGGTATCTCCATGGCCTTTCTCAATGTGGGGAATAGATGTCATTGGACCCATTAATCCTAAAGCCTCCAATGGTCATCGCTTCATTTTAGTGGCGATTGATTATTTCACCAAGTGGGTAGAAGCTTCCTCGTATGCCAATATCACTCAAAAGGTGTTTTTAAGATTCCTTAAAAGGGATATCGTCTGCAGATATGGAATTCCAGAAAGGATAATAACAGATAATGACACCAATCTCAACGGTGCTGAGATTCGAAAGTTTTGTGAGAGTTTCAAAGTCAAGCATCATAATTCAGCTCCTTACAGGCCCCAGATGAATGGTGCAGTGGAAGCCGCAAATAAGAATGTCAAGAAAATTATTGCCAAGATGGTAGTGAATTACAAAGACTGGCATGAAATGTTGCCCTATGCTTTGCACGCGTATCATACCAATATACGATCAAGCACTGGGGCAACGCCTTTCTCTTTGGTATATGGGATGGAGGCCGTCTCTCCTATAGAAATTGAGATTCCTTCTCTAAGGGTCTTGATGGAGGCAGAGTTGGAAGAATCTGAATGGGTGAAGACTCGACATGAGCAGTTGAATATGATAGAAGAGAAAAGACTGATAGCTATTTGCCATGGGCAATTATATCAAAGCAGAATGGCCAGAGCCTTCAACAAGAAAGTTCGTCCCAGAGACTTTTGTTCAGGAGATTTGGTTTTGAAGAAGATCCTCCCTAATCAAGAGGATGGCAGAGGAAAATGGGCTCCGAATTATGAAGGCCCATATATAGTCAAGCAGGCATTTTCAGGAGGAGCATTAATTTTGCAGAATATGGATGGAGAAGAATTGCCAAGACCCGTAAACACTGATGTTGTCAAGAGATTTTATGCCTGAAAAAAAAAAAAAAAAAACAAAAAAAAAAAACAACAAAAAAAAAAAAAAAAAAAGAAGGACCCGTTAAGGTGAAAACCCGAAAAAGGCTCGAGCAAAAGTAATGGCAAATAAATAAGCAAGATCTCAAAGAAAGTTGGCATGAAACTCTTTGAAGGGCTCACCAAACTGAGGCAATTCTTATCATCATTTGATTGACTACACTGGGGCAATTTTGTTCGCTTTCAATTGGCTACACTGGGGCAATTATTTTTGAAGGACTGAGGAGAAGACGTGTTGAAGGAAGTAACCACACAGAGGCAATAGTTGAGTTATCGGGCCATTGCAGGGAATCAATTGAATGAGAAACAAGGAACTAATACTAGGGCAAATTTTTCTTATCCTTTGTAACCTTCTGTAGTTCCTAGGATTTCATCTTTCAAGCATGTGTCTTACTAAAAGTTCATGTATGATCTGATCACCAAAGCAATAAAAAGAAGTTTGTTCATTCAACAAATTTCTATCCATTCATGAATGCATGCTTACTTATTAAGTTATGTCTCAAATAGAATAAATTTATGGTTAACAATTTGATTTGACAATGCTACAACAATCCTTCAATGATTGACTTGGGCTAAAGGATCTCAGCAGCTCAAACTACAGATTGCAACGCAGTATTGGATCTCATTGCCAAGAAAAAAAAAAGAGGGAATCAAGAAAGATAAAAAGAAAAAAGAAAGAAAGAGAAGAAAGAAAGGAAAGATCGAGGTTATCAGGTTCAACGAGCAAAAGCATGTGAACAAGGGTTTTGATTGATTAAAGTTTTCCAAAAGTCGCCGCTGGTTCAAAGGTCTTTTAATAAAACTAAAAAGGGGGAAGAAAAGAAACAAAAAGAAAAAAAAAGAAAAAAAATCCATCTTAAATCTCTTGTTTTGAGAAGCAGAATGAGTTCGTTTGTCTTTAAATTAGGGACTCGATTGCCCACCATGCATTTTAATTGCATTGAGCGATCGGCTCCATGCATTTTAATTTCTTTTGAGCGCATCGGCTCCATGCATTTTTATATTCATTGAGCATCGACTCCATGCATTTTTAATTCTGTTGAGCTCATTGGCTCTATGCATTTTAATTACATTGAGCGCATCGGCTCCATGCATTTTAAATGCACATTGAGCGATCGGCTCCATGCATTTTAAATTCTGTTGAGCGCATCGGCTCCATGCATTTTACTTTCTGTTGAGCGCATCGGCTCCATGCTTTTTATATTCTGTTGAGCGCATCGGCTCCATGTATTTTAATTTCTGTCAATTCTTTGGAGCGCATCGGCTCCATGCATTTTATATTCTGTTAAGCGCATCGGCTCCATTTTTTTTGTAATTTTCTGTAAATTCTTTTGAGTGCATCGGCTCCATGTGTTCCTCGCATTTTGTTTTACATCTTATGCATCGCCGGACAAAATTGAAATTCATATCTTTACTCGTTTCTTACGACGATAATATGAAGACTGCAGTTTTTTTATTATCTAGTAAGAAACAAATAAAGAGGGGCAACTGTGAACACTTAATTTTGACCGGGTTGCCAAAAAAAAGATTAAATTAATTAAAGGCCCATATTTATGGGCCCCATTTGTAAGCCTTTTTTTTAAAAAAAAAAAAGGGGAAAAGAATGCTGATCTCATTTAAAAAAAAAAAGGGAAATTGGCAATGCATTTAATGCCTGTTGCCTGTTCACGTAAAGTAAGAATTGCATTAAATGCCTTAAGGCAGCAAGTAAGGAAAAGAGGGGCTGAAAGGATGGAAAGAAAGAAAAAGGTTCTGAGAGAGGAGGAGAAAGGAGGCTCAACGTAGGGAGGTTGACGTAAAGAGAAAAAAAAAAGAGGAAGATGTCAGGGGAGAAATGATGAAAAGGGGATATTTAAAAGAGAGAAGCATCAGAAAGAGGGAGGAACCGCATTTTTCACTTTTATTCACCTTCAAGAGTCACTCCACCCTTGATAATATCTATCAACCTCTGACCACCCAGCAAAAAAAACCACATTCTTTCACCTTCCTACCACCCAAAATTGAACCAGCAAACACCTTCCATTTCACCACCTTCATCACCATAAAACAACACCTCCCCTTCATTTCACCACCTTCATCACGAACTTCCAAGAAGCACTACCATCACAAGGAGACGGAGAGAAGGGAACAAGAAGGAGACGAAGCTTCTTCACGAGGAATAGCATTCACTTCAACTGCTCTACCTTGAACTCCACAGTAACCTTCGCATTTATGTCATGTAGCTCACTTCGCTAACTATTCTCACTTGCACACAACCCCTGAATCCCTCTGCACCCAACCTGAAATGAATACTACATATCCACTCAAGCCTCCCTGACTGAAACTCAATATCCACTCTCCAATCGTGAACCCATCTCCCTTTTATTACTTTCATCTTCAACTACCCACATTCAACCTTTTCCAGACCAAAAACATCTACTTTCCATCAACCCATGCACACGTAAACAACACCTTCCTTAACCTTTCCCTCAACCATGACCTTTAACCAACCGACCGTCGAACCGTGAGCTCCAAATCCCTCACCGACAACCCATCCAAACCTTCACACCATCAACCCAACTCCATCATATCCGACTGTCGAACCATCCAATCTCCCTAAACCGACCGTCGAACCTCACCAACACCGTTACCATCCTCTCACCGACCAACCTCACCGACACCCTCACCGTCGAACCGCACCACCGTGACCTTCACCGACCAACACCAGTTACCATTCTCTCACCGACATCCTCTCCGACCGTCGAAACCCAAGAAGCCAGATCCTTCCCTTCAACCAACCGACCGTCGGACTCCTGAATCCCTCTGCACCGACCGTCGAACCAACAACCATCATACCCCCACCGACCGTCGAATCCCCATATATCAACCTTCACTATCCCCTCTCACAATTACTGTGAACCCACACCACCATCCTTCAACCATCCATTACGCGAAATCACCTCAAAAACCCAACTTATACCCGACCGTCGAACCTCAAATCCGATCACTTCCCTTTCACCTCCAAAACACTCACTATCTTCAAAACCTCCATAATCCCCATCACCCAAGCAACTTTCATAACCTCTTCAAACACTACCGAACCCAACCGAATCGACCATTGAACCGTGAGTTCCACTCCCTTTATCGACAACCCATCCAAATCTTCACACCATCAACCAAACTCCATCACATTCGATTGTCGAACCCCAAAAACAAGCCTCCACAACCCCCATCACCCAAACCATCCCATCTTCACCTTCAACCGACCGTCGAACCCCCAAAACAAAACCATCCCATCTTCACCTCCAACCGACCGTCGAACTCCCAAATAGAACCAAATCCCTCTTCACTTAACCGTCGAATCTCAAACCATCACATCCTCCCCATCGACTGTCGAACCGCACCACTGTGACCTTCGACCAACTTCGCAAACACCATCATACCCCCTCTACTGACCGTCGAACTATACCATTGCGACCTTCACCGACCAGCTTCACAAACCATCATATCCTCCAACCGACCGCCGAACCCCAAAACAGAACCATCCCACCATCTCCTCCAATCGACTGTCGAACCCCAAAACAGAACCACCCCATCTCCTCAAACCGACCGTCGAACCTCAGGGTCCAAATCCCTCCCCAAACGTCCTCTGGTATGTGCTCTGTTATTGTTACCCAAGTTTTCAAGCTCTTTTTTCTTTTAAATTGAGTTGTTGACTGCCTTTTGAGGTTTGAGTTTGAATCACGTAGGCTACTGCCCATTTCATGCTAAGGCAATAATGATACACTTTTTTTGATAAGAAAAAAGAAAAGAAGGGTAAAATAATATAAAAATAGCAAAATAAAGAAATAAAAATCTTTTGATCCCTGCAATGACCAATGATGATGATTGAGTAGTGAATACTACCTTCATTATCAATTGGATCATAAGGGTTTATTGAGTAGCCTTGTGCTAACTTGAACCCTGTGCAAGCACAAATTTGGTTTTCAAATAATTTTTTTTCTTTTTTCTCTTAATTAAAATCAATCAACCCACACTTATTTTATAAAGAACTACGTAACTTTGAGTTCCCCATTGCACCAGGGGATACGTAGGAGCAGAATTTCATTTCTGTCAAGCCAAAATTAAATTTTCATAATTTTGTGGTTACTTTTTTTTATTATAAATAGTTACAATATTTTACAAAAAGGGTAAAATAAATATTTCCAAGGATTGTTAAGAATTTGCACAATTAACTTAAGGTACCGTTTTAGAATGGGTGTGTTAGGGGTGCTGTGGGATTAAGTTTCCGCCCTTCCTTATCCATAACCGACTCCCGAATCCAATCTGGTTCCAAAGACCATTTTCAAAGAAGGGTTTTCTAATTTTTCCTAATTTAAATAAAATTGGTGGCGACTCCATTTTCATATTTTAAAATCACTTGAGTTGCTATTTCCCGCCGCGATCCCGGTCGCGACAAGTTAACATTGTTCATCTCAAATAGCTTGAGGGATGAAAAAAATTGAGAATTTCAAGTTTTAAGAATTAAATTGATAAAATATGTATCTTTTAAGTACCAAAATATGATTTTAATAATTTTTTTACACACTACATAGTATTAGTTTTAACTAACTTAAAAGGGTAGCTTTATCCAACTTGCAAAAGATTAATATATATATATATAGAAGCAGGTGTTTGGTCTATGACTTCTGTAATATTTAATCGTTTACTCGCTTCTACTTATTTGCTCAAGAAGCTCTCTTTGTTGTGAAAATGGTGGATGGTCCGTGAACCTGACAAAGGCCTAAACTGTGGCTTTTAGTTTTTGGCACTATTTTATTCTATGGTAGCCTATAACCCAATCGTCGTTGGTTGATGTTCGAATGTGGAGTAAGGTGATGTTTGAGTATAGAGTAGGGTGATGTCCAAGTTTCAAGTGAAAATGAGAAATGTGATTTGTAAGAGAGAATACAGAGGGGTGGACGATACGTCCATTCAACGAACAAGAAAGTAAACTCATGATTAATTACGAATACTAGCTCAAATCAATAATAGTTTTGATATTTTTAACATTAATAGTGTAACATCCCCTTCAGGATATCACAATTACAGCTTTAAAGTTACCAAATTATAACTAAGTTATAAAAACTAATAATATTATACGTACGTTTTTCAAATATTTTTCTTTACAAAAATTAAAAACTAACAAATTAAATAAAATACAGAATATACTACACCAAAATAATTTACATCATATATAACTAACATATATAACTAAGTCTTAATACACTCAAACATCCAGTTTTTATCCCAAAATAATTATACATATAATATTACTCAAACATAAACTGAATTAAAACCATATGCCTAATCAGGATGGTGCTCTTTCGGATCCTCCTTCGGATCCTCATCCGGATCTTCCTCAGCAGATAACCATCCCGGATGGGTTGCAGGGCCACGGACAAGAGTCCACGCAGAAGAAACAACTGAATCCTCCGTCGGAGTAGTACGATGAATACACCATAAAAACTCCATAGGCATAGTAAAACGTAAATGCACAAAAATACTAAAATTAAATATAGGTTCCCATGAAAAGTCCTACTAAGGGTCACAGATATCTCCCCAATATACACAACATGGTTCTCGTCTGCATCATAGCGTCAGACATTCGTACCACATCTAAACAGTACTTTTACGTAACCTAGAAAACTTGGACTCGTCATTACAATAACAAACAAACTAATTCAGACAAAAATGAGATGATCCTGCTTCCTCTTTTTCCACTTCACACTCTTTATCAGACATACAAATAAATAGAATAATATAGCAAAAAGGTGAGATCCCTTACATCAATACCATCATGGCAATGTAAAGACAGTAAAAATAACATGCTATACATACACAGCATACAATAGGCATAAATATCACCACGTAATCATTACATTAATTAGCAGATAATTTCTACAACACATGCATATATCAAAGCAGAATAAAAACTGACTATGTACATACACAATGAACCAATTTCCTACTCCATGGAGCTAAACTCAATTTCAGAGAGAATGATCTAAAAGATATGTTTGTATATCATCAGCCTCAAATCAAGTGCTTCAATATTATCAAAATGCACATCATGACTTATACAAGACATTCTACACTAGATCGTGAATAGGAATAATGTCTTGGTCCGAATCGTCGGTGCGTTTGCATCGGTCTGTACCACGGCACAGTGGAGCTACCAACTGGCCACTTGTGGGATTACCTGCACCTCGACGCCCCCAAGGTCAACAAGTAATCTACACTACGCAATTCACACATGCACTTAGGTGTAATTCAACTCCTAGACAACAATAACTTTTACAGACACTGTCTGTTCAACAACACATGCATGATCGACTCAATGCACATCATAAGCCACTATCGGCTGTAAATACACAGCCATATATCCTGGTCCAGCATGTGGGCCCCACAGCAAAACTTGTTGTTCCTCTCAATCGAGTAGTTAAACATCATCATTTTTAAATCGCGTAATAATTTTTCTACGTATTTTCAATCGTGTAAAATATTTTAATCATTTTCTAGGCTTAAATTAAAACTTTTCTTATTTAATATCAAAATCAAACTTTAAATCCATTATTTTCTCATTAAATCACTTTTTAAATAATATTTCTAACATTTTTCTCAAAATCTAAATTATTTTAATTTTTAAATAAAATTCTTTTTCCATTTAATTTATTTAAAATAAATTATTCTAAGTCTCCAAATTACATTTTTGTCCTAATTATTCTATATTGCCAAAAATCACCTGTAAATTGGTAATAAGAATATTTTCATTTTCATTTTTATTTTGTAAAGCCTTAATTAAATTTATTATCTCTAATCCTATAGTTTAACACTTAATAAAATATTTTATAATGGTTTCCCCTTTGGAGAGCTTAGAGGTCGTGAGCCTCTATGACCTTTGGAGCTAAAATTCTTTTCTCCTCAATCATAATTTATGACATACAATCATACTTTAAACATCAAAATTATACTCTATGCATAATATCAAAGCAATAAATCACATAAAACAAATAAATTGCAAACCACACAATCACACAAAATTTCACATCCTTCATCACCATAAGTGGTTGATGATAGGGATGGCAATGGGACAGAGCGGGGACGGGTAGTAGCCCCCCGTCCCCCGCCCCTACGAATAATATTCGTGCCCGGCCCTGCCTCCATATCCGTGCGGGTAACCATTTATCATTCCTCCTCGGGTAAACGGGTACCCACGGATATCCGCGGGTACCCAATAAATTGTAAAAAAAAAAAAATCTACAAAACTAAAAAAATAAAATGAAAAAATAAAAAAAAGTATAATACTATACTTTCTCAAAAGTTGTTCAACACAACTTAATCTAAAAATAATGTCAAACACCTAAAATATTTTTAATTTATATAAATCTACCATATTTTAATTTACATAATGAAGTTTTTAGTAATTTTATATAAAATATTTTTGTAATTTTTTTGTGGGTACCTGCGGGTACGGGGGGAACCACCCTCGTCCCCGCCCCCGTTTATTAAATGGGATAACATAAACGGGTATTTATACCTGTGAAAGAAATTAGACGGGTATTACCCGCGGGGGTGGGTAAAATTGCCATCCCTAGTTGATGAGGTTAATCTCCCTCTTACTTGTATGTAGCTTCCCAAGCTTCTTGTAGAATCCTTTGAATAAATTTTCTTCACCAAGTGATTCTTAAAAACCAAAGCAAACACAATTATATTAACATCCAATGTTAGAGTAAGACAACCATAAATCAAATATGGTATTAGAATTTTAAAAAATTAAATAAAAAATGAAAAATCATAAATTTCACCTTTGAACCTTAGAACTTAGATCCAAAAATCAAGCTTGAAGATGATGGAATTTGATCTTGATCACAACATGAAAGATGCTTAAAATGGTATTTAGGTTTAGGAAATATGGTTTGTTTAAATTATAAGTAATTGGAAGACATTATGGGTGAAGGAGCCGTGAGCCAGAGGGAAGAATTTGAGAGAAAATTGGTTCAGTGTTTGAGAGAGGAAAGATGATATAATTGAAGAATGAAAACTTAGCCATTTTTAATAGCTAAATGGCTGTGAATTTACTTTGTTTTGCATGTAGAATAATTCAATTGTTTTCTTATGTTTTGTTTTACATATAAAATAATTCAATGTTGGCTTTTGCATTGTTTTGGTCGTGAATCCACATTGTTTTGCATGTGAAGATGATTATACAAATATTTAAATAATTCAATTGTTTTTATGTTTTGTTTTACATGTAAAATAATCAATGTTGGCTTGTTGAATTATTTTGGCCGTGAATCCACATTGTTTTGCATGTGAAGGTGATTATACAAATATTTAAATAATTCAATTACTTTATGTTTTGTTTTACATGTAAAATAATCAATGTTGGCTTGTTGAATTATTTTGGTCGTGAATCCACATTGTTTTGCATGTGAAGATGATTATACAAATATTTAAATAATTAAATTATTTTTATGTTTTGTTTTACATGTAAAATAATCAATGTTAGCTTGTTGAATTATTTTGGCCGTGAATCCACATTGTTTTGCATGTGAAGATGATTATACAAATATTTAAATAATTCAATCGCTTTTATGTTTTGTTTTACATGTAAAATAATCAATGTTGGCTTGTTGAATTATTTTGGCCGTGAATCCACATTGTTTTGCATGTGAAGATGATTATACAAATATTTAAATAATTCAATTGCTTTTATGTTTTGTTTTACATGTAAAATAATCAATGTTGGCTTGTTGAATTATTTTGGCCGTGAATCCATGTTGTTTTGCATGTGAAGATGATTATACAAATATTTAAATAATTCAATTGCTTTTATGTTTTGTTTTACATGTAAAATAATCAATGTTGGCTTGTTGAATTATTTTGGCTATGAATCCACATTGTTTTGCATGTGAAGATGATTATCCAAATATTTAAATAATTCAATTGCTTTTATTTTTTATTTTATAGAATAATCCAATGTTGGCATTTCAATTGATTAAACCTCGAGAATTGTGACAAACTCTCGAACCTTGCAGTATACTCTCCTACCGTCATGCCTCTTTGTCGCAAACCAAGAAATTTCATCTCCTTAGCATGCCTAACACTTGCTGGAAAATACTTTTTCAAGAACTTGTTCTTGAAAAGTTCCCACGTAATCACCTTTCCTTCAGCTTCTAGTAGCCGTTGAGTTCCAGCCCACCAGTTTTCTCCATCTCCAACAAGCATGAAGGTAGCGTAAGTAACATTCTTCTCATCAGAACAACCCCATTCCCCTGAAAATCTTTTCTAGCTCCTGGATCCAAAGATTAGCCTTCTTTGGATCAAATTATCCTTTGAACTGTGATGGGTTGTTACGACGAAACTCTGATAGATTCTGAGCTTCAGCATTTTTCTCATGTTATTGAGCAGCTCTCTGATTCTGCTGCACAATAACATCTGTCATCCTTCTCATCGCATCAGTTGCTGCAGCCATGCTTTCGTGATCTCGTTCGTTATCCACACTTGATCCTCTTCTACTAGCCATCTTCAAAATCAAACTAAACAATACAAGACCAAGGTCAAATAAAATCCATGAAGCACGAAAACGGACACGGACACGGGACACGACATGAACATTGACACAGGGACACACCAAATTCAAAAATTTTAGGACACGGACACGACATATATATATATATAATTTTGATTATAAACATTTCAAACACAACTCCTAAATGACAACACAAATATCTTTATTTATAACTAGAAAAGAAACTAACAATAATTGAAAATTAAACCATCCGACCAGAGTGAAACTCACCTGAAACTTGAATCATTAGCACATAGTGAACACAATGTATTGAGGAAGAATAGAAGATTTTTCCTAAAGGTGGGTCAGGTGATATTGGGCTTGTGGGCCGTAATATTAGTACACTGCCACACAATAATTTTTTTTTTAATTTTAATGGGTTGTGTCCAATATATGTCCGCGGTATGTCTGAGATGTGTCCTAACCGTGTTTGAGCCAAAAATAATAATTTTTTTAATTGGACATACTTGGACACGTGAGACACGCGTGTCATGTGCGTGTCGTCGTGTGTCGGTGTCAGACATGTGTCCGACACACAGACACTTCAGTAAAATGGCGTATCCGTGCTTTCTAGAATAAAATCATTTCATACAATATTATCTCATTGTGAAAACTAAACACAGAGAATCACACAACACAAATAATACAGACCTAATCACAAATCCAAAAGACTCAAACTTAGGCTCTGATACCAACTAATGTAACACTCCCTTCAGGGTATCACATTTACGGCTTCAAAGTTACCAAATTATAACCAAGTTATAAAAACTAATAATATTATACGTACGTTTTTCAAATTTTTTTCTTTGCAGAAATTAAAAACTAACAAATTAAATAAAATACAGAATATATCACACTAAAATAATTTACATGATATATAACTAAGTCTTAGTACACTCAAACATCCAGTTTTTATCCCAAAATAAGAAACATAAACTGAATTAAAACTATATGCCTAATCAGGATGGTGCTTTTCCGGATCTTCCTCCGGATCCTCCTCAGGTTCCTCAGCAGATAACCATCCCGAATGGTTTGCAGGGCCACGAACAGGAGTCCATGCAGAAGAAACAACTGAATCCTCCATCGGAGTAGTACGACGAGTACTCCATAAAAACTCCATAAGCATAGTAAAACGTAAATGCACAAAAGCATTAAAAGTAAATATAAGTTCCCCGTGAAAAGTCCTACTAAGGGTTGCAGATATCTCCCCAATATACACAACACGGTTCTCGTCCGCATCATAGCGCCAGGCATCCGTACCACCTCTAAACAGTACTTTTATGTAACCCAAAAAACCTAGACTCGTCATTACAGCAACAAACAAACTAATCTAGACAGAAATGAGATGATCTTGCTTCCTCTTCTTCCACTTCACACTCTTTATCAAACATATAAATAAATAGAATAATATAGCAAAGAGGTGAGATCCCCTACATCAATACCATCATGGCAATGTAAAGACAGTAAAAATAACATGCTATACATACACAGCATACAATAGGCATAAATATCATCACGTAATCATTACATTAATTAGCAGATAATTTCTACAACACATGCATATATCAAAGCAGAATAAAGACTGACTATGCACGTACACAATGAACCAATTTCCTACTCCATGGAGCTAAACTCAATTTCGGAGAGAATGATCTAGAAGATATGTCTGTATATCGCCAGCCTCAAATCAAGTACTTCAATATTATCAAAATGCACATCATGGATTATACAAGACATTCTACACCAGATCGTGAATAGGAATAATGTCTCGGTCCGGATCGTCGGTGCGTTTGCATTGGCCTGTACCACGACACAGTGGAGCTACCAACTGGCCACTTGTGGGATTACCCGCACCCCGATGCCCCCAAGGTCAACAAGTAACCTATACTACGCAATTCGTACCCGCATTTAGGTGTAATTCAACTCTTAGACAACAATAGCCTTTACAGACACTGTCTGTTCAACAACACATGCATGATTGACTCGATGCACATCATAAGTCACTATCGGTTGTAAATACACAGTCATATATCCGGGTCCAGCATGTGGGCCCCACAACAAAACTTGTTGTTTCTCTCAATCGCGTAGTTGAAAATCATCATTTTTAAATTGCGTAAAAATTTTTCTACGTATTTTCAATCATGTAAAACATTTTAATCATATTCTAAGCTTAAATTAAAATTTTTCTTATTTAATATCAAAATCAAACTTTAAATCCATTATTTTCTCATTAAATCACTTTTTAAATAATATTTCTAACATTTTTCTCAAAATCTAAATTATTTTAATTTTTAAATAAAATCATTTTTTCATTTAATTTATTTAAAAATAAATTATTATAAGTCTCCAAATTACATTTTTGTCCTAATTATTCTATATGGCCGAAAATCACTTGTAAATTGGTAATAAAAATATTTTCATTTTCTTTTATTTTTATTTTGTAAAGTCTTAATTAAAATTATTATCTCTAATCCTCTAGTTTAACACTTAATAAAATAATTTATAATGGTTTTTCCTTTGGAGAGCTTAGAGGCCGTGAGCCTCTATGGTCTTTGGAGCCAAAATTCTTTTCCTCTCAATCACAATTTATGACATATAATCATACTTTAAGCATCAAAATTCTACTCTATGCATAATATCAAAACAATAAATTACATAGAATAAATAAATTATAAACCACACAATCACACAAAATTTCACGTCCCTCACCACCATAAGTGGTTGATGAGGTTAATATCTCTTTTACTTGTATGTAGCTTTCCAAGCTCCTTGTAGAATCCTTTGAATTAATTTCCTCCACCAAGTGATTCTTAAAAATCAAAGCAAACACAATTATATTAATATCCAAGTTTAGAGTAAGACAACCATAGATCAAATATGATCTTAGAATTTCAAAAAATTAAATAAGAAATGAAAAACCATAAATTTCACCTTTAAACCTTAGAACTTAGATCCAAAAATCAAGCTTGAAGATGATGGAATTGGATCTTGATCACAACATGAAAGATGCTTAAAATGGTGTTTAAGTTTAGAAAATATGGTTTGTTTAAATTATAAGTAATTGGAAGGCATTATGGGTGAAGGAGCCGTGAGACAGAGGGAAGAATTTGAGAGAAAATTGGTTAAGTGCTTGAGAGAGGAAATATGATATAATTGAAGAATGAAAACTTAGTCATTTTTAATAGCTAAATAACCGTGAATCTACTTTGTTTTGCATGTAGAATAATTCAATTGTTTTCTTATGTTTTGTTTTACATATAAATTAATTCAATGTTGGCTTTTGCATTGTTTTGGCTGTGAATCCACATTATTTTGCATGTGAAGATGATTATACAAATATTTAAATAATTCAATTGCTTTTATGTTTTGTTTTACATGTAAAATAATCAATGTTGGCTTGTTGAATTATTTTGGCCGTGAATCCACATTGTTTTGCATGTGAAGAAGATTATACAAATATTTAAATAATTCAATTGCTTTTATGTTTTGTTTTACATGTAAAATAATCAATGTTGGCTTGTTGAATTATTTTGGCCGTGAATTCACATTGTTTTGCATGTGAAGATGATTATACAAATATTTAAATAATTCAATTGCTGTGAATACTCAATTTTGACCGGGCCTAAAAAATCAAAAAAATAAAAAAACAACAAAAAAACAACAAAAAAAAACAAAACAAAAAATGAAGAGTAAAAGATTTTTTTTAGGCCCAATAGTAAGCCTACTAAAAAAAAAAGAAAAGGAACACTGATCTCGTTTTAAAAAAAAAATTGAGAGGGGGCATTGCATTTAATGCCTGATGCCTGCACACGTAAAGTAAGAATGCATTAAATGCATTAAGGCGAAAAAAAAGGGAAATTTGAAAGGATGAAAAGAAAAGAAAAAGTTCGATAGAGGAGAAGATGGGGGGCTCAACGTAAGGAGGTTGACGTAAAGAAAAAAAAGAGAAGAAAATGTCAGGGGAGAAATGATGAAAAGGAGGGATATTTAAAAGAGAGGAGCATCAGAAAAAGGGGGAACCGCATTTTTCACTTCTATTCACCTTCAAGAATCACTCCACCCTTGATAATCTCTATCAACCTTCACCACCCAGCACTAAACCACCTTCCTTCACCTTCCTATCACCCAAAACCGAACAAAAAAAAAACACTTTCCATTTCACCACCTTCATCACCATGAACTTCCAAGAAGCACAACCATCACAAGGAAAACAGAGAGAAGGGGACAAGAAGGAGACAAGAGCCTTGCTGAGGAATAGCATTCACTTCAACTGCTCCACCTTGAACTCCACAGGTAACATTCTTCATTTATGTCATGTAGCTCATTTCTGCTAGCTATTCTCACTTGCACACAACCCCTGAATCCCTCTGCACCCAACCTGAAATGAATACTACATGTCCACTCAAGCCTCCCTGACTGAAACCCAATGTCCACTCTCCAACCGTGAACCCATCTCCCTTTTACTACCTTCATCTTCAACTACCCACATTCATCCTCTACCCTCTCCACGTCCAAGTCCACCGCCAACCTATATCTCACTTCCTCTCGACTGTCGAACCCCAGATCCTCCAAACCAAGCCAGAAAACACCCTCTCCACGTCCAAGTCCACCACCAACTATCATCGCACAGCTAGACCCTCCCCACCGACCGTCGAACAAACACCAGTCACATCCCTTCACCGACTGTCGAACCACACACCGTGATCCTCACCGACCGTTGAACAAACACCAGTCACATCCGTTCACCGACCATCGAACCACACACCGTGATCCTCACCGATCGTCGAGCAAACACCAGTCACATCCCTTCACCGACCGCCGAACCATATTCTTTCCCTCACCGACCGTCGAACCCCAAGAAGCCAGATCCCTTCCCAACCGACTATCGGATCTCACAGCTAGATCTTCTTTCATCGACTGTGACCCCCACCATCTTCAACTACCCACATTCATCCTCACCGACCGTCGAACCTCGCCTAGTCTCTCCCCTCACCGGCCCCGTCGAACTCAAAACACCAGATCCATCATACCCTCAATCGACCGTCAAAACCCAAGAAGCCATGTCCTTCCCCTCTACAGACGTCACCCCCATCATCTTCATCAACCTTCATCCGACCGTCGAATCTTAAACCGGATCCCTCCCCAAACGTCCCCGGTGTGTCTTTGCCATTGTTGCTAAAGTCTCCAAACTCTTATTTCTTTAAATTGCATTGTTGATTGTCTTGTTGAGTTTGAGTTTGGATCACGTGGGTTCCTGCCCCTTTCACATTAAGGCAGTAATGATGCATTTTGGTAAAAAGGGGGATGAGAAAAGAATATAAAAAAAAAGAGAATAAGAATAAAAAGAAAGTTTCAATATATGCAATGACCAATGATGATGATTGAGTAGTGAATACTACCTTCAATGTCATTTGGATCATAAGGGTTTATTGAGTAGCCTGGTGCTAACTTGAACCCTGTGCAAGAATAAATATGTTTTCAAATAAAAGTTTTTTTTCTTAGTTAAAATCAATCAACCCACACTTATTTTCTAAAGAACTACGTAACTTTGAGTTCCCCATTGCACCAGGGGATACGTAGGAGCAGAATTTCATTTCTGTCAAGCCAAATTTAAATTTTCATAATTTTGTGGTTTTCCTTTTATAAATAGTTACAATGTTTTGCAAAAAGGGGTAAAAAAATATTTTCAAAGATTGTTAATAATTTGCACAATTAACTTAAGGTACCGTTTTAGAACGGGTGTGTTAGAAGTCTTTGTGGGATTAAGTTTCCGCCCTTCCCTATCCATAACCGACTCGAATCCAATCTGGTTCCAAAGACCATTTTCAAAGAAAGGTTTTTTAATTTTTTCTAATTAAAATAAAATTGGTGGCGACTCCATTTTCCATTTCATTTTGTAAAATCCTTATGAGTTGCTATTTTTGCCGCGATCTCGGTCGCGACAGATGGCGACTCATTGGGATATTTGGAGAGTGGAACTGTTATTGTTAGTTGTGCAAATTATTAATAATATCTATTTATTTATTTTACTTCTTTTTTTGTTGTTTTTTTTTTGTTTATAAATAGATTTTATTTAGTTTTTTATGTAAATATCTTATAGCATTATTTTGTGTTTCTTTTGACATGATTTACTTGTATATATTTTGTGTTTAATTGTTGAAACCCTAGGATAGATGATTCTTTGTTGGTTATTGTATATATGTTTTTGCGCAGTTGGGATATTTTGGTCTTTTAAATTTTTGTACAGGTTTGTATGCTCCTCACACACATCACTATCACTTACCTCACACACTTTTGGGCTCTATACCCGAGTGTATGCGGCCGAGGAATAGGAGGAGTCTCGACTTTTGTTATTGAGGGGCTTTATGCTCACTTGACATTTGTTGAGACACCACTCAGATTGTTACTAATATCATGGACGAATCATATTGAGAGGGTTTATCCCAACTTGTGATTAATTTATGAATTGGGTCTTTGTCTTTCGAGATAAGGGCAATCTGGGAACCATGACTTTTAGAAGTTTAGACCTGTCTCGAAAATCTTGCACTGATAGATTGAACATAATGACTATCAAATCTTAGGTTCCACCTGATTAGGGCACAAAAGGGAGCGTACTTCTTCTTTATTTTATCTATTTCTCATATCATTCATTCTTGCATAAAAAAAAAGAGAAGAAGAAGAAAAATAAAAAAAAAAGAGAAAATAAAAAAACTATTCATTGCTTGCATTTTCATAACATTCTAAAAAAAAAAACTTACATTTTCATGACATTGCATTTCAAAAAAAAATCATCATGCATTTTCATGGCATCCTTGGCATTAAAAAAAATCTTGCATCTTCATAGCATCCCTAGCATTCAAAAAAAAATATCTTGCATTTTCATGACATAGCATTTCTTTTAAAAAAAAAGGGAAGAAAAATGAAAAAAATGTTTTCAAAGCTCATTCACGCGTCTCATGCATTTCAGTTCATTCTTTGTAAATGTTTTTTGTTTTAATAAATCAAATTGGTTTGAACCATTATGCAGCCTAGGAAAGAAGAGACCAATCAAACCCAAATTCACAATCCTAGATCTCGGACCAGAATGACTGCTAATAACCCTGAGGAAGGAAGAAACTTGAGTATGGAAGTTGATGAGATTAGAGGGAGGATGGATGAAATAACAGAGTCTATGAGAAGAATGGAAGAAATGTTGTTGGCCATGAGAGAGACTCTCACCTTGATTGGGGCTACTGGAAGTACAGGAGTAACTGGGGCACATCCGCACCTACCAACTACCACTTCCATAAGGACAAACCCCGGAATCACCACTGAGATTCCTATTGTGGGAAGGACCTCGAATACTGCACCGCTAGTAATTCCTATCGGAGAAGGGTATCGTTCTTCGAGAGGATACTCAAAATGAGGTTCATGGTAATCTTTGAATTCACATGGGAACAACCATGTATGTCCATCCCAAGTGACAACGAGACTTCCCGCCGGGAGGGTCATGCGGCAATCGAAGGATAAGGATGGAAGAAGAATGGAAGGAAAGGATGGAAGAGCAAATCAAAGCGATCAAGGGCCCCAGCGCTTATGGATCGCTTAGAATAGAAGAACTGTGTCCTACCATGGAGGTCGTAATCCCTAAAGACTTCAAGATTCCTCATTTTACCAAGTATGACGGGAGTGGTAACCCTCAGTTTCATTTGATTAGTTATGGAACCAAGATGGCTGTTTGGTCCAAGGATGATAAGTTCCTCGTTAGCTTTTTCCACGAGAGTCTTACAGGCCCCGCTTTAGAGTGGTATCTTCAATTAGACCGCTTTAAGATTTCTCGTTGGACGGAATTGGCTGATCTATTCATGGATCAATACGAGTTCAATCTAGATACAGCTCTACCCGAGAATAATTGAGCTCAATGCAAAAAGGAAGATGAGGAAGCCTTCAAGCAAGTATGCCCAGAGATGGAAGCTCTCGCACACAAGTGCAACCACCATTGACGTTGATAGAAATGTGCTCATATTTTCTAGGGACTTTGGGAGCTCCTTATATTGAGACAATGGCAGGCGCCGTTTATCTAGACTTTGCTGAGTTGATAGCTGTCGGGGAGAGGATTGAAATTTTGGTAAAAGCAGGTAAATTGCCAACTTGCAATGATGAAAGTAGTTTCAAGAATGAGTTTTTCCTCTAAGAGAAAAGGAATCAAAAGTGAACTACATGCAAAACCAAAATTGGAAACCCATCATCTTACCCTGCCTATACTGTTCGCCCTCCATCAACTGGAAACCTCTGAACAATTGGCGATCTGAGGCATTAATTGATGTGATTGTCATCTTAGACTTTTGTGGTGCTAAACTTATGTTAACTTTCTTGAAGCATTAATGTAATAAATTTGCATGGATATCTTGTTTCCTGTCATTTTCATGGTCTTTCTGGTCATTTTATTTTCTATTATTTATTTAAAGTGTCTTCCTTTTGTTTGAACCCCGCGGGACTCCAATTCTTAACAATCCCTACTTTGATAGATGTCAGTAGTCATAAGGTCTACGGATGCAAGTGTTAAAAAAAAAAAGAAAAAAATATGGAGCAAAGAAATAATCACTTGGTGTGCATTATCCTTTTTGTCTCTGAATTAATTTTTTTTTTGAAAATGAGCAATTAAGATTTGAAATGAAGATTTGCCATGTTTCTCTATCATTCATAAGAATTCATCTTTTCATTATCTCTCGATGTCCCTTTTTGAGCTTGAAAGTTTTCTTCAATAAACCCTGGACAAGGATCACCCCTACACTAGGGAAAGACACAAAGTAAAGGTTGATTGTCATGGTGGCTATTTTGAAGCAAAAAAAAAAACCAAAAGAAATAAAAAAAATGAGATGAAATAAGTCATGACAAGGGCGAATGAAAGAAGGTGAAAAGAAAAAGGAAGAAATGAAGAGCAATAAGTAAGAAAAGTGTGCTTGAAAGTACAAAGGCAATTGACAAAGTTTAACTTTGAACAAGGATCCTTGGTCCCATTCAAACCTTAAAACAATTGTTTGAGCCTTATATCTTTCCTTTCATAACCCCTAGCCTTGGCCACGTTACAAGCCTCAAAAAGTCCAGTCTGATCAATGAAGGGTTATTGTCATTTTCATTAACTTTAATTTTGAGACAAAGGTTATGCTCATCTAAGTATCCAATTCATTGCTCCTAAAAAAAAAAGAAAAAAAGGGGGACTTACACCTGGGCAAGTTGCTACCCTGTCCGAGCTGGTCCCACACTGGGGCATTCTTCTCCTTAGTTCAATTTGGTCTTACACTAGGACAAGTTTCTACTCTGCTCGATTTGACTCCAAACTGGGGCAAATTTCTTTGGTTCAATTTGACCCACATTAGGGTAGCTTCGTGACTTACACTGGGGCAATTTTGTTCACAAATGACATACTCTGAGCCAAATTCATTTGATACCCTACATGAGGGCAGATTTTTGTATATACCTGATAAAACAATAGTCATGATGTCCAGTTGTCGAGTCTAGATCAATCACGTCCATACTGGGGCAAAAAAAAAAATCTTTTGACTTTCTTGCTATTCTACTTCTTGTGTCTTTACCCTTTGTAAATAATACTCTTTCTGTAGTCAAGCTTCCAAGAACAATCTGGAAGTTGTTCGCTTCTTCTCTGTTGTACTTTTTAAATTCATAAGTGTCTGTTGCGTAATGCTTCAAGTAAGGTGAACATGAGTACAACACTATGATTTGACCATCTAATGATAATCTCCTGATGAACAATTCAGATTGAATAGATCTTGGAAATCCCATTTGATGGAAGAGAAGGTACCTGAAAAAAAAAAGAAAGAGAGAGAGAGGAAAAGCTCGTTAGGTTGAAAACTTGAAAGGGCGGCCTAAGCAAAAGTTAGAGCACAAAAAAAAAAAAAAAAATGGAAAAGAGCACTGTAGTTTGAAAACCCGAAAGGTCGGTCTAAACAAAAGTTAAGGCAAATAAATGGGCAAAATCTCAGAGAAAGTTGGCCTGAAATGCCTTGAAGGGTGCACCAAACTGGGGCAATTTTGGAATTATATTTGATCAGCTACACAGGGGCAATCTCATTTGTATTTTAGTTGGCCATACTGGGGCAAAATTTTTGAAGGATTAAAGAGAGATGTGTTGAAGGAAGTAGTAACAGAGACAGTGATTGAGTTATCAAGTAGTTGCAGGGAATCAATTAAATGAGAGACAAGGTTAAATCTTTGGGGCAAAATTTTCTCTCAAGGAATCAGCCAAACAATGGTTCATCTCATTTCTCAAAAGGAGAAGTGAGAGCGAAAAACAAAGAAAAAGAAAAAGAAAGAAAGGAGAAGAAGAAGGAAAGAACTAAAGGGTATAAGGAAGAAAAACATGTGAACAAAGATTTTGATTGGTCAAAGCTTTCCAAAAGTCGCCATTGGTTCAAAGGACTTTTAATAAAATAAAATAAAAAAAGAGAAAAAAAAAAAAAAAATAAAGGAAAAACAAAGAAAAGAAAATGAGAAAAATGAGAAAAAAAGAAGAAAAATCATTGTGGATCAAGATACCTTGCCTTTTTGAATATCTATTTTTCAGAGAAGCACAAGATCGCCCTTTGTCCTTAAATTGCGGGACTAGTTGCCCACCATGCATTTTAATTTGTCATTGAACGCATCGGCTCCATGCATTTTAATTTGTCAATTCTTTTGAGCGCATCGGCTCCATGCATTTTAATTTACATTGAGCGCATCGGCTCCATGCATTTTTTTAAATTCTTTGAGCGCATCGTCTCCATGCATTTTAAATTACATTGAGCGCATCGGCTCCATGCATTTTAATTTTTTTTTTGAGCGCATCGGCTCCATGCATTTTAATTTCTGTTGAGCGCATCGGCTCCATGCATTTTAAATTCTTTGGGTGCATCGGCTCCATGCATCGGCTCCATGCATTTTAATTTCTGTTGAGCGCATCGGCTCCATGCATTTTAATTTTCTTTTGAGCGCATCGGCTCCATGCATTTTAATTTTCTGTTGAGCGCATCGGCTCCTTGCATTTTAATTTCTGTCAATTCTTTTGATCGCATCGGCTCCTTGCATTTTAATTTTCATTGAGCGCATCGGCTCCATGCATTTTAATTTACACGTCAATTCTTTTGAGCGATTCATTATCGGCTCCTTGCATTTTAAATTTCTTTTTTATCATCGTGCTCCATGCATTTTCGGACAAAATATTCAATTCATATTTTAGCTCATTTCCTTGCATTTTAAATTATGAAAAGCGCATCGGCTCCATACATATTTTTAATTGTCAATTCTTTTGAGCATCGGCTCCTTGCATTTTAAATTCTTTTGAGCGCATCGGTTCCATGCGTTTTTATTTATTTTACATCTCATGCATACGGACAAAATTGAAATTCATATCTTTACTCGTTTTTGCGACGATAATATGAAGATAAGGTTTTCTTATTATCTAGTAAAAAAACAAAAAAAAAACAACAAAAAACAAAGAATACTCAAAAAAAAGAAGAAAAAAAAAAAAAAAAAAAAAAAAAAAAAAAAAAAAAAAACAAAAAAAATAAAACAAAAAATGAAAGTAAAAGATTTTTTTTTTAGGCCCAATTGTAAGCCTACTAAAAAAAAAAGAAAAGGAACACTGATCTCGTTTTAAAAAAAAAAAATTTGAGAGGGGCATTGCATTTAACCACTACGATGCACCTCACTACGTAAAGTAAGAATGAATTAAATGCATTAAAGACTCATTCAAGAAAAAAAAAAAAAGGGTTGAAAGGATGGAAAAAGAAAAAGTTCGATAGAGGAGGAGATGGGGGGCTCAACGTAAGGAGGTTGACGTAAAAAAAAAAAGAGAAGAAAATGTTGGCCGGGGGGGAAGAAATGATGAAAAGGAGGGATATTTCAAAAGAGAGAACATCACCAAAGAAAAAGGGGGAACCGCATTTTTCACTTCTATTCACCTTCCGAGAATCACTCCACCCTTGATAATTTCTATCAACCTTCACCACCCACTATCACTAAACCACCTTCCTTCACCTTCCTATCACCCAAAACCGAACCAAAAAAAAAAAACAATTTCTTATTTCACCACCTTCATCACCATGAACTTCCAAGAACCCATATTAACCCATCACAAGGGAAATAGAGAGAAGGGGACTCAAAAGAGACAAGAGCCTTGCTTGAGGAATAACATTCACTTCAATGCTCCACCTTGAACTCCACAGGTAACATTCTTCATTTATGTCATGTAGCTCAACCACGCTAGCTATTCTCACTTCTCCACACACCGTGAGACCCCCCCGAATCCCTCTGCACTCCATAACCCGAAATGAATACTACATGTCCACTCAACTCTCATCCGACCGAAACCAATGTCCACTCTCCAACCGTGAACCCATCTCCCTTTTACTACCTTCATCTTCAACTACCCACATTCATCCTCTACCCTCTCCACGTCCAAGTCCACCGCCAACCTATATCTCACTTTCTCTCGACCGTCGAACCCCGCATCCTCCAAACCAAGCCGAGAAAACACCCTCTCCACGTCCAAGTCCACCACCAACTATCATCGCACGCCTAGACCCTCCCCACCGACCGTCGAACAAACACCGACCACATCCCTTCACCCCGTCGAACCACACACCGTGATCTCACCACCGTCGAACAAACACTCTCCACATCCCTTCACCGACCGTCGAACCATACATCCGTGATCCTCACCCGCACCATTTGAGCAAACACCAGCCACATGAAGCCCCCTCACCGACCGCCGAACCATATTCTTCCCCTCACCGACCGTCGAACCCCAAGAAGCCGATCCCTTCCCAACCGACCGTTTCGGATCTCATATAGATCTTCCCTCATATATATGATATATACCATCTATATATACTATATATATTCATCCTCACCGTATAGTTGGGTCGTCGAACCTTAATATGCTAGGTCTGCCCCTCACCGAGCCTTTTTTGTCGAACTCAAAACTTACCAGATCCATATACCCTCAAGTATATGTCGAAAAAAATAAAGAAAAAGCGTCCTTCAAGAAAAAATAAGGAAAAGTAAAAAAATCATCTTCATCAACCTTAAGAAATCCGATCTTGAGTTTAATCTTAAGATTAATTTTTGGATCCCTCCCCAAACGTATTTTCGGTGTGTTTTGTGCCATTGTTGCCAAAGTCTCCAAACTTTTATTTCTTTAAATTGCATTGTTGATTGTCTTGTTGAGTTTGAGTTTAGATGTTTATGGGTTAGTCTTGCTTTCACATTATTTAAGGCATGAATGACGCATTATTTTGGTAAATTTGGGGATGGGAAAAGAATATATATAAAAAAAGAGAATAAGAATAAAAAAGAAAGTTTCAATATATGCAATGACCAATGATGATGATTGAGTAGTAAATACTACCTTCAATGTCATTTGGATCATAAGGGTTTATTGAGTAGCCTGGTGCTAACTTGAATCTTGTGCAAGAATAAATATGTTTTCAAGTAAAAGTTTTTTTTCTTAGTTAAAATCAATCAACCCACATTTATTTTCTAAAGAACTACGTGACTTTGAGTTCCCCATTACACCAGGGGATACGTAGGAGCAGAATTTCATTTCTGTCAAGCCAAATTTAAATTTTCATAATTTTGTGGTTTTCCTTTTATAAATAGTTACAATGTTTTGCAAAAAGGGTAAAATAAATATTTTTAAAGATTGTTAATAATTTGCACAATTAACTTAAGGTACCTTTTTAGAATGGGTGTGTTAGGAGTGCTGTGGGATTAAGTTTCCGCCCTTCCCTATCCATAACCGACTCCCGAATCCAATCTGGTTCCAAAGACCATTTTCAAAGAAAGGTTTTTCAATTTTTTTCCTAATTAAAATAAAATTGGTGGCGACTCCATTTTTCATTTCATTTTGTAAAATCCTATGAGTTGCTATTTTTTGTCGCGATCTCGGTCGCGACAGGATATGACGACGACTACATTGGGATATTTGGAGAGTCGGGAACTGTTATTGTTAGTTGTGCAAATTATTAATAATCTCTATTTATTTATTTTACTTGTTATCCTTATTTTTGTTTTTTTATTTGTTTGTAAATAGATTTTATTTAGTATTTTTATGTAAATATCGATAGCATTATTTTGTGTTTCTTTTGACATGATTTACTTGTATATATTTGTGTTTAATTGTTGAAACCCTAGGATATGATGATTCTTTGCTGGCTATTGTATATATATTTTTTGCGGGTTGGGATATTTTGGTCTTTTAAATTTTTGTACAGGTTTGTATGCTCCCTCACACACATCACTATCACTTACCTCACACACTTGTTGGGCTCTATACCCGAGTCTGTGCGAAGCCGAGGCATAGGAGGAGTCTCGACTTTTGTTATTGAGGGGTTTTATGCTCACTTGACATTTGTTAAGACAACACTCAGATTGTTACTAATATCATGGACGAATCATATTGAGAGGGTTTATCCCAACTTGTGATTAATTTATGAATTGGGTCTTTGTCTTTCGAGATAAGGGCAATCTGGGAACCATGACTTTTAGAAGTTTAGACCTGTCCCGAAAATCTTGCACTGATAGATTGAACATAATGTCTGTCAAATCTTAGGTTTCACCTGACTAGGGTACAAAAAGGAGCGTACTTCTTCTTTATTTTATCTATTTCTCATATCATTCATTCTTGCATAAAAAATAAGAGAAGAAGAAGAAAAATTAAAAAAAAAGAGAAAAGAAAAAAAGCTATTCATTGCTTGCATTTTCATAACATTCTAAAAAAAAAAAAACTTACATTTTCATGACATTGCATTTCAAAAAAAAAAAAATCATCATGCATTTTCATGGCATCCTTGGCATTAAAAAAAATCTTGCATCTTCATAGCATCCCTAGCATTCAAAAAAAAAATCTTGCATTTTCATGACATAGCATTTCTTTTTTAAAAAAAAGGGAAGAAAAATAAAAAAAAATATTTTCAAAGCTCATTCATGCGTCTCATGCATTTCAGCTCATTCTTTGTAAATGTTATTTTGTTTTAATAAATCAAATTGGTTTGAACCATTATGCAGCCTAGGAAAGAAGAGACCAATCAAATCCAAATTCATAATCCTAGATCTCGGACCAGAATAACTGCTAATAACCCTGAAGAAGGAAGAAACTTGAGTATGGAAGTTGATGAGATTAGAAGGAGGATGGATGAAATAACAGAGTCTATGAGAAGAATGGAAGAAATGTTGTTGGCCATGAGAGAGACTCTCACCTTGATTAGGGCTACTGGAAGTACAGGAATAAGTGGGGCACATCCACACCTACCAACTACCACTTCCATGAGGACAAACCCGGAATCACCACTGAGATTCCTATTGTGGGAAGGACCTCGAATACTGCACCGCTAGTAATTCCTATCGGAGAAGGGTATCGTTCTTCAGAGGATACTCAAAATGAGGTTCATGGTAATGCTGAATTCACATGGGAACAACCATGTATGTCCATCCCAGTGACAACGAGACTTCCTGCTGGGAGGGGTCATGCGGCAATCCAGAAGGATAGGATGGAAGAAGAATGGAAGGAAAGGATGGAAGAGCAAATCAAAGCGATCAAGGGCCCCAGCGCTTATGGATCGCTTAAAATAGAAGAACTGTGTCCTACCATGGAGGTCGTAATCCCTAAAGACTTCAAGATTCCTCATTTTACCAAGTATGACGGGAGTGGTAACCCTCGGTTTCATTTGATTAGTTATGGAACCAAGATGGCTATTTGGTCCAGGGATGATAAGTTCCTCGTTAGCTTTTTCCACGAGAGTCTTACAGGCCCCGCTTTAGAGTGGTATCTTCAATTAGACCGCTTTAAGATTTCTCGCTGGACGGAATTGGCTGATCTATTCATGGATCAATACAAGTTCAACCTGGATGCAGCTCCTACCCGGGAACATTTGAGCTCAATGCAAAAAGAAGATGAGGAAGCCTTCAAGCAGTATGCCCAGAGATGGAGAGCTCTCGCAGCACAAGTGCAACCACCGTTGACGTTGACAGAAATGTGCTCATATTTTCTAGGGACTTTGGGAGCTCCTTATATTGAGACAATGGCAGGCGCCGTTTATCTAGACTTTGCTGAGTTGATAGCTGCCGGGGAGAGGATTGAAATTTTGGTAAAAGCAGGTAAATTGCCAACTGGCAATGATGAAAGTAGTTTCAAGAATGAGTTTTTCCTCTAAGGGAAAAGGAATCAAAAGTGAACTACATGCAAAACCAAAATTGGAAATCCATCATCCTACTCTGCCTACACTGTTCGCCCTCCATCAACTGGAAATCTCTGAACAATTGGCGATCTGAGGCATTAATTGATGTGATTGTCATCTTAGACTTTTGTGGTGCTAAACTTATGTTAACTTTCTTGAAGCATTAATGTAATAAATTTGCATGAATATCTTGTTTCCTGTCATTTTCATGGTCTTTCTGGTCATTTTATTTTCTGTTATTTATTTAAAGTATCTTCCTTTTGTTTGAACCCCACGGGACTCCAATTCTTAACAATCCCTACTTTGATAGATGTCAGTAGTCATAAGGTCTACGGGTGCAAGTGTCAAAAAAAAAATATAGAGCAAAGAAATAATCACTTGGTGTGCATTATCTTTTTTGTCTCTGAATTAATTTTTTTGAAAATGAGCAATCAAGATTTGAAATGAAGATTGGCCATGTTTCTCTATCATTCATAAGAATTCATCTTTTCACTATCTCTCGATGTCCCTTTTTGAGTTTGAAAGTTTTCTTCAATAAACCCTGGACAAGGATCACCCCTACACTAGGGGAAGACACAAAGTAAAGGTTGATTGTCATGGTGGCTATTTTGAAGCAAAAAAATAAACCAAAAGAGATAAAAAAAATGAGATGAAATAAGTCATGACAAGGGCGAATGAAAGAGGGTGAAAAGAAAAAGGAAGAAATGAAGAGCAGTAAGAGAAAAGTGTGCTTGAAAGTGCAAAGGCAATTGACAAAGTTTAACTTTGAACAAGGATCCTTGGTCCCATTCAAACCTTAAAACAATTGTTTGAGCCTTATACATTTCCTTTCATAACCCCTAGCCTTGGCCACGTTACAAGCCTCAAAAAGTCCATTCTGATCAATGAAGGGTTATTGTCATTTTCATTAACTTTAATTTTGAGACAAAGGTTATGCTCATCTAAGTATCCAATTCATTGCTCCTAAAAAAAAAGAAAAAAAAAGAAAAAAAGGGGGACTTACACCTGGGCAAGTTGCTACCCTGTCTGAGCTGGTCCCACACTGGGGCATTCTTCTCCTTAGTTCAATTTGGTCTTACACTAGGACAAGTTTCTACTCTGCTCGATTTGACTCCAAACTGGGGCAAATTTCTTTGGTTCAATTTGACCCACATTAGGGTAGCTTTGTGACTTACATTGGGGCAATTTTGTTCACAAATGATATACTCTGAGCCAAATTCATTAGATACCCTACATGAGGGCAGATTTTTGTATATACCTGATAAAATAATAGTCATGATGTCCAGTTGTCGAGTCTAGATCAATCACGTCCATACTGGGGCAAAAAAAAAATCTTTTGACTTTCTTGCTATTCTACTTCTTGTGTCTTTACCCTTTGTAAATAATACCCTTTCTGTAGTCAAGCTTCCAAGAACAATCTGGAAGTTGTTCGCTTCTTCTCTGTTGTACTTTTTGAATTCATAAGTGTCTGTTGCGTAATGCTTCAAGTAAGGTGAACATGAGTACAACACTATGATTTGACCATCTAATGATAATCTCCTGATGAACAATTCAGATTGAATAGATCTTGGAAATCCCATTTGATGGAAGAGAAGGTACCTGAAAAAAAAAAGAGAGAGAGAGAGGAAAAGCTCGTTAGGTTGAAAACCTGAAAGGGCGGCCTAAGCAAAAGTTAGAGCACAAAAAAAAAAGAAAAAAATGGAAAAGAGCCTGTAGTTTGAAAACCCGAAAGGTCGGTCTAAACAAAAGTTAAGGCAAATAAATGGGCAAAATCTCAGAGAAAATTGACCTGAAATGCCTTGAAGGGTGCACCAAACTGGGGCAATTTTGGAATTGCATTTGATCAACTACACAGGGGCAATCTCATTTGTATTTTAGTTGGCCATACTGGGGCAAAATTTTTGAAGGATTAAAGAGAGATGTGTTGAAGGAAGTAGCAACAGAGACCGTGTTTGAGTTATCAAGTAGTTGTAGGGAATCAATTAAATGAGAGACAAGGTTAAATACTGGGGCAAAATTTTCTCTCAAGGAATCAGCCAAGCAATGGTTCATCTCATTTCTCAAAAGGAGAAGCTGAGAGCGAAAAACAAAGAAAAAGAAAGAAAGAAAGGAGAAGAAGAAGGAAAGAACTAAAGGGTCTAAGGAAGAAAAACATGTGAACAAGGATTTTGATTAGTCAAAGCTTTCCAAAAGTCGCCATTGGTTCAAAGGACTTTTAATAAAATAAAATAAAAAAAAAAAAAAAGAGAGAAAAAAAACAAAGGAAAAACAAAGAAAAGAAAATGAGAAAAATGAGAAAAGAGAAGAAAAATCCTTATGGATCAAGATACCTTGCCTTTTTGAATATCTATTTTTTGGGAGCACAGTAGCACGCCTGTCCTTAAATTCTGGGACTCAGTTGCCCACCATGCATTTTAAATTCTGTTGAGCGCATCGGCTCCATGCATTTTAATTCCTGTCAATTCTTTTGAGCGCATCGGCTCCATGTATTTTAATTTCTGTTGAGCGCATCGGCTCTATGCATTTTAAATTCTTTGAGCGCATCGGCTCCATGCATTTTAAATTCTATTGAGCGCATCGGCTCCATGCATTTTAATTCCTGTCAATTCTTTTGAGTGCATCGGCTCCATGCATTTTAATTTCTGTTGAGCGCATCGGCTCCATGCATTTTAAATTCTTTGGGCACATCGGCTCCATGCATTTTAATTTCAGTTGAGCGCATTGGCTCCATGCATTTTAATTTTCTTTTGAGCGCATCAGCTCCATGCATTTTAATTTTCTGTTGAGCGCATCGGCTCATTGCATTTTAATTTCTGTCAATTCTTTTGAGCGCATCGACTCCTTGTATTTTAAATTCTGTTGAGCGCATCGGCTCCATGCATTTTAATTTCTGTCAATTCTTTTGAGCGCATCGGCTCCTTGCATTTTAAATTCTGTTGAGCGCATCGGCTCCATGCATTTTAATTTCTGTCAATTCTTTTGAGCGCATCGGCTCCTTGCATTTTAAATTCTGTTGAGCGCATTGGCTCCATGCGTTTCTCGCATTTATTTTACATCTCATGCATCGCTGGACAAAATTGAAATTCATATCTTTACTCGTTTCTTGCGATGATAATATGAAGACCACAGTTTTCTTATTATCTAGTAAAAAATAAGTAAAGAGGGGCAACTGTGAATACTCAATTTTGACCAGGGCTAAAAAAAAAAAAAAAAAACAACAAAAACAACAAAAAAAACAAAACAAAAATGAAGAGTAAAAGAATTTTTTTTTTAGGCCCAATTGTAAGCCTACTAAAAAAAAAAAGAAAAGGAACACGATCTCATTTAAAAAAAATTTGAGAGGGGCATTGCATTTAATGCACGATGCCGCACACGTAAAGTAAGAATGCATTAAATGCATTAAGGCAAAAAAAAAAAGGGAGGGTGAAAGGATGGAAAGAAAAGAAAAAGTTCGATAGAGGAGGAGATGGGGGGCTCAACGTAAGGAGGTTGACGTAAAGAAAAAAAAAAGAGAAGAAAATGTCAGGGGGATGAAAAGGAGGGATATTTAAAAGAGAGGAGCATCAGAAAAAGGGGGGAACCGCATTTTTTCACTTCTATTCACCTTCAAGAATCACTCCACCCTTGATAATTTCTATCAACCTTCACCACCCAGCACTAAACCACCTTCCTTCACCTTCCTATCACCCAAAACCGAACAAAAAATAATAATTTCCATTTCACCACCTTCATCACCATGAACTTCCAAGAAGCACAGCCATCACAAGGGAAACAGAGAGAAGGGGACAAGAAAGAGACAGGAGCCTTGCTGAGGAATAGCATTCACTTCAACTGCTCCACCTTGAACTCCACAAGTAACATTCTTCATTTATGTCATGTAGCTCATTTCTGCTAGCTATTCTCACTTGCACACAACCCCTGAATCCCTCTGCACCCAACCTGAAATGAATACTACATGTCCACTCAAGCCTCCCTGACTGAAACCCAATGTCCACTCTCCAACCGTGAACCCATCTCCCTTTTACTACCTTCATCTTCAACTACCCACATTCATCCTCTACCCTCTCCACGTCCAAGTCCACCGCCAACCTATATCTCACTTCCTCTCGACCGTCGAACCCCAGATCCTCCAAACCAAGCCAGAAAACACCCTCTCCACGTCCAAGTCCACCACCAACTATCATCGCACAGCTAGACCCTCCCCACCGACCGTCGAACAAACACCAGTCACATCCCTTCACCGACCGTCGAACCACACACCGTGATCCTCACCGACCGTCGAACAAACACGAGTCACATCCCTTCACCGACCGTCGAACCACACACCGTGATCCTCACCGACCGTCGAGCAAACACCAGTCACATCCCTTCACCGACCGCCGAACCATATTCTTCCCCTCACCGACCGTCGAACCCCAAGAAGCCAGATCCCTTCCCAACCGACCGTCGGATCTCACAGCTAGATCTTCCCTCATCGACTGTGACCCCCACCATCTTCAACTACCCACATTCATCCTCACCGACCGTCGAACCTCAGCTAGGTCTCCCCTCACCGACCGTCGAACTCAAAACACCAGATCCATCATACCCTCAACCGACCGTCGAAACCCAAGAAGCCATGTCCTTCCCCTCTACAGACGTCACCCCCATCATCTTCATCAACCTTCATCCGACCGTCGAATCTTAAACCGGATCCCTCCCCAAACGTCCCCTGGTGTGTGCTGCCATTGTTGCCAAAGTCTCCAAACTCTTATTTCTTTAAATTGCATTGTTGATTGTCTTGTTGAGTTTGAGTTTGGATCACGTGGGTTCCTGCCCTTTCACATTAAGGCAGTAATGACGCATTTTGGTAAAAAGGGGGATGGGAAAAGAATATAAAAAAAAAAAGAATAAGAATAAAAAGAAAGTTTCAATATATGCAATGACCAATGATGATGATTGAGTAGTGAATACTACCTTTAATGTCATTTGGATCATAAGGGTTTATTGAGTAGCTTGGTGCTAACTTGAACCATGTGCAAGAATAAATATGTTTTCAAATAAAAGTTTTTTTTCTTAGTTAAAATCAATCAACCCACACTTATTTTCTAAAGAACTACGTAACTTTGAGTTTCCCATTGCACCAGGGGATACGTAGGAGCATAATTTCATTTCTGTCAAGCCAAATTTAAATTTTCATAATTTTGTGGTTTTCCTTTTATAAATAGTTACAATGTTTTGCAAAAAGGGGTAAAATAAATATTTTCAAAGATTGTTAATAATTTGCACAATTAACTTAAGGTACCGTTTTAGAACGGGTGTGTTAGGGGTGCTATGGGATTAAGTTTCCGCCCTTCCCTATCCATAACCGACTCCCGAATCCAATCTGGTTCCAAAGACCATTTTCAAAGAAAGGTTTTTCAATTTTTTTCCTAATTAAAATAAAATTGGTGGCGACTCCATTTTCCATTTCATTTTGTAAAATCCTATGAGTTGCTATTTTTCGCCGCGATCTCGGTCGCGACAATTGCTTTTATGTTTTGTTTTACATGTAAAATAATCAATGTTGACTTGTTGAATTATTTTGGCCGTGAATCCACATTGTTTTGCATGTGAAGATGATTATACAAATATTTAAATAATTCAATTGCTTTTATGTTTTATTTTATAGAATAATCCAATGTTGGCATTTCATTTGATTAAACAAATATAAAATGATTCAATGTTGGCAATTTCAATTGCCTTTTACCGTGCATGTGTGATGGTGAGTAGGTCATTTAGTGTTATAAATGGTTTAATTAATTTGATGAGTGATAAGTCGGTCACAAAGTGTTGATGTCACTTTGTTTAATTTAATCACATTTGGTCCACCAAGAAATAATTGTTAGAAGCTAGATAAATAGATTTATGACTTAACTTATGTCTATTTACCTAGTAGGTTTTAACTGATAGTTAATTTCTAATAGATGAAAATTATTACAGTAAACTAATTTTTATTGTCCAATTGATAATAAAATGTACCTAAATTTTATTTTTCAATAAAATCTCAAACAAAGAAAAATTTCAAAAATTGTTTTGGTTTCAGGTTTAGTAAGATCCTCTGACTCCACATGAACAGTTCAAAATTTTTTGGCCCGGGAAATTTTTTTTTTTCGATTTTGCTTCAAACACACAGCAAGTCCAAAAATAATAAAATAAATAAATCAAACAATTCACAAAGATCAAAAATTATAGAAATCACATATAACTGAAAAATAAGAATTTTCAAGGTGTTACAAATAGTGCATATTTTTTTTTACATTCTTTTTAATACTATTTATTATATTTATTTATTTTTTATTTTTTTCATTAAATCTAATATCCTTAAAAAAGATATTAATAGTATATACACTCTTAAAAGAAGTATATGATAATTTTTTTAAACAATAATGAGCAAAGTCTCCTGTTTATGAAAAGGATTATTTTAAAATGAATTTATATATAAAGTGAATAATTAAATATATATTTATTATTAATTTAATAAAATTTATTATAATTTTAATATACTAAATGATCTATATATATTATTTTAAAAACAAATTCACTTTAATTTTTGTTCTTTAATTATAGGGTGGGCCTTATTTATAAGCATAGATAGATCGCTAAGTATAGCTGGTTACAAATATCTACTATGATGAATAACTCTTTTACGAAACAAGTAATAAGAGATTAGATTGACTTTTAGATTGGGATTGAACTTAATAAAATTCGAAGGATACAGTTACTACTATCTTGGTTTTAAACAAAGTGAATGTTTAGTTTTTATTTATTTTTAAAATAAATTAAAAAAAACTCTCTTAAAAATATTTTAATTATAAGTTATTTTAAATGATAAATTAATCTAAACATTCAATAAATTACTTATTATACCAAGTGATTAGGTGTAAGAGCTTTGACTTTTAACTATTTATTTGACTAGTCAAGATGCCAAATGTTGCCACAAAATTTTTAATTTCATTATTTGTCTAATTTTTATATGTTTAATATTTTTTAATTTATTCATAAATTCATTTTGTAAATCGTGAAATACTACAATCACATATAAATTGATTTAACATTTCTCACACATTAACATACGATGTAAATATAATATGTATATAAAATTTATACACAAAACATTTTCTAATAAATTTGTAGCCTCTTTGATATTTAATTTCAAGTAGATGCCACATGTTACAATGATATTACATGTTTTTTCAATTTTACATGTATTTTCATTAAATCTCCTTTTTTTTCCTACATATCATAACTCTCCAACTTATTTAGAACTCAAACGTTATCCAACAATAGATCTATAGGCTACATTAAGGGTTTATTTGAAAAAGCCGAAAATTATAGATTATACTGATAATTGATTATTATTATAATCGATTATTGTTATAATCAATTATAATCGATTCATTTTTATGTTTAGATGCATTAGCTGTAAAGTGATTTTAAGCTAATATGATTCGTTTAGATGATATAAAAAAAATTATTTTTATGCATTAAATTACTAAAATAGGTATAGAATAATTAAAAAAATTATTTGATTGAGAGCAAAATAGTATTTACATATCAAAATATAAAAAATAATCTATAAGCTAAAATCACAAATTTCAATCTTTAGCTTATGATTATTTGCTAAAAAAACTTTTATTTTGTATTGAATTTCATGTAAAAACTTTTTTAAAAATAATTTTTTTACTCATACATAATAATTATTTCACAAAACAGCTTAATCTTTTAAAAACAGCTGTTTGGGAAAGATTAAATATGCTCTAAGACAAAACAAGCACTTTGAAGTTAAAATTTTTGTCTAAACTATGCCATATTTCTTTACCACAATTTCAAAAAACATGAGATTGAGATATCATTGTATTAAATACTGCTTTTAGGATCAAAATTAAACTGCCCAAATTTAACCTTTATTTTTAATGAAATCAAAATATGTATGGTAACATTTTCTTTTGAAAACGCAGAGAGAGAGAGAGAGAGAGAGAGAGAGAGAGAGAGAGAGGACCCAATACCCAATTTTTTTGGGTCAAAATAGAGACCCAAATAGTGAAGTGGTAATGGGCTGAGCATTGTAAAGTCTATAATAGACTTGGGAGTCATCCCCTCCTTCAGTCCTTCGTCAACTGCAACACCAATGGAAGCTATGCTGATCAGAGTTCGACTACCCCTTCTCCTCTTCCTCTTCCATTGTCTTCTTCATCTGTTCCTTCTTGCAAACTCCTCTTCTTCCCAAGACCTTCACATCATCAATGCCGAACGCAGAGTAAGCGAATCTCATTTCACACAAAACATTCTTCTGCTGAAGCCTACCCTTTCTGATTCGAAATTGTGCATTTTTGTTATATTGTCATTGTTCACCGTCTAATAAGCCACGTGTTTTCGCTGAAGATCTGTGCAAAAATAGAAGCAATTGTTTTGGGACGGTAGGGTAGCCACTGTGTACAAAATTTGAACTTGCAAGATGGGTAGCATAAATATGCTAGATTCATCTAGAATTTTTGTTTGGATATATCTTGTGTCAACTCTGCCTCCTATCTTTTCTGGCCTTCTCTTTTGCTGGGAACAAAAGGACGGCACAAAATTTTAGTTTTGTGTCTCATTTCTCTCTTGGTGCCACTGTAGTGATTTTTTAGAGTCATGGACAATTAAAGGTTCCATTCTAGTTTGTTTCTTAACAAAGTTCAGGATTTGTTTTGTTTTGTTTTTTTGGGGGTACAAGAGGATTTGCTATCTACGTGGACTAATTTGTGCTCTATCTCTGTGTATTATCCTCTCAATGATAGTGGATTATGATTGTTGGTGAAGTAAGTTGGGATGAGTGTTTCATAACATTGGCTGATGTTGATATTTGTGTGTGATATGATTTCTTGAGGAAATATTGTATATCTTCAACCATATTTTAGACATCATTCAAATCCTCTGTTTTATACATCCTATGACTAATATGCCAATGATCCTTGCAGATTGATTTGACTTCTCACATTATTAAGGTGTACTTGACATTGAAGGTAACCCCTCCATACTATTACTCTTTTGATAATAAGTCAATCTTGTGCCTGCCTCTGCCATGGTTGCTGCTTTGCATATCGTAAATTGTGTTCCATATTCAGCTCCAAGTAAAGATTTAATTTAAGTATAGTCACAGGGTCTTTTTATGCCAATATTTAATGTGTAATTTTGTATACTCACTTATATTTGATTAAGTTAATGGCAGATAATAATCATGTTTCATTATTTTCCAGATGAATTTTAATTCAATTTCTGTGAAAAGTGGTTTGACCTAAATTTATACCTATGCAAAACAATCTGATGGCATTGACACCTCTTATAATTGTGCCTAATATTCAAACTTTTTGGTCAGTGTTTCCCAATTTGATTAGAGGTACCTTTTCCAAACACTTATGTGACATTTGGTAGACATAACCGATTTTTGCAGAATCGAAATGGCTTGGAATGGAATGACTATTCCTGTTCCAGTGTTTGGCTTGCTCAGAATGGAATTATATTTCATTTCATTTCATTCTATTTTTATGTTTGGTAATTGGTACATGGAACCAACATTGAATGGAATCATAATTATAATAAGGAAACAGAACAATCAGTAATTCATTCCAACCTGCAAGGAATGGCTGTTCTCACCTCTTTGGGAGGGAATGGGGATTCTTGTCTATACAGAATGAAGAGCCTGAATGGAATCATCAGTCCATGTCTTTTTTTTTCCTACTGAAAGAAAGCATACTCTTCCTACAGAGTAGGGCAGGAATGGAATGACCATTTCACCTGTGCTCTTAGTCTATTGGAGTTTGCAACTTGTTTTGGATTCTTAAGACCATCAAATCAGTATTTGTTTAGGCCAATTTTTTCACTTAATATTGTTTATTTCTTTTCAATGAATTGAACTATTAAAGCATCTATCACACATTTGTAGATCTTGTATTTCATAGAGCTTTCCTTTCAGGTTGAAAACTTGGGGACATCTCCTGCTTCAGAAGTACATCTTGCCTTTTCACCTACTGAGGTTGAACATCTAGCAATAGTCAAAGCTGCTGCAACTTCTGGGAAGCGGAAGAAGAAAACTTATGTTCCTCTTGATGTTAAATATGCTGAGCTACCTGATGGACCAAATGGAACTAAATTTTTCTCTGTAACTTTGTTAACTCCACTACTTAAAGGTGAAACCATAACACTAGAGGTGCTTTACATGTTGACACATTCTCTGGAACCTTTCCCAGTAGAAATAAGTCAATCAGAGTCGCAGTTGGTCTATTTCCGTGATAGTGCAATATTATTGTCTCCCTATCATGTCAAGCAACAGACAACTTTCATCAAGACACCAAGCACTCAGGTAGAATCATTCACAGTGGTGGAGCCCACTAAACGTGCTGGTACAGAGCTGAAATACGGGCCATATGACAATCACCCCCCATATTCATATTCTCCTGTACTTGTTCATTTTGAAAATAACAATCCATTTGCTATTGTTGAGGAGCTAGAACGTGAAATTGAAATATCTCACTGGGGAAGCCTACAGGTCACAGAGCGATATAGGCTGGTTCATGCAGGCGCTCGACACAAAGGTGTTTTTTCAAGGTATATTTGCTATCTCTTGCTCATTCTTCTTAATGCTCCAGATCTTCATTTTGTTCTTTAAGGAACAATCTATGAAATTGTATTAAAAGGAATGGGAAAATTACCTACTTTTCAAATTGCTCTCTTCAACATCTTGAAGTAATTAAAATTTTAGATGCTTGGCATGACCTATTTTTTAATATATTCATTAATAGTGTGGATGTTAGTCTGATACGTATTGTAATTCATTAAAGTGCTCTCTTCTCTTGAAAAATTATCTAGTTGTACACAATTCTGCATGATTTGATAATTCAATATCAATTGAAAATTGTCTTTTTCCTACATGTTGTTTTCATTGCAACATTTGGTGGCTACATAGATGAATCATTCTTTTTAAAGTAGTTAACAGCAGAAAAGGATAATTGTAAGGTTTTCATCGCATCCAGGCAAGAGCATACAGATTTCCCACATACTCCATCAGCACCCTATGTTAATTGCTCTATATTCTGTAGATTACACAGACTCCTATTGTGGTTATTACTCTTGTATTAGGACTGCCCAGAGTTGGAAATGGCCTCAGTTTTAACTTATACTTTGCCAATGGATCAGCTGAATTAAAGTTAATGATACATTAACTTATAGTATCTTTTGGTTTATGTGTAATCTTTAAGTTCTTCTGAATATATTTTGATACTTTTTCCTTTCATATAAAGTTTCTTTTATTATGTATGACTAGGGTTTTCTGTTGACAGGGTTGAATATCAAACTAGACCAGGTGGTACTGGTATATCTTCATTTAAACATCTTCTAGCGAAACTACCCCCTAGGGTTCACTCAGTATACTACCGGGATGAAATAGGGAATATTTCCTCTTCACATTTGCGTTCAGATTTTCTGAAGGTAAGATATAATGTTGGATCTTAAAATAACACATGCCTTTTCTCACACCTCCCTCTTGACGTAGAGTAGTCATTCAAGTTCACTTGTATCTTTTTCTTTCTTTAATATCATGTGCACCATTTCTTTTCTTTTTCTCCCTCTTTCTTTTGGTAGCCATAACACTTACTTGGGTTGAAGAAAGAACTAGGATGCAAGTCAACAGCTGTTTCAGTGGGTAACCACATGATTGTGTGTTCTTCATAAGTGAGGCGTGGGGCTTTTCGCCCTTTTCGCACTTTAAATATTAGTGTTATTCTTGTCAACATGAAGAGCATCATCTTCATTGTTTGGTCTATGATTACATTTTACTGGGCAGCATTGACACCATAATGAGTTGATAAAAACAGAAGTATGGAAGTGATGATTTCTTATTAGATTCTACATGGCATGTTTCTATATTAATGAAGTGTTTTGAGAGCAAAAGTTATGCCAGTTTTGTGGAATTGTAGAGATCACCAAGGACAATAGTCTTGAAAGACAAAAAGATACATCTATATTACATAATCTATATTTTATAATGTCTTGGTTTCTGATCTCATACTTCTTTACATGCTTATTGATTGCAGTCAGAACTTGAATTTGAACCTCGGTATCCTTTATTTGGAGGCTGGAAAGCAACCTTTGTCATCGGTTATGGGGTACCATTGCAGGACTTCCTTTATGAGTCTCCAGATGGTAGAAGATACCTCAATTTTACTTTTGGTTGTCCTCTTGCTGAGACAGTGGTTGACAAGTTGATTGTAAAAGTGGGTGTGAAATTGTGATTTTGCATTGTTAATTGTTATTATTAACTAAAATTTGAGTTCCTTTGCTTTCAGCTGCTTGTGTACACTATGATGGAGGTTAAATTTACCCTTCTTGAACCATTGAATTTCAGGTAGTGCTGCCAGAGGGATCCAGAGGTCCCACCGCTGTGATTCCTTTTCAAGTAGAGCAACGTCTAGAGGTAATGTTCTCTTAGGATAATGCTGCTTACGCAACACTGGCTTAGTTACAACTGCACACAACTGCAGAAGTAGAATACTATTATAAGCAAAGCAGTTGGTTTGTTATACCATATCTGCTATGTTACCCACAACTTATTGAGAAAAAAGGGGGGTGGGTTATCGTTATGTTAAAGAAATAGTTAAATTTGTAATCTTTGAATGGGAAAGACAATAGTTTGTAATTATATATACATAACTTTGATTTCTACAAGTAAATGGTATGTTTTATTTTTTCATCTGGGAGGTTTGCTTCTGATGCTGAAGAATTTCACTTGTAGTACTTATAGCATAATAAAGCATTTGATTCCCTACGGCTAAAACAGTTTTACGTTTGAACTTTTGCAGATCAAGTATTCATATCTTGATGTTGTCGGCAGGACTGTGGTGGTTCTAGAAAAGAGAAATGTAGTTCCTGAGCATAACACTCCTTTCCAGGTATTACCGAACCCAATTCAAAGAAAACTCTCTAAAACTGGTTTGGAATGTGGGTGTTTCATGAGGTCTAAGGCAAGAAATTTGCCCGGTGCACCCATAACAATGATGATGGTGCTCACCGTTAACTATATTTAGCTTCCTCCCCCCCCCCCCCTTTCCCCCTTCTCCCTCTTTGTATGATGGACATGGAAGATTGTGAAGAAGTTGTTGCTTCACGATTCGTTAATGGATTGTTGACATGTTGGATCAGGTTTGAACAATATATTTTTAGTTCATGCCTCTGGAACAAGGTTTGGATAGAGATTAGAACTTTATTTATTTTTTGTTAACATACATAGAAGCTGAAAAAGAAAAAAGCAAATCACTTATTCAAGACTTTGCTATCCACAACTAATATGGAAGCCATAACATATTTCATTTCATGTTATGAAATCATAGACTTATTTTCTAAGATATTTTTGGGCATAACTTGTCAAGGTGTGGTTGGGGACTGCACCTAACATTACAACATAAAGTTATCTTCATGTCTGGTCTAGGTCTATGCTTTTCTTTTGTTTTCATTTTATAGAAATAATCTTATGCTCCAGGCTTGGTCTAACCATGTTTTCTATTATCTTTTTTTGTAGGTATACTATAGTTTCAACCCTATATTCATGCTTGCTGAGCCATTGATGCTGGCATCTGCATTTTTCTTGTTTTTCGTGGCTTCTGTGGCATACCTGCACATTGATCTTTCCATACGTAAGTGATGAACGTCTAGCTGGTTTTCAGAAAGGTATGAGTTAAATCCCTCCTTTCAACTCTTTCTTTTTTTCTTTATTAAAACATTCTCTCTTGGCCGTGCTCTAAATCATTAAGCAATTTTGCTTGCTTAACAGGCAGTGACTGAGAAGATCCAAAGCTGCTGGGGGTTCCTTTTATGAGGTGGTCATGTAGCATTTTGGCAATATTATATGGAGTTTAGAGGACTAATTGAAATTATAGCTTTGCTTATTTGTACGATTTTGCCCTAGCAATTTGATCTTATGTCCTTCATCCATACTAGCATTTAATAAGAAATATAGCATATGTTAGTTAGGGTCATCATCCTAAAGGCATGTAATGGTAAGATTATAAGATCTTCCTTTCTGGGTATGAGAAATATTTCAATTTGAACACGAGATTTTGAGCCTCTCTTATTCAGCTAATTTTACAAGCAAAGCAAAGCTTAGATAAATAGTTAGTTGGGAAAATGACCCATAGGTGCAGTTTGTGAAGATGTTTTCCGTTTTAGTTCATATATTGATTAGCCAAGTATCAAATCAATTGTGTGTACAATTTGCAGAGACATTCACTTGATATAATATAGGGAAAAGTATACTGATCTTTTCTAAGATTTGGTTTAATTACACTCAACATTTCTCTTATTTGTACCTTTATATGAACCTCTCCTACGGGAGAAATAAGTGCAATGATCAAGAGGAGATTAGTGTAATGACAATATAAATTTTAAAAAAAGTTAGTGTAATTTTTTAAACAAAAAGAGTGTCAAGTGTAATTAAGTTAAATTTCAAGAGAGATCAATGTCATATTTCTTATAATATAATGCCGAGTTAAACATGACAATCACATAAATGAATATAATGAGTAGCATAAGAATTTATCTCCCACAGTCACCGCAGAGTACAAGTGGAAGTGCATGGTTTTGCTGGCCAAGATAAAAATTTCCAGCCCCCACTCTTTCTCTAACAATATGGTTATAGTGCCATTTAAAAATACAAAAATGGTAAGGTGATGATGCTATTTAACTCAATTTCTTTGGAATTCCTCCCATGTGTCCTTTATAATCCTAAGATCAGGCAAAATTCATCTTCTTTCTGAATCAACTGATTGAATCAGCTTGAAGCTAAAGAAGTTGATAATCTTTTCTTCATCTTCTAAGGCAGGATTCTAAGTTTTAGCCTGTATGCCCCGGCCATTGCTTCTTGTATACTTCTTGTGAGAGCTAATCTTCGGATTTTTCTTCATCTCCCTTGCAAGCCCCCACCAAGAACCTATTTAATTTATAGGTAAAGAATTTTTATACTTCCTTATGTATTGAGAAAGTTAGAGGTTATTTCCATACATAATAGAAGTTATGCTGCTTGCTCGATATCAAAGTTAATTGACAATCTCAGAATTTAAAGATTCTATTTAGTCAAACCAAAACCCTTCAATGTTTTTCTTTGAAATGAAATAAAAAAATTATCAAAATGTCACATCAAAACGTAAAATTATCAAAATGACATCTAAACCAAATTACAGTAAAAAAAAAAAAAAGAAATTCGTCCCTAATAAAGTCAGTTTCTTTTTTTTTTCCAACGAAAAAAATATTTACTAATTACAATACATCTGTCACAGCCATGTAACCCCTTTTAAAATCAATCATTAATAGCAAAGATTTCCCACATCTATGGGGGGAGAGAGAGAGAGGAATTATTTTATTTCCCTCTTCCGAATTATAAAAGATTTTGTTATGACATACCATATTCTTGAAATTTCAATAAATACATGTTTAATGCATATTCTAAAAAGATTCACCATCAATTTTAAATATATTTACATAAATTTTAAAAAGATAACTTAAATCAATAATAGATATCTTCTTAAAATATGTATCTATTCCTATTTCAATAACATGGTATAATTTCTCACAAAATAAGATTAAGATGTGAGAAGGAGCAAGAGGAGCAATAAAGGCTATGAAATGAAATGCACTCTCACGAGGATCCCAAAGTCTTTTTCTTAAGCAACCAAAAAGGACATCATCCTCATTCCTTGGGCCCCCCTCTCATGGCAGTTATGATTCTTTCTCAACCAGTAAAACCCATGCTTTCAAAAAATTTAAAAAACAATAATAATGATCTTGTAATTTAATTAGTTCTAAACTTCTTATTCAAGTCTTTAATATTTTCATAATATAATATTGATTTTAATTCTTTACTAAGTCACTATTTCTCTCTAATTTAGGTGTTTGCACTTAAAAAGATAAAAATTAATAATCAAATACTCATTTATATTTTTTTTTGTTAATATTTGTGCTGGTATACGGATGACGGATTTGTGTAAATACACTAAATTTAAAAATTGTAGAACACGACATATATAATTATAATTATAATTATAATTATAAAATTTAATAAAAAATTCATAATTCATTAATATCATTTCTATAAAATCGAAGATTTATAATATTTTAATATATATCATATGTGCTTAATATTTATTGCCTAATAAGATCCTCCTAAAAGATATTTAACATAATTTCTATTGATATATTTAAAAATATATATTAAATCAACTTCATAATAACTAACCATCTATGAAGTACGCAAGCATAAAAAAATTAACGATGAAGTGGGACACAAGCTTCGGTGTGACACAAGTTTCGGTGACGATGAAGTGGACGATTTGAGTAAAGGTAGAAGGAATAGATGAAAAGAGTGATGTGTGAAAAGATAAAACTTCTCTTAATAGTGATGTGTAAAAAGATAAAACTTAAAATATTGGTATTGAAAATAGTGGCTTGAGATGTTAGTTATGTGATTGGGCTTGGGTGAGTTATAGCCTTATTAATTGAACGTTAATCATGGAAACTAATTTTTTTTTAAATATATTAATGGGTCATGTTCAAGTATATTCCAAGATGTATCTAATATATCGAGATGTATCCAAGCGTGTCGAGACGCGTGTCCAAATTAAAAAAAATTAGGATACGTGTGTCAGACGGGTGTTTACATTACGGACACGTGTCCGACACGTGAACACGCCTCACAAACAGCGTGTCCGTGCTTCATAGGTGCTGAGAATATGAAAATAAAATAAAAAAATGAACTGTCCCTTCAAGGACATATGATAAAATAAAAAAATGATTAATTATCTTAACACATCTTTTTAATAATATTCTTAATTACTAAATAAAGAAAGTATTGAATATTTTTTATATTCTTAATATATTTGTACATTTAATTTTTTATTTAATACTTTTTTATTAAGTAATAAGAGAATTATTAAGAAGATATTTTAGGAAGATATAATAAAATTCAATAAAAAATGAACTATAATGAACTATTATAAATGATGATATTTCATGATAGATAATTATCCTCCGCAACTCATGTTTGTTGATTGTGTATTAGATGCTAACTACCAAATCAGGGGTTGGATAAGGACGGCTTCGTAATTAAGTATTTGAATGAGACGAGCCATAGCATTTGTTCGTTTACCTTGCTGCCCTCTTATTTGCTACAAAACCACATTATTCTAAATTTCAAACATTAGTTTAACCATTTACAATAAATAAGATTGCATTAACAAAGCAGCAATGAATTTTTAGGAAAAAAAATAATGGACATGGATGATTGTTCTCCAAGAACATGACTTAATTTTTAGTGCCATTTGTAATAATTATGTTCTGATTATATCACCCAGATTTGTTTAAACTTTGAGTTTTTAAGAAATATAGTTTTATTTTTAATTTAATTCAAATAAAAATATCTTTTAAAATTTAAGTGTTAACTAAATACCATCGATCTAAAATCAGTCTCAGTATATTCAAATATCTGATTTTTGAATATTGTCAAGCACCTGTAATAGTCACAAATAGTGCATATACAATGCAATAATAATTCATCGAAAAAAGAGACAAATATTTCGCAATTGTGATAAGGAATATAATAAATAAAATAATGTTTTGAAAATAAAAGACAAACTTATTTTCTAAATAAAAAAAAATTGGATTATTGAATTTATAGAGTGGTAAAAAAAATTGGAGCCAAAAAATGAGGGCAATATTGTAAGTTCAGGTTGTCTCATGTGACATATAACAAAACACGCACAAAATTAGTTATTGCTGAACCGGGAAGACAGGAACAGAACAGAAGACAAGAACAACAACAAAGATCATTGCCACTGCGACCTCTTTTTTTGATTCTCTGATTCCCGTTTGTGGGATCAGAGGATCACCATCATCTTCTTCCTCCTCATATTCTGAACAATCCTTCCTTTCTCTCTGCGTGAGTCTCCATTTCCATTTGCATTTTGCATTGCACATTCTGACTCTGAAAGTTTCATCTTTTGGTGTCTGAAACGTTGCAAAATGCAATTTTGAGGAATCAGGTGGTGTTTTTGGACGATTTCTTGAAATGGGTATCCCGCAGAGTGAGGGAAAAATGGAAGGGTGGCTTTATCTCGTTCGCTCCAATCGGTTTGGTCAGCATAACACACGTAAGAGGTACTTCATCCTCAAAGAAAATGTCCTCAGAAGCTTCAAGATCAAACCCACTTCCCCAATGGTGGTAAATTTTCGTATAATTCTTTCATTAATCAAAAAGTTTCATTTTTGGTTTGTTGTCAAGAATTTGCTGATTTTGCTCCTTTGATCAGATTAAAGCTTGAGCATTGAATGCCCCTTAATCAGGGGCATTGTTGCTGATTGCTTGTCACGGATTCAAAAGTTTTATTTTGATATATTTCGATTTTTGTTTTGATGCTAGGTTGCACCCAACATTTAAAATAAAAAATAAAAAAAATGAAAAGGATGAATGAGAAGTCATGCTTCCTCAATTTCTATAGTTTAATGGTTTTTCTGGTTTTACCATATTTAATGTGTTGTGCTGTGCATAACAGCTATAAGAAGGTTTTGAATTTATTTATGTATTGATGGCTTTTGGTGATGATGTTGGGTCGTGCTTTGGTTCTTATATTTTTCTAATTTTTCAAGTTGCAAAGTACATTCTTATGTATGCTTGTCAGGTAGAAAAGACCAATTCCTTTATTTAACAACTATTACTAGGTAAACAAAGTGCATTGATTTCACTATGAATTATCATAATATTTCACATGTGTGATATGCTGTTCTTAGATGTCAGTAACAGTAGAATTTCTACAATCACCCCTTATTGCAATGATTAAATTTTTCATCGTGCTAAATGAAAGTGTTATATTTTCAGGAGCCATTTAGAAGTGCAATAATAGACTCCTGCATTCGGGTTACTGACAATGGAAGGGAGAGTACCAACAGAAAAGTAAGCGATTCTTACTTTGGGACAATATTGGATACTTCTTTTTCTAATCAATTTTCAGTGCTTTGACAGAGTTGCACTGTTTCTTTGAACACTTAGGTAATTGTATTTATAAATCTGTTTGCATTGTGCAGGTGTTGTTTATTTTCACTGTATATAATGCTTCAAATCAAAGGGATAAGCTTAAGGTGTGTTAAAACTAAAAATTCCAAATAAATATATTTATGACAAATCTTTTAACTGGATTCATCCTTGGTTTAAATTTCAAATTTATAGTTGGGAGCAAGTAGTTCAGAAGAAGCTGCAAGATGGATACGTTCTTTGCAGGATGCTGCATTGAAGGTTCTGCTCTCTACCTTAAATGAATAGACTGGTTGTCTGATGATAAGAACCTAATGCTATAAGTTATTGTATATTTTCAGGAGTGCCCAAATCCAGCAAAGAATCTTGTGGCTTCTTCGAAGAAAAGACGTTCAACTTTGAGGTACATCAACTGCATTTCAGTATTTAGTCGTGCACTTTCTTATATAAACAAACAAAATATGATTCGACGTACATCTTTTGGTAATACTTTATTTTTGTCTATTTAAATGACTTATAATCTATTGATCCATAAATGACATAATTTATTTTTGTTTTAGTTTCTTGTTGCATTCCTAAATCAGATTATGGTCTGTAACAATTCACTAGGAATGCTTTCTTTCTTCTTTTTTTCTTTTGCTGAATATTTGAAATGCTTTCAAATGAAGATAATCAGACTCCTTCAGTCCTTTGTGCTGTAACATTATTTTGAGGGAGTGATGAATACTTATGTATCTACTTTTTTTTTCTGTATTGTTTGAACTACTCATCTTGAACTTCTTGTATTTGTAAATTATATTTATATAAAATTATACTGATTCATTGCATATATAGATGTGTTTGTGCATAAATTTATACTAATTATATTTATATAAAATATGTCTGCTTAATTTCTGAAGTTTTGTTTAAACAGAAATGGAGGCTCTAAAAGCACAGATTGGAAATACTCTGACTTGAATTTTCAATCATGCATATATACTGAAGCGATGACCTCTGATGTTATTTCTCCTTCACCATGGAAGATTTTTGGTTGTCAGAATGGTAAAGCTTTAGCTCCTAGTCCACATAGCTTGTGGCTTAATCTGTATCTCATGGTTCTTTAATTGTGCAGGACTAAGGATGTTCAAAGAAGCAAAAGATTGGGATTCCTGTGGAAGAGTAAGTTGCTCCTAACTCTGTAACATTTTATTTTTGTACATTTTCTTTTTTGTCTGAAAAGTGAAAATTGTTCCTGTATTCAGCATTGGGGTGATCACCCAGCAATAATGGCAGTTGGTGTGGTAGATGGAACTTCAGAGGTCATTTTCCATACTCTTATGTCTCTTGATCCCTCAAGAGCAGAGTAAGTATTCCAAATCGCTATTCATAACTTCATTTGAAGCCTTTGTTATCATCAGGTTATGCTTCTATTTTTTACCACTAAGTTGCTTGTAATGCAAATGCTCAAGAGTATAACTGATCCTTCTATACTTCATTTAATGCATGAAAAGACAGATGCTTTCATTGGCCAAAATTATAGTTTCTTTATTTCCTTCAATAGATAGATATTTTCATATTAATGCACGAAGAAATTTTCCAAGGGCCTTTTCTTAGAAAGTTTAAATGTGCTCTACTGTTAATGTAAAATTTTTTACATTATCAGCGAACAAGAAAGTGCCACATTGTAACTAAGGATTTTGACTTGCTTTAAAACTTTTTTTAAACAGGTAGCACCAACTGATAGTGTAAAACTCGGATCAAAATTAAATACATTCTTAAATAAATGCTCGTAGTGAACAAGATAAGATAAGATTAAGAATGAATGCATTAAAGAGAAAGTATAAGTAGCACATATTGTGAAAAAGATGGGAGAATCTCACCTTAGATGGTTTGGACATGTAAAGAAAAGACCTTTATAAGTCCCTGTAAGAAGATTAGATCAAGTGGAGAATAGCTCAATAGATAGAGATAGAGGAAGATCAAGAAAGACTACAGGTGAAACGATTAAAAAAGATTTAGATATGAATAACATTTCTGAAGATTTAGTTTATGATAAGGTATAATGACATCGTTTGATCTATGTAATCGACCCCACCTAGTGGAAAAAGGCTTAGTTGTTGTTGTTGTCATTTTCTCCCTTCCCAAAAAGTCGAGACTCAATTTGGCTTTTACTATGACTGAAGAGATTAAAAACATGTCATTATAACGCAGACATATCCCATCTCTTAAATCTCATAAGTGATATTCTATGTGAGGACTGTTTACTACGAGGGGTAAGAAAAGCAAATACTCACTTTAGGATTTTGTATGAATGTTTAAGATTTAAAATAAAATAAAAATTATCACCCGATACAATTGATGCAGCAGCTGCCACTTCAGCAACAGTTGGACATGTTACATAGCTCTCTGAGCTTATAACTCTCTTAAATTAAGTTAGTTATTTCTGTTAATAGTTAGTTATTTTGGCAGTTATAGTTAGTTAGAATAACAGTCAACACTTTCTGTATATAAGCTTGTAATCAGTGTGTTGTAATATTCATTTTCTCTCTCAATAGGAAAATCTTCTTTCTAAACTCAGAATTCTCTTTTTGTTAAATCAAAGATACATAATGAATCAATGGCATTTTCCTTCTGATTATAGACTTTTCTCATTCCAGTTCAGACGTTAAATTACCAAGTGTCTTGCAGATGGGACTTTTGTATTTACCGAGGCAACGTGGTTGAACACCTTGACGGTCATACAGATATTATTCATATGCAGCTATACAATGATTGGCTTCCATGGTGGGATATGGACCCTTGTTACAGAGAATTCAGACAGCAAACATGCTGTTAATATATCATTATATTTCATGTGCAGGGGAATGAAACGACGAGATTTGCTGTTACGAAGATACTGGAGGAGAGAGGATGATGGCACATATGGTACTGTTTTATGTAGTAATTCTTAGTTAGGCATGGTTTATGATAGGTACTTAAATCATTATTTGACATGTGTGAAGTTGTAGGGAGGGAACCATAATAGTATTGCATCAATCTTTAAATATACTTTTATATATGTTAAATAATAATTTAAGTGGTTAAGAGATGAGTGTAGACTATGCCTTCCTAAGAATTTCTCCAGTTTTATGAAGTAAAAGCCATATTGTGAAGATTTGGTTCATTGTAATTTTTCAGTTAATTTTTGTTCTTTGGTTCTGTAACAGTTTTATTATACCATTCAGTGTATCATAAGAAGTGTCCACCCCAGAGAGGCTACGTCCGAGCTTGCCTTAAAAGTAATGTATGCTTTAAATTTGAGATTATTGTTTAACCTTTTAATGCTACCAAATAATTCATTCTGATAGCAGCTGGATATAGGAGATGCACGAGTTATAATATTACATTCTTATATTAACTTCTTTTCAATTTCATTTTCCTTTGTCAATTCTACTTTCTGTCTGGACTGTCAAATTTACTATATCTTTGTGTTTCATCAGTCATAAACTACTATTTTCATGGAATTTTAGAATCAAGTTCTCATAATTTCTCCTGGATGCTCATAAAGATAACTACTAGACATTTTGTTGCTGGTGTATGTTTCTTTAATATGCTATTAGAAATAAAATTAGGGCACCTTTGTACTCTTCTTTACTTGATTAGGTGATGTAGAAGGAAGAACCAATAAGAACAAGAATCCTCCGGTTTCTATTAAAACTCACAACACCTGAAGAGTATTTATAACTCCATGGTGATCAAAACCTTAGTCAAATCCTAATCAAACACTTTACTAAAATCAATAACTTACTAGTTTCCTAAAATAAGGTAAATTTCCCAAATTACCAAAATTAACACAATTATCTCTAAAAATAACATAAATAAGGAGGTTTTGATTACATTTTATATTTATCTTAACGCTTCGCAGGTGGAGGATTTGTAGTTACTCCTGTTAACAAAGGAACGCAGTCAGTTGTAAAACACATGCTTGCTGTTGATTGGAAGTACTGGAAATTGCATTTGCGCCCCTCATCTGCAAGATCCATAACCATTCGTATGCTTGAGAGAATTGCAGGTATGTTTAATATATTGATAACATTGCAGACTTTGCAGTTCTATGCAGCTTTTTTACATATTGTTACACATGAAATTTTACATTTTACATATCTATACAATTATCACCTTTTGCAGCACTAAGAGAGTTGTTTAGAACCAAAGCAGGAAATTACTCGTCTGATCCTATTGTAATGACAAAAGATATTGGGTTGCCTCTTAGTGTAAAGGAGGATATTAAGACTGAAGTTTCAGAAGAGAACAGCAAGATTGAGGAATTTCTTGTAATGAAAGATGAAGTGGACAATGAACCTTCCGGTCGTACAAGTTTAATGGGATTGAATGATTCTGATGAGTTCTTTGATGTTCCTGAATCAACAGACTATGATCACTTTGACAATGAGTGGCACTCTGACTTGGCTTCAGAACAGCTGGTACTTTTGCTTACCTCCTTCCTTCCGCTGGTTTGGTTTGATCTGGATTCATAATTTCCTTCTATTTTTCTCTTATGCTTTTCTGCTTTAATAATTTTATATAAGTTTGAACTTGTCCAGAACAGCGGTGCTTTTTCTTACCAGGAATCTCAATAGACATTAACATATAAGTCTTTTATGTTCCCAGCAGTTGTCATATGTTTGTGTTCTTTATTATCTAAAAGATCTTTTTATGATCACTATGTCTTAATAATATTAATTGTTGATGGAATTGAATTGAAACTAATGGGATGTACAGGCTGTGTCCCACCCCAGAATATCATCAGCTGCTGGTTTGGTTAAAAAGTTACATGACCTTGCAGGTTAGTGTTGTTATTTATAATTTAAGTTTTTCAATAAGATTATTTAGGGATGGAAAGTATGTAACAGAATTTTTTTAAATGATTTTATGAGAAAATGATTCCAAAGTTTAAACATATGTTGCAGTTCAGAAGAAGGGGTATATGGACTTGCAAGAGGCAGCCAGAGAGGAAAGTGTATCATGCTCTTATGGAGCCACTCTTCAAGAAGATCCAAGTTGTGCTTTACCCTGCAGCTGGGCTGCTTCTGATCCATCTTTGTTTTTGATTCGAGGAGAAACTTATTTACAAGATCATCAGAAGGTATTTTATCAATTTTAGACTGGTATCCATAAGAATGCAAATATGACTTCTGAAATTTTTAGAAAAACTCCTGTTGATCATCATGGCCTGATAAAATCTGCTTCTTGTTCCATGTCAATTTGAAAATGTGGCCTATTGTAGTATATATTAGTTGCAGTTGCAACTGTTCATGATGCATTTGTTGCTATTATGGTAGGAGATAAGCATTAAGACCAGAAGCCTAGTTGGAGGAGTACTAGCTTACATAAGGCTGATTTTTGGAGAATTTCAGTCCTTAAAGTAGAAACTAGTAAGTGAGGCCGTGCCTTGTACGGGCGTACTAAGATAATTATCAGAGTTGAAAATATTCGAATACCACACCACTGTATTTGAATAAGATGATTAGTAGCTTCCTATTGACTTCATAAAAATTGAATAACATAGTATGATATTCAAATATTCTTACGGGTAACTACAAATGATTTGCTACTGCCTTTAAAATATTTGAATACCACAATACCATATTTGAATATTCTACTTCCAAAAACACAATAAAATAATAAACTATACACTTATAACAATAGTAATCCAAACTAAGTATCTAAAATATAGTTACATGATATGTAAGTCAGCCAAAATAGCAAGAACCAAGCTACATCCAAATAACTTTGATCGTCCTAACAAGAGTCATCCAAACTATCTAGACATCCAAAAAAGGAAGAAAATCAGCTAAGAAGAAAATCCATACCAACAATGTTCATGATTCTAATCTTAGTCAAACGTAGGCTCTCCCTAATTTAATTTGTCCAACGCGTGACCACCGAAAGCTGCAACAGTAACGCACCGAAAGTTGCAAATTGCAAATTGCAATTTGCAATTTGCAATTGCAGTGGAAGCCAGCCAATTCTGTGTTGGCAAACCGCGTGAAGGAAAATCACGCGGTTTCAGCTTCTATAAATAGAAGCCTCCGTAGAAGAGAAAATGCATTCCAACAAAGAGAGAAAAACTCTAGAGAGAGAAACAGAAAAGCTTAGAGAGAAAAGCTTTAGTTTTTGGGTGTAATTGGGGTGTGAGTTGTGAGAGATTTTGAGTGTTTTGTAAACATCTTTTATATTTCCTTTATCAGTAAAATATTTGCAGCAGCCCGGAGACGTAGGCACAATTGGCCGAACTCCGTTATCAATTTTGTGTGTGTTATTATTCCGCATTTATTTCACTTTCTACAAATCTGATGATAAGGAAATTTTGCGTAATTTCCCAACAACTGGCATCAGAGCTAGTTGGTTATTTCTGCTAATTTTGAAGTGGGTACTTTTCACACGAATAGTAAATTTCATGAATAGTAATTCATGAATAGTAAAATTCGTGAATAGTAAATTTCATGAATAGTAATTCGTGAATAGTAATTTTATGAATAGTAAAATTGGTCAGTGTTACCAATTTATCCACGGAGGTGTTCTAAAGCACGGTGGTTCGCAGAAATTAGTAGAAACGATCCTGAGGAAGTCAGATTCGAGTGGGAGCGATGGCTGCAGACGAAGGAAAGGTGAAAATTGAAAAGTTCGATGGTGCGGACTTTGGCTTTTGGAAGATGCAGATCGAAAATTATCTGTACCAGAAAAAGTTTTATCAACCTCTCTCAGAAAGGAAGCCAGAGGGTATGAAGGATGAAGACTGGGCTTTTCTAGACAGACAAGCCCTTGGAGTTATTCGATTGACGCTATCCCGCAATGTTGCTTTCAATATAGCAAAGGAAAAGACCACGGCGGGTCTTATGGCGGCTCCTCCAGTATGTATGAGAAGCTGTCGGCCTCTAACAAAGTGCACTTGATGAGGCGGTTATTCAATTTGCGGATGACGGAAGGTGCATCGGTAGCTCAGCATCTCAATGAACTCAATACATTCACAACCCAGTTGAGTTCAGTTCGAATTGAATTTGATGAAGAAGTCCGAGTATTGATACTTTTGTCTTCTCTACCGAGAAAGTTGGAATGCTCTTGTCACTATTTGTGAGTAGCTCATCGGGAAGCAATAAGTTGAAATTTGATGATGTTCGTGATCTAGTTCTCAGTGAAGAGATCCGACGGAGAGAGTCAGGTGAATCGTCAACCTCTTCAGTTTTGCATACAGAGTCAAGAGGAAGAAATTCAACCAGAGGAAATGGACGCGGCAGATCGAACTACCGAGGTAGATCAAAGGACAGGAGGTCCAAATCTAGGAATCCCAATAATTCCAGTAGCTCAAAGACCATCGAGTGTTGGAATTGTGGGAAGATCGGACACTACAAAAATCAGTGCAAGAGTGCACCAAAGAATCAGGAGGCGAAGAACGAGGCAAATGTTACTTCCACCTCAGGAGGAAATGATGCGTTGATATGCTCTTTGGAGAGCAAGGAAGAGTCTTGGGTGTTAGACTCTGGAGCATCATTCCATGCTACTTCGCAGAAAGAATTCTTCGAGAGGTATGTCCCCGGAAACCTTGGAAAAGTATACCTTGGTGATGACCAACCTTGTGCTATTATTGGTAAAGGTGTAGTGAAGATTAAGTTGAACGGGTCTGTTTGGGAGCTGAAGGACGTCAGGCATATTCCCGACATGAGAAAGAACTTAATCTCAGTAGGGCAGCTGGCTAGCGAAGGCTACACTACGATCTTTCACGATGATGATTGGAAGATTTCAAAGGGTGCAATGACGGTTGCTCGAGGCAAAAAGAGTGGTACTCTTTACATGACAGAAGGGGCACGCTGCTCAATTGCAGTTGCAGCTGGAAACGAAAATCCAAATCTGTGGCACCAGAGACTTGGCCATATGAGTGTGAAAGGGATGAAGATCATGTACTCGAAGGGCAAATTACCAGGTCTTCAGTCAGTGGAAATTGACATGTGTGAAGACTGCATACTTGGAAAGCAGAAAAGAGTCAGTTTTCAGACAAGTGGAAGAACCCCAAAGAAAGAAAGACTCGAGCTTGTTCACTCTGATGTTTGGGGTCCAACGACTATCTCATCAATTGGTGGGAAACACTACTTTGTGACCTTCATCGATGATCACTCTCGGAAGGTATGGGTTTACTTTCTAAAGCATAAATCTGAAGTGTTGAGGCTTTCAGGATATGGAAAGCCATGGTTGAAAATGAGACAGGGTTGAAGATCAAAAAGCTCAGAACCGACAATGGTGGTGAATATGAAGACACCATATTCAAGAAGTTTTGCTATGAGCACGGGATCAAAATGGAGAGGACCGTCTGCGAGTACGCCTCAACACAATGGTGTAGCTGAGCGTATGAACCGAACGTTGGTGAAAGAGCCGAAGCTTGCGTGTGCGGTCGAGGCCTCTAGAAGCGTTTTGGGCGAAGGCGAAGCAGTCAACACAGCGGCTTATTTGATCAACCGAGGTCCATCGATACCATTAGAGCACAGAATACCAGAAGAGGTATGGAGTGGAAAAGAGACAAAACTCTCACATCTTAGAGTTTTCGGCTGTGTAGCATATGTGCACATCAGTGATCAAGGTAGAAATAAACTTGATCCCAAATCGAAGAAGTGCACATTCATTGGTTATGGTGAAGATGAGTTTGGCTACCGCCTTTGGGATGATGAAAACAAAAGATGATCGCAGTAGAGATGTGATCTTTAATGAAAGAGTGATGTACAAGGACAGGCATAACACAGACACCAGTGACTCAGAACAGAGTGGGCCAGTGTATGCAGAGGTGGATGATGTCCCAGAAGGTCCTATAGTTGAGAGTCCTCAGTTAGAGGAATCAATTGAACGAGAGCAGTGTGCACGGCGGTCAGAAACACCACGGTCTTCTACTCCGGCTCCTATATTGAGAAGGTCTTCTCGGCCTCATGTGCCTAATAGGAGATACATGAACTATCTGTTGTTGACTGATGGAGGGGAACATGAATGCTATGACGAAGCTTGTCAGTGGAGATGCTAGCAAGTGGGAGCTTGCCATGAAAGACGAGATGAAGTCTCTGATCTCTAACCAGACATGGGAACTAGTTGAGTTACCCGTGGGGAAGAAAGCACTTCACAACAAATGGGTGTATCGGGTGAAGGAGGAGCATGATGGCTTCAAGAGATACAAAGCCCGACTAGTTGTTAAAGGATTCCAGCAAAAAGAAGGAGTCGACTACACCGAAATCTTTGCTCTAGTTGTGAAGCTCAATACTATCAGATTTGTGTTAAGTATTGTTGCTAGTGAAGAGCTCTACCTTGAGCAGTTGGACGTGAAGACCGCATTTCTTCACGGAGACTTAGATGAGGAGATATACATGCACCATCCAGAAGGTTTCTCAGAAAAAGGAAAAGAGAATATGGTGTGCAGATTAAAGAAGAGCTTGTATGGCTTGAAACAAGCTCCAAGACAGTGGTACAGGAAGTTCGATGGCTTCATGCACAAGGAAGGTTTCCAGAAGTGCAATGCCGACCACTGTTGCTTCTTCAAGAGATATAAGTCCAGTTATATCATTTTGCTACTTTACGTCGATGATATGTTAGTAGCGGGTTCAGATATAGACGAGATCAGAAACTTGAAGATGCAGTTGTCAAATGAATTTGACATGAAAGATTTAGGTCCAGCAAGGAAGATCCTTGGAATGCAAATCACGAGAGATAAGCAAAGAAGGATTTTGCAGTTATCTCAGGCAGAGTACATCGACTGTGTTTTGAAAAGATTCAACATAGGCAACGCCAAACCGATTAGCACACCTTTGGCTAGTCATTTTCGCTTATCCAAGGATCAGTCCCCTCAGACGGAGGAAGAAGGAGAATTCATGACTAAAGTTCCGTATGCTTCAGTCATTGGAAGTTTGATGTACGCAATGGTCTGTACGAGGCCAGACATTGGCCATGCAGTGGGAGTTGTAAACAGGTTTATGTCAAATCCAGGTAAAGCTCATTCGGAAGTAGTAAAGTGGATTTTGAGGTATCTACGAGGCACTACAGAGAATTGTTTGCACTTTGGTAAAGGAGAATTAAAAGTGCAAGGCTATGTAGATGCAGACTTTGAAGGTGAAGTCGATCATCGAAGAAGTACCACCGGTTACATATTCACTATTGGAACTACAGTTGTTAGTTGGATGTCGCAGATACAAAAGATTGTTACTTTATCCACTACAGAAGCTGAGTATGTGGCAGTAACAGAAGCCAGTAAAGAATTGATATGGCTTCAAGGCTTGTTGACAGAGTTGGGATTCGTCCAGGAGAAAAGTATTTTGCATAGTGATAGTCAGAGTGCGATACATCTGGCAAAGAATTCAGCATTTCATTCCAGAACAAAACACATTGATCTTCGTTATCACTTCATTAGGACTCTGCTTGAGGATGAGGTGCTAACATTGGTGAAGATTCAAGGAAGCAAGAACCCAGCAGATATGTTAACAAAAGTGGTGACTATCGACAAACTGAAGTTGTGCTCAACTTCAATTGGCTTGCTAGAGTAATGCACTGCGAGAAAATTTCCTGCATTGATCGAGGTGAAGACAGATTGAAATCAGTCTTCAAGTGGGAGATTGTTAGTCAAACGTAGGCCCTCCCCAATTTAATTTGTCCAACGCGTGACCATCGAAAGCTGCAACAGTAACGCACCGAAAGTTGCAAATTGCAATTTGCAATTTGCAATTGCAGTGGAAGCCAGCCAATTCTGTGTTGGCAAACCGCGTGAAGGAAAATCACGCGGTTTCAAACTTCTATAAATAGAAGCCTCGTAGAAGAGAAAATGCATTCCAACAAAAGAGAAAAACTCTAGAGAGAGAAACAGAAAAGCTTAGAGAGAAAAGCTTTATTTTTGGGTGTAATTGGGGTGTGAGTTGTGAGAGATTTTGAGTGTTTTATAAACACCTTTTATATTTCTTTATCAAGTAAAATATTTGCAGCAGCCCGGAGACGTAGGCACAATTGGCCGAATTCCGTTATCAATTTTGTGTGTATTATTATTCCGCATTTATTTCACTTTCTACAAATCTGATGATAAGAAAATTTTGTGTAATTTTCCAACATCTAACACGCAACTTAAGAGTAGAAATCTTGTCATTAACCTCAGATATTGTATTCACCTTGCAAGCCATACTTCGACTCCTGCATATTAAATGCTAATCTTTGGGCATTTAGATGTTATTTGGAATTTAAACTTATTATTTTGAATGGACGGTTAAATGCTTGCGAGTTGAAAAAAATATTCAAATATATGTATTTCATATTCGAATAATATAATGTCAGTAGCATACGAATTGATATAGCATGACTAATATTTGACTATCCTATTATAAAATTAGAATATTTCGAGGCCAATAACATTGAATACATTGTGTGGTAGATTAATATTTGAATAGAAATACGTTATATTGGAATGTTTCCAAATCACTGTTATAGGCGATTTGAGTAGCAATCAAGAGTATAGATTAGTGTAAACCATGACAATAAAGATGGGCTGTTGTTTCTAGATACCCTTCTTTCACATGCTTGGGTGCAGTGGGTTTAACAGCAAGGTTATGAAGTTTTTACTTACATTTAAAGGTGTGAATAAGATAACATGCTCTAAAGATGTTATGAGATTGTGCAGTTGATGAAAACAAAAAGAGTAAAATCGAGCAAGATTAGTGCAAAAAGTCAAATGAAAATGTTATATTTACATACCTTTCTTCCGAATGTTTGGGTGCAGTAGCTCCAACAGCAGGCTTATATGCAGCTCTTTCTGCATTCAAAGGATATAAATCATGATACCTGTAAAAGCCCAAATAAACAAAATAAAATTTGAACTTAAAACCAAAATATAATGAAGAAAGGTAACTTTACTTGAAGAGATGAAGATGTAAGAGATGCACTTGTAGAAGGAGTTATGGGTTTGCAAATCGAGGTGCTGTACTGAGAAGAGTACCACTAAATGAGACACAGAAAATTATGGTAGATTGGTGAAGAAGGTGAAAATTATCAGAATCCTTCACAAATTGGAATATATCACAATCCTTCACTAAATGAAAAATAGAGTAGATTGGTGAATAAGGTGAATTAAAGGTGTTAAGATATGCATACCCTTCTTGAAATGCTTAAGTGCAGTAGGTGGAATATTAGTGTTATGTAGTTCTCCTTGCATTTAAAAGACAAAAAATATCAACACCAGTTAAATCTCAGATAAAGAAAGATATTATCAAAGTATGAAACATACACAAGCTAATCTTTACATACCCTTCTTTGAAATTGTTGGATATAGTAGTCAATCTCAAATGCCAAAGGATAATAAGTAAGAGGAGTTTGGATGCAGTAGTTAAAGTGGAATAGAGGAGATAAAAAGCAAGAAGATATTGGGTGTAGTAGTCAAATAATACAACAACAACAACAACTAAGTTTTTTTCTACTAAATGGGGTCGGCTAAATGAATCAAATGACGTCATTGTGCTTTATCATAAACTAAGTTTTCAGAAATGTCATACAAATCTAAATCTTTTTTAATCGTTTCATTTATAGTCTTTCTTGGTCTCTTTCTACCTCTAGCTATTGGGCTATCCTAAAAGAGATTGGGTACAGTAGTCAAATAGCAAGAGGAGTATATGCTTTTAGAATTCTGAATATAATCTCCAATGGTGTCACGTAATCCCACATAGACCAGATAGTTCAAAAATTTTCATCAAATACAACAAAACCATATCTCTCCTACAACAAAATCTTTTAATAAACTTCAGACTAGACACCAAAAAGGAAAACTTTGGACTTACAAGAGAGGTAGTCAGCAGTAGTTTCAAAAAACTTTGAATAATCTTGGTCAATAACATGCTTACATCACTAATTTATAATATATAATAATTGAACATGCAATAAGCTTTTGAATATAAATTGAAAAATAAATTGAAAAAGTTGAAAATGCAGTAAGCTTCTGAATAATTGAAAAAGCAGTAAGTTTCTTAATCTATGAAAAATTATCAGCTTTTGTGACTTAAAACTCTAATTAATTCAAATATTTATAATATATATTTGAATATATAAAAGGTATACTCGAATAACTTATGTCAATAGCAAAACGTTTATGATGACAATTTCAATACTAGAATAAATTTAATCGTATTCAAATATTTCATAAGTCATAAATCCATTAGGTATAATATTTGAATACCATCAAAGTATATTTGAATATTCTATAAACCTATTATGCTAACTCAGTAAGAAAATATTGTAAACCCATTCTGTCTCATTAGTTTTGAGACAGTTCTTTCATTTGCCGAGAATGGTTAGATACAAACTATACAAAGTGAGTTTATTCATTTGATAAAAAGACACTAAAAAAGGAAACCATTGGAATTTTACAAAAAATAGCAAACTTGCAATACAAACCAGAAACCACATTTCATAAACCAAAAATCACAATATTCAAAAACTAAAAACCAAATTTAGCTAAGAGGTAACTAGAAAGCGAGTATCAATTGAAACATATCACACTCTCAAGAAAAATTCTCTTAATTTAGAAGAACGAAGTGGATGTATTTTTGTCATTGTATGAGGAAAGGTAAGCAACCATATTAAATCTTAACAACGTATTTAGAAACTAAGAACGGATATAGTATTTTACGTAGTGATAGATTCATTAAAACAATGAAAGATCGTAAGCTAAAGAAAGGAAGCAGATGTTTGATGTTGTGGAGTTTGAAAACAAAGGGGATATATGTCAAACTTACACACTTGTCTTGATTGAGATAGACTTAACTGTTGTACTACTGGTTATGTGAACTTTAGTTAAATCTTGAAATATTAAAAGGGCAACTTAGTGTTTCGAAGTTCTTGTTATGCGTGAGGTTCAGGGAATTAAAAAAAATTAACTTTGGCCAATGATAAGATTTAGTCATCTATTAATATATAAGGTCAAAACTTGTATTCGGCTTTATCTCTCCTCACTATATAAATTTTATTACGATAGTTTACATAAAGTCATAGATTCAAATTTCATTGTCACCCTTATATTAAAAAAAAAACTTTATCCTAAAATATAGGAAGTTATAATTAGCGGGTTATTTGCTCTGTTCTTTATTTTTAGCTAAGTAAATAAAATAAATCAAGTCAATTATCAAATGGACAGTTAGTACTTAGTAGTTATTTAAAAGTTTAACCCTATATTTAGATGTTTTTTTATTAATAAAATAGAATGGAATAGGTGGGGATGGAACAAAAAAAAAAAGAAATGAATGAAACATAGTTACATTCTCTTTGTTTGAAAATTTCATTAACGGAACGGAACTCTATTACTCATGTGTTCCCCTTATTCTACCTCAATTTTGAAAGGAACAAAAGCTGAACATTTGAGGAGAAGATAAGAGAAATAGTTCTCCATGTGTTCCGTTCTGTTCTCATGTATTTTAAAATTTTCAAACAAGAGAAGATATTTCTCTTCTCCTCATTTCCTTTTCCTTTCCCTCGTTACCTATCATCCAAAACATAGTGTAAAACTCTTGTAATTTTATGTGATTTAAATAAAATAAAAAAGTGTGGATTTACATGCTGTCATGAGTCATGAGTCATGACGTTAGTTCATTATAGTAACTTGAAAGTCATAATTTTAGGTGACTCATTTGATTTCGGTGACAAATACAAGTAACATTATTTGCAAGTTGCGGTAATGTAGAATAAATAGGCCAAATTGCTTTACCCAATCTAGAAAATATTAATAGGAATACTAAGATCCAGAGGGAAATCATTTTTAGGATTTGAACGAGATCAATATGGCAAAGATACAAGTGGTATGGTATGGTAACACACGGTTGCACGTTGTACTGAATTTACACAAGAGATAGATAAAAGCTTTTAATTCCCTCAAATCCATTTTTATACAAGGTGGAACCGTAAATCATATGCAGGGTTCTGTCTGTTAATTGTGAAAGGCTTCAATGAAACTAGATGTTAATGTTTCTAACTATAGTAAACAATTTTGTACATACTTTTTTTTTTCTATTTTAAATAAATTTATCTTTTCCAGGTCAAGGCAAAACGCACCTTGATGCAAATGGTTGGTGCAGATTGGCTCCGATCTGAGACACGAGAGGATGATCTGAGTAGTCGTCCTGGTTCCATAGTTCAGGTCTATTCTCTTTCCTTCGTTTGCTACTTGTGTATAGTTTCTTTTAGGATTGAGGGGTCCTAATTATTATAACGTCATAAAATTACTGCTAAAAATTTCTTATCATATGTGTTTTTGGATTTATTCAGCAATATGCAGCAAAAGGTGGTCCAGAATTCTTTTTTGTTATTAACATACAAGTGAGTATGACCTCATCTTGATTATCATATTCATCATCACTATTAAGTATCGGATTGTTTACTTTATACTATTGTCATCGATCAGATGCCTGGAAATCCCATGTATTCCATTGCACTCTATTACATGATGAAAACTCCTTTGGAAGACAATCCCTTACTGCAGAGTTTTGTTGATGGAGATGATGCTTACAGGAACTCAAGATTTAAGCTGATACCATATATTTCTAAGGTTAATAACATTTCTAAAAGATTTAAGCTACATTTCTAAGGTTAATGACAAGTCATAGATTGACACAAAAATGCAGGGTCAAGATCTAATGGTTTGCATTCCCCTGTGATTTGTTTCTCTCAGGGATCATGGATAGTCAAGCAAAGTGTTGGAAAGAAAGCATGTTTGGTGGGCCAAGCACTAGAAATACTTTATATACGTGGGAAGAACTATCTAGAGGTAAAATTGCTAAATCTTCATAATTCTGATATACGCACATACAAACTTATAGTTGATGTTCCAGATACAAATTTTCATTATTATTTTCATCTCGTTTCTCTTGTTTTATAAGCTAACATTTGAATTATATTTACTATATTAGCTCGATATCGACGTTGGATCTTCAACAGTTGCAAGGGGGGTGGCCAGCCTAGTTCTTGGATACCTGAACAATTTGGTCGTAGAAATGGCATTTTTGATACAGGTAAAAATAATTGATCAAAGTGGTTTTAAGAGTATAAAATGCTACTGAACCTACTAAACCAAGACCACGGTCATTGACATATAATTACTAGCAATTTTGGTGAGAAGAAGGCTATCTGATGACATCTTCAGAAGTTTATGTGTGGCATTAATGGTTTGAGTAATGTTATGTAGCCAGAAAAAAAATAATTAGAATTTTGACATAATACAAGAATAGTTGTTGGATGGAATAAAGTGATAGAGGTCATTCACCAATTCGATAGTTAATAAGCATGTCACATCATTCTGGAAAAAATGATGGCACTCTAGCAATTTTCTAATGGTTTTTGCCATACTGAAATCACACATCTGACAACCTGAACCTGTGCAGGGCAACACACAAGATGAGCTCCCGGAAGTCCTCATTGGAACATGTCGACTCAATCATATGGATGCATCAAAATCATTTGTGGTGAAACCATAATTTTTACCTGGGAATCTCTACATATCTTTGAGGAGCAGGAGCTGATATTCCAACACCAGCAAAAGAACAAGAACAAGAACAAAAACAAAAACAAAACTAGGGATGAGTGGTGCAACATGTTATGGGACTTGCTGCCCTGCATGCTTCATATTTTGTCCATCCAGTCAAACTGATATTGGTAGTTGGAGTATCCCAATGAATTTTTGCTGTGGCTAATCAATTTGCAAAGCAGCTGTTCCTTAATCTTCTCTCTTTCTAATGATATGTTGCATAAAAACTTGTTCTTTGGTTGATGCCCGAATTAATATAATATCAAAAAACCGAAATAATAGAAAAAAAAAAAAAAAAGAAATGGTACATGAGCTCAATTTAAATTAGAGTTCTGCCCCACAAACTCTGCCTTCAAAATGTGTCCTTTTACACTGGTCCAATGCACTCTCATCTTCTATTATATAATATTATCTTTATCACTCATTTATTTATTTTCACTCATCTCTAATTTAATTTTTTTTTTTAATATTTTCCATTAATAAATTGTTAATTATTACTAATTAAATTAGTTGTCTATCGTTGATTATTATAATGGTCTTAAATCTATTCGTTTGGAATATGGGTTCTTCAACTACATTTTTATTTACTTATTTATTTTTTGTTTTCTTCCATCATTCCTTAATAAGTTTGATTATTTATAAATGAAAAAATCCATTTTCTTAATATCTTGTTTAAATCACCATAATTAAATTATCTAACTATTTTGATATTTCTGGATGGCCTTTTTCCATTATTAATACTGAAATTTTGGATTTATCGTTCACAGTCATTATTACTTGTAACAATTACTCTACTAGAAATTCATTTATAGTTTATGTTTCTTTCTCATCTAAACCGCTACAGAATCACGTTAATAGGAGTCAAAATTGCTATATATCCAACTATGTTAAAATGTCAATCACTAAAATATAATGGTAAAATAGATATTTTAGCCCCTTATATTTATTTATTTCTTTTAAATTTTAATCCATTTTTTTATCAATTTAATCTTTTATTATGCAAATAGTTATTAAATGTGATTCTCTATCATAATTATGTCATTTCACTAACAGAATATGTTAACGTAACACGAATGGTAATGAGGTGTCACTAACGGTAATGACATGACTATGACATGGTGATGATCACGTCATCACCAGTTAGTGTCACATCATCACTTGTATTATAGAGTGATAGAATCGTGAGAATAATCACATTGAATGACTATTTGTTAGATAAGAGATTAAATTAACAAAAATAAAAAATAAGAGATCAAATTAAAAATAAAAATAAGAGATTAAAATATTTTTTTACCAAATATAAAAGTACATGAGAATATTATACTTGAAAAAATAATACAAAAATATGAATTCAATTTGCCATCCAAACTATCTTCACAATTAAGTGTGTGTTTGGAAAACTTATAAAAATTTGATTATGTTTAATAATTGATTATTGTACAAAAACTTTTTGTTATAATCGATAATAATCGATTCATTTTTATGTTTGGATATATTAGCTTTAAAGCGATTTTAAGTTAATCTGATTCGTTTGGATAATATAAAAAAATTATTTTTATACATTAAATTACTAAAATAGGTATAGAATGATTAAAAAAATTATTTGATTGAGGATAAAATGACATTTACATATCAAAATATAAGGAATAATCTATAAGTTAAAATCATAAGTTTCAATTTTCAGCATTATAAAAATTAACTTTAAAAAACTTTTATTTTGCATTGAATTTCGTACAAAAGCTGAAACTGATTTTGTCAAACATGATTAAATACTATTACAACAACTTTTTTCCCAAAAAAAACTAATTATAATCTATACCAAACACACCCTAAAATAATAAATTTAGTGATTCGTATTTTCTATGGATGCTTAATTTTTCGTTGATATTTCGTTATTGAGAATGCATGAGTGAATCAGCATAGCCTAAAAAGTTGAAGCAGCTGAAGCAATTAATTAGGAAAAATATTTTTTATTTTTAAAATTAAAAAAATATTTATAGTTAACAATGATGAGTATGCCAACAAGCTTGCAGCTCAATTAGTATCAATCAAATCTTTTAAGACTCAACTACACTGATAATATCAGAAATTGGATTTTTTATAACGCTACCTATTCTCCTCTATTAACGATATGCTTACAAGTTACAACTCCAACTATATTTGAAAAACAGACTTAAAAAAATTTATATAAAAAATTAATAATAATTCATGAGAGTATATAAATATATGAAGAGATTGACACATATGACGATTTTGACTAGAAATAAAGAATTATTACTAATAAAATATTTTTAAAAATTAAATAAAAACTAATTAGATATAAGTGAAAATAAACGAATAAGAATAACAATAAGACGTTCTATATTTTTGAAGCAATAGCAATCCTTTTCTCTTTTTAATATATAAAAAGTGGGAAACTGGAAGAGCTTGCTACTTGTCACTCACATTGAATTAGTCATTTCACATTTGGGCAAAAAGAAAATTGTCCGAACGGATCTTGAAAAATTAAGTGCATGGGTTTCAAACATAGGCCTTAAATTTTTGTTGGACAGCATTTTAAGCCCAATTTTTAAAACAAAGGATGGGTTTGGATTTTAGGTTGAAAATTGGGTTATCTTGGCCCGACCTGGGTGTCATATATTAGTTCTTTGTACTTTTGTTTTGCTGAGGATATTAGTTCTTTATGCTAGACAAAATGTAATAAACATAATACTTTACTTATATACAAAAAAAATTATAATATAATTTATAACTATTTTCCATAAACACAAAAAAAATCATTTTATAGTTCACAAATTTACTTAGAAAAATGGATTTTTATTATTTGTAAATTTTATAAGAAAATGAATTAGAGCTGAGTTTTGGGCTTGATACTACTAGGCCTAGCTTTTGCCCACATATACTCTTAAGTCAAATCACATGGTTCGATGACCTCACCAGTTTGCATTATTTATAAGGGTGTTCAATACTCAGTTCGAAATTAATTTAGATAAGTTTACATTTTAGAAATAAGACTTGATATGTTTTTGGGTTGGGTTCAAATTATATTTCGGATTGTGCCAACTTCAATTTAAAGTATTTTAAACTTTATACTTTTTTATAATTAGTTATAAATAAAAAGGTTTATTAATTTAAATTAATAATTTTTTTCATGATAATATGTTTATATTAATATTGATATTATTTATTTTAAAATATATAATATAATATACACCTTATTTTTTATTTCTCACTTTTATAATTTTATGACTTAACAATACATAATGTTTAAATTTATATATTATATTTATATATCAAGTTAACCTAATTTAAATCAGATCATTATCAGGTCATTATCGAATTAGGTTCGAATCCAAAAAAATAAGCCGATCAAAATATCGGGTCGGGTTCAAATTAATTCAAACTCGTCCCTTGTACACCTTTAATTATTTGTGCCATTATTATGAACAACCACAGATGATGATTGGCAAAGATGTCAAAGTTTTCAAGTATGCACTCCATTTCTGCAAAATAGCATCTGACAGTGCACCATACTGTTTACCAATCCATCAATAGCCACACCACATAGCGTGCATTTTGCACATTCACCTTGTTTGCTTCCATCTACAGGTACAGGCTGATTGTGATCTTCATAACCCTGCCATTATCAACTGCTTAATGTTACATGTGAAATTTTAGTGATGAGGAAATGGATAGTGGTACTTATATAAAACATTGTTTTCATTTCTTCTTCTTTTATTTTCCCCAAAATGTGTAGGAGGGTTATCAATATAATTGCATATTAATGGTCTTTAAGAGATTCCTTTCAAAGGGGAACAATAGAATGTCAAAATCCAAATGAAGCTTGAGTTTAACCTAAGTGATTGTGTGGCTAAAATTTTCTGAAATATATCACATTTTTCCTTTTGAGGGTAGAGAGACATCAAGCATTGTCTGAGTAAAAGTATATAATTGTAGTTGAAGGACACTGCTCTCAAATAATTTGCGAAGCAAAAATTAAATTTAAAAAGGAAAAAAATGAAAGATGTCGGTGATACGAGTCAAATAGTTCCATTATGTTGATTTGAGCATCACCATTTTTATTGCCTCGCTTCTTAGGTGCCTTTCCTTCTTTACTTGTCTTTTATTTTTTTTGTATTTTTCTGATTGTGTGGTGGACCTTGTTGATTCTTAATTATAATTTTCTACATCAGCTCCAAACATGGTTTGGGCTTTGAGACAAAGCTGCCTCCAATAGTAGGACTTTGAGTTGGCCCACAAAAGTTAATATGTAACTTTCTCAACAAAAACAAGTGACAATTCACAAGCTGAAATTAATCTACTACCATATTTGTATACAAATTTAGCTAGTTTTTATTTTTTTATTTTTCAATACAATATATACAAAGTGTTAAAACTCATTCATAGTCCAGGTGCTGTAACTTAAATGACACCAATTTTTTTTTTGAAAACCTTAAAAATGATCCCACCAAAACTGTTTTCTCTATACTTTTAGCCTACTCTTCCTGTTCTAGACCTCTTTTATAATTGGACTGTGATTGATAGATACATTGTTTTGAGCCCTTTGAAGTTGTGTCCCCCAATGTCTTTGATAAGGAGTGGGTTGCCACTCTCCATAACACCATTTTATTTTATTTTATTTTTTCCAGATTGTATTGATGTGCTCCCTAGAATGGAATCCACCCAAATGCCTTGGTTTTCCTTCTCCAAAAAGCCCTTCTTTTATACCCGCAAAATCATCATATACAAAGGGCAACAAAATAAATTCGTCACACATAAAATTTTAAAATATGCAACGTCGTCCCCACGTTGTGTCATCTGATTGTGGCACCCACGTGGCACGTGTCTACATTCAAAGATGTTTTCTCATGTATTCTTTTAAAAAAAAAAAACTCAAACATCTTTTCTATTTATAGAAAAACACACATATATTTTAATAATTACATTTTTGTTCTGAAATTTAAAAAATTATGAGAAAGACCTTCTTAGTCCTCAGCTCACAAGTAACCATCGCTTTCATTTCCCTATTCTCGGCGTTTAATTCGGCGATTAAAATGCTTATCTTTAGTGTTATTTTTTCAAATAATTTTTTTCATAAATAAAAATATATGCCACGTGGCACCATCACGTGCTTCATTTATTCTCTCTTTTGGCCTTTGAGTTCCAGCACCCTATGCATGTCGTAAGAGCGAAGAAAATCTATGTCTGCGAAGTTTTTAAAAATAAGAATTTTGTTAATAAGAATCTTTAAAATAATTGTTATGAATAAAAAATGATAAATTTTAAAAGAAAAGTGAAATTTTTTAAATTTTTAATATATTAAATGTTTTATTTTTTATTTAATATTTATTATCTTTGATTTCTTAATAAACACCATTAGATAATTTCTAAAAAATATATTAAAAAAATGTAGCACTAGTTAGTAGTTATATACAATATAGTAACAAATCTGACCGTTGCTATAAATGTCTTCTGCCTTGGGTATTATAGATTCAAGAATGTAGACATGTGTTTGATTTTTAAATGTATAAGTCATCGGTCTTGATTGTGCTGTTCTCCACTTCTACTTATCACATGGTTTGAGTCATTTTAGCAAGATAGATTATAGCTTAAAGAAAATACCACAACGGAGTTATTTTGCTATATAATACATTCAATGAAGTTTTAGATTCGAGCTTTTGTTTATTTATATAGAGTATTTATGCCTTCTACGTTCAATTTTATATATATCATGTCATTTTGTGTAAATATGATAAATTCATATTTTTCAAGTTTTAGTTAAAACAAGGAAAATTAATAAATACTATTAAAATAAATAAATATGTTTTAAATCAAAATTATTTTGGATTGTGAAACCATCGGATTATTTTTAAAAATTGACAAAATCTATAAAATAATTAATCATTCAAATTTTAGTGATTTCTATGCTACATTTATTATATATATGTGTGTGTAGAGAGAGATCAATTCCATTAAATTGCTAAGTTATAGTATCAACTCTTAAAAATATATAAAAGATTAATAATATTTACTTGTTATTTTCACTGAATATATACATTGATATGTAACATGAAATTCGTCTTACATTTTGTATGCAATGAGAATAACTATGAAACTGAAAACTCCAAATCTACAAAGTGTGTAAGATTAATCATTTATTAGAAACGTAAATTAAGAGGGAAGAATATCAAAGAAATGGATAAATGATATGGGTAATTTCATATGCCAGAAAAGAAAATATATGATAATTTAGGCTAGTTCAACAAAATACTAGTATAAATTTGATTTATGTTCCTAGGTTGGTTCATCTATCCTATTTAATTTCACACTTAAAAGATGTAAAAAAGAAAATCGCATAAGACCAAAATTAACATAATCACTATAGTGTAAACATTGGGTTTGGCAAATAATAAAAATTCTCATAAATTTATTAAAATTATGCCTTAAATATGTGAGCTTTATTACTCGTTCTCTTTTACTATAATTATTTTTATTGTTTATTTGCTTTGATATTTATGAGGGGAAATGGGCAGAAAATATGCAAAATAACGGAAAACCGTTGGGAAAACGGAGTCACAAGAAAGTCAAAATAGTACGCACCGACGCCATGCATGGGATTCAGCTCCACTTCCCTTTCATAACCGGTAATCAACCTTTTATTTCCGGTTAACCTGTCGGTGCAGGAACTGTCGGCACCGACACGCCAGATTTATTCCCGGTCATTTTCTTTCTTTTTTTTTTAAAAAAATTGTAAATCTCTTTATATTTTGTTATAATATTTTTATAAATCCAAAAATAAATTATATTTGAAGCGGTGCACTTTGTTCCTTCCTACCTGCTTTCACCATCACGGTATCACTGGATCCTTTTTGCCTTCCAAATTTAATACCCGCTGACGTGGTACTTGTCTTGTTGGAGATTACTAGCCTGTGGTGCGGAACAGCGTGGTACGATGTGGAGTGAAAGCACTTTATGATTATGTGGGACCCAGTGTACCATTTCAAGCTCCGTGGATGACAAGTACCAGATCATGCACGCACGTGACTTACAACCAACATTTGCTAAAAAGCCTGCGAAACACTCACGCCTCAATAATTAGTAGTCGAGTCACGGTTCACAAACCGGCGTTTTTATCATAATATAACCCTTTTTTTTTTACCGTTTTAGGATATTTTTTTATTATGTATTAAAATAAGTTTATTTTACAATATGTTTACAAGTTATTATAGGTAACGATAATTTTAAATTTGTGTAATTTTTTTGTGAGTAATTTAAAAGTTGTTATAGGTAATGATGACTTTTGACTTTGTATTTATTTATATTTTTTATTTAATAATTTAAAAGTCATTATGATTGATGATAATTTTTAAATATTATATTTTTAAAAATATATATTTTATTTACAAAAATCATCATCTACAAAGGTAATTTTTATGCATATAATAAATAAAAAATTTAAAATATTCATAAAAATTATCATTATTCATATCAATTTTGTAAAAAATAAAATTAAAAGAGGAATAATTTATCGTATAGCATGCTTCTGAAGACATTTCGTTGTATTGCATGACTTGACTTACTATTGCATTACATGTATTTACACAATCTTTATTTTGAGATTCTTTAAATTATTATGTACATGATGTAATATTTTCTCAAACTTATTAGTCTTAATGATAGTTATAGTATCTCATTAACCTTTGTGTGAGTCATCTGTTTATTTGTGTAATTTTTTGAATTAATTTGAGTACAATACTCTAACACAAGACATAGAAAATAACTCAAAAATTTACATAGAATGTTTAAATAATATAAATAAATATGAAAAATTTATTTATAGGATATAAATAATTAGAATGAATTATGATAATATTTTGGAAATTAAATAAATTATTTTGGTATTTTTAATAAATAAACTAAGTTTTTAAAGAGTAAAATTAAATAAAAAAGTAGTTCAGAAAATTATGAAAATTTGTGGAGCTGTTAAATAGAGGATGAACTTTATTTTAAAAATGATTACAAGTTAAGGCAGATACCTGTAAACAAATACATGTTAAAGCAAATACGTATTAATTACTTCTTTAAAGTTATATTAATATAAAGAAAAGTAATAGAGTTTAAGTGATAATTAAGTGATAGTTACTTTCTATTAGCATTTTGTCTTTTTTTTTATTTGTTAAATACATAAAAGTTATCCTCATAAATGACAACTTTTGTGAATAACATGCAATTTTTTTAAATATAATATTTAAAACCATCATCATCATGACGACTTTTAAATTATTAACACAAATTTAAAATTTTTTTAATTAATTTTTAAATTTTAATTAAGGTCCAGATAGATTTATATATTTAATTAGAATTTGTTAATTTATTAATGTTGATATTGGGTAACAATATTTTTTTCGTATTAACATTAATATATTGTGTATTAACTTATTAAAATTTGATTATAAATACATGTTATTATTATAAAATAAATAAAATGTATATATATATTTTATTTATTTTGTAAGGAATAAAAAATATTTAAAATTAAATTTTAATAAAAAATCTAAAATTAATATTAATACGAGATAAAATATTACTATGAAGTATTATCATTAGTGAATTAATAAATTTAAATTAAATAAAATGTCTATTGAGACATTAATTAAAGTTCATTGATTAATTAAGAAAGTTTTAAAATTTTTTATAAGAATTTACAAAAAAATAAAGTTTAAGGGATCACTATACTATTTTTCCTACTTTTTTGTCAAAAATTTTATAAAATAATTTGACATGTTTATAAATCTTTAAATAAGTGAAGTGATTTTTATTACTTTATTCTACTCAACAATCACATCTCAATATAACTAAATCTTATTATAATTTTATATATTTCTCTGACTATGTATCATTATTCATTATTAAAATGATTTAACGTGACAAGATTATATTTGGTTGTGGGGGCAATGGCCCAAAAGTTTTCAAAATTCAAAAATTTCCCAATAATTTTCAGTTTAAAATTAATTATAAGTATACATCCTTGAAGACTTTATTTTTGCATTCCCAACCTGGCAAGTTTGTTCTAGTTGTTTTCTAGTTTAACTATAATAATAATAACTACTTGATCAAGTCACATTAAAAAAAAAGCTATTTGAGAGATTAAATTTTTTTAATAATGTGTCAATAAATAATTAAATGAATGTGTAAAGAAGTTTAAGTTTTACGTTGAATATAGATTAAAATTATTTTTTTGTTATAATGAATAAAAACTTTAGAAATAATGAAATCAATAATTTAAAAAAAACATTAAAAATCATTAATTTTAAATTCTTTCAAAAAATTGGTTCGCAAATTACTGTTTAAAAATAGAATTTCATTTTATTAAGTATAAAAATTGTAAATACTAAGTAGTATTATTTTGTAGAAATTAACGCTTATCACTTATATAAGCCTCTTTTCTTAAGAAAAAAAAAATTATGTTCGTTGCCTTGTTACTTGTTAGTGTTTTTATTTTTTAGACATCTTTAGATTATTGTTCTTCTAGTGTAGGACATGCTAGATGCAGTGTCCATTTCCATTTGGTTACTCGTGTCTTTGGGTGTTTTTTTGGGTTTTGCTTGTACCCTTTTTTTCTTCGTGATTTGTTGTTGCCATTTCATTTTCATTTCCGGTGAAAAAAGAATATATAATTTCCTAAAAAGGTGCAATAACCAACTTTGAGATTGTTAACACCAAAAAATAAATGGCCTCAACTGGAATTAGCCAATGTGGGGATTAACTAGCCCCAATCATGCACCAATCTTCTTGCTTTATTTGAGTCTTTCTTTGCCTATTTTATTAGCCAAACTCATCTTGTACGTTAGTTGATGAAGAAGTAGTCGATAGCTAATGAAAATGGCGAAGAAGGACTCGTCTAAAGTAATAAAATTGACACATGATTGAGTTATTTAAAGTTGGCGAAGAAGGACTCGTCTAAAGTAATAAAATTGACACATGATTGAGTTATTTAAAGTTGGGTCAGTTCGTTGGACTTGGGAATTTGTTTTAAACAACCATTTGGCTTAATAATTAAAGATTTAGTAATGGTCATCACAATCTTTTAAAGATAGGAGCGGTTGCCAAGAGATGAGCTTAATGTTGAAGCTGTTTAAGAGCAGATAAACGTCAAGAGATTGATAACAACCCAGTTCCCTAAAATCCTTGAATTTTAAGATAGTGAGTATTCGCTCGACTGAAGCATTCATTAAATCTGGATGTTAACTTAGCCGAGTGAATGTTAAGGGATAGGTATACTGTTAGCTACTTGTGAGAACATGGGTTTATGAGTAGGAACATGGCGGATAGTGTACTTAAGTCATTAATGACTAAATTTTGACCTATAAATAACAGAGTTATCAATTGTACACACACACAATTGCGACTCCAAACAAACTTTAGTTGTATAGTTGTATGAATTAGACCGACCGGACATATCCGACTGGAAAACCTGCAACCAGGCCTCTAGGCTGGTCCAGTTTTTAGCCACAACGGATTTTCTTGATAACCTCGTCAAACTTGGGTGACTTGCCTGGACAGGTTGACTCGAGTTGAATCGAGTTTCTACTTAAAAAAAAAATTAGGTTTCAAAAGATAACTTTTAAGATTTAAACATGATACCTTAAAGGCCCTTTTGATGAAATGTATTTTGTCATTAAACCACATGCTCTTGTTGAGTAATGTTCTCAATTTTTTTATTTATATTATTATTTATCAAATTCAATTTTAAAAATTAAAGTTAGATAATTATCATTGTTAGTTTAGTTACATCATTAGTATTTTTTTCATATGATGTATTTGTTATATAAAATACTTTTTATATAGTATTTTTTTAAAAAATATTTATTATTTATCCAGGTTTTTCAATTCAATCACTTAACATGTGATCGGACTGCTAACCCCATTGACCTAACCTTCTAACAGTGTCATCCTCCAGCTCGAGTTATCAACTACGCTTACCTGCAATGTTAGGAGTTCGAGTTCTGAAGTTGTCACTTTGAAAAGGGTTTTCCCTTATCACCACCTACAATCCAAAATTGCGTGAGCAACTGATCAAAGTTTAATATTAAAAATATAGAGTGGACTGAACCCAGAAAGAGAGAGAGAGAGAGAGAAGGGACCAAACCTATATACTATAGTAATACTTTAAAGAGCCCTTAACTTAGGTCACTCTTATAGTATAAATTAAATAAGAGTTTTGCTAAGGAAGCCAAAATAGCAGATTTTATATGAAAAAGTAATCTTTTTCAGTTTATTGTAATAACATACCAACAAGCTCTAATACTATTATTAAATCTCATATTGGTTGAAGAACAAAACTTGGCTCCAATCATTTCCCTCCAACTCCTTTAATCACTTTTCATATGTCTATTAATTCAATTAAGTGGAGTTGAAAGTAACAAATAAAAGGTGATTAAAAGGGTTGGAGGAAATGGTTGGAGAGAATGGATTGGAACCAACTTTAATTGTTCTTGGTTTAATATATGAGCAAAGAACCATTTATAATGACTTGGGAAATTCTCCTCCCTTGAGCTAGCTTTTGGTTAGGCCCAACTATTTCTAATATATTATTAGTTAGGTTTAATCATTCTAATATGATGATATTAGAGCCTACCTTAGTTAGGCTACTCGCATATGTCAATTTCTAGGCGTGAAGGTGTACTAAGTCCCACACTAGTTGAATATATGTGTAAAGAATCATTTATAATGACTTGAACAACCTTTTCCTTTAAGTTAGCTTTTGGGGTAGAGATAAATCCAATTATTCTAATAACTATACTTGGACGTTTTCGAATGAAATAAAAAGAATGTGATGGGAAGGAAAAGATAAGAAAGGAAAAGAAGTGGACGGAAAATAAATCAATTCTTATTTTGATTTTGAAGTAGGAGAATTAGAGGGATTTTCTTCCTCAGTTTGAGAGATACAATTAAAGTAGTGGAATTAATTTTTGTTCCCGCTTAATTATTATTATTATTTTTTGGTGAAACTACGAAATATTTTTATAGATTCAATTCATTTAAATCATCTATGAGACTAATCTATATGTTTAACCCGCTTAATTATTATTTAGTTTAAAATAAATCATTTTTATGCATTGTTTTGCTTAAATATGGTTGCTCATCACTCGAAATTGATAAACCAATAGAAAAGGCTTCAATAAAAACCGGTGTGACCATCAGATATGCTGTGGGATGTCCAAATACCTAGACAATGACCTATTTGAATTATAGAGGTATAATATAGGATGACCTGTGTAGACATTGGAGTGGCGCTCAATATAAGGAAAATGAGAGCAGGCTAACAAAAACCATGCCTCAAAGGTTGGCCAATGCAGGGGGAAGCCGAGATTTTCTTTAAGGGGTAAAATTGTAAGATTTTAATCGTTGATGAAAAAATTAAATGAATGAATTATCACATATATCTTATTTGCTATGGATGTATTTATATCTTATAAAATTTTAAATTTTGATATTTTTCATTAATAATCAGGATTCCACACTTTATTCTATAAAGTATACTTTTTTCTTTAATGGACCCAAATCATAAATAGAGATTTTGTCATTTTAAGTAGGTCAATCATTAAATTATGTATTTAAAAAAATTGAAAAGGATCAAAGGAATGATCATGGGAAGTTTTAAGCCTTGAGATACTCTAACCTTTTTGTAGGGGTGAAAATAAATCAGGTCGTCCGTCAAGAATTTATGGCTTAACTTGTTTAATTACTAAATAAGTCAGGTTAAAGATTTTTAAAAAATTCGTTTAACTAAAAAGACTAAATCTTAAGCAATTTAATAAGTTTTTTAAGTCCGACAAGTTTCGATCTATTTAATTATATATAATATAATACATATTATTATAATTATTATTTTATTATAATATATTAATATATTTTTAATTAAATTTTAATAAAAATTAATAATTAAAATCTAAGTTAATAAGTTAAAATAAAAATAATATATTAAAATTATATTATAACTTAATACTCATTCTTTATTTTTATAAATATTTATTATTTATTTACTCTAATTTTTAGGGGTGCACATTTACCTGACCCGAACAACCCGACCCGACCCAACTTAATTGGTTCGGGTAATCGGGTCTGTTCGGATAAAATTCGACTAACCCGTCCATTAATTGGTTCAGGTGACGGGTTCAATGAGCCGACCCGATGACCCGACCCGACCCGATGACCCAATTACCCGATTAAAATGACGTCATTTTACCTAACTCGGCCACTTAAGGTGTACAATCCGACCAACCCGATTATTCAACCCGCAAACCCGATTACCCAACCCACGAACCCGACCGACCCGATTACCCAACCTGATTCTAATCGAGTTAGTTCGGTTCAAGTCACTTAATTTTTTTTTCAAAACCCGACCCGACCCGACCCGACCCGACCCGACCTCATTTAGTTGGTTTAGATTTTTTTTATCCTCAAACTCGACCCAACTCGACATGTGATTACCCCTACTAATTTTGATCGATATGAAATTAAAAATATATCAACTTATTCTAAAATTGTTTGTTTAAACAAAAGTATTGCGGTGATGATTATTTACTATTACAACACATGATACATGGCATGGAACTTTTACTAATTCAAATTAATGTACGGAAACTTTGCCTAAAAAACGTAAAGTCCTACCTGTACCTATTTCCATTTGAGTTCTCTTTGAGACACAGTCAGAGATTAGAAAAAGTTCAACAGCGTCTCACAACCGTTAAGAAAACCCATTGCTCTATATACACATGAAAGACTTCATCACTCATCAGCAACGAAAGTTGCAGCCCAGCAATAGAAGTCACAAACCGATCGAGCACTTCACTGTCTCACTAAAATTTTCTCTTTGATTGTAAAACACGAGTTAGCAAATAGCAAGGCAAGAGGTAAACAAATAATTTTACAGCAACTTGATATATCTTTAAATCTTACATTGATTAAAGATTAAAAGTAAGAAAGTGATAAATATTCATAAAAATAAAAAATGAGTGTTAAGTTTTAACAAAAAGTATATATTAACTTATTAAAATTATATTATTGAATTAGAATATTAAATTTTAATGTAATATATTTTTAAAATTATACACTTATTAGCTTATTTAAAAGCTTAGGCTAATTGACCTACTTTAAGGTTTAAGTTTGTTAATTTATGTAAAAACTTATTAGTCTATTTAAAGATAAGTATGTTAGCCTATTTAAAAGTTTGTTAATTTATTTAAAAATAAGTCTATTAACCTATTTAAAGACTTGTTAACTTATTTAAAAATAAATCTATTAACTTATTTAAATAATTTATTGTAAAGTAAACCTTTAAATAAACTCTCAAAGTAGATTAAACTTTAAAAAAAATCAAGTCAAACTTTAAAAATTAATATATTTTAAATTTACAGACTAAACTCAGACTTTATAATTAAAATATAAGTCAAACTTATTTAAAATAAAACTTGATTTAGTCCGACTTGTTTCCATACTTACTCCCTCGACTCCACCTCTAAGCGGAGGCCTCCATACTGGTGATTCTATTTTGGTATTTCCACCCGCATACCCATAAAAAGAAAATGGGTTTAAACAAGTAATTCGTCCTTATATTTGTACCTATTGATAATTCATCTAATAATAGGCGCCAACATTCATTAATTGTTTTCTAAATTTGTAATTTTAATTAATTTTAAGAAGGATAAATCGTGTTGTATATAATGTATACTATTAAGGTTATTAACTAAGAAGAAAATCTATACTATTACGACGTCTTAATGATGGGAAAAGGATAAATAACTTTGGATGGGGAACACATGAGGTGACAACTAATCATTGCCCACTTGGTTAGAAAATTTATTCAGATGAAAGCGATAACAATAAATTAAAGAGGGAAACGAAGAAAACTTGTGTGTTTTGAGATCCTAACAAGTAACAACTGGTTCCCAAACATATATATTCTGAAAACTAGACCCAAGTCCAATCATTTAACATTAAAATAGTAATTGTCATCAGTCAAAATACACTCAAAATCATGCACTCTCAGCTCGTTGTTTCTCCATTGTCGTGTTTGTTTCAAGTTTCAGCTCATTACATTATGTTAGTGAGCTGTACAAACCTGAATGGTTCAGACATTCTTATCATCTTATGCTTTTTTCTCGTATCTAGGGATGAAAATAGATCAGACCAGGTTAGACTTCACTTTAAACAAGTCTAATTGACTGACAACTGTCAAAGACTTTTTTTTTTTGGTTTGGTTTTCTGAAACCTGCATTATTTCGATTTATATTTTCCCAATGCAAAGCTTTTATATAGACCTCAAATAGGCCTAACAAGTTTTCCTGAGAGGTCAGACCTGACCTACTAAATGAAACAGACTTTTAAAAAGGTCTGAGTCTAACTCATTTTCTAAACAAGTCAGGTCAGGTCAGACCTAAAACAGGTCAGGCCACAGGCCCCTAACAAGTTGACTGACCTATTTCCATCCCTACTCGTAACCAAGCAGCTTCCAAATAAACTCGCACATCAATCATTCTATGCTACCTCAAGAAGTGAACATATTATTGAGTCTTCTTATATAAAAATGTTAAGAAAATTAACTTAAAACTAAAATGCACAAGTTCGAAACAAAGTGCATAAGTTAAAAAAATGTACAACTTTAGGTCATTTTGGGAAGGAGAAATATTATTGATCAAGAGGAATTAATGATTTATCAAATTTTTACAAAAAGTGAGTGAAATGAATCATAAAGCATGTTTGGGATAATTGTAAAAATTAAATTATTTTAATAATTAATTATTATATAATTTTTTTTATAATGGATTATAAGAAAAATATTTTATGTTTAGATATATTATTTGAAAAGTGATTTTAAGTTAATTTATTTTATTTAGATGATATAAAAAATCACTTTTATATATTAAATTATTAAAATAAATATAAAATAATTAAAAAAATTATTTGATTAAAGATAAAATAGTATTTATATCTCACAATTGAGAATAATCCCAACAAATTTTTGTGATAATGTTCAAAGAAATGATTCTCGTCTAAAATCCTATTTCTTTTGTCAAGAAAAAAAGTTGTCGAATTTTTTTGAATGAAATGCCAAACATGTTGCTTAATAAAGCAACAACTGAAAAGGTAAAAAAAAACTATTAAATCAACTTTTAAATTAAACCAAACATATTAATAATCTAAACTTTCATTGGAACGATTAATATTATAAATGATTTTAAATTTGATTTATTGTTAACGTAAAGCTTTTTATGTTATCATTTAATAATGTATTAATATATCATTTAAAAAATTAAATTTATTGACTAATAATTATAATAATCAAACATCTTTAACAATTTGATAATATATAATAAGATGATAATATAAAAAAATATCAATAATAAATTAAAATTAAACTTATTATAAATGCTCAGATAATTACTTTAAAATACCAAACGACTTCTTATATTTGAAGATTGCACAAAGATATTATGATGGTCAATATTTACTCGGATGATTCACAGGATAATAATTCACTCTGCACCAAAGAAAATTGTTATGTTCCATGTTAGTTAATATTTAATGAATAATTCTAAATCCTCTTATATAATTTTTTAATTATTAAATAAAAAAATATTAAATATTTTTTATTTAATATTAACAAAATTATTAATTTTTTAAGAGAATATAACAAAAGTCATATTTAATAACATAAATTACAATTATTTAAGTGATAATGATTGTCCTAACTCCTAAATTAAGGACTGATTTGTGGGGCAGGCATTGTACACCGGGGCCCCTCCACCACATGATGTATCCTAAATATCTCAAAACTGCAACAAAAGAAAATCATAGTATTCACTTTCCTTCTAAAATCATAATTTAAAAAAAATAAAAAAAGAAAGACATTGGGTATACTTACTACTTACTTTGACGCAAGAGTCAGCAGCAACACGTGGCAGGACCTGATATGCTATAATAGAACAAATTGACGAATCAGGAGCGATGGCCAAAAATGTCCACCGTAAGGCAAGGTCACGTGAGCAGGCCCCCACGTCGCGTGCTCCCTTGGAACACAAATGAACCAGCTGGAACTGAGTGAGGTGGTGAGTCCGTGGGTGGGGTCCACAGTAACTGGGGTAGGTCCATATTCGCCACGTTGATCAACGTGTGGACCGACCCTTCGAACATGCAACGCGGGACCCACTGGAACATGGGGGACTAAGTTTATGGTTAAGGTTAGATTAAGGTAAGGTTAAGACTCAAAGACTTGAGACAAGGCTTCTTTGTTACTTTCCTTCGCATTCCCGCTCATCTCGCCGGAAAACTGCCACCTCATCTACTCTCTTTTTCCGTTGACAGTTTCCCCATCGATGCGTGAAGACAATGCAGTTGATTTCGATAGCATTTCTGTCAAATTGTTTCAAATATAGATTTTTATATATAGCAAACTTAAAAACTCGATTTCTTCTTGCGTAGAATGTGCTCAATTTTCAAAACTATCCACTAAAAAAAATGTGATTCAATGAACAATTATGATGTACGAATATTCAAATTTAGTGACAAATCTATATTATACACGTATCTGATATCCATATTTGTACAATATTATTACATTTATATTTTTGACATATTTTTATATATCTTTTTTATACCCCCATTCTCAAAGTACCATTATTCAAAAAACTCAAAATATAAATTCAAGTTCTATTTTCATTAATTACCTATCTCAAAGCATATTCTTACTCGTTCATTCATACTATCCTCAAAATCATCACAAAGAATAACATGCCTTTATCCTTGTCAAATGAGTTAGAGAGAGCATGGGATTTGAGTTAGGGTAATCACAAGTAAAGAAATTTAACTTTTGTCTTTTTGACATATATAAATATAAATATTTTATTAATATATATTATCATATATGTTTCTTAATTTTTTAATAAAATTATCATATTTACGTATCGTATCAAATACTCGTTCTCGTATCCATACAACATAGATGAACAATAAGTCTTTTGGGCTAGAACATGATCTGGTAAGGATCAAGCTGAGTGTACAACTAAAAATAATTTCTCTCTATTCAATGAGATATTATTACTTATTTTTAAAACATAATAAATGCATGTTCCAAAAAATATCCACAATTGATTTTAAAAAAAGTATATAAATTTTAAGTTACTAATTTAAAATTAATGATAAAGATTTATCATAGAGGATAGATACCAAGCAATTCAAAAGCACTCTAATATTTAAGATAAACAATGAGCAATAAATTATTTATGTACCGGTTATAAAGTTTTTTTAAAGCATGTTTAGTTTAGTTCATTTTAAGAGAAATAATTGTTTAATTTTAGAAAAATAATTATAGATTATTTTAAATATAAAATAAACTAATTTAAAGATACACGATTGTGTGTTTGGATTAGTTAATCTAAACACACACGATTATAAGCTAATTTAAAAGCTTTGCTTTTAGAATTTATTATTTGGAAGGTTATGAACCTCACATGCACATTTAAATTTAGTTTTTGAAAAAGAGAAAAAAGGGTTATAAAACAATAACGAGTTAATTATTAATAGTCTTTTGTAATTATTTGTTATAATTATTATGCATAACGATATGTGGTCGAATAAGTACTATATATTTTCATTTTAGGGATATTTTAGCATTAAATCTTTGTTTATATATCATGTCATGCATCTATATCATACATCCCCTCATACAATAAGGATACAAACACATGTGCCATTTTCAATTCGTACAAGTACTAGAGCATTTTGCTCCTTCTACCGACACAGAGAGAATAAATTTAGGGAAGCAACTTGATTATTATATTATTTTTATATAAATTTAAAAACCAATTCAACCATTGAAACGACATCAGCATATAATGCGACTCGACTTTCAATCACGTCGTTTGTTCAAATTCGTTACATTCGCAATGATATATAGAAGTGACTTTATTCTGTGACTGGTTGTGAGTTGTGACTGAGTGAGAAGAGCGTCGGTGCAACTTCACGTTTGGGCTCTCTCTGTAGTTGACGATTTTATTTATGTATTTACTTTTTTCAGAGCTTACCCATTAATTCAATTATTAAATGTCAAAAAATTAAATGGTATAAAAGAACGAAAAAGAAAAAGAAAAAAAAAAAGAGAAAGTTGCTTATGATAAAATTAACTGTATTTGCCATGCGAAGTCAAAAAGTATAAAACAGTTGTATTCGTGCGTATAAGCGTGTTGAAATATATCAAAAGAAACAAATAAAACCATTGTCTTTTATTCTCTCTGCCGTTGGCTTCAATTCGATTTTTTTTCCCATTTAATGGAATTAATACTAGCCACCAAATCTAAAGAAGATACCAGTCATTATTTATTTATTTTTTGACGGGGATTATTTATTTAAAAAGAATAGTTGTTAATGAGGAAATAATTTATATAAAACTCACCACAATTTTTTCAGTATTGTTTGAGGACTTAAATTTTTTATGATAAATTAATTAAGAAATTAAATTTATTTATTATAAATTAAAGATCTCAAATTTATTAAAATATATTTTTATTAATAAAAATATTAAAAAGATAAAAATACCCAACTTAATAAATAAAAAATAAATTATAATATGAATAAACCACATGACATATATGTTTTAAATTTTTTTAATTGATAAATATTATTAAAATATTTTTTTATTAAAGTTGAAATCCTTCATTAATAATCAAAACAAAACTAAAGTCTTTAATTGATAAGTTTTAAATTGAGGTCCTTAATCGGTTATCATATTAAAGTTGGGTCCTTCTACAATATATATATTTTTACTTTATATAAATAACACTAGTCATTAAAAAAACTTAAAAATCTTATTGTTTTCATATCTACATAGTTATTTTTATATTATTCAAAAAGGAAAGTACTTATGTTAAGGAACGTAAGAGGACAAAAATTGCTATGTCAAAATTGTCAAATCCAAAACACGTTAGGGAAAGGAACACTTCTTTCCATGAATAGTGTGCTAGGCTATTTCGGAATTGATTTATTTCTATTAAGTATTGATTAATGCCTTGAATTGTACTCATTATACCAAATAAAAAGCATACATGTTAGTCTCAGTTGTTGTTTCAACAAACTTTGTGAGCTGCTATTTTTGGTTGATTGCTATTAAGCCTAACACTTGACTCTTTGAAAATTTAATTGGGTTTTGAACCAATTATTATTATCTTCTTTCTTTCGGTTGAAGAAGAAGAAGTCTTTTAGAAGAAAGGGATTCAAAGAGTGCAACCCAAGTTAGTTAAAGAAGTAAAGAATGAATGGAAGCAGCACCACTGCACTACCACACACACACTGTCCCATTCTCTCCCCTTTTTAACAGATTTATTTCAGAGAGAGAAAGGGTGAGTATTTTTGAAGGGATTGATTCAAAGAGTGTAACCCAAGGTAGTTAAGGGGAAAAGAGAGAGAGAGAGAGAAGAATGGAGACGAGAGAATGTGAGAGTAAGTGAGCCCATCATTTCTATTTGGCCCAAAACCGAACACACTTCGGTTGTGCAGTCACTTTTGTAAACCTTTTTTATTTTTTTATTTTTTTGGATTTTAGTTTCTTTTTCATTTTTTATTTAAAAAATTGTAAAAGTTGCAACATGTACATTGTTAATTTTAAAGGAATACTTTAATTTTCCCGAAAGTCCCTCTCAATTTAAACTCAGTTGAGTTATTCTAATTAGTGTTTTTAAAATCAATTCAATCAGAATAGTTGGACTAATTGAATTGTAAATTGGTTATTTTATTGGTTATAATTTATTCAAAAAATTAGATGAGCGGTTGAACCATAAAAAACTAATAAAAAATAAACAAATTTAATAAAAGATCACTTGACCAATTGAATCATTTAGTTCAATCGATCAATTTTTAATTAAAAATGTTTTAATTAATTTTTTTAAAAATTATATAACTATAATATTAATAATTTAATCACCAGTTGAACTGATTGAATTATGAATCACTTACTTTACCGATTTAACAGTTCAACCAATTTTAAAAATATTAGTTCTAATAACTTCTAAGGTTTTTTTTTATTTTTTATTTTTTAAAAATAAGTAAAGTCGAAGACATAGTGTAATAAAGGTAAAAGTAGGTAAAAGTAAAAAAAAAAAGTGATTTGGTTTTAATTTAATCCAAACCATTCTCAAAGAAACATAATTTTACTTGAGCTAAAGTTCTTAGACCAACAAAGTTAATTTTTAGTTACAATTAACGAAGTCCATAAAAAAATTGTACCAGTTATATTTGTATATAAAGTTTTAAATTCTATAAGGAACCCCAATATAACCTAGATGGTCTCTATATAAATTAGTTTTAAACGCTATTTTTCATAATGATTGTTTTACTATACAAATACTAAATGGTAACAATAAATTACACACACAACGAAACAAATGTGGTAGTTAAACAAAATAATAATAATAATAATTGGAACGTTTGATTTTTGACAACAATAATGCCTTGTATATGCATTGGTTGACTTCACTAACACATCTAATAGGGAAGAGATTTCATCGTGAAAATATAAGTTGATTCTGAGCTTGGAGTTTGAAAGAATACACTGCGTAGTGCCGGGCCAAATAAGCAAAAGCTTTGATTGGACGTTTCTTTTTTCTTTTTTAATCAAGTGGGTCGGGTTCGAACTCATGTTATTTTTTGGCACAATTTCAATATCTTTAGTTCGGTTGCATGTGACCCGATAATTCAATATACTTATATCTGATTCTGATTTTAGTGTCAATGACTATCCTTATTTTCCATAGCTTCAAATTTGCAAATTTTGGATGGTAGTGATCATCTTAGAAGATGAACCAAATATATGATAATGGTATCGCTTGAACGACTTATATATTTTCATATTTTAGTACTTAAAATTAAATAATATTTTTTAAACTTTAACCAGGTATTATCACAAGCATGGTTATGAAACTGACAAAAGACTTCTTAATAATCATCTTATTTAGGGTTTGAAGTTTGAACATTGACACTTTTTTTAAGAAAAACAGCTCACTTATTATTGTGTCTAATTCTTTTTGGTGCATCAAGTTAACTAATATAGAATCATGTTACTGATATAGAGTAATAATTGTGGAGTCATTGGTGAAAGACCAAGAGCTTATATTTTTTTTTTAAAAGAAAGAACCAAAAAAGATATGCTAACATATTTTTAAATGTGAGAAATTAACCTAGTTTTCGTTGTCAAGAATTTTCACTCTCACCTATTCTGAATTAAATGATATGTGGACTGAATTAGTTAATATTGGATACTCTCATAAAGTAAAACAAAAATAGAACCATTATTCTTTCATATTACACTGTTGATTTTTCAACATGCCTAATTGAAGGAAATAATTAAATATTTACCAAAAATAAGAAAAGAAATAAATATTTACCGCATGTATGGCATTGTTTAATCTCATTTTTCTCGTTTGTTAATTTAGGTTTCAGCAAATATGGATAATATTTTAAGAAGTTATTTTTTTTAGTTTCACCTATGAAATTGTAAAGAGTAATTCTCTAATTCCGATAGGTTTATTATTTACTGAGACTCATCTTATGAAAATATATTTTAACACTACAAATCTTGAATAATCTTTATAATACTTAACAATTCAATTCGTGTCAAATTAGTGACTTAATTGAGTCAATTGCTAAATCGAAATATTCAAGTCACATAAAATGATAAGATCGATCGATTTTTTTTATCTTAGCCGAATTTCATAACACTGGTAAATATAACATAATCAATAGTGTTAAAAAAAAAAAACAGTTTCGATTATGAAAAGCGATGGTCTTCAAACTCAAAAAACAGGCTAGTGGAACAACAAAGAAAACTAGGGTTTGTTCCAATTAATAAAAGAGAGAAAAAAAAAATTCTGGAACTCTTTTTTTGGTTTTGAGATGAAAACAAGGAATTTTCGATTTTTAATCAGAGCTAGGATTTCTTGAATCCTGATTGTTTTTGGATTCAAATTTGTACGGTGACCAATTTCTTGATTGTCTCCTTCTTCATTTTCGTAAAAAAAAAAAAAAAAAAAGTGTCCACGAAAGCAGCCAGTAATTTAAAAGGTAAAAGAACAAACAAACAAACCAAAAAAAAAGCTGTAATTTGTTAAACATAATACCGGTTACAGGCAGGCGTGTTAGGTAAAACACTAAACCGAAACTTGGCACGCTCGTAATTCTTTGGACAACTAAGAACAAACAATAAATTTAACTTTTAATTTTTTTTCGGCAAACTCGTAAATATAAATATTAAATAATAAGTAAGTGCAGTTATTGGAATTATCTTTTATCTATTGACACTTTCTTATAATTATTTTTAACTTATATTTTCTTTACTATCCTTAAATAATTTTATTTTAATAATTAAATTTCTCATTCACACTTATTCTCGTTGATGTCATAAGTATCAATTTCATTAGAGCTTAGTTCTATTTTTCTATTTGTTCTTTTTCAGTTTTACCAAAAAACTTCTCATTCACACTTTTTTATATTATTACCTTTCTATATTCTTGATTAATTTCACATTTTTTTTAACTTCATAGTTTTTTCATGTTTTGGTGTTATAGTTTTATTTTTAAGATTAAGACTAACATCTTTAAAAAAAAAAACTGGTACAACTGGCCAATGATGTTTTAATAATCATTATTTATATAACTAATAACTAATATTAATAATTATAAAACTATTTTTATTTAAAATTATTTATAAATAATTAAAAGTATTATTTAGACTTTCATTAAAAGAAAATCACATTAGTTATAATGGACATGTATCATTATAGTTTTAAAATTCAGACATTTATTTTTTATTATTACAATAAATTACAATTAAAGAATTTCTTATATTATCAAATAAAAAGATTCTCTAAAAATTCTTTAATAACTAAGGTATTTTAAAATGATCAATTTTCATTACTATCAATATTCAGTTTTTATAATGTTTCTTTAGTAAAAAAAAGTTGTAACTAATTAAGTTAATTATTTAAAATGTTATAAAACAGAGTTTTTATTGTATTATGCAAATTTATCAATAAAGTTGAGGCTTCAGGTGTTAACACACCTATTTAAAATTAAATAGTATTAAAATTAATTATTTTTTGAACTATAATTAAAAATTTTAAATTATTTATTGATAATTTTTGTATTAGTAAATATTTGACAGCTCAAATATTAAATTTAATTTATAATTTTTTCTAATAAATAGTGTTACACTTGTTTTAAAAAAATATAAAAACAAACTATCATTAAGAGAAGTTAAATATATAAATCATTAAATATAATGAACATTTTTTTCAAAGTAATATAGGTTAGAGTAATATAACTTTTTGGTGCAATAAGTAATATCATGTTTTACTAATGTGTTATAGTTAAATTATATTGAGGTGATTAAAAAAATACTAAAAGCTAATAATAAGAGAGAAAACAAATAAAGATTTGATGAGCACAAAAAATATTAAATTTGATAATTTAAAAATAAAACTATTTTGTTAAGGATAATTTAGAAAGTTAATCTTAAAAACAATTAAAAAGATGTGTACCAATAGATAAAAGGAAGGGAGTGCTAACACCTCTCCCTTAATAAACAAATAGAAGAGTTTTATTATATTTTCTTAACATATTTTTTAAGGGTTTTATTAATAAGTATCCTTAGGGTACTTAAAATAAAAAATTTTAAATAAAAAATAATTTTTTTAAATTTGTTAATATATTAAATGTTTTATTTTTATTTAAAAAAATTTAAGAGTATTTGTTAGTTATTTTTTTAATAAACCTTATAATATTATATAAATAAAATATTAAATAAAAAATAAATACAATTAATATCTTAAAAAATAAAATACTTAATAATTTTTTATTTAGTAGTTAAAAAATTATTAAAAAATACATTAAGATAATTTAAAATTATTCTAAATAAAATAATACTAGTTATACATTATCATATCCAGCTTAGAAAGTGTTTTTTTTTTTTTTTTATCTATTTTTTAAAAAATTATTTTATCTTAATTTTTTTATTTAATAATTTAAAAATATATTAATTATTTTTTTAATTTTATTTCACCTTTATTATTTTTATTAAACTTAATAATTATACATATTAATTAATTTCTATAATTTATATATATATTTAATGAAAAAAAAATAATTTAGTCATATTAACTTATATTTCACTTAATTTAAAATTATTTAATTATTTTCTTAATTTTTATATAAAATTTTTAAAAGAGAGTTAAAAAGAAAGGGGAGAATAATAAACAACAATGATCGATTTCTGAACCCAAAACCAAAACTCGCAGTAACACTTTCCGTGTATGGCACGTGCTTCGAGGAAAGTCTGAAACTAAGACTTTTGGACATTTTAGCTAACTGTGCAGTAATTTTTTTTTGTTTTATTTAAGAAAAAAATGAAGACTAACAGTGTCTGAAACAACGGCGGTTAAAGCCTGACAATTCCAAGTGCACAGGTTCCTGCGTGTTCCTAGTTTCTCACTCTTCCTTTTTTTTCCCTTCTCTCTCAAATCAGTGGTTGCACTTCCCACAAACCAAGACTCATCAAAGAAGAAAGGTAAAGAGCAAACAAAGTGACCATTTTTTTTGTTGAAAATTTCAACCCAATTTTCTATTGTTAGGCCATTCAAATCAAAACCCATTTGTATATATTTTTGTGTTTGGTGTTACTATGGGACTATTAGTGGCAATTTTGTTTTTTTGTTGGGGGGTGATATGGGAATGGGGTAGATGTATTGAAATTGAATTGAATGGAAATGAAGATTGTTTGTGGGGGGTGAAAATCCGTGAATGGAGGAAAGGAGGGGTGATGTTGGGTGTGAGAGGATGGGGACAGAGTGAGAGAGAGAAAGAGAGAAGGGTGGGAGGGGAGAGGTGTGGGACCTGTGGGTAATCTAAGGAGAGAGAAAGTTAAGAGAGAAGACTTCAACATCACGACAGTGAGGGGATAGTAAAAGACAGCTAGCAATGAAGGAGGAGCCTCACCTACCGGTGCCCATCACATTCTCTCTTCTTGTGCCTTGCCTTCATAAGCCCCCCCTTCCCTTTTAAGCCTTCTTCACTCTCCTCTCTCTCCTTTCAAAAACCCTCCCTCTCAGTCTCAACTCAAACCTCTCTCTCACTCACAGACTGTGTGTGTATGTGGGTGATTGTGTTGCCACTCCTCAAAACATTTCACCTTTTCCTTTGAGTTTGAGTTGAAAGAAAGGATTTTTTGCTTCAGGTTTGGCTCTCTGCATTTTTCATTTGGTTCACAAGTTTTGATTTTGAACCTTACCCATGATGAGGCACACAAGTGTCGGCTTAAGTTCAAATTTGGGTCGTACCAGTTTTACTTTCTTGTTCTTCCTCTGATTTTACCCGTTTGTTTTGAGATAACTCGTGAAGAGAATTGAATTTAAAGGACAACGAAAATTTGGGTCATAGACTGCTTCATTTTCACCATTTTTCTTAAACTAAAGTTTGGAGAAGCAGAATTGAAATCAGTTCCTTCAAGATTTCAAAAAATTTATCGAGTGTTAATTCTCAGAGTCATAACATACATTTGATTCTGTGTTTTCCATTGCTTATTTTCTTTTCTTTTTTTTATTTAATTTTGCAGGATTTGAACTGTGAAGTTACTTATACACTCTGCTCAAGAATTTACTCAATTTGAACAAGGTTAGCTGGCCTTCTTCAACTCTACCTCAATTTTCAAAATGTTCACATTCCATTCAATTTTTTCTTTGGAGAAAGGAGGAGGCAAAAATGGAGTTCCTTATCTTCAATTTGATTACTTCAAAGAAAAATAGAAAAACAGAGAAAAAAAAGGTGTTTCAGGATAAAATGGAACAAAATTGGAGCTGGTATATTGGGACCAGCTGTCACTAACGAAGATGCATTCTTCTGCTAAAATCTTCAATTTCAGATTTTCATTTCATAAAAAAGGAAAATAAATAAACAAAAATAAAAAAACGCGTTTTACCTTCACTTCTAATATTCTTTCCATTAATATTAATATTACGTACATTTCTTTTTATATTTTTTAATATTATTTATTATATTTATTTTTTTATCACTTTTTAAATATGATGATTTTTTTTCTTTACTTTTTTAAACTTTTTTCTTTCTCTTTCCAATAATTTCCAAAGAAAAAATATTAAATTCCCAAAATTTTCAAAATTGATTTATGCCCAATGCTAACATGCACCGCAAGCTCCATTCAGCAAAAGCTGCTATAATTTCTCTTTCTCTAATTTTCTTTCCACTTTTGAATTTTCTCAGGAAAATCTTACTTGCCAAGAAAATGGTTGGACCAAACTTCATGGACGAGATAGACTGCGGCAGCTTCTTCGACCACATCGACGACCTCCTGGACTTCCCCGTCGAGGATGTCGACGGCGGAGCAGCCGCCTTGCCTGCGGTCGCCTCCGCCGGAAACTGCAACTCGCTGGCCAGCATATGGCCTCCGGAGTCCGAGTCATTTCCCGGCTCCGACTCGGTGTTTTCCGGCAATAACGCTTCGGACCTCTCGGCGGAGCTCTCGGTTCCGGTGAGTTTCCAAAACGTCGCCGTTTTATCCACGTGTGTATTTTATTTTATCTTTTTTAAATATTTGGCGCGTTCACATGAATTCCTCTGTAATCATATCAACGCCCACGGTTTCAGTAGCTTTTTCTGTGGCCGTTGGATTGCTTGATTATGACATCATAATTCCGTGTACGGACCCTATTGTTTGTTTTGAAAGTTTACTAGTGCCAGCCTGTCAATACGCCTAATGAGGTTGCATGAAAATTTGGTTCTACTTGTTGTGGGGACATTGTTGAGCGGTGTCTTCAGTTCATAAATGGTGGTTTTGAGTAGTCCAAAAGTTTTTTAAATTCAAACTAAATTCGAATTTTTGGAGACATTGTAAAGAGTTAGAAAATTCTAAATGTTCTAGACAACTAAGACAAGGAGATTTTTGTTTTTTTATTTCGTATGGGTTGTCCAAAATTGAAAATTATTAAATTTAAATTCGAATTTGGAGTTCATTATTATTTCACAGGATTTTAAAATTTTCTAAAGGACATTTTGGTCATTTCAAAGGACACTTGATTGTGTCGGTGACATGGGGCACATCAAATCCGTGGGGTTGCGTTGTCTAAATTATTTGGATCATCATTATTGGATGTCACATGATTTGGCATGTGATGATCACGTGATGTAACCACCCACATAATAATGAACATTGAAAAGGTAGTCACTCTAGCTAGTAATAGCAACTGGCAACCCATGTTTGATGATGCTTTATTGGTACGTTAGCACAAATTCATATTCTTCATTCAATTTGAAGAGCTTAGCATATTTTACCTTCTTTTGTGGTAATGCCTATGCTCTACTAGGTTGTATGCTTTACTTGAATTGTCCATTTAGTAAAAAATAAGTGTGAACGGCATTTCAATTTCTAAACTTTCTTGCTATCAATGGCAAAATATGACTTTGATCAATGTGTTGTTTATTTCAGTATGAAGACATTGTCCAATTGGAATGGCTGTCCAACTTTGTGGAGGACTCCTTCTCTGGGGGGAGCCTCACCATGAAGAAAGTGGAGCAGCCATCTTGCACCACAAAGGAGGACTCAGTGCATAACCAATTCCAGACATCAAGCCCGGTTTCTGTCCTCGAAAGCAGCAGCTCCTGCTCCGGTGGGAAGACTGCACCTCGCACTCCGGAGATTTATATCCCTGTGCCTTGTGGACGTGCACGCAGCAAGCGTCCACGCCCTGCAACCTTCAACCCTCGTCCGGCAATGCAGCTCATTTCCCCTGCTTCCTCTTTTGTTGGGGAGAACATGCAGCCTAATGTCATCTCCACCAAGGTCTCTTCAGATTCTGAGAATTTTGCTGAGTCTCAACCTTTAACCAAGATGCCAAAGCAAGCTTCTGGAGAGCATAAGAAGAAAAAGAAGATCAAACTGTCACTTCCATTAGGTCCAGCTGATACCAACCAGAATGGTTCACAAGCAGTTAGGAAATGTATGCATTGTGAGATAACTAAGACACCACAATGGAGGGCAGGGCCAATGGGGCCAAAAACACTCTGCAATGCATGTGGTGTTCGCTACAAGTCAGGCCGGCTCTTCCCTGAATACCGGCCTGCTGCCAGTCCAACTTTTTGCCCATCCTTGCACTCCAATTCCCATAAGAAGGTCCTGGAAATGAGATGCAAGAGTATCGAAAAATCTGGTTTCACGACCCATTCAGCTGCCTCTCCAGAACTCATTCCGAATACTAACAGCAGCGTTACCCTGGAATACATGTGAGGAGGAGGGGAATGAACCCAGTTGGAGATTTCTCTTTCATTACTTCCCTCTAGAGTCATGTCTTTATGTTATTTCTTATTGATATTTCATTTCTTTTGTTCATTGGTTTTTTGTACAGGGTTGGACTGGGGGAATAGTAGCAATAGATGATGATCATATTTTAGCTGTTAGGAAGATTGTAATGAGAACTGAAGAAAAAAGGGGTAGAGATATGGAAGTCGAAAGGGTAGGGTATTAGGTCTAGTAATTGTAGGTCCCTTAAGGTCATTAGGAGTTGGTGTCCCCGTTGTCTTTTTTTTTTTTTTTGGCATTCTTTTCATTTTTTTCCCCTTTTTTAAATATCCCTATCCGTGGGAATTCTTTTTGCAGTTCATTTGTAGCAAAAATTCTGAGTTGAGTAAGAAACTTTAAAATTTGTTATTTCCCATTTGCTTTGCTCCAATCACTGTCTTGTTCTGCGCATATCCTCTCCTAACATCTCCTATGCATATATGCTAGATATATTTTTGATTAAAACTTGAAGTTGAAGTGTATTGGAAGTTGCCAACTTGGCAGTATTAGATTCTTGCCCAATTGCCCATATTTCTCTGCTGAGCAAAAACGTAACATAAACATAAGCATTGACACCAACCCTTGCTGCTGTGCTAGTTCTATGTGCTAACTGCCTTTAAAGGATAATTGCTCTCTCAACAAATTAGGGTGTTAAAAATGATGATTTTGAAGAAGTTTGCTAGTTCAGTAAAAAATTATTTTGCAGTGATTACATGGATTTGAGAATGAATGTCAAGGTCAGAATTGAAATGAACAAAACAGATTTGATCCCGCTTTAATTAGGGAATGGGGAGTTTGGGGGGGGGGGGGGGGGGAAGATATTAGTTATATTTTATTATGTAAATTACTTACATTGGTAGACATCTACCAAACCCAAAAAAAAAGGTAGAGAGGGAAAGAAATGATGATTCTTATTGGTAAGACTCATTCATGCCTTGAAAGGTAAGAACAATGCCTATATATAAATCTAATTATGGCTTTGAGGCTCTTTCTAAAGGATTTGGCAACATGTCATGATCTCCCACAACTTTACAACTAACAATAAATTAAATGATACTTTGCTGGTAAACTCAATTGATTGCTTAAATAAATTTCAATTACTTGAACTTCTCCAGCTGGTATGATATTTTCTTTCAAACATATACATTTCCCATATTTTAAGTTATGCCTGATCATACCTGCTTTGATAAAATCATTAAAAGGACAAACTCCTCTAACATACTTTGTTTTGGTACCAACATGTACCTGTGAGTGCTCTGGGCTACTGAACAGGCCATCTTATTATATATGTAAAACTTGGGTCAATTTCATTACCAACCTCTTAGGTCTAACCAATCTATTCTAATGTAAATCTGTTTGAAGTTCTCTATCAAACTTGGGTTGGTCTGAGAAGAGTGAGAGCAACTTCTTCCAACTCTGAATAGAAAATGACTGCATAATCAGTCCATTTATTAATGGTTGCTGAAGGCTGAATCTGTCTCAAATTCCTGAGAATGAAATTTCAAGTTTTAGTGATAAGTCTAAATCCTTTTTACAAAGACTGAGTGATGACTTTAGCATCAATGATTCTTTGGAGATGAAATTTTTTTTGAGAAGGTGATTATTAATCATGCTCTAGAAGCAGTGGAATACTTCTAGCAACTGCAACTATGCTAGAAGTGTAGTGAACTATATGGAGAATAGCTGCCAATAGAAATGGCCTGGTGACAGTAACTCTCAGATTGTCATTGCACAAATGAGTTGATTTTGTTCAATGTGTATATTAATGTCAATGATGATGAGAATCACTTGTTGCTAATTGGGCAATTTTACTAGTCACTTATTGAAAAGATCAGTTTCTAATACGTCTCAGGCATATTGATGTTGAGTTCTGTTAGACACAAATGGTGTTATATATTTAAAGAGATGACAACGCAGCAAAACACGATCAAACGAATAGCCTGAAGCGTGTGAGAAGATACTGTTCTCAAGGATTTTATCGCACGGGTGTGCGAATCTCCCAAGATTCAACAGGCTAGTCCCGCTAGGAACCGAGGTAGCAGAACAGCAGAGAAATTTAAATGTAGTTAATCCAGAAGAAAAAATATTAAATGAGGATTAATAATATATTAAAAAAAAATCAGAAAATAATATTTGCAAGAAAAGAGTCGTTTGAAATTAATTAACGTTAAGTTTGTTAAATAAATGAAATTGAAATAAAAACGTTAGAAATATGACTGTTATAAAAATGGATTTGTCGATTTGTTTGTTGAAATTATTTAGTACGTTAAAACAAATCTGTCCGTTTGAGAAGACCAAATCAGATATGACCAAGTCAGTTTTGACTTTTTCAAAAATTTCATTTTCTTGGTAAGCTCTCACAAAAAAAATCGGGCCTCATGATATCACGCGCAGGAGGAGCAAATTGATGATTTGCACTAACCATGAGCCTCCGACCCATTTTGGTGGACCCACTACCTCATTTGTTTCTTACAAAGCCTAAAACACAAGTTGATTTATAAACTCTTTAAAATTTTGAAGATTAAGTAATGTGGAACATAAACTTTTGAAATATCATAACTAAAGCTAAAACAACAACAAATGGGAGGTGATCTATGACACAAAAATGATAAACTGTTGAAGGCATTGCACTGGCGAAGCTTATACTACATCGTAATCATATTGTTTAACATCTTGCTTTATTAGAAGAGTTTAATTTTAAAATTCTACAGCTATAGCAACAACGTTCTGTTGGTAGTTTATCCTTTTATACCATTAGAACCACGTTCTAATCTAGGTAAAGATCACACCAACACTTTTCTGAACAAATCTACACAATCAAATAATTTCAGTCTCTTTCTGTGGCCTATATTACCTTTTTGGGCCATAATAATGGGGCTCCATTATTTCTCACCGAAATGTGCAGGTCTCGTACTTCTTTACAAAATGAATAAAAAGTCCACAAGTGAAACTGACAAAAAGAAGTGGGATATAAATCAACAACACTGTTGAAACGAAGCCTAACCAAAAGACTATGGCTTAAGCAACTTCGGGTTCGGGGTTTCATTCCATGGGCAAGGGCAATAATTTAACGATAAGGTTTTGTTAATAAGCATGAGACAACTTATTTTTATTTTTCTTTTTATATTACATCAAACTTATATCATCATTACGTCTATGAAATACTACTATTAAAATCTTGGGAGAAATTCACAATCTTTTCTTTACTAACATTTCTCTCGAAATTTAAATAAAAAACAGTTTTATGTTAAGAATTAATATATTTTTATAAAAAGAGAAACATCAGTCTTTAAAATAATGGATAAAAGCTTGATTTTCAAAAATAAAAATGGAAAAGAATAGAAAACAAAAATAAGAGCCTGTTTAGGTTGAGGAAACATTTTTTGTTTTCATTTTTTTATTTTCATTTGTTGAAAATAATTTTCATTTTCAAATTTTTATATTTTTTAAAAAACAGTTTGATTGATATGATTTTTACTATAATTACGAAATTGCTACCGCATTTTCCACTTCCTATTAATACCTTTTAAAACATAAAAACATAAAAACTAAACACGCTATATTTGCTCTACTGTTTCAATGAAAGAACTCATGGACTACCATGCTTAAATAGCCCAAAACAATATAGAACCTACCCCACCCCATCAAAAAATCAAATCTAATTAGATTAACTCCAATTTAACCCAAAGGCTAATCAAGTTTCCCAGATTGAACCAGTCCAGTCCATTTCTATCTCCAGCTTAATTTAAAGGCCGAAAGAAGGTCATATGGCTAATCCGCCCAACTAGCTGCCCAATTACATTTTGAGTCCACTCTCCAAGATGAAATTATTATTCTATATTCAACAATTTTTACCGTTTAGACTTTAGTTAATTAATAATAAAATGCCAATGGGTCGAATTCGTACTTGACAAAAAATATACATGAGACCAGGAATATATAAAAACAGAAGATCCAAAGTTCAAGTAAAGCTTATTATTATCTAAATACATTTAGTCCTATTTAACTTTTTGTTGTCAACTTTAATTAAATTCAGTTCATTTAATGTAATGTTTCTTAGCCGCAAGGAATGATTCAAGTAATAGATAAATTTGAATTTAGTGCTTAAGAGTTATTTACAATGGTAAGAGTTTGAGTCTATAAAAAATTACTTGTGAAAAAGGATAATTTCAATATCTCGAATGAAGATTAGTGTCAAATTGAAAGAGCATGTAAAAGTCTTATAACACTAAAAAAAAAATATTGATTACTATATTTAAGTTATGTTGACTCTCTTCTCTCTAATATTTAGATGAAAAACTCAAAGATCAATAATACTCCAACTACACATATATGATTAACTAGAATTAAATAACTTGCAAACCTCCATGATAAATTTATGAAATTATTTAAAATTAGACATAGGGCGTATGTCAATTATCACCCAATAGCTCACATAACCTTGGTCTCAACCTTAAAGATGAAGATATGTTTCCTTTTTCGGTCGTAAATTTGATACTGTCCCTGAAGTAAAACTTTTCAATATAATAACTAGAAGGAAAAAGAAAACCACGATATATAACACTAAAATAAAAGATAACAACGCAAGACACATATTTATTCTATTCCAAATTCCAACAGACGGTTATTAATCAGCTAGCGAGCTAGTTCACCAGTGTAGAGTAGGAGAAATGATAATTTAACTCACCCAAAACAAAATATATTATATTATGGTTTTCATGGCACTGTTATAAATCCTAAAAAGGTTGTGTTAAAATGATATTTGTTAAGGATCTAAAATAATTTTTTTTTATAAAAAATAAAATATTCAATGTATTTGAAATTGAAAAAATGTTATTTTTCACACAAAATTTTTATTTTGAATTCTTTTATTAAAAAACTCCTATAAAAATATGTTTATTTAACTCATATAAGTTGGCGTAATAAAAAAAAGAGTTGTGTTTTGTTAGAAAAAAGATGTATGTTCAAATTTTAAGTAAATTTTATAAGTAGAATGTGATATTATTTCATTCTCGGCTCGAATAAAAGTTAGGATTTTAAAACAGATCGTGCTTACTCATGACATGAATTTGTAATTGTCCTGAATTCTTTTGTTAAAAATAGATTAAAAATTATGCTTATTCTTTGCAAAGTTGTAACTATAAACAAAATTAGAATAGCTATGTCTTTACAAGCTGAAGTAAGCTGAAGTAAAGGGTTTAATCCCTACAGATGTACAGAATATAATAAGTGGTCGCTTTTCCCGATTTGAAGAAAAGCAGAGAAGCGAGAGCGACGGCCACGGCCAACGGGTCGGCACTGGAGGAGCCTCCGGCGGCGTATTACCACGTGCAGCATTAATCAACCATTCATGGTCATCATGGCGTCAAGATTTCATTCAATATTATTGGCTGAGATCAAACTCAAATTGATAGAACCATAATTGGGTTGAAAATCAAAACATAGTGTCAATTGTCTGTTCCCGTAAAATCAATGTAAACTTAGAACAGTTGTGTTTTTAAGAAAATGTATTGAAAGAAGATATATATTAGGTGCTAAAGCACACGCAAATTAAATATGCATAGATAAGGAGTAATACTCTAAAATCTCAACTATGAAGCACAAAATAAATTATAAATATTCAATACATATGAAATGAAATTTTTTAGTAGCTGATGTTGAAAATTTAAATGTAAGTAAAAAAGTTCATATTAAAAAAAATGGATAAAGTAAAATTATATAAGTAAAATGACTCTTAAATCTAATTCCTTAAAATTTTAGGTCGAAAAGTGATTTCTAGCCAACAAATGTGATTCCTAGCTAAACTTATATATATAAAATGATATACCTCCGATGTTTTGAGCTCCATCTCAAACATCTTATGCCTAACCATTGTTGTTATTCAAGCCGAAAGGCTTGAACTCATTATGTGATGGAAATAGCATTTTTTATGGGGATCATATAGGCTAAGTGATTAATTAATGCCCTCAGGGATTGAGCTATTCTTCCATGGTGGCGGTGATCTATGGAATAAGGATGGTTATTTATTTATTTATTTTTGGATTCTCAAACTGGTGGAAAGAGATTAGAGAAAAAGGGATAATAATGGTGCAAGATATATAAGATGAATTAGGATCATTATCTCTTATGATCAGATTAAAGTAAACTTGAAAGGGTTACTTAAAACATGTACTTAAGAGATGGCAATTTAAAGGATAAGATGAAGGAAAATATAATTTTAAAAAGAAACAGATGCTATGAATGAGATATTAAAGGAGGTAGATTAGGAAAATAATTGGTAAAAAGTTGAAGAACTTAAAAAAATAAATAAATAAATAATGGGTACAGATTTGTGGAGGTGTCTAATGCCAGCTACTCCCTAGATTTGTACAGGTAGATTAGTACTGGTTTGTTGATGCTGAGTTTTGTTGATAATTTTGGCTGAATGAGTTAGGCCTCACGGTTTTTTCTAAAAGACATCCTTTATATACCGGAGGATTATGCACGTGAGTAGGGGAAGGAGATAAGTGGTTCCATGAAAGATTGAACCTCCCACATCAATGTCATTCTTTAATCTTAAAAATTAGGACGGATGCCTATCGTTGAAGTTCTGATCACACTGAATTAGATTCAACTGAACTGATACTCTACACTTGGTTGGGAGTGAATTTTTATTCACTCAATACAAAGGCTTCTAGCTAACTAACTTGTGCTTACACGTGTCTAAACTATTCTAACCAACTATTAGCAGAAGCAACTAGTTAACTGTACATAAATATACGGTAATACAGTAGCTATACAGTAGCCATACTGAGTTAATACCTATGAAGATTATCTATACCTGGATATTCTTCCAATAAGAGAGAGAATTAAAACTTCTAACTAAAATGACGATTATGGATGGAAAGTCTTGATGGTCTGGTTATCAACCTATGATCCAACTAAGGTTGGTTTAGAGCAAATATGCTTTTAGATTCTGATAAAACATACTGGTTATAAATGCTGTCTTGTGTTGCTAATCCCTCTTCCAGGTTCTCAACTTTTTGCTGTGAGAATCTACCGCTTGAGGTAAGCATACAATGAATGATGAGAGGTTATTCTAGAGAGGCAATGCTACAACTCAAACCCCTGACCCTATAAAATTGTTACATATTTCCTTAATTTTTTTGTTCTTATTTCATCCACAATACGTCATGTGGTAATTGGTAATAAGTACCTTTGAAATTGGATTGTGCTGCATTTGCATTGCACATTCACTTGTTTTTTTATTAACTAAATTTAATATACTTTTATAATTTTTTTTATTATGTAGTTATTACCACGTAAATTAGATATAATGAACTATTATGCTAATTCATCAACGACCTTATCTTATAATTATCTAATATATCCTTAAATATTTTAGGAATGTCATTTTCATATAATCATGACGTGTTTTACATTTGAAATATGTTCTATTCATTAGCTTGCTAATTAATCATACCACTAGATGCTACTTATTTTGTCTTAACCTTCAACAGCAGCATTAATTTCACTGTTTCTTTCAAAGGAAAAGCAAAGCAAACTTACAAAATCAAGGAAACAAATGGTAATTTACATACAACTTTTATAATTAATCAAGAAATAGTGGACTTTAGTAACGAGGGGGTGTGGGAGTTTACAGAAGTTCTTATATTTAAGTCTCCATATTATCATATAAAAAATGTATACAAAATTGTCTTTTGAAATTGATGTTATGAAAGAATGTTGAAATTAATTTTGTTCTTTTACAAATACAACCTTCGTGATTAAAAGCTGAGTTTTTTGGTTTCTCATAATACCCCTCACATGATAGGTGAGAGACTAATTTCTCGAGATATTGTTAAATTCTGGACTGCATGAATCCTGTGATCAATTAATTGCTCTCTAACAATATTATTTTTATACATATGAATCCTATGATCAAATCCTGGATCGCATATTTAAATGACTCATGTTTGAAATATTATTATGATTCTATTCAATTTTGTTAAAAAAAAAAGTATTATTAAGAGTCCAGGTTGAAATTTTATAAATGACGGAGGTAAACAACAAAATAGAATTACCTACAAAGAACTATTTGGAGGATATCGGCCAAAAACTTCAAAACAAGATCATGATATGGAGGGCATACATATTAGTGTGGCCCTCAATCCTCATCAAACTTAAAAATAAGACATTGAAAAGACTAAAGAAATTATGCGTTTCACTTTTAGAAGCCTAGCTTGTGACATTGGTTAATTGCAATGGTTAGAGTATTGGTTTAAAATTCGAAGATTTTGAAATTATATTAATTAATCGACTGGTACCCTACCTACATTAAAGGCAGGCGCTGTAACTTTAGGAAGTGTTTTCTGTTATGATTTTTAGTTGATGTATTTTTATTAATAATTATAAAAATATTTATGTTAATTTTACTTTATGTTCTTGTTTTAAAATTTTATTAAAGAAATAATAAAATAACAAATGGGGTTAATAATATCTATCTACTGAAAGTGAAAATAAAAAACATATCAATTACTATACTTCCTGTTTGGTTTGGTCATTTTATTTTTATTTCCAATGAAAACTGAAAATTATAGAGAAAAACATATTTGGTAGATGATTCTCATTTTCAGATTTTAGGAAATGGACTCCTCATTTCCGAAAATCCTGAAAAGTGAAAACAACAAAAAGTCGTTTTCAATATTTTCATTCAACACGCGGTGGCAGTTTTAAAAAAATTAACACAATCGTTTCTTTTTCTTTTCCTTTTCTCCCGTAACAGCCTCTATTAATTCATGACTTCATGTTGAACCTCCATTGCCAACAAGGTGAAAGCTTGTACAGTAGTTGGAAGAAGAAGCGGTGGTCGCTGTCCTCTTTGTTCTTTGAGACTCAAATCGATTCGTTGTCGTTTCTTCTTTAAGAATATGAGAGAAAGAGAGGTGGTCACACCAACACACGTTTCTCTTTATTCAAACACTAAGAACACACCAGCCACATAGTGTAGCAATTAATTTGAACCAAGAAAAATGGAAATGCTTTCAAGAACAAAGCAATCATGTTTTCAAAAACATGCATGAAATATTGAAAATGGACATGGTTTTCAAGAAATGGAAATAGAAAATGAAAACTGAAAATGTTTCTTCAAACCAAACAGGCGCTTAGTTTTATGATCTTTTCAGGTAAAAGTAAAAATGGGGTGTCAACAACTAAAGTTTGTTCTCTCTGAAGTAGTTGGTGCCTATTTCGTTACAAAGTAGTTTTATTGATCTTTTAAGATTCATCTTTCGTTTTCTGGTTGTAGTGCTTTTCTCTACATCTTCTTCCGGTGGTTGCATTTTTTTTTTTAAGCAACCAGTGGTTGCAATTAATTTAATACACATATGAACATAAAATGGCCAAATAGATGTCCAGGCCTATTAAGTGTCATTAAATTAACGCACGTGGTCTCATTCTAATTTATTATCCCAATTAAATGTAGGTTCAGATGTTATAATATTTTCCTGGACTTGAGTTCATGTATCAAATGGAAAAATTGTTTGTCTTTTCTTTTTCTTCTTATTATTGTACTGCAATCAATAGAACTATATAATTATATCAGTATAAGTTGATTAAACTAATTTTATTTATACGAGACCTTTCAAATATTATCTAGAAAAAAACAATTTTAACTGAATAAATTTAAATCACTTGGAAGCAATATTTTATGCTTTAAACCAATACGAACAAGGCACAGCTTATCTTTGTATCTTTCCTGCAGTAATGTTTTCAAGGGAAATATGGAAGGTGTTAGTTGATTCCTTAGACTCAATCATTGTCCTTTGATCGATTCCTTTGAATTATAGATATCCTTATTCATAAAGTATGCCTTTCTTTATTATATAAAAAGAAAATGGAAAATATTTTAGTCAACAATATTGGTTAAAAGCCTTAAAAAAATAATGGTGTTATGTCTATATCGATTAACTAAGTTTTTCTCATGCATGATTTAAATTGATTATTTTATAACATATTTTCTTGTATGATTGCAGGCCATCAAGTGGAGGACAACTTTATGGATTTTGCAACATGAGTTCACACACACACGTGTTCAAACACCGAAATTTATATAAATTTGCAACATCATATATCTTACCAATGATATTTTTTTGGTTACGAAAGTCATACAGTTTTTAATCTACAAGATCTTCTTTGAACATTTAGAAGTTTCACAGGTTAGTCGAAACCACATTATAATTTTTGAAGTTTAAACACAGTTTCACTATATTAGTAATTATATGAGATATTAAATTTATTAAATGATGTGACAAAACATGATTAAATACAAGTGTAATTTTTTTAATATTGATTAGTATACATTAATGTTTCTGAAGTGAATTCAGAGGGTACCTGATAAAGGCACGTGAATGGTGGTTTTCTCATTGAGTGGCAACGACCGAGTGTATTGGAGCAAGGGGATGGGTACCTGCAAAGGGACTCTGACGCTCAAGTTAGGCCGTGCACGAGTAAGACAGTATATATTGAGTAATTTACTGATACCTGATTAAGGTCACTTAGCTTTGTATTTATAGAGCGTGTATAGAATCCTCATGCAATCTACATTGAATGCAGGTATTTAGGATTAATATCCTGCCAATGATCACTTTCTTAATATCATTGGGATAAATCCCTATAAGTTAGGAACTCTTAACTTGAGAGCTACTTATCAATCTGAGTCAGTTATGAGTCCTATAATATCATAAATCGATGATTGATAGTTACGGATATTTAGAGATATATCCTTTGCACATATTTGGTAATTTCGATATTATGATCTAACGTCACTCAATTTGCATGGCTCCGAGCTACCTTCAAGGCCTTAACTACGTCGTCCAGGGCGGAGTCTGGTTATAAGTGTGTCTAGTTGATCCAACTAAACGGGATCTCGGATCACAGTCTAAAATAATTAATATTAAATTCATTATAGATTAGTTGTTATTTTCACTATATTCGATCACAAGAACATTTTAATTTTTATAAATACTATTTGCTCTGGTAGCTAAAACATTAATTAAAGGGAAAAAGTCTAATTTATCCCCTAAACTTTGGGTCATGTACATTTTGGTTCTTAAACTTTAAAAAAGTATAACTCAATTCCTAAGATTTTTAAAATGTGTACTTTGGTTTTTCGATTAGTTTTTTCGTTGCTCTTTAATGGAAATGGTCACACGCAAGGCACATGATCCGATTTATGCCAAATTTACCCTTAAAATTTAAAATTCTTCTTCCACTTACCCTAATACCCTTCCCCTTTAAATTCAATTAAGTCCTAATACAATTTCCTCCTAATCTCAATGAAACTCTAATATAATTCCCTCCAAATCTCAAATTTCAGTTAAACCCAATTTCACATGAGAAAGCAAACCTTATTCCTTAGTTTGCTGAGCACTTCCTAAACCAACCAACAAGCTCATTTTTTAATTAATTATGAGAACCAAACAACTCATGCTAGACACACTCACATAAGGACCCATAGAAATGAAATGTGCTGAAACGATAAAGTGGGTATTGGCATGAAGACGGTGGATGCTTGCAAGTGGGGAGTGTTGGTTGTTGCGATTCCATGGTGAGTTTGGGATGGTGTTGGAGTGTATGGGGTACTTTGTTTGTGTTGTATGATGTCTTATTGATGTTGTTGGGAAAAGCTTGGTGTATCTTTGGTTCGTGATGGGCGTGTGTGGTTTGTTTCACAATTTGGTGTAGGAATGACTCTATGATGGTGGGCGTCTTGAGCCACGGGGTAAAGAATGGTACACCTTGGATAGGTTTCATTGAGTTTTTTGGGGAGAAAGGTCTTAGGGTAAGTGGAAAGGTGTCTCATGTGTTTGTCACATGACTTTTTAACCTAAGGGTAAGTTTGGAACAAATCTAATCATGTGCTTTGTGAATGACTATTTTTGTTAGAAAGTAGTAAAAAAAACTAACAGAAAGATTAAAATGCACATTTTAAAAATTCTAGGGATCAGGTTGTACCTTTTTAAAGTTTAAGGATTAAAATGCATATAAGTCAAAGTTGAGAGGAACAAATTGGACTTTTTTCTTAATTAAAAACTGGTATTAGCTAAAAATGAAATTTAAATATAATTTCATTCACAATTCTTCTTGATTTTTCAACATTACACATTACAAAAAAAAAAGTGTTCAATACTTCAATATGTACACTTTTATAATAGTTTACTTATTTCTCTTATGATTTTTTTCTTTATTCGGATATTCTCACACCCTTTAATTTAATTTAGTCCTTATTTAATTCTGTTATACGAATATACGTTCAAGCTGGATGTCGGAGACCATATCATACCACAAGTCACACAGTTTAGATATCTTGGATCTATCATACAAAATGACGGAGAGATAAAGAGATATGTAAACCATAGGATTCAAGCTGAATGAATGAAATGGAGGAGTGCTTCAGGAGTTATTTGTGATAGAAAAGTGACTCTCAAGCTTAAGGGTAAATTTTACCACACAACTATAAGACCTGCAATGTTGTATGACACTGAATGTTGAGCATTAAAAAGTCAGCAAGTGCATAAGATCTCAGTGTCGCTGAGATGAGAATATTGCGCTGAATGTGTGGCCATACAAGATAAGATAGAATTAAAAATAAATGCATTAGAGAAAAAGTAAGGGTAGCATCTATTGTGGAAAAGATGAGAGAATATTACCTTAGTTAGTTTGGAAATGTAAGAAGAAGACTCTTATAAATCCCTGTAAGAAGAGTAGATCAGGTGGAGGATAGCTCAATAGTTAGATGTAGAGGGAGACCAAGAAATATTATAGAGGAAACGATTAAAAAAGATTTAGATTTGTATGACATTTCTGAAGACTTGGTTTATGATAGAATACAATGACGTCATTTGATTCATGTAACCGACTCCACCTAATAAAAAAATACTTAGTTGTTATTGTTGTATACGAATATACGTTCAAATATGATGAACTTGATCACTCTCTAATCAAACTTTCTGAAATATGAAAATATATTAATTTTTATAAGATGATTTATCTTCACCCTTTGATATGTACTAACTTATTGACATGCATCCATCTACTTTTTTTTTTGGAAAGAAAAGCACTTGTTATATTGTTTAGCTTTTGAATTTTTTTTTGTAATCTATAAAGTTAATAATTTGAAAAGAGTTTAAAATTAAATATTAATGACAGTTTTAACACAATTTGAAATGAGGAAGATAATTCTTTCCCTTAAAAGACATTTTGAGAACAAGAAAAATGTAACTCAATTGGGAGAATCCCTTTATAATAGTGTAGATAATATTATAATTTTTTTCTTTCTTTATTTTTTAGCTTTTGGTCCTTTCTTTTTGACATTAGAATAGTCATAGTCACACGTAATGACTAAATGCAATATAATATTTTGTTGTAGAACTTATGGCAAATCATCATATGCATGGGTTGGCAAAATTCTGAGACATACATAGGTTAACATAACCTGCCACTTGTACCAAAATAAGCATAGCTTATATACCAACATATCATTTCTATTGTGCTCCGAAGCTCCTTGGATCAGAAATAACCTCATGTTACATTGTCTTTTTTAAGTTTGAAAATTTTGGAAATGAAGGTTGGACATCGTAAGACACTTAAACTCTCAAATTAATATAGTGTGTTAGGTCTTGTTATGAGTGAAAAAAGATCATTACTTTTATTATTACTATTACTATTTATAGTAAGAATTATCTTGAAGGTTAGGAATGTGCAAAAAAATTTAATGGTCCCTTTAAACATGCTTGGAGATGCTCATTGATCTAAGTTAGAACAACCCTTTTAGCAAAGATGATGGATCATATCTTTACTATTAATGTACTTGATCCTTTAAGGACCAAAACTCATCAAATTATTCCTTTCTTCAACAATTCCGTTCGTTAGTTAATGAAAAAACACTATAAAAATGATGGATCATATCTTTACTATTAATGTACTTGATCCTTTAAGGACCAAAACTCATCAAATATCTTCAACAAGTTACACTATAAAAAAGAGCACAGTGTCCTTTAAAATAACCAGACCCACCTGAATAACTCACCGTATATTTTGGCTTTTCCATGTAACTGTTGTTGGTGTCGTATTAACCTTGTATTTTCGCTTTCAATATCAATGTCCTCTTACCCTACCTCATAATTAGTACCCCATTATACAAACATCAAGATTAGTATATCGATGCCTGCAATTAATAGATAATGACCTAAATTTTCATTTTATAACTCTAACATCACTAACATCTAAAATTGATACAAGAATATCCAGCTGTTAAAACTTATTTATTTAATTAAAAATAAAGGGCAGATTAAAATGCATATTTAAGTCAATAAAAAAAATTATCCGCAATAATTAAATGTATATTAGTAAGTCAACTGCGTTCTTTGAGATTAACAAAGGTTCGAATCCTAAAAGTATTACTTGTGAAAGGACTTAATTGTATTATTCTATGTCTGAAATGATTAATCTTATACTAAAAAAAATGTGAAGATATTGTAAAAGGTTAAAAGAAATTATAAGGTCATGTTTGTAAAAATTTAATTATTTTGTTATACTTATAATTTACTTCATTTATTTTATTAATTTATTAATCTTTTGAATAAAATGCAAAGAATTATTCAAAAGTTCTATTTACTATTATAAACCCAAGTTCTACATTATGGGGACATATGTCCCCATTAAGTTAAAAAAATTATTATTATATAACCTTTAACATTTATATTTCTATAGTTTTACAAATTAAAGATATATATTTACACCCACTATTTTTTACAATTAATAGTGGATTTAGTACTTTTATTTAATTTTGTAGGTAAAGACACAAATTTTATAATATTGATAATGAAAAAGTTATTTTTTGTTCACAAAATATGAAAATACACAAGAAAAATGTTAATTAATCTTTAATTAATTTTATGTGTAAATATAAGTATTTTTTAAAAAGTTGTGTATATAATGTCTTTGACTTTGTCCCTATTGTTAAAAATTTCTAAGACCGTCAATGATTATAAGAGTACATAAATTAAATTATATGTCTTATTTAGTTATTTATAACTCATGAAATTATTGAATACTCTTTATACATTGTATCAAGGAATACGATCATTTTATGTGAAAATAATGCACTTCTCAAAACTTTCTTCGAAGTGAATCCAAAATGTGGGGCTTTTATTTTGATAACATGGAAGGTTAAAATGGACAAAAAGAAGAAGTACTATTTGTCTTTTTTTTTTTTAGGTACAAGTATTTGTTTATTATTATTTATTTTTTGGTATAGAGTGTTGGTTTAATTCTATTGTTCTCTTTTTATACCGACACATACTATTACTGATGATCTACTCTTGTCCTGTACTAAAAAAATGTGGACAACGTAGCAGCGGTGCGTTGACTATTCTCAATCTTAAATAAGTCCTCTCCTCATCTTATGGGCTGGGGGAACCAAACCATGCTTCATTAGGGCCAAAGAGTTAGCCTCGGGCACCATGAAGTTGACCATGATTAATGCATCACTTTTGGCTTACCTTGATTTCAGAGCACTGCATCATCAAACCCGGAGTACTTTCAAGATATTTATATATATTTTAAATTAGCATTAACTCTAATCACTTGTCATGCTAATATTTAATGTTAGTACACAAATTCTTGGATGGTTCTATTCTCTGATATTTGTTGAAATAATTTAAGGGTTTTGCTAGTCATTTATAAAAAAATTCAATATAAGAAAATTTAATGAAATTTTTTAATTATTAATATATTAAATATTTTATTTTATTAAAAATTCTTTATTTTAGATTTTTTAATAAGTAATTTTAGAAAACTTGTTAATAAAATTATAATTTAATATAATTTCTTTGTTCTTCTTTATCTATTAATTTAAAAAAATTATTTTGTCTATTTGTATTTCTCCATTTAAAAGATCAATGAATCATTAATTGTATTCTTTTTTTAACTTTATTCTTAGTATAAATTAAATGATAAAAAATTAGTAGAATAATAATAATATTTTAAATATTTCAATAAAAAATAATTCAATCAATAAAATTACTTTTACTTATAATTAAAACCTTTTAATAACTTTCTTACTAATTCTTATACAATAACCTTAAAAGTGGACCAATAAAATAGTTTTCTTGTGTAGCATGAGGAGTTATTCCCTTATGACCCCATAAATACTAATTATTATACATTGAAAGTTTTCTTTTTTATTCAATTCTTATATTTTTATATCAAAATAGTACATATATTTATTTTTATATTTTATTTAATATTATTATTATACATATTTTTTATTACTTTTTTTCATCTAATTATATTTATAAAAATAATATAAATAATAATATACTTTTTTTAGAAATATAAGAATATCTTTTTCCTTTCTTATTATTTGATCTGTACACATTGAAAGTTTCATTGATTTGATTACTGTCAGCATAAAATAGTAGTACTACCTAAACATTTGCAACTTACAAGTAACACATTAATTTGCATGTTGTTTCTTTTCGTGGTAGGGGCGTGTAATTTCTTTATTGCAGCCTTTTAGTTAGAATAATGCTATTTCTTTTTTTGAGTAATTTTTTATTTAATTGATGAAATATTAATCTTTTAAAATATTATTAAGTATCTAAATAATTTTTTTAATAATATTATTTTTATATACATAAATCTTAAAATCTAATTAAAAACCACATATTTAAAGAATTTAAATTTTTTTACTAAACTAACATACATTGATAGAAATATGATACTCCATTACACACATTATTTTATTTATGTATAATTTTATTATTTAATTACAAGTTAATTCTATTAAAATTTGAATTTTGTTAACATGTGTCTTAAGAATAAATGTTAAAAATTTAAAATAGAAACTATTAAATGATAAATACAAATATTTAATATTTTAAAAATATGGAAATAATTTAATATTTTTTTAAGCAATTAAAATGAATAATAAATATTACTTTTAACAAAACCCTTAAAAATGTTGCATACTTTTATTTTAATTCCTCCGCCTTAGACTGATGTAAAAGATGTCAGATACATCCTAGGCGTGACAAACATTATTGTTTTAGTTATATGACCTACACTTCAAAAAATAAGCAACTATCATTATTCATTATACAATCAAAATTCTAAGTTTTATGTGTTTCTTTAAGATGTTTTACGTGTTATTTTTGTATGTGTTTTTATGTTTTATGTTTTATTTTATTTGTTAACAATTGCGGAAATGTAAGCATGATATTTCTAAAATAGTATCAACTAATCTAAAAATGAAAAAATCATAACAAAACTAGGGATTTAAATCATAACTTTTTTCTCACTTATTATTATTATTATTATTATTATTATTATTTACTTAATTGTCAGCATGTAACTAGAAAAACAATAAAAGGGGGCAAAAAAATTAAAGCAGAAGATTTGAATCCAAGAGTAAGAAAGAACACCAATTTATGTTTTATGGATTTAAGGGTGAATTATGCTTTAGCTCTTAAAATCTTTTATTCAAATCAATTTTTTTTGTAATAATTTAAAATCTAACAACTTTTACACATCGAGTATTTTTGTAATAATTTTTTTTTTCACACATCGAGTTTTAAAAGTATATATACTATCTTGAGTAACACTGCAATATCAATCTTTCTTTCTTTCTTTTTTTCCCTTAAGTCACAATGAAGTTTACTAAAATGCGTTGAGATTTATCTTTTAAAACGTGAGTAACACTGCCTTAAGTCGCAATGAAGTTTACTAAAATGCATTGAGATTTATCTTTTAAAGCATACTAGTAAAAGAAATTGTGAATTTTGTACACAAACTGGGGGAAATAGAACAGTATGACAAGCTATAAATTCTAGTTGTAAACAGTTTAAAAAAACATAATATTTTAAAAAAAGCTATGTACTCTATTGATCAAACTTTGACAAATAAATATATTAAAAAACGCTTACAAAAATTTTTTTTTATTACATTGACCTTTTCATAACAATTCTAGCGTTTTCTACCGAGGATAACTTATGTTTCTAAAACTTTAAAAAATAAACTGTAGGTTTTAAATTTAGTGATTGATTTGAACAATTTTTTTTAAATAAATACTTTATCCTAAATTTAAATATAAAAAATTCTTATTATTATATTTGTATCTTAGGAAAATTGCAGTGTTTTTTAAATTATGAAATCAATTAGACTATCACTATTTTTTGTTTCTATTAAAGGCTTACCCTGTGTTTGGATGTTTTTTCATTAAGGGAACGGAACGGAATAGGTGAGGATGGAGTGGAAAGAAAAGAAAAGGAATGAAACATAGTTTTCATTCTCTTTATTTGAAAGTTTCATTAACGGAACGGAACAGAATGAAATTTCATTACCTATGTATTCCCCACCATTCCACCTCAATTTTAATAGAAACAAAAGTTAGGCATTTGAGGAGAAGATGGAAGAAATGATTCTTCATATGTTTCGTTCTTTTTTTATGTATTTTAAAACTCTCAAACAAGAGAAGTTATTTTGGTTCCCCTCATTCCCTTTCCATTTCTCTCGATATCTATCATTCAAACATAGTGTTAAAGTTAAAAATTTAATGGTGGACCTCTTAACATCTACTCAACGTTAAGTGTGTTCAAATCTAATTTAAATTGAAAACAAAATTAAAAATTGAATTAAAAAATTGAAATTAATTCAAAATTAAATATATTTGGTTCTTTTAAAAAATATAGTCAATCTAATCATAACCGATTAATATTATATTATATTTTTTTATTATTGAATTTATATTTTTAATTATAACAACTCTAATTTTTTACACATTTCTTTCATTTTATATGATTAAATATTATTTTAAACATATGAAATGTGCTATTTTTATTTTTATTTCTTTTTGTTTCTTCTTTTTCTTGTTAATAGGCTAAATCACTTTTAATTCACAAAATTTTAGATTTCTTTTTTTTGTTGATCATTAATTAAATCAATCTAATTTAAACCAATTTAAATTGATTTGATTTTTAAATATAACTAATGTAATCCAATTCAAACTGTTATATATAACATTTTTTAAATCAATTGATTTTTTTACTTAAAATTGATTCAAATCAAATCGCAAACACCCAATTCAACAGGATATTTACTAGGAAGTAGATATCAAAACTAGTGGAGTTCAACAATTGACCTAATTATTAGGCGAAGATTCAAGAATTGTTTATTTTTAAACAAGTTGTTTTAGCTAGTAAATTAAAAACAATTTATTTACTAACTTTAATTTTTATATACTATTAATGTAAAAAAAATTAGTATTATGATAAAGTGATATTTAAGCCAATTTGCACATACTTTAATTAATCCATTTTACTAGTCTGGTAAAAAATAAGTTATTCATGTTGAAACTTGGAGATTCACAAATATATTCTTTACAATCTGTCTCAAAAAATTAGCATAATTGAGATTCAAACTAAAACTTACAGATCATTTAATGTATTAAAACTTATATAGAATGTCAAACTATCATAACATATCATTTGATGACATTGTAAAATTTTTTTACACTTAGAGTACATCAAGATTAAATTCTTACTTAAAAGGTTTAAGTTTAATTTTTACAGCTTGTAATTTTTTTTAATATAAGCAATCTACAAGTACAAATATAAGGTACAGACTTAAAGGTATTGGCAACCCACAAAATCGGTTCAAAACTGTTTCAAATAAATTAGTCATATAAATTTATGTTATTTTATAATTAGTTTTAATTTATTCATAGTTTAGTTAAAATTTGTTTTAAATTGATTATAAAATTTAAAATTTAAATATTGAGATAAAAACAAAGTATGAGAAAGGAAAAAAAAGAAAATAAAAAGGATGAGATAGATGTTAAAAAAATGAGAGAATATAAAAAAGTTGAATTAGAAAAAATAAACTTTGAAATATTTTTTAATAACCAATTTTATCTGAAAATTAATTTGGAGGAGAACTAATTTTTAAGAATTTAAATGATTATCAAATAATTCAGATTTAAAAACTCACTCCATTGTATTTACTATTTAGATATTTAATTTTTGAAAATTTCCAAACAAACTCTTAGTAACATGTATTAACTTTAACGTTCTATCTTTTAATTTTATTTTACAAAAAATAAATTCTTTTAATAATATAAAAAGTTCAACATCCAAAGTAATTAAAGTCAATTTCTTTAAAAAAAAGGGAAATTTTCATTTATTTGTTTTTAAATTATGTCTCTTGTAAACTGTAATCTTGATTTTCATATTTGTTCATGTCTGTCAAATTCACATTCTGGTCGGCAACTCACAGAACCTTAGACGCGTGAGACAGTGAGAGAGAGAGAGAGAGAGCAGTGTGTGTCTTTATGCACTTAAAAGTTGGAACTCTCTTCTCCCACTCACCACTCTTTATTTGTTTTCCAAAATCACTCTCTCTCCTTTTTCTCATCCATCATTCAACACTTTCACTTTTCTCTATACTACATTCTTAGCCTTCTTCTTCCTTGTGGACCCTTCACATTGTAATCACCTTCTTCTTCTCCTTTTGCAATTGTGTCCTTTGAGTTTCTGGGTGTTTTCTATTTGGCTTCAAGTTTTCACAATACCATCAATTCCATTCTCTTATCTGTTCTTCTTTTTAGCTATCAAACCACAAAAAGTTACCTCATTTCCTTCAAATCTTTTCTGGGTTTTCTCGAAATTCACCTGTTGTTGCCTTGTTGGTTGTCTTTTGTTTCTGTTTGCAGTACGCACTCAACTTGAAGGACAAAAAAAGCAAGGATTTTTTGTCTTCTGACATTGTGATGTTTATGGTTATGGATTCCATGGAGAAGAGGACCTCAGAAAGGTGCTTAGATTCTCAACTATGGCATGCATGTGCTGGTGCCATGGTTCAAATGCCACCTCTCAACACCAAAGTCTTCTACTTTCCTCAGGGCCACGCAGAACACTCCCATGGGAAAGTAGATTTTGGCCAAACCCCGGTTCCACCTCTCATCCTTTGCAGGGTCATTGCCATGAAATACATGGCAGACCTTGACACAGATGAGGTATATGTTAAAATGAGGTTGACCGCTTTGAGAGAAAATGAATTGGATTTGGAAGATGATTGTTTCCTGGGAAACAATGGAGTGGAAGGTCAAGAAAAGCCTGCTTCTTTTGCTAAGACATTGACACAATCTGATGCCAACAATGGTGGAGGTTTCTCTGTGCCACGTTACTGCGCTGAGACCATCTTCCCAAGGTTGGATTATTCTGCAGAACCTCCAGTTCAGACCATCATTGCCAAGGATGTGCATGGACACTGTTGGAAGTTCAGGCATATCTATAGAGGGACACCACGGAGGCATCTTTTGACCAGTGGATGGAGCAATTTTGTGAACCAGAAGAAGCTTGTTGCTGGGGATTCCATTGTGTTTCTGAGGGCAGAAAATGGGGATCTTTGTGTTGGGATAAGGAGGGCTAAGAAGGGGATTGGTGGAGGGACTGAGTTCCCTTCTGGTTGGAACCATGTATCCCCTCTAGTTGGTGGGGGTTCTGGTTTCTTGTGTGGGAATGAGAACAACTCTTTGGTGAGGAGAAAAGGTGGTGATGAGTTGATGGGAAGAGTGACAGCTGGATCTGTTGTTGAGGCTGTGAGTTGTGCTGTTAATGGCAGACCATTTGAGGTTGTGTACTACCCAAGGGCTAGCACCCCGGAGTTTTGTGTTAAGGCTTCTGCTGTGAGGGCTGCAATGCAGATACAATGGTGTTCTGGGATGAGATTCAAAATGCCCTTTGAAACTGAGGATTCTTCTAGGATCAGCTGGTTCATGGGAACCATATCTTCTGTTCAGGTTGCAGATCCCATTCGTTGGTCTGATTCTCCTTGGCGTCTTCTGCAGGTATACCATTTTAGATTTTCATTTATTGTCCCCAAGATTCAATAGCTTGAATTTTGTTATTCAGTGGTTTCCTTTACTATCATAGTAATAATATATTCATAGTGAAATTGCATCTTGAACTGTTAATTTTACTGAACCTAGATCTATTTCTTTGATTTTTTCTTAGACCCTTTCCCCCCCCCATATAAATAGTTTATATTATACTGTTCAATGCTACAAAAAGATGGAAGAGAGTTTACAGTTTGTCAGATTGAGCTGATTTTCATTTTTCTGATACAAAATATTTGTTTATCTTCCTCATTTCTATCGCCTTTCCTATTAAATAGTTACTGCATGATATTGACTTCTTGTATCAATTATATGAACTGCTAAGCAACTATTAAATATACAGGATATTTGTTGCTATAAATAGAACTTTTAATGTTTTGGTTCTGTTTGAAGAAAAGAATAGTGGTTAATAGTATTCACAGTTAAACTAGCAAATCACTTCAAGTATGTCTGTTCAGTGCAGACAATTCCTCCTGCAAAGTACCAAAGTTGCTTGAATTGGGTCAATTGCCCGTGACAAAAAACTATTTGAGTACCATTCTTGATTGAGTTTTACTTATGAAAGGTCTAGGAAACTTTTAGCGTTACTATGGCTGCATATTTTTCTTAAATTATTTTTAGTTGGTACCTGTTTGGCTTGAACTTTGCTCAAAATAATCTAGATTGCTCTAAATTTCTTCTTTGTGATGTCATGTTTCAGGTGGTGTGGGATGAACCAGATTTACTTCAAAACGTTAGGTGTGTGAACCCTTGGTTGGTTGAACTAGTCTCAAACATGCCCACCTTCCATCTCTCTCCATTCTCACCACCAAGAAAGAAACAAAGGTTTCTACATGACCCAGACTTTCACCTCAACAACCAACTTCCAATGCCATCATTCTCCAGCTATCTTCTCAATCATACTACTAACTCTCTATGTAACATTCAAGACAATAGTTCTGCAGGCATACAGGGAGCCAGGCATGCTCAATTTGGACTAACTCCATCTGATTTTCCCTTCAACAACAAGCTGCAACCAGACATGCTTGTGGGTGGGTTCTCAAGGCTTGACCATGCAGTCCAACCTGTTAGGCCTCCTTGTGGAATCAATAAAAGTAGCTCTAAGAACAATGTTGATATATCTTGCTTGTTGACTGTGGGAAATCCTAGCCAGAGTTTTAAGGAATCCAATGAAGCAAAAGCACCCCACATCTTGTTATTTGGAAAACTCATTCATACTGAGCAGAACAGTTCAAACAGTTTCTCAGCTAGTACAAATGGGAATAGTTCTGAAGGTACTTCACAGAAGACATCAAATGCTTCTGATGGCCTTGGTTCTGCTTTGCATCAAAACAGTCCAATTGAGAACTCTTCTGATGGAGGGTCTCCCTGGTACAAAGATCAGCACAAAACTGATCTTGGAACCGAAAAGGTTAACATATTATGTATGGCTTTATAACAGATCAATTTGTTTCAGTTGCTGTGCCAGTGAGTTCTTGAAGACATTAAGGAGGCTAAATATTCTTACAATTTTTCAGTTGCCACTCAGAAGTAGTATTTCCTTTGTTGTATAGTTGCTGATTTTCCTTCGGCATAATTCTACTAAGGTGCAAGTTAACAAAAATATTCCTCATTTGGTTCAGAAAAATATTTTATAACAAAATAACTATTATGTACTACAACTGAATAATTTGTTTGATGAACTAAAGGGGTAATATTTTCGTTAACTTGCACCTAACTGAAGCTTTGGTTTGTGCTATATTTCTTTAAGGAAATGAGGAGAATCCCTCTTCCAATTATGGGATAATGTAACTCATGAATTTCTTCTATCAAGGAATCTTATCTAAGAGATTGTCTTTGTTTCTTGATTCAATATTTAAGTTTCTTTCTCTTTTAAGGTGAGCCTTAACCAAAAATCATTTATTCCTCTGCTTGCCGACTTCTTTACCATGAGAGTTCTTAAACAAAGTAGGGTTACTACGTAACACTGAGAGTTGCAACGGTCCACAACAGCATAAATGCCAATATTTTAGTTTGACAAGTGAAAGTTCAAGCGAAACAAGATGTATTCAAATAAAGACACATGCGGTTGTAACCAAAAACAAAAACAAAAAAAATACAATTATGCGGTTCTGATTGATTGTGACCTTAAATATTGTGAGAAATAACATTATATTGAATTTTTATTGACACAATGTCTATGTAAATATCGTCATTTACTATGTAAATAGTGGTTAGTTTTTAGCTTCCCCTAAATAGTGGTTAGTCTACACAAAAAATGGTCGATTACTCTCCTCTTTGTAGTTACTTTATGAGACAGTCAACTAATCAGCAACTGCTGACCCAAATAAAACAAAGAACTTCTTTCTTTATTGATTTCTTCTTCTTCTTTGAATTTCAAGTTATTTTATTTGAATAGGCAGATGGTACTTACTTTTATCTATATATATATATATATGATATATATATATAGAAATGGTGATGATCATTCATTTAAAAAAAATCACACGCATTTATTCTAATTTAAAAAATATTATGGTCACCTAAATAAGATCCTATATGATGCATTCATTCTAATTTAATATACGATATGTAAGAATAATGGCCACAATCACAAAGATATAATGCGAAATAATGTTTTAGGCTAGGGTTATATTTTGTGTTCGAAAAATATTTTTGTTGCAATCATTATATTCTTATATCAAATAGTGCATATACTCATTTTCACATATCATCTAATATCATTCATTATGCATATTTTTTTCTATCACTTTCTCTAACTCAATCACATCCCTTAAAAATATTGTGAATAGTACTTACACCTCTTTTTAGGGGTGTAAGATAATCTTTTTTTTTTTGTTGAATTTCACTGATGTATGGCCCACATACTTGGTGATTCCATGCGCGGGTACACTGCACACGAAGTTTCTAGGGCATTGGAGCATTAAGACGATGATGTCAATTCTCAATATAAAATGGCTTATACAGAGATTGGGTGAATAACTAAATATCCTATTAAGTAGAAGTTGATAATCACAAGGCACCAGGCAACATCAACCAATTCTGTTCTTATGGATTTAGCAATTAGCAGGGTCTGAAGTGGGCAACAACACCTTGTTGTAGACTCCGTTGGCCGTTTTCCATTTAACACCATAACTGGACAATGAACCATGTGCCTTAGCTCAAAGAGTATCTAGTTTAAGAAGATTCTCCATAGGCCTTTGTCCCGAAAAAAAGGACTGATAATGTTATATAATGCTAACTACCAAATATTGTCAACATCAATTATGTTAAGTATAATTAAAATGAAATACAGTTGTCTCTTATTACAAAATTTATTCAGTTGATTGGATATCAATAAGGTAAAGAAGAGAATGTTAAAAAAATACAAAGAAATTACTCACAAGTTGGTTGCAATCGAAAGTGAATTGTAATTTTAAAAGATGATTAAAGATGATAAAACGGGTTGAACCTAATGATTGACCCATGTAACAAGCAAAAATGGTAAGTTGGGTTGTATTTTATAATTTGTGTTTTTAAATGAGTTATTTTAATGTAATGGGTTGTCTTGTGGAGTAATTTTTTTTTTCCTTTTTTTTTTTGTTTTTTGTGGAGGGTTTTCGCCTAACCTGCCTTTTTTTTCTTCATTTAGATTAACTAGTTTAACTTGTCATTTTTTTTAAGTTTTAACTAAGTTGACATGCCATTCTACTGAAAAAAGGGGTAAATTGATATTCTCAATCCATATTCCAAAAAATGGACAACCTGCACTGTCTCGTTTTTTGCTAATTTGCTGTGAGTTGAGGTGGGTCAACTATTTTGACACTTTTAGAGATGACCAAGGTTCCAATCTCAAATATGTCATTTGTGGGAGGGCCTAACTATATACTCTATGCCTGAAGGAATGAGAAACAAATTAATGATAAGGACCACTAAAAAAAGTTATTTAAACTTGGGACAAAAAAATTAAAATTATTAAAAAGAACTATACAAAATTTAATTAAAGAGAAGAATTATTTATTTTTACTAAATAGACAATAATAACTTTAATGATTTTTTTTTTCCTTTTAATCCTTTAGCATACCGTGTGTGTAGTCTCTGGACAATAGGAAGCTAGGGCACCAATTCGTTTTGCTGCGGCAGCCCTATTTTCCTCTTTTATTGAACACTTTTTATGGGTGTTTTCATCCATTCTTAGTTGTGCATGTGATATTCTATATATTTGAGTACAGAATGGCTAATTGGCATTCCATAGGTGTAATAATTTCACTGGCCCTTAGTATAAAGACCTACAAACAATACCGAAAGTTAGTTCAATGATTCCCAAAGTTGATATTTTTTTTTCTTTTTTATTGAAAATGAAAAGAAACCAAGTACTTACAGTAAGAATTGCAAATGGGTAATCTTCCATTCCATTTGTAAGCACTTCGATTAGATGTTTTACAAGCAAGATGAGTGTAAACTGCGAAAATAAAAAGCGACTTGACCAGTAGAAGCTATCATCTTCATTATCTACTGTTGTAATCTTTTCACTAGCTTTGGAGCCTTTTCTTCAGATCTATTGGATATAATTTATATATTCACTAAAATTTTGAAATCAGACTGATAATTACGAAGAGGGAGGAGAAATGGTGTTCGTAAGATTATTGTAATTTCGTAATGCTCCTAAATTATTATTAAAAAAATTCGAATTCAATATTTCTAGATAATGCTGTTAGTAACTGACCTCATTATTAATCGTTAACAATCTGAGAGGGCTAAAGGAAAGTAGAGATGAAGGAATATGGAAAGAGATGAAGGATTGGAAACATTATTAAAGGTAATTTTGACCATTAGATAAAATTAAATGATCATTTTTAAATTAAAACTTAAATAATTATTTTTAATAATTATTTTAAATTAAATATTATTCTTTAATAATCCTTAGCATTAAATTTTTTTCAAAAACTTGACCTCACATCTAAAGAGTGTGGAAATGCCCTTAAAAAAATAAAGAAATTAGTAAATGAAAGAAGAGCAAGCAAAAGAGTTAAATTTTAAAGTTTGGTATGAATTTTTTTATACCATCGTTTAATAGCGTTATTAAAGGAGTGTGAATCTATAATTATCTTATTTTGTGCTATAAAACACTATTTTAACCAATCGACAGTCAACTTCATGATAGATCAATCTCACGGTAAAATATAATCTCAAAAAGTATTATATAAACATTGAATAATAATAATAATAATAAGAGTTTATCGTTCTACTGTTGCCCTGTAAAGAGACATCAACGAATAAACTTCCATCTAAGTTCCTAATCTTTGGTTATATTATTAGTTAGGTTGTTTGTGATGGACTAGGGTATTCACGATTATCACAGATCTAACAATGCAAGCTTTTGCAAGAAAGCAACTTTGCCAAAATTGGCTACACAACTACTGCCCTCCATGGCTGTCAATGTTAACTTGCCGTGACCATGCATGCTCAAGCGTACTCTCTTATTGTAATTGTATTCCCCTCCACAGTTTATCCCCTTCTCAACATGGATGTCACCTGCTATCACAGCGGTGGTTGTGGTGGAAAGATTAGCTTTTGATTATAAGGCAAGATCATTAGTTTTTTATTTCTTAAGGATACATATATGTACATGGATGCTACGATGTTCAAGTCGTTGAATGTGAAAGTGAAGTAGGTGGAATTCTTTAATAAATAGTTAAATACACTCAAAGCTGCATGTTTGTTCTGTGCAGTTAGGACCTAATAAAATTTATACAGGATACATCATACAAAACATATAGAGTCCATCTTTTTTTGTAACTAAACATATAGAATCCGTCCAACTAGGCAGTTAGTCTACCTAAAAAACTCGTAGAGAAGAAAATGGTAAATAGTAATATATCAAATAAATGACATTTAAAGAAAAAATGCACATGACAATTTGAATAAAAGTAATATATTGACTGCTCAATATATGATATAAGACGACCTAATTTTTTTTTCCGTCTAGCTAGTAGCTAATAAAAAAACTTATGTACGTAGTTTATTTAGAATAATTTACCTGTTATATTATAAAATTGTATAAGTGCTTATATCAAACTTATTACACAACCCATTATTTTTTATTGCATTTAGGTGGTGTCCGGGTCAAAAGTTACATACTTTAACTAATTTACATTCGATTCGGTTAAAACCAGGCCATTCACACAAACATTAAAAAATTTACAAAGATATTTCTTATAGTCTTGTCCCAAGAAATTGGCGTAGCTAAGATCTTATTACACAAATCATGTATCTTAACAATCTATTCAAAAGGAACTTTAAAGCAGTTATACATATTTTTAAGTTGGCTTGGGATATTTTTGGTAATGTTTTAAAAATCAAACCGGACATTAAACTAGCAAGTTTTTTAAATCTTGGTTCGATTAGTTCAACTAGTCAAGTTACAGTTTGATTGATTCAACTAATTAAATTTATGGTTAAACCGTAACTAAACTGTGATTGAACCAAAAAATACTCAAACCAGAGACATGACCTGATCATGGTTCAACCTGCTAATTCGATCCGATTTTTATAACATTGATTTTAAGTGATATTGGTGTCATTTTGACTTTAATGAGTCTGGACTTTAGTTAATGAAATTTAAATTCACTTTAATTACTGATTAACACAATTGTAAATGATAATGTTTTTTTTTTATATTTGGAATTCATCATTAACATTAGCAAACAGGCAAAGCTAGTGGTAGTACATCCAACATGGCTAATGGCATTGACCAATTATTCTTTTATAAGAAAGTTGTTCTGAAAAAATGGAAAATAAAGGAAGAAAAGTAGCATACACATGACAATACAAATATAAATGTATGCAACTAAATGCTACTCTTCCGCCTAAGAAATGGCCGAAACGAATAGCTTTGTAATCCATATTCCGATCCCCAAGTATGCCGCAATTACAGGAAAAGAGTAAATGATCCCTTGGGATCTCAGTTAGTTATATCATTTTTTTCCTCACGAGCTTCAGATTACGACTTACTCAACCATGGCTCTATATAATATGCATACATATGTGTGTGTAGCGTTGTTATTATAATATAATTTTCTCCAAGCAAACAAAGATATGCAAAGGTCAAGAAACACAGCTCAATTCAACTATTTCATGCCCCCAACATCGGCACAAGCTGTGTTTTTGTGTTGGACAAAGATTATGTACACTTGTTTAATACTTTAATCTGAAGGTTTGCATGCATGTGAATGTCAATGCTGGTTTATCTATAAGGCCTGGAATTGGTTGGCTAAACCTGCCATGTTATATTTCGGGATCAATCACAGATCCCAAGAGGTCTCAAGGACATCTTGACAAGCCAACTAAAGATATCAGATTTCCCACATGGGGATTATCAATTGTCAAGTTCTACTGGTTTGCTTCAAGTATTCATTTTTAATTAGTTAAAAAAAGTAAAAAGATAATAGAAACTTGGAAGTGTGGAACGTAGAAATGAACTAGCTGTTCATATTGGTTGAGTCAAAGTTGGTACCCCAAAAATAAAGTCAAACGCACCATTTTCAAACACGGATGTGAATTTGCTCTAGGTTGTCATATGTCTATGGAGTTGACTGTCTCTAAGCAATTACCTCAGTGATAGACTTGTGAATATGATTCATATGAAGAACTCAATGAAAAACTGGCTTGATGCAATGACTTCTACACAGACTCGAGTAGTTCAAAGTAAGATCCAGAGTTTAAATTTATCTTATATAAGTTACATTATCAATAAATGACCAATATAACTATTATAATACTTTAACAAATTTACTTGCAATGAAATATTAGTAATAAATTTTTATGTAAATGATATCATATAATAATTAATCAACAATACAGATCTAAATCAAAATAAATATCCTTAAATCTCTGACCCTAATGCTTATTGGACTAGGGGCTAAGCCCTTTATATTTTAAGAAAGATTGTAATTACCAGTAACAAAAGTTGAAGATTCACTTTTACGCCTTTGTCTACAGTCTTACAGAGTTAGTAATAACTCGTTATGGTTTTTCCCCCGTTAATTTAGTTTTGTGAGGTGATTTGTCCTTAACGCATAAACGTGTTTTTTATAATTAAGTGTGTGTTTGAAATAATTGTGAAAATTTAATTATTTTAATAATTAATTATTATATAATTTTTTTTTTTTATAATCGATTATAAAAAAAATTTATGTTTAGATATGTTAGTTAAAAATGATTTTAAATTAATTTGTTTTATTTAAATGATATAAAAAATAATTATTTTTATGTATTAAATTATTAAAAATAAATATAAAATAATTAAAAAAATTATTTAATTAAAAATAAAATAATATTTACATCTTACTAGTAGGAATAATTTCAACAATTTTTTTGTTATAATGCTCAAATTTGAGCTTTTCCAATAATGTATGTTGCCATACAAACGAAAGACAATCAACGGCTTTTAAGAAATATCCAAACATGTTAATTTACTGAGCAACAACTTTTTTTGCCCAACAAACATATGTTGAGATAGAAACAATTCGTCCTAAACATGTTCTAAAAAGTAAAATTGGTGTGAGTGCATTATCTTCATTTTTTAATTCATGATTGACATTATTAGTAATACAAAACCTTGGGCTGGCTTTCTGCTTAACTTTCAAATGTATTCTTTATAGAAGCAGCAATAGCCCAGAAAGAGCAGGCCAAGAGTTCACAAGACATGAGCCACAAGAAATTCCACCATCAAGCCCAATGGAAAATGAGCCACATCTGGAGCAAGAGGAGGAAGCCCAAGATAGGCTCGTAAGTCATAACAATTGCACTTTATAATCCCAAATTTGAAGTGAATGTATGTTTTGAGCGGACATGTTACATGTGTAATGTAAGTTCAAGACCCAATAAATAAACCCAAAAGATTGGAAATTTGGAATGCACGAAAGTCAACTAAAATTGGGTCATATTTTTTTCCCCTTTTCTTTTCATGTTTTATAAAGAAGATATAAGACGTGAGGAGGAGAAAGACTGTTAAGTGGAGGCATAGTAGTCTCAGAAGGATTCGATTATAAAATTAAATGATTTTCAAAGGAACTTGGAGTTAAGATTCTTTGAGCCTTTAGGTTAAATATTCTACTGATAAATGCCAATTTTTGGCCTCTCCTTAAAAAATGAAGAATGAAACAAACAAGTACATATAAAAATAAAATAAAATAAAAAATAAAGATGGAACAAGCCCAAGGTCTATACCAAATTTGAGAAGCGAGCAGCTGTTATGTGGATTTTTACCCAAATTGTTGGACGTTGAATTGTTAGATTATGACTATAATAATAATTTAACTAAACTTCTATCTCTAAAGGGATTGGTGATTTATTATCTTTAAAAGTTTGGAATTGAGATAAATAAGAAATCTTAAATATCTACAAGATTTAATTTCTCATATTATTATGGTGATCCATTTTGATTGAAAATTTCTATATTTAAGGGTTTATGATGTATTAGAACATATATTATCTTTTCATATAAAAAGGAAATTAAGATTAGTGATTTTGTAATGTAGTTCTTAAAAATATTCTCACATTTGATTTTAAGAAAAATGGATCGAATCATTAAGTCAAATTAGATTAAATTATGTAAATTTTAAATTAATATTTTATTAATTTAATTTAATTTATTTTTGTGTAATATTATCAAGTTGTAACTCAACTTATTTAAATCAGATTAATTCAAGTTATTTTTAATTTTAGATTAGTATTATATTAGTTTAATTCACCTATTTTTTCAAACTATTCAAGTCGGTCTGTCCACTTTAGTCATTTTGACTGCTATAACCGTAGTAGACAAAAAAGGAGAGCAATCCTCACGTGAGTAACACGTGCATGACTTGTATGATTGTTGGTTTGGTGGAAGTAGAAGATTATAGAAATATACAGAAGTTGGGGGTTGGGCACAGTTCACCTACTACTTGTTCCTTCCATCTTTACACTCTCTATCTCTCTATTTCTCCGTCGCCCCAATTGAAGTGCTCTGTCTGCAATTTTCGTCACAACATGGCAGGTCAAATTTCAATTCACTCCCATTTCTCTGCTTTCTTCCTTTCTTAACTTGCATATCTTTGATTCATCCAATTCAACCCTTCAAGTTTCAGTTTTTTTTTTTTTTTGGTACTGAATCGTCTTCTTCTGCAGTATCCATCCTTTGGAGCACTAGGATTTTACGTTTTAAAAAAAAAATCAATTTTAACATTTAAGAAGAGTTTAAAAGATTAATCATTGTTAAAAGGATGATAAAAATCAATTTGATTGCAGAATAGTTGAAATTGAAAGTGTTGGGTGTTGTTGTTAGAAGTTTCATGAAATTCTTGTCCTCTATGGCTTAAAAGTGTTAAGAGCAAGAGTAACAACTTGAAATGATGTTTCATCCAGTCCACTTGATGGTCAGAAAACAGAAAGCTAACATTTGATGGCAAATTGTTAGATACAAAAATGAAAGAAAGACATTTTATGAACCTGGAATTCTGGAATCTGATAAAGGTGTAAATGTTTATATGCAGCAACATCAGGGAGGATTGTCCAAAATGTTTTTATGTCTCTGTGCTACCAACAGAATAGACAGTTCAATTCATCGAGTCGAAGGGACTGTTTTGCCCCTTATATGCGCAACTCGCTTCCCTCTCCACTAGGGAAGTTGGCATGGACTGGCACCTCTTCCATGCAATTGCGCAGTTTATCAAAACCCCAGAATGATTTTATTGTCCAGAGAAATATTCACTGCAATGGTCTGTTCTAGACTCTCATTATACAGGTTGATATGAAGTGAAAAATTATATAGTTTCAACACATTTAAAATATTGCTCTCTTTCCCCCTTCTTTCCTAACCCCTTTATATGAACATGTACTGATATATCAGTATCTGTGTATGGGCATACATTTCATTTGTATTTTAACAGAATTGGTTTTTTTCTTTACCTTTTGGCAGTTTTTAACTACTTCATTTCTTAATGGATGTTTGTATATTCGATTTGGACCTTTATTTCAGCTTCTGCATCTTCTACTGCTGTGCCATATCTAGACAAGACTGATTTTCTGCGGCTTCAAAATGGCAGGTCAGCACCACTCCACTGAGAGCAGATTAATAAGTTTACATTGCTAAGAATTCTACTTCTTCAGTGCCATATTTTTCATTTTTTCCTCCTATCTTTATCTTATTTTACCATGATTGCCAATCTTCATCTTAATAGAAATTTGCTTGTGCCTTGTGGTTTTTTATAACTTATTTTGGTCAAAGGATGGTGTATCTCTGTTATATATGTGAAAAGAGAGAAAGACTGAGTGAAAAATAAAAGACAAAAGAGGGCACGGGTATAGTCTGTGAAAGTTATGAATGGTAAAAAGTGGAAACAAGCTGGACATGGCATAAAGTAGAAACCTCTCTGCTCCTTTCCTTCCCATTACCTTGCTAATTGCTGTACTCAATCCATATGGTGTATGGTAGCATTTAGACAAAAGAAAAAGAAAAATAAAAGTATTGTATTCTATCTAATTTTTTAGGGTGTACTTTTACCACATAACACAAAACATTAAAAGATTAACCGTTTCATGGACAATTCATTGATAATGGCTATATATTTGCTTTCACTATAATAATGCCTGTATATAGTAGAGAGAATATTTCTGGAATGCTTCCAGTTGCAGAAGCCCATTTTTTATTTCTTTTTATTCAGATGGCTGGCATTTATTGGGTCTTACTTCCTGCGCATTGACATGGTTATAACTTAAAAATGATATTAATTTGAACAGTGATATACGTGGTGTGGCTGTTGATGGTGTTGAGGGAGAGCCAGTTAACCTCACTGAACGTGTTGCTGAAGCAATAGGAGCTGCTTTTGCTGCATGGTTAGTGGAGAAAAAGAAAGCAGATGCTTCTCGGCATTTGAGAGTTTCTATTGGACATGATTCCCGAATATCAGCCAAATTATTACAGGTCTAGGTTGTTCCTTATATCATTCGGTTAAATTTTTTACTGTCTACCTTTAACATATAAAAGGCTTTGTTGATTGTGTTAATTTTATAATGGTTTTGAAACTAAATAAAATTTAATAGAAGTCTATTGTCTCAATTAAATGCACATTTTCTGATAGCATGAAAGTTGGAATGAAAAATATGAATTTGAAAATATATTGCTTTATATTGTTGTTGTCAATCTTTTGGGTCAAAAGAGGTTCAACACTTCATTTTAGCATGTTATTTCCTTCTTTGGAGATTCTGCATAAAGCAGAAATTTTATTTATTTATTTGATTTTGTAATTTGAAGTGAATGGGAAGTATTGTTACAAAGAGATCTTTCTTTACACCCTTCCCAGTTTAGAGCATGCATGTATCTAAATAGCTTGCTATTTGATACTTTGTTTAAAACTGACTATTTGGTTATAAACTTGTCAAATTTCAGAATGCAATTTCTCGAGGTCTTACTGGTGCCGGCCTAGAAGTTGTCCAATATGGGTGGGTGTTATTTATGTTTTTCATATTAATTATTTATATGTTATTGATTTGCACATGAGGGCTGGGAATGTCAATGGTTTTGAACAACCCTAATGACAGCAGTCACCCACTCACCTGGCCAAATAGATGCCTTTAAATTGACACTGATTTATATACTATGTGTATTCTAGCATGGGTTTTCTGTTAATTTGGATCAAACATGCATGAAGTTTTGGTTTGAAGCTGGAAACTTTGGCATCATCCATATATACTAATATTTAAATAAATATACGCAATGGAGTGACCAAACCCCCCCTCCCAAAAAAAAAGACCAAAGTCTCTGCTGTTGTTACAACAGCAGAGAATTATTGGACTCCCCTTTCCCTTGCCGCTGCAACAATAGAGAAACAAAATCCCTATAGGATCTTTGCATTTGTCTGTATGAACTGTATTTGGGGTTGATTGTATTTGTTTGTGTGTTTTATTTCGTGGATAAACATGATAATGTGGAATGCACTTAAGGTGTTTGAAACAATTTCAGCTTGGAATGCATTAAGTCAGGCAATTCCTATCTAGTTAAGGTATTTTTCTGGTTATATGCATTATAGTATACCCTTCTTATTAATAGATGATAGTTTAGTAAATTTTTTGCTGAGTTTATTCATCATTGAATTGGGAAAAAAGAGTCATTGGTATTTTTTAATTGATTTAAATTATGCTTTAGGGTTATAATTATTATTAAAATATAGTATTACCATTCATGATTGATAGTTATGTAATTTCATTTATATTGAAGGTCATGGACAAGAGAGAAACTATGGGAGAAGGTGATCAACAAGAACCTAGCATATTAGAATTTGAGAACAGTAGTATCGATAGGTTTACTTTAATCATTCGGAAAAACAAAATTAGATACATACTAGGGTTTATAGTTAGTTCATACCAAAAGTTGGGATAGAATTTGAAACAGAAGATATAGCATATGCCTTTTATAATTATTCTGTTTTGAGGTGGATTTTAGTGTAAGGATTAGTAAAGGACATAAGTTATTGATGGTAAGATAACCAATATAATATTTTGTTGTTTATGTGAAGGTTTTGGGGAAGATAAACAATTTGTTGATGTAGAAAATTCCCGTGCTCAAACAAGATTTGGTTGTTTGGCAAGAATGTAAGTTAATAGTTGCATAACTGGTAAGTATCGTGTTATTGAGTTTATTGCTGATAATATGCATGAGACTAAAAGTCCTATTGAGAGTCATTTGCATAGATCTTAACTACTCAGCAGATGAGGCTTATCTCGCTGATAATTTTGGAATTGCTCCAAAAGCAAGTTGTGAATTAATGGCGAGGGAAGTTGGTGGATGTGATTCATCTAAGATTATATAAATTATTTACGAGGTAGTGTGCTTGAGTAGTTATAACAAATGCAATTAAAAGATCCCGACTTTCTAATTGCATTTGTTGTAAATGCACACTATATGTATCTCCTGACTTCGTTTGAATTCTTCGCTTTGAGCGTAAATAATTTCTATAATCTTTTGGGATGAACCCAAGATTTTCATCTCCACAAATTGCCTAGCCATTAATTCACAACTTTGGCTTGTGGTCTCATGCGTATGATCAACAATAAACTCAGTAACACTATACTTTCCAGTTAAGCAACTATTAACTTTTATTTTTGTCAAACAATCAAATCTTGTTTAAGCATAAGGGTTTTTGACATTAACCTCCCGTTTATCTTTTCTATGATAACCTTCACATGATACTATCAACATCTTTACGTTCTTTATTAATGCTTATGTGTTAAGCCCAAACCCACTTTATAAGCTTGATGATTATAAAAGGCATATGTAGCATCTTCTGTTTCAGATTCCATCCTAACTTTTGGTATGAACTCACTAAAATCCCTAGCATGTGTATCTTACCATATTTTTTCTATGTTTAAAGTAAGCTAATCACTACTACCATTCTCAAATTATAGTATGTCTTAAGCTAGATGCTCATCTTCTATCGTAGTTTCTCTCTTGTCCTTGATCTTAAAATTACATAACCTTCAATCATGAAGACTAGATTTCAATAATCAATAATAATTATAATACTAAAACATTAAAAATTACCCATGAGTCTTTTTCCCCAAATCAATGGATGAATAATACCAACAAGAAATTCTTTGCAAAACTATGATCTACTAATGAAAATAGTATAATACATATAACAAAAAATATACCTTAACTAGAGGCTGGTCTTTATTTTATTTGATTATTCTGGGGGGTTTTTGGCCATGACAAGGCCAGATTACAGCTTCAAGTCTTTAACAAAGTTTGTATTTATTGGAAGTTAAATGAGGTGTTATTTTTTTCTTAGTTGGAAAAATTTTATTTGGGGGACAGAGGATTTGAGTCTACAGTGTTTAAAAAAAAAATGGAAACAGTCTACTATATTTGGGAGAAGTTGTGAGTAGGAAACTGGAAATCTAAATTGAAAAAGAAAATCTGCATTGGTTTGGGTTTGGGATTCTACATTTCATATTATTTTTATTTTTACTAGATATCATATATGGATTATTGCCCTTGACATCAAAATTGATTTGATGATTATTTTTCTGACAAAGTGGCCTGGATCTTTCTGAAAATATTGGTTGATTCTATTAGAAAAAGTGTTGCAATTGGAAGGATACTTGCTTGATTTTCTTTGATTAGATCAGTGGGTCAGTCATGATACTACTTGCTTGTGTTTCTGTTTTGATAAATGTGACTTTCATTTGATAATTTTCACCATGGATACTTCTTATTATTTACTATCCTGACTTTTTTGATGGCCTAATAAATTTACTATTGTTTTCTTTGTAGATTAGCATCAACACCAGCCATGTTCAATAGCACACTCACGAAGGATGAAGCATTTTTGTGTCCTGTTGATGGGTCCATTATGATAACAGGTACATTATGGAGTTGTAGCTAAATGACATTATTCTAACCTTTTTAGTTGTTGGAAATCTTGTCTTAGTTTCATCCTAGAAGCATTAGCTTTTGTCTCTAACATGCCCTTTTATGCGAAAGCCCTTTTGGATTGATCTGTTGAGACTGTGGACATAGCACAGCCTCCTTTTTACTTTATTGAAACTGTAATGAATCATGGAGAATGTGGCCAGCAGGGATCAAACACTAAACCACTTGGACATGAAAGCTGAGATACTATGTCAAGGAATTATTTATACCAAAAGCTTAAGCTATTAGGTTGAGTGGTTCTCTTTTAGCCATTTTATTTTATGTGTTCATGTATTATTTACTTTTTCTTATTTGTTAACGACCATGGGTTGTGAATGACAATTTTAAGTGAGTTTCAATTTGATTCTGGTAATTTACAAAAAAAAAATAAAAATTCATGGATAAATAAATTTTGAATTTGAATTCATCTATTAGTTATTAAATTTCCCTATCTGTGAACAGCGAGTCATCTGCCTTTCAACAGGAATGGATTCAAGTTTTTCACAAATGCTGGTGGGCTTGGGAAGGCTGACATCAAAGACATTTTAGAGCGAGCTGCAGACTTATACAATCAGTTTACAGCAGAAAGTTCTGAGAGAAAGGCTTCATTATCTATTAAGAGAGTTGATTACATGATTGCGTATACATCTGATCTAGTAAAGGCAGTTCGCAAAGCAGCTGGAAACATAGGTATGACTTCGTTGAAGTATTGTTATGTATGATAGTCAATATATTGAGATATAATTAATAAGTTGTTCATTAAATGAAGTGGAGGAATAATGGAACTCTAATTGCGAGACAGTGTCTTTATGATTCATTTTTTATTCTAGAATTTATAGTTCTTCCTTTTGTCATTGATTTTCTGAATGTTTTGATCTTGTTTGCTAATTTTTGTATTGCATTATCTACCCACAGAGAAGCCATTGGAGGGTTTCCATATAGTTGTTGATGCAGGCAATGGAGCAGGAGGTTTTTTTGCAGTAAGTGGCCTTTATAATCTCCTTAACTTTTATTGTTTTTTAAATAACTTTTTATTAAAAGGTATTTTCACTTGAAAGATCTATCAAAAGGATTTATACCAGAGGAACACAATCTTAACTAAACTTCTTTCTTTTTCTTTTTTTTTGTGAAAAAAGAGAAATCTAAGTATTAGCAACTCATTTATTCCACTTAATAATATACACATACTCAGATATCTTAATGAGAAGTCTCCCGTAAAAAATGACTTTCAGATCTAGATTTATGTGTTTTAATTATGGTGCAACACCTTGTGAAGTACAGTATAGTTTTACATTTGCATATGCCTTCCATTATCTGAGACAGCCATAGATGGGCAGATTTATGTATGAATAGTATTATTTGGTTTTATTTTGTTTTCTGACTCATCTCATGTGAAATCCTAGAATTTTGTTTTGCCACAAGAAATCTTAGAAAAAGGAATCTGTACTTGTGTTGAACTTTGTTACCCTATTATATGATAGTTGTTAATTTTGTATGTTTTTTTCTGTAAAGCAAGTTACAAGTATATGATTTACAAGCTTTCGATAGACCAAATACTAAAATGCACACTATTTGACAACTGAACAAGAACGGATAACCTATAGTGAAATATATATATATTGGGAATGTTTTAGGACTTTGATATTTTCTAATACTGAGATCTAGAACTAGGATTTATGATTTTGGCAAGGAATCTTAGAAGTGGAAACTAGCTAAACAAATACCTGATGGTGGCTTTTATATCATGCGTTACAGTAATAGATTTTCTGAAAAGTTTTAAGAATAGAGCTTTACTTGGGAATTTTTCTTAAATTTCACATTGTCTGTGCACGGGGAAAGACCAATAATTTATAAACTAATGAATCAATTTTAAAAGTTATTCAACTCTAAACCATCAGAAACTTTATTTAATAACTATGCAGGTTGTCCTAATACAGGCCCCACACTTAAGAATATTAACTTCAAAGATTCATTTTAAACAGCTATCTGGCTCCCTTTCTCATGCTGCATCACTTATCCTTCAGTCAAATATTAAGATTTTTGTCTGTAATTTGAAATCATACAGAGCTTTCGAACATGTTTCCCTGGTTAAGGTTTTTGGCTCTTGAATCTAACTTGATATTCAATGTTTCTTTTTGCTGAATAATCAGGCGAAGGTGCTAGAACCACTGGGGGCAATAACTTCTGGTAGTCAATTTTTGGAGCCTGATGGTAATAGCTAATAACTTTATTTGGAGGAATGATTTCAGGTTTGTATGGTACTTGGACTTTGAGTAACAATGGCTTCTATATTCAGGCTTGTTTCCAAATCATATCCCCAATCCCGAGGACAAGACAGCAATGAAAGCGATAACCCAGGCAGTCCTTGATAACAAAGCTGATCTTGGAATTATCTTTGATACTGATGTGGACAGGTAAGGATCTTCGTACTAATTGGTTTCGCTGACATGCCTACTATTTTAAAATTTGTTAAAAACCAACCACTTTCATCTAGATCTGCTGCTGTGGATTCCACTGGCCGTGAATTGAACCGGAATCGTTTGATTGCCTTAATGGCAGCTATTGTTCTTGAGGAAGTAAGGCTCTTATTTTTAGCTATCTCAGACCTAGTGTTTTTAACCTTAAACTTCTTTGAATACTTCCTCTTAATTCTTTTCCTTTCACCATTTTTCCTAGCACCCTGGAACAACTATTGTCACAGACAGTGTGACTTCTGATGGCCTTACCACATTTATTGAGAAGAAACTTGGTATGGAGGAATCTAAACTGGCATGATCTTTAGTCTCCCCCTCCCACCTTCTCACTTAAAGGGTTTATCATAGGCTAATCCCTTTCTTTAATTACATTTGAATCACAAATTACTTTGAATTCAGAAATAGTGTTAATAATTTGCTGATGCTATTTTTTTCTCAGGTGGCAAGCACCATCGGTTCAAAAGAGGCTACAAAAACGTGATTGATGAAGCTATTCGTTTGGTAAGATGAGTGCTTGCCTATTAATTCAATAAATTATAAATATCAGATTAGTTAACTAAGGAAAGCCTTTCATCTGAGTGCTTGACCGAACCATTATTTCAAATTTGATTTTCTTATTTTCAAAATGTAAGTTAGATATTTGACTTATGGAAGCAATATTGCTGACAGAACTCTATTGGTGAGGAGTCACATCTAGCAATTGAAACCAGTGGACATGGAGCTCTCAAGGAGAATCATTGGCTTGATGATGGTGCATACCTAATGGTAGGCTCTTTTTTTGGATAAAAAAGATTTGATTGAAATTATATTGGGTAAAACAACTAACCGCCAGTTAATCATTCCCTATTAATCAATTCATATGACATTAGGATACTTATTCAGGAACTGTCAAAGAACCACTCAACCTAAAAGTTTAAGCTGTTAAAGAAAGAGCCCTGAATTATTATTTTTCACTCTAATGTGCCCTTCTGTGAGAAAGCTCAGCAAGTATGGACAAACGGCCCACTACTTTGCACCAAACAGCCCTTAACTTGACACTACCTTGTATTAGAATGTGAATAAAGCACCAGGCTGTTGAATCAAATAATAGATAATTGGTACTGAATGTTGGGTTGTAAAAAGCCAGCAAGAGCATAAGATCAGTGTCGTTGAGATGAGGATGTTGCGTTGGATGTGTGACCATACAAGACAAGATAAGATTAGGAATGAATGCATTAGAGAGAAAGTAAGGGTAGTACCTATTGTGGAAAAGATGAGAGAATCTCGCCTTAGGTGGTTTGGACATGTAAGGAGAAGACCCTTAGAAGCTTCTGGAAGAAGAGTAGAGATTAGGTGGAGGATAGCCCAATAGTTAAAAGTAGAGGGAGATCAAGAAAAACTATAGGTGAAACGATTTAAAAAGATTTAGATTTGTATGACATTTCTGAAGACTTGATTTATGATAGAGCACAATGGTGTCATTTGATCCATGTATCAGATCCTACCTAATGGGAAAAAGCTTGGTTGATGTTGGGTCGAAATGGTTCTAGTATTATGTTAAAGAACTGCTCAACCTAAAAGCTTAAGCTTAAACGGGGTCCCAAGATTAGTTTTAATAATTAGAACTAACCTACCATATCTGTATGTGACCATGTGCAGGTCAAGATCTTAAATAAACTTGCTTCAGCAAGAGCTTCTAGAATGGGTGGTGGAAGCAAGGTTTTAACTGATCTAATGGAAGGACTCCAGGAACCAGCTTTTGCTGTAGAACTGAGATTAAAGATAAACCAAAACCATCCAGATCTTAAAGGAGGGTAAGACAGTGTACAAAGATTCGCTGTTTGCATTTATCCGTTAATGTTATGAATTCACTGACATGCCAGAGCTTTCAGATCTTTTCGGGAATATGGAGAAGCTGTGCTGAAACATTTGGAGAACTCAATTGGCTCTGATCCAAGCCTACAAAAGGCTCCTATAAACTATGAAGGGGTATGCTTGTCCCTGGTTGTTGCTAGACTTCAAACCTGTTTAATTAGCATTACTTTTCAATGAGAAATTATTGAAACAACTATGACCAAGGCATGTTTCTGAATCGGAAATAGCATACAATCCGAAACCAGTGTGCAAATTTCTGACCTGTAATGATTGCTTTGCTGGGTTTCTGTGTTTCCAAGCTAATTTACAGCTTGTCTGATCTAATCTTCAATCAGGTCCGAGTTTCTGGCTATGGTGGGTGGTTCCTTCTTAGACTATCACTCCATGATCCCGTACTTCCCCTTAACATTGAGGTAAAGGACCTTACAGCTTGTGCTGGAGCTTTTTACATGCAATTTTAAAACATTGCAACTAATTCAAAACGAACATACTCATTACTGTAGGCACCAAGTAACGACGATGCTGTGAAGCTTGGACTTGCTGTGCTTGCAGCTGTAAAGGAGTTTGCAGGTTTAGACACATCAGCTTTGAACAAATTTGTAGGAGCATCGTAATTTGATGCTTCATACGAGAATTGAGTTGGGTGCTGTAAATGCTTTTACTTCTATTTTTGCATTATACAAAGAGGGTTCTCTTAACGCTCATGAGCAGCAAGTGTGGGTGAATAAAAGGTTGAGAACTGAGGATTTGGTGAACACTTGGTCCTAGTGAACCAGAGTTATCGCCATATGGATGTCGTGTATGCTCAATTCTCCAGGATTAGAAATATCAGAGATCTCTAAGATAAAAATTTTAGTGACATCCCATTTTGAAAGCAGTGTAATCAGTATCTGTGGTGTAATTTTATTGTGCTTTGCATTTAATGTTATTGACTTTCTTCTGATATGCGTTTGGACTCGGGCTCACTGATAGGATGTGGCCTCTCCATTTGTGGAACGACTCATCTCTTGGTTATCAACTTCCTATCTTGACAAGAAAAAATAAAATGTGAAAAATGAGAAAATATAGAAAAAATAAATAAAAGGAATGACTACCCCTGTTGCTGTGGAACTTCAATCCAAAAACAGCAGAACAACTCAAGACCCTGGCGGGGTGCATCATTGTAAAATTTATGGGTACGAGTTAAATATTGTGTAATTTGTGTATTGAATAGAATATTTATGAATAAGATGGTATGATACAAATTTTGAATTCGATTTTGGATTTTTTTAGAAGTTTATTCTAAAAGGACTTGGAAATGGCTGGGCAATTCTTAACATATGAAAAGATGGCCTAACTCCAATCCTGACCCTAGCTGTATGTATGCACTCAGGTACAAAAGAATGCCAATAACTATACAAATGCCCGCAACTGGTGCAATCTAAAATGGTACAAGTGGTTTTACATCTAATTCCTTGGTTTACTTATATACACACTGCAATAACAGACGGTCCCCTCCTAGCAATTTTTCTTCAATATATTATGTTCTACAACATAAATATTCCCTCATCCAAAGTATCTAATTAGATTTAGAAGCAGCTGAGTTGTTGAGAAGCTTCATCATGAAGTTGAACTTAATATCCGGTGAGGTCTTAGGCTGAGGCCAGTTTGCACCCTCTGGAACCTTGATACATTTGAAACCTTGACCTTGGTATAATTTTGTGGCCACAGGATTTTTCAAATCACAGTGCAATGCAATAGCACGACATCCCCAACTTCTGGCCTGGGATTCTGCCTTAGCTACCAATTGTTTAGCTATTCCCTTCCTCCTAAATTTTTCCCGGACTGCCACATTTGATATGTATGCAATTCCAGTCCTAGAATAAAAATTATTTATTTTACAGCCATCAACAAGGATTCAACAGTAAAATGAAATGTAAACCAAGAAAATTATCACCCATCATGCCCACATACAAAATTAGTCAAATCAAAAGTTAACCATTTTGAGGGTTCAAAAGCTTTCATAAATCAAAAGACAAATAAGGCATCAAAGACAGAACAACTTTGGCACATCTAGTTTAAAGGCAAGTCCACTCTTACCATGGTGATCAATCTGAAGAGATCTGAATTTTTTAATTTTAAACAAGTGAAAGGCTACAATTTAACCAAGAACAAACTGTGCACGTGAAAAGAAAGATTACATGTAATGAGTTATTTTTACAACATACCACAAATGACAGATAAGTTTATGCTATACAGGGATATCCTACAGTTATTTATTAGTTTGAGACTTAAAACAGGACAAGCTGAATGTATTTAGGGTCTGTATTTTTAACATAAAATAACTTTCAGGAAAACATTTTATTTTTTTTGGTGTTTGGTGTAGAAAATACTTTCAAGAGAACATTTTCATCTGCTTGGCGCAGAAAACACTTTCCAGATAACATGTATGCTTGGTAAAACAGTCAATCTCTACATATATTCATACATATATTTTCTCACACAATCCTCCTCTTTTATCCACGATTGGGACCGGCTATATAAAGTTTGAATAAAAGGTAGGACATAGGCAAAGTTGCCAAAGTAAAAAAAAGAAAAGGAATAATACATCATTACAAGCCACATTCTTAAGGAAGAAGGTGAAGCATCATGAAGACACACACAAGTCAAAAATTGACAACATTATATAGGTCAGATTTATGTCATAAATCCTAAAGACACAAATCCTCACTAATCCAAGTTCCAGAAGCAAGCTTTCACTCACCTTCTCCGTCGCAGTTGCCCCTTTCTAGGTAGAAAGTCTGCAACAGTATCTACTGTTAATATACCAGCCACATATCCTTTGTTGAGGCTAAATTTCCCATCAAAACCACCAATCTTGAAATCTGCACTTCCAAATAAGATAGTCTCATCAAGCGAGCTGCCAATAACAGCAACCAAACAGGTTCTTTTGCAACCGTTTGGTATAGAAAATCCTGCAAACATAGCCAGCAATCTGTCCATCCTCAGCACAAAATCTAATGGGAAGGAATATTCAGGGAAGAAGGAGCTGCAGTGAGTCTCTGCCACTTCCCAACAGTCCTCTAACCTGGCCTCTCGGACAATAATTTCAGGAGACACAGCTGGGAACAAATCAACAACTTGACTGGCTCTGCACAGTCCTACATCCGAACATCAGAGTTTTAATTCCCAGGAAATTTAACTTCTCTGTGTATAATAAGTAGTAAATATTCCACCACCCCATACATCCAGTTCCCCCCTTGACTTCCAGTCCCCACTTTTAGTAGGCTTCCATGAATAATCCGTAGTAGTAAAAATGGAAAATTGGACATTGAATTTAACTATGCTTATACAATTATTGGAAACTGATGATGTCTGAGAAATTTGAAAGCTCTGGTGGTCAACTTGTCTTATTAGGAAGACTAGCAAGAGAAAAATATGGGGAAAATGAAGGAAAGATGATTGGTGGAGAATTAAACTAGACGATTTTCAATAAGAGTGTTGCTAGGGAAGCATGATTGTAAAAATGAATTTTTAAAAGAATACAATTACTGCCATTAACCCCATTTTCAGCATCAGAGAATGGTAATGCCACTCCCCCAAATTATTTGGAAACACATATCATTCAATTCATATAATCATCTTTCCTTCATTTTCCCCACATTTTTCTCTTGCTAGTCTTCCTAATATGACAAGTTGACCACCAGAGCTTTCAAATTTCTCAGACATCATCAGTTTCCAAGAATTGGATAAATTTCAGAAGGCCAGCCATTAATCCACTTCATCTTGTTAACAATTAAAGGGTTCGACACAGATGTGCTAATACAAAAAATTCAATAACCCATCTACTGAATTTCTTGAAAAGAAAATAACTTAAGCAAAACAAAAACTTAAATATGCATAACCCATCACTGTGACTAAGTTTTGAAACCAACAGAACAACCAATCAAAAAACAAGAAGTACCTGATTGGGAGAGAGAAAGAAGAGAGAATTCATGAGAGGAAGGTGAAACCCAGGACGGGAAAGAGCTTGGTTTCTTAAAATTAATGTTGAAAGGTGAGATTTTTGAGGTGTTTATAGGAGTTGGAGATACTGAGGTTCCCAGTGGAATAGACCGCATTTCGTGGAGGGGTGTCTTGGTCTATCTGTTCACTCAAAGAATCCTCAGATTCTCCGTGGCTTATGGTTACTGTAGGGAGGGAGAGTGAGCGCCATGACATGAAAAGGGTAGGAGAAGTTTTGTTAAGTTACAAATTTTCCAAACTTGTGGGGTCAGCTGACACTGGCAGCCTAAAGAGACTAGAGGGAAATGCATTGAATCTCCATCCGTGCCTTCAGATTTTTTTTGTTCCTGTTACTAGGAATTACTAGGAATGTGATTAAAATTAGATATGTAAATTAAATTTTAAATTTTGTATAAACTTGACTTCATAATCTTAATGTTGTTGAGAAGTTTGCTTGTAGAGGTAATTGATTTATTTATTTTTAATTATGACCATATAGTGTCCAAGTTATTTATTGTCAAATGCATTGTTAACAACATGACCTAAAACATAACTATGATTCTTCCCATTATCGTCTCTTTATTTCACACATCATATATTCGTTTGCAGCTAAACAAACCACTTGAAGTTGTGATTTATGTTAATTGAGTATTGTTAATAACAAACATTTTTAGATATATAGTTACCATAAAATGTTATTTGTATGTACTCCCATCTTTTCAAAATATCAGTCTTTTAAAAAAATTATTTTATTTTAATTTATTTATTATTTTAAAAAATGAAGAAAGTATTAATTATTTTTTTTAAAATTTTTTATCCTTATTTCTTTATATTTTCATTAAGAGATCATTAATAGAATAATAATATTTTAAATATTTTAATAAAAATAATTTAATCAAATATAACTATTTTTTTAAATTGAGCCTATTTAATAATTTTCTTAATTTTTGTACATTACTTAAAGGATAGTTATTTAGAAACGAATAGAGTGAAAAATTAAGATATGTGAAATAATAATACTCTCAATTCTCAAATGATGTTAGATTTTTAATTTTACTTCCAAAATTAATTATCCTATGCATAACTGATTTTTATCTAAACGAGATTCTAAACTTGAAAGAGTTAAAATAAACACGCATGAAATCATGTGATTGGTTTTCATGGCAGTCAAATGCTCCTGTGTGAGTGCGTTTTTTTTTTTAACATTTGTTTTCCACTAAGGTGATTAGAAACAACCGACATGCAGCGTGGAAGTAGAACCACCTTGCATTTCTTACCTGATTTGAATGGTGACAAACCTTCTCCAGGTAGCTGTTACTTAAGAATAAGAATGCAGTGTACGTATGTGCATCACGTTGGAACATGGAAGGGTAACAACAACTAACAAATAGGCTGATTCTGATCTGGCATTCAAAAGAGGTCAAAAGTAGGATGAACTAAAACAATGCATGTGTTGAACAACTGCTCGGCTTAAACTCAATTAGGTTTTTTTTTGTTTGTGGTTTTTGTTTTTACCATTGGATTATGCTCGTTCAATGATATCATAAAAGTGATAAATTGATTACTAGAACAAATATATTGAAATAAAGCATACTTGTTTATTTGGTTTCCCTAATTATTTATAAACTCATAAAATTGTTCATTACTTTCTTAAACTTACCTCGATTACATTCGTTTGAAACCTAGAAAACATGAATACATATATGCAATATAAATACAACACGACACGAATACGTTGATTCAACAAAAAATTTAAAAATAATTAAAAAATATATCGATCAAATATATCTAAAAAATATTAAAATATCGATACAATATACAACAGATACCGATATGACAATCATTTTAAAATATTGATACTACATATTTTGAAACTAATTCCTGTACCATAGCAGCAATAAAATATAATTGCTCTCACTCCCCATTCATTTCATCCCATAATTAATTAAAGGCGTTAAACACATCTTCATCGACAATAAAGTCTTATTGCTTTTTACAAGAAGCAGGACAAAAATGGTATAAAAAATTAGAATCCCCATGATATGACTGCAAATATGAAGATTTTGACATGTATCTGTTTTGGCCTTAACACCTAGAAATGAAGCATACACTTCAATATTCAATTTCAAGTACCTAAAAATTAACAGGAAGGTTTCTCAAGAAAGCCAAGGTATGGGGAGAGGTAGACTTGCCAAACAAAGAACACCAACGAGGAAGCTTCATAAGAACTCGTTCAGTTATTGGTGTTAATCTGTCCACATCAGTCCTAAGTTTCAGAAGAGGACTATCAGTGTTATGAATTGTCTGAGTTGAACCTGACCTCCAGTAAAGAATCAGATCAAACAATGTTGGTGCATTCTTTCCTCCAGAAAACTGAATAATGTGCCAACCATCCACACTAGTCTTTTTGTCAACTGAAATTAATTCTTCAGAATTCCCTGCATCTGAGGTTGAAGATAGAGGAGGTTGAGTGAAGAACACTACTTCAGACTTGAAAATATTCATAATAAGTAGCAACACTAGCAAACCATGAACAAGAATGATCATTCTAAGCAATGCATACATCTATTTCCATTGTGCAACTTTTTGATACAATATGATCTTTTTCCCATGCTACTTTGTTTCAGAAACATCAAAGTAAATAACATTTTAATTTGTATAAACAAATTATTAAAACACAAGGCTCATACAGAGACCCCAAAAGTAGTAATAACATATTACAATTCGATATATTTGAAACAACCTACACAAGTATGAGCTATCCCAGTTGGTTTACAACCCAAACAATTTCACTTCCATGCTAAGTACTTTTTTTTTCACTCATCTCCATATACTTATTCCACAACCCCAACAATTTACCTGAGTCATGAGAAAAAGAATTAAAAATAACATCACACGACAACACACTGAACTTCTATACTGATACTTACCTTTTTCCAGAGTAGGCTTCCTCACAAAAGGTCACAAGAGTTTTAACTCTGGTTATATGACAGACAATTCAAAGCTCATAAACAGGCAACACCAGTGTGAGAAATATCCCAGAAGGGATTACGTTGCCAATGTACATTAACTTCAAATCATTGTGCAAAAATTTAAAAGAAAACAAAAGTATTTTCTATTTGATGGGCATTGCCTAGTGCAACATGCCACCAATGTACTATAGTTTATTGAAAGCTCGTCGCATTCCTGCATTAAAAGTCAAAGGGAATTCTAAAGAATTTTTAGTACTTTAGCCTGCTTGCATTCATTCTTCTGGTGAAACATTAAAGATTATGTTGAAAGAGAGAGTGACTGAGATAAATTGTGTTAGGCTACACACATGTGCTGGCATTTATGAATTGATTTACAATCAATTACAGAGTAATCTAAGCTAACACAAACTAATCTCTAGCCTAATAATCAGTAATTGATTATTCTAATCTAATCAACATAAATACAGTTGCTATATAAACTAACATAAATGCTAATATTCTAACAGATTAAAAAACATAACTCATCAACATAGCATTCAATATGTCCAGCAAAAGCAACATAAACTGATGATGATGATGATGATGACTATATAATATAACAATCTGACTAAGCTTTGGGTCAGCCTATTTTTTGAAACCCAGATAATCAAACTTTTGGTCATAATAGTTAAATAGTATCATTTAGAAACACAAAATTACAAAAAAGAACAGTTTATGGATGAATAGACACATAGGCAAACTACAAATATGCTTGTTAACAAAAAACCCAGTACCTTTAAACTCGAAATCTTCTATTTCTTCTGTATTGATTGCAAGAACCCAACGGACAGAACCCTTTGTATTAAGTGAAACATGTGTAATTCTGCCATTTCCTTTAGCATCACTATCAACATGCATTGTAGGAATATTTGACTCACTCCAGCCACTTATAGTGTCATTATAGGTCCAACAACCATATTTGACTGAGAAAGTTACAAAATCAACTGTTTTGTCTTTACCACATACAAAACCTTCGTTAATCTGTTGTACCTCCTTGTTCAATTTTCCAGGAGTAGTAGAAAATAAAGATACATATGATACAGGATCCTGCCTTTCATCAAGTCTTTCTGTTGCATCCACAACATGTACAACCTGAAAGTACAGAGAGAATATTTATTATACTTGTTTCTGTTAGGTAATCAACTTAAGATCATCAAGAATCACCAATCCATATGAAAGTACAGAATAATAATCACTGGTCAGTAAGTACTACAGCCACACAGTTCAATGGTAAGTTAAGCTGCATTAAGACCCTGAAAATAGATATAGAACTGGGAGTCTGGGATCTGACTAATCATCTTTATGTGACATTCCAAAATTAGAAAGCAGCCATGCAACAAGGACCTAAATATTAATCAATTATCCAATAGGAAACTGATAAATGAAACTGATAAATAAGCAATCAAATTTACTTGAAACAACAAACATGTGGGAGAATTGGGAAGAAACTACATCATATGCAGGAATTTCATAAATTGGCACCTTCAACTTGGAGACAGCCAAAAATATATAATCTGCAACTAAAATGTCATCAATAGAACCTGAATGCAACCTGCTCATTCCCACACCCAGTACCCAAAAATTACTCTCTTTTTTTTGCCTTACTTTCCCCTCACCACCGACAGTGGGTGTCGGTGTGTGTAGTAGTATTTGTCATGCTCATGTTTTTTCCCAGTATTCTTTGGTATTGAAACACCACATAAGTATAAACTTGGAATTTCAACAAGAAAACAGTAGCCACCATGTTCCTACAAACAGTGATAAAATTTTAAGATAAGCATATGACTTTCAAATTCTAATGAAGTGCCAGATGTGCGTACTCCAAGGGCAGTAGAAGACATGCGTCAAGTAACAGGTTTCAACAACAGGAGAGACGAACAAACAATGTCAGGAGATTGTAATAATCACAGTAAGAGCTATTTTGGTTCTAAAGATGTACCGAAGGAACTATAATGAGGTAAGTGGGGGGTTGGTAGATGTGGCTAAGAGAGATTAGATGACAATGAAATCACAACAATTTAGTGGGAGGGGTTTTAAGAAACTAAGGATTATCACATGCAAATGTTATGCATAATTTCACAAAATTTGTTAAATATAAAATTATATTTTCTGATTTTATCTTTGAAAATCTGTTTCATGGGAAGTACATTACAATAAGAGAAAGCAAGTTGACATCTATGATAATCTGTTCATACACACAGATTAGGAATTACTAGTGACAGTAGATAGACATCCTAAATAATACAATTATACAAACCAGGGCAGTTTCGTGGGTATTATTATTATATTAAGTACAATAAGTGATTGTCAATTCAGTAGCAATAAGTGATTGTCAATTCAGTGGCAATAAGTGATTGTCAATTCAGTGGCAATAAGACAGCAGAATATACGTGCAAATGGAAACTTACATTCACAGCTCTGGCAGTGTCTTCAGAAAATGGTGGAACAACACCTGATAATACAATTGCAAGTGATAAACTAAACAGCACCAAAGTAGCTAGGATGATTGCCCTTTTTGCACCTGGACACCAATTAAACAAAAAGTAACAACAGGGAATATTAAATATCGTATGCTTCAAAACTAAAAAAAAATAAAATTAAATATATATATATATATATATATATATATATATATATATATATTATTTTACAAGAAGAGGCACTTCATTTAGATATATCAGTTAACAACTTAATCATACTTCAAACTTATAAACTTGATAATTACTCAATAACAAACAATAAAGTCTAAACACATGTGATTTATAGACTAAATAAAGTATAAAGTACATTCACAAGAAATTAAAACGTTTGTGCCACACTCAATCAAGCCCATTTTCATCTGCAAAGTTAAATATTAATACAAATTCATAGATCTGCGTAAATTCAAAGTAATCTGTGATCAGGTTCATCTGTATTTAATTATTTCACATATGGTACAATCAATTCTCTCTTGCCCTTGCGCCCCTGCTCCAACCCTCCCCCTCCCCTGGCCCAACCAAAAAGAAAAACACAAAAGAAATACATCAGTCACACCCCAGGTCTAAAACCTTTATGAAATTCAAAAAGAATGTTGTGTGACAGGAGAATTTCTTTGAAAAATTGGCATCCACAAAAACCAAGCAATTAGCCATCCCATCATCACAAATAATAAGATTTCAATGTTACTTGCAAGAGCTATACGGTAAACAAAACCTGAAAGATGGACATATGAAAGGAGATACACCAAGGTCAGAGACAAGAGAGCAGCAATAAATGCAGCAATCATAAAATTTCCCAGCCATTCAGGAGTACTACCAGGATTCCTGCATACAGTAAAGAAAAGTAAATTAGATGCTACTTAAAGTGAAAATTGACCTTTATGTGACAAAATGGATGGTGAAAATAGGGGTAATGACTTATGAGTCTAATGACAATGGCAACAACAGTGATGTGGTGGTGAAGGCAACTGAGTCAAGGTGGCAATGATAGTGGAAGCAGAGTGAAGATAGCAATGATGGAAATGGTGATAATAGCATGGTAATGGGGGCAGAACAGTAATAGTAGCAGCAGTAACAGGAAGTTTCTTAACAACATGATTGGATAACGAATATTTCTCTCTCCTTACACTTTGAGCACGAAAAAAGACAAAGTCCCTAATCCTGGAAGCAAGTGGAAACAGGGCGGTGAGGGAGAACCAGATGAAAACAATGGTTAAAGAACAGAGGACACCCAAGAACAAGGGGATGAATACAATGACAAATGATGTCTGGAAAAATGAACATAGCCACCAGAAACAGAAACTAAAGCAAAATGAAAACAGAGACATGGCTCATATACAGGTCAGGTCACATATACTGATTAGGGACAGGGAAAAAAAAACACACACACACACACGAGATTTACCTATCAAGTCGAACCATACTCCCTATGATTGTAGCAGCCAGCCGAATAAAAGTGCCAGCAGAAAATAAAATTGGCGTGGCTAACCCTAGAATTAAGGTTGCCAGTTTGAGCGGCTTTGGTAACCTGGCTGGGGTTAGTGTTGCTTCAAAAAAGCCATCTGGATATTTCAACCAAAATTTAGTAATAGGCAACAAAAGTTGTTCTAACAAGGACAAAGATGAGGTAGTGATAGTTACATGCAAATGCCGGAGAAACTAACCAAACAAGAGCCAAGTAAGAAGACCCAATTTTAAAATAGTTTCCCAAAGTGAGAAGAATAAGCCATTGGAAGGATCCAGCTTTATAGAGCCATCTTTCAGCCTCCAACTTGACAATATCTGCCTGAATAATGGGGGGCAGTTTCCTTCTCTTTGAATGTACATTCAAAAGATATTTTTGAAGTAGAAGATAACCCAAATGTTGACCAGTCAACGCTCCAAGAAAAGCTGGTGCACCAAATAGTCCAACCACCAACCACGGGCTTGAAACATACGGCACTGGTGATGAGGATATCAAAGGTAGAAGAAAGGCAACAAGAAAGGAGAAACTTAAGGCAAACACCCACATGAGGAGAACACTCAAACACGACAAGGCCAATGAAGCTGCAGCTGGTAGACCACCCATAACCAATGATGTAGTCCATATTAGAAATGACTGCAATATCACTGAATTGTGGAGCATATTTGCAAACTTTTGACGGTAAACAACCATATATTTTCCCTGAAAAGATCAGACAGTTACCGTATATCAGAGCCTAATGATATGAAGGCAGCAAAGCCCACCCTATCATATGGAAAATAATATATGATATACATAATAAAGCAGAGAATGAAAATATGATTGGCATAACCAAGAAGACCAACAAGGTTTTCACAGCTATAAAGTACCAGAATGTCAAAATATATGGCATTGTTGTTGTTCATATCTTCCTCTGCTTCTGTCGCATTGCCTTCTGGAAAATGGGAAGATGCTCCAATATGAAGCAGGAAAGCAAGCATATTTTCCCCCAGATGTTGAAGAGATCCTTTCTTCAAAAGCTCTAATTTGTCATTCTGCACTAGGAAAAAGATACATTATATTATTTTCATCAGATATGCAGATATTTGAATAAAGCCTTTTTTTCCCAGACATCTCCCCACTTCCACCACCACCACCTTATGTTATTCAATATTGCAACCCAGAATCAATAAATTGTAGGCTATGGTATAGTTATCAAGAGTATAATGTCACTATCTGCAAAATCATATTAACTCACACTATTTTAGTAACCAATTATTTGTAATAACTTAATCAATAGAAAGACATAATATACCTTCACTTATCAAGTGGTTACTTTTTCTTCTTACTTTCCTCTTTACCTAGTAACAAGTTAATGTTAGCATAAAGAGATGGTACCATCCCAAGCTTACCCATCTGTCCATCATACATATTTGATAATAAAAGTTAGATACACAAAATTGCAGATTTTTTTTGCAACCAGGAAGCTACTTACCAACTTCAAATATTATTTATATGTCTCCTAGAAAATAAGTGAATATGCTAGTGAATGAAAAATAAATGACAAGTTCTCCTTAAATTAAAGAGATTCATTAAAAGAATATGCTAGTGAATGACATCCAACTTCCAACATAATGATTTCAATTATTTAGAACAAATAATATTCACATTTAAGAGCAAAGAACATGTTATGTACAATACATGTGTAATACAGAGCACACAAATAGATGCATCAGCATCTTCAATTGATGGCCCATTGGTCCACTGCCTTCTCTAGGAGTTCTAAATAAACAAAATCAAAAAATAATTTAGAGGATCCTCTCCACCGCATACATGAACCTGAAACAACATGCATCTACCCTCCCCAACCTTAAAAGATACCAGCCGCACAATAACATGCCTTCAACTCTAATAGCCTTCAGTAACCAAACACCATAAGAGCTACATGTTTGCAAATAGTTGTCATATCTTTGATATTACCAATACAAAGAGTATTTAACCTAACTGGGTTGCCACAAAAAGCCAATCTACATGAGGTGTTTCGCTATGCATCTTCATATCTCTTACTCACAAAGAGGACGCTCAAGCAGGAGCAACACTAAGGTGACAAAGCCCACCCATGAAAATCACCTGCCAAATAAAAGTAGACCTCCCATATAGTACCTTGTCGAAAAAGCCCTTATCAATCATTCAAATTAATTCTGCCAAGCTGCAGCCGGTAATGGGCTCTCATTCTGCTTCCACTTTCCAATGCACCAAAACACAATTGTAGCCCACAATTTAGCATCAGAACAAACACCTGAGTAAAATAATAGGGCACTATTTTCTACAATATGTTCTTGCTATCCAAACCATCTCAAGTCCAATAAATAAGAAAAATCAAGGTCTGAAACTAAGCATATGGGCAATGACAACTAGGCTCAGATTTGATGACACTGGCATATTACTTCAAATCCAGTCAAACCATGGCACTCAATTTGTTATTACATGGAGAGCTCTCTTGAAGAGTTGTTTTGTTAAATCTCATTCTTTCAACCAACACAACATGAATTTCAATGTTTGGCAATAAAATACAGAACAAAAAGCAGTCCAATTATTTCCTAAAACAGTAAGAACAGAAGGAAACCTTGGTATGATATACAGCAGTATTATCTACATATGCAAAATCAAGCCCAGAAAGGCCAGCAACTTCTTTGTACACTTGGAAATCTGTTGCAGATTTTATGGCTCCCGAAGAAAAAAGATCCTGCAGCATTATTCTCAGTTAACTTAAGTGATTTCTTAAAAAATATTGAAAATAAAAATCATTGATAAAGAATTGGTGTAGAACAAAAGTATAATGAAGAAAACCTACAAACCTGCGCGATAGTTTGGCCAGATGGGTATTTTGCTACCGCAGCAAAGTTCTCAATAGCCCATGGATGAGGACCGGCCTAATAAAGCCAAAGCCATTAGTAAGAGGCACAAACTTATTATAATATTTATAAGAATTAACAACCAAACTCCAGAAACAATAAGATTTGGATGTCAAATAACTAAATAACATTTCTATTTTCTTTTTCTCTGAATTGATTGAACAATAATTTTTTAATGAGAAATACACTTTTTTTTCCTTTTGGAGGGCAAAGCAACCTAGATTGCATGTAACAAATGATTAACCACCAAAAAAAATAGATCACTTGTCGATAGGAAGAACAAAAATTACTTTTAACTTATTTCACTAGTAAATCAAGTGAAAATGAACAATTGTTGACACAACTCAAGTCCAAAGTACAGAAAAGATGAACAATAGGGCCATTAAAGTTCTAATTAAAATAAACCCATCAAACAATGAAGAGCCTAGGAAGCTCAGCATAAGTATGCATAGGAAACCATGCAGCCCAAGTCTTCGAGAAATATTTTTTTATCCAAAAAAAAAAATACTTTATTTCCAACGACAGGATTGACATGTTATGAACAATTTTGTCACCATTTTCAATATCTATATATATAGATAAAACATTCATTTTTTATATGACATAATATGTATAAGTAACAAATGGTAATATTTTTCACATTTTTGTTTTTAATGAAATAAGGATCCAATTAATGGTAGTAAGGATAGGAGAAAGCCTCTTTACACTATTACCCATCAGAAAATCTGAAACCAACTTGTTTAAAATACTACCTTTAATTGAATCCACAAGTTCCTTAGCCCTATTCAACATCATCCCATAGCTTAAGCTATAAGTAGCACACAATGAAAATACAATCAAGTACCCAAAATTATCCAAGTGTCAACGCAAAAATTCAAAAAACAGATGTGATCTCGTAAAAACTTCAATTTGATATTTGTTAAAGATATTCAAGCTAATGTCAGGATGAAAGATTTAAAGTTTACTTTTTTAAAACCTCAATCATGTGATGTACATAAATAACATAAAATAAATAATAATGTGAATAGGAATAACATACTTGCTCAACCCTTGCACCTTCATGTGCAGTTCATGCAGTAAAACTTTATTTAAATCTTAAATTTTATTTAAATCATATAAAAGCCTTGCAGGGAAAATATTACTCTTCACTATGATCCAACTGAGACAACTATGACACCATTAACATGTGATCTACACCCTATCTGTTTCAATGAGCAAAAGCAATGAAGCAATTTGCAAATAATGGAAATAAAAAATACCATTATAATTAAATTTTGATGAATAACCAGACCTGAAAAATACTAGACTTCCCTCCAATGCCCATGGCCTCCAGATCAATTGCCATACGAACAGTATTACTCCAAGGATGCTGCATTAACAAATTTCTTTAACTGCTAAGATAAGGATTATTTTATAATAATTGTGCTTCAGATACTAAAAAGAAGCTAATTCACTCCAACATCTAGAACAACTGAAGAGCAACTTCAAGTTCTAACAGATGATGAAAAAAAGAATAAAAAAGAACACATTTCAGGCAACATTCTAGAAAGTAAAAATTGTTTTTAGCATCTATCCTTTAATGCAGTAAGCCCAAATCCTGCAAAGGAGTAGGAATGCAGTAGATTGACAACTACAACAAATCATATCTAATCTAAGCATGCATGCATGCATCCTAAAGATTTAACCTAAAATAATTTCTTTTATAGAAGAAGAACAAGGTATTTGGAGGATAAGAAATCCTCCTTAACGAAAAAGGAAAGCAAAAACAACCAAGAGAAATAGAAAACATCAAAGGAGCAAAGCTTCCCAATCCCTCAGCATATTTGTTAGGGTTTAGGGTTTAGCATGGCAAGCAATTTTTGTCTTAGTTTCCTAACTTTATCATTTTGTCTTAGTTTCCTAATCCCTCCTAATCTAAATTATTTTGTCTTAGCTTCCTAGCTTTATTAGGTTACTAGTTACTATAAATTCTGGTGATTTTTAGCATGGTAATCAAGTTTTTGAGATTAATATATTACTTTGAGTTGTTTTCTTCCTCTTTGGAATAGACCCAAATATTTTTAGCTTCCTTTTAATTTTGTACTGCCTCATTTGTCCCTTATAATTTAGATTTCTTCTAATCCCAACATCACTCTTATATAAAGAGTAAAGACAGTAAAAAATGTCTTCAAACCAGCTGAGAAGCAAATAAAAAAAATAAGGGCAAATTACATTGACCTTCCCTGAGATTTGGCCTAATTACACCCGCTACCCCCCTTGTTTCAGAAATTATACTAGCCTCCCTTGAGGCTTATATTGTCATTACACTGGCCTCTCTTTGAGGTTTATATTGTCATTATACTTACCTCACTTGTTCGTCTATTTTAGGGGAGGCCAATGTATGGGTGCAAACAAAGGGGTGGCGGGTGTAATTTTGCTAAACCTCAAGGGAGGTCAATGTAATTTGCCCAAAAATTAATTAACTTATTTAAGGATGCATTAACAAATAACTCCAAACCTGGGTTATGAAGCTGTGAGCACCATTAAGACCTTCCTCCTCGCCAGTATTAAATAAGAATATAACAGCTTTCTTCAATCCATGAGCCCACTGAGAAATTCCGCGAGCAAGTTCCAGCATAACACCTACACATGAACTGCAATCTCCAGCCCCTTCTCTGTTAAAGCAATGCTTTATCTTTAGCGGCAAATCATATGATTGGAAAACTTCAAAACATAAAATATGGCAAAAGCAAAATATTCAAAGCTGTCCCTTTACATGCTTGTATGGAGTTTCAGAAACAAAGCACCATGTACCACATGGAAGGGCTGGTGAGAAATACTCTAATAAAAAGACCTTCGTAGAAAAGCTTGAGATTATAAATATTTCTCACTATGACCTAAAATTATCATTGATTTCCTTACTACGCTTTCCAATAAGGACAATATGCTCCAACTACTATCACAACATTATTATTTAATGAGTTTAATTTTGATCCACTGTCAGTGTAAAACTTTTTTACACCATTATCTAATCATGCATTACCACATCATTGGAAGAGTTTGACCTCTTGTGTGGCAGCACAAGTTTGGATGATAGTGTAGAAAAGTTTTATATTGACAGTGGATCAGAATTAAATTTTAGGGTCAGTAAATTGGGTCACAATGATAAATGTATTCCAATAATCTGTAAACATCATATTAAAAACAAAGACAATAAAAGTATGGGAGCAAAGAGATGAAGAAAACATACGTTGAAAAAACAGTATCAATATGAGAAGAGACCAGAATAGAATGCTCTCTTGCTTCAGATACATATTTTGGCAAAATTCTTACTACAACATGATTCAGATCCGAATAAACAAGTGTTTTCCCCATAAATAAGCCACTGACCAGACGATTTGCACCAGTCTTTGCATGAAAAAGATCCACTTCAACATCCACCTCCCAGTGAGCTGTTTTTTTAATAGTTTGACATGCTGTCAAAACATACTGCAGTTGGAAGCATGTTAAAAGAAACGAACAATTACCAGAGAATGGACTAATAAATGATCACAATCAGTTAAATAGCTTGTTGTTACTCCCCTTGGTCACCAAGTAAAATCAGTAACTTAAGTAATGAAATAGATATCATTCCCATTTACAATGACATAGTATACATTTCAAGCTTCTGACTCATACTAGCCCAGAATTTGTGGTAAGTTCAGGTCAATTTACTAATCCATTTGCTTTTAAGTAAACTAAACAGAAGATAGCTTAAAAAGTCTGAATCACAATAGAAAAAAAGTCCTAGCTATATTTGATAAGATATCAAAGAATAACAGGGTGTGAGAATTTAAGTATCAATCCAAACTCAGCTTGAAACAAAGAGAACCCAGCATTAGTCCCTTTACTACGTAATAATACAGAAGGTGTAGATAAGAATATATTCTGGTAACTTTTCCTAGCTTTAAGACACTGAACCCCTCAACTTGAACAAAATAAAAGGCAACAATGGTACAAGTAACACAGAGTTATATCTCTCTTATCAAGTTCTTAAAGATTCTTAAATCATATTTTCCTAATGTAAAGATGATAGTTAATAGATAACTTATCGACAGGATCCACAAATTATTTTCTTATTCACATTTCATATATAATATGAGCCAAGTGATATAAATTGTCCTAACTCCTAACCCTTGCACTGCAGTTCACGCACATAATAATCTACCATTAAGAACTCAAAAATTCTACAAAAGGGTGTTTACATCCAGAATATAAGCAAGCACATCTAGATTCATTTTTGAGACAATTTCATTATAGCATAACAGGCCCAGCAAGGAACAATGAATTGAGTAACAGATTTCCTCTTATCTATTTATTTCCTTTGGAAGAAGCTTTCAAGTAGTCCACTACATCTTACTCGTGCTGCGTGTGACACAAAGTATCAATGAAAAGCAAGAATATCTACACACTTAATAAGTTCACTAATCTTGCTTTCGTAAATAACACAAAGAGAAAACCATACGTGAACTTGTCCAAATAAACATAAAAAATAACATGGACTCAGAAAGACAGCAACAAAACTAAGAAAAAATTAACAAAGTTGAGGACCAAACCTGCAGGGCAAGATTCAGAGCTTCAGAACCAACAGGATGAGGGCCCACCTCAGTCAAGGCCTTGACATGCTTGAATGCTTCAATCTCTGAGAAACCCCTCTTGCCAGCCTGTTCTGCAGTAAGAGGCACAGGCATGTTCTGAAACTGGTAATGATAAATGGCTGAACAGCAATAAGTGATAATGACGAACAAGGCCAGCCACACAAATGAAGACCTCCTTGGGTTTCCAACATGAACATTGGTGAGGACTTCAGCACCATCAGTAAAATTTTCACTTGCTTCACCACTGCTTGACCCTTTAGACGCTGCTGAAGCAGTTTCACGCCTCTGCCGCATTCTGAACAAACTCTAGTGAGCAATTAGCTGCTCAAGAGAGGGAAAAACAACAAATGCCAATTATCAATGCCATGTTACAATACAACAGCTACCCAGAAAGAAAACTAGGGTGGCAAATACTTATTCATTGATCAATGAAAACAAAAATCTCAAATGGGGTTCTCAAATTAAGCAAAATTGCATAAGAAAAAACAAGTTTTGCCAACAATCCAGAATGCAACTTTTATGGGAATGAGATTAACCAATTGAACAAAGTCAACAAACCCAACTAAGTGCAAATTTTTGAAACCCATAAAAGGAACCCCCCCCCCCAAAAAAAAAGCAAAAAAAGCAAACTTGATCCCATAAATATGTTTATCTCCAAATCCAAATCATACCCATTATTACCCAACGATTTAGCAAATAAAGTCGCAAGAAGAAACATAATTTATAGCGTCAGGTAGGTGCAGGCAGAAAGAAAGAAAGAAAGAGATGATGTAAGAGAGAACCTGCATGTGTATGTAAGCAAATGAATAGGAGGGAAGAAAATTGAATGGATGATATGGTTGAAGAAGAAGAAGTGAGGGTGGGTGTCTTGTCTTGATTTGGAGATAGCGGAACTCACAAGTACCTAGTTTGACCGAGACGGCTAGCACTGAGCATGTAACCATGTGTTGAACTGAAAAATAGACATATATATAAAGGTAAGTTCTATAAATTTTTGAAATCGTGGGGATTCACTCAAAATTAAATTTTTTATCATCCTGATCCATTTTCTTTTTACACAGTCAATAATATAAAAACTGTGTAACGTATATCCTAGTCCAAATGTAAATCAGGATATAATTTGTAGATAGGATAAAGGGACTGGTTCAAATTTCAGTAATATCACCGTGGATTGAAAAAGTTAATAATACAATTGAATCTGTAATAGATTCCTTTATTAAAATATTAGTTTCAAGTAGTTATAAACGTAACCTCTTCTTTGTATTTATTTAAAAAAAAAAATTCAAACTTCACAATTTCTTTTTTGGCATAACAAACTTCATGTTATATGTATTCTTCAATCTAAGTTCATTATATGAATATTATATTGATTGATAAATTAAATTATCCTTTAATGTCATATTTTTATCATCAAATTGATCATTAAAATTATCAAATTAGTTTTTAAAAATAAAACTAATCTCATTAATTAAATAATTAATTTAATGTCACTAATAAATATAATATTAATGTTGTGCTATGTATATATCTTTAGATAATCAATATAAGTTTTTTTTTTTAAGATTTTATTAAGGACACTTGTTAAAAGATAAAAAAAAAATATTTTGCAAAAGGTTATCAATTGTATTGCTAGTTTTTGCCATTAATATTAACAAAAGCTTTTTGAATTAGCGAATGCATTTTGCCAGGAAGATTAAATTGCCTGGAACTAGCGAACTCAATTGGTATTTGGTAGGTCATCACATTTTACAAATATTGTGTATATATATATATATATATATATATATATATATATATATATATATATATATATATATATATATAATTATAAAATTTAAAAAAATTATAATTTATTAATATTATTTTTATAAGATTGAAAATTTATAATATTTTAATATATGTTATATATGTTAATATTTATTACTTAATAACCTCTCTCAAAAATATAGAATATAATTTTATTGATATTTTTTAAAATATTTTTTAAATTAATTTTTCTTAATAAAATTAATCATATAGATAAAGATAGAAAGAAAGCAGATGAAAAATAATGATATATGAAAAGATAAAACTTAAAATATTAGATATGTGAGTGGCTTGGACGTCGAGTTGTATGATCAGGTTTGGATGAGTTAGAATTTATTAATTAAACGCCTTAATCATGAAAATTAAATTTTTTTTAAAAAATTATTAATTGATTTTATTAAATCATATCTTAAATATATTCAATTATATTTAAAATATGTTTAAATTAAAAAATAATTTTTTAATTAAATATATTTAAAACATATAATATATATATATATATATATATATTATACATATATCCTTATATATCCAATATAAATATATGTTTTAACATATAAACATACTTAAAAAATTACATATTCGTGATAACTAGTGAACTCTCCGTAAATAGGGTGGGTTATAAAACTACTTTTGAATAGTCTTTCGAAGTATTTGGTGTGGCATGAGGCAGGGGTATTATTAAACGCATAAATTTCAAAAGGTCCATACATAACTGTTTGACGTATTTATTCCTTTTGATTAGTCTTTGCCGTATTTAGTGTCGCTATGTCCGAAAGTTTTTAAAAATAAAACAAATGTCATTAATTAAATAATTAATTTAATGTCACTGATAAATATAATATTAATGTTATGCTATGTATATATCTTCATGTAATCAAAATAAGTTTTTATCTTTTTTTTTAAGATTTTAATAAGGTCACTTGTTAAAAGATAAAAAAAATATTAAATAAAATATTTTGCAAAAGGTTATCAGTTGTATTTTGCCATTAATATTAGCAAAAGCTTTTTGAATTAGCGAAAGCATTTTGTCAAGAAGGTTAAATTACCAGGAACTAGCGTACTCAATTGGTATTTGGTCATCACATTTTACGAATAATGTGTTCATAATAAATTGGCTATAAATAATCATCACTCACTTACCTTTCCATATACACTTCCTTTTCTTTTCCTTTCACTTCCCTTTTCACATATACGCTTTTGCATTAACAAACTTTTTGTTAAAGAAAAAAAGAAACTGAAGTTTGAATTTCTCTAGCAAAATCATCTATGGGGTGGTTGTTGTTGCTCGTTCAAATCCTTTGTGTACAGCTTTATTTCCCATCATTTTCTTCTTCCTATTCCTTGGTAGTGGCACCCTTATGCATTCCTCACCAGAGCTCTGCCTTGCTTCAATTCAAGAGCTCTTTCACTATTGATACGACTTATTATGCTTCGGATCATGTCTCCCATCTGCCATTTCCAAAGACAACATCATGGAAAAATGGAACAGACTGTTGCTCATGGCTTGGGGTCATGTGTGACCCTATGTCTGGCCACGTGATTGGCCTTGACCTTACTTGTAGTGGGCTTCAAGGCAAAATCCATCCTAGTAGTAGCCTTTTCCAACTTACTCATCTTCAAACACTCAACCTTGCTTTCAATAATTTCTCCAAATCTCAATTGTCATCTCAGTTTGGTGGGTTTGTGAGTCTCACTCATTTCAACTTGTCTGGTTCCAACTTTCAAGGAGAAATTCCTTCTGAAATCTCCCACCTTTCCAAACTAGTGTCACTTGATCTCTCTGGCAGCCCTTTTCACTTGAGAATGGAACCATCTGCTTGGACAAGGCTCATGCAAAACGCAACTGCTCTACAAGAGCTCATTCTAGGTGGCATAGACATGTCTTCAATCAGACCAAGATCTTTGTCTCTGCTCATGAACTTGTCTTCTACTTTGGTTACTCTTCATCTCAAATCTACTGGCTTGCAGGGAACTTTGGCAAGTGACTTTATTTGTTTACCATATCTTCAAAAGCTTAGTTTGTCAAATAATTTCCATCTTCAAGGTCAACTTCCGAAATCCAAGTGTAACACTTCTCTCGGTATCTTAGATCTCTCCAATACAGGTTTCTCTGGTGAACTGCCCAATTCCATAGGTGGTTTGAAATCTCTTACTCATTTGGATCTTTACAGAAGCCATTTTCAAGGGTCAATACCTCTGTCCTTCTCCAACCTCTCAAAACTAACTTATTTGAGGTTATCTTTGAACAATTTCAATGGTCAAATCCCACCATCACTCCTAGCCCTTCCACATCTCATTTTCTTGGATGTTTCAAGAAACAACTTTAGTGGCCAAATTCTAGATGTTTTCAATCAGTCTAACAAATTACAAAAACTAGATTTTGCTCATAACAATATGGGAGGTGAATTGCCATGGTCACTTTCAAACCTTGTACATCTCACTTACTTGAATCTTTCTTGGAATAACTTTATTGGCTATACTCCGAATGTGTTTGGTGAGCTCAGAAAGTTAAAAATTCTTTCACTTGCTAATAATAATTTTAGAGGACAGCTGCCATCTTCCTTGTTTGACTTAAGTCAACTTTCTTCTTTAGATTGTTCTTTTAATAAATTAGCGGGTCCTCTACCTAACAAAATAACTGGGTTTGCAATTCTTACAGATTTAGATATGCAATCCAACTTCCTAAATGGAACAATACCTTCTTGGTGTTTTTCTTTGCCATCTTTGAGGAAGTTAAGTCTTGCTGCTAATCAGTTCACAGGTCATATAGGTGCAGTCTCATCTCCTTCCTTGCAGTTCATTCATTTGTGTGGTAATAAGTTGCAAGGCAATATTCCACAGTCCATCTTTAACTCTGCAAGCATTACTGAATTGTGTCTGATATCAAATAACTTGAGTGGCCACGTGGATTTTCACCTCTTCTCCAAACTTCAAAATCTACAATTTCTTCGTCTCTCAAAAAATAATCTTTTATCACTTCACTTCAACACCAAGGTCAATTACAATTTTCCCATCTTGAAGGTGTTGGATTTATCTTCCTGTAATTTAACCAACTTCCCCAAATTCGTTGGAAAGTTTCCACTATTGCAATATCTAGATCTTTCCAATAATAGCCTTCATGGAGAAACACCCGAGTGGTTACAGGATATGGGAAAACATTCCTTGAATGTTTTGAAGCTCTCACAAAACCAGTTGACATCAATGGAGAAATTACTATGGAAGAATCTTACATACCTTGATCTTAATTCCAACTTGTTGAGTGGACATATTTCTTCTTCAATTTGCAATGCAAGCTCTCTCCAGATTCTCAACCTGTCCCACAATAAGTTGAAAGGCACCATCCCACATTGTCTTGGAACCTTACCATCTCTCTCAATTTTAGATCTTCAAATGAATAAAATTCAAGGTACTTTGCCTGGAAATTTTTCAAAGAAAAGTAAGCTGAGTACTGTGAGTTTCAGTGGGAACCAATTGGAAGGGCCACTGCCTCGATCTTTGTCCCATTGCAGACAACTAGAGGTTTTAAATCTTGGCAACAATCAAATAGAGGATTCATTTCCCTATTGGCTTGAGACTCTTCCAAAATTAAGAGTATTGGTTTTACGAGCTAATAAGTTTCATGGTCCCATTATTAGTTCACAGACCAAGCATCTTTTTCCCAACTTGATGATTTTGGATGTCTCCAACAATAACTTCAGTGGCCCTATACCTACAGAATACATCACAAACTTCAAAGCCATGATGAGGGTTGCAGAAGTAAAAGGCAATATGCAGTATTTGACTATTGATGAAAGGTTTATGTTTTGCATGCATATGTTATATGACAATTCTATGATGCTAACAATGAAAGGGATTAATCTCGTGATGTTGAAAGTCCCAACAGTTTTTGCAACCAGTGATTTATCAAAAAACATGTTTGAAGGAGAAATTACAGAAGTTATTGGAGAGCTTTATGCACTCAAAGAGTGTGTTTGGAATGAATAAAAATGAAAAATGATTTGATTTGATTTGATTTGAATTGATTTGATTTGATTTAGAAATCAAATTTTGTGTTTGGAATTTTTATAAAAAAATAGGATTTGAATTGATTTAGAAATCAAATTTTATGTTTGGAATTTATTAAAATGAGAATTGATTTGATTTGATTTTATCATTTTACATTTTAACCCTTATAAGAAGTTGTTAGAGGTAATTATTAAGGATAAAATAGTATATTTATTTCAAATCAAATCAATTCTTAACAAATCCTATCAAATTTGATAGAATTTAAAAAACAAAAGAAATGAAATTCATGGGATTTTAAAAATCAAATCATTTCCTATTTTTTAACATTCCAAACACAAAATTTAATTAAGTTTGATTTATAAATAAAATCATTTCCTATTTTTTTGCATTCCAAACACACTCAAAGGGCTCAACCTTTCGCATAATAGACTTATTGGTCCTATTCCTCAATCTTTAGGGAATTTGACTAATCTCGAATCATTAGATCTCTCATCAAATATGCTTACTGGTGAGATTCCTATGGAGTTAACCAATTTGAACTTTCTGTCTGTCTTGAACCTTTCACAGAACCATCTTGTGGGAACCATACCTCATGGAAAACAATTCAATACATTTCTTAATGATTCCTACAAGGGAAATGTTGGTTTATGTGGATTTCCATTGTCAGAAAAATGCAACAAGGATTCTGAAGAACAATCACCATCTTTGTGGATCTTCCACCATGAACAGGAATTTACATTTGGCTGGAAACCAGTGGCATTGGGATATGGCTGTGGAATAATATTTGGAGTGATTTTGGGGTGTCGTACATTCACCACAGGAAAACCTCGGTGGCTTGTGAGCATTGTTGAAGGTTAGTCAAATGAAAGGGTGAAAAGGACAAGAATGCAGATGATATAACTTGCTGGCATCAGCTGTCGCTCTAAATTGCATGAAAAATCTGAATCAACTTTGGGTAGTGATAGGGATATGACATTCTTATATCTTGTATTTGTTATCAGTGAATAAATAGTCAAAAATATGATGTTATATTATATTTGGCACTTATTATATTTTGCTTTGGTGCAGCATAAGAAAGCTTAAAATGTCTTGGAATTGGTTATCGATGTAAAAATTCAGAAAATAGAATTGCATTTTCTTATTGTTATTCCATTGTTATTTTTTCTCACTAAGTTTTATAAACTGGTTTTTCTTTTTTTTTGGTGCGTACTAAGTTTTATAAACTGTAAACATAGTATGTGTTCAGAATTAAACCTGAGTTGTGAGTGAGTGTGAGTGCAGTCCAAAGTTAGAAAAGAATAAGCATTTGAGGAGTATATAATTAGAAAGATCTAAACGTCTTTAATTTTAAGTTTTTGAATTAAGATGTAATGTTAAACATATTTATATTTTATTAATTTTTTCATGTTTTAGATCACACGTCTTAATATTGGTTAGAGATGAAAGTTCAAACGAAATAAGAACATAGAGAATTTTTTATATAAATTTAAAATATTAAAATTTGGTGTATTAAGTCAATTATAACATTAAATAATAGATATTATCATAATTTATTTACAAATAATCTTGATTAAATCTATTAATTAATATTATGATTTGCTATTATTGGAAGGACTGTAATAATGGGAATGACCTGGTATTAGCGTTGTGGAAGGGTTTGAAAATTTTTCCATTTTATTACTTATTGACCTATTTAATGTTATATAATTTTCTCTCACCTAGAAATGGTTGAAAATGTCCTAAGACGAGGGTACGAAGGCCACTAAGAATGAGAACTAGTGAACTACCTGTAAATAGCGTCACGGGTGGGTTAGAAAACTCGTTTTGATTAGTCTTTTGAAGAATTTAGTGTGCTTGAGGTGGGGGCATTATTAAACGCATAAATTTCAAAAGGACCATACGTTAGTGTTTGACGTATTTATTGCTTTTGAAGTCTTTGCCGTATTTAGTGTCGCTATGTCCGATGGCTCAGAAGCCCATCTCAAATTCAAGATGAATTCAGCAGCACTTTCCATCGTGCTCATCTTCCCAGATTCCATCTTGCCTGCAACAATTTCGTTAAGTCACAAATATTATGTGAATTTGGTAGAATTGCGATGTGAGTACGACACATCTGACTTTAGGGGTGAAATTCCTTTCCAAATTAGCGTCACTTGATGTCTTTGCAGTCCTTTTCACTTAAGAATTGAACCATCTCATTCAAAATTCAACAACCCATAAGTCTTCAATCAGACCAATATCTTTGTCCCAGCTCATGAATTTGTCTTCCACTTTGGTTGTTCTTGATCTCACATCTACTGGGGCTTGGAGGAAAATCTGGCATGTAACTTTCATTCGTTATCATATCTTCAAAAGCTTCGTTTGTCTAGTAATTTCTATCTTCTTTCAGCATCCTAGATCTCCCTCCCTTACATAGGTTTTCTCTAGTAAGCTGCCTTGCACAACTTATTTGAATAGCCTCATTCATCAAATTCCATCATTACTTCAACCAATTCCACATCTTACTTTCTTGGATGTTTCGATCAAGGAATACAACTGTAGTTAGTCAAACTTTAACTTCCTCCTGTGGGTTTGTTAGCCATTGTGCTGCAAGCGAGAATATGAGAAAAACACCAAAAAGCATTAGATATTATGACTTTATGACTGTTTTATGTGCCAATTGGCTAATTAACTAGGCTTGTTAATGAGTTTGATTCTTATTTTGTTTTATGAACTTTCTTCGTGAAAACTTAAATTAATTAAATAGTTCGAATCACGATCAAGTATCAATTTTATAATACAATGTGAAACTGATTAAATATGTGAGTAGTGTCACATATCTTAAATTTGACCTGTTTAATAAATGCTTAGAGTGACTAATAAAATAGTTGTCTCAAGATTATAAATTATAATGAAACATGCAGCATGATTATTAAATAGTATTTAGTGTTGATAAGGTCAAGCAAAATGTAATATTCAAATTTCTACCTCATCACAACGCTAATGCGAACTGTCAACTTGAATCATGACATTCATGACACCCCAATTCAAAATCTTTGGAGATGACATGAGAAATGAGAAAGAAATTTGGAGATGAAAGTTCAAACAAAACAAGAACCCGAGTCATGCATGCATCTACAGTGGAAGGAATGTAATGACGAGAACGACTTGGCGTAAGGGTAAGGGTAAGGGTCAAATCACTTCGTCCTTCTTTTTTTTTTTTTTTGCCTAGCTTTATGTCTTTGATTTTGATTTTGATTTTTTTTAGATAAGTCCATTCATGAGATCTCTTCATCATACTCAAATTTCAGTTTAAAAATTCCATGATTTATCCTTCAAACAATAACTAATATTTTTAAGGCATACACTCGAGCAATTGCACATAGCAACACTACATAATTTCATATCTAAAACATCACAATAATCTCCGAAGGTATCATATTAAAAAGCTCAGAACCATATTAAGATTATTTTGATACTCACATACATAAATTCACACACTTCATACAATACTCAAACTTTCCCAGATTTATTAATATCCATACTTTAAACAGCACTCAATTTTTTTTGTCAACCAAAGCTATTAAATCCCTTATTCGTTATTAATATATCTTCCGCTGCTTCTGTAATCTGCAGCATTGCCTTATCAAATATCAGAATTTGAAGCAGCTTGAAGCAGGAAAGGAAGCATATTTTCCCCCAGATGTTGAAGAGATCCTGGCTTCAAAAGCTCAAATTTGTCATTCTGCACAAGGAGAAACGTGCATTATATTGTTATCACTAGATATGCAAATATTTGAATAAACCTTTCTTTCTCCCCAGACTTCTCCCCACTTCCACCACCAACTTATGTTATTCAACACTGCAACCCAGAATCATTAGGTTGTATGCAACGGTGTAGTTGCCAAGCCTAAAATGTCCCTAAACTACAAAATCATATCAACTCACACTATTTTAGTAACCAATTATTTGTAACAACTTAATCAACAACAAGACATAATATACCTTCACTTATCAAGTAGTTACCTCTTCCTCTTACTTAATGTTTTAAAAACTGGACCAAACTAGCCGTTTGGACCATGAATTGATCATGTCTCCAGTTCAAGGAATTTTCAGTTTGACTACTATTCAACCACAATTTTGACAAGTTGAATCAATTGAACCATGACTCGAAGGATTTGCCAGTTCAATATCCGGTTTAGTTTTTAAAACATCTATACCTAGTAACAAGTTAATGTCGACATATTTTCTAAATGACTTATTTCAGCACAGGTATTGTTTGTTTGGCAACAAAATACAGAACAAAAAACAATCCAATTATTTTGTAAAACAGTAAGGACAGAAGGAAAACCTTGGTATGATATACACGAGTCTTATCTGCATTTGCAAAATCAAGTCCAGAAAGGTCAGAAACGTCTTTGTACACTTGGAAGTCTGTTGCAGATTTTATGGCTCCCGAAGAAAAAAGATCCTGCAGCATTATTCTCAGCAAACTTAAGTGATTTCTTAAAAAATATTGAAAATAAAAATCATTGATAAAGAATTGGTATAGGCAAAATCAATTGTATATGCAAAATCAAGCCCAGAAAGGCCAGGAACATCTTTGTACACCTGGATGTCTGTTGCAGATTTTATGGCTCCCGACGGTAAAAGATCCTGCAGCATTAATCTCGGTTAATTTAACTGATTTCTCCTTTTTTTACTCCTTTTTGTTTTTAATGAAACAAGGCATCTAACTAATGGTAACAAGGATGTGAGGAAGCCTCTTACACTATTTTCTATCAGAAAATCTAAGACCAACTTGTTTAGAATACTACCTTTAATTGAATTTACAAGTTTCATAGCCATATTCAACATAATCCCATAGCTTAATCTCGAAATAACACACAAGGAAAACACAATCAAGTTTCCAAACAAATATCAGAGTCTCAATGCGAAAGAGAGCAGCTAGATATTTGTTAAAGATGTTCAAGCTAATGTCAGGATGAAAAGTTTTGAAGTTTACTTTTTAAAAACCTTAATCATGTGAAGTACATGAATAATATCTGTTTCAATGAGCTAAAACACAGAAGCAATCTGCAAAATAGTGGGAATCAAGTTTTCATTATAATTAAATTGTGATCAATAAACAGACCTTGAAAACACTAGGCTTCCCTCCAGGGACCAAGGAGTCCAAATCAATAGCCACACGAATAGTATCACTCCAAGGATGCTGCATCAACAAATTTCTTTAACTGGTAAGATAAGGATTTTTTTATAATAATTGTACTTCAGATACCGCCAACATCTAGGAGAGCAACTTCAAATTCACAGATAGTGAAAAAAGAATAAAAAAGACGACATTTCAAGCATCATCACTCTAAAAAGTACAAATTCTCGTTCTGTCCTTTAATGCAGCAAGTCCAAATCCCGCAATTGAGAGTGGATCGACAACTACAACAAATCATCCTAAAGATTTCACCTGAAACACTTTTTTTTTATAGAAGAAATTCATTAAGACAATGAGAAGAAAATTACAAGGAATTTGGAAGATAACTAAGGATTCATGTGTAACGAAAAGGGAGGGAAAAATGCAGAACGCTATCTAATTCCTCAGCATATATGTTACAGAAATCCCCTAAATTGACCACGTAATTTACACCAAATAGAAACCATGCAAACTCTAAAATGAGACAATGATCCTCTAAAATGAGAATTCTTATAAAGTAAGTAAAGTAAGCTCACATCAATTATTAATAAATAAATCCACTAATAAATCAATGATTGATGTGAGTTTATTTATTCATTTTATAAGAATTCTCACTTTAGAGAATTCTTGTTTTAAAATATGATAGTTATGTTTCAACTAAATACATCAAATAGTAGCTTAAATTACACATTAAAACAATATTAAATTTCCATATTGATAGTTTGTGCTTGCTGCATGAATGCGAATAAACCCACCAAAACCTAACCTTTCCAACATAGGTTGAACTTATTCAAAAATCAATATGTAGAAATGCATTCTAGATTAGGTATTGTTTGTAGGAAAATTGCAACATTGCTAATACAACAACAATAACTAAAGTCTTTTTTTTATTACGTAGAATCGGCTACATGAATCAGACGACGACATCATTGTGTTTTGTCATAAATCATGTCATCAAAAAATCCATTTAATTTTAAATCTTTTTTAATGGTTTTCTTTATAATTTTTCTTGGTCTACATCTGCCTTTAATTATTGAGTTATCATCCATCTCATCTATTCTTCTTAGAGAGCTTCTAATAGTTTTCTTCTCATAAGGTCAAGCTACCTAAAGTCAGATTGTACAATCTTTTTGAGTGTGTTTGGAATGTAAAAAATGAGAAATTATTTAATTATAAATCAAATTTAATTAAATCTTATGTATTTGAAATATTAAAAAATAAAAATGATTTGATTTCTAAAATTTCATAGATTTCATTCATTTTGTTTTAAAAATTTTATCAAATTTGATGAATTTGTTAGAATTTGATTTAATTTGAAATAATTAAACTATTTTATCATTAATAACTATCTCTAACTACTTCTCATAAGGTTAAAATGTAAAATAATAAAATTAAATCAAATCAATTATCATTTTAATGAATTCTAAATACAAAATTTGATTTCTAAATCAATTCAAATCATTTTTTTAAGTTCCAAACACAATTTAATTTCTAAATCAAATCAAATCAAATTAAATCAGATCATTTTTTATTTTTATTCATTCTAAACACAACTTTTTTCAATAAATGCTACTCTTATTTTTTCTTTAATGCATTCAATTCTGATTCTATCTTATCGTGTATGTTCACTTATCTAGTGCAAAATTCCTATATTTATAACATTGATCTTATGCTCTTATTGAGTCTTTACTTATATAACATTGATAGTTCAAAATAGTAATTATACTGATATCTGATACGTATCATATCAATTATTTTTTGAATTCTTTTTTAATTGTTTGTCATATTAATGGATTCGTATCATATTATATTCGTGTTACGTATCTATATATCTGTGTTTCCTAATTCTTTACCGTCCAAGATTCTGTAATTAAATCTCCAAAACTTGTGAATGAGCAAATAAAAACACTAGTTCAATTATTGTATGATATTAGCAGATGAACCATATATAATCTGTAACAGATAAACATTAAACATGTGGCAAGAAGTCAAAAACTACTATAATTACAGACATATGCATATGATGTGGAAAATAAATCAGCAAATTCAATAATAACATTTTGTAATTTTTTTAATTTGTTGTTTATTTTAATTGAATAAGACTTTTTAAAAAAAACATATTTATAAATGAGTAAATAAAAATATATTTATCATTAAATTATATAATGAGTTAAGATCATGAAACACTTAAGATCAAATTAAGGATGGTGACAATTCTTCAATAAATTTAATATCAATTTTTTCATAAAAAGATATTCTATTGCATAAAATAATTTAAAATATTTTAATATGTAATTTATTCAGCATTGTAGTTCAATTTTTTTTTTTTGGAGCAACTCGAAGTATAACTTTTTAACTAAGAATAAAAGAAAAGCAACAAGTCTTAAATGTTAATGTGAACTTAATTAAAATAACATATTTGTCTTTAACTTCAGATTTATATTTGCAGCAAGTATTAGAAAATTAGAAAATAAAATAATCACATCGAAATAAAAAATAGTATAGCATTATTGATGTATGATCCATGCCATACGGAAGAGCAAGATCACGTGTCCACAATTCAAGTTTTTTTTCTTTAATTAAAAGAAGAATCTACTGTTAGGAAGAAATCTAGAAAAAAAAATGTATATAGGAGGAGAAGAAATCCTACTCATTTTAAAAGACTTCAATTTTAAAATTGTTATTGCCACGTGCATCTTTTTTAATGGTGTTAAATAAAGTACTTAAGTTTTAAATTTTATAAAGTTATTGTACTCAAGAAAATGTGGACGTGCTCAATTGAAAATTGAGATATAGTCCATGAACTTCTTTCTAATAGATTTATACCTGAAACCTTGGTAATCTAGATTTCTTCTAATCCACACATCACTCTTATAAAATTAATTAATCAAAACTAAGTCTTCAAACCAGGTGAGAAGAAAATAAAATATTAATTAATTAATTTAAGGATGCATTAACAAATAATTCCCAGACCTGAGTTATGAAGGAATGAGCACCATTAAGACTGTCATCCTCGCCAGTATTAAAACAGAATATAACACTATTCTTGAATCCTTGAGCACTCTGAGAAAGTCCACGAGCAAGTTCCAGCATAACAGCTACATTTGAAGCGTCATTTCCATCCACTTCTCTGTTAAATCAATGCTATATCTTTAGCAGCAAATAATATGGTGTCTTTAGCTAATTATTAAACTTCAAATCATCGAATATGGTAGAAACAAAAATATTCTAGTCGTGATTTTACATGCTTGTATGGAATCTCAGAAACAACACCAACAGACGCAAGATTAGGTGTAATACTTGTAATCTTTCGTCTTGAAAATCAGGGCTCTAGCAATATTCCATACTATGAAACCATTTCCCACACCCTCATGTACAAAACATAGATATAGACATAATTACAGAATACAGACACACACCTATGCCCACAATATTTATGTCAGTAAATTGACTCACAATGATAAATGACTCCCAATAATCTGTAAACACCATATTAAAAACAAAGACAAAATAATGATTGCTTAAAACAGAAGTATGAGGGCAAATAGATGAAGAAAACATACGCTGAATAAACAGAATCAATATGAGAAGAGACCAGAATAGATTTCTCTTTTGCATCAGATGCACTTTTTGGCAAGACTCTTAGTACGACATTTTTCAGTTCCGAATCACCAGACTTGACAGGAAAAAGGTCCACTTCAACATCCACCTCCCCGTCAGCTGTTTCCTTAATAGTTTGACTTTCTTTGAAAACATACTGCAGTTGGAAGCATGTTAAAAGAAAATAATAATAGCACAATTAACAGAAAAATGGACTAACAAAGGACCACAATCAGTTGAATAGCATGTTGTTACTCCCCTTGGTCACCAAGTAAAATTAAAGAAATCAAATTATTAGCAATTACAAATAAGAAAAGAAAAGAAAAGGGAGGTATAATGTTATCCTTATCCATTTCCACTCAGAGCGAGCCTGAACACGAGGTCAATACCACACTGAAACTTAAGGCAGTAACTTTTGTAATGGAAGTAGATGTCATTATTCATTAAGCAATGTTATGCATTTAGAAAAAAAATATATTCAGAATTTTAACAAAATATAAGGACAGTTGTTATTAGATGGAATAAAATAATAAAGATTACTTACGTCCATCCAATAATAAACAAGCATGCTACATCATTATGACAAAAATTCTTTTTCTCTATCATTTTTCTTAGTTTCATTACCATTTACAATGACATAGTATATATATTTCACGCTTATGACTCATACTAGCCCTGAATGTTCGTAGTTCAGGATCCACAAATTATTTTCTTATTCACATTTCACATATGATATGAGCCAAGTGATCTAAATATCCTGATACTTGCACCGCAGTTCACGCTCATAATAATTTATCCACCATATTAAGAAATAAAAGTATTCATAAAGCTATGCATGTCCATTGAGATAGTTGCATTACAGCATAAACATGCCCAGCAAGGAACAATAAATTGATTGATAGCTTTCCACTTATATATTTCCTTTGGAAGAAACACTCCATGTAGTCATGATCTTACTCATGATGCTTGTGACGGTGTGACACAAAGAATGAATGAAAAGCAAGAATCTCTACACACTTAATAAGTTCACTGATGTTGCCTTCGTAAAATACATAAGAGAAAACTATGAGAACTTATCCAGAGTGATCAACATAACATGGACTCAGGAAGGAAGAATGCAACAAAACTAAACTATGGAAAGATTGACAGGGTTGAGGACCAAACCTGCAGGGCAGGATTGAGTTTAGGTTCACAATCAACAGGAGGAGGGTCCAACTCGGTCAAGGCCTTGACATGCTTCAATGCTTCACTCTCTAAGAAACCTGTCTTGCCAGCTTGCCCAGGCAAGCTGCTTGACACTTTGGACGCAGCTGAACCAGACATGATGCAAGAGAGAACCTGTGTGTGTAAATAATGATGTGGTTGAAGAAGAAGATTTGAGAGTGGGTCTTATATAGATCTCATAATCACGGATTTGGTTCTATATATGTATATTATTTTATTTTATAAGATTATAGATAGATAGATTGATACGTTAGTTTGCAGGGGAAAAAAATAATGTCGATTTTCTTATCACTTATTTTTTAACATTATTTTTTATATAATTGATCATATTTTTTATTATTTTTTTCATTTAATCAAAATCATTAAAATGTGTGATGAAAATTAATGTGAAATAAAAAATATAATGAATATATTTAAAAAGAATATATTTTTTAAAGTAAGAACTAAAAAAATTTGAGACGGAGAAATTTTATAGTGCTGATAAAGTGAAAGAACTAAGAAAGATATTTATGGTATAAAACTTTTGCGATATTTTTATATTGTCCAAAATCATAGCTCATTACTATAGATATCATGTTTTAAGTTACATTATTGTATCAAACTACTTTAAATATTTGAGAAATGGGCCATGCTTTTTGGGTGACATTTTTGATACATACAAATGTATTATGTACACATTTATGTGAAATAAACTTCATTTTTTAACGAAACTCACTTGATGTAATTGTATATATTATACTTTTGTATGTAATGAAGAATTTTCCTAAATATTCTATACGTCCAAAATCATGAGCGAAGGCCCGCCATTTACCCACTCCCGCAATAATACATGCCAATAATGTTAGTTATAATGTTATTGAGTCCCGTTAGCCCTTCCACCTGTGTATTATTTGTATCAAACTGAGGCTCATAAATTAAATTACGTGATCCTGTTGGAGATATATATGGGCCATGCTTTTTGGGTGACATTTTCAATGTTCCTAACAAGTTTCTGAACACCAACACTTTTTAAAACGTATTCTGCTTTCCGCACCATCGGAAGACTTGTCACTTGCATTGCCTGACGAAAAGACCCTTATACGAATCAGACCGATCAGGCCGATTTAATCGGAAAACTTGCGACCTGATTTGATTTTTCAGTTGATTCGATTCATAGTTACAATAAATTTTCTCATAAATTCAGTCAAATTTAGTTGACCGCTGGGTTGACTTAAGTTGGACTAGGTTTATAAATGAAAATATATCAGGTTTGTATATAGAAAAGTTATAAAAATTTAATTATTTTTAGTAATAAATTATTGTATAAATACGCATTTTTTACAATTGATTATAATTAATTTATTTTATATTTGGATGCATTAATTGTAAAACGATTTTAAACTAATCAAATTCATTTAAATAATATAAAAAAATTACTTTTATGTATTAAATTATTAAAATATGTATAAAATAATTAAAAAAAAAAAATTATTTGATTGAAGATAAAATGGTATTTACATATAAAAGTGTAAGAAATAATTTATAAATTAAAATCATAAGTTTCAATATTGGTGGTGGTATTATGAAAATTAACTTTAAAAAACTTTTATTTTGATAAAAATGAAATTAAATGGAATTTGTCATATACAAAAGTAGAATAGGATAAAATGACTTGACCGATTTCATTATATATTATCGATTGAACCAAACATTGAATTTTGTCAAACTATGTATTCTTTATACGATCTTGCACCAAACGTATTAAATAATATTACAATAACTTTTTTTTAAAATTTCGTTCATTTGATTTTAATCATAATCCAAATCAAATCAAACACTCTAAGTTAAATTTTGCCTTAAATAAATTTAATCTATTTTTAAAATATAAAATTTGAATCTAACATATTTACTTGATATAGGCTAACTTTTAATGTTTGATAAAGTCTATTTAAAAATTTATTTTATAATAAGATTTTAAATATACTAATGAGTTTAAGTTTTTTATATAAATTAATAAACTTAAATTTTTAAAAAATATTATATTATTTATTAAATTAATTATATTAGATAAATATTAAATTTTATAATATATAAAATAATACTATATATAATTAAATTAGTCAACTTATTAGATTTAAAAGACTTTTTAAAGACTTGAAATTTAATATGTTTAACTAAATAAACTTTTTAAAAAGTCTTGACCTGATATTTTTATTAAACGAACTAGGTTAAGTTAAGTCTTAAATAAGTCAGGTCATGGATCTCTGACAAGCCATTTGACTGATTTTCACTCTTAATTGAGTTTCTATTTTTTTTTTTAAATTATGCTTCAAAAATACAAATTTTAAGATTTAAACTTAGTACTTTAAAGACTCTTTTGATAAAAATATATTTTGTCATTATATTATATGCTCTTATTAAATAATGTTTTTAATTTTTTAATTTATATTATTATTTAAAAAATTCAATTTTAAAAAATAAAGTTAGATAATTATCTTTGTTAGATTGATTACATTATTAGTATTTTTTAATATAATGTATTTTTTCATGCAATATTTTTTTTATAAAATATAGTTTTTTATATAATATTTTTTCAAAAAAAATATTTATTATTTATTAAAATTTTCAATTTAATCACTTAACTCACGATGAAATTATTAATTCATTGATCCTACCTTCTACCTTAGTCAACTTCTAATTTAAGTTATACAACTATACTTTAGAGGTGTTATGTACATCTACATATCTATATCTATATTCTATATTGTCTTTTTTTTATCAAAATATTCTATATTGTCTATGTATCCATATGTATATTTATATTTATTTACATGATAATGCTCAACTGCCTCAGCGTGTTGCACGCGAGGGACAAAATATTACTTTACTCCAATAATAATAAAATAAGAACAATACTATTTAATACATGTTGATAAAAAAAGATCTAGTGATTGTACACAGTCAAAGAGAAAATAATGAAACAGCAAAGGCACCTTCTTTTCATTTGATAGTAGGGCGAAAATTCGGTAGATATATTATTTTTTTTCTTGGGAGAAAGTTTAGAGTGATAGGAATAGGATGTTCTTCTCATTTCAAAACAATCTTTGTAAAAATTTATAATAAAATTATAAATTGTCTATTAATAAAAAAAATCTAAGATTCATACTTAAGTTATGTTATTGTTATGAGAATAATGTGACCAAATCAGCTAACATCATTGGTATTTTGGTAGACATTTTTTTGTGAATGTAAATCAGCATTACCCATAAAATAATACCCGGTGGAAGTTGTGTTCCATTAAATCAGAAATGATATATACACATATAAAAGTGAATTTAATTTTAATTCATTATCAATGTGAAAAAGTTTTGTCCTTGAATATGATGATATTTTATTATATTATTTAATGAATTTGAGATCTTATATAATTATTAGTATAATTAAATTTATTAAATAATGTATCAAAGTAAAAAAAAATTATGCCACATTAAAATTAAACTTATTTTATATTATTTATTCTCTTATATTAAAAATTTTTTATTTATAATAATAATCAAATCAATTTATAAAAATTAAATAATATATAATTAATCAATGATAATAAATTGTCTAAGGATAGAAAGTAATACGTCATCACATAAAATTAAACAAGAAAAATTGTATTACTTGTCAACATAAAGTTAATCAAGAAAAATTAAAATCCAAATTATAAGAACACATGGACACATTTAAATGAAATATAAATAAAATAAATAAATTATTGTATTTATATTTTAAGTAAGTATAATACATAGACATATATTAATCACTAATTGTTAATAGGTGCCAATACTCTCGTGTCAAAAAATAAAGGGTGCCGACGCTCTAAAAAAGTACTAGAAAAATTTCATGCAAAATTGTAATTAATTAATAACAATATAAGTCAGTAAGACACTTTTGGGCATGTGAACAAGTTTTATTTATTTTTTCGCTCTCAATTTTTTTATTATTGCAGAATATTTTCTTTTTTTTTTCTGAATGCAAATGAAATATTTTGATTGATTAATTATGTTGTTATTTAAGCATGCAAGATGAGAACCTGGTTTTCACGGGGTTTATAGAAAACGAAACAAATCAATAGTACTTATTTCTTTAATTGTAATGTGTGATGTGATATTTACAATTAATTGATATAAGCAATGACACTATCGTGGGGTAATATCAGCCATAGCTATTTTTGTGTACGTACTTAGTTTTATATGTTTTAATTGCAACGTGTTTTTTTTATTTTAAAAAATAATGCTGCTTACACAAATTTATATATATATATATTAATTTATATTTATATAATTTTTATTATTTAATTATAATTAATATCATCTTATTTTTTATATATTTCTATTTTAATTTTATCACATACTCAAAATAAGGGAGCTGTTATACATGATGCGCAATAAACTTTATTATTTTAAATTGCAATAGAACTTTTTTTTTGGTTTGTGGTAAGTTATTATCTAGGTTAGCTTATGTACACATTGATTAACCTGTCTCATCAATTTAATTAAAGACAAATCATTCACATTAAAATTAAAAAATTCATAATAATATTTTTTATAATTTAATTTCAATAAATTATCATAAGTAAGATTCGAATATTTTTTAATTGTAATTTTTTCTTTTAAAAATTTATGATCCAACCCCCAAACAAGAGCTTAGGATCTTCTCCTATAATACGAGAAGATTTGTTAGTTAAAAACACACATATCATATATATATGTACAATAAAAAGTAAAAAAATAATTAGACATATCTCATACAATACAATATCATTTTTTTTTGTAAACATCAATAATTTATATCTTACAATATAAAAATATATATTTATATATTTTTTTTGGTTTTAACAAAATTCTCTCTTATTTTATATTAACATGAAATGATTTCTATCCCCAAACGAGTAGTCGTGGAGACATGGAGTAATACGAGACATAGCTATTTTTGTGAATGGACCTAATTTTATTTATAAAAAATGTTAATTGTACAATTTTTTATTCATTCACATTTTTTATATTTAAAGTATATAATATCATTAAAATATAAATGTGTAAAAAAAAATATAGTAAGATTAATTATAATAAAAAAAATAAAATATAAAAAGTATATAAATGTGTTATTTTTAAAATATTATTTTTAATATATTTTAATTGAAAAATATACTTATTACGTGTTATCTTCTCTTTAACATCTTTTATATCTTTATAGATAATAAAGTTAAAGTGTCAGTGAATATACTTGTTGCTATTCACAAGCCGAGCTGCATAACCTATAACTCGCACTAATAACAGTAATTAATCTCTAACGAATACATTGAAAACACCATTTAAGGCGGGAGTCTTCTCCTAACTTAAATTTTTTCTACACGCAAGAACTGAAATTCAAATATTAAATCACTTGTTTAAGAGAAAAGAGCTCTAACTAACTCATTCCAACTCAAGTTGATTAACTTGCACTAATTAAAATTAGGTAAAATATAAACCTGTATATATGCAGGCTTATAAGTCTCTTTCTAGGTTAAATAGGTTATGGTCCTTATTTTTGTTTTTTATAAAAAAAAGTTGTTTACCTTTTATAAATATCAGACTTTCCTGGCCAACATGTCACCAGACTTGTGTTACTTACATAAGGGGCAAAAAATACATTAATATTAAATAATAAAATGAGATGTTGTTTTCCCTTTTTAACCATTTAAAAAAAAAATTGCCCTTGTTTACATCTGAATCTAAAAGAATGAGATTAGGAAATTGCATAATTAAGAGAAGATAAATTATTACAAGTTCTTAAAATATCGTAAGATTATATTCACATCACTTAAATTTTGATATTTCAATATTAATTAATGATAAGACGTGTTACTAACTTTTATATTTATTATTCCAACTTTATTTTTTATTTTTTCAATGATAAAAAATAATAAATATACAAATTAATGATAAATTTTATCATTAATAAATATTAAAATATCAATATTTAAATAATATGAACTCAATCCTATGTGACGATCCATGACATGCAATAATTTCTCTTAATGGAGAGAGATCATTCCAACTAGCTTCTACCTACATTCAATGAAGAGAGAGAGAGAGCACCAATTAATACATAAATTCAATTTTATTATTTTAGTTTTTTATACCAGGAACTTAATTTTATTATTAATCTTTTTAACCTTTGATTAAAATTGTAATAAAATAATCTCAAATAATAAAAAAACAAAACAAAAGAGAAAAACTCGTCCCCTGCATCTTGAAAGTGTTAAATCTTTTTGGCTTTTAGCTTTCTGAAGTCTGAACAAAACAGAGTTCCTTTCCCTTAGCAGTTACCATAGATGTGAAACAAAAAAAAAAAAAAGCAAGGCTTACGGTTCCCACCAATCTGGCATTGATAGTTGTCATTTACACAATGCACATCCTTGAGATTTTTGTTAGAAAGTCTTCAATAGTCATCCACAATTAGAGAAGTATAAAAAAGGCAGCCAATTATGATACTTGTTAGAGCTTTATTATATTTTTTAAAATATTTTTTAATAATTTTTTTATTATTTAATAAAAAATATTAAATAAAAATTAAATATAATTAATATCTTAAAATATAAAAAAATATTTAATATTTTTTTATTTAGTAATTAAAAATATTATTAAGAAGGTGGGTTAGAAAAATTAATCATTTTCCTAATTGTTAATCTTGTATAAGAAGAGGACCTCCTAGAAGCAGGCAATGCTATATGTTGCGAAAAGTATTGTACAAACAGAATCACGAATGAGGTGAGAAAATTGTAACCAACCATTTTTCCTCATAAATATTTGAAAAGATAAATGATAAAGAGACAAAAATCAAAACGACACTTCTTTCAATTTGTTCGTGTGCGTTTTCACGAAAAACGTTCGTGACAAACAGTATTTTCCGAAACAATTGGATCCATATTTTCCGTAAAATATATTCGATAGTCATGATCAAATGCATATAACATTGGATTATTGGTCGTTGTACATAAATTTAGTTTTATTTCTTCTTATCCATAAAATATCCTTTGAATTGCATTTAGTTTGTCATGACCAATCATTTGAGGCAACTCTAAAAACTAAGCTTGTGTACTCTCAGTGAAGGGAAAATAACTTGTGTACATGATTCGTACTTCTACGTTCTAATGCTATGCACCAAAGCGACGACAGCTCCCATAGAGTATCATCTAATTGTAATTAGTTTTTTTAAAATTATTTTATTACAATTTTAATGAAATGTTAAAAAGATGAATTGTAAAAATTTAAAAAAAAATTGTGTACTTAATTGGTATTCTTTTTCTTCATTAAATACGAGTCGAAGAATTAGTTTTCTCTCCATTATTTGTTAAAAAGATGAATTATAAAAATTTAAGTTCCCAGTGTAAAAATCAAAATAATAATATAAATAAATTTGTGTACTTAATTGTTATAGTATTTTCTTTATTAATTAAGAAATGCTAACAACACATTTTTTTTTAAATTTTAAAATTTTTGAGTACTTCTTTTGATATTTATTTTATTATTGATCCACTTTATATACTTAAAATATTTATTAAAAGAGAAATATTATCAATTACTTATTTTTAGATTAATAATAAAATAAGTATTAAAATAAGTGTTGAAAAAAATGTGTTATTAGTATTTCACTTATGAATTAAATATGACAAGAAGAATGAGTTTTCTCTCCATTAAAGACAATTCCATAATCTCATTTTTCATTAATTGAGCTATTTAACACCATTAGATTAAGTTACAATCAATAGCCAAAAATTCGGTGTAAGAGTTCTTACACTAATGCCAATTGATCCTAATCCAATATATTGCGAGTCCTAGGCTTTAGTGGTGCGGACATGAACTGGCATTATGAAAGCCCATTTAAGTTACGAATCAACTCAGTACAATCCACTTAACTTTGGCCCATCGCAAACTGGGCTAACTTGTATACCTACTTTTAATTGTAATATAATAATAAAATATAAAAAATTAGGTAAATATAAAGTAATATATATGTTAACGTGTATAATATTTTTTTAATAATATTACTCATACATATTTATATACATATACTTTTATATTTATATAATTTTTATCATCTAATTTCATTTTATATTATCTCATTTCATATTTACAACACATCGGCACAGCAGACCAAGGAATTGAAGACAAAATAAATTCTTGATACACTCTATATTGTTGAATATGTATTACTTTAGTTATATTATTAAAATGTAATTTATGATTAAGATAATAATAATTCACATAACTAATGCAATATACATTTAATTATATAAATTAAGACAAATATTTTATTACTAGAATATTTAAGAATTCTTCTAAAAAGACATGAGAAACGTTGTTTTTTTTTTTTTGGTCGCCAGAAATGTTGCGATTTGGAACAAGCTAAGTAAAATTTAAAACCTAGTAAGTCCTTAATATTGGGTTGAAACTAAGTTGAAGCCCAATAAGCCCAATGAAGTTTTCTTTCTGAAATCAAGCCCAATATAGTTGTAGACCAAAAGAAAAGCCCAATAAAGTTATAAACAACAGAGATTACAGAATCTATTATGACAAAAGATCAATATATATATATATATATATATATAGAAGCATATATATGGATGGTTAAGATTAAAAGTTATTTAAAGATCATGCGATTACTTAAAAAAGTCATTTAGTTACATTCAAAGTATCCAAGTTAAAGTTATATTTTATGATATTGAATAATTTTTTATTGAATAATTTTTTTAACTTTTTATATAATCATTAAATCTATATTGGATTGAAAATTTCTATTATATAAGTCATATTTATAAAATTTTACATTATTTTAAAATTATTTAATACTTTATTAACATACTTTAAGATTAACGTAATATATACTTTTAAAATATATGAAAATAAGAATCACTTGATTACATTTTTATTGATGTTTAATTTTTTAAGATTTGACACAAATGATCAAAGTATTAAATAATTATAATTTAATGGTTGGATCGATAAAAATCTCATATTTTTTAAAAAATTATTAAGTGATGTAAATATGTCAAACCTTACTGTGGCGGTGTAAGCTGATTCCTTCATATATATATATATATATATATATAGCGAATGATCAAGTTATACTGTAGGTGTAAGACTTGACATACTTACACCACTTAATAATTTTTTATAAAATGTAATTTTTATGGATCCAACCATTAAATTATAAGTATTCAATACTTTGATCATTTGTGTTAAATCTAAAAAAAAATCAAATATCAATAAAAATACAATTAAGTAGTTTTATTTTCATATATGCAAAAATATATATTACGTTAATCTTGACATATGTTAATGAAATACTAAATAATTTTATATTAATGTAAAATTTTATAGATATGATCTATATGATAGAACTTTTAATTTAATGATATATATGATAAGGATCAATTCTACACCGGTATAAATTAAAATCATTTTTATACTATTAAATAATTTTTTATTAAATAATTTTCTCACAAAATTTATTGTTAGATTGAAAGTTCATATAATATAGATCATATCTATAAAATTTTACATTAATCTAAAATTGTTTAATACTTCATTAACATACGCGTCAAGATTAACGTAATATATATTTTTGAAATATATGAAAATAAGAACTACTTTAATTACATTCTTATTGATATTTAATTTTTTCAAAGTTTGATACAGATAATTAAAGTGTTAGATAGTTATAATTTAATAATTACATCACTAAAAATTACATTTTTAATAAATTATTAAATGATATAAATATAACTAACATTTTTCTTTTAAATACAATCGTTAATAAAAGTCTTAAAAAAAACTTTATATTTGTGAATTATCCAAAATAAAAATAGTATTTTCATACATCATCTCATTGAAAAATTTAAAAGGAAAATAGAAAAAAAAAATACAAAAATTAGGAGGCATTCCCCATTTCCCCCCTGCTTGGAAGTTAGAACAACAAAACCCTAGCCTTATATTCTACTACAAGCTCGTTCAACTGCTTCCTTTCACCTGCTCCCTCCTCACTCCCCCATTAGCACAAGAAGATGCCGCCAAAGTTCGATCCATCGCAGGTGGTCGACGTCTACGTGCGAGTCACCGGCGGTGAGGTGGGAGCAGCCAGTTCCCTCGCCCCCAAAATCGGGCCACTGGGTCTGTCCCCCAAGAAGATCGGAGAAGACATAGCCAAAGAAACCGCCAAGGACTGGAAGGGCCTCCGTGTGACGGTGAAGCTCACCGTCCAGAACCGCCAGGCCAAGGTCTCCGTGGTGCCCTCCGCCGCCGCCCTCGTCATCAAGGCCCTCAAGGAGCCCGAGAGGGACCGCAAGAAGACCAAGAACATCAAGCACAATGGTAACATCTCCCTCGACGACGTCGTCGAGATCGCTAGGATCATGAAGCCTAGGTCCATGGCCAAGGACCTTTCCGGCACCGTTAAGGAGATTCTTGGTACCTGTGTTTCTGTTGGCTGCACTGTGGATGGGAAGGACCCCAAGGATTTGCAGCAGGAGATTGCTGATGGTGACGTTGAGATACCCCTCGAGTGAAAGTTATGTTTTGTTTGTTCGATTGTGAATTGAGTTTTGGGATTTTAGTATAAAAGTTGTGACTTTTTTAGTTTATGCCCCAAACCCAGATTTTGAATTGAACTTGTAATGCTTTATTTTTTAGGGTTTTTGGCGTTTTACAATTTTGGTTGATTCTCTTGATTGGTTAGTTGTTGTCTTTTTTTTTTTTTTTGCTTTTCTGCCGATGACAGGTGATTGATTGTATCTTATGAAATAAGCGCAACAGGAGAGCCCAACGAAAAAAATTAATTCATTAACTGGGATAGTATCATATTAAGCTTTTTTACTTACTCAATGTGAGAGTCGTAGTCTCATAGTATTGGTTAACTCATGCTTAACTCATGCTCTTAACAGTAATTAGTTGACCATGAGTCTATTACTAATGATATTGGTTAGGCAGGGAGTGTGGTACTTTTCGGCTTTCCTTTATATTAGAAGCATCATATATGGAAATAGGCCATTCTTATGTGGGTGAAAGGATCCGGGCTTAATGAATGTTCGAAATAACAAATTAAAGGATGAATGAGATACCTTGAGCAATGAAACAATTCCATGCGCAAGGTTATGGGGAAGATACTTTAGTGAGACTTACAAATATCCCTGTTTCAAAAGAATAATTATTAACCTCTTAAATACAAACATATTTGTGTAATTTTCTCTGCAGGAATGTGCTCGATCTTTTCATCATATTATACGTGTCTGTAAAAAAAAATCGAATTACACTTTATGGTCATAAAAATCTGAGACTCGTTTACCGCAACAACTGTTGATAGCATAGCATGTCTTGATCATGCAAAAATGGTTGAGTTTTCCTGGTGCCCCTAGTGATATTAATGTGTGAACACGTATCGTTTTAGAGCCTACTGTTGCCTTGTGTATTATCGATTTGAAGATACACGAAAAGAAACCATTAGAGGATTATACTTGTTATGTCTCCACTTTGAAATTGAGATTAGTGAAAAGCTATCGATTGCGTGGATCAAGCCTTGTCAGTAACCCATTAAGCTTTCAAGACTTACCAGTAGACCTTTGAGGCTTTAAAATCTTTGCTAAAATTGGGTGGAGAGTACGCATCCTTCATCTTGAACTCTTGAACATTATTGAGTGTCAATGCTTGAACCTTTACCATTCATCTTGCTCTGTAAGCTGGAAACAAGGGAGTTGTGGGAACGTTTTAGTCCAGTGGTATAGATAGCTGTAAAGTGCATGAAGGGACCCCTGCAAGTAGAATGAGCATCAAGCAACATTCCTTTAGAAACCCAAATTCTTGTCCTTATAACAATCAGACGCTGAAAACCGTTTGTATGTACATAATTGGAACTCAACCTTAAGACCTTTTATTTCTTGATTAAAATCAAGACCATATTCCCAGTAAAACCTTTACACTATGTTTAGATTATGTTTAGATGATAGGTAATGAGGGGAACGGAAGAAAAATTAGGGAAACGAAAATAACTTTCTTTGTTTGGAAGTTTTAAAATACATGGGAAGAGAATTAAACACATAAGAAATCATTTCTCCCCTCTTCCCCTTAAATGCCTAACTTTTGTTTCCCCTAAAATTGAAGAAGAATGAGAGGAATACATGAGTAATTCCGTTCCGTTCCGTTTCGTTAATGAAACTTTCAAATAAAGAGAATAAAAATTATATTTCATTTCATTCTTTTCTTTTCTATTCTATCTCCACTTATTCCGTTCTATTCCTTTAATGAAAAAACATTTAAATATAAGAAACATTCACATATATATATATATATATATAATATATATATATATATATATATATATATATATTATATTTGGATTTGGTGGCGATGATAGCGCAGAGATTTTAACTTATAACTTTTTATAAATTACTCAAATCTCTCTAGTTCAATTCTACTGGCATTCTCCTTTTATTAGTTTCATAACATTAGTCGTGGCTTTCGAGATAATGACTTGTTGTGGATAAGCTGGCAGCTGTGACAACACTAGCCTCTAATGTTGAAGCCTTGAGGCAGCAGCGGCACCGCTCCCCATTGTTGATGAAGGTTTTTCCAAACTACAACGGGAGGCACTACTCCCACATCTTGACAAACCAACCAATTGATTTGGGCCATGATGTGAGGTCCAGGACTTAGCACGTTTTAGGGATGGCTAAGGAAACAATGTATGCAGACCCCCCCCCCCCCAAAAAAAAAAGAGAGAAAAGAAAAGAAAAACAATGTATAGTTGTGGAGTAACTGGCGGGATGGCCCCCTGTATGAGTACTTGTTGACCATATTAGCTTGGACATATTGCAGGCCTGATTGCCTTCCAGCGTAAACAAGATGTTAAGACTACAAATGCTCTCCATCCGACATGCTCAGCTCAGCTGCCCTATTATTGTCTGAACGTGCTAGTTGACCATGGCAGGTGGTGCTATGCATTGGGAGAATGATCCCGTATTGTTGATTCAGCTATCCTACAGCTCTGGCATTGCCTGCTCATTCTCCCTATGAATGCCCTATTTGTGGCTCAGTTTGGGTGAATCTGAATCCTGAGGCACTACCTAATTGATAAACTGGCGGTACAGTTGGTGCAGACAAAGTAACTGTAAAAGCTATCTACTCAATTGGCTGGCTACCAAGTGGAGGTGTCCTCTGGGTGGGCCTAGTGGAGCAGTCCATTAACTTGAATATGCTTGCTTGCCTTTTAAGTGTTGTTGCATACGCTTGTGATGATGGATGAGATGCGCTACTTTAAACACTAAATTAATGCATAAAGAAAGTTGTTGCACCCTTAAACTTGTTGCAAATAGCTTAATTTCATTAATCAAAATTGATATTTACACAAACTAACACCAAGTAAATAAGAACAAACACCGAAAGAAGAACCAAACCTAGGATTAGCTCTTAACAAAGATTAGGGAAACAACCAAAATAAAACCATAAAATTCTTAAAAGTTAGAATACTATTTAATTCTTTTTTTTTTCAGTCAAAACTGACTCATAAGGCCGTAGCAATAATGCATGAAGCTATATTCCGTATCTCTCTTTGTTTTTTATTCTATTGAGTTTCGGAGAAAATAAGAGACACATGAAACTCATGTGCCAATAGAAAATGATCTAAATTTTTAATCAAGCTAGAGATATAGATCAGTTTCCCTTATGTACCAAAGGAAAAATCTTTCACTCATATAATTACTCGTCCTAAAGTTATTTTCTCCTTTTCTTTTTCGTTGATCAGAATTTGGCATCTTTAACCTTTTCCAAAGCCTTTTTTTTTGTGTGTCATTGATGCTGCATGATTGGAAGTTTCCAGTTGATCAACAATTTGCCCTTTATACCGATGCAACTCAACCTTATTAATTGACCCAACTTTAATTGTCATATATTACTTATGATATACGTATGTGAAAGCTTCTATTAACCAGTCTTTTAGCGTTGTCTAAAGTACTATTGCAAAATTACAAGTCAATTAATTGTGCAGCTATTTGAGATCATTAATTTTTATTAGAACTATACTTAATTCTGTATATAGTACATGAAAACATTGTTGAAGTTCAGTATATTTTACTAATTTTATTTGTCAAATGATATAAATAGCATGTTGTATGATTTAAAAATAGGAAAATGAGTTTTGTTACATTTATTTGATATATTATTATTATTATTAAGTTCTTTAGTGATATAATAATACATAATTATATTATAACAAGAAAATGGGAATGATGGCATGGGATTGGGTGGCTTGGATGGAAATGAGATAGTCAATAAAGGCGGCGACCGACTAGGAATAGTGAATACTAAACGGTCATAGTGAGAGTGACGGTGAAGGCGGTGACTTTGATGGGACGTGACACACGTGGCGATATCACTCTGTTGTTTAGGCTATTCCAGTGTAGACGTCGTTGACTACACTCATTAATTGTGTGGCTCGTTCTAATTAGTTGGGTGACTCTACTGTCACTAGTTAAAAGAATTCTTATGTCCCTCGTGCTTAATATTATTTCTATTTGTACAATTAAAATTTAGTATTTATTTTATATTTTTCTGATATTAATATATAATATATTTATTTTAATTTAGAATATAGTATATTTTAATATCTATTTATATTTATATCAGTATACAATATTTATATAGGATATCAGATTTAATGATACAAAAAATATTTTTATATAATTATTATTCTTATTTTTTGTTTTGATACATTATTATTCTTATTTTAACAGTATATAATTTTTATTTTTGTAAATCTCAAAAAAATAAACTTTTTTTATATATAATGTTTTGATCAGATCATATACGAAACTAGAATAAAGAAAATAAGAAACAAAATTAAATTTATAACGATTTTAATATTTCAGAAAATATAAAAACTTAAAAGTGAACTTTTAAATTCTGAAATTTTAGGACTGCATAAAACCTGAAAAATGCTATGGGCACATCTTTACTCGTTACATTTTTCATATATTAGGATATGTGATAGAATTAAAATATAATTGTATAAAAAATAAAATAAAAATAATTATAATTAGATGATAATAAAAATTATATACATATAATTTTTTTTATATAAATATATGTAGATAACATCGTTCTAAGCCCATGACATAATTTCTCCCATAAAAATGATGTACTTGTCAAGTGGATAATGACATCAAACAAGAATATATTATGTGAAAAATGACGGTAGCATATTTCTATTCCTCAAAATCTCATTTCTAATGGTATATAACATAATTAAAATATATGCATGTAGGAAATAATAAAAGATCAATTATAATTAGATGATAAAAATTATGTAATTATAAAATAATAATGTATAACTATATACGAGTATTATTATTTATATTTTGTAGTTAAAAAAAATAGTATTATTTATACAAAAATGTTTTTGGTACAACTAAAGTGGATATCTAAATGTGATATCTTAGTAAGTTGTTTTTTAAGATAAATGATAATTCTTATGTAAGATATGGTAAAATTTAATTAGACCAAGTTAAGAAAAATAAAAAAATGTCATCACATAAGTAATAAAGATAATCACTTATGACTTTATTGATTGTGAACATTCTTGATTTGTGTTAAAAAAATATCTCAGTAAGTCTAAATACTTCTAAGATATATGATGATCTTTTTATAAGATTTAATAAGTTTTAATTCTAATTCATTATATATAATAAAAAATACCACTATATAAATAATTTAATTTACTATTTATTATCTTATTGATCATCACATCATATAATATCTAATTGTACAAATAATGGGGCTGTTCATCATATTCTGTTTATAGGGGGAAAAAATCAAATTAGAAGTCGTTTCATTTTTAAATAAACGCCCAATAATATATATATATATATATATATATATATATATATATATATATATATATATATATATATATATATATATATGAGTTTAGATAGTTTAAGGTTTATATTTTTAAAAATATCAAAAAGTTGCTATCCCAACATAAGCTTATGACTTTTATTTAAATATTTTCCCCAACCTTAATCACTTGTACTGTGCCTAAGGGATGAGAGAATCAACATTAAAATCCATATAATGAAAATTTAATATAATATTATTATATTAATTATTGAGTGAATTACACTCTCCTTTCCTAATAGATGTTTAAATTATACTATTCTTTCTTTTATTTTAAAAAATTACACTCCCTTCTTTTAAAAGATGAAAATGCTTTGCACTTTATAGTTCGTTTTTATATTTTCCATTAAAACAATCGTAGGGTCAAAGACTCGAAGTCGCAACGATCATGAGGGTCAGAGTCATAGGTGTTGGCCGTTAGTACGGGTGTTCAAGACCTGACCTGCCCTTCTAATTTGACCTAGCCTAAAGCTAATTGGTATGGGTTTGAATTTTAGAAATTAGACATAGTGTGTTTTTGAGTCAACTTCAAATCATGCTTTAGGTCGTCTCAACCCAACCTAGTATCATACATTATCTTAAAACCTTATCTTTTTTATAATTAGTTATAAATAATAAGACTTTTTGATTTAAATTAATAATTTTAACATAATATGATAATATATTTATATTGATATTATTTATTTTAAAATATATTTTGTAAAATATACTTTAATTTTAGTTTTTACTTCTATAATTTTATGACTTAATTATGCATACTGTTAAAATTTATATATTATGTCTACATATTGAGTCGGCCTAGTTCCAACCCGATACTGAGTCATGACTGAGTCGGATTCGAGTTAAGTTAAGCTCGTTTCAACTATTCCCATAAACACCCCTAACTATTGGACATGACAACGGCTCTGTCAGTGCAATTTTAGTCCAATTAACTAAACACTACTAATTAAGAATATTTTTTAAAAGACTCTTAAATACCTTCTTAATCATCACTGACCTATGCTGGTAGCGCCATTGTCATGTCCAATGGCTAACACCTACGACTTCGACCCTGGTGATTACTACGATTTTGAGTCTTTAATCTTACAATAGTTTTAACAGAAAACATAAAAAGGATAAAGTGTAATATATTTTCATCTTTTAAGAGAGGGAAATATATTTTTTCAAAATAAAAAAATAATGTAATTTAAGCATCTCTTAAAAAAAGAGTGTAATTTACTCTTAATTATTTAATACAAAATTTTACTATTTTTTGAATTATTAATGACTTTAAAATCACATTTTTTTATTCTTTCAAGATATCTCATACTTTTTGAGAAACTCATGTTATTGAGGCTTAGACTTACTTATCACTTGTAGGGGTGTAATTTGGTTCGGGTAAGTCGACCAACCCGACCAATTTGAACTGAACCAATTAGTTTGGCTCGGTTTGGTTCGGATATACTTAATGGTTTGGTCAAAATCCAAACCAATTGAAACTCAATTGGTTTGGTTCACGGGTTCAGAGTTTCGAACCCGTGAACTGAACCAAACCAAACTAATTTTTTTTTCTAAACTTATGAAAACGTGAACGGTATCAAAATCAGAATGTTTACTAAATCCAAATCCAAATCCAAATAAGTTCATTCCCTTTAAAAAATTTCCCAAATCCAACCCTAATCTCTAGGCCAGGCCTCAAAGACTTAAAGCTGGGTCCTACTTGATGGTCATTCGATGCTACGCTTTGTTCGACGTTACAACGTTCGACTGGCCGTGTGTTGCTTGTTGTCGCCGCGCACATCTTACTCACCACCGCTCAGTATTGGTAACCAGGGGATTTTGGTAACCAGGTACTACACTCGTGCTAGCCTCTTTTTTCCCGTCCCAATGGATTTTGGTAACCAAGGGATTTCCACTCCCAGCTCTCACAAATAAAGCTTGTCCTTTCTAAGAATAACACAACGAGAGATTTGAGATTTGATGTATACTATTTATATTGTTCACCATTCACCAATATATGAATTCTTTTTTGAACTATTAAACAGAGAAGTTATGGTGTCTTGTCTCGTTTCTCCAAGATGAATATAATTGCAAATTCTTTTTTTCCCCTTATTTTGCTGTGTTACTTCTCCCTATGTTTCTAGAACTTCCATTGTATTTTCTTATTCTTTTCTTGCAACTTTGTATTAATTTGAAGGCATTAAGCATAGAATAGAATAAAAGTATAGGTGTTGGGATTACAAATACGATTACAAAGCCTGAAGCCTGAGAAGTGGAACCTTTTGTATTGGTTGGGTTGGGTTCGTGTTTTGAAGTTGAAGGTTTATTTTTGGTAACCAAGAGATTTCCTCTCCTGCTGCCATTTCTCAATATCTTAATAACATTTTTCAAATGCAAGTCACATTGGATGCAATAACTACTATTATTGTCTTGTGAATTAACACCTTCCTAGTTGCTTCCTCTTAGTAAAATTTGATCATAGATCTTCTTCAATGCTCAATCATTAGAGTATCTTGTTAATAACAGTTTCCCCATTTAATTATAGACAATAAACAAGTACTGATTAAGGAATATATTTAATTAATAGTTATATTTTTATCTTTTTTACAGGTTACTTGACACTAACAAATGACAAGTGATCCATTTAGAACTAGTGGGACTCCAAGCACTGGTGGTAGTGGAACTCAAGTTGGGAGTGCTACCACTCCAACACCAACTTGTGACATGCAACTAGGAGAGGTTCCAACGCAAGCTTTAACACAAGGACAAGAAACGTCATCACATAGACAAGATGCCCCCCATCACAACAAGAGGTATTGAAAAGGAAACCTAGTAGACCCTCTTCTAATGTTTGGGCTCATTTCAAGAAATTGAATGATAAGGCTACTTGTAATTATTGTAATAAATAATATGCATGCAATAGTACTAGTCATGGGACTTCAAACATACTAAAGCATTTGAAGATTTGTGTGAAAAATTCACATAGGGTATTTGATAAAAGGCAAAAAAACAATTAGTATTGGAAAGTAATGTGATGATGATCTTGATAGTGTTAGCATAAAACTTGTTGAATTTAATCAAGAGGTAACCCGATATGCACTTGCTAGGATGATAATTGTTGATGAGCTTCCTTTTAAATTTGTTGAAAACCAATGACTTAGAGATTTGATGAGTGAGGCTCAACCGAGATTTGGTTAACCTGCTGCCACAAGTGTAATATGGCTGGGAAACCTATTGTCACTGATGTTGCCAATGCTGTTTTAGGTGGTAAGTCACTGGTCATATGATACCACCAGTTAGGTTGGTGACCACAGAAGTCGTTCTTAAACGTAACTTAACATATTGATATTGGTTAGCATGTTCTCCAATAACCTTTTATAGTTGATGATCATTCATCAAAGACACTATTAGGAAATATTTCTCTATTTTTAAGTAGATGTTTAAATTATACTATTTTTTCTTCTATTTTAAATTATAGACTTAGTTCTTTAAAATTTTATATTCAAGATCGTATAATTACTTTTTTTATATTATCTTTTTTATCTTGCAAAAACAAGGATCATCATTAAGGGGATTTCTTTTGGGGCAAATCACCTACTTACAAGAACTGTATGTTTGTTATCCTGAATCATTTTTTGTTTAATCATTGTTATTACCATGTGCCTTAGTTCTGAATATCATGGTTGAAGCTAATATCTAGTTCTTATGTTTGTAGAATTTTGCACAGCAACAATGTCATTGCAACAATACCTAAAGAGTTGTTGAATTTTGCATGTCAAGCTTTAAAAGGAACTGCCTCCAGAACAAAGACTTAAAGCAACGGTCTTCTATACAATGTGGTATGTATGACATGACCTTTTTAGCATTCAATTTTGAAGGCATGAATTAGGATATCTCTTCATAGACATATCATAAAATTTGAATCATACAGAATTAAGATGTGTTAAAAAAATTAATGGTCAACCCGATCACCTGAACCAAACCAATCCATAGATGATTGGTTCGTTTTGGTTCGGATTTAGTAATTAAAAAACAAGAAAATTGAACCAAACCGAATTAATTGATTTTGATTGGTTCAGATTTATTTTTTTCCAAGAACCAAACTAAATCACCCACTTACACCGCTAATCACTTGAATGATTGAGTCATAACCTTTTGAGTTTTCAAAATAACATTTAATTTGTCTTTAAAAAATTTACTGAAAATAAATACTCACTTTGTGTGCACATATTATTAAACTTCTACTTTTACAAAAACAAATTAAATATTTTAAATTATTTGAAGGTGAATTTTTTTTTGGTTACATGAAGGTGACTTTTATATTAACTAATTATGTAATAACTGATTAGGAATAATAATAATTTGTTAAAAATGTGTTTTTTAAAACTAATTGCGTTGCATTCTTCTTAGCGTTAGCGACATACAATTGCTTAATTTTTTAATATATATAATGAATGATCCGTCGTGGACAAATGACTAGAATATTAATGTGTCGATCCCTTCTTATACAAGCAATAAACAGATAATAAGCTCTCTCCCTTAACTGCCTAACTGGCTTTACATTATCTTGTCGCATAGCCATATTTAAAAATTCTTTTGTTACTCAAAATTAAGAATGTTTTTTTTTTGGGTTAAAAAAAAATAATGTTTACATTTTAGTATTTTACAATCTAGTTTTATCAAGGAATTTTATAAACTAAATCAACTTAGGAGTTTTCAAAGATCAAACCAAGTCAAATCATGAAAATTATCATGCAGTGATGGAAATTTCTATAGTACTTATTTTTTTAATTTAATATACAAAATAAATTATCAAATATTTTATTAACTATTAATTATTTATAAATATTTATTATAAATACTTAACAATTTACTTTAAATATTAAATTTATCATATCATGATGATACCATACAAGTTACATAGAAATTCATGTAATTGATGACTAGTGACTGGACCAAAAGTCCTAACATCTCTTGTCAGAAGAGATCGTGATCATAGATGTTCCAATAAAACAAAAGCGTTTGTCCATTTGATATATTAGACCCAAAATTTCTATTGAATAAAAAAACGAACAAACAAACCAAAATTTTGGCATAGTAGAGAAACTCACATAAATCTATACCAAAATTCTGACAAAGAAACATGTCTTTCTGAAAATTTTCAATAATAACACTTTTCTACATCAATCTACTAAAAATCATTATTGAATCATATAATTAATTATTGATGTAATTATCCTAATTTACACCAAACTATTATTTCACATAATTAATTATCGATGTAATTAATTCTAATTCTACATGGAATTATTATTTGACATTTAATTATGATTTTTTTACTAATTTTTTCTTATATCTTTTTACACTTCTTTTCATACAATCAATTATATTATTTTTTATTATCATTTTCTTATTTAATTATAACTTTTCAAAAAAATATAAAAAAATATATCACTTAAAAAAAGTATAAGAGTATCTTTTTCCTTTAACATTATACTTTTGTAATACACACACATTCAGTCATGCATGTTGGCCGCACTAACATAACTTTTTTGAGCGAACTGAACCAGAATTCCTGGAGGGGAGATTTTCTTCTATTAAATGACATAACGCTTATCTTTAAAACTATTGTTCTTATAAACAATTTACAATCCACATCAATTATTAATTATTTTAAATATTTAACGTGCAAATATATAAGTTCCACAAGCAACTCATATCACATATGCACACATTAGAAAATAAGGCACAACTACAATAAATAATTATTAAATTTAGGTCTGTCTAATGAACTTAAAGATATTACAACATTGTTGAGCCATGTACCTTGACTTAAAATTATTTTATAAGTAAAGGGAATTGATAATCGTCATAATTAACAAATATATGGTTGAGGACAAACCCTTAGATATAGAGGTCAAAGAAAGTGGGCTTCTGCGTGGCAATGTTTATGGTAAAGTTAGATGAAAATTTAATGCCTAGATTAATTTAATATTAAATATTTTTTTAATTTATAAAAAAAAAGGCGATTCAATTTTCATCCAACGATCTAAACTCTTGCTGGCTCCAACACTGGAGAGAAGTCGCCCAAAGAAAGTGCCTGTGTGGCAATGTTTATGGTAAAGGTTCAAAGTGCTTTGCTGGCTCACTGCGCGCCTAGTGCCCAATTTTTATTGGGAGGGAGGATTAATTGTTTTTATTTTTTTATATTTTTTTATTAAATTTTAATAAGTATTTTGAAACAATTATATATTTTTTTATTTAATTTATTTTATATTTATTAAAATTTAAATGAATGAACAAAAAAAAAATATAAAAAAGGTAATTTCTATCCTATGGGTTGATTGTGATTTGTTGAAACACAAAAATGGCTATTAAAATGATAATATATCTTTGTGTAATGCCAAAGGCCAAATTAATGAAATGTGTCCTTGAACTGCTTATCTATTATTATTATTTGGCATGTGAGGCTTTAGTGGCTGAAACTGTCACCCGAATTTCACTTTCTATAGTAATATGAGGCCTAGAGAAGACTCTAAACTATATAATAAAATAATTAATAAGAACAATGGAAACATAAAGAAATAGCTAGAGTGATGCTGATATGTAAAAGATGAACAAGAAGACATACATAGTTTATAATCTAGTGGAACAAATAATATGCATGTTTGCGTTAATAGAGTTGCGATTTTGTATCTACTGTAGCAGATTTGCTTCTTAACTTTCCAAAGCAGTACTTGTCATCTTAACAGTGGATCCACGAGCCATCTTTGACAAGCTGGATATAAAATTTTGGACCAAGTGATAGTATATGAGATATCAGTATTATGCAAATATTTATTTTCCTATTGTGGAGGCTAAAGCAATTATATATAAGTTGTAACAACTAGTTAGCTACAGGTTTTCCACCTGAGACTCTATTGGTTTTCTCACTTACCTATAAAACTTTCTTCGTTTTCTAATGACAGAGATACTTAGTTATGAGCTAAACAAGGGTACAATATTCTTAGCTCATTTTTCCTTTGAATCCGATATTTATCAAAACAGTCTCTACAAGTCTAAGTTAGGCATATGGCGATGTGACAAATCAGTACGAGTCTACCTCGATGCAGTTTGGCAAATTCTTTTTCGTGTTGAGCTAAATGGAGAATCTTTGGCTTAAGATTCTTGTGGCCATATAACATCAATCACTATCATGAAAAAAAGATATGAAACAAAGCATAGAGATGCAGGTGTGTGTAACGTCAAAGTTTGAGGGTTTCTTCGTTGTAATCTGGTTGGTTTGAGTTGGAGTGTATGGTTTGTATATTATCAAATGGATTTGCTGGCTGTGTAGTTTTCTCTTTATTAGTACATATGTAATCTTGTGCACATGGTTATCGGATATCACATAGTCTCTCATTTGGAATGTTACAAATTAAGTCTGTATGTCAGGAAACGATTTGACACATTATTGACTTAGCTGCAAATTAACTTGAGAATTTCTTACGATTCAAGTTAAAACTTTGGTGTTCTAGAATTTATTTCCATTTATTATGATTATTCTTTCTTTAATAGTGATCTAATGTCCCTGTTCTTTCTCATATACTAATTAATTACAAGTATAACTGATACAATGACACAAAAACACTCTATCTAAAAATAAAAAGAAAGAAAGAAAAACGGAGATTCTCAGCCTTTTGAAAAATATAAAAATTGTGTCCACATTCTCTTTGAAGAAATTAGACTTGTTTTTTGTTCCTTTTTTTGGCTAAAGGAGGTCCAATACCCTCTCAGTTAGTCCACTTTTATGAGGATGGAGTAAATTTAACAACAAATAGCCCACTTCTAAAAATCAATAGAGAAACTCTTGTTCCGTCTTTGACTTGTTCATTTAGGTTTGTATTATAAACAAGTTTATTAGTTTATAATACTTAAAAGTCCTCGTTTTTCCAAGTGTGAAGTTAATAGAAAAACTAGCTACAAAATGCTTAGATGCAACATTATATTATATGCACAATTGCTCGGTGGTTGGTTTTAATTTGTTAATTTTCTAATACAAGATAAGGAGAAGACTCAGAAGAGAGACTCACCTCTCAAAAAGGAGAGGAAACAAAAAAAAAAATCACCTGAATTAACACCCATCTTTAATTAGGCTACAACCAAGGACCATATATAGTATTAATTATTCCTTACTCCATAACTTAATGAGAAACCATGTATATTAGTTGGCTTCTTAGAGGGCGTGAACAACTCTCACCCAGTTCATACATGGTGGTTCAATCTAAATTTAAACGAGAAAACCACTTAAATGTGTATAATTCTTGGTTAGTAATCCCTGCATAAAATTGAGAATGAAAACTTTATATATGAGTGTTTTCATACGTATATTTATAAAAGTATTTTTAATTTTTCACCCTGTTTTTAAAGAAATGTTAAAGTGACTCTAAGTTTTTTTTTTTTTTAAATAACAAAGATAATAATGTATCAAGAAAGAGAATCCAAAGCCAGAAAGCTAACAAAGTTATGTGGTAGTGGTTCCTCTAGCAACACACTATGCTCAGATAATTAATAAAGTTAGGTTGGCTAAAGAGTCAACCATCTTATTACATGAATAAATGACTCTAAATGTTATTAATTGATGGATCCTAGATGATGGTAATACAATTTCGCGTCACAAAAAATATGTAACCCCTTCATCAAATCGTGAGCTTGATTTGTGAAAATGAGAGGAGAAGGCAATTCATGTACTTGTTCAATATTTGGAAAGCTTTGAAACGAATCAATATCTTTTCACATCTGATTGCGCCGATCCAGCAGTGAGCGCCACTCAGCCATTATAGATACATTTCTTAAATAACATGTGAGACAAAAAGTATGTTGTTCATCATTTATTAAATAGCTATGGTTATAATTTAATTTATCCCCCCCCCCCCCCCCAAAAAAAAAAAAAAAAAAAAAAAAAGATTATATTCGTTATCGGATAGGGAAAAAAAGATTTAATTAATGGACTCTAATTCATGGAAGTAAATAACAAAATAAGGTGGAGAGATAGGGCATTAAACTATTTACGGTACAGCTTAAAGGATAATAGCATAGAATTATAAATTTCTTTTTGAGCTAGCATCATCTAGCCATATTAAACATGTTATGATTGGTGCACACATTGTTTAATTTAATTTTCTTTTGATTTCAGTAATCATATGTCGTGCTGAATGCTCTGTTTAAATGGGACAATGTTATTTATCACATCAACCCAGTTAATTATTCGCGCGCGGAACATAATCTTCTTATTATTTTTATGCATTTTATTAATATTTGTGATAAGAATATTGCTGGCAGGGTATGTAATCCTTTCATTGCAAACTCAATGATTAAACAGTGTCCACCATACGCTTTGTTCCAGCCAGCTTTTTTCTCTTTACAAATAGATGATTGTCATAACCTCTAACCAATCTTTTAGTTCTTTTTTTTCTTTTTCCTGCAAAAATAGAAGCTTTTAAAACAATATCTGCACTCCATAAATAACAAAAAGAGAAACAGAGTTGGCTTAATGTTGGAAAGATCGAGAAAGGAAAGGTTCTAAGGTACAAAGGTAGAACACAATTTTTTTACAATAAAATAATTAATTATTAATTGAGTTTATGCTGCCATAACTATATAGATTATTCCACGTAAAAAAAAATTACATAGATTATTATTTCCTTTTACTATTCATACATAGCATTGTCTTACAACAAATGTACTTTAGAATGAAGACAAAGCTCTGAATTTGTGTGACATTAATCATATGAACTATTATTGTTTTCAATTTCATAACATTTAAGTTTTCTGCATTAATCATGAACAATGCATAGGAGTGTACTAATAAAATATGGCAGCCCTATTTAGCAATAATTGATTTTTGTGAAAGTGTTATGAACCTTTTATAATCAATTAGGTAGACATTGGTAATATAAGTAGAGAGAGAAAAACCGTTACAAACACAACACAAATTCATTCAGTTTAATTTTAACTCTTCCTCTGTGCTGTTGTACAGAAATAGTTTCGTGGGTTTCAACATTTCTCTTGATAATAATAACGCACATAAATGAAGACATTGAATAATTAGAACGTTGTGCTCTCTCTCTCTGGAAATTTCGGAGATGATGACGTGGGATATGATATCGCCGTTTTGTATCCGTTACGAGAACAAAAAGAAAACCGTTACGCTGGAAAAAAACGGGTCCAGCGTGCAGAAGTGGGGCCCACGCCCCCAACGTTCACTGCAGAACCGCCAACTCGTTTCGGACCACAACTTTTTTGTTCCGCCGCTTGCTTGCGTGTGTTTTACCTTTCTTTTTCTTCTTCTTTGCTTTGTAAAAGACTCCAACAAACACGTGTAATGGCCAGGGTCCACCACGTGTCAACTACTTTTGTTATCAGTGTAGTTTCTCGAGGTACGGTTTTTCAAAGGAACAGTTGTAAATTTTTTTAACTAATTTTTTTAAATTATTAAATAAAAAATATTAAATACACCTATCTTTTCACTTAATATTTTGTATATTATATATTTAAAAATTATTTAAAATATGTTTTAAGAGAATATAATAAAATTATTTTTAAAAAATTATTATAATAATTTGTGATGTTCAATAAAAAGATGACACGTGTATACGGCGTCATTAACTCTTAGCTGTGACTGAATTCAATGGCTTTATCCCGTGCCACACGTTTCTTTTTGTAATGTGGAGCACAATGACCCTCTCCTTTGACCACTGCTCAAAAGGGAAGACCCCAGTCCCATACCCCAAATTAATCATTTCACTGCTTACTAGTTCCTCCTTCTTTTATTTTGTTTATTATATAGTTCTCTTATATTATGAAATCATATAATTAGCGAGTTTTATGATTGGACAGACATAATGTAACTCGATTACGACCTAGAGTGGGGTGTAACCGTGTAAAGAGAAGGAATTGTAGTGTGCAAAACAATTTGAATTTAAGCCCCGCCCCATTAATGCAAACTTGTTCTTTGGGACTTAACAAAAAAAATCTTTGCTTGGTTTGTAAAAGACAACGACTGGGGCCGAGCTATTTTCATTACAAACGAATCCACATGTTATGTTCCCTAGCCGACAACAAAACGAAATAGAATTGGTAAGAACTCATCATTCTCCTTTGTTTCGTTACTTAGAATGGATGAAAATAAAAATTACTTGAACAATGGCAACTCATTTTCTTGTTTTGATTCAAAGCAAAACTAAAATGAGTCATTAGTTGATCCATCACAATACAACAACATGAGGAGTTTCACTCAAAAGCGATGGGATAGGGATAAGTATAGGAATATAGCATACGTAAAACCCAATAATGCCTCCATGGCGGTGATAATACAAGAACTCCCCCAAGTCCACGTTTAATTCACCAAACAAGTCATCAAACTTATTCATTAATAAATATTTGAAAAATAGCTTCTGAGAGTACGAATGTACTTTAATTAATTTGGCAAGACTACTTAAACCTACATTACCACTTATTACTGCTTAACAATTAACTATAAATAAATGCACATAAAGAGAAGTGTATCTTATGTCAAAGCATTGGGTGGGAATTTGAATAAAAGTTTCACGCATGACTTTCACTATACAAAAAAAGAATTAGTTTTCTGTTTTAAGTATTTATTAACTTTTTCCTTGTTTGTAGTCAAATTACTTAAAATTTAGTAACCTAAAGTTAATCATGGTTAATGTAAATGAAAATTAATATCTCCAAAGTATATATAGGTTTAATTAATCAGATCCTGCTTTCTTATATCCTAAGTTCTTTCCCCTTAAAACAGTATAATAAGTTCCTTAAAAGTTCACAACCCTTTGTTGTATTTACTCAAAACCCCTTCCTTGAACATCTTGATAAGCAAATAATAACAAGCTTAATTTCCTTTAGTAAGATTCCCTCAACCTGGAAAAAGAAAACCGTTCAGCAAAAACTCTTTAAAAGTACTTAATGAATTTAAAGGTCTATGATATATCATTCTATAACTTCTCATAATTCCAAGTTCCACAAGCAGAAGGTTCATTATAATTTTTCTATTTTTTTAGAATATAAATTAGTATAAAATATATTTCCACATATAAACTAAAAAAAAGAAAACACAAAAAATGATAATTTTTTCAATATGTCCATTAATTTTTTTACTAAAAGAAATTAAAGTTTTCAACAAAATGGAAAAGTTTGAAGCCTTTTGTTTTTAACTCTTGTTTTTATAATAATACATTGGTGTTGACAAATAATGTTTAGGATGGGTTAAAGTTTTTTGAATTAATTTTAAAATTCATATTACATCTTTTTTTTCAAATATATAGTAATTCTCATAAAAGAAAATAATTTTTAAAATTATGTTCTCGACCGTATTATTATTATTATTTTTATCAAGATTCATTATGATAGATAGAAGTTATACTATAAAACATAGTATCTCCATATTTGGATAGTTAATGTAAAGCAATTTTTGTGTAGAATATAATTTGTATCCACTTTGAATTAGTTCAAATGATAAAAGATGTGTGAGGTTCAAGTAGTGGTCCTAAATTCACTCTCTTTTAGTAAAGTTAAAATAAGTGCCCACAAAAAATTTTAAAAATGCATTATTTGTACAAAAATGCATTATTGAAATAATTAATTTAAAAATACTCTTAATAAATAGTTTAAATTAAAATATTTTCACTCGTAATGATATTAGATAACTGATTTAGAAATACCAAAATTACTTTTAAAAGCTACTTCTAGCAAAATTATTTTTAGAATCTAAAATTTATTTTGAATTTAATAGTTATGACAACGTAACCTTTAAAATGATATTTAAAACCCACACTTTATATTCTACATCTCAAATTACTTTTGGAATGACATCTAAAGATTCTAAACAACTAAAAAAGTACATAATTTTCTATTCGGAATTTTGATTTCCTTCTGAACAACATCTAGTACACATGTCTATCAAACAAATTAGTACAAATTAAAACACAAGAAACCTTGAAATCCAATGGATTAAAGACTTAAAAGTGGTAGAATAATCCACAACTTGTAGAAGTTTGAAGAAGAAACGTCAGAAAACTAACCCGTGAGGGCAATGCAAAGTAGCCAACCAACTCAATTCTGAAGACAAAAAAAAAAAAAAACCAAAAAAAAACAAGAGAAACAAATAAGCAAACAAAATCTACCCCCAAAAAAAATGAAAAAAATGAAAGTGGGGAGGGAGGTGGTGGTGTGGTAAAGTGAGGTGGAGAGTCGGTGAAAGGACAAAGCAAAACCAAACCCAATTTTATTTTATTTTATTTTTATGAAGGTTGCTATGTTGCTCAGTGCCAAATTGCACTAATCAAATTAACAAAATAAAATAAAATAAAAATTATATTTAGAACAAAAAATAAAAAGAAAAAAGCACTAATCCTCATTCACTACCACCATATATACCCCTTCTCTTCTCACTCTCTACCACACTTCCCCATCACCTTCAACCCAAAGTTTCTTCCTTTCTGTGCTCTTTGCCTTCCTCTGAGAACTGTGGTTCTTTGTTGAGTGTGTTGTGGCAAAAGGGTATTCTATGGTGAAGGACGTTGACGTTGCTGAGCGTAGCTCCTTCTCTGGCAAGGACTACCATGACCCTCCTCCTGCACCCTTCATTGGTACTGAGGAGCTCACCAAGTGGTCCTTCTACAGGGCACTCATAGCTGAGTTCATTGCCACTTTGCTCTTCCTTTACATCACTGTGCTGACTGTAATTGGGTACAAGAGCCAGAGTGATGTCAAAGCTGGTGGAGATATCTGTGGTGGTGTTGGCATTCTTGGGATTGCATGGGCCTTTGGTGGCATGATCTTCATCCTTGTTTACTGCACTGCTGGCATCTCAGGTTGCTTTTCTCTTCCTTTCTTCAGATCCCTTTGCTTCAATGCAAAAAATAAAAATAAAAAAATAAAAAAATCAAGTCAAGTCTGTTGTCATTTGTCATTTTTGCTTCATGTTTTGTAAGTTCTCGTCTTTTTCTCATGGTTTTTACTTTCCTGTTTTGGGTATCTTAAAAAATGTTAACTTGATGGGGATTTCTTACTTAATTTTATGTTTTTTTTTTTGAGTTCCTTAGCATCCTAACAGAGAAACTTTCTCTGTCAGAAGCATACCCCCATTTGCCAGTGAATGTTTCTGAACTAATACTCAGCAATGCTCTTCACATTCAAAGGGCTTTTTTGCTTGATTTCCCTTTTTCTCCCAAGTATCTTAGTCTCCAAACAGAGAAAGTTTCTTTTTTTTGGGCTTTGTTTACTTGGTGGACAGCAAAAACACATGATTTCCTAGCAAATGTTTGTTCAGAGTTGATATAATTGGAAGCTCTCACTCATTAACTCTGAAAGTTTCTGGATTCACCATTGCAGGGGGTCACATCAACCCAGCAGTGACATTTGGGCTGTTCTTGGCTCGTAAGGTGTCTCTGATCAGAGCTATCTTCTACATGGTGGCTCAGTGCTTAGGGGCTGTCTGTGGAGTTGGGCTGGTCAAGGCTTTCCAGAAGTCTCTCTACAACAGGTATGGTGGTGGGGCCAATACCCTCAGTGAAGGGTACAATAAAGGCACTGGATTGGGTGCTGAGATCATTGGAACCTTTGTTTTGGTATACACTGTGTTCTCTGCTACTGATCCCAAGAGGAATGCTAGAGATTCCCATGTGCCGGTACGTTTTCAATCATTTATCATATTATTAGTTCTGTTTGAGCTTCTGTGGCCTTGTTTTAAGTGGATATATAAATAATGTATGAACTGTGGAAGATGATGTTGGTGCCTGAGTTTTGTTGAAAACACTGATTGAAGGGAATAGTATATGTGGAGGGAGAAACTAAGTATTTGCACATGGGAAGAATATTAAATGTTCTGAATTAACTATTTTGATATGATTTGCTTTTTAGTCCTTTGGTTAAACATTGATTGGCTCGTAGGATTTGTTGGTTTTAAAAGATAATAATTAGTTTTCAAGACAATGATCTCAAATTGCTTCTTGGTAAAGAACAAAAAAAAATTTGTGCTTCAATAGTAGTCATAAACAGATAAAATTGGCTGGAAGCGACTCAGCTAGCATATTTTTTAAGGGGAAAGAAAAGAAAAGAAATTTGATTGAGGAGCACTAGAGTACTTGAGAATCTATAATAATTTGGATAATTAAATAGAATAAGGATCATCTTACCTTAAATAGTGCTCACACTTATTTTAACACTACATGAAAGTTGGTTAACATTAATGAAATATAAATTGTTGGTTAATGAGTATGTACAAATATGTAAACTCTTTCAACCTCACTCTGTTAACTAATTTATATACTTCATTAATCACTTTTTTATTTTTCATTAATCAATTTATTAACTAATTTTTATACGTTATTAATCACGAATTTATACTTCATTAATTAATTTTATGTGGTGTGAAAAGTTGTGGTGTGTCTAAAGATTATTATTGGGATTGAATTAAATATTCCTCGTTTTCATGGATAGTTTAGTTGAATGTCTTAAAATGACCTTGTCTTGTTATCAATTTTTCACATGTACACCTGTAGGATTGTCTAGGTGTACACATGCTGGCCGCTTATGTCACCCTGCAGTTTCCATTTCCTAAAATGTTTCCATTTCCTAAAATATTTTTGGGACAGTCAATATATATACTTATAATAGTATTGGTAGATGGTAGTATAATTACTTTTAATAATATAATTAATTTTAATTATGATCTGAACCGGTCCAGCCTTCATAAATCAGTTCAAGTTCTTTTCCAGTAGGATTTTTTGAGATTGAAATCTGATTGTACTTCTCACCACATTCTTGAGACTTCATCATCAAGAAAATATTAGGTAGTGTTCAATCAATGTTCATGATTTCTTCCCCATTTTTCTTGCTTGGCTCCTTTTTAGTCAACTTCTTTGGTTGTTAGTTTTCCAAAAAGAAAAGTGCCATAATTCATTGCTTAGTGGATACATCCTTGATTCATCTAGGCATCCTAGGGTGTAAAGCTTTCTCTTTCCTTCACCATAATTTCCAAATGGAATGATGATGTTAATGAAGTGTAACAGTAGCATGCGCTTGCAGAACATGGGTCCTCATTGCCTTGTATGACTATGTGGTGGTGGTTGAATTTCATGGCCCTACTTATGAACAAGGTTATATAATTTCTTCCCAGCCCTGGGAAAAGTGGATTCTACTTTGCTCCTTGAAAGCAAACCGGATCTTTGTTAGTTAATTGTAAAGGACTTGGAGTGTCTTAAGTCTAAAATTGAAGTTTTCATAATTGTGTCTGTGATGCCTTTGTCATTTTCTCCTAGTGGGAGTTTCCCGCTTCATCCTGATTTGTCAATATCAGCTTGGGTTCCTGTATTCACCTTCTAATACTTTATCAGATTCTCCTAATAAAATAAAGTTATGGGCTTCACATGTATGCATGCCCCATCTGTCCCAACTCAATTGTTTATTATTTTTTCACTTCCAATTTTTTTTTTATATAATAATTTGGATTCATGTGTTTGGAATATCTTTCCATCTATAGTTTTTACTTTAATTCAATCACATCAGTTTCTTATGATGCTTTGTTCTGTATTTGAAGGTTTTGGCTCCACTTCCCATTGGATTTGCTGTATTCATGGTTCACTTGGCCACCATCCCAGTCACTGGCACAGGCATTAACCCTGCTAGGAGTTTTGGAGCTGCTGTTATCTACAACCAAGATAAGCCCTGGCATGACCATGTGAGTATCCTTTTCCAGATTTTAACTTCTTGCTTGTGTTGTACTATATCTAATTTATAGTTGACTATGTCAAGTTGTCAACTAAGAAGATTAAAAAAAAAAAAAAAAAGATGATAACTTCGTCTGATATTTTGTTCCCTTTGTGTCTGTTCAGTGGATCTTTTGGGTAGGACCATTCGCTGGGGCAGCCATTTCAGCCTTCTACTACCAGTTCATCTTGAGAGCAGGTGCAGTTAAGGCTCTTGGATCATTCAGGAGCAACCCCACTGTTTGAGTTATCATCCTCTTCATGGACAGAAGATAATTGAGGAGATGGGAGTTGATATTGCAAGTATAATAATGGGAAGTTCTTGTGCTTTGTATTTGCAAGGTTTCTTTGGCCCTCTCAAAAGTCTTCAACTTTGTGGATAAGTGTAGATTAAAGTCTCTTTCAAGACAGGGGGAGCCTTTTGCACTTTCCTCTGTATTCCTTTTAGTGTGTCATCTTTCTTTTAAGTTATTCTCTTCTGTCGTCTTTGTACCCATTATATATTTATGAAAAAGTATTCTAAAATTTAAGTTATACATTCCTGCTTTTTGCTGCAATGTTTCTCAATTGTCATTCTGTTCTCATCTACTACTTCGTACTGCATTCAAGTTAAATATTAGCATTGCGAGAGAATTTACATAGGATGAGTCAACAACAAAATGACGAAAACTACAAGCACAGAAAACCTGCTATAATAATGCAATCTACATTTGTGCATAATCTGCACATATTAACATTGTTTAAGGCAAACATATGACTAGAGTGTTAAGTCATCTGTGATTAGAAGGAATTATTTATTGGTGACACTAATCTATATGCTCACTATCTTCTAATTTAACTAATTCTAATCTCGAAAATTGCAAATTGCTTTATTGTATACACAAACGTTCCATTCTGTCTTTTTAAGCCACGTTTATCCTAGTATATTTTGTATTATAGTAGCTAGTACAGTACTTCCTGAAAAGTCAGAATACTGTGCGTAATATAGGATTTTTTTATCAAAACATTTTTAATGACAAACTTATTTATCAAATTATTATCTTTTTGAAATTATTTATTAAAATGTTATCATTTTTGTCACACTAAAATTTTTTATTCTTTATTATTATTCCATGTAGGATACACCAACACGCCTTGCGTATTCTACGTGGATGCGCCATCACGCCTGGTGCATCCTCGTGAAATACGCATGGCGCATTGACACATACCTACTGGATGCGCATGCCTACTTGACATATCAAACACATGAACGTGCTTCCTATTTTCATATAGTCGTGTCTAATTCAATTGAAGCTTCTGACTTTGAGACACGGTCGTGTATAGTGATCACACGACCGTGTCTACTAAAAAGTGCATTTTTTTATGCTGAGAAGACTGTGTCATGTTCTCATATAACAGTGTGAGCCTTGTTGACGTGAAAAATAAATTGTTTTACCATCAAATCATTTGTAGTATGCTTAAATAATTTTTTTTTATATTTTTTTATTTTGTTAAATATTATAATTTAACTATACGTAAAATAAAAGTGGATACAATGTATTTAATCTTCATTAGGTCAAGTCTCGACCCAATTAAATTTAAAGCTGAGTCCAGGTTTAGAAATTTGGGTCTATGAAATAATCAAGTTAAACTTTACTAATTAAATCTAGCCATGAGCACCTTTAGCGTATTGCAATCAATTTTTACACTTTGAATTGATTTTGAAAATCGAAGTTAATCACACTCTTAACGTCATGACCAGTTCATGGAAAAGAATACCATCCTAGAGAGCCTAACAAATTCAATTAACCTCAAAATGTTATCATTTTTGTCACACTAAAATTTTTTGTTCTTTATTGTTTCATGTAGGATGCGCCAACACGCATTGCGCATCCTATGTGGATGCGCCAATACGCCTGGCGCATCCTCGTGGAATACGCAAGGTGCGTTGGCGTATGCCTACTGGATGCGCATGCCTAGTTGGCGTATCAAACACACAACCGTGCTTCCTATTTCCATATAGCCGTGTCTAATTCAATTGAAACTTCTGATTTTGAGACACGGTCGTGTATAGTGATCACACGATCGTGTTTACCAAAAAGTGCATTTTCATGTTGAGAAGACTGTGTGGTGTTCTCATATAACAGTGTGAGCCTTGTTGACGTGAAAAATAAACTGTTTTACCATCAAATCATTTGTAGTATGCTTAAATAAAAAAAAATTATTTTTTTATTTTGTTAAATATTATAATTTAACCAAACGTAAAATAAAAGCTGATACAATGTATCTAATCTTAATTTGGTCAAGTCTCAACCCAATTAAATCTAAGGCCGAGTCCAGGTTTAGAAAATTAGGTCTATGAAATAATCAAGTTAAACTTTACTAATTAAATTTAGTCATGAGCATCCTTAGCGTATTGCAATCAATTTTTACACTTTGGATTGATTTTGAAAATTGAAATTGATCATACTCCTAACGTCATGATCGTTTCATGGGCAAGAATACCATCCTAGAGAACCTAACAAATTCAATTAACCTTAATAGTTCAAACTTTCTGATTCTATGAAAAATTCGACAGAATATCCCCTAAAAATTAAATCGTTCTAAAAAATATATCATCCAGTATAATGAAACATATTTATATATATTATGATTTTCATATCAGCAGAGCACGTATGAGATGCATAAGCATAACAGAAATATTTATACATATACATACAGTTATCTCAGTCTAAGAAAATGTCATAAAAAGGATAATAAATCCATACATTAAGTGCAATGACTACATTAATGGGAATGGTCAGAGTCAGAATGTGGTGGTCTGTGAGGGGAATCAGAAGAAGGTCCTGACTGTGATAGGCGAGGATATGGTGGGTAACCCATATACGGTGGATATGAAAATGACGGTGTAAGGATAAAGATCAAAGGATATGGTGGATAAGTGTAAGTAAGTAGTGGATATGTTGTAGATGGTGGATAACCTAGATATGGTAGGTAAGATAGAGGTGGTGGATAAGTAGCAGCAGTAGTGGATGGGGGCTAAGTCCTAGGCACACCTGAAGAATCAGAGTCCTCTGAAGGTCGTAGTCGTGATCGAGTACTCGCTAACCCTCTCCTTCTACGGCGCGTCCTCTGCTCATTGGATTGCTCTGATGGTCCTAGGATGTCATTTGCAGGATGAGCTGAACGAAGTTGATCTAATGTAATGCGATCATGCTCCCTCACTGAAGATAATATCTCCTCCATGGACTATAGAATGCTAGCCATACTAGATCCCGAACTAGGGTTCCTAGTCGAAACATGGACATTTTCTGCAATGTCAGCCTAAGATATAAATATAACACATGTCATCATCAATACAAAATACATTTAGCAAATAACATAACATATTAGTAAATAACTAACCACAAACCCAATAGATGCACCAGTATAAGAAATCTAATGTATGGTAATTCTTCTGTACTAGCGCATGTACTCAGAATGCGCAATAAGGAGAGCTTCAAACGGCCTTCCAGTAACACATCTTTCCCTCTGACTGTCCCAGATGGCTATGTGTGGTAGGTGTGTAACTCGTCAATCCTTGTCATGTCGTCCTGCCAATGTAATCGAGTGCAACTCGTCAGGTTGGTGTGGTCTCCATGGTATTGATTGGTCTAGACCAAACAGACGCATCACTCTATCTAGCTGGTACCACTTAACAATGTAGAAAAAAAATGAGTGGAACCACTGCCAGTATAATGTCTCTACCAGCGACACAAAAACCTGGTAGTGAAACCACAATCTCATCCATATAAGGCTGCCATGTTATCTGCAAAATGATATGTTCAAAGCATTAGAAAATAAGATAAAGTAACTTATTTAAATCAATGTAAACAAATACTGACCTCATCACTCTTCAATTGATCAAAGAATCATCGATAGTACGAAAGTACCCCTATTGGAGTTTCATTCAACACCTTATGTTTATGCCACCTATTTAAATATCAAAGTAATATGATGTCAACACAAGTAGTACATATAACAAACTAATATAAATAAATGATATTTTGAAAAACTTACTGAAATCCCAGTGGACGTTGGTGACCACGATCAACAGCATAGGCAGTCAGCAGAATAGGATCAGTATCATCTACAAGTTTAGGGACCAGGGGTGAAAATCTGTGCCAAACCCAATACTGCAACAATATGCAAGCACTTTCAATCTCGTGCACGCTGTGGTCTATCACTTTGCAAAGCTCCCTGTACAAGTACGCCAAGACCGCAGATCCCCAACTGTAATTCTCAGTAGCCTTAAAGTCTTCCAACAGTAGAAGGAACATCATGTGCACGTATATACCAGAATGATTAGGAAATAGTAATCCACCAATCAACCGAAGTATATATGCCCGTGTATAGTGCATCACATAAGCAGCTCCATCGGCCTGAGTAAGTCGTCTACTGAATGCATTCCAAAGTCACGACATATCAATACGTCTACCTGATACGTGTGACTCAGGCGGCTGCGAACCTAACAAGTCCTCACATAGCTGCATCCAATCTCCACGTGATGTACGGCCAGTAACTGCATCGCCATCAATACGAAGTCCCGAGATAATACCTATGTCCTCCAATGTGATGGTGCACTCTCCAGTAGGCATATGAAATGTATGTGTCTCGGGATGTCATCTCTCAACCAATGTCGTAATCAATGAGTGATCGATGGTGCAATATCCCATGTGGGCAACCCCTAAGAAACTAGCCTGGTGTAGATATTGAAGCATTCACTCATCTGAGTCCATATGTCAGAATTTATGAGTACGTCTAACACATAGATGACGATTAGGTTTTCCTTGCCATATATGTTGTGAAACATGAACCTCCTGCAACTCCAGTACTGAATAGTCCTCTGAGTCTGGGCGCAAGTGGAATGCCATGTCTCATGCTATAATCAGACAACAATAGGTAATTCTTCAAATAATAAGACATACTATAAAACAAATATACATATTAAACATGAGTGTGTCGAATACAAATTATAAGACGCCGCTAAAAGTACAAGGAAGAATGATATTGAACAAATATAATCAAATAGAAATTGTCATAATTGAAATCCGTACATCAAGTAGATTATCAAATTACACACTGACAATCCTCAATTACACACTGATAGTCATCAATTATAATACAATGATTATCAAATTATGTCCTAATCAAGTAGATGACCTTTCTTGGTCATTCCTCAAGGAAGTCGATCCACCACGATGACAACTACAAGAGTTATGTCCAGATTCACCACATTTTTACATCTTTGTCCCGGTCCTGATTCGCGCCAATCTATCTCATTTCTAAGTCAAGTTGATTTGGGTCGACTTTTAGATCTAAGCAATTAACGATCGGGTACCAATGTAATCGCCGGAGGTGGTGGCTACCATGGTTCATCCTTAATGATTCCCCAATTAACCTCATAAGCCTTGTACAAAGTATGTATTCTGTAAATACTTTGCACATATTGAAAAGCGTCAAGTGTCTTAGAAGAACATGTTGTTATTGCATGAGAGCAAAGAAAATGCAACGCTTGAAACAGGCCACAGTCACATGTGCCTTCTTGAAGGTTTACAGAATATTTAACATCACCTTGCTGTGTTATAGGGTTGAATGCCTCTTCGACCAAAAATCTCGTGGAATATATATCAAATCTAGGACTTGGTGAGAGCTTGCCTTGAGCACGTTCACATTCCAGCTTTTCATAAAATCATCAGTCCAATAAGCCCCATCAACAAGTTTCTCGTTTGCGTCATCCTTTCGATTAACAAAGTACTCTACCAATTTGTAATATGTCATATGAACCAGTGTAGTTATTAGTAGGTTTCTGCCACCTTTCAACACTTCATTCATACACTCAGATAAGTTCTTCGTCATATGACCAAATCTGTGGCCACCATCATATGCTAAACTTCATTTTTCTTTTGAAATCGAATTAATCTAATTTGCCATTTTGGGAGTAGCAGTCAACTTTTTTAACCTAGCCTCAAATTTGTATGCAATTGGTTCGTACCTTGATATTAAAATATTGAATGAGTTGGTATTGGAAACAAAAATTGTAGTATGGTAAGTAATATAGTAAACTCATAGAAATTGAAATGTTTAACTACTTGTATTAATCAGATATTTCTTTAGGGCCAGATTGAGGAAGGCGCTGTTAAAATTGCTGACAATATGCCGAATGCAAAAAACTTGATGCGCATGCGGTGGCTGCCATCCTAGATGTGGATTCACCACTGACTGCAGGATGCCTTGATGTCGGTTAGATATCAAGCACAAGCCCTATTGTTGTGTGACATGTTTTCGAATCAAGGCTAAGAACCAACTCCAAGCATCCTTTATTTATTATTCAACAATGGTAAATGCAATTGACAGAGGTTTTTTACCGCCATCTTGTGTTGTTGCAATCAATAGTTTATGATGATATTTACCATACAAATAAGTGTCGTCAATCTGAATAATGAGCTTGTAGTATTGGAATCCAATAACACATGGTTTGAATGTCCAAAATAAGCGATAAAATACAAGTTTTGAATGATCAACTCTATTGCGCTCAACATAATCAACGGTTTGCAACTCCACCACTGTACCTGACATGTTTCTTTGCATGCAAGTAACTATCTAGACAATACCGCATAAGATTTATCCCAGTCTCCAAATACCTTCACAATGACAATTTGTTTTGCCTTCCAAGATTTCCGATAAGAGACGTCATATCTAAATTGACATCGAACCCTTTCAATGATCAGACATACAGGTAAATCAAGTTTTTGCTTAACCATCTCCAGAATGCAAGAACATATCATAACAGAGTCTAACTTCTGATGATCTTGTGACAGAGCTGGGTTGACACAGTTGTGAGGTCCATCATATTTTTTAATTTTTCACATGTTTGATTTCTTGCTTTGAATGGCCCTGACCCTCTAATTATAACCATCAGCACATCTTGGACACTTAACAGTTAGCCGTTGTGTATCAGAATCCTCAACCTTGTAATTCTAATGTCTAATAATCGAATAATGTTTTAGGGGCAACTTGACAACATCTTTAGAGAGAAATTACAATCCAACATAAAATTCTTCATCTAGACTCTAAATATCACGAGAATCTAATTTAGACAGATTATCAAGTGTACTTAGCGCATCCCAATTGATTTCAGAAAACTGAAGGCATGGAGGCACAAACATAGATTCAGGAGCAACTGCCAATGGAGGGACTAGTTGTTGTATATTTACTTCAGGGTCAGATTGATCTTCTTCTAAGTCAGTGTTTGTATCTTCACCTTTGGGCATCTCTCGTTCATTATCACTTGTATCAGATAATGCATCTGTCATAAGCGGGTTATCAGTTTCAAAGTCCAACCTAAATGAGCTCCCTTCAGGCATTGCAGATGTACCAACTTCTTAAGATTGTACTAGGACAAGAGCATATGTCATAGAGAATAGAGTGTTGATAGGGTACGATGATTCAGCAAGATTAGAAGGACCAGCTTGTAACCCTGTTTCAGAAGGAGCTGCAACGCACTCATTGTGCTCACTCGTTTTTGTCTCGATATACAACTCCATGGAAGTTAAGTTAACATGTTGATCAAAGCAATCATTCATGCAAGCAACGTCATCATCATCTTTTAATGGAAGACCTATCCATTTCAGTACATTGCTCCATTGTAGAAATTTATACACAACACTAGACACAACTTGATTTTCTTGGAGCCTTAATTTTAAATGAATTCTCCTTTTTAGAAGCTCAAAAGTCGTATCACGTTGAATCATAATAGGCTTAGGATAAGGACCTTCATATATTAGACCATTTTCATCTTCATACATTCTCTCATTGTAGTAAATGAGAACAATAAGGTATTTGACCATCTTAAACTTCTGAATAATAACAACACAACACGTATGAAATCAATTAACACATTTGACAACTGAAACAAATTTGTTTTATACCCAACTAATTTCAATTTCAATAAACCAACAATTTTAATCAATTAAAAATAACAAAAAAATAACAAAAACCCTAATAATAATCAAATTATTATTTTTTGTATAAACAAATTTCAAAAACCTACAAGCTAACAATAAAACAAATATACAATACATAATAATAATCAATAATTCTACCAATAAAACAAATATACAATACACAATAAATATAAAAACCTAAAAAATAAATAATACTTCTAACAATAAAAATATTCAAAGAATCAATATAGCAACAATATAATGATAAAAATACTTACATATATGATCAGAAAGTGTCTTTCTCACAAGTTATAGTCAAAGGAGAGTTTGAGAGAGAGTTTAGAGAGATAAAAATTCTGGAGAGAATGTGAAAATTTGAGAAATGAAAGAAGTGGCCGTGAGAGGGAGTGGAGAGGTGGAGTTATAAGGGTACGACTTGGATGCGCCAAAACGCCTAGCGCGTCCAGTAGGCATGCGCCAACGCGCCTTGCGTATCCTACGTGGAACAATAAAGAATAAAAAATTTCAACTTGACAAAAATGATAACATTTTGATAAATAGTTTCAAAAAGATGACAATTTGATAAATAAATTTGTCACTAAAGACATTTTGGTAAAAAAGCCCGTAGTCTATGTAACACCCTCCTTAGGGCATCACATTTCCGACTCCCGACTCATATCTGAAAAGAAGTTCGCACAAAGTTTGAGTTATAAAAGATGAGTTTCAAAATTTCTTCTTTACTGAAACGTAAATTCACTGAAAATATTAGGTAATATTGAAAATCATATTTCAACTATTCATTATGTAATATTGACACCAATTAATATCACAATTTAAAGAGAAATATAAAATTAATAGACTTATTTTTTTTCAACAATAGCAAACCTCATGACGGGTCCTACTTAATAGCACGGTACAACACTAACATTAAATCTTAACATACTCGTTCCTTCTCTTGTATCAACTTGAAGCATCAGAACTTTACTCATTGTCTACCCTAAGACATCTTGAACTTGAGACATGACCACTTTTCATTGTTTTCATCAATCTCGAGTATCTACCACTGTATGTCTAAGACAACTCATTTCTTCTCTTTGTATAATTTTAACAATACGAGACAAAGTAAAACAATGTAACAAAGAGGTGAGATCACCTACACCAATACCAACATGGCAAAGACGAGAGATAACACAAACTTGAATATCATACAGATAGATCATACCATAATCATGTTATCGGCATTAATCAACTATCATCATCTAATCATTTATCGGTTCAATCATCATCCAAGTACTCAAAACAATTGTCATAACCAATATTCCTCAATTAATATATCACTGAGATATAAATGCTTTCGATTTATGCATATGCTCAAAGACTCGGTTTATCAAAAACAACTCTATGGAGGTTTTCACAATTTCGAGAAGAATGCTCAGTTAATTGTCACCTTAGCCCAAAGACAATCTCTCGGTCATTGAAAAGAATCGTGTTCTTGTCGGGTATCGTCAATGCGTTGCAACGGATCGTCATAAGTGGCACAGTACTCGCCAATTGTCCACTGGTCGACCGTCGCGCCTCGACGCCCCCAAGATCCATCATAAACCTCACTATCAATTCTCATTCCCTCTTCAACCAAAAGGCCATAATAGCTATTAGCTATATTTTATACAATGCACGAATATATCGGTCGTTGCAAGTCCAACCCCAAAGGCCAAATCTTTTCAATTTCATTTGTTCAATGTAATCATATGCTTCAATGCATATTTTTTCAATGCACGTATAATGCACCAAATCCAATCACAGACATATCTTTCCAATGCATGTATAATGCACCAAATGCCAATCACAGGCAAAACATGTCATTTTCACAATCACATAAAAATATTCTATCACTTTTAAATCACATAGTGATTTTTCAACAGTCGTTCAAATTACGTAAAATATTTAAACGTAATTCAAATCACTTAAAATGTTTCAACGCATCTCCAATCGCGTAGTAATATTTTATCATATTTCAAATCGCGTAAAAATATTTTCTTGTATTTCTAAACACTTAGAAATATTTTCTTGTATTTCAAATCACGTACTTTAAAAATTACGTTTTTAAGATACGTAAATAATTTTTTTCACCACAATTCCATTATAGAAAATATTTCTCATTTCTTCAAAAATTCCATTTTCACTTTTCTCAAAATAATATGGCTTTATACTTTATTTAACACATTTTCTTTACTCAAGAAAATCTTTTTTTTTTTACATTTCTTTACTCAAAAAATCCTTTTCCAAAATATAATTCACAAAATCACTTTTTCATTGATATAAATCAACGTTTTAAAACACATTTTCTAACGCACTTCAAAACTCAAAAATAAGTCATACGTTAATAAATTTTTAAAATACCATTATATTCTCTATTTTTCCTAAATCATTTCCAAACACAACCTTCTTCAAAATAAATTGAAGTTCGAAAACATTTTTGTTTATAAAAACTTAATTTCTCAAGTGATTAAAATATTCTGATTTCCTTTTCAAATTTTTTGTATTAAATCAATTATATTTTCACTTAAAAATTTACTTTGTTTCATCAAAATCTAGGCATTATAAGCCTTCAAAAATGTGGACATGACTATTGAAAATTATCAAAACATTTTTCCTTCTAAATTGATATGGTTTTACACAAATAAAATCATTAAAATTTTATTTTCAAAACCGAAGTACCGATGATTATAAAAACCAAACCCATTTGTTCAAATTTATTTTTACTTTCTTTGCAAATCCTTTTTCACAGTATATTCCACAAATTCACAATTCCATTGAATTAAATTAATGTTTCTAACTTTAAAAATATTACTTAGGACTTTTTTATAATAATATAATTTCTTACTTTATTTCCTTCTTTTTCTTAGTCAAAATTTTTTTCCTTAATATATTTTCTCAAAATCACTTTTTATTGATCTAGTCTTACAAAATCACATTTAGTTGATTTAATTACTATTTCTAACTTTAAATTTCTTAACGTTTTCCAAAACCCAATAAATAAATTCTACGTTAGTAAATTTAAGTTACAAACGTTTTCTTTTATATTTCTAAATCACTTCTATATATTGATTCTCTTTAAAATAATTTGAAGTTCAACACTTTTAATCTTCTTTTTCTTTTATTTATGAAAATTCCACTTCACTTAATTGATAACACTTTAATTCCCTTTCCAAAATCCTTATTTGAAAATTCTTGTATTTTATAACATCAAAACATTTTTCTAAATTATCAAAACCTTATAGATGGCCATTGAAACCATGAAATATTTTTTTCTTTCTAACTTAAATAAATTCCATTTTTGTTTCTATAAAAAAAATAAATTCATGAAAACATAACTCAAAACCGTGTGCATTCTTTTTGCAAAACAAACCATTTTGTTTATTTTCTTTACTTCTCAAATCATTCAATTTTATCATTCATGAAAATATAATTTTGTGAACACCAAATTGGTTGGTGTCTTGGCCAAAAATTTGGTTAAGTTTAAGGACCAAAAATTAATTCCATTGTTCTTGAAAAATTTCAATAGAAACCCTAGTTTTGGAAGCTCAAAACCGTGACTTTCTCTATGGCCTTTGGAGCCAAAATTTATTGTTTTATCATACTTTCATCATAATATATTCAATATATCTTCATCATGCATATCATAAGCATACCATATAAGCAAATAAAAATCATACTAAGCATGCATACACAAGTAAATCATGCAAAGCATATCAAGCATAGACAAAAATAATCAAAGCACATAACACACAAAAATTATTACATGACCATGGATATGAATCCTCACATGGATTCACCATCCATCAAATATAAAATCATCTCTCACCATCATGCTTGGTTGGTGAGATAGATCTCCCTCTTACTTCTTAAAGATCCTCAAAAGCTTCTTGATTTGCTTCTTTTTTCCAAGTCCTTCACCACCAAAGGCTTCTCAAATACAAAACATAATACATAGAAATTAGTATACTAAGCTTGATTAAGAGGAACCATGGATCAAACATGGTTTAGAACATGAAAAAGAGAGAAGAAATGAAGTTTCCTTACACTTCACCACAAATACCCTATAACTTGGCTCTTGAAGAAAGTCCATGAAGATGAATGATTTAGAGAAAGTCTCCAACATGAAAGTTGCTTAGAATATCATGTAGATTCAAGATCTATGGTTGGATGAAATTAAAAAGTGATGGAAGGTGTTCTTGATGGTCATGGCCGAAACATAGAGGAGAAGAGAAAGGAGAGAAAATTTGCTAAGTTTCCTTCTTGAAAATGAATCAATAATGACCAAGACAACATATAATTGATGTCTTGAAACTTAGCTAAGCTATTAAGCCACCAAAACCGTGCCCCCTCCAAGCATTCTCCTAAGGAAGCAAACAAAGTAATAATGGTCAAGAATGATGTAATATTGACCATGACAAATAATAATGGTCATCAAATCACCTTTAGCTCCAAAATACTATAAAAATCATCCTTTCCTTGCATTATGCATGCAATAATATTGTCATCTTTTTCAAGCCATTATTTGAAGCATTTCTAGCCATTGATTAATTCAATGGTTAGGATTTAGGTAGACTTTTGATTAGAAGAAATCTGAAAGCCATTGGATCTTTCTCCTTTAAATCCTAGTCATTAGATGTGTCTCCAAAATAAAGTCAAGATACTTCTATACTTTTAATCCAAGAGTTATAATTAGTCATAACCTTTTTAGAAGACCAAATCTCCACCATTGATTAAATCCAAATCAAATGGTCATAAATGATCCTTGTTACTTTATAAGACTAAATCTCCACCCTTGATCAATTCTAAATCCAATGGTTGTAAATGGTCATAGCCACTTTATATAACTAATTTTACACCGTTGATTAAATCTACGGTTGATATTGAAGTCTTCCTAACTAAGTTTATTCTCACACCATTAATTAAATTAATGGTGATTATCCAATGCTTCTTTATTAAGTTTGTTTCTTAACCGTTGATTAAATCAATGGTTAATATTCAAACTAAGTATTCTCATCCAAGGGTACAAATCAAGTCAAGCCCTCTTTGTTGACTACGCAGTATAATTTTTATTATTTTTATCTGTTATAACCCTACAAATAATATTTTTACTGTATTTTTATCACCTGATAAATAAATACAGTACAAAATACAGTAAAAAAAATTATAAAAATTGTTTTCAGATTCGGGTTTAGTAAGATCCCCTGTCTTAGTCTAAACATTACAAATTTTTCTATCCGTAGAAAATTTTTTACTTTGCGGGACTCACCTGGGCCCACGTATGGCCACCTGGGCCCACATAGGACCACCTGAGCCCACATACAGTAAAAAAATTCATAATCATCCACAAAAATCACAAATATTAGAAAACACACAAATATCAAATCAGATCACGTAAAATAATTAAAATCTAACGGTAAAAATTAAATTACGTAAAGTTTTTCTCGGCCCGAAAATTTTTATTTTCTTGACACGGAGTAAATCACTCAAAACAATCAAATACGCTGACGGAATAATCAAAATAATTTTACAGTATTAGAAATTACTTTACGTTAATCAAAATTCTTGTTTCAAGATAGAAAATTTTGGGGTGTTAAGTCTAGTCATCAACATTTCGGCATCTTACTGCATCCCCAGCCACCTTCCTGATCACTAATCTCTCTCACACACACAAATGCGCATGCACACACGCGCGTGCGCACAATTTTTTTTTTAATTGGCAGCACTTTTTAATACTGGAATGAAAGTGCTACTAACCCATTACTTGAACTTTATAAAGCAAGGATACATCGTTTTTAAGGTGTGTTTATGTGTCACACATGTGTTTGTATTGGATACATAGAGACACTTATATAACATACGTATTTTATGTATCTAAATGTGTTCGATTAAAAATATTATTATTTTTAGTTTAGATATGTTTCGAATACGCTTGGACATATCTCTGACACACTTAGACACGTCTCAGACACGTTTGGACACGTTTAGGATACGACTTGGACATTGCCTATTAATATTTTTTTTCATTATTAACGTTCAATTAGTAAGCTCGTAACCCAGTTAAACCCAATCACATGACTGACATTTCAAGCTACTATTTTTGCATATTAGTAATTTAAGTTTTATCTTTTTACACATCACTATTAGACTTTTAAGTTTTATTTTTTTACACACCATTATTTTCATCTGCTCCTTTTACCTCTACTAATACCAAGCTATCAATTTCATCATTACTGAAGTTTATCTCATACCAATATTTCCTCTAGTTAATTTTATTTTTGATACACATGTACTTGTACATGGTTAGTTTTATTATATAGGAGAAGTTGGTATAGGAGATTTTTTTAAAAATATCAATAGAAATTATACTCTATATTTTTTAGGAGAGGCTTAAGTAGTAAATATTGACACATATAACATATATTAAGATATTATAAATCTTTAAACTTATAAAAATGATATTAATGAATTATATATTTTTTTAAATTTTATAATAATATATATAAATCAATATTTATATATATATATATATATATATATATATTGTTTAAGCAAATATAAAATATTAGGCTCATGCAGTTACAGTGATTCCTTGCAACATTTTTTTTTTCAATAAGTGGTTTAAAACTGATGTTTTGGTTCTCAACAAATAAGGCCGTTTCTTAATTTTATATTTGAAAAAAAAGTATAAAGACTCTTTAAACTTTAATCTTTTTATAAATTATTATCACGAATTTTAAAATTTTTTAATTAGTCCCTAAATTTTAATTAATATTTCAATAAATCCTTATATTTATTTGAATATGTTAATTTACTAACGATAATATTGTATGATATTATTTTATTTATATTAATATTATTTAAGAATTACTTATTAATTTATTTATTAAAATTTAATTTATAAACAGTCTAAAAAATATTAATACAAATAAGATGTGATACAATATCATCATTAATGAATTAATAAATTTAAATCTATTAAGACATTAATTAAAATTTAAGAACTAATCATGAAAATTTTAAAATTTGTAGTAATAATTTATAAAAAGGTTAAAGTTCAAGATAACTACATTCTCTTCTTTTTATATTTAAACAGAACAACTTTTCATCTCTTTACCACGATCTAAACTTAATGAATTTTGTGACTAGGACCACGCGTTACCCTAAAATGGTGATGGAAGACCTCTAGTTTTCAGCCACAATACCTACATACCAATACCAATGTACAATATGTCAATTTTTGTCAAATTTTTTTCTGTGTGTAACATTTTTTTCTAGTTTACTCTTTTAAAAACCAATTTGACCCAATCTTTAATCTTTGGGTATCAATGCTAAGTCAAGTGGGTAGATCATGGAACATCGCCTAATTTTACTGTAACCTCTATTTTCCTCGTGAATTGTTTGGGAAGTAGTTGATATTCGCTTTCAAAGCATGCCTTTCATAAGTCAATTTATATTGATTACAACTTAGAAGGCATGCCATAAGTTGATTTTCATGCCATATTTGCAAGGAATGTAACTTTCATTTTCACTTAATTAATCCTTGGCAATCTGACCTTCTAAGGCCAGTTCTTTGGCTACATTTATGAAGGGAAGTTAAAATTTGAAAATAGCCTTCTGGAATGTGACCTTTTTTTTCGTTGGTAATAGCGAACAATGACTATCTAACTCTAATATGTTGGTAATCTACAGTATGGCTCTTTTGTTTAAAAAAAGTAAACTATAGCTGAAGTTGTTTGATAAAATCAAAATCATTAGAAGTTGCATTTTATTGTTCGTATTACTCGCTCCATTCTTTTTTCATTTGTCCCTTAAAAAAATAACACTAATATTAAGAAAATAATTTAATAGTTTTAATTTTAAGAAAAATAATCATAAAAGACAGTATTATTTTTTAACTTATTAATTGAAAAAGAAAAAATGTGATTAATCAATAAAATAAGTAATAAGAGAGAGATAAAAGTTACATGAGCAAATATTCAGATATTATAGGAGTTAAATAATTAATAGATTAAAAAAATAAGAATAAGATTGGTATGAAATAATTAATCTAGTGTTAAAATTCTAAAATGACATTCAATTTGAAACACAAAAAAATATCTAAAATGACAACTAAAAGGAATGGTGGGAGTATTTTATAATTAAAATTGGTCGTGACCAAGTCACCAAGCTGCAAGTCTGGTCTACATTTTAAAGAAGGATATGTTCAGATCTCATGAAGAAAACTAGAAAAGCTCAAAGTTAAAAAGTTTAGGCATTTTTGTCTGGGCTTGGTTCCCCTCTCAAACCAATCCTCATGTGCACTGTTGACAAGAATTAATTCCTTATGTTACATCTGAACCGTAGTTATATATTATAGTCTATTATATTTTCATATTCAGCCTTTTTTTATGAATAATAATTTAGGGGAAGAGTGATTACCACATTCTAAGACCTTTGAGTCGCTGCAATTCATTCAATTCTACCTGTTGAGTCAATCCTTATTAGCTGGTTTCATTTAACTTTATGACAATATAAACTTAACACATTCCAATTGAAAACCACTATATTTGTAATTATAATTAAGTTTTTGAAGTGTGTATGTAGAGAGAGGAAAATATTTGAAACAAGAGAAAAATGATGAAAATATGGCTTTTCTTTTCCTTATCTTTTTATTTTTTTTAAATGGGATTTCTTTTCGTTATCTGATGCTTAAAAGTTAATATATAAACAAAATAAAAGGAAGAGGCAAAAGTAGAATGTAAAACTTAATTTAAAAGAGCTCAAAATATGAATGTTTGAAGGGATTCGGAGAATTACTGGTTAATCTTTACTTTCCCTTATCCTTTTTAATAATTGTTTCTTTGATATCGATATAAAATTTTGTTGTCTCCTAAAAAAACAAAAAATGATCAATTTTCAAATAAAAAAAGATCAATTTTAAATTATTATGAAATTCTTGACTCTGCCTAATGATCTAACTTAATGAGTGTTCATGTTTAGGGCCTTTCTCTTCCACATGATTCTGCAGCTTTTAAGCACAACATTATGGCCATACGGCCCAAGCCAATAATGTTAACCCAACTTGTTTGTTTCGAAAGAAGAAAACGAACATCAAAAAGAGAAAACAGAGAAGTACAATAGGGTATGCAATGCAACTAAACTGTGGGCTTGGAAAACATAGAAGATTCAGCCTAAAATGGCTCATCTATGGAATTGGGTAATGATCTTGAAATCTTGAATTGACAAAAAAAAAAAAAAGGAATTCAATTCATTATGGCTGGGATTTCTTTTATACCCTTATTTATTTTTTCCTTAGCTAAATGGTTCCAAGAAATCAAGATGCAAATTATTATTTATTGTTTGCTTTCACAGGAAAAGAAACAAAAGGCTGTAGTATGTTTGGTAGTCAAAATGAGGATTTCTAGATTCATTGTAAACTCTCACTCCTCTTATTTTCTTTTCTCTCCTTTTCTCGTTTCCTAAACAAAGACTGGTGGATTTATTTTAAACTTTGTTTCATTGTATAATTTAGACTAAACAAAAGCACATATATTGCGTAAAAGAATGGAGAAAAGACCGGAGAAGATAGGAAACTAACTCAGAGTTCTCTTTATTAGAAGTAAATATTTTAATTTTTACTTTCCAAATGTATGATTTATTGATTTAGCCTTACTTTATTAAAAAAATAGTGTGGAAGAGATGCAATGAATATGGTCAGTGAAAATTAGGAATCAATATTAAGAGACATACGGTCTTTAGCTTTTCCTTTTCCTTTTAGTCTTTTCTTCTTGTTGACTGGTTTGGGGGGTTGTGGCTACGGCTTTAGCATCTTTGCTCGAAATTTCCCTTCTTGACCTCTTGTCAGTAACTTACTTTACCCACCAAAGTGATTTCCGTTTCTTTGAAGCATCACTTTATATAGGGTTACACATTATTCACTTTCACATCCACATTCACATCAAAGTTGAAGCAAGCTAGCTAGCTTTCAGGTTCAGAAATATGGCACCAATCACCACATATTTGTTGATGTTCATCTCCTCGGTGTTCTATGTTATCTGGGATGCCCACCTCGTGATAGAAGATTTTACTCCTCACAATAGTCTTGGGTTCCCATTGTCTACATTGGGTTACGGCCTCGCCCACCCTGACCTTCCAATCCTTCTCTAAATCTCCATAGCTGCATCTCTGTCCGCATATATCACTCCAAAAGGATCCAGTTTCAGATGAGGACTATGTATGTGGCCATGCTATTTTCTCTTTGCACATAATGGGTTCACCTGTAGTTACTTACATAAGGGTTTTATTCTATGTAAGATATGAATATGAGTGGCTACTCCTGCAGAAATTTTATTATTATTCAAGTGATTTCTGTAGAGGATGAAAAGCTATTCATGTATTTTGCTGTGACTTGTGCTTTGGATCATCAAGTGGAATTTGATTGCCTTTTTTTTTTTTTTTTGTAGTGATGAATATCTCTAAGTTGAAGGTTTCTTTTTAATGAAGTTGTAACATATTCGTTTTGCTTTAATCTATGGTACCTTTTTCTTTTTGGTTTTTTTAACGTGAGCTATCCCTTTCAATGAATGTCACCTATAATGTTAGTTTTTCCAAGACACAAGTTGCGTTAAGATATGAAAGAAACATACAACAGCGATTCGGTTTTCTGAATCTTGTAAACGTATGCAAAATTTGGTTCAGGATTTTGTTGTGTGGAGATCAATAATTTGCATGCCAAACATAACCATCAGCTCAACGTTTTCAAGAGCTTATGGGCTTCCCTGGGGATCAGGTTAAAATGACCCATTCAAATATATAGGTAAAAAGAAAGCTTTTCGTTGTCCAAAAAAATAAAATTGCTAAAAATAAATTGGATAGATCATTCAAGTAAATTGCTATAATTGATGGGCTAAGTTGTTATTACTTTGTATCAGTTTCGTTGCTTCTCAAAAAGTTAAAAACTTTGATATCAATGTGGTATATCTTGCTAGCGAAACGAGGTGTTAATGTGGTATATGAATCAAATCCTTAATTAATTGCAACATTGTCTAGTAGTAGGTTTTTTTTTTTTTAAAAAAATTACAGAATAGTTAAGAAGTAGGGGAGGGTACTAAATTTTAAGAAGGCTACCAAAATCAGAAGTTAAGGAGGATTGGAGGTTACCAAATTTCACATATTTCAACAGGGATTAGTGAAAAGTTAAAATAGTATTTATAGATCATCTATCAATTAAGAATTACTTATAGCAAAAATTGAATCTAAGGCTGCAAACGAATCGAATCGAATTAAATTTGATTCAACTTGACTCGACTCGATAAGAAATAATTTAACATAAAACTCAACTTAACTTCGATATGAACCATTTTTTATAATTTAAACTCAGTTCGAACTAAGCTCCCGAACTGTTTGGTTCGACTCATGAGCTCAAATTATATAAATCAAATATCAAAATAAACAATATGAACCAGACTAGCTCATGAACATAGTTCATTAGCTTGGTTCAACTATATTTTATATTTAGATTATACTATTTTATATATATATTGAACCTGTTCATGAACCAAACAAGTCGAGTAGCACTTAATTCAAGTTCAGCTCATTTAGTTCATGAACCACATTCATAAAGCTAATTAACAAACCGAGTCTCGAACTAATCTCGAGTTGATTTAGTTTATTGTTAGCCCAAATTGAACCTATGCCTTATAAGTGCAGTGTTTCCAATTTTCCTAGTTAAACTAAACCTAATTGGCTTAACATTTGTTAGTAACAAACTTTGTAATTTGTATTTAGAGGTGGAAATAGGTCGTTCTTTCGTCGGGGCTATGGCTGGCTTTGCTCTGAACTGACGACCTAAATTGTTTACTAAACAAGTCGCCAAGGCTTTTTTAAAAGCTTGTTTAACTAAAAGGTCAGGCCTCGTGCTATTTAATAGGCCTTTTAAGCTTGGTAGTAGGCCTCTACTATTTAATTATATATAATATAATATATATTATTATAATAATTATAAATTATAATTATATTTATTAATTTATTATAATATATTAATATATTTTTTAATTAAATTTTAATAAAAGTCAATAATTAAAACTTAAGTTAGTAAGTTAGAATAGAAATAATATATTTATTAATATATTTAACGTAATATATTTATTAGAATGAAAATAATAAGTTAACACTCACCTCTTACTTTTATAGATGTTCACTACTTTCTTATTCTGATCTTTGATCAATGTGGGACTTGAAAGACTAGAGTAAGAAAGTGAGCAACTTGATATATCTCCAAGTCCCACATCGACTAAAAATTAGAGTAAGAAAGTAGATAACATCTATAACACTCACCCCTTACTTTTATAGATGCTCACTATTTTCTTACTCTGATCTTTGGTTGATGTGGGACTTGAAAGACTAGAGTAAGAAAGTGAGTAACTTGGTATATCTCCAAGTCCCACATCGACCAAAAACTAGAGTAAGAAAGTAATGAGCATTTATAAAATTAGAAGGTGAGTGTTAAATTATAACAAAAGCCTATTGGCTTTGAGTAAGTCCGTTGACTTATTTCAAGGCTTAGACCTGTTAGTTTATGTAAAGACATATTAACTTATTTAAAGGTAGATCTGTTAGCCTATGTAAGACATATTGACCTATTTAAAAGTAAGTCTGTTAATCTATGTAAGGGCCTGTTGGCCTATTTAAAAGTAGGTCTGTTAGCCTATTTAAAGGTCTCATTACAAAGTAGGCCTTTAAATAGACTTTCAGGCCAGGTTAGGCTTTTAAAAAGGTCAGGCCAAGCCTTAAAAATCGGCCTATTACAGGCTCATAGGTTAGGCTCAGGTCTTATAATTGAAATACAGGTCAGGTCTGTTTAATGTAAAGTTTGGCCTGGCCTAGCCAGTTTCCAAAGTGATATACATAGATGAGACTCTCAAACTCTAAGTTCTTCATTGTTTGATTGGAATTCCGTACTAGAATCTTGAGCCTAGGCCCACCTAAACTCCTCAAACTTCCTTGGCATCTATCTCGACTCCACTAATAATGGCTTCATCTTCCAAAAGTTGATGAAGATAATACCAATCTCTAAGTATCACATAATAAAGGGATACAATCCCCCTCAATTCATAAATAATAGGGATTGTCATGCCTAAGATTACTTTCTTAGTAAGAACCTATTCATCATATAAAGGAAGTCAACTCTCATGTATAAATATTTTTTCATATAGCCTTGCCTCTTAATGTTACATTTATCTTAAACATCGAAGTGCCTTTTGCACCTAAATCTTAGATTGAACAACTAGTAAGTATCAGAACACTTTGCTTGAAATGCTTAATAAGTTCCATTTCGACTTAGCAATTCTTCTTGGTGAGTGGTCTCACGTCTGTGTACAACATTAAGTTTTTGCTGAGACTTGTCCCTAACATTGGAATGAAACAACTTCCATTCCTCCTAAATTTTTCTCGTAAAGAAAACCTCACAAAAGAAAACATGTAAACCATCAACTAGTTAATTAATTTATTTACTAACTTTACTTTTGAGTCGACTTTTTTTTAACTCATACGTTGAAGCCAAAATAACAAGGTTATTGCACGTGAAAAAAAAATAAGGTTATTGCGAAGACAAAGAAGCGCGTGGCAGAGGGATTTTCCACATAGTTTGTTCAAATTTGCTCCTTCAATATTCAAACAAATCGGGGCTTTCCCCATTTTGTACTTATTCATCATTTCGAATAGTTAATCTATATATAAACTTCTATATATTTCCTGTGTGTGATGACGTCAAATTTGTTTTCTATCAAATTTACACTGTTCCCTTTGTGCTTAAAAAATTAGTTTTTTTCTTAAATAAATAATTTCTAGGTGTGCGGCTCTTGAACAAAAAATAAAGAATAATCTTTATGCAGAATTTTGTTATAAAAATGTGATTTAAGAAAATAACGTACAAATAGTCAAATATCATTTCTGTCGAAGCAATAATATTGATTTGTAATGAAGAGTATCCTTTGAGACAACCTTACTAAATTAAGCTTGAACAGCCAAAAAAATCGAGCCTGTTGGGCCCAACTCTACAAAAAGTCATACCTCAAACGGACTTGCCTACGCATTTACATAAAGCGAATTGGTTTTTGGTCTGACTTGTCAAGTAAGCCCTTTTGAATTTTGACATGCAATTAAGTAATTAACTTTCAGATTTGGGTCAACTTTTTATAAAACCAAATTTTAGCAAGCTTTTAACGCAAATAGAGCTAATTTGACAAACTTAAATAATAATAATGATAATAATAGTAATAATGATAATTATACAAACTTACATTCGCACATTCTTTACATACTCTTATTATACAAGTCATTACATATCACCTTGATCTCACTGTAATTTTTTTTTTGAATAATTCAAATTGTATAAATATCTCACATAATTTGAATAAATATATTCTCCCGAACCAAGATTCAACAAGCAAAGGACTGAATGAAGAGCTCCCTGATTTTGTTAGAACTTAGAAGTGATTGTCTCAACAAGCAGGGTTATTTAAGTGTAATTTCTCATCTTGTTGAGCAAAGTTGTGGCCGGGTTATGAGGGAAGCATCCAAGCAGTATGATATGACAAGTTTAATTAATAACGTAGAAGCAGTTCCCACGAGTCACGACGGAAGAAACAAAGAGCACACACACGATACTTACGAGAATGAGTAACTTTTTGCGTGTGCCAACTACTTTTTTCTTCCTCATTAAATTACAAAACATAACCTTCAACTTCCCACCCTTGCACCACTTTAATGTGGCCATCCTCCACCAACATGTTGGTTGCAGGTGATCTTGTTCATTCAATGTGATCACTATTTGACTATTTGTACTGTTATTTTCATAATTACTTAATTAGTTTTATTTCCTTTTCCCAATGCATACCTAGTGTTAATCCCATCAAATATCATATACATCATACCTAATTAACGTATACTAACTGGAATTTTTTCCATAAAAATTGAACACAGAAAAATATTGCCACAAAAGTAGTGTTTTTCTTTCTTAAATAAATGAGGCTTTATAGAAAAAGTAGATAAAATAAGAATTCAATCTATGACATTAATCACAACATGGAAAAAAAAATCGCGGTTATTAGTGATATCACCTACTTTTGAACTATTTGATTATTAACATTAAGATGCGGTATTTATTTCATAAAAATTATAGTTATACGTACATGTGAGTGTTTGTCTCTATTATAAACTGTTTAGAAAAAAAATTACAATAAAATTCATGGTCCTATATATATAATAATTTGTATAAGAACATGGAAAAAGAATATGATTATAAATATATGAAACCCTCTTGTTTTAGCGGCTGCCAAAATTAGCATGAAAACCCAAGCTTAAACTATCTTTCTCTCTTTTGCTTTCATGAAGCGAAAGATTTATAAGGAAAAACTGCAACTCAAGCAATACACAATCTTTTTATTAAGACAAATTTATAGTCTTTAATTTATAAAAGATTTAGTAACCAACATCCAATGAACAAAATATATGAACCGTACAAAAATGAAATCTAAGTAAAAGCAATTAAACTTAACGCAAATATTGCAATCCGTTGATTATATGTACAGCGAGCTAGCCTTTTATTATGGTATGGCTAATTAACTAGACCACATTAAAGTGCAAAACAAATACAAACAGCAGTACCCTTAAACAACATAAAGATGGGAAAACACCAAAACCAGCAATAGATATTTCATATTTCTTAAACCTCATTGTGTGAAATCTTGTTTGTTAGCAAATCAGAAATAGAGAAAAACGGGTACATAGCAAAAGTTTAGAAAAAGTTTAGAAATTTTGAATCTGGTGGAGTGTTTAAGTTTGAGAATAAAAAAGTAATTTTATAATTACATTAATAAAAGACAAGAGAGTTCTATCCCTTTCACGCCAATTTAGAAGGAAAAACAAATGAGATATAGAATAAAATGTGAAATGAAAGCCAATCAGTTTCATTTAATTTCATTCCTTTTTTTTTTTGAAAACCTATACAATAATATGCTTTCAAATGTCATTTTGGAGTGTAATCGGGTTAGTTTAGATTGGTTCTTGGGAAAAATAAATTCGAACCAATCAAAATCAATTGATTCGATTTGGTTCGATATTTTTATTTTTCAATAGTCAAATCCGAATCAAATCGAACTGAACATCTATGAATTGATTTGGTTCAAGTGATTGATTTGATCTTTTTTTTTACACAAAAATCAGTTAAATAGAGAAGCAACAATACAACATTGGAACTATGGAAATCAGATAAATGAAACTATGGAATAGAGAAGCAACATTGAAACCAAATAGAATAGAAAAGCAACATTGAAACCGGATAGAAGACCCAAATTAGAAGAAGACTATGACATGAATGTCAAATCTATTGGACAATACTTCTATTGGTCAGATCTATATTATACTTCAAGAGACAGAAGAGTTACCGAGCAGCGAGCGGTGATAAGAGCAGGGTTCAAAGTGAAGAAAGACATAAGCTAAGGCGAAGATGCAATGCACAGAGTAGAGGAGTGAAGGGAGATAAAAATCAAAAGATTCAAAATGGTAGCAACAATGCATAGTGTGTGTGTGTATTGTTTTGTTTGGTTCTTGAGTTTGAAACTTTAAACCCGATAACCAAACTAATTAAGTTTCATTCGGTTTAGATTTTATCCGAACCAATCAACATATTTGAACTAAAATCAAACCTATTTAATTGGTTCAATTTAGATTGATCGAATTGGTCGAGTTATCCAAACTAATTTAAGCCCCTAATGTCATTCTATTATATCCCCTTACATTAAAGAATTTTAATATAATAAAATTCTTCCTTTACTATACTTCAAGAAGGTAGATGTAATTTACATCACTTTTAGTCTTTTTTATAAATTTTACACGTAATTTTGAGTTAGGAATTATATTTTGATAATTAGATAAAGTTTTAAAAGATGAATATGAAATAAAATAGAACATTTAATGATTAAAAAAATACAAGAATAACTAAAAAAATCGGAGTAGCTAATATAGATAAGCCCAACAAAAATGAATTAAAAGAAGAGAAAAGAAAACAATATAGAGAAATAATAACAAGTTAATCATTTAATATATAAAAAGAAAGTACATGTTTTAGAATTCTGATACGTGTCTTTTTCTATCAATAAATAAATGTATTACTTATTTGAATATAATAAGTAGAATATGAAATATTTTGACACATGTCATATATGTGACAATTTTCTATCACATGATAATTTGACTATTTTTGTACAATAACAATTAGGAATATACAAAAATAATTAATAAGTATAATTTAAATTGAATTTACATCTTAATTGAATGACAATTATGTATAGCTAATTAATTATTTGCATCAATATTTAATATATTAATTATTATTCATTATATTTTATAAATCTATATCAAAATTAATAATATTACTATTCAAATTCAAATAATTAAATAATAATATAATTAAAATTTTTAAATTTTGAAACTCAACTTTAATAAATGTCATTTATTTACTATTAAATAATTTATATATAATTAATTAGTTATCTAAACTAATTAACTTATTAATTTTGTTCTATCTTTTACTAATAATATTTACATTTAAATGACCAAACAATAAAAGAATTAAAAAATTTAAAATTCAAATTTTTTCTCTTAATTAAATGTCATTCATGTACATTTATTTTATTATCTTAACAAATTAATATATTAATTATCCATTATCTTCTATGAATAATATTATCATTTAAATAATTTAAAATTTTAATAATAAATGACATTTAAAATATTCAAATAATATAAAAAGATAAAAATAAATATCTAAAAGTTTATCATAAAAGGAAAAAAATGAACAATACAAATAAAAAAAATTATTCATAAAAGATAATGAATAATTAATAATCAATAAATATTATTATTAAAAAATAATTATTACAAATAATAATAATAAAATTATTATATATGATTGAAATTATATTTTTATATCATATAAATTTATCAAATATATCAAGAATTTGTAAAATTAAATTATAATTTTTTTATTCTATTTTCTTAATAATTATTTTTCTCTTAATTTTGCCCCAAGTACAAACACAAATAAATAATAATATAATTTCGATAATCGATTATTGTTATAATAATTATATCGATTATTGTTATAATCGATTATAATCGATTAATTAATCGATTATATCGATTATTGTTATAATTTTATAATCGATTCATTTTTATTAGATCATTAGTTATAAATAATTTTATTTAATATTTCATTTGAATGATATAAAAAAATTATTTTTATACATTAAATTATTAAAATAAGATAAAATGATTAAAAAAATTATTTGATTGAGAATAAAATAATATTTATATATCAAAGTGTAATAAATAATTTATAAATTAAAATCATAAATTTTAATTTTTAACTTATAATTATTAGTTATAAAAAAAAATTTACATTGAATTTTGTATAATTTTTCTTTTAAAAATAACAAATATAATAATTATTTTATAAAATAATAATTTTTTAAAAATAACTGAATGTAAAATAATGGTAAGAGAACTCATTCTTTCTCACCACCAAAATGAATTAAAAGAAGAGAAAAGAAAACAAAATAGAGAAATAGAACGAAGTTAATAATAATAAATAGAGAAGCATTGGCAAGAAGAACTTAGATAGCACCAGAACTTATTCTCACCACTGCATTGTAAATCAAAGTCTGCTCTTTGCTCTTCTTCAGTCTTCACTGCTAACTGAACACTGTTTCAGGACACAGCGCATTTTAGCCAGAATGGTGCATCCAATAGCGGAGGCGAACGAGCAAAGCCCTTTTAGCACCCTCACGCCGGACGAGTTCTACGCGCGCCACTCAGTGAGTCACGCCTCCGAGTTCATCACAAACTCCAGGGGTCTCAAGCTCTTCACCCAGTGGTGGACCCCGCTCCCTCCGGCCACCCTCATCGGAACCCTCGCCCTCGTCCATGGCTTCACCGGCGAGTCCAGCTGGTTGCTCCAGCTCACCGCCGTGCACTTTGCCAAGGCCGGCTTTGCCACCTGCGCCATCGACCACCAGGGCCACGGCTTCTCCGACGGCCTCACCGCCCACATCCCCGACATCAACCCTGTTGTTGACGACTGCATCGCCTTCTTCGACGCCTTCCGATCGCGCTTCGATCCTTCCCTCCCTTCCTTCCTCTACTCCGAATCCCTCGGCGGAGCGATCGCGCTCCTCATCACTCTACGCCGCCGCGGATCACCGGAAAAAACCTCCTCCTCCGCCGTTGGAAGGCCGTGGAACGGTCTCGTCCTCAATGGCGCCATGTGCGGGATTAGCGCGAAGTTCAAGCCGCCGTGGCCTTTGGAGCACTTCCTCTTCATCGTGGCGGCGATAATACCGACGTGGCGCGTGGTTCCCACGCGCGGCTCGATCCCCGATGTCTCATTCAAGGAGGAGTGGAAGAGGAGGCTGGCACTTGCGAGTCCGATGAGATCGGTGGCGCGTCCACGCGCCTCCACGGCGCTGGAGCTGTTGAGGATATGCAGGGAGCTGCAGGGGAGGTACGAGGAGGTGGAAGTGCCGTTTCTGGTGGTGCACGGCAAAGACGACGTCGTCTGCGACCCCGCGTGCGTGGAGGAGTTGTACGCACGCGCCGCGAGTAAGGATAAGACGCTGAAGATATATCCTGGGATGTGGCACCAGTTGGTTGGGGAGCCTGAAGAGAACGTCGAGTTGGTGTTTGGGGATATGTTGGAGTGGCTTCGCACCCGGGCCCAACGCGCCGCCGTAGACGGAGGCGCGTAGATGTAGTTGTTTGATAGATTGTAGTTGTTTGATATATGATGATAATAATGATAATATAATATGGGTTGGCTCATGTGAAGAATTAATTAGTTGTTACTAAAATGTTATGGGTTTCGACCAATCAATAGATGCAGTTCTTATACATTTTTTAAGTTAAAATATCAAAATCTAGAGTTTTTCTAAGAAAATGGAGAAGTGGTAGTGTCAATTAACTTTAGAAAATTTATGAATTTTCATTTTTTCTTTCAAAAAACAATTGTATAGCATAGTGTATAAATATAATATGTATAAAATTTGATTTATTTTATATTATTTATTTATTTATTATTTTTTCTTTTTTTAAAATAAGAAGTACTTGTTTTTGCAAAAGAAAAATCTATAGAAGTACGTACGTATTATATTGTTGTACCAACTTCCAGCTTCCAGCTTCCAGCTTCCAACTATGTGGGCTTTCCTCCGGTGTATGTATATTGTTAATTGTTAATACCGGCTGAGTTTACAATATGTAAGTAAATGTGGGACCATGGAACTCATATGTGTCGACTATGATGATATGAACAAATATGACTTTGAGATATGTATATATTATATATTATTTGTCTTTCTTGCTTATGAGATCTCACCGTTAAGCCCCAGGAATCTAGAGATTGGTTAGGGGAAAATGTGGTATCACTGTTAGCAAATCTAGAGATTGGTTATGAGAAGATTATTATAAGCTCTAACAAGAAGAATAAATTAGGTAGACAATGACTTAATAGATAGAACTAGAAGGTGATAAAAAAAATATAGGTAAAATTATTAAAAATAACTTAAATTTAAATGTTATTTCTAAACAAATGGTCTACTGTATAATATAATGACGTCATTTCTCAGCAAATTTCATGACTGCGTGGTAAGAGTCAACTTCTCCTAAGGTGTGACTTCATCCTTGTAGTTGAAATTTATGGCTGATGCATTTATTGTAGTATATTTTTAATTGGGTTTCAATTTTCATAGTTTTCACTCCTATGGTTTTCTACCCTAATGTTTTGGCATTCATAGTTATTATGTTTCATCAAGATTGATACCTAGTGTTATAGGTTCTTTTGAGGTGGTATTTACTTAAGGTGTCGTTTTAGAAGTCTTACCCTACTTCTTAGTTGTGGTGATTTTGCCTCCCAGTTAATTAGTCTTGTGCTGTTCAAATGAGAAATGGGAATCCATCTACTGGCCTTGAAAATGGAGTTTTTGATACAAGGTGTAAGTCCAGTAAAGAAGGAAAAGTTTTTACAGAGGGGGAAAAAAAAAGAACACTCAAATAACTTTTTTCTCCAGTGGTTGAGCCCATTCAATTCCACAGGTTCCGCCTTTTAAGGGCTGCGTGAGTTAGGAGACAATTGGTCTTTTATGGTTATCGGTCTGCAGGATTTCAAGACGAATAATACTTTGATATATAACATGTGGATGCACATCACTTATGAGTGGTAGAATCACATCATAGGATTCTAGAAAATAAGGTGAGATTAGCTGTAATTAAATAATGAAAATTATATAGATGTGAGGGGATGTATTTGTAAGTGCATGTGAATTGTATTATTCTTTTAAGAATTTTATATTGAATTCAATGATATAAGTTGTAGTTTATGTCAATAAACTAATGATATGCATTGTACTTTACAACAATAACAACTAAATTTTTTTTCACTAGGTGGAGTCGGCTAAATAGATCAAACGACGTCATTGTATCATATTATAAATCAAGTCTTCCATTCAAATCTAATTTTTTTAATTGTTTCACCTATAGTCTTTCTTGGTCTCCTTCTACCTCTAGTCATTGGGTTATCCTCCACTTGATCTACTTTTCTTACAGGGACTTCTAATGGTCTTCTCTTTATATGTCCAAATCATCTAAGGTGAGATTTTGCCATCTTTTTCACAATAGGTGTTACCCTTATTTTCTCTCTAATGCATTCATTCATAATCCTATCTTATCTTGTATGGCCATACATCTATCGCAATATCATCATTTCCGTGACACTGATCTTATGCTCTTGCTGGCTTTTTACCGCCTAACATTCAGTATCATACAATATCGCGGGCCTTATAAATGTGCAATAAAATTTACCCTTAAACTTGATATGTACTTTTTTATCACAAATAACTCCTGAAGCACTCCTCCATTTCATCCATCCAGCTTGAATCGTATGGTTTGTATCTCCCTCTATCTTTCCGTCATTTTGTATGATAGATCCAAGATACTTAAACTATGTAACATTAAAAGTCTCTTGTATGGTATAAACTTCCATTTGTAATCTATCTGCTAAGATAGCCTTCCTCATATCCACGTTTTTACCGAACTTACATTTCATATTCTTATTCATCTATTATGCCTACCTCATTTCTAGATTTTACAGTCATGTTCTTCAAAGCTTAAAACCTAAAGTGTCGAGTTCCTTTGCATTTTCTCTAATCCACTTAGTTTCTTATAGGCATATAAAATTAATCCTCTCCAATCATGGTGTCAACTATTTCCATTCATTTACGAAAAAAACATCCCTTGTGACACCGGGTCTTGAATATATGCAATAAGCACATCCAAGACTAAGGTAAAAAGATATGTGATAACTCTATGAAATATAGTTATTTGTGCCCTATATCGATGCTATAAAGATGCTTAGTCCTTGTTTATGATACATATATGAAAGGTTTTAGCTTTATATTTGTCAAATTCTAATTGTGATAAATGCACAACTTTGACAATTTTTGAGCAATTATAGGATGCAAGGCATATTTTATAAGTGATTAAGTGAAATTGCAAATATGTTCACATTGACATCTTAACTTCTATAAATGAAGCACTCGTAGACGAAGGAGAAACAAATCGAAGAAGTGGAGCTTTGAAGTAAGACTCCTGGAACAAAATTGTGAAAGAAAAAAAGAGAAGTAGAGAGAGAATTTTTTAAGAGAAAAATATAGTGCCGCTAATTTGTGAGATTTATCTACGTGAAGATATATTTTAGTGTATTATTTTGAGAAGACACTTAAGTTTGAACTTTGTATTCCCATTATTTTATAGTGGAAGTTTAAGTGGGCGTATCTTTAGGCTTGGTTTTCTTTACTCACATTAAGAAGGTTTTCCAAGCTGCGTAGGCATGTTATTGTCTACTCTCTACACGTATTTTTCATTTTCTCTTAAGCCTATTTTGATAAATATTATTTTATTAGTTTTGGTTGAGAGAGCTATTTTAGGTTTCAAGATGGATGGAACTATCACTCATGATAGAGATATGTTCAAGCTGATCTTTGAAAATTACTAAATGGAGCAAGGATGGAAGATCATCTTTATGGAGGAGGATTCAAACTAATCACTCAAGAATAAATCGGAGGGGAAGGGTGACAAAGATGGGAGTTCTGAATCTTCTTTGATCAGAAAATATTTGATCGGAGTTTGTTCTCATGTATTGACTTTATCATGAACATGAGTTTTTTATGTATATTTTCCTTGATTCAATGAGAACAAACACCTTGTCGGACGATTGGTGAAGTTAGAATATTCGGAGGTCAAAATATGATTACATTTGAATCCTTTTTATGAATATTGACGAAGGCAAAAATTTGATAGATAATGAATTACAAACTTTCTATTGATATTTGGTTTGGGACACTCTCAATCACTCTCGGTAATTTTACTTGAAGAAAAGTTTAGCATGGATTCTCTTGATTGTTTCTTTGAATGAAGAGTAAACGGAGGGAAAGGGGCTTGATTTGTTAAAATGTTGTTGAAAATAGAGGAAAGAATTTGAATTGGAAAAGGAGATCGTGGAAAATATATGGAAAATCTGATGCATGTTCAATTTCATTATTGTGGCATGGAGGAGATGAGTTAATTCGCTAATGAAATAGAAATATACCTCTTAGCCATTGACCCAGAAGAAGCATGAAGATAGAAAATAGATCTTAATGAGTGAATATTTCTTAGTTCTGAGAAAAATTATCTAAACATTGTGTTTGCAAATGAAACATGGATAATTGATTGAGCATCCTTCCAAACATAGGCTTTTCAGTATAAAGTAGATTCTCAAGTAACGGTGAAAATTTCATTAATATTGATTTAGATGATTGCATTGGAAAAGTAACTCGATAGCGTTATCAATTGAAGTAAGAGGTTAGAATGATTCCCCGAATGCTCTAAACATTATCTTTAGTGCTTTTTGAAGTCTTGATAAACTTATGGTGTAAATGGAAACTTGCAAGGAAGTTTATGTTGCTCGTGACTAGAATTATCTAAGTTGCGAGGGGAAAAATATGGTTGAAATGAATGTTAGTAAGACACAACCAAGGAATTGTGGCATAGACGATTAGGTCACATGAACGAGAAAGGTTTGGAAATCTTAGCAAAAGATTATCTTCCAAACATAAAGGGGCAACCACTTGAATCCTGTAAAGACTGTCTAGTAGGCAAACAACACAGAGTATCCTTTCAAAGATCAGATGATGCAAGAAGAAGAAAGCATATTATGGATCTTGTTCATTCTGACGTTTGCTCAATGTCCAAAAGGTCTAACAATATGTGACTCAATACTTTATGACATTCATTGATGATCACTCCTATGTGGGTGTATCCATCGAAGACGGAAAGTTCTTCAAGCTTTTAACCAGGAATTTCATGCTTATGTAGAACTAGTTTTAACCTGAAATGTATACATATCTTGGATTGCGGAATATAAGCCATTTGAAGCATCTTTAAAACTCTGGGATAAACTTCCAGAAGTACCTCTCGAAGACTCCTAAGATGAATAGAGCTTTTTCCAAAAATGAAAATCGATTGTAGAAAGTCTTTTTGCTTCCTCATACAAAACTTCCCAAGTTTTCGGGGTGAAGATAGATTACTTTGATGGTTGACCTCTGTCCCAAGCATGGAAAATTCCAAATTGATTATCGGAAAGAAAGCCTCTTATGGTTTGAGAATCTTGGATCTCCGGCATTATTCCATATTCCTAAAGATGAAAGAGTAAAGACTTCATGCAAAGCAAAGGAATGCATATACCTTAATTTGTTCACAGAGATGAATATCTTCATTGTTCTTATAAACAAGAGGATTGTTAAAGACTGGTATTCTTTGAAGAATTCAATCCAAGATATTTCAATCCGAGAAGCCAAAGGTGATTTCGATTCGAGTTGATAAATAATTCGGGGGGAGACTTCTCCAAAGAGCGAGCCACCTATACCTTTCTCACACAAAGCAACTTGATCGACGATCCATGAGACTAATAGCAAGCAATGGATAATGTTCAAACGAAACATGATCCCCAAGTAAGATGATCCCAGATTCATGCAACCTTCGAGAAGGTATTTTTACCTCGAATATGTTAATCTCTATGATGAAGGAGAATTTTAAAGCTTCATGGAAGCCATTGAGACGAATGATAAGGAGAAGTGTTTAGAATGCCATGGAAAAAGAGTCGGTCTCGAAGGAGAATCTCATGTCCTTCTAGTAAAATACTTGATGGAAAAAGGCGTTGAATCGATCCTTGATGTTTTGTTCAAGCTCAAGACGAAGAGAATAACCCAAATCCTTAATACATTTTACTTTATTTAAGGGGTGCAATCAGAAGAAATGTATAGATTTTGAAGAAAATTTCTCATTAATGGTGAATATGACATCCATTAGAGCAATCCTTAGTCTAGCTGCTAAACTAGACTTGGAGATAGAACAACTTAATGTCAAAACAACATTCTTACATGGAGACCTAGAGGAAGAAATTTACATGGAGCAACTTTGAAGGTTTTTTTAGGTAAAGAACACTTTTTTTGTGCCACCGAAGAAAATTTTTTCGAAGCAAGCTCCAAGGTAATGGTACAAGAAATTCAATCTCTTTACTAACATAATTTCAAAAAGACCTTTATAATATTCTTTGTGAAGAACTATGAGAATGGCGAATCCATTATTTGTATGTTGACCACCAAGATTATTAGGAAAGATAAGACAAAGATAGCTGCTCTCAAGAAAGCATTGAACAAATCTTTTTCCATGAAAGATCTGGGTGTAGTAAAGAAATTTTTTGGAATAAAGATCATTAGAGATTGTCCCAAAAGAATGCTATGGATGTCACAAGAAGACTATATCAAGAAAGTTCTTGAAAGATTCAACATGTATAATGTCAAACCTGTGCATGTTCTATTACCTGGTCATTTCAAATTCAGTAAGACACAATGTCCAAAGAATGAAGAAGAAAAAGAAGAAATGAGTAAGGTGCCCTATTCTTCTGCGGTGGGTAGCCTTATGTATGCAATGGTCTATACAAGATCATACATTGCATATACTGTAGGAGTTTTATTAGATTCTATATTAGAAAGGAACATTGTGAAATGGATACTACGGTATTCGGAATGCCAAAAGTAGTTTATGTTTTAAAATAGAAATTTAATGCTTCTTGGGTATTCAGACTACCGAAAAATTTAGAAATCGTGGATTCAAGAAAGTCTACATCTAGATACGATTACAGTGGAGCTATTTCATGGCAATCACCTCATACAAAAGTGCATTGCTTTAAGCACCCACATGACCATTTGCAATCACTGAAGATTGTAAGAAGATCCTATAGATGAAGAAGTTTCTACAAGAGTTAAGCCAGAATCAAGAAAGTTAAGTTCCTATTTAAATCCTCCCAAAATTCATCTCAAAGAAGAAATCGTAGTTCATTCAAGGTCAAAACACATAGACGTGAGGTATCACTAGATATGTGATGTGTTGGAAAGTAAACTGCTGCAAATTGAGAAAATACACACCAAAGACAACGGTGCAGATATGATGACAAAAGCTCTAACAAAAGAGAAGTTAGATCCTATGTATAGAAGCTTCTCTTAACATCAACCCCAAAATAATAAGGATATTTCTTTTTTTGGAGGAGAATTATAGAGTGTCTCAAAAGTGGTTAGCATTAAATGCACAACTTTGATAATTTCTCCCACCAAAGTTATAGGATGGCAAGGCATAGCTTTCGGTGAAATTATGGACAAGTTGCAAACATGTTCACATTTCTCTTAACTTTTATAAATAGAAGCATTGTAGACGAAGGAGAAACAGATAAAATTGAGAGAAGTGAGACATCTCTCTCACAAAGAGAAAAATAGTGAAAGAAAAATGTTAACTCGAGAGAGAATTGTTTTGAGAGAAAAATAAATGAGCCAATTTGTGAGAGTTTTATTTATAAATTAAAGATACATTTTAGTGTATTATTTTGAGAAGACCACTTAAGAGCGAACTTTGTATTCCCATTATTTTATAGTGGAAGTTTAAGTGGCTTACGGGTCCCTTGATTTTTTCTTACTCACATTAAGAAAGTTTTCCAAGCTAAAATTCTGGTGTTATTATTTTACTCTCTACACGTATTTTCATTTCGGCTTAGTGCCTATTTTGAGTACACAAAGAGGGAAAATTTGTGTAGGCATTTCCCAACAATAAAGATTTGACAACGTTTTACGTTAGCTATCGATAGCCTAACACAATCCTCATCTTTTATCCGGACTTGGGACCGGATATGTAAGGATTTGTAATAAAGTTCAGCATATGCCGAGTTATACGTTGTATTTTGATAAAGAAAATAAACTGTTAGTCTTACTTGCATATATCAATCGTACTTTTAGTTCAAAAGAATTTAAAAACAAGGCAAGAATTTGTGAACTTCCTTACAAGGAGTAGCAAATTTTTTTTAATTCAGAATATAAAGATATTCACCATAAGGCCTTGATATTTATAATTCATCCTTCACATCATGATCAGCACTGCTTTGATTATCCTTTGATGTTTCTGCTGAGGCTAGTTTCTGCAGCTTGATAGGGATTGAAGCATACAATTTGAGAGATTTAAATAGTGACAACACGGTTCGATTAGTGTCAACAGTAATCTGCAAATTCCAGTTGTGTAAGACAGTTTGCGACTATCAAGTCAAGAGGATTGAAGATAGCTGTATATATAAAATCAATAACTAGTATAATTGAACGTTGTAGATACCGGATCAGAGCTTTTGCTCCCTGCTGGAAAGAGACAAAGTGTGGGGAACCCTCTGCCTGCAAAAGAATTTAAACAATTGAAGAAATTATATGTTAGCTATCCTTACAATTTTCTATGTTCCTTACTATTTACTTGGCCTATTACAGTAATTTTAGAAAATCAGAAACAGTTAGTGTCCACTCCATAAATACAGGATCCATAGTATTATGCAATGCAATCTGAACTACAAATAGTAATTAAAATGCTTAGTACCTTGGCCCTGGGTTGTTCATTTTTTGTACCATCCATCTTTGCTAAAAGAAGGGAATCAATTCCTCTTAAATAAATGGCCAGCATTGGCTCCAGTGCCTGGTTCTGTCCACACCATGGTGCATATATCTAACATATAACATGTATCAGAATTAAAAGTCCTACATCAAGGCAAACGTCGAGCAAAGCGATTAGAATTATCTACTTAGATTTCTACCTCAAGAAGAACATCTTTTGACTCATCCAAGACAATCTCATCAAAATTATTGCCAACAACAATTTTTACATGTCCATCATTCTGCACCATACGCACAAAGAAAAGAAAATAAAAAAGGTATGGTCAGAGACATCCAGTTACCTATCTATGGGGCCACATAAGAAAAGCAAAAAAGGTTAAACTAGAAGTGTGCATATGTTGTTCTTCAATATCCATGTTAGATGTGCTTAGTGTTAGATCAAGCACTTACCCTTAGTATAGCTGTTGGCAAGGGTGTAATTTTTTCTCTAAAAGCTTTTCACTACTGTATCTAGCTCGAGGGGCTGCACCGACATGGGATAGGATGTTAAGTCCATGGAATCCTAAGGGGAAATGTTGACCAAATAAAGCTAACAATCTCCCTCCAGTGTCACTTGGGGATTCGAACACCTCGGTTTGATACCATTTGTTGGATCAAGACTAAGCCAAAAGCTATAGCTGTTGGATGTAACTTTATTTCCTTAAAACTTCTCAGAATCGCTTCTAGCTTGAAGGGCTACACTTATTATAGGTACCATGGGCTGGAATGTTAAGTCTATCGAATCCTAAGAGAGACACACACCAAATAAAGCAAACTCTAAGAAGATATAAATGAATTGAAACAAGGCAAGTTCTAATGTTGGAATTTTTGTGGTTGACGCTTTAGGGACTTTAGAGTGAAGAGCTTGCAACTGCTTCTAGACTGGAAAATGAAGTTAGCTTCTATCAGACAACTAATTCTGATGTTGCAAAACTTTTCCACATTAAACCCAATATCAAACTTCCAGCTTTGGTCCTGCTGAAAAAGGATGATGAAGAAATAAGTCAGTCACTTTGGTTAGTTTGCAAAACAACTTGATTTTGACATCACATTAAACTGACAAAGTTGTTCCTTAGTCCTTATATTTATACGTACAATGCACTTTACATGAGCAGATGGTAGTTTTCCAAATCAGAAATAGCTGCATTTGTTTCGAACAACAAGCTTTCTTTGGTGATTCGTTTTACCACAGAAAGTGCTCCCTTAATATTTGACAGTCCGATCAAGGCACAGGTAGATCTCAATGATAACGTTACCATCCAACTAGCTATTTTCTCAGGCTAGTTGTATGAGGATGGTACATTTAAGTATTTTGATATGAAATTAAGAAATTTCTCCCTCAGCTGTGGCTTTTTGCCACTTCCACTGATTCAGACAAGATTATTCCAGCATTCAGTGAGGTAGCAAAAGCTTTTAAAGGAAAGGTAAAATTAGCATGATGTTGGCTTATTGAGGACACTCTGAATATAGCACTGAGAATATTTCCCCAACCAGTATATTTCATTAACTTCTTTCTGGCAAAGAAGAAGTAACATTTATACTGATGTAGAAGTAGGAAGTTTTTGAACCAAATATTGTGGTTAGAATCTGCCAAGTACATTTTCTCAAATATAGGGCCGCTGAATATGGAATTTAACTGACATGCATACTTTTATCCCGTACATGAATTTATTCATTTTTATCATAGTAAACTTACATACATGGACAAAGAGGACTTCTTCTTATTCAAATACACAGAACAAACAAATTGAAGCATGTTTCAAGTGTTCTGGTATCTATTTTAATTCAACAGCAACGCCAACATTCACTTCAACTGCCAAACCAAAACAATGGCTTTTTTTTTCCCTGTTGCAAGTTTGCTCATTGATTTTTATTCCAAGTTTCTAACTTCTAAGTGACATGATCGACATGCCTAAAATTTCCTAGAAACTAAATAAAATAAAATTCCCCTCAAGCGGTTATCTTCTGCTTGTAATTGTGAAAGAGACTCAAAACTGGGGGGGGGGGTGGAATTGGCCATGATTTTTCAATTTTAGATTGATGAACTTAACATTTGTAATTTATGGACAAACTTGATCCATGAGACCCCTTTGTCACATTCCTACAATCAAACTAGTGAAGTTTTTAGTTTTTTGGCCAATTAGAAAAGTGTACCAAAAATAAAAAGAATCAACGAATTATGAAGACCATTCATCTCAAATGAATAATAAACTGAATAGAACCCTGTGATATATTTGTACATTATTAAGAATTAGACTTTTAGATAATGATTGTGATAATCGAACTATTTTTTTATTTTATGATTTGACAATATATGATGAAAGTGTTAAGAAGTTTTACATTGAGAGTGGATCAAAATTAAATCCTTACCATTGCCATTGATCCTCTATTAATATTCTCTGCCAGACAATTGGCAAGGTTTCTAAAACTAACGGAAAACAAACCTTTAATTGCATCCAATTAACTTTTCCCAGAGTAACAGAGAACTAATCCATAATTATGATAATTAATTGAAGACTTACCATCAGACTGTCAAGAAATCCCAGAACAACTTTTGATTCTGTTTTCAGTATATTCTCTGCCTCCTCTATTGTTGTCACATTGTAAATATTTGGTCCAATTTTCTTAATCACCCGACTCACAATACCATCCCTTCAAAACCATCATTTTACCCATTAAATTAAGTGTAAGCCATCAGGAAGCCACGAATACATTTTTTGGTTTTTTTTTTTTTTTAAGTATATATATGAAATGTTACAAAATAATAACCTTATGAAAAAAAGTTCCTCTAAAATGAATTTATCTCTAAAAGGAACAAATAAGGGTATATTTATCCTTAATTTAATCTAAAGTGTATTAATATTTGAACTCACTAAAATTTAATAATAGATGTACCATTACTTATTTACTCTAAAAACAAGCTCACTTTAAAAGAATCTTATCTTAAACTTTTACTTGGTACTTAGGCCACTATTGTCAATAGGAGCCCCATCTATAAATAGATTCAACTTTGGAACACCCTCAACTTCATACTTTTCTGATAACTCACTCTCCTCTATGATATCCACCTTTGCTAGCACCACCTCATGATCCTTCAACTCTGCAGCAGCCTTTGCATCAGTGGCCACACCATTTGGCATAAAATTCCACCATCACAAATCGATTTTTCTCTAAGATCTCACTGAAGTTCATCTATGTAACCAGCAAAACATACCCTCATCTATATCAGGCCGAGTGTATTGTTCTGATGCTTGAGATTGAGGGCCATTTGCAGCATTGGTAATGATGGCAGCAGGGGATGTGATATCATAATCAATTTCTTGTGATGCAAGAAAGGCTAAATCATCTTCAAGATCATCATCATCATTAGGGTTGGCTAGGCAGTGAAAGCTAAAGAGAAGAAGGATTAGAATGGTTGAGAAAAAAGGAGAATTTCTTGGTTCCATTGTTCAGTAAAATTTTTCTAAGTGCAGTGTATAAGGTGGTGACAAATTTATAGATGAAAGGAAATAATTTCGTTCACGTTATAGGCAAGAATTGTTCCTTCACTGGGAGCTTGACATAGAAAGGATACCTATTGGGTTACAGAAAATTAAAATTTGGTTATGGTAATTGCTGGAATTTGGTAAATGAGAATCGCTATTGATCAATAAATCAGCTAATCAGGATTAAAAAAAAAATTGTTAAGAAGCATGGAAAGACACTTTAATTAGTTTAACCAAGTTTAAGTAGAAATCCTGATTGCCATTTGGCTGTTAAACGAAACTGTTGGCAAAAATGACATTAGGCCTATATACCATTTTTTTTTTTAATGTGAGTTCTATCCTATGAACTTATATATAGGTTTAAGTGTAGCAAACCATTAAGAAGCCTGAAAAGACACTTTAATTTAACTAATTAAGTAGAAGTTATGGTTTCCATTGTGCTGTTATGTAACTTCATAGACTCAAAAAGATTAAAAAAAAAATCATAAAAAATAAATAATAATATTAACAATAATAACAGAAACATTGGACTATTGGACAGATGTCATATTTGCCAACAGTTTTGTGCAACATTCTAATGGAAACCAGGGTTTATAGTTAATCTTAGTTAAATTAAAGTGTCTTTTCGAGGTTCTCAGCAATTTGCTATCTCCTTAATCCTCTTTTAAGTATTCGTTGACACCGGTTATCACGCTTCATGGATATAAGATGAGTATTTTACAAAAATTAACCCTTCGATTGAAAGTGTAGTTCATCTATGTAATACTTATCAAAGTTCATATTAATCCAAATTTATTTTGGACTCCATCAACTTATATTAAAATTAACTGAAAAATGATTTTCATGCAAGTTAGATTATTCCTCACATAGTTACATACTTGTAGTTGTTTAAATTTTGGGTAAATTGCAAGATTAACATGATAATCAGGCATATAACTCAATCGTTTGATTAGCTTTATCTCTTCTTTTTTTTTTACAAGAAATTATTAGATAATGATTAAATATTCTATTAAATTTTTGTTTCTTATAGATTCCGGAATTAACATGAAAAAAATCAGCTGATAACAAATTAGTCGTCACCTGATTGTGATATATGATTACCAAAAAACAATTAGACGTATGGTATGGATGAAAAAATCTAATGTAATTTCTCATAATTTATGGTTTATATTAACGAATTTTAATATTTATAATAACTACTTGTAATAATATAAATTTATCGAGTTACGAGTGACGAATATACGAGAAGGTGATGGCAATTAGCTTCCATTGTGCTGTTTAAAATATGATTTTAAAACAAATATTACTATTTTAAATAATTCAACTTTTAAATTATAATCGATAGATAATTGACTCACTTGATTGACTTTCTATTTATGATAATTGTATGACTTAGGTTTGAATTTTGGATTCCTTATTGAAGTTATTGATTTCTCTTAACTTTAGAACGAAGAGAATTTCCTTTCACCTTAATTTTTTTTAACAGAAACAAAAAAAAAACAAAAATTGTGCTTAAATCATATTCTTCTAGCTGAATAAATATCATGAGCATATATAAAGCTTACAATGCCATGTCGCCTTAATGGGCATCCAATGGCCCTTCTATTATGAGTTAGTTGGGCCTTCTTCTTTACGCCTATTTGGGCTTGATTTTAAATTGGGCATTTGTTTAAAAATTCATCACTAGAATGTGGAATCAACTATTAAGAATCAGCTTTTGGATTCAATAGAATGGCAATTACCCAAACGAATTTTTGGTTTTTTTTTTCTTTTTTGCCTTTTAAAATGTGTTATTCAACAAGCCACGCAAACACATTTTTTAGTCATTTTTAGTTTTTAAAACTAGTTTTAAGTTGGGTATTAGAAAACATTTTTTAAGAATATAAAACAAAAACTAAGCCAAACAGGCCCTTAGATTCAAGTTTAAAATTATGAATTTCATATTAAAAGTTGAGAAGTCTACTTTCACATGGATAAAAATATAGAATCAAATGGGTTCGCTTTTAAAAGTTAAATAATCAGTTTTTTAAAAAAGGTCCAGTTTGGCGTTCCATTTTGAAACATTCACCAAAAATTTTTATGTGATTTAATTTTGGAGAATGTTAGGAATATATTATATAATACACTCTTTTCAACACATTTTTATCTATTAGGTCATGTCACACATTAAAATACACACTAAATTTTGATTAACTTATAATTAATTTGATTAATATGTAATCAACATAATTAATGTATAATTAAGTTTAAATATATATTTTAGTAAGTAATATAGTCTAATAAAATAAAGTGTGTTAAAAAAATGTGTTAAAGAATATATTTCTAACACTCTTCTTTAATTTTTATGAACTCTATAACTAAATAAAACTTGACAAGCCTCCTTTCAATTGGCACAAGTTTTATAGAAAAGCCAGCTAAAAAGTTTGTGCAACATCTGTGCAACCAACATTTCTCTTTATAGAAATGCAAGCTAAAAAGTTTGTCTACCCTTTTGGGTGGGATAGAGTTTGAATAGAGGTTAATACCACAAAAAAAAAGTTTGAATAGATGGAAATTTGGCAAATATTGAAATAGGTAGTAATTTCCAATTGGATTTGAGGCCTTCAATTGTAGGCCCAATTATATATTGCATTCTACAAATCCACACAAGAAGATGAACACAAGAAAATTGAAGAACCCATGGGACCGATAGATATGAAGTCTTTTTCTTAAAAGGCAAAAGAAAACAACAGTTAAGATTCAGTAAGATTCAGTTGGGCTCATTTCTTTATGGGATTAGTTCTTCTTTTTAAGGTCTAGTCAATTGGTTCCTCTGTGTATTTTGGGTCAGTTAGAATCTTGTCTTAACCCAACTTTAGAAATCCTAGAAACTGCCAGTGCATCTATTGTTAAATGAAAGAAAAGCTGGTTGAAGAAAAGGCTATTTTGGTTTCATTTTTGGGTTGTTACACACTTTTTGGGTTTGCCTTACAGGTTGGATAGTTGAAGATCATAAATTCAAAGGCCCACAAGTAAAAAAGTTGAATAAGATGATGGAAGGAATTCGACCAAGATGGCGGAAAAGTTTGAACAAAGTATGCTTTGTTTTATGCTTTGTGCTAATCTAGTATAAACTGTCAACCATGGATATGTTATTTTTTAGGTGTGTTTGCATATCAGACACGTATTTATATCTAATATAAGGGAATGTACATATAACACACGTGTCTGAATATGTTCGATTAAAATAATTATTTTTTGGGTTTAGATACATCTCGGACACGTTTAGATACATCTCAAACATACTTAGACACGTCTAGGGCACGAACACGACTTATTAATATTTTTTTTTAAAATAATTTTTATGACTAACATCTAATTAGGAAGCATGTAACGCACTCAAACCTAATCACATGACTGATGTCTAAAGTCACTATTTTTTCATACTAATTTTTTAAGTTTTATCTTTTTACACACCACTATTTTCATCTACTTTTTTTTTACCTTTGTTCGTACCAAGTCATCTACTTCGTCGTCACCAAAGCTTACCTCACACTATTATTCATTCTAGTTAATTTTTTAGAGATACATGTACTTGTACATGATTAGTTCTATTAAGAGAAGTTGATTTAGGAGATTTTTTAGAAAATATCAATAGAAATTATGCTCCATATTTTTGGGAAGGACTTACTAAATAGCAAGTATTGGCACATATAATATATATTAAGATATTATAAATCTTCAAACTTATAGAAATAATATTAATGAATTATGAATTTTTTTTTCTTAAATTTTGTAATTATATATATACATAAATCAAGTTTTTTTATTTACGTTAATATATATATATATATATATATATGTATATGTATCCTATAGTTTTTGAATTTGGTGTGTCCCTGTGTCTGTATCTATATCGTATTGTATATCCGTGTCTCTATCTATACTTCATAGAATATAAAGAACAAATTAGCTACGAAGGTTTTGGTTCGAATTAAAATAAATTAGTATTTATATCTTTATTTGGATTCCTTGATATACTTACATAATTATGATGAATAATTTAAAGATCTAATTTTAATTCATTGTAGTGTAAATTTTTTTATACTATTATTAAAAGAGTTCAATTATAATCAAAATTATTAAAATTAGACCAAATTGGTTAATTAAATAAGTTGGATCATGAATCGACTATATTTATGATTTAAATATTTTTCAGATCAATTCCAATTAAATCATAATTTAACCATAAATTTAATTAATTGAACTAATCAAATTATGACATAGAAACCTCATTAATGCAACCTTCAATTTAATTTTTAAAATATTAAATTGCAAATGTATCGGTACATAATAGCAAGTATATGAGAAATTGCAAATGTAGAACAGTTTCTCTTGTGCACTAAATCAATGTAATTTTTCACACTGGTATATCATTCCACGCCCCACACATTTGTTGACTTCATATTTTTTTCGTGGTATGCTTTATCTTTAACTGCACATTATAGATGATTGGATAGTATATGTGTCGGTACATATTTATTTATTACATTTTTAAGGCAAAGTCACATCTACTGTTCATGAAAAATACATACATATCTACTTACATTTTTAAGGAGCACCATGCATTAAATAATTTTCGCAGTGCATGAAGTAACCTACATGGAACCACAATTCCCATAAGCCTTCAAAAGCCTATAAAGTTTTGGGGGTGTCCCTTCTGAATAATGGGGATGGCTGAACAGCATTTGTCACGGTTGTACTGCAAAACACCCTTGCACCTACATATATGGGTTACATGTATGGGTCCGATGTTGTGTTGTCATGAACATTTGTAATTAGAAATGCTTGCTTAAAGTTATGTACCAAAAAAAGAAATGCTTGATTAAAGTCCAGCCACTCAGACCAAAAAATGAGAAAAGGTCAGGGCCACATATGATTTCCAATTGTGGGCATAAGATCTCCTCGTGCCCCATTTAAGCTTTAAGGTTAAAAGTTCTGTGTTTTCTTATTGAGTCTTAATTTACCAGTGTTTCAAATGTTGATTGGGCTCATAGGTGCAACCTTAATCTTTATCCACTTCTTTTCCATGACTTTCTTTAAGCATGCAAGTATTTTTTTTTTTTTTTTTGGTCTGGTAATAAGCAAGCAAGCATTTTGGTTGCATTTGCATACCAGATTTTGATAACGAACTGATTGAGATTGAATTCATAAGAAAAGAAATATCCTTGTACATCATTTTCTATTTATTTGCATTCAGATTCTGTATAGAAGTTAATTAGCCACATTTTTATAAGCTTCATGAATAGGAATTGGACCAAATGCTATAAAAATTAGAGTAATGTAAGATGCAGGACCAAATCCTATAAAATTAGAGTAGTGTAAGATATAGGACCAAACCATATAAAAATTAGAGTAATGTAAGATTCAGTTATAAAAGCAATAGTAAGAGGAGGCACTCAAGCTTTAATCTTGGTGTTCATTTTCAACAATATTTGCTATTTGCAATAGAACTCGCGGGGATACTTGAACTTTTGATCCACACAACTGATGCAAAAGGAATTAACATGGAGAGTGTTTAAGGGTTCGGAAAGGCTATCATTGGATATATGTGTATTGCATTCATTATCAGTGAAAAGAAAGTAAAATATGTCACTGTCTGGGGGAGAGTCATTAATTATTTAATTTATAGAGACAAATTAATACACTCATAACAAATGGACATGGTTAGGAGGGTGAATAGGACAAGGAGAATGGGTAAGAGTCTAAGAGATTAATGTGAAAAGGACCCGAGAGTTATGGAGATGACGACGCCATTAGAGGCATGTGAAAAAATACAACAATTGGTAATGGGAGATGAGAGTTATTGCCCAATAGAGAGAAGCACAGAATCTTTGATTTCTCTTCCCCGAAGCTGATATATTAACCACTGTACCAAAACAAACAATCCATATATAGCCCTAATCTGCTACTTATGGCTGTTTTATTGTGATGTGGGGAAGTGAGATATTGTCATTACTTCCAATCATTTATTTTATATTATCTTTTAATTAATTACAATTAATTAAATAAGTCAATTTTTATTGCTTATCCTCAGTTTCAATTAACTTTAATACACCCATTAATTAGTATTTTTTTATAAATAGTAATGAAGTTTGAATCTACCGTATAAACTATCTAAACTCGTTAATTAGTATTATAATTTTACTTCTACCATTTCTTTTTATTTTTTATTTTTAGAAAATTTGTTTTATTTTAATTTATCGGTCAATTGAATATTTTAAGGATGTATTAATTATTTTTTTTAATTTTATCTTACTATTTATCCTATTCACTAAACTTAATAATTATACATATTAATTAACTTTTATAATTTCTTACACATATATAATTGAGTGAGAAAAGATAATTTAGTTATGTCAATTTATATTTTAATTAATTTAAGATTATTTAATCGTATTTTTAATTCTTATGTAAAAATTTTTAAAAATAGATAAAAATGAAAAGAGAGAATATTATTTTCATATGTCAATGGTGTTAAAATTATAATAGTTGATCTGAGTTGGTAAGCACCAACTAAAATAAGTAGAAAGTTTATGATAAAGAATTAATGAGCATCATGACACTTATGTAGTGTTTGGATGGGGAAAGAAAATGAAAAGAAAAAAAATAAAAAAAAGAAAATGAAGAGAAAAAAAAAAGAAAGAAAAGTGAATTTTTTTGGATGAAAAAAATGGATCGAAAGAAAATAAAAGTTGAATAAAATAAATACAGAAGAAAAAATTATAGTTATATTGAATGACAATTATGTCCTTGTAACGGAATATAAACATATTTTGATTTTATTTAATGATTAAATAAATTTTTATAAATTACATAAGTAAATAACTTTATAAAAAATATGAATTATAAAATTTAATTTAATAATATTTAAATATAAATTTTAATTAAACCTATTTGTTAATTACAATTATATAATATTTTAATATATAAATTTAATTCAAAATATATTGTATATAAAATCACTTAAATATTAATTTTTAATATTTTTTATTCTTCTAAAATTCTCCCCTTATCATGTTGACCATTTTCTCTCTCCAACCCCACCGTTCCATGACCCTCACCTAAGTCACCCCCAACCCCACACCCACACCCACACCCACACCCTCTCCCCTATTCCCACGGCCCCAAACTCATCCCCCTCCCCCCACTTCGCCTCCCCACCTCACCTGTTAAAAAAAAACCACCAATTCATCCGTTTACATATGAACCCATTCAACTCAAAGCACTGTCACAAGAAATTTGTATAAGGAAATAGTACTTTGGTTGAAGAATTTGAACTCTTCATGTTTATTCGGTATTAGTGGATTCAACTACTCTACAAATTATGTCGTCAAAAATCGTTCTTTGCTAGAATTCTTCAACCACACTCTGGAGACTATGGAAGCGAGAGTGACGACATTGCTCACAGTGTAGCTGAAGCGATGGCACCATTTTCTTAGTTGAGTGTCTGTGACCGTTCGACATTGTACTTGGTTGAGACTTGAGAAGATGATTGGGCAAAGATGTAATTTCATATTGCAGCTTGTGTTCTCGTCATTTTCTTCGTACTTCAGCGAAGAAAAGTTTTACGTGGGTCTCACCTTGATTTTTTCTTTCTTTCTCTGCCCTTTTCTCTTGCCATCCAAACAAGAGAAAGGCAAAAATACACCCATTTTCTCCTCTTCTATTTTCTTTCTTCCTGTTTTCTCACCAACCAAATAGAGGCTTTAGAGTCGTATCCTCGTTCAGCTAATTTTGAGATTGTTAATTTTTTGTTTTTAGTGCAACAATTACAGTGAGATATAAACTTATGAGTTCTAATAAATTACTTGAAATAAATCAAGGTTTGAGATTATTATTACATTATTTGGGATTGTTAAATTTCAAACTCAACAATTTAGGTAAATGTTACCATCTACAAGTTTCACATAAGTGATATACAATAATTAATGTTGTTAATATAGTTTGAGTTTTTCATCTCTAGAGCTAGCATTTGGAGAAGCTTCTTGCTAGAATGTATTGATCACAACCTTGAATGCCAAGATCCCAAAGATTAAACACATTTAAATATATATATTTTTTAGATTTCATTGTCCCTTGCTCTGCTAGGTTTTTTTTCGACCTCCCCTCTCCCTCACACTCTGTTAGGGTTAGAACCACTAGGGAAATGCAATGCTGCATCTTCGTCCAGTACTGCCTCCTTCCTATGTGGCTCTCTTGCCCTCTAATGTCTTATCCAAGCGTACAGGTTGTTCATGGCTGTCGACCACTTCTCCTTGGGTGGTTTGGCTTCATCTCCTCATCTAGATCGACCCCTTCTCAAACTTCCATCCAAGGTTTCAAAAACCGGTCCGAGATGATCAGTAGCGGCCGCGACAAAAGTGGTATCACCGCTTCGGCCGTGACACGGCTGAGCTTGAGATTCACGCGCGACGGCCGCAACAGAACGGTGTTGCGGCCGCAACGGACGAAATGTAACGGCGTTTTCGCCGCACACACCTTCGTTCGATCTCGGACTTCCAACGGGACTTCCCGTTCCGTTCCATTTTCTCGGTATAAAATGCAAAAACAGTAACGAGAGAAGAACATTAAATCAACCCCCAGAATTCTACCTGTTGAGAGACTCAAACACCCATTTTTCTCCTCAGCCGCCACGTCTCTGCGATCACGTCTCTGCCGCATGGCGCCCCGCCGTCGCGTCTCGGTACAAGTTAAAAGCCAGATCTGGAGGCGTGGAGCTCTGTTCTTCTTCGATTTGAAGTTGCAGGCTTGCAGCAGCTCAGATCTCAGTCTCAGCTCAGGTAACCCATCCTATCCATGGTTGATTTGTGTGTGGTTGTTGTTGATTTGGGTGTGGTCATTGCTAACGTGTCGTCGTGCCGCAGGTGCCTGTTCGTGCGGCCAATTGACATGAGCTCAAAACGAGAGGAGAGGATGAGCAACCGAATGGGAAAGGGAAGGCATCGTGGGTGAGGGAACGTATGGTGGGTGAGGAACGGGAAAGGGAAATTTGGAGGAGTGAGGGAGGAGGGGAGGAACGGGAAATGGGGAATTTCGAGAGATGAGGAGAGGGACTGATTTGGTGAGGGAGAGGGATGGTGGTGAGTGAGAAACCGGAGGAAGGAAGATGAGGGGAGGGGGACGGAAATTATGGGAAATGGGGGAAAGTCAAAAATGAGGGGGGGAAATAAGGGGGAACGAGAAAATTGGTGAAAAATAAGAAAAAAATTGAGGAATTGTGTAAAAAATTAGTTAAAAGTGAGAAATTTAATATAATGAAAAGAAAATTAAAGATTTAAAATAGAAAATTGAGGATGAGAGAAAATTTTGTGTTGTAAATTCTTAGAGAAGCTTAGAAAATTTTAAGAATTAAATTAAAATTTATTTTCAATTAACTTGTTAGTTAACAAATTTTAAGAATTAGCTTAAAGTATATGTTATAATATTTAAGTTTTAATTATATAATTTATCATTGATTTTATTTTAAAAAAATTACAAACACATATCTGTTTATATGTAGGTTGGTTAAACAATGCCGCCAAGAGAAGAATTTCCAACAGGTAAAGCAGAAGGTGCTCCAAGTGAATATATTGGTTGGCATTTTGGAAGACTTGTACCTGGTAAAACCAGAAATAATGTACAATGCAAATTCTGTGGCAGAGTGTTAACGGGTGGAATTACTCGGTTGAAAGAACATCTTGCACACATGCAAAGAAAAGTTAAAGGTTGTGCTAGGGTCTCAACTTTTGTCAGAGAAAATATGATGAAGCTTTTGTTGGATAATAAAGCAAAGAAAATTGACTTTAGAAAGAGAAAAAAAGAACTTGTGGCACGTTTAAGAGGAGATGAAGACGATGATATTGAAGGTTTTCTTGATGAAGACAGGGTTATAAGGCAAGCTACTGAAGAAAGCATTGTATCACAGAGACAATGGGAAGACAGACAAAGATTTAGACAACAAACTGGAAGATTGGATTCTATATATGAAGGTAATTGCTTACGGTGGCGTAGCGGAGCTTCTCGTCAACAACAACCAAGCGATCTTGAACGCAGATTGAGGTCAGTGGATGTTGATTTGACTAGAAGTAAAAGTATGAAACAGACCAAAATTACTACAAGCATGATGAAAACACTAAGAAATAAGTTAGCAGAAGCGGTCTCTAAATTGATAATATATGAGCGTCTTCCTATGAACTTATGTAATTCTCCATGGCTACACATTTTACTCACTGAAGCTGCAGAGTTGGGACCAGGAGTTAAATTTCCTACTTCTTATGAGGTTTCAGAGGTGTACTTGGAAAAGGAATATCAGTCTATGAGACGGTATATAGATGAAGAACTTAAACCAACATGGAAGGAAAGGGGGGTGACAATAATGTGTGATGGCTGGACAAATAGCATAAATCACATGCACATTATGAATTTCCTAGTGTATTGCAGCAATGGAACAGTGTTCTTAAAATCTGTTGATGCTTCTAATGTTCCCAGTAGAAACACTGATTATTACTTTAAGCTTCTTGATAAAGTTGTGGAAGAAGTCGGAGAAGATAATGTTGTCCAAGTGGTCACTGATAATAAGAAGGCACTAAAAGCTGCTGGTTTGAAATTGATGGAGAAAAGGCCACATATTTATTGGTCTGCATGTGCAGCTTATTGCTTAGATTTGTGTTTGGAAGATATTGGAAAAAAATATAATGTCCAAAAGATACTAGATGATGCAAAGAAAGTGACTTTATTTATCTACAACCACATTTGACATGAAATCTTATGAAGAAGTATGTGGTGTGGAAAATTATTCTTCCAAAGAATCACTGCGTGAACACCAGTTTTTGCAGGTTGAATCAATTGTGAAGCAAAAACATGCTTTGAGGAATATTTTTGAGTCTGAGGAATTCAGAAAATCTAAGTGGGGAAAAGAGAAATCAAGACCTGCATATGAAGCTAAAAAAATTATTTTGAGCAAAGATTTTTGGAGTAAGGCCAGTGATATTATAAAGGTATTTGAGCCAATTGTCAAGGTTTTGAGATTGGTGGATGGTGATGACAAACCAACAATGAGCTTTGTTTATGAAGCAATTGATAGAGCAAAGCAATCCATTCAAAAAAATTGTCGTTATCATACTCAATATAATGAGATTATTGACAAAAGATGGTTCTTCATGCACTCTGACTTGCATGCTGCAGGTATATCAATATATTTAATTTAAATTTTTTTTCCAATGCTTATATTTGATTTTGAGATGCTAATTATTATTATTTTTATTCATAAGGTTATTTTCTAAATCCTCAATTTCAATTTGGAGTTGAACATGGAAGAGATGTAGTAAGGGAAACCTTGGATGGAACTACAAAAGTAATAAGTAAATTGGAGGCAAACATTGATCATCAAATCAAAGCTATCAACCAGGTGAATTAATTTGCATTTAAGATTTTGAAATATATCATAATTTGTCATCTAAGAACCAAACTGTGATATGTTAATGTTTAGAAACTTATAGTTTTTGAAGACTTATATGAATTATTGGTACTTGTAGTTGTTACTTTTTCGAGATAAGAAAGAGACGTTTGGTACAACACAAGCTCAAAGAGCTTGGTCACAAATGAATCCTGGTAAGATTTTGTAGTTTTTGGTGTTTGATGTGTAAGTGCAAGATGTTTTTTACCTTTTATTTTTTTTATTAATATATATAATAATGGTTAATGGACAATCGTTTATTTAATCAGCTGAATGGTGGATGATATATGGATCTTGTGCTCCTGAGCTTCAATGCATAGCTATAAAAGTTCTCAGCCAAACAACTTCAGCTTCTAACTGTGAGAGAAATTGGAGTACATTTAGCTATATTCATACAAAGACGAGAAATAGATTGAAGTACCAGAAATTACAGAAGCTTGTCTTTACATTTTACAACATGAAGCTGAGAAAGAGAGATTCTATGAGGAGAAGTCAAGAAGAGATTGATGCTAGCTTCAATCCTATTAATCTTAATTATATATTTCAGGAAGAAGATCCTTTATCTCCATGGCTTGAGGAGAGAGAAGGACCATTATTGGATGGGATCCAAAACTCAGAATGGCTCCCTATTGATTCTGATGATGATGGTGAAGGAATAGCTGGTGGGGATGATTCAGATTCAAGTGAAACACCTAGTCAATGTCATGATAGTGGATTAAGTCCACCAAGTAATAACATTGGTAGTGGTGGTAATACAGAACAAAGTCAAGAAGGAGGTGAAGGGTCGTATCATTCTTTTCAGGAAGAACCATACTTCAGACGTGATCAAAATCTCATGATTGACATGATAAATTATAGGATGGAGGTGGATGTAGATCCTTCGATGATGTAATCGGTGGTAGTAGTAGAGGTGGATCCCAACCTAGGAAAAATAGAAGGCGTGAAAATGCTATGTTAGATGATTCTTCCTCATCTAGTGTATCACAATCCTTTGGTGATTTTGGTATTGGTGCATCATCTGAAGGCAATCAAGGCAACTATCCACCATATTATCAGCATCCTTCTTACATGTCTCATGGCTACTATCCACCTATGCCAGCCCCACCATATTATCAGCCTTTCATGAATTACCAAGAGCCTTATCAGTATCCATCATCACATGTTTCCTATGATCAACAACAACAAATGGAACCACCAAGAAATTCAGGATTTTTTGATTATGTCTTTGATGGAGCAGGATATAATGATAACCAAAGTGAAAGTGGAGGTTATGATCCAGCACGTCATTCTACCATGTGGTGAAGTAATCACTCATGTATGAACTTTATTTAAAATATTAGTAGCTAATGATTTGTTTATGTTGAAGTTGAGGTAATCACTCATGTATGAACTTTGTTAAATATATGAGCATGTATTGATTTATTTATGTTGAAGTAATCATTTATATATGAATTTTGTTAAATATATAAGCAGGTATTTATTTATTTATGTTGAAGTAATCATTTATATATGAACTTTGTTAAATATATGAGCAGGTATTGATTTATTTATGTTGAGTAGTTACTAATTTATTTATGTTTTAATATTGGTCAATTAATTTATTACTTTTGGATATCTCTTATTAATGAAAAAAATTATAAATTATTAGTTATGATACATTTTACAATAAAATAGATAATTTAATCTAATTTATGCTAAGTTGTGAAGAATTCTGATGACTGCCATAATCTGATTAGCAGCTTGCGAACATGCCAATCACAAAAACCGCAACGCGACCACAACCTGGACCGCGACCGAAATTTAAAACCTTGCTTCCATCTATTCCTTTAGTGGTATTTGTCTTCCTTGGCATTTTCAGTGCATTATTCATCATGTCTGCTCTGAATTATCACTAATTCACCACCAACTAGCAATTATAGCATCTAATGAAGATGAAGATGAAGGGGAAGGTGAAGAAAAGTGAAGCATGTAATGATCGGTTGCATGGGAAGCAATAAATGAAAGAAACCTTGACGTAAGGAAGAAACATTTTTGGAACAAGATGAAAACATCCTTAATTCAATAAAGAAGATGAATGTAACCTTTTATTTTGTCTTTTTATTCCTCTTAATTTCTTTGTTAAGATTTTGAGGTTATAGTGTTTGTCTTTATAATATTTATTCTTTTTTATTTTATTAAATTCTTACGAGTTGTTTTTGTTATAGTTCTAGATATGTTGAAAATTATCTTGAGAAGTTTTCTTTTGTGTGTTCTTTGAAATTGTATTTTTTTTTTCTGTATTTTCAATAATAAAACTTATCTTATTTATGAAAAAAGGCTTAAGATTAAACGTGGCTAACATGTTGCTTACTATTAGTGATTCACCTTAAAACTGCAAGATTAATGAGCTTTGGTTACCCGAAAAAAAAAGTGTATTTGTAAAAATCTTGGAGCGTGGTTTCAATATAGCAAAGTTTTGAGCCAATTCACATGGCAACATAATTATATTAATTCTGATTTATTTACATTTTTATTTTTATATAATTTTTTATATTATTGATTATTTTTTTTTTTTTTTATTTAATTATAATTATTCAAGAATAATGTGAATATTAATATATAAAAAAATGATATATGATATTTTTTATTATATAATGAAAACAAATCGTTCACCAAAATCAAAATCAAAGAAAAAAAAATCGTGATCCTCAACGCCAAGAGGAAATCAAATCAATCATCGATTGCTGATTCCCTGCCATGGCAGGCAGACACGCATGCAGAGAATTGCTAAATGACAAGAACAAACACAAATCGAAAGGACTCCATTAGCAGAATGTTATGATTTATGAGAATATCGATATATATAAATGACTAAATGGCAGTGTAAAATGAGTGGTTCGTCAACAACCTAGGAGGAGAAAGAACAAAGTTGAGAGTGTGAGTGGTCATTCAGATGTCTTTCAATCTATTCAGACTCAACTTGGGCGTCCGTTTTCTAAATCAAATTGACTAACTCCACTAATCCCATCAAGCAGTATTTTGATTCCTTCTTTAAGCAGGTAATTTAGAATTTAGATGTGTCAAACTCTCTCTCTCTTGTAATTTCATCTTTGTGCTTAATCACCAAATTTCTGATTAGTGGAGCTTGTTTGCCACTATATATTGACTATGGGAACATGACTTAAATGAAATAGTAATGGAATTTGGAGTCACGATTAGGCAACTATGGAGTATTAATAATTATGTAATGACACGCGCACAGCCACAGATACCCACATTCCCATTTTCTTTTCATTCGCACATATTCACATTTGCATGCAAATTCAAATAGATAATGTTTTTTTATAATTAAAATTTGTACATCATATTTATATTATAAATTTATATAAAAAATATTAAATTAAATTATATATTACTGTAATTTTTTTGTAATATATAAAATAAATTTATGAATAAATTAAATAAAAATTAAAATATTTTAATTAGAGAAATAACGTTATCGAATCCAAATAATGGTTCTATTTCTTAGTTCAGGTAGTGCAGAAAGCCTATATTTGATCAGGCTGAAAAAATAGATTAATCAATATATATGTTAATTAATTCAAACACCACTTAACTACAATAAAGAAAAAGGAGAGAAGAAATAAACTATGTTGGACATGCAAAGATATCTAATGAAGAGGAAAGAAATTCGAATTAAAGTGTGAAATTTCAAAATGTAACAGTAACAAGATGTTAAGTCATAAAAATGTTATTAATTAATTTTTGTAATATAATAAAAAATACTGTAAAAATAAAATCATCCAGTGGTTAAATTCAAATCATGATTCTGACTATATCCAAATCAGATAAAAATAAAAAAAGGAAGAAATGTTGGGATTGGATGCTCCGTTAAAGGCTTTATTTGGTATAAGTTTTGAGAGGGAAAACAACAAGAAAATGACGGAGGAAGAGTTTATTTTTGTTTAGTATGCATTTATAAATGAAAAGAAAATAATTTGGAAGGATAATACTTTTACGAATCTTATCATATTTTTATGCTCTCTCTCATGAATGAAAAAGAAGGAAGAAAAATATTTTGTAAGTTTCATCATATATTTATATATATTTTTATTCTTTTTTTTGAAACAAAACAAATAAAAGAAAATATTACTTTCCTTTTCTTTTCAATTGCATCCATGTTTTCTTTTCCTCCTATCATACCAGCCACATCCAAAACGAAAATTATATTGTCTTTGAAATTGAAAAGAGAGAGAAACGGATATGGTTAAAAAAATACTTATATATATATATATATATATAAAACGTATCTAATGAAAGAAATATTTATTGTAAGATGTAAGATGAATGAATTTTAATTATAAAATTTTACATTAATAGTAAGATTAGAATATAAATGTATATAATTTTTTAAAATAATTATATAATATTTACATAATTTTTAATTTTGATCATTTATATATAATTGCATAAATATTACATAACTTTTAATTTTGATTATTTATATATAATTATATAAATAAAATTTATTTCTTTTATCTTCTCATAATAAATATTTTTCATACTAATATATATATATATATATGACATTGTACCATTATTTAAATGAACATGATACGAAATGAGTAGCTACTTCATTGTCTTGTCTTCTCGCATGTAAGTATGCTTTTTCTGAAGTTGCTTTTTTATTTATTAAGAATTTTTTTAAAAGAGAGAGTTATGTTTTTGATTTAATAATTCAAATTCATCAAATTATATTTATAATTTTTATTTTATTATGATCTAATAAACTTGAGTCATTAAATTAAAAATATAATTCTATCATTTATTCAAAGAAAAGGAGAGAATCTTATTTTTTTTGGGTAGATATTTCTGAAATCCTTTATTAGAGTGCACAAAAGGAGTTTTTCTGGAGTCCTTTATCTCTTGGTCTAACAATTATTTTTTTTGGGAGCAGTTGTAGCTGAGATTTTCATTGTATAATTGATTTAAAAGAATAATTTAATTTGTCCTTACACTCTTACCTAAGATTGAAATACCAAACTATTATAGGCACATTTTTATTGAATTATTGTTTTATAGTTAAGCATAATGTTTCCCGGGGAAAGGATAAAAAAATAGTATTTAGAATATGAAGGTGACATGCTACAATGATAAAAATTTGGAAAAATTGTAGTGTAGTGACAGTAGTGTCAAATCGGATAACATATGTGTAATAACGTGTTTGATTTGAGTGAAAATAATTATTTGAATTTTTAAGTATATAATTTTAGATTTAATTTTAAAATTTATGGGTATAAAAATAATATTATTAGAAAAAATATTTGTTTAAATGTTTAATTATATTCTAAAAAATTAATTTTTTACTTATCAAATAAAAAATACTCTAAAAAAAGATAATATATGTTTATTTAGTGCATTGGATGCGCTCTTTTGTTTTCTAAATTATTATTAAAAAAATCATAATTTCACTGTATGGATTTTTTGGACCCAAACTCGTGACCATTAGATCAAGTCATACCCGATCCACCCGGCCCATGTATATATATGCACAGCAGTTTGAATTTCCACCCTTCTCTATCCATTCACTCTAATAGAACTATTTTTACATATACTCCACCCATCTTGCTGGCCTAACCTTTGGCGTGATTCAAGCAACACCCGACAAACAAACAGGAACAATAATCATAATAAAATAAAAATGGTAGGTGACTATTCTACTATTTTATTGATATTCATATTATCTTAAATTTTGTTAACAAAATCATTTTACAAAGAAAAATAAATACACTATATTATCTTAGTATAGTGTATTTATTTTTAAATGAATACAATATTCATTTTAAATCATTATACAAAGAAAAATCATTTTAAATGAAATTATGTCAAGATTCATGATTTCATCTAAAGAGAGACGAAATATTATCGAAATGCAAATATATTTATTAACTTTATAATGACCAGTTGATCCCAATTCACAAGATTAATTACGCTTCTTTGTATCAAAAGAAAGATTCAACTTCTCAATATGGTTGCACAGAAACTGGGAAATGTAGGCTTTCTTCATGATATTAATAGGCAAATCAGAAATAACAGCTCCAGAAATTGTCATCTTCCTGCATAGAAAAGGTATTCATGATCGCTTGAACTTGAAACAATTTTTTTCTTTCTCCAAAAGAAGATCTTCAATCTCCCACGGAAAAAAAAAAGAGAAAAAAACTAGTTGAACAGAAACTCAAATACAGATTTCATTCAAGAATAAAAAAGCAACCATTAATTCTCGTGCTTAGAAGAGGAAAAGAGAGAGAAATAGAATCTATCTGAAATCTATATAAAACTTTGTCTATGTCACTATTATTACTTTGAAAAAAAGAGAGCCCTAAATATTTTACCACATCGAAAGCAAGAGCAAAGCATATATATTAGAGTTCACAGAAGGAGAGAAATGATATTGATGAATTCTCATTTATCAGAATGTGGTATATAAACCACTGTGATATATTAGCTGATGCACTAACTGCTGTCATAACTAACAGCTAATAGACTAACTATCATAATTAATTAACTAACTCTATAATTTACATATTGTGTAACAAAGCAAGACATATCACTAAATTACTAAGCCCCTATCGCATTTGACGATAGCCTAATTAATTAAGCTCTCCAATCTATTTCTAATCTATTTAAGTGTTGGTTTAGTGTAAGATATAAGAATTAAGAAATATAAAATTAAGCATTAATTATAAGAATCTTTTACTAAATTATTTTTATTTAATTTTAATTAATTACTTAATTTTATTATGTTCATCTAATTTTTATAAATGATTGAGATTTTTAAAACACTTGTTAAAAAAATTAAAATAAGTTTTTTATGAAAATAAGATAAATGATAATTTTTTTAATTTTCAATACATTGAATATTTTGTTTTCATAAAAAAATATATGTTGGCTTCTTTCATAAGAACATTTGTTAATAAAATTCTTAAAGTATAAAAATAAATATAAAAAATAATTAATATTTTATTAATATGTAAAAATATCACTTATAACAAATCAAATTTTTAACCAAAATATCATTTAAAATAACTAGAGGAAATAATTACTTAAGAATGCTTATGAGTTGAGTGAAGGTAATAAAATACTCTCCATTATATATCATCCATTAATAGGGAAATTCAAAAGTTAAACCAAGTCAAATGATTAGAATGAATGAAAAGTAGATTAAGTAAGCCAACCCAATTAATATCATACCCATTTGAGGCACGTATTGCACGCCAAATTTTATTGTACTGTGGTTACCAAAAAAAAAATTGTTGTACTGTGTTGTTCGTGTTCATGCCATATGGGATCCGGAGCCAGCTGCTAGATGTCCAGCAGCCTCCGGCAGTAATCTGTAGTATCTATTTTTTATCCAACGATTAATATAAAATAATATTAATTTAATATTAATTTTTTTTAATATTAAAAAAAAAACTAAATCGTTAGATTTTCATTGATCAAAGCTCCAAATTCTTGAACCTCCAACAAAATTGAGAGAATCCAAATTCTGCCATGTGTCATGTATTATGTCAATGTCCATATTTATAAAATGTTTTCAAAATGTCATGTAATATTTTTATTTTAAATTAAAATAATTATAAAATATTTATAAAAATAAATAAAAAAATATTATATAATTATTTTTTATATTATTCATTCATTTAAAAAATATTAAATATATAAAATATTTACTCAAAATAAAAAATAAATCATTTTTTATTCTTTTCAAAATTTTCTAAAACTCTAATTCGTAAATATATATTAAATGATATCCATTATTATTATTATTTTATATTTATTATCAATTCTATTTTATTAATTGTTTTATTGAATAACTTTTAATTTTATTTTTATCAATGAATCAAAATAAATTATTTAATAAAAAATTAATAAAATTAAAATGACAATAAATATAAAAAAATGAGAATGAACACATCCTTCTTAAATTATTTGTAGTGAACCACGTTCGTCTAGTCACCTTTAAACAAAAAGTAATTCTATATCCTCCTAATGATATGACGGGTGATAATAACAAGGCATTAATTTTATAAACTTTTAATGACTTAAGACTTAATATTCAAATTTTAAAAAATAAATTATAACAAATTAACGTAAAAGTTTGAGCAAAATCATATGCTATAACTTTCTTTTTTATTCACTAAGCTATAACTATATAATACATAATAACTTTAATTTAATTTTGCAGTAATTTCTCCATTTCTATGCTTCAGAAATATAAATATCATCACTATCACTGATCCATATTTTGCTATTAATTTATTTTTTTCTCACTTTAAATCAATTAGTTATTTGATAAACTCCTAAGCAAGGTGGAACAAGAGTAAATTCTTTATGAAGCGGAAAAAAGTTACATGAGCTAAAATTATATATATATTTTAAATTAATATTAAGTCTTAATAAAAGATTTAAAACTATGCGTTAGTTTGAGATGCCAAAATCTCTCAAGTTTACACATAATTCGACCCCTGCTTTCAGGCGTAGTTTGTTTCTAAAAAAAAAAAAACTTTGTTTGAGTATGTCTACATTTTTTGGGGTATAAGACTAGTCTTGTTCTAAGGTATTGCAAATGTCCTTTTGCAAGTTTGAAATCCTTAACAACATATAAACCTCTCAACTGCTTATTTTTTTTTTCTGGTACATTGAAATTATGTTTTTTTTTTGTACATACAACCGCTTAATTAAAGGTTTTTTTTAATTGTTCTACCTTATAATTTATGTGAAGTATCCACAAGAACTTAGCACCACTTTTTATTTTTGAATAAAGAAAGAAAAAAGACAAACCTTTTCAATTTTTCCGTTTCATCTTTTCTTTTTACACATTGATAAACTGACAGTATTGCACAGAAAAAATAAAACTATTTTCATAAATCATAATAACTAAATTACTTGAAATGAAGAAAATCCAATCGTCTTGCCTGTGAAGTTTATGTCTGATTCGTAGGCATTGCTAAAAAGCTTTCAAAAAGTTGTAGCATATTTTGATATTAGAATGAAATTAATTTTAAAAAATGCTTGTAGCGGTAAAAAAATGAAAAAAAGCTTTATAAAAAAAAATCTGTAGCACGCTTTTTGTTTTGAAATTAAGAAAAAAAAATAATTGATGGCAAAAAAAATCATTTTTTCATTTATTTTTTCCAAGTTAATTTTTGCACCTGATGACCAGAAATTGTCCCCTGTGTGTCTGTTTTTTCTTCATTGGCCTTCCTCTCCCCGAAGGAGGAGACTGGAGAGTACTGTCCAGTGTCCACCACGTACGCACAAAACAAAACACAGTGGTCCCCACTGCCCTTCGCAATGGCAATGTCCCCAAGCGCCGACCTCCTTATCTGATTCCAAGCTCAGACTCGTCAATGCAACACCACCCCAACACTGCAACTATTACAAAAACAACCATTTAGTAACAGCAATACTGTGTTGTGCAGTGCTACAGTTGTTTTAGGTAGTAGCAGTGGTGCTTTTCCTCTTCTCTTTTCTTCCCGCCGACTCACTCTGAAACCTTGGCCCCACACGCTACCACGACCAGTGTTCTTTCCTAACAAATATTATTGTATAAACTAAACTTGTATTTGTATATTTTTTTTGAATGAAACAAAATAAAATAAATAAAAATAAATTAAAAAAAGAGAAAGAATAAAAAATATTTTTTTATTTAAAATTTTTATTAATAAAACATAACAAATTTCATTACTTAATTATTTCTTCAATTTCATTTCAATTTTAAAAGAATAAAAATTAAATATTTAAAGAAAAAATAAGAGAAATAATTACTCATATATTTTGTTTATTTTTTATATATTTTAAAAATTTTAAATAAAAAATTATTTTTTTATTATTTATCATTTAAATATAGTGTAAATATATAAATTACGTTAATGACTGATATATTATTATTTTATATTAAATAATTACTAAAATTTATGTATTATATAATTACTTTAAATTTTAAAATTATAAAATGTTATTTAATTATTGATTTAATATACACAATCTGTAAATTGTGTAAGTCCACATTGTAAAAAAAAAAAAGCGTAAATCTACACTTTACACACAAGACATTTTCTCCCTCTAAGTTTCAAAATTGCAACGTTGATCACGGAGGAATAGTAGCAGTGCAATCTCAGCCGTGGATCATGACCCCCGACATTGACGGTTTACAAGTGTCGGTGACCCATTGGTGATGTTCAATTGCTAGAACACTATTCCTACTGTGGGACCCCCTACTTGTCTCCCTATCTGTAGTTGTAGTTGTAGTTGAGGAGGCCACAACCACGACACATATTAGTAGCTTTATCTCAATTTTTTTTTTTGGGGTTAATTTGTATACATTTTGAATAATTTAATTTTTTTAGTTTGATTAAAATAAGTTATTTATGTTATGATTAAAGAATTTATAAAAATATTATTTATGATTTAATCTAAAAAAATTAATATAATTAAAATTAAAACTTATTATTATATGTCTATTCATTTATCATATATTTTTTACCACTAAACTGACAACTTGAGGTATACCTCTCTATTTCTTTGTTTTATTTTAATTTCTTATTTTTATTATTTATTAACAAGTATTTTGTGTAATATATATATTTTAATTTAATTAGAATTTAAATAAAATAAATTTAAAAAATATAAAATTAATTTATTCAAATTGAATTAAAAAATATAAATTAAACAAGAAAATATATTTAAAATTATTTAAATTATTAAAAATTGTACATAATCATTAATTAAAAAATAATTTAAATAAAAAAACAAAAAAAATATCATTTAAAAAATTTAAAAAATTAAGTCACACATTCACTTTTAAGATAATGTAATCTATAATATTTTACAGACAGACATTTGTTTTTTTCCATCATGGGCAATGAACAGAAAGAAAGTGTAGACAACGGAAGACAGAATAGTGAATAATAGTTGTAGTAAAAATAAATCAAGACCGAGTATATATATATACAGGTGTGTATGTATTTAGATATAGAAATAAATATGGTGGTGCAGCTGTGGTGATTTGGTATTTTCTGGTTTTGTTCGGTGCTTGTTGGTTGGTTGGTTTGTTGGTTGCCTTTGATGTTTACATAGAGGAGCTAGCTTAGCTACTTTTGGTAAAAGAAAGAAACACAGAGACAGAGGTGGAGAGGAGGTGGTGATAGATAGTAGTAGGATCTTAGAGAGAGAGAGAGAGAGAAAAATAGCAAAAGGGCAACTTTTGACTGGGTTTTCCCTGCTCTTTTTGTAGCATGGAATGATTGGTCTGAGACTGAGAGAGTTTGCTGAACTAGTAGAGGCTGAAAGCGAGTGCTTCTTTCTTTCTTTTCTTTTTTTTTTGTCAAAGTTATTTGGGTGCTCAAAAAAATATTAAAATTTGATTCATGGTGATTGGAGAAAAAACGCAACAAGATTAATTGATTGACGATGAGAGATTGCGAAATGGAGAGTGCCTTTTTCAAATTGTATCTTGGTTGGTTGAGCACTCCTGTCGAATGAGGTAATGTGTTTTGGAATGTTCTAATTCGCAGCATGCCTTTCAATCTCCAAATTTCAAAATCCCAACAGAACAAAAAGAAAAATTCCTGACAAAACTTCTCAATTTATTTATTTATAGGCGTCAGTTCCGGGTGAATTTTCCCAGCACCCAGATTAAAAGCCCATGCAACAAACCCACAAGATATCAACTTTATCATTTTTGCTTTGCTTTGCCACACTCTGAAGCCATGCCACAAAATTTCATTCATTTGGTTTGAAAGTAGAAGGGGTAAAAAAAAAAAAAAGCTTTTGAGCAAAATTTTCTAGGAAAATTTGGAGGAAAAGGAAAATGGATTCTAGTAATCAGGTAGAAATGCAAGAGCCGAGCATTGACACCGATAAGCTCAGCTACGAGATCTTCTCCATTCTCGAAAGCAAGTTCCTTTTCGGCTACGAAGACCAAAAGCTCTGGTTCCCCAAGCAAGTACCTACCGCCATTGATCCCAAACTCGAAGTTCAACAACAACAGCCGAGCATAGCCACCGTCGACGGCGTCTCCGCCGTCAAGAACCAGCGCGGTAAGATATGTATCCTCGCCATCGACGGCGGCGGCATGCGGGGGATCCTCGCCGGAAAAGCCCTAGCCTACTTGGAGAACGCGCTGAAGAAGAAATCCGGCGACCACAACGCCACAATCGCCGATTACTTTGACGTCGCCGCCGGTTCCGGCGTCGGGGGCATCTTCACGGCGATGCTCTTCGCCACCAAGGACCACCGCCGTCCGATTTTCGCCGCCGACGACTCGTGGCGGTTCCTAGCAGAGCAAGGGAAGAAGTTCTACCGCCCGGGTTCCGGAACCGGAGCCGGCGGCCGAGGATTGTTCAGGAGATTATTCAGCGGCGCTGGGTCCAGTTCGACTGGGTCCGTCACGGCCGGTTTAGAGAAAACCGTGAAGGAAGCGTTCGCGACGGAGAACGGTCAGAGTTTAACGCTGAAGGACACGCTTAAACCGGTTCTGATACCGTGCTATGACTTGTCCAGTAAGGCGCCGTTTTTGTTCTCACGTGCGGATGCGTTGGAAACCGACAGCTTCGACTTCCGGCTCTGGGAGGTGTGCCGGGCGACTTCGGCCGAACCGGGTTTGTTCGAGCCGGTTTTAATGCGTTCCGTGGACGGGCAGACCTGTTGCCTGGCGGTGGACGGCGGTTTGGCGATGAGTAACCCGACAGGGGCGGCCATCACGCACGTGCTGCACAACAAGCAGGAGTTCCCCTTTGTGCGGGGCGTGGAGGACCTGCTTGTACTGTCCCTTGGAACGGGTCAGCTATTGGAGGTCAGCTATGACTATGACCAGGTCAAGCGCTGGAAAGCCAAGGACTGGGCCCGCCCCATGTCCCGAATCTCTTGCGACGGCTCCGCCGACCTGGTCGACCAAGCCGTCGCTATGGCGTTCGGCCACTGCCAGAGCTCTAATTATGTTCGCATTCAGGTATGTCTTGTATTTGTTTTTTTTCATTCTACATTAATTTTTACTATTATGTTTATTTCATGTGCACATCACACTAGACATGAATATATACTGCTAGATTGAATTTAAAATATTATTATATAATAGAAGTTAGATTATATTTTATCATCTTTGCAGTTCAATGTATTACTCCAAGATTTTTTGTTTTGGGGTGGCATGTGACTATGGATGAGGTTTGGAGGAGACAATGCCAATGGAGGTTTATGTTTTTTGGGTGGCTCAAGGAAATGTGGTGCTTTGTGATTGTTTTGGGGTTGTGGTGCAGGCGAGTATGGGTCAATTTTGTTGTTGGTCATAATGTCAATTTAAATTATGTCTTAATAGAAAAGGGAATCGGCTACGAGTATGATTCTCTAATTTTTTTGTTTCCAGTAACTGGTTGAGTCTGTAAATGCCTAGCTGAGAAACAGCTGATTTTGATCTCAGAAACGTTAAGGGGTATTAAATTGAGTCAATTTCACACCAGCAGGAGGGTAGGGAGTGTGGGGTTTCCCTAGGGGATCTCTTTTGCCTTGTCTGCATGTAGCAAGTTGATGGGTATGGGGTAGGATAGCTGGATTTGGACTTGTTAGGTGGAGTAGGGGATATCTGTTGATGGTAATTAAATGTTGTGCATTTTGTCAGGAACATTGTGTATCAACAATGTGGAAACCTTGCCTTCCTTGATGGACCTTGGTTTTGGTATTAGGCTGATTATAGCAAGGTATGCCATGTGTGCAGTCTCTGCAAGTGGATAAATTTCTTTTCCAGGTGTAGGATCAAAGGGGTAGTATTTGTTATTGCAGAGCATTGAATTTCATTTTGTCAGTTGTATTAAAGGGATGCCCAACTGAGGCATCTGCCTTAACTAGAGCCGTGTGTGCTAATATACCTTTTTAGGTAAACTAATAAAGCCTATTCTAAAGTGGTTCATATTGTGATCACCAGAAGAAGTTGTAGCTTTTAATTTTATGATTAATGATGTGTTATATCTCATCCTTTAATTTCTTTTATGGTTTTAACTGCTATTTGTGTATCTAATTTTTTATTTCAAGGATGTTCTAAACATTCTGATATATGACAGGCAAATGGGTCAAGTATGGGGCGATGTGGACCCAATGTGGATACAGATTCAAGTCCCAGCAATGTAAAGATGCTGATTGGAATAGCAGAGGAGATGTTGAAGCAAGAGAATGTAGAGTCAGTGCTCTTTGGAGGAAAGAGGATTGGGGAGCAGAGAAATTTCGAGAAACTTGACTGGTTTGCAGGAGAACTTGTCCAAGAGCATCAGAGGAGGAGCTGCAGAATAGCTCCCACTGTTGCTTTCAAGCAAGCTACCCCAAAAGCGACCTAGACCATGGCCAACAACAGTTCAAGAATCAACCTACAGAAAAAAGGTAAGCACTCTTTGTTGTTTTTTGTTTTGTGTTGCCTCAATCATTTATAGACATCCTTTCAAAGAATGCGTTTTAGTGGACCAGCTGAATAAATTACCAAGGGGGGAATATATCGTAATTAAAATAATGATAGATAAAACGATGGAAATACTGTTCAGATGTTTTTGATAAATCAAACATGGCCAAACATTGCTCAACTAATCCCATTTTCTAATAATTTGACCAGTTTGAAATTTATTGTAAAGATTTTATTTTCTAATAGCTCCATCTAATCAGATCACAAGCATTTACCTTACCTCGATGTATATAGTCTTAGTAAATTTAATGGGTGGGGATTCAACACCCGAACTTGTGGATGTCTCCTAAAGTGAATTATCATACAAGGAAAAAATCATCATATTTCTACAACAGTTGAATTTTATTGACTAGCAAAGAATTGTTATCAGGAACCTGTGCTGAATTTGTCAGCTTCAGTGTATCGTGGACATGGACTTGTCTATGTTGTCTGTTTCTTCTTTGTTCAACATGGATGATCAAATCTTTTTAACAAGCAATTGTTGTTATATGTCGTATGGAAAAAAAAGATAAAGGAACATAGGTGATGTCGGCCCACCGACGCTCATTGTTAGTATAGAGGAAGGGCATTCTGGTCAATTTATTTCAAAAGGGGAAAGGCAGGGTTGGAACTTGGAAGATGTTAACTTAAGAGGGTATGTTGATCATAAAGAATGAGATCATGGCGGGGCACCCCTAAAAGTCTTTTCTTAGTCCTGAAAAGGTCCTTCTCATGTAATAATGTTAGAATAATGTTTCCTAAATATCATTTGGGAACACATCTTCACAAACCTGAATCAAAGTGTAAATGTAACAAAAAGGCCCAACTTTAATCAAATAGTAAAAATTGTTTTTTTTTTTACAGTAAAAATTGTTAAGATTTGAAGTGATATGTGTATATTGTACCAAAATAAAAGTCATGTGTATAAATGTGTATATTGATGATAATGTTATGGGGTGGTTGGTTTCATAAAAATAAATGTTATGGGTTGGTTGACTATTAAGTTATTCTTCCTTTATTGAAATTATGATATTCAGACAATATTGAGGTAAAACAAATTAAATTTAACTGCTTATTCAGACAATATTGAGGTAATTTGATTGAAATTATGATATTCATTAGTTGTACTTGTAGGTTCTACCACTAGTTAATTAGGTTCTTTTTTCTGAGTTATGTCTTGTCTTCTTTCCTCCGTTGAGTGTATTTGGTTGTACATCTCTCTTACCTCTTTCACAGCCAAAGATTTTTATAGATGAATAAGCCTAATCCATTTTGTAATATGTAGATTATTATTCAAGACCACATGCATTTTCTTTTGTGTGAGATTTCACATAAAAAAAAAATTCATTCTTATTGATTAGCAGATCTTTTCACTAGTCTGTTTCTGGTGTATCATAAGGAAATTAACTTAATTACATAATTTTGACTAAATAAAGAAAATTTGGGCAGGTTTTCAGAAAGAAAGGGGTCTGCTAGATTAGGAACTCTTGACTATTTAGTAAGGGAACATGTAATAAGAAGCGGACAGCACAAGGCAAGGGCAGAATTTTTTTAAAAGAAAATAATAGAACATTTACATACGTATTCCGTCTCTGCTCACTAGTCCCCTCAAAAAAGAAAAAGTGAAAAAAAATAAAATAAAGAATGTTCAACACGAGCTCAAATTCCAAGTATATTTCCTTTTTCTTTCACGCTCTTGAATGGTTATGTTTTTCTGGGTGATTTTTTGGTTGGAATTTCTTACCATATCACTTAAATCAACGTTTGTTATATGTAAATGTATTGTGAGTTCTAGTAACAAATTATATGTTTCTAAAAAATATTTTTATTTATGTCAAATGTCGACTTGACTATCAAGAAAGTTATTTCTAAAGAATTTTCATCTCCCCAACGCAATGCGGTTTTAAGAAATTAAACTTTAAGCCACTAATTCTTTTTATTGTGTCCTTATTCTTTAAGTATAAATGAATTTCGTCCTGTGAATTGTAAAATCCTTGTTATATCTGATGCAAATTGCCTGTAAAAGGTTTTGATGTAAAGTTTTATTTCTTGCAGGTGAAAACTGATACAGGAGGCAACAAAAATAAGAAGCAGGAGTACGGGAAAAAGAAAAAAAAAGCAGAGAGTAGTATAAGCCGCTTTACTTTTCAAGATAGACAAAAGAAGGTTAGGGAGTTGAGTGAAAAGGACTAATAATGTAAAAAGGGTGGAAAATCTCTGTGGGATACTTTGCTCACCGGAGGACAGACATTGTGGTGTCCACTCCCCCTTTCTACGAGGGTAAGAAACCAAGAAAGAAAAGCCAAGTGGCTGAGTTGAAGCTTTTTAGGGTCAAACATGAATCAAGTATGAATTTTTTATTTAAAAAATGATAATTCAGGGTGGAAAATTGGATTAAATTCTTCCATTCTAGTTTTTTCTTTTCTTTTTCAAGGATATTTTGTAAATCTCTTTGTTTATACTCATTCCTGCTTCAAAGAAACTTTGTGGGTGGTGGGCTTGGGCTTACCTTGTTCTAAAATTTCAGAAATGTGGGCAAACCTGTGTCTGTCCTCAGATTGTTTTTGTTGTTTTTATTTTTTAATTTCTTAGCATGGTGAAAGGTGAAAACATTTATGATGAGTGATTGAATGGCTATACTTTTTTGAATGATCAACAGTATCTCCTGTGGACAAATGGATGGGCCACCATGTCCATAACTTGGAACCTGGTTCCATTCTTAGGAAACTACTAATTATTTTGTCTTTTTATAATCTGTTACAGGTTTGGATTTTCTCCTATATAATAAGAATCTGAATTTCAGTGTCAATATTAACGTTTTTTGTTTAATTGTTTTAATCTGTAATCAAAGTTCTAATTGAATTTTGAAGAATGAAATACCTAATATTGTACAAATTGCTGTCTGTAACAAGTGGTTGTTAATTAGACAAGTACCCGATATTCTTTTCTTGGTGCTCTTTGCCAGTTTGCCGTATGTGTCTTGTGGAAGAGGGTTATATACATGTCTGACTTGTCTCCATCTTTATTGCACCTAAACGGGCGATTTGATTATTAGCAAATTAATAAGTGGTGCTGCATTAAAAGGTGGGTGGGAATGAAAATTTTAACGTGGTCCATGCGCATGGCTTAACTCTTGAGACCGTCGTTTTCATGCGGTACGGTTCTATTAGCTTCTAAGTAAAGCAACAAAAACCATCTTTTGATATTTAACTTTTGCAAAATGGGGAAAAATAAGAAGGATTTTAATAATGAAGAGCTCAAATTGTTATTTTGGTTTAAAAAAGAGTAAACAAGCTTAATGGCATGAAACATTAATTGAGTTTAAGGTTTGTAAAAACTTTCAATTACTTATATTTATAAACATGAAACTAGTAATTGGTGGTGGTTAAAAAATTATTGGATAGAAAAAGCGTTTTGGTGGTATGCATTTGAGTATCATGTCCAAATATTCGAATACAAATCCTTTAGGAGCTCAGTAGAACCAAATATATTCAAATATTATGAGGTCTTCTATTGTAAAACCTTTACTTATGCGTTAGAGACTATGTTTCAAAGAGGAAATACACACATTTGAGCCTTAGGTTTTTTTAATTAATGCAATTCAAGCTTTCTAATATTCAAATTTGCCAAATGTTTGCAGCATCTTCTTGAGTTCAATTAATTAAGATTTTTCACTTTCTTGTTATAGTATTCACTCTTGATATTTAGATTATCGTATAAAAAACAATTAACTTAAAGATTTTAGTTAAATATCTTAAGTTCATCAAAATTATACTCTCACCAATATGCTTGTTTGAAATATACTCTAAAAGGTACATTATACATACTTGATTTATATAGACACATATTCAATATTAGTTTATTAAAGCACTTTTCAAATGCTATTACATATTTTATTAAATGATGCTTTGATTCAATATCATCCATTAAATACATATATGTGCGTATACATATTTATCATTTATTTATGTCATCATCAAAACTTAATACATCAAACTATTGAGACTAACGATTTCTTATTTTTTATGATAATAATTTGCAAATTACTAAAGAATTAAATTATGTTAAATAAGATATGTGAAAGTATTGTACCTAAAACATAAAAAAAATGTGAAAGTATGTATATCAATTTAACCACATCAAACAAAAAGAAAAACATGTTTTTTTAAGAAATTATTTATCTCTTTATTTGGCATCAATAAAAAAATTAAATTCCAAAAAAAGTTTGATTGAAAAAACCTTTAGTGCAACATAAATTAATACATTTATGATTAGTGTTATTAATTGCTTCAAGGAAATTATATATATGTAGGGAGTGTATATGGTAAAAAGAGTGTTTATTGTAAGATATGAGAAGAATGAAACTTGACCATTAGATCTTACATGAATGATCAAGATTAAAACATAAATACATGTGACTTTTTTAAATGATCATATGACTTTCAAGTAACTTTTAATCTTGACTATCTATGTATAGTTGTATAGTTAATATTTACTTCTCTAACTCTCACACAATAAAAACTTCTCTCACTATATATATAGCACATCTGGTGAGAGAAGTGTTTATTATAAGATGTGAGAGGAGTAAATCTTGACCATTAGATCTTACATAAATGATCAATATTAGAACATAAAAGTATGTGACTTTTTTAAATAGTTACATAACTTTTAAGTAACTTTTAATCTTGATCATCTGTGTATAGTTGTATGATTAAGATTTACTCATCTCACCATCTCACAATAAAAATTACTTTCACTAGATATGTCCCCTACATATATTAATATTATAAAGTGAATTTCGGCAATTTTCTTCTTGAAGTACTTTGTAAATATCTCTGGATTGTTCGATATCTTGATCATGATCATGAAAGCGTCTTCATCTTTACAACGAAGATGTGTATGTACTACAAATATTTAAAAGTATTTATTCATTTGACATACCAAATTCAAAATTCTCATACAGGAAGAGGAGACTTGGGAGAAATAAAAGAGGAAACTTAGAGCACTTGTTAAGTTAAGGAAAGAAAGATAGTATAATTAGTAAGTATTAAAGGAAAAGTAAAATATTTAATGTATTGAAAATTTAAAAATTTTAACTTTTCATTTAAAATCTACAATTTTTAATTCTTTAACAAATATTATTAGCAAAACCTTAAAAAAAAAACACATAAAGGAAAACCAAAATACAACACTTATTAAATGGAATCAAAGCATCAACCAAACCGTGTTTCAAAACTCTGACTATGACTTCTAGGCATGCATGCCATGACAAAAGAATTTTGTTATTTAAATATTTAGAATATGACATTTAGATGATACTTTACTCATATCAATTTGTATAAGGGATATTCATTTCAACTTCTCATACGATATACAAGAATAGGAAATTACACTCACATGCGGCATAGTGCTCCATGCAGATGTTGTATTTTGGGTATTCGAAACATTTTTGATAACAAAATGGAAGAAACAAAACTTGAAGATATTTTGGATCTGCTCATAATTGATAAATTATTGCATACTCATGACTTAAAATTTATGTAAATTTGTTTAAAATCAATGGAAGATATCCTTCCTAGACCATACATTAATTATGCTCTAAGAACATACTAGAATTTCTCTAAAAATGGTTACTAAAAATGGATCATTGAGCTAGAAATAAAAAATATTATTTCTTTCATTTTGCTAAAATATCTCTATCTTTTTTTTTGTGTACAACTGGGTGAAAAATATCTCTATTTTTCTTAAAAAAGAGTACATCATTTTCATTCTATTTTGGATCGGCTTACAGGTTCATAGAACTAGAGTAACCCGACTCACCAAGCTGACACCTAAACTTACAATGCGCATGAAGCAACCCACACATCAGGCATAACGTCTGGAACAAATCCTGATCAAAATCCTGTACAAGAGGGTGAATAAGGACAAAGGGATAACGGTTTCCATGACCTTATCTCTACGATCTTATCTCCCACGATCGTGTCACCACAATTCTAAGTAGTAACATTCGGTACGCACTAAATACTCAGACACCACATATCTTAAAACATTCATGTAAATACAGTAAGTAAGAGATAAAATATGTCTTAATTCTATTATATACTATTCTCCTTATGCAACTACCGATTAACTGAGTATCAGAGTGCCTTTTACATGTACTCACTCTCAATCCACTACTGCAATTGTTGCGCCTCGGATAAATTCATCATCTCCTACCACTTCATGTAACCGTCAAAACTTAGGTCTAAACACATTCTTTTTTGTTTTTATTAATGCATTGACAAAATTCAATAGTCATTATAACAAGGCACTAAATTTTTTTTAAAAAAAAAATATTTAATCTTAGAGTCGAATAATCCAAGTTCCTTGCTTGCAGCCGTCCATTATAACTTATATCTTTCCTTAATAAAAACAACTCAAAAACACCGACGAGAAAGGTTACGCGCAGTGGTAGTTAAGTAAACTGTGCTATCAAAAAAGGACATAGGACAAAGATTCAAGATTTAGAAATATTACTTGTAAAGATAGCTTAATTATTATAATATTCAAGTTATATATATATATTTTTATATTTTATCTAATATCATTTATTATATTTTTTTATTTTCTCTCTCAATACTTTTAAAAATAAGTAAAATATTTATACTTTAAAAAAAAAATATAAGATCATCTTTTTTCATAGATTAATTTTGTCTTTATTCTAAAAAAGATTGGTCTCACACCAAATGGTATAAAAATGCCTTGGAAAAAACAAACAAACATTAAAAAAAAAGTAATGCATTAACAAAAGCAAAGTGCATGATTTTTTTTATATTTTCATTTCATTCCATTTTTGAAGTCTGTGAATTAACAGTGTGGCCGTGTGGGTTTCTAACATTCAAGATTTTCAACACTTTGCGAGGAGGTAATAGGGTCCAAAGCTGGCAGACAATAAACAAAAAGTGAAAGCATGCGAAGATGGCATGGTGACCATTATCCTACCTTTTCATTCCCGTGATTGAGGATAACGAATGTTTTAAGAGCTTGTTGGGCCCTTCGATGTTGACTTTTTGTTTTCAATTCTTTTTTTTTTTTCTTACAAAGTTTAATGAGAGAGAAAATTATCAATTTTAAAGTAAGTACATGTTACAAGTCTTAAACAAGAATTTAAAAATGACTTATTAATGAAAGATCATCAATAGAAATCGAACCAAGACCATTTGTTGTTTAATCTTATACCAATTCAGCCAATCTTCCTCAGCTTTTTTTGTTTCATTCTGTACCCTAAACTAAGTAATCTGAATTCAAAATTTAAATAAAGAAAATGGCAATAATGAGAACATCTATTTTTTCTTCATCCCTTGTCAATTCCACCCTGAAACCTCTTCCTCGATAGAATTTCAAGTACTGGGATATCACCCACAGCAGCAAATTAACATTCTAAAAGAAGAAATTAGAATTGAGTTATTAGTGAAAGATTTAAATAACTTGGATGAGGTTATAAACTTAAATCTCAATGCCCCTATTATAATAAAAAGAAAATCTAAAAGTCAACAGGGTTTTGTTTATGAGTTTCATTTTAATTAGTTGTCCATTATCTAATAATGTGTTATCACATTATTATAACACATAATGTGTTGAAACTAATAGTATGTTAGTGGTAAAAAGCATGAATAGTTTACATATATTCAAATCTCAATACCGCTATTGTATTGAAAAAACAAAAATAATATTTTAAAAGTTCAAGAGCATTTTGTTTGAGTTTAATTTTAATAAATTAACTATTGTTTAATTATGTGTTATCACTTATTACAAGTGTTTGATCTCTCAAGTAGTGAAACTATATTACTGATGCAGTAACACATGCTTATATGGGCATGATAATGCAAATAATTTGTACATTGACAAACTTAATCCTATGTTTATTCAAATGGATTATGTTTAATAAAACATCCCAATTAGCACAGTTGTCAAGATTAATATGATAATAAATCAAACCACTAAGACTCAATTTGCACGAATATCAATCCGCGTAAACAGGCTGTAAAAGACTAAATCATGACCCTACCATTGTTTCACATGCATGAACAGAAAAGAAATATGTTCTACTATTCCAGTGAAAAAGTTAAGGTTGATAGTGTCTATACCAACTATCCAATTCCTTTTGCAATTTTGAGTAATCATATATCAAAATCCTACACTATTGTTTGATCCTTTCCGTCCTATCTTACTGAAAGATACTTTTTCCTTCATCCTTTTGCCACCCAATTAAATAGCCCTTTACCCTTTACTAATCAAACAGCCATAAAGACAAATTGAATTCCTGTCAACTGTGGCTTTTTTTAACATCTTTGTCTTGCTTTTATCTGATAAATTGGTCTCAATTTACGTGATTTTCATCTAAGAAGGAGTAAAATGGAGTATATAGAATATAAGTTTAGTAAAAAAACATGTTAATACTAGCTGAGCAGTAAAAATTAGAGACTATACCATGCCATAAGTCACAGGATTTAAGTATCTTGAATCTATCATACAAAATGACGGAGAGATAGAGGGAGATGTAAACCATATGATTCAAGCTGGATGGATGAAATAGATGAGTGTTTCAGGAGTTATTTGTGATAGAAAAGTGTCTCTAAAACTTAAAGGTAAATTTTACTGCACAATTATAAGGTCTGCGATGTTGTATGGATCGAATGTTAAGACAAAAAAGTCAGAAGAAAGATAAGATCAGTGTCATTGAGATAATAATATTGCGCTGGATGTGTGTAGATAAGACAAGACAAGATAGGATTAAGAATGAATTGTATTAGAGAGAAAGTAGAGGTAGCACCTATTGTAGAAAAAATGAGATAATCTCATCTTAGGTGATTTGGATATATAAGGAGAAGACCCTTAGAAGCCCCTGTAAGAATAGATCATATGGAGGATAGCCTAATAGTTAGAGATAGAGGGAAACCAAGAAAGCCTATAAGTGAAACGATTAAAAGATATTTAAATTTGAATGACATTTTTAAAAATTTGGTTTATAATAGGACACAATGACGTCGTTTAATCTATATAGTCGACTCCATCTAGTGAGAAAAGGCTTGATTGTTGTTGTTGTATTATCTCTTTTACTAGTCAATTTGAAAAGATACCATATGTTAATTAGAGGTAAAGCAGCTTATAGTCTTTACTAATTTCAGGTTAAGCCAGGTAGCTTTAAACTAAGGGAGCCTGAAGAAAATTGCTCCAACATGAAACCAAAATGTCACCATCTAATCAGTCGGTGGAGCTTTGTGAAAACATACTAGTGAGTCACAACGCTAGGAAAGAAACCAGCTATTGGTGGAATCCCTTACTTCAATTAATTTCATGTTTTGTTGTTTGGAACCAAATTTCATTCTTTTTGGGAAAGTGAGGGAAGGATATCCTATTAAAGAGATAATGAAATTAATATGGACCTAGAGTTTTAGGTAATAGTAGGACAATCTGTTCAAAAATTAGTCACTTCTAAAGTCGTTGTTGTTGTTGCTAAGTCCTTGTTTGAAGAAAAATAATAGAGGGTGCGCTCCTTTTTGTCATGTTCTTTGGGGCTATTCATCTTTTCAATGTATATGCCTATTGTCTAGATAACCTACATATCTTTATATTAATTTGGTGTTCTTTTGTTTTGTACTGCCTACAACCTCCACAGCGCTCATTATCTTTAATTTGCCATATGGTGCCAACCTCCCACTCCCTTTTCATGTATCCTATAAAATACTGTCCTGGTCTTAACGGATGACCAAACGTTATAATGGAATCTCCCTTTTCTTAATATCCTTCTGCCATTTGGGCATTTTTGCTATCTTCAATCTCAATGAGTCATCCATATTCCCACCTCTTATCACTATTAATGGGATTAGAATGCTCATAGGGCCCCCCAAACGTGACTTCCTATTAAACTCAATTAAATTAGATTATAATAACAGTGAAAATGATCACAATGAGAATGACAAAAGGTGCCAGCTCTTAAAGGGTCCTCCTCAAAAAATAATTCCATTTAATGTTTAAATAATAAATTTACATCACTAATTTTTCAATCTCTCTTTTTCTCTCTTCAATCATCATATTATATATGAGCTGAAATGAATGGCAATCTTATCTGGTTTTGGTTGTTACTCGATTAGAAGGATTGCTAACTGAAAATGATGACCCCAAAAATGAGAATAATGTGAGATTAATTAAGTCCCTTTTTTCAGTGCCGTGTTTACTTCAACTTCAACTGGAATTGCAGTTTTGTGCCGTGTATCATTATTTGTAGATTTGAAAATATATGATATAGTGATATTTCGCTTTCACAAGCCACTATAAAACATAAATGGGCGTGAAACGTGGGCTCGGTGGTTTACCAGTAATAAAATTAGTAGATTAATTTCGAGAAAATTTTGGAAGACAAGGACTGAACAAGGGTATAAAGGAAATGCAAGATGCAATTGTGAATGATTTGGATGAAAGCCGTGAAGAATTTATATATGATGATGTATTCAAACATTTGTGTATATATAATCAAGATATTTGACTTGGATTTATGTGATAAGATGCATCTAATTTGAGTTTAAATCTAGACATCATGTCGTCTGAATTGGGTAGGTAAATTGATAAGAAAAATTTCGATACACGTGATGGCACTGTTTCCATTATTTATCTCAATATATAAGGCTGAATAGGAGTATAAATGAATGTTATGTGATTATAAAACATGAATGAGCTAACAATTTAGTTAACAAATATGTCAGTTTGGAGAATATTTAGAGTTCGTTATAATACTTTTTTTAAAATTAAGTTTTTTTTATTTGTCAATTTTTATATAATAGAATAAAGATTGTGTAGTACCAAAATATAGGGAAGAAGGGACTAATTTACTTATATATAATTTCAACAGAAAGTATGAATAATCTATTATTAGACATGATCAATACGTATATTCCCATGCATAACTTTAGTTGCAATGACATGTGACTAAAGTGAACGATAAATTTGATAAGCTTCCAATGTAAAGGTCATACATATGCTGAACATAACTATATAAAACGACCAAAAGACCAAAAGTTAGTGATAATATTAATAAAATAAAAATGATTGCTATTATAGAGAAAAGAAGATTTAATTTGAATGCACATTATTAATTATGCATTGTCACATTATTAAAAATATTTGATTTTCACATCATTAGTTGATAGTATATTATACTGATAATGCATTAAAATTAAACTTGAAAAAAAATAAGTACTTATTTACCTATGTATTTGTTACACAGTCAATTCTTACAATATATACGACATCACAGAAAATACAAAAGTTGTCGTTTCAATGAGTCATTGTGGATAATAAGCATCAAAAACTACAAAATTGAAGGTCATCATGTGCACTGACGACATTTCATTTATTTGTATATTTCTTCTGCTAAACATTATTGGTCGTTTTGTCTTGAATATGATATAGAAAGATAGGGACTGAGACGTAAACTTGTTAAGTTTCTTGAAGTGAAGGATATATAGTATTAGTTTGTTTAGAAAAGATCAATTTTTTTAATTATTTTTTGAAAAAAAATATTTTATAAAAAATTATTTATGTTTAAGTATTTAGATTAATTTGTAAAAAAAATTATTTTATAAAAAAATTATTTTAGCACAAATTTATAGTATGAATTGTTTTCATAAAAAAAATTTATTTTTAGATGAATTTTTTTAATTATGTTTTAATGAGAGAAGTATTTTTCATAATGAATTTAAGACTCTCAACCAAATATTATAAACAAAATAATTTTATAACTTTTTTCACAATTTATTATATAAAAATATTTTTTTTCTCACCGCTCAAATGAAATAGATTATCTTAAAATTATTTTACAACAAACATACCCAAACAAAAATAAATTCTGATTATAATTAATTTTTACAATAATTAATTATACATATAATTAATTATTGACATAATCTATTTTTTTTAACTTTCCCAAACACACTTAGTAGATTTCACTTTGTGAAAAAGGCTTCAGTCATCACGTAACCGAATCCAAGATAAAACCAACTTTGATCCTTCAATAACCTGGGCCATATTAGATTGGCTGACTTTAAAGAACTGACAAAGTTTGAATTATTATAGTTATAGTCTAAATCAACGTTTAACCCAAATTATTCTTTTAACTATTTTAACACTTGCTAAATATGACTTCTATATGTTCATACAGTCCGAAAAATTAATCTACTATCTAAAGATTGATTTTTGTTCTGAATGAGAATCAATGGTGGCATATTTGATCCGATTAGAAAGAAGGGTGACTCATCCTTGTGTGAGAGTAAAAAAGTATTTCCACGCTTAAATTAGGTTGTATATTATGAGAGAAAATTATATTAGAGTAGATGCATACTTATGTAGCTTAATCTTGTATTTATATTTATAGAATACGTTTATTTGTGAAAAAGTAATATATGAAAATATACTATTTTCATATAATTAAGAATGATAGTTATGACGGTGATTTAATCTCTAAATATTCCTATTAGAGAGAAATTTTATTAAGATATGATACTTATCTTATCAAGTAATTACCCGATATATTTGTAATTAATTATGAGGGCACAATAGCTCGGAATCGCAATTGGGCCAATCAAGTTGGGCTTGAATTTAAGATACCGGTTGAGAACAAATTTCTTTTATATTGGTATAGTTATATGTTAATCATTGTTTGTGAATTCTTATAAATTTGAAGGCATATTTATTTTTTTTTTTGTTTTTTTGACTATTTACATTTTTAGTCTTCTTAGCTTTACTTAACTTAATTTTGTTATTCTAATTTTAAGAATAACAATGTTGCCAATAAGTTCCCCCCACATGTCATTTCCCCCATTCTCCTCCCTTAAACCAAAAAATTAAATAAATAAATAAATAAAATAAATAACAATGTTACCTCTACACCTTTTTTTTTTGGTACAGATCTCTACACTTTTTTAATTAATACAAGTAAGTGTCTCTATTACTACTATTAACGTCGCTCAATCTTTTCTAATATGAATGACAATACAGTTTTTCGTTTTTTGGTTGACATTGCATTAGATTTGATACATGTTGCACCTATTTTCTGATCGCTTGTTTTAATAAAAGTAGTACCATGCAAACGACATACTTATGCGTAGATTTAATAGCATTAATTTTTTTGATGAACTAATAGCATTAATTTAATTATGAAGATATTGTTAAAAAACGAAGATAATATATAAAAGCAAATAGTAGTAGAATTAATCAATTAAGAGCAACGAAAGTATAAATCTATTTATAAATGAAAAAATTTTGAATAGTATTATATTCATAATTTACTTTGTCGTTTATTGATAACTAACAAATGTTGAATAGTATGATAATCATAATTTACATTTTCGTTTATCAATAATTTATTTCTTTGTTTATCTTATTTTTGTACAACAATAATAATAAGATTTAAATTTATAACTTCATGCACATCATCCACCAAATATAGGGTTTTTTTTTTGGGTATATAAATATAGTGGCTTTTATTTGATATATATTTCTGAAAACCTCTGCATATAAAAATATACATCTTGAGCCTAGGCTGGTTATATTTTGGGCCAGCCTACCAAATTCAACAGTTATTAGCTCGGGCTTTGAGAGTAACATAATCACTATCTCTATTGTATGTTTTAACCCAATTCACGAGCATCTACATGCAAGACTCAAAATAATTAAATGTCCAAAAAAAAAAAAGACTCAAAATAATTAAATTATAAACCATTTATATGTAGCATAGTCATAAAATTCGGATCAATCTGTTAGATAGCCAATCCAACGGTCCACTAAAAAGAATCAAAGATAAAAGAAAATTATAAAAAAAGACAAATTGATGAATTGACTAAGTTTATTGAAATAAAATGTATGTTTTTAAAACACAAATGGTGAGGAGGAATTGGGTAGAACTCTTATGGAACCTAGTACTACGAACTCTTGTTACTAGATCTATGTGTCTCCCGGTCTTGACTTCTAATTTAGGGTGTAAATCTTGATGTACTAAAATTTAAAAAAAAGTGTAGATCTTGTACTCTGCGTTTGTGAAAAATTTACTAGAATGATATGAACTTGGATGCTTATATAAAAATTAAAACCTAGTTTTGATTGCTAGTTAAAAAAAGAATCTTTATTTATTGGTTACATGCATACATGCTAAATAAATGTGTATGTGATTGAGCTAATTGTGGTCATAGTTGCTGAGTTTTTTGGAACTTATTATTGCTTGTGTTTCATGTTAGAAAGGAAAAAGGAGTACAGGATTGTAAAGTTTAGATAGGAAATGAGAATGGTTGGGTGCTTGGTAGGAGATTTCATGGGTTGGGCTGGGCTGAGCAGGGTTTAACCTTATCTAATTTGACCTTTAATTTAATTTGACCTAATCTAATAATTTCATCGGGTCAAACTTTTATATCTAGACCCGACTCAATATTGGCCTTATTAGTGTATGAGTTGAACTTTTATGTATAACAGAGTTAAAAAAATTTAAAAGCATAAAACAAAAATTATGAGATGGTTTATAATATAATTTTAAAACAAAATATATCAATGTAAAAAATATTAATTTAAGTCAAAAAGTCTTATAATTTATTATTGATTTTTATAAAATTATAAATTATAATATATTATGTAATATTTGATTGGGTTAGGCTAATTTGAAGTGTGCCCGAACTCAATATAAAAATTACATCAGGCCTAATTTCAAGAACCTAATCCGACCAAATTAATTTTGGATCAGACTAGGTTATCGGGATGAGTCGTGCCATGAGCACCCATAGTATTTGGGGTGATGATCAATTCGTAAAATATATATATATTTTTAATTTCCATTAATGCTTTAAACAATATTACTTTAGATTTCTATAAAAATGTGGGTGTAATGCTGAGGAAAGCGCGAACATATAGGCAATTACAACACAGCAAACTTTTTTTTTCAAGGTTTCATTGTATTATACATATCCCAATGAGTTTTAGACAAACGGAGGGTTAGAAGACTCGAGCTCATACCGAGTTGAAAATAGCAAAATCCTAAAAAACTTGCACAAAGGCTTCAATTTCTATATATGAACATTTATAAATTTTAGAATATAAATGTGTTTTATAACGTGTCGTGAAAAATGCTTCGAACTAGTTCTCTAAATTAGGTTTCTCACTTTATTTTGATATTGATCTCAACTTCAAAAAAGGGTCGTAACACTTATGTCGAAGTTTATACTAAATATTTGTATTAATATATTGCAAGATGAATTTTATATACATATAATTAAGTAATAAGGAAGATATAAAACTACAAAATCGTAATCATAATGTACAATATGAACATCCAAACTTGCCAAATCTTCATTTGTTGAAAAGCAGAACAGCATTTATAAGAAACAAGACCTTCAAAATCTGTTACATTTCTTCAAGAAAGCACGAACACGCCATTTGACTGGTGTGTCCACGTGTCGGACACGTGTCCGACACAGATACATTATGACACGCACACGATACGTGTGTCTCACGTATCCGAGTGTGTCTAATTAAAAAAATCATTGTTTTTACTCAAACTCGACCAGAACACACTACGGACATGACCAGGACACACCCGGATACGGCCAGGATACACCGCAGACATATATTAGACACAACCCATTAAAATTAAAAAAAAACAATTACTATGTGACAGTGTACTAATATTACGACCCACAAACCCAATATCACTCAACCCACCCTCAAGAAAAATTTTCTATTCTTCTTCAATCGTTGTGTTCTTTTGTGTCTTAATAATTGTTTCAAAAGTTTCAGTCGAACATTTTTAATTATTGTTAATTTTTTTTAGTTATAAATAACAAGACTTGTGTTGTCGTTGAAAAATTATTTTGAAATATTTATCAAAATTATATATATATATATATATATATAAAATTTTTGATTTTAGTATGTCCCTATAATACCAATTCGTGCTTCATACATTTCTTATAAGAAAGTAATACCAATTCACTACAAGAATACATCTATCTTGGTGCTTTTGCAGCAAGGCGTTCTAGAAACATTGTTCACAAACAAAATGAAAAGGGAAAAACAAAAAGAAATATATTTGAACCTTACATTAATACAGAACGATAGATAGCGCCCCAAAAAATATGCGAACATGCAGACCAGGAGCTGGATCCTCATAAGAGGGAAACTTGAACTTGTCATCAAACTGAATTAACTGTCAACTAAATACTAGCCAGAATGAAGATTTTATCTGAGGCCAATTACTGATTTATGCAATCCTTCATCTTCTTTCAGAAGGGCAATTCTTCAGGCTCTAATATGGGCAACAAGCGTTCTTGCAAATCCAAGTTTACGGGAAAAAGATTACACTGCGCATATTGTGCCATCAGTTGGTCCACAAGCACCAAAGCTACCATGGCCTCTACCATGGGTACAGCTGCAAGACCAGCGCAAGCAAAAATTTCAGAAATTTTCTTTTCTGCTGATGGAAATGCAGGCAAACAAATGGAGTGGAAATTTTGTCATGTTAGAAAATCACACACAGACACATACACAAAATTCTCTTCTTTCTTTCTAACATTATGCTTAGATTTCCTTATGGAAAAGTTGTCATGTAACAAATCTTGCCCTATCAGGTCAAATGTTAACTCAGTTCTAAAGGACTATCAGCAACTTGAATTACTATCAGAGACAGAAAAAAAAAAGTAAAGGAAAGAAAAGAAAGAAAATTGAGGTGAAGATAAACAGCAATCCAAACGGCAATAAAAGGCTGTGAGTTATTAACCTCTTGGGACAACACAAGGATCATGGCGACCACGGGCTATCAGCACTGTTTCTTCTTTTTCTCGAGTCACTGTAAATTGCTTCTTCTGCACAAGTGTAATACCATGTTCACTTCATATCAATATCTAGAGTAGTGCAAACTGCAAAGTTAAATTGTCATGTGTAATGAAATATGCAATAAACCATTTGATAAACTAAAAATGGGGTGAACATGTACATGCCAGGGAACTGGTGGTGGTAGGGCCTTTTTTTATTTCTTCCATTGAACTTTGTGGCAAAATTCCGACATAAACTTACTTTCATTGTTTACTGCCTATAATTCTACAATCCAAAATTGACAATGCAAGTGGGACCCAAGAGGACAAACACCCAAGGTCCCCTCAACAGCCACCCTAAAACAAAAGGTCTTTTCTTTTTTTTTGAAAAAGGAAGAATTAACCATATATCCTCATGTTCAATGATCAGGCTATGTTTACTAATTCATTTACCAATGCACTTTTCCCACTCAAATTGGGGAAAAGGAAATGAAGAAAGTAGCAGCTTTAGTAGTAGTGTTCCAATTTCCTAAAAAGTCATACTAAGTTTTGTAAATGCAGAGGACATTCCTTTATTTCATTCCATGTAGAGATGAAGCACGGGGATAGGTCCAACCATAATCCACTTCAGAAGTATGGGTGAGCAATTGCTATCATATGCATAAGGTGAGTAAGGAAGAAAGCTCAAAAAGATGAACCAAATAATGCATTTTTTTTACTTCCTATTGAATACATGCATATTCTGTTCTCATGCACTCCCACTCATGATGTTTGCAGAGTTTTATGCTATCTATCATACGACCATATAATCCTTCATCCCAAGCTCAGAGCCAATTAAACTAGGCACAGGCAGGGAAATAAGGAAATATATCATTCCATAAGGGTCAATTGACAAACAAAGCAATATGGAAATGTATCAGTTAGATTATGGTTGTTTCGTTCATTTATTTTTTATATCCTTAAAATCGTACAAGTTATGGTTGAAAATTTGGTTCTTTTTTTTTTGAGATTTTTATGTTTCAAATAAAAATCTAGCACTTCAGCGATATAAGCTATAAATATTTGTGGTAGCATGAACAATGTTTCTCCCATATAGAGAATAGTACAAATGCACTACTTCAAACACACCACACCCGAAGGAGGAAAAAAGGAAAGGGGTACGGTTTCATTTTTCATTTTTTATTTTTTATAAAAGAAGACATTCATTAAGATGAAGATTATTACAAAAAGTTAGGAGGATAAGATATATCCTCCTTAACGTTAAAAAAAAACACAAACAACAAAGAACAAAGAAAAACATCACTGGATGAAAGTATATCTGCATATATTGGAAACAATCACGCATGAATATAAAATGTTACATCATAAATGAGTTGATAAAGAATTACAAACCCATCTAATTTAGCAATTCCTCTATGCTAGTCGAATACATGGTGTTATGAGTAAATAAAATATTATCAACCAATGTGAAAGATATCAATAGACATATCTGATTGCGCCTGTGTTTGCAAGCATGTGTGCTGGTATGTGTGTGTGATGGGTGAACGAGATAGAGACGGAGAGAGAGAGAAAAGAGATTGGACTTACTCCAATAGTTGATGTTGGCTTGAAAGCTATTCTCATGTATATGGTTTCCCCATTGGAAATTCCACCCTAATTGCCAATATAGATAATATAAGTAAAGCAAATATAGACACATGACCATCATACTGCACATATAAAAACAACTAACTAGTAATTATAGAACAGAATAAATACCTGTATCCCACCAGAGCGGTTTGTTCTTGTCCTCGTCTTTCCATGTTCATCTATATAGAACTCATCATTGTGTTCACTCCCAGTCAAAAAGGTACCTGTAATGATTTCATTAAGCAATCGGAACACACCTCAGACCAAGTGATCAAAGAAAATGACATTGTTTAATCAATCCTTGTTTAGTCAGATCAAATCATAAGATAAAGGCACTCAGAGTCATAAATAAAAGCAAGTTTCAATACCTGCAAATCCACTACCAAATTGAAAGCCCTTAGTTGCAGGCAATGACATAACAGCTTTAGCCAGCTCAGCTTCAAGTTTGTCAAATACTGGTGAACCAAGCCCCTGAGATACAATAACATCATTTCTATTCTAACTGGAAAACTAAATGACAAATCTGAATAATACAACACAAAAATTACTTGGTGTGTACGGATGAGAAGTGCCTTATAAGATATCAGGCATGCAAGTAAATATATAAACGGAGATTCAAAGTAGTAAAAAAGCAAGCATGTGTGTCCAAGGAAAGTTTTCTTTTCTTCCTTTGTTTTTCTCATGCTAATTATTAAAATACCAAATAACAGCGTCAGAAGTCCTAAAAGAGCAGTCTAATATATCAATGGGCTACAACTTTAATTCTTGGAGGAGTAAGGATACATGCTATACATGGAAGGGAAGCTCTTAAATTCATATAGATGACTAAAGAGCACAGCTTGTCTGAGTTTAATCAGGGCCCAATTTCCACTGTGATAGAGTACTAGAAAGATGATCTTTGTTTTATTTATATAACACTGTAACTCTTCCTCTTCTACTGGTATAGATGGAGAATCAGTAAAGGAAGAAGGAAACATACACACAGAAAATAAAAGAACAGGACAGAAACAGGAAAAAAAAATGCAGAGCTATGAGGGCCTGCTCCTCCCAATCCTTTCCTTGCCAAATTCTTGCCTATATCCCTAAGGTTCCCCCGTTTCACATTTTATCCTCTTTTCCTAACAGACACCTCCCTTTCCTTGCTTTCCTTTCTCTCCCCTTGCCACGTAGACATTCTGTTATTCTTGTAGTGGAATTTCCTCTCAGCCTCCATCATTGCTCACGTGGGCTGGTTCCCTACACCTATTATCACCCTTCCTTCCTGATGTACACCATCTCAATAGGAGGTCTAACACACTGTTTTCTAGAGTTTCCACAAGATTCTAAGTCACATGTCTATACTGGATTAATTCAGGATCAACCATTATGCTAGATTACAGGGGATTTAGTTATTTATTTTAAATTTTGTTTTTAAAATTGTTTTCCCCATAGTGTCTTAGTTATATTTCTATTTAAAGCCAACTAGCCAAGTAAGCACTGAGTTTCCCCAAAAAACCCTTGTGCTTGTTTATCACTTTTACAAGTTTATTTGTTTATCATTTTTACAAGTTTATTTGTACCCAAAACTCTACTAGCTACTTGCTCAATTATTTTCGCTTAACTGAGAGAGGTGGAGAGACTTACACGTGGACAGTTCCTCACGATGCATGTTACAACACCACCAACAGAATCACCTTTCACTCGGACAGCATCAATAGCAGATATCATCTTCTCTGCAAATTCAGGGTCTGGACATCGAACAATGTTGCTCTCAATCTGGAAAAGTTCCAAACAAGAAGTGACAAACCAGGAATTTGGCTTCAGAGTTGCAAGATTAAAATAATGACAACAACATCAATAATAAGTATTATCACTATAAGTTATAACAAATAACAATAATCGGCCAATTTGGCAAACTGCAGTAAGTAAATGTCTGAACTAGACAGCAAGATGGCATCTGTTTTATCAAAGAAATGGTAGGATATTCATACACTTATTACTTATTTTGAATTCAATAGTAGATTATTTAGTTTCCTTGCAAGTGCATAATATATTGGAAAGGGCATTATCAGCAAATAGACAGTTATTGGGTAAAAAACTAAAAATACAGGAGTAAGTAAGTCTATTGCAGATTAAATTCATGCAATATTCTAGTTAAATGCAGTAGCCATGTTATCATGAGAATGAAAATTTGTCCATTTTATATGAATGGTGTCTCCCTTTACTACCAATATATCATCATCAGTTAAAACAAAAAGATTTGACATGTTTATTCATGCACTAGTTATACATCTGTACAAATTATTAAATCAAATCCAAGGGAACAATATACACACATATGCACATTTACCAGAAATTCAGCTTTGTACAGAGAAGGGTGGGATGGCAAAACTATTCATCACTCATTTCCTTAGTAATGTCAGAGTCATGAAATTAACACTAGGAACATATTAAGTTTCAGTTTGGGAAGGCAATGAGATTTCTTCTAAATCACTTTGTGAGAGCAGCTTGTAGAAGAATCTATTTGGCAGAAATCAGTTTTATCTTTAGAAGTGTATGTTATATAAGAGGATATGTGAATTAAAACTTTTTTCCTAATTTGGTATTGACATTCTGGTGTGAACTTATTAAAAACGGAATAAATGTTATGTATTGTGTTTAAATTAAATTAAACAATAACAGGGATAATTTAGTCATATTTATGAATGCCAGAATTATTTCTAACAAAATTTGAAGAAAGTCGTAAGCATGATTTGCAAAATGCATTCCAAGAAATGGAGTTGAAAATGGTCCTGCTTCCAGTTGCCAATAATTGGGCTTGATCACAATGTTTGTTAGTTAGTCCCATCCAAATATCCATAAACAATTATTAAAAAATAAAACAGATAGTCATTTCCATGTTTAGAATAACATGAAATCGACTTCAAACATTTTTACAGAAGGCACCAATGAGCATATATAAATATGAATATTAACTTTAATACCTGATCAAGGGTCAGAGTGTCATTATCAATTAGCTCCTCAGGAAGAACAACCTTGTGAACTTGAGAGACATAGGCAAGAATCTGAAACATAAGAGACCTTTAGCCAAGAATCTTCCTTAAGGAAATGGCAAATAAAAACATCATGCATGCCAAGGTTGTCAAATCGGGATTCGAATCGTGAATCAGAAGACCTATTTTTTGAATCGTGAATCGAATCGTATCATGAATCGTAAGATTCATGACTAATAATTAAAAATAGCATAAAATATATTTTCACATAAAGAAATATAAAAAACATGTAGATATTAATATTTTGAAGTCAAAAAACTCACTACATAGCCAATAAATTAAAATATAAACCAATATTTAAGATCAATGATCATCATTGTAGATATAAACCAATATAAACTTAATGGGGAGAGTGGCTGAGAGTGGGGACCAAATTTTATGTCAATCTTTCTTTAATATTATTGTTGGGGATTGATGGGAGGGAAATATTTGGCACTTTCCCTCCCTGCCCATAAAAAAATTTGCAAAAAAACCACTAAAAATTTGGATTTTTCAGAACTGGGTCGCGCTAAACCCAACCCGTTTTGCGCGCGACCCGTTCTACTTCTTCACGCGACCCGTTCTTCTTTCGCGACCCGTTTCCTTTGCGCGACCCGTTCTGCTCCTGCACGACCCGTCCAGCTCCTACGCGACCTGTCGTGCTCCTGCGCGACCCGTCCTACTCTTCGCAACCCGATCTACTCTGCGCAAGCCGTCTCTACGAGAATCGCAAGAATCGCTGCAGATTCGCGATTCTTGCGATTCCACTGCGAATCAGTTGAATCGCAGTGCGATTCTGAGACGAAAATGATACAGCAAACGATCTGTATCGTTGGGAGGGAGAATCGTGACGTATCGTGAGAATCGAATCGCGATTCGAGCGATTCTGATAACACTCATGCACATACATCTACAACAACCAGTCATTGGCGAATAAAAATTTGTATTTTATTGTAACCCCCCAAAAAAATGGCATTTTGTAAAAAAAGAAGAAGTTGAGAACAGAAGAAATTTATTAGAGACATCTGATAAAATTAGGCTCTGACAAGTTCATAATAAGCAGTTATGCACACCCTATAGATAAGATCAGTACAGATGGGATGCAACCCAGTGATCACTGCAACTCAAGATAGTCCTTGGAAGTTTATTTCTTAGGGAAATGTTTCTTTAAATAATTGGTTTCTTTCAGTTTGGGTGATAGTAATCTTATTGTGTTTTAGGAGGAATTTTGGGTGAGGAATGTTCCTCTCTTAGAAGTTTTTCCTCACCTTTATCATCTGTTGTCTATACATAAATCAACCATTGAGAATTTTTCACTATTTAGGTTCCAAATTCTACGTGGAACTTTCACTTTAGCAGAAACTTGAGTCATAGAAAAGCTAGTGACTTTAAGTCCCTTACACTTTTACTTGAATCTGCCCATTTCTATACTAATCCAGATAGAGAGTTTGGAAAAAAGAAGTTAATACCTCAGTTCGTGAAAAGTTCTTAAGGATTTTCTTAGCAACAGCACCAGAAGCAACCCTTCCAATGGTTTCTCTTGCGGAAGATCTACCACCACCCTTAAACAAAAGAATTCAGATGTATGAGCTTAATGCATATCTCTTGGAATGAAAACGCCTAACTCATTACATTATAAAAGTCGGTACCTGAACTGATCTGACACCATACTTCATGTCATAGGTTGCATCTGCATGGGAAGGCCTATAAGCTATTGACATCTCATTATAGTCCTGAAAGCCAAATAAGGTAATGATTGAAAAACCTATGAGCAGTACAGAATCAACTAAACACTACCAAACATGAACTTGTGAATGAATCAAAAACCATAATTACTATTGTCACAAGCAAAAATTATTTACAACAATTATAGTATTATATACAGGAAGCTTGATCCAGATCATATTTGCCATAATTTTTTTATTCATTTTGTCTAATCAGTTGCCAAATGAGTGCCTGGGAATGTCAAACCAATTCATTTAGCATGTTCTTCCAGCGTATCAAAACTCATTTATATGATGAAATGGTTCAATCATTGTACCACAAACCACCATAGCTCGTAGAAAATAGCAGTAGAAAAGCATATTCTCAAATATCCCAAAAACGAACCCCAAGAGCAATATATCTATCTCAAATGGTTTACCCAACAACCTTCCAGGCAAGTAATGATCAAATGTCTCATCCAATAAAACATTAATCTAAAGTCAGCCTTAGCATGGCCCCTTGAAAACAAACTTTGATACTCACATGTCCTCTTTGATCAGTATTGGGTACAAATACATGGATTGGAGTTCCAGTAGTAAGTCCTGCAATTAATAGATTATACTTCAAACCATTTTCAAGAAACATATAACTTCCCAGTTAACAATAGTTGAAAGAAATATTGACCTTCAGAGACTCCTGAAAATATTTTACACGTATCAGTCTCCTTTCTAGGAGTTGTAATCCGGCTCTGACCTGGCCTCCTATACATAAGAACCTTACAATGTTATTCTTGAAAGGCACTTTGCATCAGAAGCAATCATTAACTATATCATTCATAATTTCTTCAATCAAAAACTATCTTAAAAAGTATTCATATTTAGCCTGCGAAGTGTTTTCCACAGCACAAGTAGTTAAGTGAAGACAATGAGAAGATTTCAAAGGCAAGTACCTTCTATCAAGATCCACTTGCATGTCAGCTTCTGAGAGAGGGAGGCGAGGAGGACATCCATCAATAACACAACCTACACCTCCTCCATGAGATTCTCCATATGTTGTAACACGAAAGTGAGTTCCATAGGTGCTTCCAGCTGCCCGTATCTCTGTAAGTCATCAATGGTTTCAGAAACTCAAAACCCTGGCCATCTCAATAACATTAACTTTAAACTCTTTTAACATATAACTGGCATAAGAACAAACTAAGTCCTTTAATTCATTGTATTTAACATAGACTCAAACCCAACTTAGTGGAATTTGAAGTCAAAACCAAGTTGAAAACAGCAATTAACTAATTGCTCATTTCCTACTGGATATAAAAGTTGCAGCAAAACATGTTTTTCAGACTACACCTACATCAATCAGCATGTGAGCTTAAAAGTCAAAATGGGTGAAAAGTTTCAAAGTTAGGACGAGTGCAAAGGCTGGTTTGGCTTTGAGAACGGTGACAGCCAATTTCACATAACATGATTTATGAACTTTCAGAAATTCTGATATGAATCACACAATGTAATCAGTAATCACAATGCGTTCCTTACAACCAAGTTACAACCAATACCGAAAACATAGACACCAAAAATTTCAGGTTGCACCAAACAAATCAGTAGAGAAAAAGAAACCAAATTCAGACAACAATTTGCAATATTTAGCTGAGAAATTCGATTCAGCGAAGCAAAGAAATAATGGAAAAATAACAAGAAGCAGATTCTAGTAGCTAATATTTCTCTAATTCCATAAAAAATAATTAAAAAAAAACTTGAAACAAAAGAGATATATGTATGTATGCGATGAAGAAGAAACGATTTATAAAAAAAAATGAAGCGATGAAGAGAGGTGAAGAGAAAGAGAGCTGACGGAGTTTCTTGGGAAGGCGAGGAGGGAGTGAGAGTTGGAGGTGGACGGAGGAGAGTGATCGGAGATCGGAATTCAGAGAAGCGAAGCCAGAGACATCGGTTCTTCTGGATGCAGTGAGGAATGGCTTCGAGGACAGACAAGAAGAAGCCATTGGAATATACCACACCACACCACACCACACAGGATCAATTCAAGTTTCAAGATGAAGATGAATGGTGAAATGAAATCAAGTTTGGTTGCTCAGAAAGGGGGGTTGGTTTGGTTGGTGGCAAAAGGTGTAATTATATTCTACAGAAACAAGTTAGTAGCCACCTTACATTACACACCTAACTCCCCTTTTTCTCTCTGCGACTTCAACTTCAACTTCAACTGAATTTTATTTATTTATCAATTCTGAAATTTTTATCACAAATAATATATATATATTTTTTATATTTTATTTAATATTATTTATTATACTTATTTTTTTATTATTTTTTTTACTTAATCACAATGCATAAAAAATGTGTAAATAGTTATACATCTATTTTTAAATGTGCAAGAATATCATTTTTTTATTTATATTAACATCATTTTTTTAAATAATTTTTACATCTATTAATTATATTTAATACATACTATTAATTAAAAAATTATATTTCGTTAGTCAGTGTAAAACTAGTATAAAAATTTTAGTGTGTAAAATCAATTTAGATTGCCATTAGTTTCCTGTTTATTTTCTTGGTCTAGTTTAACATTAATCTGCGTTTGGTGTGTGACACAGGGCATATGCTATGTTACTGTTTAACCTTGATTCACGTTTGGTGTTTGTTGTGTGACACAGACAGTGTTCATGATTTGGCCTTGTTCGGGGGTTGGTGAATGGTGAGAGTAAGAGGGAAGCTGTGCCTGAGCGCGAGGAAGTAGCGTTACAACTTACAATAAATTTCTACTATTTTTTTCGCTACCATTACCTCTACAGTATCATTCCTCCAACTACAGGTATAAATTGATTCGGATAATTCGATTAATTTAATTAATTTAAATTAAGTCAATTAAATTAATTTAATTTAATTTAAATATATTAATTAGTTTAAACAAAATTTAAACCAATTGAAATTTAATTAATTTGATTCCCAAGTTAAAAATTTTAAACTAATGAACTGAACCTAATCGAACTATTCTTTTTAAGTTTAGTTATTGTGCTGCCTCCTGCTTTAACTTTAAAAAATTTTAATTTTTATCATTACTTTCTTTCTTTCTTCGCTTGCCGCCTTACTCCTACCTACTCACCCATTTGAACCCGTCGCTTGCTCCTACCCCTACCGCCGCTCGCTTCTTACTCTAGTCTGATCAATGCTTACTCTCCCTAGTCTGATCAATGCTTACTCTCCCTAGTCTGATCACGCTAGTCTGCTCTGGTCGTGCTAGTCTTGCCACTCGCTTCCTGCTTTGCTCTGGTCGCGCTCGTTGCCATCGCTACTTTGCTCTGCTTCTTGTTGAAGTTGATTATTATGATTAATTAGATTTGAAATATACACACTCTACTAGAATAATTAATATCTAGATCTGTACATAATATTCATATCTTCTTGTTGAGGTTGATTGCAATGATTAATTGTTCTAGTTTCCATCTATGGGAACGTATGGAATAGGAGTGCAATCTGAAACTGCGAAGGGAACTTGTTGAGGTCTATTGATATGATGCTAAAAAAGTCTATTTTGTGTTTGTCAAAATTCTTCAAATATATCTTTTACCAAGTGAAAAAAAAAGTTGTTAAAAAAATAAGAGTAAATATTTTGTTTTACTTGTCAGAGGGGTGTTTAACAAATGTAATTTTTTGTTGCTGTGAAAAAAAAAACAAAAAAAAGTGGAGAGAGTTGCTTTAAATTCAATGAAAACTATGGGTTGAGATGCATGAGAGTAATACCACTATCATAAAGTAGAGAAGATATCAAATACCTCGTCAATGTTTTCGTCATTATATTATGATTTTGATTCTGGATGTACTTCACTACTTAGTTATGGGTTGAAAACTTTGTTACTAGTTATACTGTTAGCCAAGTCACTTTTTTTAAAAGGTTCTTTAAAATTAAGTTTTCAGTAAATATATGAGAAAGAATATTTCCTTATAAGACTTGTCTATGCATTTCTTCATATATTTCTAGATTCTTTATGTGATAAGCTGCATTTGACTTTCTGGATAAACATGCAAGTTACTTTACTCATCCTTAATAATATTTCAAACTTTGTTTAATCAACTTTTACGAGTAAGATAATATGCCTTGATGTTCTCATTTGACAGGATGAGAAGGGATATTACATATGACTGCTGGTCTTGTGACTTGCTTTTGTGCTGCCTCTTCTCCGAATCTGTACAGAATTAACTTAGAGCATATGTTTAGCTTATAACATGTTGTTAAGTCAGCATCATTAGTATCATACAGATACTTTTCAAATTGGTTGAATTTTAGAAGAAATTCTGAAAATAGAAAGTTGAAGTTCAAACTAATGTTAAGTCAACTCAATTTTTTTAAAGATATATAACAGCACAAAAGATATTATGTATATTTTTAAACTTTAATACTTAAGAAATTTTCTTTTCTCACTATTTTTGCATTTTGGATTTGATATAAACAAAAAATCTCAAAGACCAATGATCGTGTGACTCAACTTGAAATTAAATGTTCATCACTTGATGGAAAAACAAATGTTAGTCTATATACTAATATTATTTGAAATTTAGGATACATTATGTGCATTTTTCTATATTGCATGAATAATTATTTAATTGATTTTTATGTTAAAAAAATGATCAATCCGATCACCTGAACCAAACCAACTTTTAGATATTCGGTTTGGTTTGGTTCAGATTTGACTATTAAAAAATAAAAAAATCAAATTAAATCAAACCAATTGATTTTGATTGGTTCGAATTTATTTTTTTATAATATTCTAACCAACCCACCTACTTATACCCCTACATTATGGTACTATTTACGAACGTTATCTATATATGAAAGAAGAAATTTCTCCTCACCCATATGTTTCATTGAATTTGAAGGAATAGAATGTTATTTTCATTTAATTTTGAAATTCAAAGATTTTTATGTTTGTTGATAAAAAAAGAGTATAAAATAACATTTTTATTCTGAATTTTATTTTACAAATTTATAAAATTTTATTTCTGTAAAAAAAAGTAGTATTTTAATTTTATATTTTTGTGAAATAAGATTCTATATTTTTTTATAATATGTCCTCTACTAATTTATAAATTGACAAATTTGATTTTTTATAATTTATAAAATATTATCTCTTTCTTTGATATTTGATGTTGGAGTTTTTTTATAATATAATTTTCATTTCAAATTATCATATAACTATTAATTTTTTTACAATATGTTGGATAGTTTTTAATCCTAATTTCAATTAAATATTTATCTTAAAATTAATATTATACCAATATTATAAAGCGTATGGCCATAGTTATAATATTAATTATAAGGTAAAAACAATTAAAAATATTATCAAGATTTATTTTATTAAGTTGTTTAAAAATTACTTAAATATTGCTTTAAGAAATAGATATTTGTATTATATGTAAAATATATGAAAATTGTTAAACATTTTTTATATATTTATCTCATTTATATCAATTTAAATTTCATTCTACATTGTATCTCATATATTAAACTGTGGAACCATTTTTTATGTCATTTTATTTCTAATTATACAAAACTATAAAATTAGACTATGATTCCTATTCTTACTATTATTTTTATTTCATGGAATTGCATTCTTTACACTAAACTTAACATTACTTTTTCAGGACTATCATTATTTTTAGTAATTAGTGTCTAATATTTAGTTACAAATTTCACTTACTTAAATTTTTAAAAAAATAATATTTCAAATAAGTGGAATACGTGGTTAAATATTAGTTATTGGTTATTAAGGATACAAGTATCCTCTTTAAAAAGTATTAGTCATTAATTATTTTACTATAAACTATTGTTACCAAATGAAGAAAATATTAATTTTTTTGTTTTCAATATATTAAATACATTTATTTTTTCAATTAGCATTTTTTTGGTTGAGTATTGATGTGATGAAAATTTATAGAAAATTTCAGATTTATTTATTAGGAAATTTATCTAGTTTTATTTCGTTTTAGTTAATTTTATTTTGATTTTAAATAATTTTATTTTCTTGATGTCTTTTTATCTCTTTACTTTAATTTTCAAGTATAATCTAATTTTTTTTGGATTAAATAGAATTATTTTCATATTTTGAAAGCTAAATTTATGGAGAGATGTTATTTCATCCTAAGCTAAAAGTTGATAAAAGACTTACAACCAACTCTTGTTGGATAGAAATTCTTATTAGAAAAGTGAAGAGCTAACACGGTAAAAGGAGTTAACATCAAATACTCTATAAAACTCTTTCAATTTTTATGTACGTTGAGGAAGGAAAACAACTACGCGCTTGAAGAAGTTGGAGTTGAAGAACAATTTTGATGAGGATTCAATGCATCTAATCTATTTGAAGAACAATTTTGATGAGGATTCAATGCATCTAATCTAATTTTATCTTTATTTTATTAAATTTACTCATGTTATCTTTTAATTTCATAGTTTTCATGGCTAGTAGTTCACGACTTTGAATGGCTAATTCTTTTTCTCTAGGATTAGAATAATAACTCCCTAATAAATTTGTGACCCGATCTATTTTCACTATTAGATGTTTTATTAATTTAATTGTAGTGATCTTAACGCTTGTTATATATTATGTGTCATAGTCATATGAGCATAAATATAAGATAATTGAGTGAAGAATCGAAAAATAAAATTTATTATTGAAACTTAGAAATGTTCACGGGTCAAATTAATTTAAGTTAAAGACAAAAAAAAATCTAAACCAATTAAATTTAATTAATGTAGTTTGATTTATTTTTAACTATCAACTCAAATTAAACTAACTCAGCTTCAATTGGATTAGTTGGTTCAGGTTAACGGTCATCTATGCCTTTGTCTTTTAAAAAAAAAATCTGTAAACTCAACTAGTCAACTACAGTATAATAGCAGAAGACAAGAGAAACTAACATGGAACAAAAAACTCATAACCACCACCATCATTCATTAGAATGGAATGGAATGAATGAGATGAGATGTAATGAGATAAGATGAAATGGAATAGGATAAAAATATCATTCCATTATTTGAATATTTTAGGATAGAATAGAGTAAAGTTATCATTTCATTATTTGGAAAGTGAATGATTTTTAATGAGATGGGATAGAATCCTAAACATAATAATAATAATAATAATAATAATAATAATAATAATAATAATAATAATAATAATAATAATAATAATAATAATAATAATAATAAATAATTCTATCTCATACCCTCCAAATTGGGAGAAGGGATAAAAAAATTAGTGATTTTTAGTGGGATGGGATGGAATCCATCCCACCCATTTCAATATCATTCCATCCTTTTTTAACATACCCAAACAATAGAACATATATCTATTCCATTCAATCCCCTCTATTTCACTCAATCCTATCAATCCAAACATGTCCTATATAAGAATTAGGAAACAATTCCCCTAGTCACACTATCTTTTTTGTATGTTCTCAATCTCAGATGTTTGTTTCACTTTAAAATGGTTAAGGATGAGTTCTCAATCTCAGGTCACGTCGCAGCTCCCTGGAGTTTCATATGCATCGCAGCTCGAAGGACGCAAGTGCAAGCCAAGGTGATAAAGGTCTCATCAAGGGTCGAAGACGAAGTCGCAACAGCTTATATAGTCACGACATCGCAAATCATGGTGTTGGCCTTGAGCATGACAGCAGCGCAAGTTGGCTTTGGTCTCTGCATCTGCCTATGAATGAGGAAGATGAATGACCTAAGTGGGCAAAACGCAGCGTACAACATAAGACTAGGACCAGTATTAGGAAAAAGTAAAACAAGAAGTTTGGTCGGTTCTATGGGTCACCAGGTATCAGGTTAAAAAAAATCCAAATCTAAAAATCAAACCAATGGTGACTAGTTTCTGTCGATTCTGATGCGATATAACTCAATTGTCTGAACCATTTGAAACTAATTTAATTGATTTGATTTGGATTTTTGGATTCATTGGATTGATCTGACTTAATGAACACTTTTATTGGAACTTCTATTAATTTGTCACGACCCGATCTTAGGCTATGACCGACACACAAGTTAGAGATACTCAACATTCAACTAGTCTGATAAGTCTAACAATATAACATCAATAAAATAAACCCAATTTGAAAGTTTAGAATAGAGCTACTAAAAATCTGACAGAACTTCCTATAAAAATTGAGCAAAGCATGCATTTCATTTCAACCTGCTCACCAATGCATATCTAAAACCATCAACAAACGCAAGTATCTATCTTAAGCACTAGACATAAATACAAATAGAGTTAGTTATATGAAAGGACATATAAAGACTTTATGGTCATATACACGTCAAAAGAAAAAAATAAACCCAATCCCCTATGGTTACAAAATACTAGAGTCGATACCTAACATTAATCACCAATAGCAATGGAGGCCTATCTAAACAATGTTCACTCTCAGGTAGAACAACAAATCAAATCACAGGAACTCGCTGCTCAACAACCTGTGAATCTAAAGGAAAAGGAATAGGATGAGTCACACATACTCAACGAAGGTATAATAAACAAAGTGAACAGAAAAGGAGAAACAAATAGTAACACGAATCTTTAAACTTCAAAAATAACTCAAGACACGATAATCGAAGAAATGAAGTTCGTAGATAAAAACCACTTTTATCAAGTGTTTTACTTTTTTAAAACAAATTCATAATTGTAAAAGAATTCAATAATGCTAGTCGCATATAGAATAGTCCATATGAGTTACACCTAAAAGAATTATACTACAAATTGAGAAAAAAAAATTTTACCCAACAAATCTCATTTCATATTATCTCAAGCCAGAGGACTTGCTTCACCCAACAAAACCTCTACATTTACTATATGCATATAGGTCGTTATATTTTTTCGCTATGGCAAGCGATGAAATCTCGTAATTAGGGTCTTCTCACCCAATAACTCATTGAATCTACTATATGCACATAGGTCGTTATATCTCTTTGCTATGACAAGCGATGAAATCTCATGTCTAGGCTCCTCTCACCCAATAACTTACTGAATCTACTATGAGCACATAGGCCGTTATATATCTTTACTAAGACAAACAGTATCGTTATATCTATTCATTAATGGTGAACGGTGTTCTAACATGTAACTCATTATGAATATAAAAATATAACTTAATTTAAGAATATCATAACTAGAACCAAACCATCAAAGTCAGAAATACTTATTTCTCAATCTCACATTAAGATTTAAAACATCATAATTACATTCTTCATGAATAACAACTCACATAACTCATATTGTCAATAGAACTATTACTGAAAAGCATACATAATGCCATTGTAAAAGAGGTTTAGCAATGTCGAAAACGATAATAATAGAATATAAGTTCATGAAAAAAGTAATAGTAATAATAATTCCAAACTAGCGATGAAAGTTGTAATTTGATTATCTTTATTGAAATAAACTTTATATTGAAGGAAAGATTTAATAAACTTGGAAAACTTTGTTTTCCTAATAAAATAATATTAAGAAAAGATGTCACTAAATGAATTATCCACCCCCAAATACAAAGAACCAACTTAATTGCTCTTCACGACTCTCAGAAAAGCAAACAACTTACTATCAACTAAATTTGGCCATAATTAAATGTTTTGACAAATAAAAATAAATGAAATAATGACCTATATTTAGAAGTAACCTCAAATGATAATATTTTCTTAAGAGATCACAGGTGAACCATCTCCAAGATTTATAAGCTTTTCTATGAAATGAGGGGTGTCTACTCTTAAGCCAACCACCAAAGCCTTTAATAACTTTAGAAATTATCCTCAACTCTTAACTTGTTGTCATTCCTTAAAGTATAGAGCTACCCACTATATATTATGCATTTAAAACTAAAGATCCATAAATGAATGAAATAAATACACAACTAATATTTTTAAGTAATAAAGCTTAAAAAATTTATTTAAGGATAAACGAACAATGTATAAGAAAATTAAGTAAAATCCTCAATTATTAAATTTAGGGTTTTTCAAGAAACTTTTAGGAATAACTAAGGTTTGCCTTCTTTATTACCATTTACTAAAACTCAAACTCCTATGCTTTTAGATTTCTACTCAACATTTCAAAATACACTCACTTATCATTTTCTTTGAGATAAAAAAAACTTGAAAAATTAAGAGATTTAGCACAAAAAAAAAACATGAATCAAAGAGTAAGAACTCACCTTAAGTTCTTAATGCAAATGGGTGCAAGTGAGTTCAAACAAGAATGAATGGAAAGATGAACTCCTTTGCTATCTTGGTAATAAAAATGTGGTAGTAATGCAAATGTTGTCTCCCCTGCTTATGTCGATTCAAGTTTTTAAAAGTTGTCTTGAATTCTTTTTTTTTTTTTTTTAGAAAAATTGATACAAATGCTCCTTCAAAATAAAATTAACTCCTATCTTATTTTTTTATTTAGTAATTTAAAAAATTAGTAAAAAATCTAATTAAGAATATTTGAAATTATTCAATAAATAAAACTGTCACAAGCACTACCTACCATCTGGCACGCGAATCGAATCACCCAACACTGGGTCCCCTCTTCCAGTTACATATATTATAATATTTGAAAAGTAATGTTATCTCTTAATAATTTTTTAATATTAAATAAATAAAATATTAAATTAAAAAATAAATATATTTAATGTATTAAGAACATAAAAAATATTAAATATATTTTTTAGTTATAATTAAAAAGATTAATAAAAAAATTAAATAAAAGAACAAATATTTATTATTTAATATTTTTTATTAGATATATTTATTTTTTTATTTAATAATTTTTTTATTTAGTATTAAATTATTAAAAAAACTCATAAAAAGATATAATATTACTCTATTTGAGAAGTGCAACGGTGAGGGATAACGCACTCCACCAATGATTCAATTAATCTTTAAAAAATATAGTGTCATTAATATTAGTTCTTAAATAATAAAAATTATTTTTAAAATTTGTGAATGCACATTTTATTTTGAAATTATTCACTAACATTAATTAATTAATTAATTAATATATAAACATTTAAGAATCTTAAAAATAATTTCCATCACCTAAATATTAATATTACTATCTTTCAAAAACTAATTTAATTAATTTTTTTTTATAAATACTAATTTAGTAATTTACTCTCTTTAAAATTACAAGTCACAAACCAAAATCCATTTTGTTGAATCCAAATCCAAGTTCCAAAGGTTGAAATGACCGCTCCATCGTTCAAAAGCAAATTTTTATTATTTTAAGAGTGTATGTATTATTAATATTTTTTTAAAGATGTTAAATTTAATAAAAAAATAAATATAATAAATAATATTAAAAGTAATATAAAAAATATATATACTATTAATAATAAAAATATCATAACTATTATATTATTATTATATTTTCATCAATCAATATTGTAGCTATGTTTTTCAAAGCCTCACTCAACTGCGTAGCTTTCTCTCCACCACCCGCTCCGAATTCTTGAGAAAAGATTGGAATTACTTGTTATGAAATGAAATAAAAAAAAATTAATATAAAAGAAAACATATTACACTTTTATAAAAATATTTAATAAGTTTAACGAAAATTAAGTAGAAATATTTAAGCTATTTTTTTTCTTAACCTCCTAACTTAAAAGACATGATCGGCAAACCTTCCTTTTTGATTCTAATGTCATTTTTAAGATAACTTTTAAATAAGCTTTTAGTAAATGGACAAAATTTTAAAAAAAAATCATATATTCTTCTTATTGAGTTCTTAAATTAAATAATAATATATAATTTTTTAATTTAATAATACACAGTTAATATTATTAAAAATAATAATTAGTTAAAATAAAACTCAAATATCATTATTTAATTTAAGAATTAGATAAAAAAATTATAAAGAACTGCATCTAAGTTTCCTTCTAACGTTTGCCGTCCTCCCAAACACTCAGCTATGCTATAAGGGTGTTTCCTGATCGCACACTTTCCTCTCCTTCCCTTACCATTTTCTACCCTCGTCTCTCTCTCTCTCTCTCTCTCTCTCTGTGTGTGTTTCTTGTTTCTCCTTCTCATTTATACAACGCTTTATTATTACTCTCAACTTCTTCTTCTGTTCCTCCTCTTTTCTCCTACGTGATCTAACTCATGGCTATTCGTATCTCTTTATAATCCCCTCAATCTGCATGTTCTCTTTCTCAAAAAACGAAGAAAAAAAAATACATGTGAGTTCTTCTGAACCATATACGTGTCTCTGTTTCTTTGTTTATAATACTTATTATCATTTTTCTTGATTAAGTGCGTTCTGGGATGTTTTCAATTTTTTTTGTTCATAAGCTTGAATTTGCTTCTCCATGTCTTCGCTTTGTATACGCGATCACATGATTTGTATATAGTGTATTAGTTGGTGTTTTCATATAATTACAAGCTAAAATGCTGCTAGCTTTCCTTAATAAATTGATTGATGTACTCAAACATGAGCTTAACAATTAATTTATATGTGGCATGGAAAACATACAATACACTGATAATTATTTGCATATTCATCTGTAGAAGGTGTGGGAATAGTGGAGACTACTTGCTTATATCAGTTGTTTGGACACTCTTCCTACAAAAATGAACTTCTCTTTGCGTTCGTTGTCTTATGAGCTCACCTGTCCTACAAGTGCAGCCATGCAATACACAAATGTGAACTTCCTTTTATCCAGACCATCTGTAAGAGTTTCTTGTTTCATTAAGAAGGATAATATGCAAGTATCTAATTGTGATGGAAGAAACACGATTATATCTTGCCAATTGATGCATAGCCACTTAGAAGAGTCATATAAAAGAAAGAAAAGGCTACAGGTGCCTATACAGAAGCCAGATTTTGTGAGGACATTGTTGATTGACAACTATGACAGTTACACATACAATATATACCAGGAGTTATCTATTGTTAATGGTGGTTAGTTCTCTTTCTCTATCTCTCATTTGAAGGTGGATGTGTGCAGAAAACTAAGATGTTCATTACAGGGATACAATTCAATATTGTTCTGTCATCAAGCTGTACAAAATAAAAAAAATACTATGTTTTGAAAATTCAGTAAGCATACTTATTTGCGACAGTTTATATTAATATGATGGTAAAAATTGCAACTTATATGTAGCAGTCAATTGAAAAGAATAAAAGCTTTTGGGGTCTCAGAACAATTGCATTAGTAGACATGTTTGAGTAAATTTATGACATCAACATCATCTCCAATTATTTCTTTTTATATACATGATAGTAGACTTGTAGAGTTAGATCATCTCCTTTCCATAAACATTTCTCTTCATTCTAATGTGATTTGCATTGGAGACCTCCAAAATGGAGCTGTAATGGCCAATCATTGGGTTATCGCATTAGAGTTAGTGTTAAAAAAATGATATTTAGATTCAAATGGAACTGTTCCAGATGTAGATAATAGAATACTGTTAACAAATATATTTGCATTTATAATTAGCTTCCCCCCTTATTTAAAAATAAATTAGATTATAAGTAAGAATCAAAATGACACTATTCTCTAATGGTACTAAACATCTGTTCTGAACATTCTAAAATCATGTACAGAATACTCTATGCTTGAAAGGTTTAAGAAGTTAATGTAAGGAGTTGGTGTCCATTTTAACCGCTGGTTTGGTTTTTCATTTTGCCAGTCCCTCCTGTCGTGATCCAAAATGATGAATACTGTTCCAGATGTAGATAATAGAATACTGTTGGCAAATATATTTGCATTTATAATTAGCTTTCCCCCTTATTTAAAAATAAATTAGATTATAAGTAAGAATCAAAATGACACTATTTTCTAATGGTACTAAACATCTGTTCTGAACATTCTAAAATCATGTACAGAACACTCTATGCTTGAAAGATTTAAGAAGTTAATGTAAGGAGTTGGTGTCCATTTTAACAGCTGGTTTGGTTTTTCATTTTGCCAGTCCCTCCTGTCGTGATCCAAAATGATGATTGGACATGGGAAGAACTTTGCCATTACTTGTACGAAGAAAATGCATTTGATAACATTGTAATATCACCAGGACCTGGTTCTCCCGCATGCCCGGAAGATATAGGTGAGAATCATGAAATGCCCTTGTGGACTGATAATTTCATTACATTTATTTACTGCCATAGAAGATGCAACAGAAAAATAAGTTGCTGCACTTGTAGATGTAAATGTTTGTTGTGAATGGATATATAGTCCTTGTTTTTATTACATTCAAAGACCTTTATATCATTGTATAATATATTTAAGGTAAAACTACACTTGCAGCCGTTGTGGGTTAGGGGTGTTTCACTTACAACTGTGACATATTTTGGTAAACTTATACCCTCCTGGTAGTGTGGGCCAACTCAAGAAATAGGTTAAAGAGTAACTCTAACAGAAAATTCACATAAGAGTCACTTGACAACTTCTATTATTTCTTACTATCAATTTTGACCTTCAACATCATTTATAGTTACCCAGATGCAAAATTTACGAGATTTTAGGAGAAGATATTCAGATTTCAAGAACTTTGAATATTGAAACATTCGATCTTAATTACAACAACCAAGCCTTATCCCACCAGGTGGCAATAGGCTCTATCAGAAACCAAATATCAATAAATCCATTTAGAGTAAGATCATTTTTAATGGTTTCTCCTAAAGTTTTCTTTGGTCTTCCACCACCCCTTTTAATTGGACTATCTTCCATTTGATCCAGTTTTCTCAAAGGGGATGTAACCGTGTAAGTGAAACACCCTTAAACCACATGGATTGTAAGTATAACTATGCCTAGATGTGTTTTAGAAGGACACCTGATATAGTTGGCAGAATTTAATATGTTGCCCTGATCTTTGTTTCATGAGGTGTGGAAGATTGTTGGTTTTTATTATTTTGGAAACAATTTTGTATGCTTCAGGTATTTGTCTTCAGCTATTGCTCAAATGCTGGGATATTCCTGTTCTGGGTGTTTGCCTAGGACACCAGGTATTTTCTCCTCGTTTTTGCTTGATTGATGCCCTTTTTTTCTTATATAATTTAACCACTTTCTCTGTGAGCAAACCTTCCACGTATGTTTTCTTCCCTTCTAGAATATTATGTAAGCCTTTTAAGGTTTCAACTTGTAAAGTTAATATCATGCACAAGTTTCAACAGAGTGCACTGTATTTCTTGAATTCATGTCTCGTGTGTTAACATAACAGTAACTTTCCCTGTAATTTTTGTTTTACCTTCCCTTCTAGAACATTATGCACTCATACTATGATAACATCTAAGTAGGATTTGTCACACTGTTTGCACCCTTTATCTTGTTTCTTCAAGAGAAGATAAGTTGTGTCTTAAGGTTACATTTAATACTGTAAAAAGTTTTTGATGGGAATGGGGATTGGATAGCTGGGAATGGAATGAACATTTTCGTTGACGTGATTTCTATGGCTTGAAATGGGATGAAAATTTTATTCCATTCATGTGTTTGGTATGCTAGAATCAAGAAGGAAATGGAGAAAACAACACTGTTGATAATACACTTGGGTTTCAAAAAATAGTAAAATGATACTCTTTTTACTTTTTAAAAATTGTAATTTATCCCATATATGATATATGATAAATAGCAAAAGACTCAGTCCCTCGAAAAGGTTTTCTGTATAATTTTACTCAATGTTGTCAATAGTTTTTCAATTTGGTTATTTTCTTTCTTGTATATAGCTAAGAGCTGATTGTTTTTAGCTTCTCTTTCTCATACTTCTGCCTTTCATAATTGTTATTTACATTATGTTCTTTTTGTAGTTTAATTGCTTAATATATGATTTGATAGGCTTTAGGTTATGTGCATGGAGCTCAAGTTGTCCATGCATCAGAACCAATCCATGGACGTTTGAGGTATGGTTAAACATTTCAAAAACTTGTTTGTTGTTTTTTCAGTACATATTATGTAATTGCTGTAGTCAGGAAGATGAACATAACTTGTCATGTAAGGTCTCATCTGTTCCTTCCCCCTTCTTTTAATTATTTCTTTCTACTGTGCAGTGAAATTGAGCACAACGGCTGCCAGCTTTTTCATGACATACCTTCTGGTAGAAATTCTGGTTTCAAGGTGTGTTTGCCACTTAATATTTGAAAGAATATGAATTTGAATCCTTCAAACATTTTTAAAGAATTGAAATCTTTACAAAGAATCCAATTTTAAGCTTATTATATTCATACTTGAGACATACAAGTCATTCAGACATCAGGAAACTCCAAATTTTAATCTTAATTGTTCTGAATTGCGATGTTGCTTAGAAGTTGTGGGCTAAGTTGTTTGGGGTTTTTGGTGAATACTGAATTTGTCTATGACTTGTGAGAATTTTATCTCACAATTTTTTAGGGGAGGAAAAGATAGGAGGGAAAGGTATTTTGGTGCTGTGCTCATTTTGTAAACATGTGGAACATTTGGTTAACGAGAAATGTGAGAATTCTTACCCAAGCATCTACTTTTGGATAGGATAAATATCTTTTGCTTCAATGCGGGTTTCTTCTCCTGGTTTATTTTAGGGGATTTCTTTGTCAAACCTGCAGAAGGATTGGAGAGCTCTTTCAGCTGATATTTTCATCTTTGTGCGTCTTTTTTCCTTGTTTCCTTTGTTTTAGGAGGATTCCTGATCCTCTTGCCCTGTATTTTTCTCTCTCTTAGCAGTTAGCACAATATTTTATTTTTCTTATTTAAGTATAAATAAAGAGTTGCAGATAAGGAAGATGTCTTCCTTCTAATTTTGTTGGTGGAGGTTTTCCTACTTATATTTCTGTATATATAATAAAATTCATTCAACAGGATGTAAAATGTTTGATTGCGTCATTCAACAGAAATTCATCAACACACGATTCTTTTTTTTCTAGTTGAGGGGCTTGTTTCATTTACTGCATCATACTTCAAATCGTTTAGCTATGTTCATATAATTCAAATTGCACCAATTCAACCATCTGTGATCACAGAAAAATATCATCAATAATCCTTTTAAGCACCAATTCAATAATTTGTGTATTTTTTATGGTCCTGTGCAAGACTTGAACACCATATTAGATGGAACTAGTTTTAAATTAGTTTTAAACCAAACTGTGTTTAGTTTTAAACAAGTTCATTTTTATATACGCTAATGTAACTAGTTCTATTTTGTACTATGTTATATTGGTTTTAAAAGTTGCCAAACATCCCCTAAATTTAAGCAAGAGCTACCTGATCCACGACCACCAGTTATAATTGTTGTTTTTCACATATTTCAGGTGGTTCGATATCATTCACTGGTTATAGATGCTGAATCACTTCCTGAACAGCTCATTCCAATAGCATGGACCTCTTCCACCAGTACATTTCCATTTATTGGGTCCAAGGATTCTGACAAGTTCAATGCTCATGAAACTCAGATAGAGCAGAGCATATTTGTTGATTCTTTTTTGGCTACAGTAGGAAATGGAAGTTCAAACCTTTCTGGTTATGGAAAAACGAGAAGCTCAAGAGTTCTTATGGGAATCAAGCATTCATCAAGACCACATTATGGTGTCCAGGTGTTATGTACAGAAATCATCCGTCTATAACCTTAGCTTTGTGTTTTTATTTATTTATTTATTTTTTGTAAATCGTGTTCAACTCAACAATTTTGACCTTCAGTTTCATCCAGAGAGTGTTGCAACCTGCCATGGAAGTCAAATATTCAAGAATTTTAGAGAGATTACAGACGATTATTGGCTGAGATTTAGGTCATCATACAACAAGGAAAAATGTGCTCATTCTGATGGTAAACTGAAGAACTTTGTTAATACAAATGCACACTGTTTGTCATTTGTGCTTATCAAATTTTTGTCTGTATACTAATTTGGAATATTTAATGAGGGACATGAGACTTTAGGAGACTCGAACTTTCTAAACACTAGAGAGGAAGACCAAAATAAAACTTTTTATCAAAAAATTCAAGAGTTTGAGGTAAAAGAAGCATTGAAGAGGATGGATAATAGAAATGTGGTATGACCGGATAATATACCTATTGAGGTATGGAAGTACCTAGGAGAGAAAGGTATAAGGTGGCTCACAAAGCTGTTTAACGAGATAATGAGCTCTAAGAAAATGTCAAATGAATGGAGGAGAAGTCCTTTAATCCCTATTTATAAGAACAAGGAAAATATACAAAACTGTGCAAATTACAGAGAGATTAAGCTCATGAGTCATACCATGAAGTTATGGGAAAGAGTAATTGAACGAAGATTAAGACGAGACTCATATTTCAGAGAATCAATTTGGTTTTATGCTTGGGAGGTCAACCATGGAAGCAATCTATCTTCTACGAAGATTAATGGAGAGGTATCGGAGGAAGCAAAAAGACCTACACGTGGTTTTCATTGATCTGGAAAAAGCCTACGATAGGGTACCGAGAGAAGTCTTGTGGAAGGCTTTGGAGAAGAAAGAAGTTCGTATCGCTTATATTCAAGCAATCCAATATATGTATGATAGGACTAAAACTAGTGTGAGAACACAATGTGAGGTCACAGAATATTTCCCTATAACTATAGGACTGCACTAAAGGTCAACTTTGAGTCCATATTTTTTTACCTTGATCTTGAATGTGCTTGCTGCACATATCCAACAGCCGGTGTCACAATACATGCTTTTTGCAGATGATATAGTCTTAGTTGGAGAGTCAAGAAAGGAAACAAATGGGAAGCTAGAACTATGGAGACGAGCTTTGAAAGAACATGACTTTCGTCTAAGCAGGAATAAGACAGAGTATATGGAATGTAAGTTCAGTAAGAAGCGTGCTAATGCTAGCTTAGTATGAAAATTGGAGACCACACCATACCACAAGTTACACAGTTTAGGTATCTTAAATTTATCAGACAAAATTACGGAGAGATAGAGAGAGATGTAAACCATAGGATTCAAGCTGGATGGATGAAATGGAGGAGTGCTTCAGGAGTTATTTGTGATAAAAAAGTGCATCTCAACCTTAAGGATAAATTTTATCTCATAACTATAAGGTCCACGATGTTACATAGTACTGAATATTGGGCGGTAAAAAGTCAGTAAGAGCATAAGATCAGTGTCACGGAGATGAGCGTATTGCGATAGATATGTGGTCATATAAGACAAGATAGAATTAGGAATGAATGCATTAGAGAAAAAATAGGGGCAGCACCTATTGTGGAAAAGATGAGAGAATCTCGCCTTAGGTGGTTTGGACATGTAAGGAGAAAACCCTTAGAAGCCCCTATAAGGATAGTAGATCAGGTGGAGGATAGCCTAATAGTTAGAGGTAGAGGGAGACCAAGAAAGATTATATGTAAAACGATTAAAAAAGATTTAGATTTGAATGATATTTCTGAAGACTTAGTTTATGATAGGAAACAATGGCGTCATTTGATCCATGTAGTCAACCCCACTTAATGGGAAAATGCTTGGTTGTTGTTGTTATACTAATTTGGAATATTAATGTTTGCCTTAATTATTGAGGAGGCCACTTTGTTTTTTCTGCTATTTTTTAGACTTTTTCTCTTTGGATGAGATTAAAAAAATGGTCTGATATTAACTATTTGGTTGTATGCCAGTCTTCGTAAATATCTGACCTCCCAAACTAGAGTTGATTGACTAAGATATCTTTAACATTGTTTACATGCTCCAGTTTTGTTCTTAATTTCCGTTGGCCTTCAAATTTATATGTTAGTGCCTTGTAATTTACCTGAGCAGTAAACTTTCTTTAGCACGCATGCAGGTTTCAAGTGCTAGTATACTATGTAGAGAAGTTCGCAGAAGTCTTATTTCAGATAATAATGCAATGGATCAGCTAAGAAGAGTAGTTCATGGAGACAGGCATTTGGTATATAATAATGCTGAGATGAATCGTTTAGAAATGTTCAACATGGTAAATGCTCATCATGCAAGCACTGGTTATACATGTTTGAAGTTGAAATGGAGGAAATTTGGTCACTTGGCTGGTCAAGTTGGTGGAGCAAAAAATATATTTTGTGGTTTGTTTGGACATGAAGCTGAAAACACCTTTTGGTTGGATAGTTCCTCTATAGAGAAGGTATTTGTATGAATTTGTGCCTTCTTTGAGTTAAATTGAAATTTTCTTTCCTCCTTAAGGTTGTTATCACCAACCCATTTCTGGATTACATTTATAATACACAAACAGATCTTTAAACTATAATCTTCAAACAACATAGCATCTCTTCATATTGTGCTAATATACCTCATTATATACTATGTTTTTCCTTCATAACTTATAATCCTATATCTTTTAATTTTCTTCCCATCCTAATTAGGGAAGAGCACGCTTCTCATTCATGGGAGGAAAAGGTGGATCCCTTTGGAAGCGGTTGACGTTCAGATTGTCAGATCAAAGGTTTGAAATTCATCCTCTTAACCGTTAAATTATTTTTTAATTATTTCTTTCCTTTCTTCAATTCTCTTCCATATTTTAGGTTATCTTCTTTATTATTTTATTCTATTGGAGGTGTTGGTGAATGGGCTTCATCAAAATAGGTCTGCTTGTGTTCCAATGTATGCATTATGAGCTTGTACTAGTTAGCTGCATTGATGCATTGACTTCAAAAAGTATTTCTATCACACTAGTCTAACCTTTTGACCCTTCGGTGTAGATAATTGTATATAATGTTAAATGATATATATATTTCTTTCTTTTTCCAGTGATGGGTGTTCAAAAGGTGGTGGTTATTTGTCAATGGAAGATTGTCAAGGTTCTGCTAAAACAATATTCTTGGAAGAAGGTTTTTTTGATTTTTTGAACAAGGTATATACTGAAACTGGTTTGGCCGTTTTATGCTTTATTCTTGCATAACACACTCCACAACTAGGATATACCTTATTGTTAGAGATGTAAGACCATTCTTGGCCTTCTAACTAACAGCTTAAGCTTTTAGGAGAGTTGCTTCTTGACATGGTATCAGAACATCGTTCAGGAGTTCAATCCTTGTCACCCCTATTCTTCATAATTAAGTTGAATTCCATTTGCAAGGTAAAAAGAGCCTATGCATTGTCCACACCTAAAGCCCAAAAGGTTCTTGCGTGAAGGGGCGTGTTAGAGATGTAAAATCATTCCTAGGCTTCTACCTAATAGCTTAAGCTTTTAAGAGAGGTGGTCCTTCACACTTGTATCTAGTTTCTAGGCTTCCCTAGCTGTACTGGCCTTTTTTCCTCTAATGAAATCTTCTCTCTCTCTCTCTCTCTCTATCTATATATATATATATATATATATATATATATATATATAAAGTTTATCCTAAATAGGAAATATGCTAACAGAACAAATATTCTGAAATACACATAAAATGCCATGTATTGCTTTGAATGTTTTATGCTTTGATCAGAAATGAAGTTCATATAAAGAAATGAAGAAAGGGGTGGGGGTAGGATACGGGATAAAGTAAATAGAGTTGACATCAGAAAAGTCAAATTTTCTGTGTATTGAACCTCCATCGTGTATGTATTTTATTGGTGCATATTTAAATTATTTCCTAATGTAGAAATATATGGAGGAATAAGAAGAGAAGAAGAGAACGCTCAGGTTCTCGTATATTTTCATCATACTCAAATAATGTTTATAGAGTATAAATAGGAAGAGAAGAACAAAGGTCAAACCCTAGAATTACATAAAAAAAGGGATTGATTTATTCTCCCTTTAATCCTAGGAAATTTGTCTCCCTAACTTATTCTGAATTTAACACCCAAATCTTAGCTTTCCTAATTTATCGACACTCCCCCTCAAGTTGGTGCAAAGATATCTATAATGCCCAACTTGCTAACTTGAAGTTCAAATGGCTGTCTTAACAGCCCCTTAGTTAAAACGTCTGCCACTTGCTGTGTAGTTGGTACAAATGGAGTGCAAATTATTCCTTCTTCAAGTTTTTTTTTTATGAAATGTCTGTCAATCTCAACATGTTTCGTCCTGTCATGTAGAACCGGGTTATGAGCAATGCTGATAGCTGCCTTGTTATCGCAGTACAAATTCATGGGAAAACTCAGTAGCCTCTTAAGCTCTTCTAGAACTCTTTTTAGCCAAAGAACTTCACAAATTCCTTGAGCCATTGATCTGAATTCAGCCTCGGCACTACTTGTAGCAACAACACTTTGCTTCTTGCTCCTCCAAGTGACCAAATTACCCCATAGAAACATGCAATACCCGGAAGTTGACCTTTTGTCTATAGTTGATCCTGTCAATTAGCATTGGTATACACCTCAACTCCTCTCTTCTCGTTTTTCTTGAAGAAGAGTCCCTTTCCTGGTGTGCCTTTTAGATACCGAAGAATTTGATACATAGCTTCAAGATGTACTTCATATGGGGAATGCATAAATTGACTCGCCATGCTGACAGCAAAAACAATGTCAGGACGAGTGTGTGATAGGTAAATCAATCTCTCGACCAGCCTTTGGTATCTACCCGTGTCAACAGGCACACCATCTTTGACTTCTCTGAGCTTAGTATTGACTTCTATTGGAGTATCTGAAGGTTTGCAACCACTCATCCCAGTTTCTTTCAAGAGATCAAGAATGTACTTCCGTTGTGACACCACGATGCCCTTTTTTGATCTTGCCACTTCCATTCCAAGGAAGTACCTTAGTTGGTCTAAGTCTTTAATCTCGAATTCCTTGGCTAGGCTCTGCTTCAGTCTGCTCATCTCTTGTATATCATCCCCAATCAAGATTATGTCATCCACATAGACAATCAAAACTGAAACTTTGTCCTTGGTGGAACTCTTTGTAAAAAGAGTATGATCAGATTGTCCTTGACTATATCCTTGGCCTTTAACAAATCTTGTGAATCTTTTAAACCATGCTCTAGGAGACTGTTTGAGCCCGTATAAAGATCTTTTTAGCTTGCATACCTTAGTTCCAAACTTCTCAAAGAAACTAGGTGGAGGCTCCATATATATACTTCTTCTTCCAAGTCTCCATTCAAAAAGGCATTCTTCACATCTAACTGATTCAAAGGCCAATCAAGATTAGCTACAATTGATAAGAGCGCTCGAACTATATTTAGCTTTGCCACCGGGGAAAACGTCTCAGAGTAGTCCACTCCATATGTCTGAGTAAAGCCTTTAGCTACTAGGCGAGCCTTGTATCTTTCCAAGGATCCGTCTGAGTTGTACTTTACGGTGAAAACCCATTTACAACCAACAATTGTCTTCCCAAACGGTAGATCCACTTTCTCCCAAGTAGCATTCTTCTCCAGAGCTCTCATCTCCTCAAGAACAGCTTCTCTCCACTCAGAAACATTTAGAGCCTCCTGGATACTATTAGGAATAGCTACACCAGACACTTGTGAGATAAAGGCACAATATGAAGCTGAAAGATTATTGTAAGATATAAAATTTGACAAAGGATGTTTTGTACAAGACCTAACACCTTTCCTAAGAGTAATGGAAATATCAAGTTGACTTGAAGAACTTGACTCAGAAATACCTAGAGCATTATTTTCAGGAGTCTGTAAAGAATTATCATGAATTTCATGATCCAACCTCTGATTAGATTCTTGGTGATGCTGCTGAATGGTGCCTCTCCTTTTCTGTGCTTGATACTCCTTTGAATAAACAAGACCTTTATACCGTTTCGAACACATCTCTGTAGTTTCAGCATTTCCATTTTGAGATGGTATTTGTGTATTAGAAGATTCATCGTTTTCAACATTTAATTCATTTGTTTCCATTAATTCCGGTGATCCTTTGTGAGGAACATCATTATAAAACTCAAAAATTAAATCAGAATCATCAAGAAAACCATCTTCACTAGTGCTGCTTTCCCCTTGAAGATGGGAGTTGCTGTAGTACGAGGTTCCTTCAAAGAAAGTGACATCCATAGAAATAATTTTTTTTTTCAAAACTGGATCAAAGCATTTGTAACTTCTCTGAATAGTAGGATAACCTACAAAAATACATTTATGTGCCTTTGAATCAAGTTTTGAGCGTTTTGGGTCATGATTATGAACAAAAGCCACACTGCCAAAAACTTTTAAGGGAATATCTGTTGTTAGCCAAGTGTTTGGGAAATAGTTCATGAAAACCTATAAAGAAGTTTCAAAGCCCAAAATTCGTGTAGGAAGTCTATTAATCCTTATCCTCCTATTTCATTTAGGAACTTCACTCCTGGAGGAAGGAATAGCACCCAAAAGCCGGTTGGGTCGGGCATCACATAGTTTTGAAGGGGGAGACGCCCGGTTCCTACTAACTGAACACAGGCAACTTCTGAACTAGATTCCCTGCTAGCGAGAGCGGCTTAGAAAGATAAAGTAGCACAGACAAGGGTTGTTTGAAAATGAACAGATAAGCTAACGCACTATTGATTTTTTGCCTACTAGCAATGCAACTACTCCTGAGAAATACTCGAAGTAGCCCCATTTATTGCATGGATAGGAAGGCGCTTCTTCGATTAGGTGTCTCGTGGTTGGGGCTATGCACAATCAAAGAGGGGCGGCTACTTTCCAGCTTACTGACTTCACTATGACCTTCCCTATCTAATTCTGCAGAAGAACTTTCCGGTTCCCCGATTTGCGTTGCCTCCGCCAGCTGCTGTAACTCAGGGATGCTTAGGGGTGTCTGTGCTACACAGTCCCACCTAAGCACCGTAAGGTGTGAAGCGATCTCGTACTAAACGAAACAACTTTCACTTTCTATAACCAAAAACAATGAAAGAAAGTCAACCTATTCTTCCTTACTCTAACAAGTAAGCAAGTCAACTACCTATAATTGCGGTCAGTCTCGCTACCTCTTTAGTCTCCCCATAGATACTTAGGAACTTTAGTTTTAAAACTTAAAGCTCTAATGACTTCTAGGAGATGTTTGTTTTTTCTTTCAGCCACCCCATTTTGTTGAGGTGTATTATTACACGAACTTTGGTGAACAATTCCTTTCTCAGCAAAAAAATTCCCTAACACATTGTTAAAAAATTCTTTTCCATTATCACTTCGAAAAATTTTACTCTGAGTATGAAATTATGTTTGAACCATATTATAAAAATTTTTGAACACATTTTCAGCATCAAATTTATCTTTCAAAAGAAAAACCCGAGTAATCCTAGTATGATCATCAATAAAAGTAATGAACCAACGTTTTCCAGAAAAGGTTGCCACTCTAGAGCGACCCCAAACATCACTGTGAATCATGGTAAATGGTTTTGATTTTTTACATGGTTGAGATGGAAAAATAGCACGATGGTGTTTTGCTAATTCACAAGATTCACACCGAAAAGACAAATGATTTTTATTCATGAATAACTTTGGAAACAAATACTTTAAAAATTGAAAGTTGGGATGTCCTAATCGATCATGCCATAACATAATTTCACTGTCACTAGGCACAAAAATAGAATTGAAGCAAGTCTGCCGGTCTTGCCTTTCAAAAGTTGATCCTTGATGGAGGAAGTAGAGGCCACCATCCTATTTAGCACCCCCAATCATCTTCCCCGAGGTTAAATCCTAAAATTCACAATGGGAAGCCCAAAAATTAATTTGACAATTATGATCAAAGGTTAATTTACTAATAGACAGTAGATTGTGGGATAGATGAGGAACATGCGGAACATTGTTAGGGGTTAGACGAGGAAAGGACACAGTTCCTTTTCTAGCAATAGTAGCAAAGGAACCATCTGCAATTTTGACTTTTTGATTCCCTGCACAAGGTGTATATGAAGAAAAAATTTGCGAAGTGCCGGTCATATGATTAGTGGCACCTGAATCTAATATCCAGGAGCCATTAGATTTTGTACAAGCAATAGCTGCAGTGAAAAAATTACCTGACTGGGCTAAAGAACAAGATGAATTAGAGTTTCCTAAAGATTGAGATTGAAACATTTTATATAAATGCTTTATTTGTTCCTTAGTGAAGGGAAAAGATTCGGAGGATGATTGCTGCCTTGGTTCCAAATTGCTCACTTGAAATGCGCGGACATCTCCCCTTGACGTGTTATCACCACTCAGTTTTTTCTTAGGATTTGCTGGTTTCCCAAGTATGCCACGGTCTTCTACAATGATCACACCAAGGCCTCTGCTTTCCTCCTCGCCTTTCTCCATCTGAGTCTGCACCTGCACCATGGACCACAAGAGCTGATCCCTCATTATCTATTTTTATTTCATTAAGGTGCTTCAGCATCACTTGCCTCCGTGCTTCTTCTCTACGCACCTCCGAGAAGACTTCTCTGATAGTCGGCAAAGGTTTTTGCCCTAAGATGCGACCTCTCACCTCATCAAGATCTTTATTCAATCCTGCTAAGAAGACAAATACCCGGCTTCTCTCTATCTTCTTTTTGTACTGAGCACTGTCTTTCGGACTTTCCCATGTTTTGTCGTCAAATAAGTCCAACTCTTGCCAAACAACTGTCATCTAATTATAGTATGCTGTTACTTCATGTGCTTCTTGCTGCATCTTCCACATCCGGGTGTTTAGTTCAAACAATTGCGAGTGATTGTCTAGATCAGAATAGGTTTCCCTTACAGCTCCCCACATGTTGCGAGCAGTTGGCAAGAACATGAAAGGTTTTCCAACCACTAGATCCATAGAGTTGATCAACCAAGCCATGACCATTGAGTTTTCGGAACGCCACTGCCTGTATTTTGGATCTGTGGTGGCTAGTGGTTTCACTTCGCAGTTCAAATACCCGAGTTTCCCCTTGCCGTCGATCACCAAGCGCACGGATTGAGACCACTCAAGGTAATTCTTTCCGTTCAATTTATGAATAGTAATCTGCAGAGAGTTCTCAGACATAGAAACTGCCGCTGGCTGCTGATTTCCTCCCGCCGAAGTTGTCACGCCACTACTAGCATCCGAAGGAGTCGAATTGGAGCCAACCATGGCGGCCTTAAAGTTCATGATCGGATCCTTAAAGCTCGTGATACCATGTAGAAATATATGGAGGAATAAGAAGAGAAGAAGAGAACGCTCAGGTTCTTGTATATTTTCATCATACTCAAATAATGTTTATAGAGTATAAATAGGAAGAGAAGAACAAAGGTCAAACCCTGACTTGAAAGAGAAAGAATATTTGTACAAATATGATCTACATTATATAGACTTATGATAATAATGACTTGCCTAAAATAGAGCTAAATTACAGGAAATAAATATGTCATAATACAAGAATCAAATCTATCCTAATAACAGAAATAAGGGAATAAATCTGTACAATAAATAAAATAAATCTGTAAAATAAAGTCCAAAACTCCTTCTCAAGCTGGTGAATGGATATCTATCATTCCCAGCTTGCCAGTAAGATCTTGAAAGTGCTTTGTGGGTAATCCCTTAGTTAATACATCTGCTAACTGATGTCTCGAAGGAACGTATGCTGTGGCTATGAGCCCACTATCCAATTTCTCCTTGATAAAGTGCCAGTTTATCTCAATGTGCTTTGTCCTGTCATATTGAACCGGATTATGCGCAATGCTAATGGCTGATTTGCTGTCACAAAACAACTTTATAGGTGCTTCATACTTTATTCTCAAGTCATCTAGTATGATTTTAATCCATAACAACTCACAAATTCCTTGTGCCATGGCTCGAAACTTAGCTTCTGCACTCGACCGTGCCACTACATTTTATTTTACTTCTCCATGTTACTAGATTTCCACCCAGAAACATACAATAACCTGATGTTGACCTCCTGTTAATAACTGAACCTGCATAGTCAGCATCCGTGTACACTTCCATGGATAGGTTTTCCCTTTTTTTAAATAGTAGTCCTCTTCCAGGCGTGGTTTTAAGATACTGTAGAATTCGATCCACGGCCTGCATGTGTCTCTCCCTCGGATCATGCATGAAATGACTAACAATACCAATAGCATACGCTAGGTCTGGTCTGGTCTGGTCTGGTATGTGTCAGGTATATCAACTACCAATAGCATACGCACGGTCTGCTAATGGCTGATTTGCTGTCACAAAACAACTTTATAGGTGCTTCATACTTTATTCTCAAGTCATCTAGTATGATTTTAATCCATAACAACTCACAAATTCCTTGTGCCATGGCTCGAAACTTAGCTTCTGCACTCGACCGTGCCACTACATTCTATTTTACTTCTTCATGTTACTAGATTTCCACCCAGAAACATACAATAACCTGATGTTGACCTCCTGTTAATAACTGAACCTGCATAGTCAGCATCCGTGTACACTTCCATGGATAGGTTTTCCCCTTTTTTAAATAGTAGTCCTCTTCCAGGCGTGGTTTTAAGATACTGTAGAATTCGATCCACGGCCTGCATGTGTCTCTCCCTCGGATCATGCATGAATTGACTAATAATACCAATAGCATACGCTAGGTCTGGTCTGGTATGTGCCAGGTATATCAGTTTCCCAACTAGCCTTTGATATTGAAATCTATCTACCTTGGGACTCTCTTCATCACTTCTCATTTTGTGATTCTGCTCAATTGGTACACCAGTTGGCTTACACCCGAGCTTTCCAGTCTCTTTAAGAAGATCTAGGACATATTTCCTTTGAGAAATGAAGATACCTTGCTTGGAGTAGGCAACTTCAATCCCAAGGAAGTACTTTAGTCTTCCAAGATCTTTCATTTCGAACTCAGTAACTAATTTCTCCTTCAGGAGTTACTTCTCAACTAAGTCATCACCTGATATAATGATGTTATCATCATACACAAGCAAAACTGTGAGTTTACCTTGTGAATGTTTAAAAAAGAGGGTATGATCACCTTGACTTTGTCTGTAACCCAAGGACACCATTGTTTTTGTGAATCTTCCAAACCAAGCGCGAGGAAACTGCTTCAACCCGTATAACGCCTTCTTTAACCTGCACACCTTGTTCCTTCCATTAGTGGAATCATATCCAAGGAAAATTTCCATATAAACTTCCTCCTCTAAGTCTCCATGGAGAAAGACATTTTTAACATCAAACTAGTGTAATTCTTACCCAAAGTGGGCAGCAAGGGAGAGTAAGATTCTTACAATATTCATCTTGGCTACTAGCGCAAATGTCTCCTCATAGTCAATTCCATAAGTCTGAGTGTATCCTTTTGCCACTAACATTGCTTTATACCGGTTTAGTGTACCATCAGACCGATATTTCAAAGTATATGTGCATCTGCACCCAACTGGTCTTTTGGCACCTGGCCTCTCAACAATCTCCCATGTTCCATTCCTTTCCAGTGCACTCATCTCTTCATTCATGGTTTGAATCTAGTTCTTATCCTTCAATGCTTCTTGTACTGGTGTTGGGATTTTGATAAAATCTATGGCTGAAATGAAACTCCGATGCTGCAGGGAAAGATGTTTAGAAGAGACAAATTGAGAAATAGGGTACTTGGGATTGAGACAATATCTTTTCCCTTTCCTCAATGCAATGGGTAAGTCATCTAGGTCAGGTTCACAATTATTCAAAGACATGTTATTAGGTTCAGAAATAATATTATCTGGGTCAGGTTCAAAAATAGGAAGTTTAGAGACAGGAGAACTTGTATCTTTAGTACTTACCGTTGGTTCAGACGCCTGAAGTTGCTGTTGGGCCAGTTCGGGTTTCCCTCTCCTCTGATACACCAATTTTGGTGTGCTAGCCTTGGCCTTGATGTTAGCTAGTTCAGGTGGGGTGTCAGAAGAAGATGCCAATTCCTGTGTAAAGTCAAATGGCAAAAAAAGGAAGGATCCAGTAGAGAAGTACTCAGCCTCAGCTTCTCGAGTGTTCTCCCCCTGAAGCTCAGGATAAGTAAAGAATGACTCATTTTCATGAAAAGTGAAATCCATAGAGACAAAAAGACGATGACTTGAGGGGTGATAACATTTGTACCCCTTCTTGTGAGGAGCATAACCCACAAAAATACATTTGACAGCACGAGGATCAAATTTGTTGCGATTGTGGCGATGTACATGGACAAAAGCCACACAACCAAAGACACGAGACTGGAGAGACTGCATAATAGGAACAAATGGAAAGTGAGAGGTCATGAGTTAGACAGGACTTACATTTCCCAAGATACGAGATGGTAACCGATTGATTAAATATGCAGCAGTTAAAACAGCTTCCCCCCAGTATGAACTAGGAACAGACATTTGGAAGAGTAAAGCTCTAGTGATTTCAAGCAAATGACGATTTTTTTTTTCTGCAACACCATTTTCCTGAGGAGTATTAACTCACGCGAGTTCATGCACAATACCATGCTCTTTAATAAATGTAGAGAAATTTTGGTTGACATACTCCTTACCATTATTAGAACATAAACGTTTAATAGACTTTCTAAATTGGGTCTGAATCATGTGATAAAACTGAACAAACAACTGAAACACATCTGATTTGTCTTTCATTAGAAAAAGTCAAGTTACTCTAGTACAATCATTAATGAAGGAAACAAACCATTTAGTGCCAGAAATATTAGACATAGATGTAGGACCCCAAACATCAGAATGGATAAGTGCAAAAGGTTAAACACTTCTATTAGAAGTAGGTGAAAAGGTGACACGATGGTGTTTGGCAAACTCATAAACATCACAATGAAAAGACTCAGTAGATTCTTTTAAGAATAAAGATGGAAATATAGACTTAAGCAAAGAAAAAGGTGGATGTGCTTGTGTTGAAGCCAAATTTGAGAAGTAAGAGACTTAGAATTGGACTGATGACAAGACGATAACAACTTCTGATCTGGACTACCATGAACTGGCATATTAAGAAAACAGTACAATCCTCCCTGTTCTTTAACAACTCCAATCGTCCTCCCCATGACAAGATCCTGAAAGAAACAATGAGAATGAAAAAAGGTTATGGCACAATTGTTGTCTTTAGTAAGCTTGTGAATAGAAATAATATTATGGGTAAGTTTGAGAACATGGAGCACATTGTATAATTGTAGAGAGGGCTGAAGTTTAATAGTACCAGAACCCGCAACTGAAGTGTGAGAGCCATCAGCTATGGTTATATGATGCTTACTAGAAGAGGGTTGATAAGATAATAGAGGTGGTGAATAAAATGTCATATAGTCAGTCGCATCAGAGTCCATAATCCATAAATTTTCAATACCAAAAGCATTAAAAGATGAAAAACAAAAATTCTTACCAATCTGGTCGTCTGACATACACATGATTCCAACCTGTTTCTAGTCTCTCTTTTTTTTGGTTCCCTTTTTTCTTTTTTGGTTGTTCAGAGGTTGAATTTCAATCTCGTTCTCAAAAAAGAAAACTCGAACAAAGAGCACCTGGGTGAACGCGAAGAACGAACAAGAACTGTACACACTGCTCACTGCTCGCGGACTCACCTGAACAGTGCTCGTGGATTGGTGGGCTGGTGCGCAGATTTGATGCGCTGCCTGTGGGGCGTGAACACGCTGAACCCGCACAAACAGCAGCACACACTGGGTAAGACGCACACGCTGAACACGCTGATCTGGTAAAATGCACGAATAGCAGCTCACGCTGAACACGCACATGCTGCTTGGTGGGCTTGTTCTCAATCAAGATGATGACAGCAGCACGAACACGCTGGATTCTGCTCGCCAGTGAAAATCAAGATGACGACAGCAGAGTGGGAAAGGACTGTGGTGCTGCTCGAACTATCTGGGCAGCAGAGTGAGATGGCGCGAAGGGTCTGTGTGGTGGAGTGAAACAGCGCGACGATCTGATCCAGTTATGAGGTGAAGGCAACAATGAAGGCTGCTAAAATCCTGGTTCTAAACCCGGCAATGAAGGCTGGTTAGATTAACAATGAAGGTTGATTACAGCAAAAACAGCAGATGCTCCTAGATCGGAAGCTCTGATACCAACTTGAAAGAGAAAGAATATTTCTATATATTATTTCTTGATAAATTGTACAGATATGATTTACATTATATAGGTTGATGATAATAATGACTTGCCTAAAATAGAACTAAATTACAGGAAATAAATATGTCATAATACAAGAATCAAATCTATCCTAATGACGGAAATAAGAGAATAAATCTGTACAATAAATAAAATAAATCTGTATAATAAAGTCTAACACCTTGGAATTACATAAAATCAGGGATTGATTTATTCTCCCATTAATCCTAGGAAATTTGTCTCCCTAACTTTTTCTGAATTTAACACCCAAATCTTAGCTTTCCTAATTATCGACACCTAACATACTTGGTTCTTCCCAATGATGATAGGCCTTATATTCATTTTTTTAACAAGTGTAATTAAATATTTAATGATTTTTCCTTTTATTTCTCTCTCCCACTTAAACATGTTGCCTTCATAATGTTGCAGGAGCTTCAATCATTTCATTATGATGAAAAAGATTATGAAGGTCTGCCATTTGACTTTCATGGTGGATATGTTGGTTACATCGGGTAGGTGGTAAAGTCAAGCAATTATATATCTACGTTGAGTCAACCTGAATGCTTGAGTCAAGCAATTACATCATTTACATGGTTTGCTAATTGTGCCTTTTTATTTTTGATGCGTTAACTATCTACGTTGAGTCAACCTGAATGCTTGAGTCAAGCAATTACATCATTTACATGGTTTGCTAATTGTGCCTTTCTATTTTTGATGCGTTAACTTTCTGCTTCATGGGCACGGCTTCTCTTTTTCGCCCTCCCTCCTTTCTCTCATTTTATGTTGTTAGTCGAAATATTACTTTCACTTAGTTTTTCACTTTTTTGCTTTTAAATAAGATAATCATCACAAATAGTCATAGTATGATGACGTATACGTTTATTTTATGTTTGAAATATTGTGAACCTTCATATTGATTTTTTGGTTATTGACCCATCCCAACCATCTTGCTAAACATGTTTACTTACATGATGTAATTAGATAAAACTTTGATCTCTCTAGTAAAACCAACAATAGACGAATAATTGATTTCTTGTGTTGCAGGTATAACCTCAAAATTGAATGTGGTGTTACATCTAACCGTCACAAATCTAAAACTCCAGATGCATGTTTTTTCTTTGCTGATAATCTTGTAGCTATTGACCACAAAAATGATGATGTTTATTTATTGGCTATACATGAAGGAAGTTCAAGTATGCCACAGTGGTTGGATGATGCAGAGGAGAAGCTTCTGAGCTTAAATGGCTCTATGACAATGGAGTTGGAAAGACAGCATTCTCATTCTTTAACTTTTTCCTCACATAAGGCTGGTTTTGCAGCTGAAAAATCTAGAGAACAGTACATTGAGGATGTTAAGAAGTGCCTAAACTACATTAAAGATGGAGAAAGCTATGAGTTGTGCCTCACAACTCAGATAAGGAAACCAATTGAGGAATTAAACTCTCTTGGACTTTATCTACATTTGAGAGAAAGGAATCCAGCACCTTATGCTGCTTGGCTTAATTTTTCAAAGGAAGATCTGTGTATTTGCTGTTCTTCCCCTGAGAGGTTCCTGCAGTTGGATAGGAACGATATACTAGAAGCTAAGCCCATTAAGGGTACTATAGCTCGTGGTGCTACCAAAGAGGAAGATGAGCAACTCAAATTGAAATTACAGCTCAGGTGACTTATATTCTTTTTCTGGTCACTTTCAAGTCTACCCATCACCATTTTAACCCAATGCTGCTACTACTTTAGTTTAAATTCTGGCATTATTTCTCTTAGGAATGTATTTAGCTTGTGATACATTAAATTTCTATGTATGTTTGATGCTTCAGTAATTTGGGAACAATCTAGACTCATTGAAATGTGTAATACCCATATTTAGTTATGAATCTATTATCTAGAGTTTAGAAGTTCGAGAGAATTCGAGATCGAGTTTTCAATGGGCTTTCATCATTCACATATTTAAAACTTTCTGATACCTCATACCATACACATATCTGATACAAATATTCAATATCCAGAATTATAACATGCTGATATAACAAAGCACTCTAAATGAGATTCTGTCAGGTGAATCTGCTGTGAACTAACTTGCTTTCTCTTTTTCAGCGAAAAGGATCAGGCTGAAAATCTGATGATTGTTGACCTCCTAAGGAATGACCTTGGTCGTGTTTGTGATCCTGGATCTGTTCATGTGCCGCATCTCATGGATGTGGAATCATATGCAACTGTTCACACAATGGTGAGTACAATTCGTGGGAAGAAGCGGTCGGATGTCAGTGCAGTAGACTGTGTCAAAGCTGCATTTCCTGGTGGTTCGATGACAGGTGCACCAAAGTTGAGATCAATGGAACTTCTTGATTCTCTTGAAAGTTGTTCTCGAGGTATCTACTCAGGCTGTATTGGATTTTTTTCATATAATCAGACATTTGATCTAAATATTGTCATAAGAACAGTCATTATACATGAGGGTGAAGCTTCAATAGGAGCTGGAGGGGCAATTGTTGCGCTGTCAAATCCTGAAGATGAGTATGAAGAGATGATCTTGAAAACAAAAGCCCCGTCAAAGGCTGTGATACATTTTGGATAGAGGTCAATAAGTCAAACGATAGCCTTTTCTATTTCGGCTGAAGGTCAGACAAAAATATGATTTGACGTATTTCATCCTGCTAATGATTTTATATTTTCACAAAAGGAATAGTAGAATATTGTGGTATAGCTAGGTTCAATTGTTTTGGGGTTAGAATTTCTTTTCAAACAGGAGGATTCCTTTTTAATTTTTATAGAAGCAGGCGTGCTTACAACCTTAATTTTGTTGTAATAAACTATACTAGTAATATTTATGCATAGATGAACTTGGCTACAATTTAAGCTTGTTGGATTATACCTTAGGTTTTTCTATTCTGTAATTTGAGTTGAATGAATTCAAAAAGTTTTCAGTGTATTCATTCATTTCCTTATGAAATTGGTGACCTTTTGTTCATTGATATTCATCTTTCCGCATGGTGACATGCTGCTATTACGGTACTGCAAGATGAATGCCAACAATGTTAATTGACTATTGAGGTATCTATTTGTGTTTAGACAGCTGTGTATTTATCCTCATTGACACATTGTGGAACAAGGTAGAATGGTACATAGGTTTTCTTCTCTGTTTTAAGAGGTCTCTGCACTTTTTTCTCTTTTGGTTTTTGAAAGTTTTAAGAGGATGGAAGGTTGCCCTATTATAAGATTAGAACATACCACAAGCTTCAACCAAAAACTTATAGTTCTTATAAATAAGTCAACACTCATTGGCTTTCTCTCCACTCTTTTACTTAAGAAGTTTGAACTCAGGTTCTTGTATACTATCAGTGTAATAAAAATGAAAAAAGATTATCATACACTTCTTTTAAGAGTGTATATATTATTAACACCTTTTTTAATAGTGTCAGATTTAGTGAAAAAAAGTGATAAGAAAAAGTAAGTATGATGAATGATATTGAAAGGAGTGTGAAAAGAAATGTATATACTGTGAATGGTAAGAATGTCAAAATTGAATAAAAATGTAACACACTACTTACAAGCTCTATATTCTTACATCATTTTTTAACACCATTTTCTATACTTGATTAATGATATACAAATTTATAATTAATCACATGTATTTATTGGTTAATGAGTAAATTCAAATTTTAATTTTAAATTATGAATTTATTCATTAATCAATTAATATATGTAATTAATTATAAATTTGTACATCATTAACTAAGTGTAAAAAGTAGTATTAAAAAGTATTGTAAGATGATTATTTTTCTAGTACTTATAACCAAACACACCGTGTGATAAAAAATAAAATATTATTAAATTAAAAGTTAAACAGTTATAAAATCTCTCATAACATGAGTATTTTAGAATTTCTCCCAACACCACTTAAGTTTCACTCCCCTACAATTTCGGGAGTTAACGTATGCTAGCAAATAAGCTATGTATAGTTGGTATAACATTATTTGGAGTACGAGTAATGCTATAATCACACTTTTTTCCTTTCTAAAAATTGAGAATGGATATTATTAAGATATTTGAGGGTACCACAGAGGTTCTTTTTGCCTCCGATAGGGCTTATTTCCTTGTCTCTCCCTTGTGTCAAAGCAGTGCATCTGGTGTTATCCTCCATTTGCGGAGATCCTGTGGTGTGGGTGGGGGAGTATCCATTCAAAATTTCTTTGGACAAGAACAAGAAAGATTGAAAATATTCGTGGCCCTATAATTGCCATTTCCTTTAATGGAGTGATCAATGATTTGAAAGCCAATCTGTAGTGGATAAGATGCACAATGTTCAATCTTTTAGGATGTCTATACTTGTCTTACCCAAAGGAAAAAAAAAGGATGTCTATACTTGGGAACAAAATTCATTTTTAATAGAAGTTGGTCTATTGTGTTATCTGGAATCCTAATGCATTTCGGATATTTGGTACAATATATCGGGATATTAAATGTATGAATATTTAAGATTTAAGAATTTAATATTTGCCAGTTCAAGAAAAAAAAGATTTTTTATATTTGGTTGTACAAAAAAAAATGGTATGTAAAATAAATAAATAAATGAGCTAATAACTCATGATATACAATTAATTATAATTTTTATCGTGGTGTATTTAATAACATAAGTTCGATTTTTATTTTCTATGCAAAAAAGTCAATTTTTATTTTGTCTCATTTTTTAATTCTAAATTTAAAAGAAAAAAACTTAGAACAGATAAAATATACAGCAAAATTTTATTAAGAAAAATGTTAGTTTTACACTTTTTTTAGAAATGTATTATTATTTACATTTTTTTTAAAGATTGTGATAAAGTGAGAAAAAATGATAAAAAAAAATATAATTAATAATATGAAAAAGAATATAAAAAATAATATGAGAGAAAACATAATAGAAAAATAAGAGTTGTTTTATTAAAGTGAACGAAATATGGAACTAGCTGGAAAATTGTTAGCTACTCCATTATCCATCTTTCTCTGATGCTGTTATCTATTTCTTTTTCTCATTTTTTTTCTATGTCACGATATAGAGAATTTTAAAATTTCAATATTAAAATATGAAAAATCACATACTATATTGATAAAGTAAAATTTTAAAATAAGCAATTATTAAATTTTGAATATAGAATCTTAACTATTCCGCAACCGCAACTGTAGTATTGTATGCATGTCTGTTGGGAAATTTCATTATATACCATACAGTGTCCGTATCACGGCTTTTGTTTGCATTAAATATGATGTTCAAGAAGTTTTGAATTTTGCATACATTATTATAGACCATCACATCAACGAACTGTTATAGATTCTATGTATTTGACAACCCATTATATAAGCTATTTATATCAGACACATGTATCTTTATACCATGCCATTCGTTATCTTGATAGCTTGATAGTAAAATAAATAAATAAAAAAAACTTAACATAGGAAACTGAATACAAATATATTGGCATGAAGTGCATGCTTCTAAAAGATGAACTATTATTAAAACAATAATTATATTATTGCAACAAATAGATACCAAGAGCTTTTTTATATTTTATCTATACTAGGGTTATTATACATATTTTTTTATCGACTCTCTTCCTAAAACAAGACAAGAAGATAACATATAGCAGAGATACCACACGATCATTTTAAATTTAAAAAAATCATTTTTTATTATTAAAGAGTCAGCTTGTTGACTCTCTCTAGTCGCCATCCAATTAACAAGAGAGTATGTTTAAATTGTACCATGACCTACAATTTTTTTTTTTTTTTGAGAGATTTTATACATTTCTCCAATTGATTTTTCTTTTTTGAAATCTTCATGCATTTTGTACGGAAACTATTTTTGTGTCCTATCAAATAAATTTTTTCATTCTTGCAAAGGATTTTGTAAAAATAAATTAATGACGGAAAATTTACTATTTAGTAAAAAATTTCCAAAAATTGAATGGTTGAAAATCTACTTTAGAAGAGGAGGAGGAGCGAATCTTTTTTTACAATAAAAGAAAAATTTATATATTTTAAAATTATAAATAAATAATAAATCTATAAAAGAAAATTATATAGGTACTTTATATTTTTTTCATAAATAATTCATAATCTATAATTTTTTTTTAAAACTATTACTTTGATAAAATTTTATAAATTTTACTAATAATATATTAAATATTATCATTTGAAAAAAATTAGAAGTGATCAATTATTTTAAAATAATAACTATTATTTTTTGAAAAATTTTATAAATTTTAATCGATAATATTTATAATTATAAATTTAAAAAATTAAATCTGATTTTATCGAAAACAATAAGTAGATTTGAGAAATTCAAAGTAAAAAAATATAATCTAAAAAATGTCAAAAATTTAAAAAAATATCTGAATAGATTTATTCAGTAATTAAAAATCATTGATTTATTTTATAAATAAATTAATGACTTATATTATAAGGTAGATGATACACTTTCCTTTAGAGGATGTATCTTAGAAATGACCATTATTAAAGTATAAACATATGCAACAGATGACAACCAAGAGCGAAGTGACACTTGCCTATAAGGGTTCCCTTGTGCATCAGATCGATGTCTCTTCCTAAAACAAGACAAGAAGATAACATATAGCAGAGATACCACACGATCATAATTAAATTTAAAAAAAATCGGAGTATAAAGAGTCAGCTTGTGACTCTCTCTAGTCGCCATCCAATTAACAAGAGAGTGTTTAAATTGTGTTTTTTTTTTTTTTTTGTTGAGATAGTATACATTTCTCCACTTGATTTTTCTTTTTTTGAAATCTTCATGCATTTTGTACGGAAAAATTCTTGTGTCCTATCAAATAAATTTTTTCTTCTTGCAAGAGGATTTTGTATTACTAAATTAATGACGGGATCTACATAGTGAAATTTCCAAAAATTGAATGGTTGTGATCTACTTTAGAAGAAGAGGAGGAACGAATCTTTTTTTACAATAAAATAAAAATTTAGCCACTCTTACAATCAAAGTAAAAAAATAATAGATCTATCAAAAGAAGAAAATAGGTACAATTCTCACTCAAAATTAATTCATAATATGTAATTTTACTTTTGATCTGTAAATTATCGATGATGACACATTTTTTACTATAAAGATCGATACATAAAATATTGTCATTTGAATAGAGTATCACGTCTTTTATTTCAATAGATATGAAACTCTTATTACTTTGTAAGGTCAAAACATGTTGTTAATCTAAAATAATCAAAATTAAAAATTCTAAATCTATTATAACAATAAGTAGATTTGAGAAATTCAGAATCAAAGATTTATCTAAAAGATCACATATTTAAAATATCTGAATAGATTTATTAAAAAAAATTAAAAAATGTAAAAAAAGCGAAAAAAAAATGGAGAGAGTTATCGTTTTATATGGGCGGTAACCCTCCATTAGAAAAATACTTAAAAGAGAAGATTAAAGTATCACAATGGAGAGAAAACACCATATAAGTGAGAGAAAAGTAGTGCCAGCTCATGAAAGAATTTCTTTTATGTATAAGGTTGATTATCTGTTTTATATAATTCGACCATATGAATTAATCTTTTGTATTATCTGTTTTGTACAAGGTTAATTAACTGTTTTATTATTATTATGTAAAGAAAATCATTTTCCAGAGTATAATGGTTCATTGGTTTGTCACGTATTGTATTCACAGTACATTTGTACCTTACTTCAACCAGGAGAGACTTAGTCAATGGAAAGATTGATAGGTTGATGCTATTTGGCATTTTGAGACACTGTAAATGAGTTTTATTTCAAATGTCAAATTATAAAGTATATTGTGAGCTAAGCATGTTATTGTTATATTATGAAATATATTGCAATTGATCACCTAATTATGCATATCTTTTTAAGAAAATAATTTATAAATGATAAAACTTAACTCAAATTTTTTATATTTTTTTATTCAGTTCTCAAATCAAATAATAACATATAAGTAAAAAAATTTATTATTAAGTGTGTATTATTAAATTAAAAAAATTAATATATCATTATTTAATTTAAAAATTGATAAAAAATATAAAGAACTTGAGTTAAATTTTGTCCATTTGTAAATTAGAATGTTGAGACTTGGGTGGACATTGCATTAATGATTAATCGCATAAGCTTAGAAACGTTATTGCTCAAGACGTCAAAGAAACTACTGTGTAACACGTAAAAAAGAAGCCACTGTGTCAATTGTTTGCAACACTACTACTATTATTATTATTATTATTAGCAATAAGGGATATCTTTTAGGTTTTTTTTTATCAAGATTAAGTATTTTTGTGAAAAAATTCTTGTGTACATTTATATACACAACTTATGTACACTAAGTCAACAACTATGCAAATTATTACTTTAAATATAAAATAATTATATATTGCAAAAAATTATACAAGTGTACACAAGTGTACATCTAATATGCCTAATAAGAGAAATGTTTGGTATACACCAATCATTGAGTATGCAATAAATGAGGCGAGACTAAAAGATATAGTAAAAATAATTCTTGTACTTTAACTTAATATTTTAAATTTTTAGAAGAGTTGATTCATAACATGGTATAAGCATTTCTATGACCAAATAGTCAAGAATTTGATTCTTACTGACTCTACTTTTTTAAATAAAAGTTGAATTTCAACACATGGTAAAGAAGAGCTTATGCATTATTCGTGCTTCAAAACCAAGGGGCTCTTGCATGAGGAGAGATGTTAAAGATATAATAAGGGCTTGTTTGGGAAAATTAAAAATTATAGATTATGCTGATAATCGATTATTGTTATAATCGATTATAATCAATTCATTTTTATGTTTGGATGCATTTAGAAAATTTTTAAGCTATATGATTCGTTTAGATGATATAAAAAAAGAATCACTTTTATGCATTAAATTATTAAAATAGGTATAGGATGATTTAAAAAATATTTAATTGAGAGTAAAATAGTATTTACATATCAAAATATAAGAAATAATCTATGCTAAAATCATAAACTTCAATCTTTAACTTATGATTATTAAAAAAAAACTTTTATTTTGTATTAAATTTCGTGTAAAAACTTTGTTATAAAATAATCTTTTTATTCACATAATAATTATTTATGCCTCCAAAAAAATCTAAAAGTTTCCCAAACATACTCTAAAAGTCAATTCATGTACTTTCAGCTAAAAGTTCAACTTTTTGAGAGAGTTGATTACATAATCAAACGATAAAAATTGTGTAGATGTAAATATATACATTGATGGACCCATAAACTTTTAACAGTGAGGGCAAAGTCAAAGATAGTATATAGACATTTTTTTAATATATATATATATATATATATATATATATATTTACACATAAAAATAAGTGAATATTAAATGATATTTTTCTTGTATATTTTCATATTTTAAGGACAAAAACCAACTTTCTTATTATCAATATTATCAAATATAAATGATAATGAGTGCAAACATATATCTTTACATATATAATTAAACAAAAGTATTAAATCAACTATTTGTTATAAGTGATAATAGGTGTAAATATATTTCTTTAACTTGTAAAACTATAGAAACACAAATGATAAATGCTATATATTAATAAATCTTTTAAAACTTAATGGGGGCATGTGTCCCCATGTTCTCTAACCTAGGTCCGTCCTTAGATATATATAAGCCAATGAGTGTTTAAGTATAAGCATAAGTAGATATAAGCAGATACGTGTATAAGTGTGTGTGAATAACATTATTCGTGCAATAATATATCTCATCTTTCTCATATAATCTTAATGGCACATCACACAACCTTCACATCATGAGTTTAGTGTAATTAGAAGAATTAATTTTCTTAGATGTTGATCGAAAGTAAAATTTCAGCAGTTATGGCATCGAGCACTTAAGCCAATTTCTTCTATTATAATCTTTTTCATTTATATATTCATTTAGTCACATTTAAGTTTTTGGTATTTAACGAGATCAAATTTGTGGCTGCTGTTAAAAATATAATTCCTTTGTTATTGCAATTACAAAATATATAGGAACATTATAACAAAAGTGATATGTTCCCATTAATGACTCCTAAAATCGCAATATCTCGATCCCAATTGCCATCATAAAACAAAAATTAAAACGTTATGTGGGATGATATCTTGCAACGGGGTTTGTTAGTTTCTTCCTGCTTTTTCCATCTGATCTGCTTGCTTGAAAGAAGAAAAGAAAGAATCTCGAAGAGTCTTATACCATTTAGCTAGTAACATAATGGTACTTCTTCACAACTAGACAAGAGGACACTGCAGTTTGCATATAGCAGTGAAGAATCTTACAGAATTTGCCATATAAAAAGAGTTTTGAGCAACATAGATGACGCAAATTTATTTTCTAGTGGAAAAATTTACAGAATCCTTTTTTCTGCTTGTCTCTCTCTCTTTCACACAATCATCAAACCCATTTCAGAGGACAACAAGCAGAAGGCTTCAGCAAACTTTTTAATGATGGGAGAAAGAGGGAAAATATGAAATTAAAATTAAAAGCACTAGTGTTGTGCATCATGCTTACCCTTATGAACTTTGTTACATCTAGATATAGAAAAGAAAATTTTGGGGGAAAGGGGAGAGGAAATGAATAGTGCTACACATACGTCATTTTACATCTCCTAATTTTTACCATTTGATTATAGTTGGTATCACGTATCTATACTATGATTACATCATCTTATATCTCTTAATTTTTATCATTTGATTATAGTTAGTATTACTTACCTATACTATGTTTATGACATCTCATTCTGATGTGTGATAATGTGCTCTAAGCATAGGGAGGAAATGGCGTGTGATGAGACAGAAATCCCTGCCATGATGTTTATTCACATCACACACACACACACACATATATATATATATTGTTTTTCTTATATGATGATGCAGTTGAATTAGGGGCCCCGGATGATAAAAATATGAACAAAAGATTTACAGTTTTCACCATAAGGGAAAGAAAGAAACTAAGAAGAATTGGAGAGAAAGACGTAAAGTGGATTTCTTCCTTAGATATCAAAAAAGAAAACGATATTCCCATCACGAAAGTGAGACAGGAATAGTATAGAATCTACTTTCTCAGACTTGAAGAGTACAATTAATCTGCCAGCAGAGGCATCAAACACTGAGGAAGCGGGCCTATAGCCAGCACCTTACATCATATGATTACTCTAATAATTTTATTCTCTTTCTCTCTCTCTCCATCTCTTTCTTTCTCCTATATAACTGCAGGTTACTTTGCATCAGCCGGAAGCTTGGCCAGTTTGCCTTAAAGAAACGCTGTGTACAGTTGCAGACTATGATGGAGAGATATATAGTTGATACGTTACCTAATAGTTTCTACATACTTATATTTTTATCAGTTGTTAAACATCTATTAATAATAAATTCCAAGCATGTCAAAAGTCATGTGTATATGAAATGATATAATGTGTTTCTTTTGATTTAGAAATTAGCATTAAATTCCGTTGATTGCAATAATACAATAACAATGCAACTGATGAATTGAAGGGGAAGAAGAAAAACACAAAATCCCAGAATTGATTTCCCCAGGAGGTGTTAGGGGCGGTGGGGGGTGAGCTGGTCCCACTTTAGCCTGACCAATAATGTCCTTTTGTAAGCTTTTGACCTGCTTTGACCGTATACCATATTCCCTGCAAACCAATTGAAACTAGAGAGAGAGAGTGGTCCATTCCTTTTTGTATGAGATTCCCCAGTGGCCATAATGATAATCCTCCAGCTGCTACAATAATCATGCTTTTACTTTTCCCAGGATCATTGCCTTTTTTACTTTGTTCAAGCCCTGGCCAGATATGCGTGTGTGCATCAGAGTCACCTAGCTAAAAGAGTGTCTGAGTGAGTGTGAGGACTGAGGAGGAGGAAGCAAAGTTGAATGTTACTACTTACTATACGTGCAGAGGCCCATAACTATGGCTACACTATTACCCAGATAAGCCTAAGCAAGTAGAATAAAAGCATTCATATAGCTAATATTTAGTTAATTTGATTGATAACCTTATAGAAACATGAGCATCACTGTGATTGTATGGTGTACTTTAATTGATGGCTCTTCATTTCCATTTTAATTAGATTCTATCCTCATATAATAATGTGATTGTATTTTCTTCATGTTGTGCAACTGGGTTAAAAAAATAAAAAAACAGTTTATTACATATGGTTAAAATAGTTAGTACCCTCTTCATCCAGATTCCACCAGCATATGTATAATATTCCCATATTTTATGTTTGAAAGCAGATGAGCTACAACCCCAAACCCCGGAGGGTTCTTAGGTCACCAATGTTTGAGCGGGTAAACAGTATATTAGAACAAAGAAATTACTGTTCCAAATATATACATTTTTGGTAAACTATTCAAAATAATATTGATCATACATATGACTAATTAATCATAAAATATTCTCATTCTCACTAAATGCTAGTGGTAAGTATGTTAAATAAAGTTTATTAGTTATTACTATATTATGACACAATGTTGCTTCATTTTAGGCTCTTGTTAGTTATCATAGATCATATGGATGAAATTTCCATGAGAAATAAGCAATAAAATAACACTTCATTGTGTCAGTAAGAAAAATATTGATCTCATAGGATTAATTGCGTACCCATTAAAAATACTCATGATCGACCTTAATAAAAAAAAAGTATGTAACAAAAAATTAAGGAATTTACCCACAAAAAGTAGAACAAATTAAGAAATCACTCTTCTACAGGACAATGATCACATTATGACACAATATTGCTTCCTTTTAAGGCCCTTGTTAGTATAACGAATCATAGTTCACATGGAAATGCCATGAGAATTGATAACCCTTAAAATAGCATTTTATAGGTGTATCTGGAATTAATCAGTAATGTCCATAAGAAAAAAAAAATGCAATTGTACTTCCAAACTAACGAGGATCATGTGGCCAATTACCTCCATATATAAACATACCCACAAACGACTCTTAAATAAAATAATACTAATAATAAATGCCTGTAAAAGTATACATGACACAGTATTCCTTCTTTTTAGGCCATTGTTGGTATAATCAGAGGTCATATGAAATGTCCATGAGACAGACAAGCAGCAAGGTAACAAGAACGTGAGAAAAGGGCAGCAAGTAATTTTTATAACTTCCATGTTAATTGTCAGGAGCAGTTCCAATTTACCGTAACTTGGGCTTCCTGCGGTTTTCCCATGCCCTCGTTTCAAGTGTAGTGAAATGATTATCTCATGGAAGGCCCAAAAAAAAAAAAAATCCCACATGTGAGCCCTCAGCTGGTAAATGAGTGAATATGTTCCCCCAGTTAATGTTCTGCAAATCACATATTATGCATCGCTTATAAGAACCCTAGAAAAATCTCTTTGTTGTAAGTTTTTGCAATGATGAAAAAGAAAGATAAACATATGTACCTTTGTTCAGTCCTGAGGAAGCACAACCTGTGACTTTGAAAATGACAATGCCGTGCTTTGTTGAATAATTGGCCTATATATATAGACTGTATATATGACCTCCAATAGACGGTACAATCCATGCATTATTAATTAGAAACGGAAGAAAATAAAAGAAAGAATTACATATATATATATATATATATATACATTCTTTTATCTCTCACTCTCACCACATGTACATATATATATAAAATCAAAATTTGATCATGATCATCTCCATGTATGTACATGGAATATGCTTGGCTCCTCATACGCCATCCACAGAGGCCATCGATGCTCCGGTGAGCTCCACAAATGGCATACAGGGAGCCAGGCACATACACATATGTATGCATGATGTGATACAACTATATAACTAATTAGATGAATCAAATTAAATATACGCATACAAATGAAGTTTTTCTCTCTTTTAATTCTAAGTAGCTAGGCACAAAAACTTATTAATCTCTATTTATCCTGACTCCTAAGGTTATAGAATTTGTGTGTATGTATGCAAGTTGCAAGACAAGAGAGATACATATATAAAATATCTATATGACTATATGATATTTTTTTTATAAGTGAGTGCAAGGACATGAAGTGTGCACTGCATAGACCTATGGATATAATATGATAAAGATGATGATCAAACCTAGATACTTGTTTTCCTTCATGGTGAGGAAGATGAAGCTGGAATTGCTGCAGAGAGAGAAAGAGAGAAGGACAAAAAGAGTGATAGAGAGGAAGAGAAGGAGAGAGTAGTAGAGAGTAAGAGTGAAGAGGATGGAGAAAAGGGGGTATATATTGAGGTTGGGGGGGGGGGGGGGGGGGAGCACAGGGAGATCTAGAGCATATGGAGGGAGAGGGAGGGAGGGGGAACTAGGTCATAATCAAATTTAAAGCCCCACAAAAATCCTACTGAATTGGCATAAAACAAGCAGACCAGTGGGCTAAACGTAGGGGGATTAAGGTCTGGCTAATAATTGTGGGGTTTGTGTGTGGTTTTCAGAGGGAAAGGAGGAAGATGTGGGGTTGTGGTTGCACCCTGAAGCCAAGCTCCCCTCTCCCCCCCACTAAATATAGACACCAACACAGGGAGGGGAAGAGAGAGAGGAGGGTTGGGTTACTAACCACGCAATTTCCTAAGCTAGCCTTATGGTGTTTGAAATCTCCTTTTCTGGGTCATAAAGCTAAGTGTGCTTTTCTCTTCTCTGAAGCTCATTTTGTCAGGGAGTGCTTGGAGGACATGGATTCCTCATCACTCAAACTTTCTTTAAATAAAAATAAAGCTAAAGAAAGATAAAGGAGGGGAAGTATTACCAAAATGTGCCTTCTTTTTCTTTTTCCGCCATCACCTGTTTCTTTATCTACTTTATTATTTTTGGTTTTCCCTTTGCTTTTTATGTAATCATATTTTATTACCAATTGATTACACTACTACTTCGTTCCAGGGACAGCTTTGCACTAACCCTTTTTCGTTTAGATTTTAGAATAATCCTAGCCCACCCTTCTCACCTAATTCACCACTTTAATTTTTTGTCCACTGAGATATAGCAACCCATATTAGCTCCTTTAATTGCGTGTTTTTCCTTTTTTGCTCTAACATGCTACATTTGTATATACATGGGTTTTAGGGGAGTTGTTGGGTATAGATGTTCCTTGGAAAAGTACTTCAACTGCAGAGTTAATTGTTCTATTTTCTTTCCCTTCTCTGAAGATTTTGGTACGCACTTGATTTTTTTTTTCTTGTCCATTGATACCAGAGATCCTACAAAATATGGACAATATATTGTATACATGTTACACTTAAAAAGAAGAAAAGATAAAGATAAGATTTGATATTAGGTTTTTGCATTCATTTGCAAAGACATTTAATATGAGAAAGAAAACAAATATAGAAGCTTACAATAATTAGTAATGTTAATTAAAGGGGGGAAAACATTATTAGTGTGCGTTTTTTTTTTATCGGCTAGAATTATCAATAATTGTTTTTTTTTATGAATTCCGCTTTGCACCAAGCAAAACAAACATTATGTTTAAATGCAGATTTTAGGACAATTGTTTTGCTTTAATTTTTTTTTGGTACAATTTGCTTTAATTATTTATACATTTGGTTACATATACATAAATAAAATATTCATATTTGAGGAAAATTGAAATGAAACGCAAGGTCATGACTTATGAGAAAGAAAGAGAGAAATTGGAAGACACGAAGGACTTTATGATGTGATGTGATTTACAAATTGATTATAATCTTATTATTTGTTTAATTAAAATACATTTAATTTTATTTAATTTATTTATAAAATTATTTTATATGTCATAAAAATATTATAATTATATATAAAATAATTTAATATTTTTCACATATTAATATATAATATAAATATAGTATATATATATATATTATGATGTAAATAAAACTTTCTCAATCGATTATATATTTTGTCCGTTTGAATTTTGCAACTACTTTATAAAAGTAACAATATGTATAACGTTGATGGACACATTCTACAATTTTTGACAAATAATCACTTTGACTGACTTTTGTTCTGGAAAAGTAAAACATTCAACCCATGAGCGCAATCATATCACACCGCTTAGAATATGGGGAAATTTATATACCAAAAATCAAAAGTCCATGAAAATCATGGTCGTGTTAGACCCTATGAGCCTAATTTATCTAATAGTGGTACTGCACTGTTAATAACAACAAAAATTACGGTAAAAAGCATGTATGAAGTGACGCAATATCAATAAAATAATGATGAAGTTATAAGTACTATAAAAATTAAAAGAAGCAAATTTTTTTGTGTTATTTTTTTCATATTTTTAAATTCATTAAAAATTATATTAATTTTTTACATAATATTATATATAATTCATCCACTCCACACACTAATTATCTTTTATTAATCAAAGATTGTCTACATAATACATATCATATAAATATTATAAATATCCACTCATGCTTTGTGTGCTTAATTGAAAAGAAAGAAAATAAAAAAAGAGTCAAAATTAAAATAAATGGATCTTTTTGTTATTTGGAGATAGAAAAAGTAAAGAGAGAAAGGAAATCTTAATGTAAAATTTTAAAATTTTCTATCTTTATTTAAAATATAAAATATCTTTTTTATCTATTATTTTCTTTTTCACCAATCTAAGCATAGTAAAAGTCTCAGTGATTATAGCTAGAAGAGAAGAATCAAATTGCTTTCACAATCTTGCATTCAAATTTTTTAAATTACTGCAGGTATTAAATTGGATTAGAAGGTGATTTTTGAGTCTTTCACTAAGTATTCTTACAAGTATTGTTATGAGATTAATTCTCAGACATTGTCATAATTGGAAGGTAAATTTTTATATTTCCATCAATCATTTTAAGACAAAAAAAAAAGAACAAAGCAAGGCTTGTTTTTTGTTTTTTTCTCACAATCTTATGAAAAAGAAAACTATAAATAATAAAACAAAACAGAATGCATATGTCATTAACTGTTTAACATGAATTGATATAACCTTATTTGATTGCAGCCAATGTCTGGCCCTTCCTGCAATAGATTTTTAACCTACATATATTATATAGCCCATTGGCCATAAAATCTACTCCTTTTCTTTCCCTTTCTCTCTGCAGGATGTTTCTTTTTTCTTTTTCTTTTGAAGTGTGATGGGTTTGAATTTCTTTTGAGTAATTGGAAATTTCTAAGGGGCTTGCATGCATTAATTTATTTTATAATAATAATACTGAAATAGCAAGCTATATAGCAGAGCCTGTTGTGAAGCCAAAACTGCCCTGTGTGATTGATCTACGAATGGTCGGTATCTTTAAGAGAATCTTTGCCTGTCAAAATATGGCCACCAATAGAATGTTAGGGTTGACAACGAAAACAACAGGTGTCAGGTTCATCTTCCATTTTCAACCTTTTTGTTTACTTCTTACACTTTACACAGCTGTGAATTAGTTTCGGTGTACAGAAAATTAGAACAGAAGAACGTGATAAGAAATCTTGAATTTTGTTTCTGCTTAAGATTTGGATTTGAATTTAGCTGTCCTAAAAATATAATATAAAGAAAGCAGGTTTAAAAAAAAAAAAGAATGAACATTAGGATGTGACATTATATGACATTAGATTGGGAATCCCAAACTACTTATATCTGCTTTCCTTTTCTTCCCTCTCTGTCTTTGTATATATTTGCTGTCTTCAACTGCAATGCGATAGCTTTTCACTTAAACTTGAAATCACTTTCAAATTCAAAGTTGGCACACTTTTCATTCGGGTTCAAGTGGTTGCAATTATGTGTAAACTCGTAAGTTTTGAAGAATACAAACAAACTTGAAGTCATTTTTTCTTGGTAAGGAGGTAGGAGAATATAGTACTAAATCATTTTTAATTAGTTGAGCGGTATGACACCTTTTTTTTTTAAAGAGAGGAATAATTGAGTATTAGATATTCTAGTATTGAAGTTTGTGGACAAAAAGTTAATAACATTAAGGAAATTTAAATGATTAAATATTGAATATTGTTATATATTAAAAATTCACAGTTCACATCACGTTAGAATTTATGAACAGTACAGTGAGACTAATAGGAGATGATGTATAAGCAAACCCACAGACACGTACGTTGCTTATAAAATAAAAAAAGTAAGGGAAAGGTCAAAAGGAGAGGAAGTTCACATAAAGAAAAATAATGTGAAAGGATGAAAAGTAAAGAACAGCTAATTCCTTTTTTTCTTACTTGAATTATTAGATAAAACAAGAGAGAAATGAAAGTCATCTACCTTCCACAACGGTTTGGGAGACAAACTTTTTGGAGGAAAAGGGAGGAGATACATATTTTCTCCTATTTTCCATCTTTTCACCTCTTTTATAATTTATTTATAAAAATAAGGAATGAAACTTATGATTATTACTAAGTCACACTCTACTCTTAATTACCACTTGTGATAAACTAATGACTTCCTTTTCCCTCCTCTGAAAGAAGAACAAACTTCTAAATAAATATTTTCATTCTTACAAAAGTTTTGCAATGTATCCATCAACACTAAGGATAACTTCTCTCCACTCACTTGCTTTCTCCCTTCTGTGAAGAAAGCCGCTGTAACACTGACATGGTAGAGTTTATCTCTTAAGCAAAGTACTTTAATGGTTTCTTTCATCTTTGTCGTCGTTTTGATTCAAATCTCAAATTTTCCTATTTTTCTTATTTTCCATGTATTCTCCATGTATGGTTCTATCGACTTGAAACAATGAATTAAAAATTGGAAGAAAAAAGATAAGAACGCTGACTTTTAATCTTAATTAGAAGAGATATTAAAAGTAAGTTCTTATATTATAAATTAATGGCTTTCAATAAACACTCAAATAAATTTGAAAAGACCTAACAATGCTGTATAACTGAGGCTCACTGTATAAGCAGTTTTCAACTCATTTCATAAATTTATATTCTTATATAGTTAAATAGTTTTTAAAGCAATGAGCTATTAATTTTTTTATTCATATATAGTAAAAGATAGATTTTAGTTCACTATATTCTCAATAAGTTCATTTAAAATCAGGAAAATTTCCATAAATAACTTATGTCATTGAATATGTATAAGCCTATAATATCCAAAGTCCAAACACTTAGGACATATTTTTACTCCTCATCAAGTCTTACATTTTATTATATAATTAATATTATTTTATTCTATCACAAGAATAGATATATCATATATGCATACATATACGGTATGCGTCTGTATGCGTCTTGTGCACAATTTGTTTTTTGTTTTTTTTGCTGCTTTTGTTTCTCGTAAAGTTTTATGGAGGTGGTTGGTGATCTTCTCCTTTCAATTAATTAAGGTTTAATCTAGTCGGGTTATGTTGAATTTGAGAGGGGGATGAAAAATATTCTGCCAACTCAATCTGAAGAAATTACTTGTGGAGAGGGCAGCTTAAGTACTTCTATTCAGATGCAGATTATTTGTTCCCTTTTTATGTCCCTTTTCTTGTTCTTTTATTTAAATTTTTCTAAGTGAAAAAAAAATTAATGTTATTTATTATATAAATTGTAATTATTCTAATTTTGTCCACTTGACAAAATTTAAATAAAAAAACAAGAAAGAAGACATGTGATTATCATCCCTTCTATTGATCATTAATTTCATATTTAAAGGGTATAGAGATAATTTTAAGATCAAAAAAAGTTTTATTTTTTTAAACCTAATTAAAATCATGATATCTGTTTATGGGATTTCAATGTTTCTGTCTTAGTGTCTAGTCATAGATACTAAATGTGGTCGACAATCTGTATCAGTCTTATAGGAAATGACAAAATTAAAATTTGTATTAATAAAGATTTTTTTTTATTTAGGTAGATATTGGTAATTTCTCAAATAAGAAATAATTTGTAATGACTTTTACACTCTGCAATTGAGTGGTCGTAGGGTTGTGCCCTTGACTGTCTGGTGTTTGCGTGAAGTGATTATCGAAAGAAATGATGGGAGCATACTTTATACCGAATGTAATCATATTATCTTGTAACACATTGTTGTGTCTAAAGTCATTCAACAGTGAAGGAATTGTACTTACATAGCCATAGCCCTGGACCCATGTTTGGAGGTCTATTTTAAAAGCTACCCCCTTAATTGCGTGATGGGCTATGGTGTCCACGGCCATTTGATTTCTTTTTGGAATGATACATGGCTAGGTGATTGTCCTTTGAATCACCTTGTTAGTCCTATTATTGTCATGGAAGATGTCAGTGATGTTTACCACAATTTGAGAATGCCCTTTGTCACATGATTTCTCCAGTTCCCATCTCATGTTAGTCGTTACACGAATTCTCATAACCGTTTGTGTTCGAAGAAATGAATGGCTTGTATTCAGATGCTACAAGATTTCGTTGGCTCATGCACCAAGCCTAATCAGTCCAGGACCAAGCTATGTGTTGAGATGTATTTTTAAGACCCAAGTCCCTGGAAAAATTAATGTCTTTGTAATTGTGTGGCTAAATTGATCAAAGAGGCTTTACCTACTATTTAGATGATCTTTAGTAGGAGGTTGGAATCCAATAAAACTTAAGTTCATTTTTTTATGTCTATTACATCTATTTTATCAATTAAGTTATGACTTACGTTCATTAATATTCTCTCTCTTATTTCAAAAATATATATACATATCATAATTTGATTGATAGAATAGGTATAATGAACATAACGAAATGGACTTAAATTTTATATTTTGGAACCATCTCCAACTTTGTCCCCAGTGCCAAGAGAATGACAAAGCTTTGTTTCACTCCTTACGGGATTATGTTCATTTGGACAGGAGAGATTCTTATACAAACTTATATTCTACACAGGTTATATAGATTAAGCTAATAATTAATTAACACAACATTATTTCAAATATAAAATAATAGTATGGCATAAAGATTTAAACAATTATTTAATAGAAAATAATTATGTGTAAATTATTTATTGTCATATGTATACACTAATAAGTAAGTCTATGTAAAAATTTCTCCTTCCAGGGAGCAATTCTATAAACCATTTGTTTGTCAATTTGGTTTAACTATTTTAGCCTTAGCTAACTGCATAATTTTCACACAACAAAATATATATAATGTTGATGATAGTGCCATTAGCATTAGCAACCCATGGTCCCACTTGGAAAGGTGGCCTCATTAGAGATTCGACAAACTCTTGGGTTATCCGTTTCTCTGGTCATATTGATCAACAACACTTCCTCTTCTTTCCACGTTTACAGAGTTATGTTGGATTTACATTCATAAACTTCAGTTTTATGGAAATAACATGATGAGTGTTGCTTCTTGTATTCCACGTCAAGATCCCTCGGATTCCATATCCGTCTCTATAACTCTTTGCGACTGCTGTTGGTGACTTGGTGTAGTCTTCGTTAGAAATTTGCTTCTTTTCTGAATTATTGTTTAAGCTTCAATTGCCCACAAAAAACATTATTTCTACTTATTCTTATCCCTTAGTTACAACTTTATCTTATTTTCTTTTTCTCCAATCTCACAAATCTATTTAATTTGTGAATAAGTTAGCGGCTTTTAATTATATAAAAAAATTTATATTCGATGATAACTGTAACAAATTTCCTCATGGCTAATTACACCAGTACCTACCTTAATATATAACGTCAAGAAAATAAACATCAATCAAATAAAATATGTATATTATATTTTTCAATGAAATAATATATCAGATCATAAATAAGCGGTATTTAGAGTTTTAGTATTATAAAATATTTGGTAATACTTGAATTTTAGAAAATAATCGCTTTTTTTGTAACAAACTATTTTTAGAGAACTTTTGATTATAAATTATTTTGAATACAAAATAAACTAATACAAACACACATTTAATCACATGAAACAAATTAATATTTTAGGGAAAAAAATTCGATGATTATCCATAAGTTTCTGTTTTTTGCTGAAAAATGATTATCCATAAGTTGCTATATTGGGTTTCAATGAATGCATATATGGTACTAGTGCTATCCATCAACTAGAGGTCAAAGATTATTTATTGGTCTGAAAAGGCACCAACACAAAGCAAAAAAAAAAATAGTTTTTACAAGCCATCACTTAGCAAATTAAAAGGGAAAACTTTATAGGACGTGAAATAAAGTACTCCATGATATGCGCTCAATAATATTGATTACTTTAATTAATATAATTTTATGTAATAAATAGTTCACTGCCTCTTGACTGTAAGATATCTCTCATAGTGTCACTTCAGCTCAAAACATGCACATGAATGATAAAAGAACTTAAAGAAGGGCTAAGGCATTGTTCCTTTTGATTGTTTATCTCCTTTATGGGACATAGTGCTTAGTGCTTAGTCAGTTTTTTTTTCGTCCCCACCATGTTGGATGGTTATTGATCACAAAGTTTTGTAACTGAACCCTGTAAAGATAACTCGCAATATATATATAGAGGGAAGATTAACTTACATCAGTATAAGATTTTTTTTTTATATTTATTTTTAATTATTCATTTTCATCGTTACCTTTAATGAAATAATCTATTATTAGATGAAAGTAAAACTAACGGTTGAAAATAAGTGTAAGAAAAAAAAATTACTGTGATGTTCATATATATATATATATATATATATATATATATATATATATATATATATATATATATATATATATATATATATGACAGTGTATTTTAAGTAGAAAGTATTTATTGTGAGATTGAGAAGAGTGAATCTTAATCATTAAATTTTTTATAAATGATCAAAATTAGAACTTAAATATGATTTTTTTAATAATCACATGATTTTCAAGTAATTTTTAATCTTGACCATTTATGTATAACTATATGATCAATATTTATTACTCTCACCCTCTCACAATAAAATTTTCTCTCACTAAATATGTCTCCTATATATATATATATAAACAACTAATGTCCCCGCCCCTATTACTCCATTCTCATCTCAAATCTTCTATTATCTATTATTAATAATAATAGCGATACTTATTTTTGGGTGTCCAATTTTATTTTTTTTAAATTTGTCATTCATTTTAATTTTTCACATCTTTCTGTAGGGGTAAAATTGTAAACAAAGGTACTATATTATCCCACATTCACTTGCATAGGAAGTTTGAAAATTTCTCAATCTCTTTCCTCTCTCCCACAACTGCAAATGTACAAATAACCACCACGTTCTGCATTATTTTCTTCAACTCCTGCACCAAAAACACAACTCACTCTCCCATAGCCTCATTCTTTCATTTACAATTTTTATACCTTAACTTATAATTTACATTTATTATAGCATATATTAATTTAATATGATGTGATAACTTTACAAAAATAAATAAAAAATTAAAATGTGGATCGACTATGTGCCTGTCAATCCACTTGTTATTTAATAATGGAGATTCTAGGATTTGGTATCTAATTTTTTTATTCTAAACAACTATTTTCTTTCACTAAACACACATAATAAGAAAGGGTGTAAAATAATAGATAAAATAATAATTTTCACCTCGTACTACCACCACTTAGTTACCATTGATAAGTGATTAATTATAATTTACAAACTGGTAACTAATTGAGAGTTATTCTGCCTTTGGACAACTACAAACAAAAACAACAATATACAAAAGGGCAAACAGTCACAAAAAGATGGCAATTACAAATAAAAAATGTGGAATGACAGACATAACTAGTAATAATAATAATAATAATCTATAATTTTATAAAGTTTTTTTATTTATACTTATTATTTTCTAAAATTATCATTATCAATTATTTATATAAAAATAAAAAATATAAAAAATAAAATTATAAATATATCTTATTATTTATTTTAAAATTTTTAAAAAATCATAAAATAAAAAATATTTTCACTTTTCAATTATAATTGACTTCAAATACTTATCAACTTATCATCATATAATTATAATTCACTTTTAAACATTTTTTTATTTTTTATTTTAACAAAAATAAAAAATCTGAATTCACAAGCACATAGTGCAAGTGAATACGTTGTTAATAATAATAATAATAATAATAATGATAACTTAATAAAGTAATGAAAAGTTTGACCAACTTAATTAAGGAATGCACATGAAAGGATTATTAGGCTCCCTAAGGTCTCAAATTCTCATAGGATAGGATGCAAAGCATTAAATTAATGAACAAAGACATATAATCAATGATTTTTATTTTCAATATTAAAGATAGAATCAATTCTCACTAAACAACGAGAATTCTCAGTTTACTTAAAGTTCAATCATATTCGAACTTCATATCTTAAGATCGGAATATTAAGTTCTTAACCATTTATGATACTCATTTAAAAACATCGTAATTATACTGCTATATACTATTAATTAATTACTAGTACAACTCTTCAACTATAACAAATATTGCAAAGAGAAAACTGATTAATATTTTTAGTATAATTTGAAAACTAATCAAGTCTATTGAAAGATGCAACAAGTTTTTTTTAGAAGCGTTTATATTTAATTCACTATTAATATAAAACTCTTTGCATGCCTTGTGGGCAACCTTCTCGAGTAGAAATGAATTGTTCTATTTAACTCAAGATAACAATATGTCCGAATGCCCATTTTTATTGTAAAGACGGCATAAGAAATTAAAAGAATCATGAGCCTTTTCTTAACAATTTAAACTTTCAGAATAGTTTATTTTCGGTATAAAAGTTTTTAAGAAAGTGGTTATGAGTTGGCCTGTGTATTGTTTATACTGAGCCAGAACGGCTATAACCTTTTTGAAGAGTTGATCTTCACAAAAAAATTAGTATCAAGAAAATAATTTTATAATACTCACACCTCTTTATAACTGTGTGTATATTTGCGGCTGGCTATGCGCTAGACTATATATCTTCTTAGTTATCGAAGGTTTAACGAAAAAATTAAGCTTTTTTTTTAAAAAAAAAAAAAAAAAAGAACAACTAAGCATGTTCAATGAATATGTTATGCTATATATCTATTATAATAATCACTCACAAAATCTGACTTCAAAAGTGCTACTAGCTAGCTAGCGAGTAGCGAGCACGTTTTGAATCCTACATAATATTGATCAAAGATTTGGCTTTAAATTAATTTAATTGCAATGTGGGGTGAAACGTGCAGTTAAAAAGCAACCGAAGCATATAAAACCAAATCTGATTACGAAGACATTTTCAAAATGAACAGTGTAGTTAACCTTAGTAAACATTGAATGGGTAGGCATGGTGCATGGAGCGTTGAAGGGTAATTAATTAATACACTTAATATAATTCAAAACAAGGTAGTAACTATATTAATATAGTGCTAAAATATTTAAATTTATAATCTGATTCACAGTTGTCTCTTGTGTCTCAATTGTACGATTGAGTTTAGATTTACTATTAAAATTTCCATGATCTCACCGGATTGAGACAATGGGCAAGAAGCATGCTTTTGTTAAAAGTTGATAAATATTTAATAAAAATTAAAATATTTGTTAGACTAAATTGTACATAAATCAATAGATTGAATTATAAATGTCTAAAACTTATTATAGCAAATCATTTTGAGGGGTTCATGAATGACCCAAACTCAGGTCCATCTTAAATGTCACCGTCTTTCTACACACTTCTTCTACATGTAAGAACATCATAAAAGTTGAATTCCATGTACAATATATTATTGGTAGCAGAGGGGAGAACATGGTACTGGGGACAATAGGGAGGAGGAGGAAGAAGACAAACTTAGATTTATAAAATTTATATATGCAATATACTAATAATGTAAAATGTGCAGATTCCAGTGAAAAGTACAAATATTAAATGTTAAACACTTGCAACTAACAGTAACACCCATTTGCCCATTTGAAATGCACCAATTAAACAAATCCTTGATGCATTGTGTGGGAAGAAAGAGAGAAAGAGAGAGAGAGAAAGAGTGAGGTAGTCAAAAAAGGAAGACTACTTGGGGGTTTGGAGTGTGATGAGAAGAGAGAATAGAGTGGTTCTAGAAAAGGCTGCCGAATTAGCTAGGCTTCGATTTGGTTGGGTCGGGTTTCCTTGTACGTAGAAATTGGTAAACGATTAAGAAGGGAAAGAGAAAAGCAGAGATTAAAAATGGCAAGAGATGGGAAGCTTTATCGTGTAGAGTGTTGGAAGCAACAAGTGTGGGAATCCTGATGTCAGATCTTATTGGACCCTCTTTCCCTTGGTTTTGTGCACTCGTCAGTGCTGCCTGTGGCTGCAGTTGCAGTCTTGTGTTGTTATGCAGCTTATGCTAGCTAGTGCGGTTGTGCCTCATGAGTACTCTCTCTCACTCTCTCTCACTCTCTCTCTCTTCTCTCTGTGTTTGTATGTAAGTGTCTCACGGTTAGATTCTAGTCCAAGAGTTCATTCCATCCCTTCTTTCTCAAAATTTTGTGCAACTCCTTTTGATAGTTTTATATATACAATGGAGGTTAAGATCGTCAGGTGTCTTATTTTCACACATATTGATTGAATTTTGCTTAAATTTTTTTAAGCTATTCATATTGGATATCTAACTTCACATACACATATATCTCGACATTGTCTACCCTTCTTAAAAGATTCTTGCAGGAAAGAAACATGTTCAATATAAAAATTATTCATAATCCCTCACCTAATTAACTTAAAAAATAGGTTATGTATTTCTTTACTTAACATTTAAAGCTTTGGAGATTATATATATATATATATTATATATATATATAAAAGATACATATCTAATGAAAATAATTTTTATTATGAGATGAATAAATATTGACCATACAATCATAAATAAATAATTAAAATTAAAAATTATTTAAAGTTCACATGATCACTTAAAAAAATTATATATATTTATGTTATAATCTTGATCATTCATATAAGATCAAATAATTAGATTCACTCTTATCACATTTTATAATAAATAATTCTCTCACTAAATATATTATATATATATTTTTAACAAATGTTAGAGAATTAAAAATAAAATATTTTAAATAAAAAATAAAACTTTAAATTTTTAGTATATTAAATAATTTACTTTTTATTTAATATTTTTTATTTCTTTAATAAGTGTTACTAAAATACTTATTAAAAAAACCTTCTATATATCTTAATATCACTTTGAAGTTTATTATTTGTCAGAACTATGTAACTGTAGTGTTTAGCATATATCCGACATTTTTTCGTTTCTCTGCTTCTATTAGCAAATTCCTCGAATTGCACGCAAACTCTCTCAAACACACAGCTATTGGTTTTGGCATGTGGATGGTGAGGGTGCTGCAGACAAGCATGTGCTGTGCGGCACTCTGTGTATCTGTCTCTCACCGAGGTATATAACTTAGGGTTTTGTTAGAAAATTTATCAAATAAGTTAAAATAAAAAATTTTAGGTAAAAATAATATATTTAATATATTAAAAATTTAAAAAATTTATTTACTTATTTTTATTTAAATATTTTATTTTAACCTTTTTAATAAGTGTTTCAACAAAATCCTAACTTAAATTCCTATTTTAATAAATGTTGATAGTTTTTTTATTTTATTAGTAGATTTAAATTTTGAATTGTAATTGATGTTAAAATAATGTAAAAATATGTGATATATTTGTTTTTAAATAGAAAATTAGAAAAATCTTATCTTGATAAGAATAATTTTTATCTTGATAAAGATAGAATGTGAAAGTGGTTGATTATTATGTAAATTATTGTGGGTTATAAATATTTATATTAGAAAATTGTTTGAAACATGAAAAAGAGTGTGAAAATTGAGAAATTTGTAAAAATGTAGAGATAATAATAAAAAATTATAAAATATAGGAGATTGAGAGTTCTTAAATATAATATTATAATCATATTGTAATGATAATTTTTTTTATTCCTAAATATATATATTGAGCCGAATCATATTAAATTTTATTTATAAATTATATAATATTTTTTAATTATTCATACTTATGTAAACATGCGATATAGTGGATAAGATTTTCCCCTATACATAAATAAAGAGCCAGCAATGCGGTGACTAGTTAAGAAGGGTTTAGTTGTTGATTCTTGGATTTAACGCAAGCAAACACGCATGTTATAGTTATTGTTCCCTGCCCATAACGGCATAACCCTTTTCCATACTTTTGCTCCCCTTTTGAGGAGAAGGGAAATGTTGGTTAGGTTACATTCTTCCGCCGTTTCTCTTCTGAAAAAATATCTTTCTGGTGTGGTTCATACTAGTAGGTTTTTGTCACGTGTCATACACGTGAGAATTTTTTAAAAAAAAAAATCATTACACGTGAGAATGTTTAGCAACATTTTAGTTTATTTGTTTATTTGTCTGTGTCTGTATGTACAGGTACCTTATAAGTTGTACAAATATATAATTTAGTTTTTTACGTGGTCCTCCATCGTAGCAAATTACTTGAGAGATATCTATGTATCATTCAAGAATTTAAAGAGAAATAATAATATCAGATTTTCTTATCTTATGACATATTTTAAGGTTATTTTGATTAATTTACATGAACTTCACTGAATGTTTTTTCAATAAATTGTTGTAATCAAAATACTTATAATTGAAGCCACAATCATTCAATCACAATTGGATAATTTGACAAACTTTTATTTAGAAATTCCATATTCATTTTTTAATTTGACAAGCCTACTTTTTTTTTGGACTGATCACAAATAGACCTTCAAGCTAAATTATGGAATTTGTGACAAGAATCTTTGTGACTTGACACCAAGACAATTTACTCTGGACAAGTCGAAAATTCGGACTTATGACAATAAGTTTAATCACATATTACACAAATTCGGACAGGTATTAATCGTTGTAGGCTATTAGTGGATTACTTCTGTTCCTAATTTTTCACATTGCAAATAATGCCCCGCGCGATTGATTATGACATATTCTATTACGAGGAAAGGGGGGAGGGATACGTAAGAAAGGCTATGTCGGTTTGAAGCTAGACATGTCAAAGACTTACTATAGAATGTGGAATGGTCTTACCTTAATTTGTATTGATTCAAATTGGGTTTTATAAAAAATGAGTCTCCTAGATGGTGAGTAATTGTGCATGCTCTGTATTATTTTCCTTGGTTGTAAATTGCGAACCAAGGGAAGTGTAGTATAATCCACAAAGAGGCTAGTTAAAAGGCAAGGTGACACTGTGTCACCTTCTCTTTTAATTTAATTAATTTGTGTGCAAAAAGCATTCCCGTATCAATTAATTAATATAGCCATTAGCCAGGCAAGCGTCCGCGACAACTATTCCTTGCAAATTAAATGGCAGCATTGATCTTTATGAGAACTTCACAATAGGAGGAAACTTGCATAAACTCTATTTTGTTAATAACAAGAAGCAAAAATTGAATTTCCATTTATATTATGGTATATATGTTTTCTGTTGCCTATGTTCTCTTAACAACCAAAATTGAATGGAGTATATATATATATATATATATATGGTCCAAGAAATGAATGGATTCTGGAAATTAAAAGGAGGCTATTGCTGCAGCTGGGTTGGGTTATGGTCCTTATGCACAATGGTTTCAGGGTGTGGTTTTCAAGCTTTGTCTTTATGGTCTGTACGTACTTAACATGAAACACCAATGGAGGAGGTTACATTAATTAATTCTATATGTGGAGTGTTATTCCATAGTCCTTATAATTAATCCCTACAAGTTTCAGGCAAATTAAGAGAAATCAAGTTTACCAGAAGCTAATGCTCTCTGTCCAGTTGGCGCAGAGAAATAGTCTCTATATACCATGTTGCAGTTAAAATTTAAAAAGGAGAAACTGAGTGCTGAGAAGTAGTGCAGAGGGGTAATGAATCTTATTCTGCTGAAAGTTGTTGCAACAGTTCGGAAATTAGAAAACCTTGTAGCTTATGTGCATGTATGGCTAAACTTATTCCCTTCTATACCCCAATGTAATTTGGATTGAGGATGCCCCAACTGCCAAGTTAAACTTCATCCGTACTTCTGTTTTCAAAGTTATATTACTTCATAAAAGTGGGGAATAAAATCTAGTATGGTCAATAATAATAATAATAATAATATAATCATGATGATGATGATAATATAATGGTTTTTTACTGTCCATTTTTCTAAAAAAGTTATGCAAGAGAGGATGTGCATGTTAATTTGTTTTTGCTTAATCATTTTAAAAAATAAATCTTTATTCAAATTTTTTTCCCTAAAGCAAAAATAATTAGGTTGATGTATAAAAAGTTGTTTTTAATTTTGATATTAAAAACAGATTTTAAAAGCTATAAATTATGATGATTTGATTTTAAATTATTTTAAAAAATTTGAGAAATAAATAATACCTTTTTCCCCTTAATAAAATAGTTTTTAAATTATTTAATATTTTTTAGTAATTTAATACATAAAAATAAAATTTTTAAAACAATACAGTTTGTTTTATAAGCATTTATAAACTAACATACTTAAATATAAATTAAATTTCACATAATTAATTGTTAAAAAAATTAATTATAGACATAATCGATTATTAACATAAATTTTTTTCATACATAAGAAAACACACACGACATCATTCTTGACGTGATATATAATCTTTATTCTTTTAGTGGTGCTTAATTGACATTTTGTTCGGTTTGTGTTTAATGTTTGTTGAAATATTTTTTTTATAATGTGTTAATTAGGACAATATTTTAGCAACTAGAGTTAGAGGAAAGTTGGTTTCTCTCTTTATTTGCCTGAATCATGTATTTAACATTGTATGAGCTTTTAGATAAATAATTATCTCTTTTATTTTATTTGTTAATGTAATAATGCTATACTTATTTCGGTTTACTTCTACTCGTAGATTGCTTAAAATGAATCACTCATTCTAATTTTAATAAATAAATAATTAAGAGTGTCAACAACTTAAAATAAGTAAATTAATAAAAATAATAATTTTTAAAAAGTGACCAATTTATCATGGATATTATTTAACACAAATGTACAGGTAATTAACGTGAAATAAAAATAAACAGAAGTGTGAATGACCTCACCTACCATATAAAAACTTTCATCATATATAATATATTTATCATTATTTTTATTTTTATTTTTTATCTGCATTATTTTCAATTTTGTGAAGTGAGTTTTCAAGTAAATGCATAATTAGGTGCCGGCATTGTAATTAACAAGAAAATGGATAATGTAGTTACAAATAGACAAGTTCCATATGGGAAATAAAGTTTTAAGAAGCTTAAGATTATAAAAGTCAAACAACAAGAAAGGGGACAGTAAAAAAAAACAAGAAGAAAGGGAAATTCTGCATGTGGGAGCAAATATAAAGCGTCCATTCAATTCCAAATCCCAAATGTCAAGGGGCCCAAGTACAGGAAAAAGAAACGTAAACATAAAGATTCTTAATTATGGCCTTTCTTGCTTGATATAACAGAAAGCATTAATAACCATAATCATGACATATATAACTCTATAAGGCTCCACCTAAATCTAGAGGAAGGTGGGTGGGGTTGTTAATATTAAGAGTTTTGCATGTTATCATAAATTCGGCTTGCGGTGATAACAAGTATCTAAACTGAATTTTATGATAAGTATAAATTTAAATTACAAACAAGGTGAACAAGACATTACCTACAGTGTAGGAGATAGTGAAAACACACTGATCCTTAAGTGAGGATTAATCCTACGTACACTAAAAGAACATGGGATAATTGGTGGTCTTACAAAAATATAAATTAATTTTTAATTGTTAAAAGAATAAATATATACATGTTATCGCGTCTTTGAGTGCATCATGAACGGAATTTATAATAACACCGCTCTAGGATTAATACCGATGCATGCATGTGTTGACTTTTCTTTACCTTTATTTTTTTATTTCCTTTTTGATGATTATATGTAGAGAAAATAGAAGGGTATACTTCGAACAGATCGTAAAAAGGCAAGATGCAGATCAAAACAAAAAATAAAGTAATTATATAAAAATATTATTGTTACACATGGATCAAAATTAATAATATATATGTAGGTAATGATAAAATGAATATGAGTCGAGACAAAGTTACAAAAAATGTTATCGTGATAATACTTTAAATTAATCATGATTAATACATACAATAGTATTATAATTATACAGATAATATAAAAACATACGGTTAGGCTGAAATACATAATAGCCTGTTTTTAAAGGTAAGAGTTTTATACTTTAGTATTTTTACTTGATCATTACAATGAGTTATTGCCATATTATTTTCAAGATAGAAATAGTCCAACATATATATAGTATTTTGTCTTATAATTCTTGCACAGAAATAATGATAGAGCCCTCTAGTCTACACCCACACATTTTCTGTATACTATATATTATTTTGTTAGAATTTTCTCATACACTTTTTTATATCTACTATTATAGTACAAAAGATCAAGCATATGTAGAGGGGGAACGCCATTTATTCTAATAACGTGTATAAAATATGACCTTTCAAACCATTTCAATTGCTATTGAATGCTGGTCCTTTATAATTATTTTATTTTATTTTAAAAATATTTTTTCTCTAGAAAATAATTATTTATTTATTTTAAAAGTAGTTCCAACAAGAGTGAACACTTTACTATTGAACATTATGGTATATTTTGTGAAACGTTAATTGTATCATCTCTCTCTCTCTCTCTCTCTGTATTCTCCTTCTCTAAATTTTATCATGTACATTTTAATAGATCAATTTGAACATGAAATTATTATAGTACCAAATACAATTAATGGCGAGTCTCACATATTTTAATTAAGGCTTTTTTTTATCATATCCCCTGATTATTTTATAGATGTCGTAACTTGTAAGTTTGATTTATATATACCCAAAACGAGAAAGAGTACATATAATAAACCAATATACCATTCATAATTTCTTTTTTACTTTTTTAAGATAAGTCCTTTCATTCATAAGTACTGGCTCAAAACAATTGTAGAGGCAATTTTGTTGCCTAGGAACTGGCTTACATTTAACAAAATTACAAGCCTTGATTTAATTCTTCTATTCTTTACGCTTAAAGTACTATGTTATTTCGTATCAATTTGTTCATCCTAAATTCCATTCACAATACAATACCATAAAAACCATTTTACATTTAGTTTGATCACTGTAACATGCACCTTCAATAATTATCCATGCATCAATAGAACTGTTGGGTAATTTTGTTAAACATTGAACGATGCACCTTTATATTCAGTTCAGTCTAGTCAATTGCAGTGTACAGAGATAACAGATGTCAATTTTGTTCCTTTTCATTCTGATGTGCCCAAAAGGAAAGTGGTGGGCATAGTTTTAACCCAAATCCATCCTCAAGGAAAAGAGCAAAGTACCATAGGCCTATGCTACCTGTCAAAGCGCGCAGGTGGAGGGGCCAATCCCTGGCATGGAGCTTTGTTTGCGAGTCTTATCTCTCACATTTCATGCTTTCACTTCATCTTTCTTGGATATTGGTCTACTGATATAAACCCACATATCACTCTTGTGGTTATCATTATTCTTTGCGTCCATTTTGTTTTATTTTTTTTCGGTGAATAAGGAAACTTCAGATAAATCAGCAAAAATAAGCCTAACTAAGTCCATCCTAGGCTCTGAAATTCCTTGAATTCCATTTCTTGCTCCAAGCTCCTATTAACTAACCAATCTCACCACTAGAATTTCCTTCACGAAAAGTATGCACCAAAAAATATGCTAATATCTATTCATCCACCATAAAATGCGAGAGATCAATTTGTTAAAATGTCTCCAGCCACCCTAGCTATTTTTGAGAAGAGTGACGATGGCAAAAGAATATTATTTATGAGTAATTTTTTTTTTTATTTTGTTACGGTGCGTCTATTTTATTTATGAGTAATATTACTTGTATATTTTCATTTTCTCACATATATAATATATCTCACATTCCTCCATCATTATTGTTGATGTCGAGAATGAAAAAGTAGAGAGTGAATGGAAAAGAAACATGACGATAATTGGAAGAATATAAGATATGTGAGAAAATGAAAATGTGAAAATAACGTTACCCTTTTATAAATAGATCTCATTTATGTGTGACTTTCTCTTGCCTTAATTAAACTTTTCTAGTTAATTAGGAATATATTTTCCTCGCATAATTTATATATTACATCAATCAATAACATTTCTTTCTTCCCTCTCTCTCTCTTTTTAAATCAAAATATATTCTCACCTTATTTTATGTTATATGCAACTAATATAACTCTTCTAGTTATCTCATTTACTTATAGTGATTTTTCTAATTTGGGTGAATAGGTTACTTTCTTAATTTATTGGTGTTATTTGCATACCCCCTAATAATTTAACAATAGTAATTAGTAAACTAGCGAAATATTGCATGAGACAAAAGAATATTGGCTAAAACTCAACTTGATTAAGTGAACTAATATTTTAGTTGTTACTAACATATTGCACAATTTTTTTACACATTTGCAAACAAGTAATCAGATCAAATCATTCTCTGGACACAAATTCATCGTAGTCTTGTTTTCCCCCCTTCTGTCAAAGTAAAAGAAATTATTAACATTAATTCAGCTTAAAATAGCTGAAAGCAATAAAAAGAAAACGAAACACAGCTCAAATACAATAGCAAAAAGGTATATAACAACCAAAGCTTATCTAAATTCATTCAAACCCGTTGAATGAGAAACCTATCATTGCTTCTCATTGAAGACAACGTAGTTTCCTCCCTTCTAAATTATGCATAAGGTAAACAAAAAACAAAAACAAAAAGCAAAAAACACAAACCTTCTGCCACAAATCTAGCATAGATTTAACATTAAAATCATTCACTGTAATGCGTCTTTGAAGCTTTAAGAATCATATGATTATACCCCAGAATGATAGAATTTCCCCTTAAACTTCGGAGCAGACGTGCTCTGTTTGTTGAAGTTAGTTTAAGTTTAAAGCTTTGCTATTTTCATGGGAAATTCGTTTCCAATATGGTCCATTTTCTGGCTAAGTTCAACCCATATTCTTAGCAACAGTTGCTTGCGAAAATTGTGTGCTCCCACATCCCACGTTCTGTTGCACGTCCGTTGAGCTCTGTGATGGGCAGAATTCTATAAAAGGACTGTGTTGCTCTTTGTTTTGGGTCACATTGAACCTACTCTCTATTCAGAAAAACAACACCATCGAGTTTGAGTGAGTGAGGGTTTGGAAAGCCAAGGCAGAAATCCGTTTTGACGAAAAGCTTGAAAACAGAGGAAGAGTGAATCAAATAGCAATGGCGGGAGGTTGGTTTTTCTTGATCCGTTTTGCTTCCGCTGTATATGATCTGAATGTGTTGTTTAAATCCTTAGCATGTTTAGATCGATTATTAAGTATTACATTTGGTATCAGAGCCTGTCTATATGCCTCTGCCTTGCTTGCTCTTATCTGTTACGGAGTTTTGATTTTTTCAGAACATGGGTGTTCTGTTTTAGACGTTTTAATCGGAAAATAAAATTGCAAATCTGATTGAAATTGTTTTTCTAAATTTTTGTGATTTAAAACGTTGTTTTTGACGTCAAAAATGGCTGGAAAACATCGGGTTTTGTTTTTGGGTTCGCGGGTGAAATTTCGAATGACCCCTATTAAGGTTGAAGACGAATCAACGCAGGCCCTTTGTGTCGTTTGGAGTTTATTATATATTTGACGACGTCAACTTTAATCAGATAATTCTGAAGTGACTCAGCGGTAGGCTGCTTTCTTCAAATGCTGCGCGAGGTCACGAGGTCGAGTTCGATTCTCAGAATGCACCTTTATTGAATCCTGTTGTTGTTTTATTCAGTTTTTGTTTAATTAAAAAAAAAAATGGTTGCTCCTTTGCGTCTGGGAGGGTAGAACCCGTGACCTATTGAATGAAAACTAATTGGGCTACCACCATGCTATCAACATTTCTTAAGAGTTAAAGTGCTACAAGTTATATATGCTTAATTTGCGTTGATTGAAAATTGTATACGTTTTTGCAATTGTATTATTTAGCACATGAATTATTTAATAATTTTAATGTGTATAGATTGTCTGTTTATTTTGTTGAATTGTATGTTTAATTTTGGTACTTACTTAAGCATGCAATATTAAGTTAAATAATTTATGCACATTAGAATTATTAGAATTAATTATTAAAGAGCTTATATAGTTTATTTTATTGAATAATTATATGCATATATTATTTATTTCTTGAAATTTTGTATGTATGAATTTATGTTTTTTTTTGTACATGCAATATTATGCTAAATAATATTTATGCATCGTTATTCAATTTATTTGTATTATGTTATGCAAATATTTAGCTCTTTATTAAGAATGATTTAATGTTAAGTGATTGATATAATTTTAATTAATTAGGGAATAGCCACAGCATCTTTAATTAATTAGAATAATATGTTAAGTTTTAGAATCACATTAAAACATTACTTGTAATTAATCATATGTGATGTAATGAGATCTACCCACAGAATTTTGTTATATTTGTATGATTAATTAGGATGAAATATCGGATTATATTTCTTGATATGCCCACAGGAATTAAGAAAAGGAACATAATTTGATAGTTTTGTCATAAGGTTACATTATGAGTCTAATTGAGTAGGACTTTCAAGGCAAGTTTTATGTCTCTAGATTCATATATTAAGGCATGATTTACATTGGTAAAACATGATATTTGTTTTGTCTCAAATTATGAATAATAAGCATGTATGTTTGAACTTTGCAGTTATTCAACCGCAAATATTTCGATATTAAGTGTGATATTCCGAATTAAGGGGTGACAACTATAAAGTTTGGAAGGAGAGAATTCTTCTCCATTTTGGATGGACATTGATTATGCTATTAGGAAGGATGAACCACCACTAGGGTATTCGAAACCACCTTCCAGATGCCGTTGACCTTTATGAAAAATGGGAGAGATCTAACCGTCTCTCCGTAATGTTCATAAAGACTAAAATATCTCATTTGGTATCCGTGGTTTGTCGATCGGATACTAAAGTCAAGGATCTTTTGAAAGCTATTGATGAACAATTTGTTACATCGATAAGGCCCTTGCCAAGACTCTAATAATAGTTCTCATCCATGAAGCTCACTGGGATAAGAGGAGTGCGTGATCACATCATGCGCATGAGGGATATAGCGGCTCAGCTAAAAGCCTTGGAGGTTACCATGTCGGATTCTTTCCTAGTACACTACATTTTGTGCTCTCTACCACATCAATATGGTCCTTTCAAAATCTCTTATAACACACATAAGGATAAGTGGTCAATTAATGAGCTATTGACTATGTGTGTCCAGGAAGAGGAAAGGTTGATGATGGAAGAGGGTGAAAAGGTGAACTTGATTGTTCATGGAAAGAAAAAGAAGGATCATGCCAAAAATAAAGGCAACATTCCTCCTCAAATTGTCATAAAGAAAGAGTCAAAGTGTTTCTTACGCAAGAAGAAAGGGCACATGAAGAAACGCATAAAGTTTAAGAACGGCTCGACAAGAAAGGTACTCCATTTACATTTGTTTGTTATGAATCTAATATGGTTAGTGTTAATCATAACACATGGTGGATTGATTCTCGGTTCTACAATCCATGTTTCTAATACCTTGCGGGGTATGGAAAACCTAAGGAAGCATGGGAAGTGAACAATACATCTATTCAAAGCGGGAAGATGAGTTCACATGTGGAGGCCATTGGGACATGCAATTTAGTTTTGGACTTTATTTTACGTTTAGAAAAGACCTTTTATGTTCCTAGTTTTTCTAAGAATTTAATTTTGTTTCAAGACTTGCACCTTTGGGTTTTTCGTTTAATTTTTTCGATTCTGGTTTTACTTTATTAAATAAATCGAAATTGTTGGTTTTGGTGAATTACTTGATGGTCTTTATTGTGTTAAATTGCAAAATGATGCATATAATTCTATGCATGTTTACGGGTTAAAACGTTGTGTTGTGAATGAGAATCCTAGGAGATTAGGACACATCTCCATTGAGAGAATTAAGCGATTAGTAAATGAAGGGTACTTAGTACTTTTGATTTTGTTGATTTTGAGACTTGTGTGAATTGCATTAAAGGTAAGCAAACTAACAAGTCTAAAAGGGTGCAAAGAGGAGCTCAAACCTATTGGAAATCATACATGATATTTGTTGTCCAGACATGGACGCAAGTAGTCCGAAATACTTTATCACTTTTATAGATGATTATTCACGATATATGTATCTCTACTTACTTCGTTCTAAGGATGAAGCTTTGAACGCTTTTAAAGTTTTTAAGGTGAAGTGGAGAAGCAATGTGGAAAACAAATTAAGATCGTGAGATCGATAGAGGTGGAGAGTACTATGGCGGATACACGAGAGAATGGACAAGCACTTGGTCCATTTGCGAAGTTTCTTCAAGAACAAGGGATTTCAATTACACTATGCCTGGTTCTCCGGATCGAGAATGGTGTGGCGAAAGAAGAAACCGAACCTTAATGGACATGGTGAGAAGTATGAGGAGTAACACAAAACTTCCTCAATTCTTGTGGATTGAAGCGCTAAAGACTACAGTGTGTATATATTAAATAGTTCGACCAAGGCTGTCTCTAAGACGCCTTTTGAGTTATTCAAAGGTTGGAAACCAAGTTTGCGACATATACGCGTTTGGGGATGCCCGTCTGAAGTAAGAATTTATAACCCACAAGAGAAGAAGCTAGACCCAAGGACTATTAGTGGGTATTTCATTGGATATCTTTGAAAAGTCCAAGGGGTATAGATTCTATTGTCCATCACACAACACTAGGATTGTGGAATCAAGAAATGCTAAGTTTCTTGAGAATGACTTGATCAGTGGGAGTGATCAGTTTCAGGACATTGCTTTTGAAAAAGATCACTATGAGAATCAACCCTCTGGATCAAGTGACAGATTGATTGTCATTCATGCCCCTCAGGTACAAACGGGTGTTAGACAACCAGAAATTGAAGTTCCACAAACTGCTGAAAATGATCCTATAGATCAAATTGTTGATGAAGAACAACCCGTTGAACAACCTAGGTTGAACAACAAGTTCCTCAAGAAGATAATGAGGTAATATTAAGAAGATCTACTAGAGTCAGAAAGTCAAGCAATTCCTAGTGATTATGTAGTGTATCGCAAGAGTCGGACTATAACATTGGAGCCGAAAATGATCCCGAAATGTTTTCACAAGCCATGAGTTCTAAGGAATCGAATTTATGGTACAATGCCATGAAAGATGAGATGGATTCTATGGCATCTAACCAAGTCTGGGATCTCGTTGAGTTGCCTAATGGTGTAAAAGTCATTGGATGTAAATGGGTCTTTAAAACGAAGAAAGACTCACAAGGCAACATTGAGAGACATAAGGCAAGACTTGTAGCCAAAGGGTTCACTCAAAGAGAAGGAATCGACTACACGGAGACATTTTTCTCCGTATACTCAAGAAAGATTCTCTCCAGAGTAATTATGGCATTAGTAGCTCATTTTGACTTTGAGTTACATCAAATGGATGTGAAAACGGCTTTTCTCAATGGTGATCTAGAGGAAGAGGTTTACATGAAACAACTGAAGGATTCTCCTCTAGTGATGGTGAGCACTTAGTTTGCAAGCTTAATAAATCCATCTATGGATTGAAATAAGCCTCCTGCCAATGGTATTTAAAATTTCATGAGGTTATCACTTCATTTGGTTTTGAAGAGAACATCATGGATCAATGTATATACAGAAGGTCAGTGGGAGTAAGATTTGTTTTCTTGTGTTATATGTGGATGATATTTTACTTGCGACTAATGATAAGGGTATGCTATATGAGGTGAAACAATTTCTCTCGAAGAACTTTGATATGAAGGATATGGGAGAGGCATCTTATGTCATTGGCATTAAGATCCATAGAGAAAGATCTCGAGGCATTTTGGGTTTGTCTCAAGAGACCTATATCAACAAAGTTTTAGAGAGATTTAACATGAAAGATTGTTCACCGAGTGTAGCTCCTATTGTGAAGGGTGACAAACTCGATTTGAGTCAGTGCCCCAAAAATGATTTTGAGCGGGAACACATGAAAAATATTCCATATGCTTCAAATCTGTTGGAAGCCTTATGTATGCTCGGTTTGCACTAGACCGACATTGCATATGCTGTTGGAGTTTTGGGAAGATATCGAGTAATGGTGTTGACCATTGGATTTGCAAAGAAGGTGATGAGATATCTTCAAGGGACAAAGAACTACATGCTTATGTACAAACGGACGAGATGATCTGGAAGTGATTGGCTACTCGATTGGACTATCGGCCGTTTGCATTGATACCGGAAATCAACATCCGGTTATGTTTTTATGCGGCGGTGGAGTCAGTATCTTGGAGAAGTGCAAAGCGGACCTTGATCGCTACTTCCACTATGGAGGCCGAGTTCGTTTCTTGTTTTGAGGCTACCGGGCCTCGCATGGTGTATGGTTGAAGAGTTTCATATCTGGGCTTAGAGTGGACTCTATATCTAGGCCATTGAAGTTGTATTGTGACAATCTCTGCTGCGGTTTTTATGGCTAAGAACAACAAGAGTGGAAGTCGAAGTAAGCACATCGACATAAAGTATTTAGCCATAAGAGAACGTGTTAAGGAAAAGAAAGTGGTCATTGAACACGTTAGCACTGAGTTGATGATTCGATCCTTTGACTAAAGGCATGCCACCAAAGAATTTTAAGGATCATGTAGTACGAATGGGACTTAGCTCCATGATATGATTTTCATTGTACGTACATTTATTATTTTGATGAAACTCTTATTCAGTTTGATGTTTTCTCATATATTTTGTGCACATAATTATTTATTTTGAGAAATATCATTTGGTTTTGACCTAGAATAAACATATGGTTTATTCATTAAGTTAAGGATTTGGTATTGAGAAACTTGATATATTGTGATACATGGAAGATAATACTCGCTACTAGAGGACCTATCGCCATGATTCATATATTTCGTTTCTTGTTATGTTTGATGATGGGTTAAATGGACCAAGTGGGAGAATGATAGAATTTCCCCTTAAACTTCGGAGCAGACGTGCTCTGTTTGTTGAAGTTAGTTTAAGTTTAAAGCTTTGCTATTTTCATGGGAAATTCGTTTCCAATATGGTCCATTTTCTGGCTAAGTTCAACCCATATTCTTAGCAACGGTTGCTTGCGAAAATTGTGTGCTCCCACATCCCACGTTCTGTTGCACGTCCGTTGAGCTCTGTGATAGAATTCTATAAAAGGACTGTGTTGCTCTTTGTTTTGGGTCACTGAACCTACTCCTCTATTCAGAAAAACAACACCATCGAGTTTGAGTGAGTGAGGGTTTGGAAAGCCAAGGCAGAAATCCGTTTTGACGAAAAGCTTGAAAACAGAGGAAGAGTGAATCAAATAGCAATGGCGGGAGGTTGGTTTTTCTTGATCCGTTTTGCTTCCGCTGTATATGATCTGAATGTGTTGTTTAAATCCTTAGCATGTTTAGATCGATTATTAAGTATTACACAGAAATGTAGCCCATGATATAATCATATATGGAAGGTTAAACATGTAAATTTGATGTTTTTACTTTATATTTTATAGCACAAAGACATTGGAATGGGATTTGACAGTGTCCTGTACTGTTGAAAGAGCTTATTGGCTCGTTGGTAGCATTAGGGCTAGTTTGGGAATTTGGTGTTTAAAGGATTTTGGAGAAAAAGGAAAATGAGAGTTTATTATTCTTTATTTTGAGTAAATATTTTTATATTTAAGATTTTTTAAAATAAAATATGTTTATATAAATTTTCAATCATTCTTTATTAATTTTTATGAAAAAAAATTAATTATCTTAATTTAAAAATAAAAATAAAAATTTCCTTTCCTTTTTCTCAAAAGCTTTCCATCCAAATATACCCTAACTAGGTTACAGTTGTGGTATAATCATGAATCATGAATGTTATATATTTCGAAGGAACATTGCCTAATTTGAAAAGTGATTTCCCTTTGTTAGTATCTAATATATGGCAACGTTTATGGTGCTCTTGAAATATTTTTGAGCAAGGGTTTTTACCTATTATAACTAGTTAACTAGTTTTTTTTAAATCTTATTATTATGCGTGTAAATATTATTAATTGAAATTTATAAAAAAAATTATATGTACAATTATTTATGATAAAAAAATAAGACTAGTAATAAGACTACTCCAAATTCTCTTTGAGTATGAAAATGTGTAAATATTAACAATTAAAATTTATAAGATTTCTTATATATACAATATAGACTATACATATTATATGTTAAGGTAATCAATCACATTTGTTTATTAATTTTAATATTATATGTATAATATAAGACCATGGAGCATCGGTGTTCCATAAATTTTTAGGAGCACCATATTGAGGAAAAGATTAAACGGATATTACACCGAAGAAAATTTTTTCTGAACCGTGAAAGTGTAGGATCTAAAAGTTCACCTTTCCACATTGGTCGTTTTTTTTTGTTTTTTGTTAGCACATTAGTCGTACGTAAATGTTCTTTTCATTCCAACATATCACAACAACAGGCCCACAGTTAGGCCTACTTTGTATGCGATGGGTTAGAACCAACCCAAAATGCCAACAAAGCCCATGAATCTTATGTACTTGCAGTTCAGTGAAACAGCTATGAAAATTTGCAATGAGGCCCAACCCAATGCACCAAACGTTGTCTTATGGTGTAGGGTAGACCTTGGGCAATGAGCTAATTGTATATGGCATAAAGGAAAACATTTTTTTTAATAGGAAAATGGTGTATATACGTTATTTTTATTTTACACTATTTTACACAACTAAATCATGTGTAAATAATCGATAAACAATATATATTATATGATGAAAAAGATTATCAAACTAATAATTGATTATCATCCTATTTATTATATAATATATGCTATTTATTAGTTATTTATATATCGTTCATTAGTATAAAAATGATATAAAAAATTTAGTGTGTGCATACCATTATTATTTTCTTTATATTACTTATGGTCAAGAACTAACTAAGAATTCAAAGTAATTATTTAATGCAGTTCATTTAAAAATTGAACTGAATAATTATCATAAGCAATTATTTAATCCCGAACCATAATCATGCATCTACAAAAGTTTTTTTATTGTAAATCTCCCAATGAAAAAAAATGAAAAATGAAAAAAAAAGTCAAAGTACAGTAAGTGTTCACAACTGCACCATTTGTAATTTTGTATATCAGTTGTCATTGTTCCTTGTTTTGCACCTAAGCTATATTCCTTCATAAAAACGCAAAGGGTCATTACCATAACATCCTTTAACATGAACAAGATGAACCTAGCTTATTCATCATCACAGACACAGTTCCCACGTTGTTGTTCCTTGGCCAAGTTTCCAAGATGCAGATCTCAACAACACTACTTCCTTTCTTCTTCTTACTCGACTCTCTTCTTCTCTCATCCTCCTCCTCCATTCAAGGTATACATGTAATGCAACATGCATGCTTATAAAGTGCTCATCATTTTCTCAAACATTTCAACCACAACACAAAAAGCTCTAAACATTTCAACATCTCATTCTCACACTTCATTCATTTGTTTCCACTTTATACGTTTCCAGCCATTGCCAGCACCAACCTCTGGACCAACCCCATCATCAGTTCATCAGTTCCAGCCTCCTCTGTCGCCCCCGGCACTGCCACCTGCGGCTGCAGATGGTGGTGGTGGGTCTATTTCTAGTGAATCTTTTCCCCTATCGCCGCCGAGATATGGATCGCCGGCACCGGCGGTGGTGGTGGGGGAGTGGCGTGACAGGTCTCCGGGTGCTCCGGCGCCGATCGCCGAAAATGGGGTGGGCCGCCATGGAGACGAGAGCGCCAGAGAGATCCCACCCAGTGCTCCGGCGACGGATGACGGCAGCGTGAGGTGGTGCGCGGTGAGGGACGAAGTAGAAGACTGTCAGCTCTTTGTCAGTGTTATCAACCAATTAAAGGGCTACACGTGGAAATGGTAAGTTCTATGAGACAATATATTGTATTTTCCACTTATTAGCTAATAAAAGTGGATTTTTTTAAAAAAAATAAAGGTTAAGTAATGGAGTTATTATTATTTTTTCCTTTTGACTTATTGTTTATGCAATTTCGAATCCAATATGATAGTTATTAGTTATTTTAGAATTTGAATATTGATATTAAAAATAAAGTTTGTCTAAAATTGTAGGAAAATAATCATTTTATACCCTTAAAAAGGGGTGTAAGTACTATTTATACCATTTTTAAGGGATGTGATTGAGTAAGAGAAAGTGATAGAAAAATGTATATATAATGAATGGTATTAGATGGGGTGTGAAAAGAGGTGTATGCACTATTTGATGTAAGAATATAATCCTATGTTTGGATGTTTTTTCATTAAAGGAACAGAACGGAATAAGTGGGAATGGAACGGAAAGGAAATGAATGGAATGGAATATAATTTTCATTCTTTTTGTTTGAAAGTTTCATTAACGGAACGGAACGGAACGGAATTATCCATGTGTTCCCCTCATTCCACCTCAATTTTGGAAGGAACAAAAGTTAGGTATTTGAGGGGAAGAGGGGGGAAATGATTCCTCATGTGTTCCGTTCCGTTCTCATATATTTTAAAACTCCCAAATAAGGGAAGTCATTTCAGTTCCCCTCATTTCCTTTCCGTTTCCCTCATTACCTATCATCCAAACATAGTATAAGTATTGAACATTGTAATTCACTTTCGTTATTACTAATCACTGATTGGTGAAATGAAGTTATTATTAGTGGATAATTATTTAAAAATTAAAAATTCTTTTATTCTTTTTTATTTCTAAATTATAAAAAAAACTAATTAGAATTTAGTTTTGGTTATCATCGAGTAGGGATGGCATGATGAGGCGAGGCGAGGCGGTAGGGGGCGGATAGTGCTTCCCTAGCCCGTCACGTCTCGTCACGGACCCATTTATGATTCTCACGGGTAGGCGGGGTATCATACAGTATCCGCAAGTATTCGCGGATAGTTAATAATTTAAAATAAAATTTTAAAAATTATAAAAAAATAAAGAAAATAAATTTTAACACCATATACTATAACTTTGTTCAACAATCTAAGATTCTTATAAAATTAAAAGAATATTATAAATAACAAATTAAATTCAATTATATTTTTGTAATAATCAATTTACCTAAATAACTATTACATAAATAGTATATATATTTTTTAACAAGTTTTATCATTATGGACTCATTCAATAAAAAAATTATTTTAAAATAATAAAAAAATATGTATTTTTATCTCATCTCAAAGTAAAAAAGAAAAAAAATATATATGATACATATTAGATGAAAAAGTATGCTTAATGGGTTTGCGGGTACTCGCGGGGCGGGTACTATAATCCCTGCTCCCGCCCCCATTTATTAAAAGGGTACTCATCCCCCGCCCCATCACTGGTAATCTCCGCGAATCCTTGCGGATACGGATAATTTTGTCATCCCTATCACCGAGCATGTAAATTAACTGACGAAAAGTTGTTTTAGCTTAACCAATAGTCTCGGGTATAAGCCTTGGATATGCAGCTGCGTTAAAATTTGGTTGAGAGAACTTTGTCACCCTATGAGATCCTGTCCAGTTCAGGAGATTAGTCTTTCACTTTTAGGTGGACGGACACTAAAAAAAAAAAATTTAGTCTTAGTTCCAACTAATTAGAATATAGTCGGTGTCAAGATACTAGTGTTTCCTTTTATAAAAAAAATAAAAAAAAATATCATAGTTTCTCTTTTTTTTTTTGTAAATAAAGATCGTAGTCTTTATTGTTCAAAGATTATATACAGCTCAAATATATTTTCTTTTCCAAAAAAAAAAACAGATTTTTTCAATCCCTTAGACTAGTCTTTATTTTGTACTATACAAGAATATATTCTTTTAAATAATAATACTAGGCCAATAAATAGAATTTTTATTGTTATTTTTTTTAGTGTTGTTTTAACAAGTGTCCTAAGGACACTTATTAAGAAATCTATAATAAAAATTTTGTATGAAAAGTAAAACTTTTTTAATTTTTAATGCATTAAATACATTACTTTTCATAAAAAAAAAATTCTTTTAAATCCTTAACAAATGTGCACTCTTTAGAAAAACCATTTTCTTTATAGTAAACTTTAAGTTGCTGGTAGTCTCAATCCTACTGCAGATTGAAGCAAATAAGCAATTGACAATGCAACTACATTTCAGTGGTATAGTAATATGATTCTTAATTTCTTATGTTTATAGTGTCCAAAGAGACAAAGCCCAAGATTGTCTGGAGTCAATTAAGAAAGGAGAAGCAGATTTGGTGAACTTGGAAGCAGGGTTTGCTTACAATGCATTCATTAACAATTCAATGAAAGCCATAGCCAATGAGATCTATTGTGATCATTCCAAAAGCTATGAAGCTGTTGCAGTTGTAAACAGAAGGGCATGTGAGAACAATGAAAAGATCAGCTTAATGGACTTCAAAGGCCACAAGTCTTGCCATGGAGGTTACTCCACAGCAGCAGGATGGAACTATCCCATCAACTACATTAAAAATTTATTTGATATTGAAAAACTGAATGACAGGGAAATTGCAACTAGTTTCTTCTCAGGTGTCTGTGCTTCATCAGAGATTGAAGGTTCTGATATTTGTAATGGGTGCAGCAAAGAGAATGAAACCTGCCCTGAAATTGGTTTATACTCTGGTCATTCAGGAGCTTTTAGGTGCCTTGTAGAGGAATTGGGAGACATTGCTTTTGTCAAGGATGATACTGCCTTGCTCTATTCTATGGAGGGGCCTCATAACCAAGCATGGTCAACGAAGTCTGTTAGGGACTTCATGTAAGTACCTTGCCTTAGCATTTAGGAACCTTTTATGTAATGCATAAAGAAAATGTGTTTCCTCAACTAAAATGAATCGATTGATTAACTGCAGGTATCTTTGTCCTCAAGGGGGTTGCAGAGAAATCAATGGTTATCCTGGAGATTGTTCGTAAGTTCTAACACTTAGTAATGAGTTGCTTATAAATCCTTACTATCATCATAGTTATCTTATTGTTGAAAAATCAATACCAGTTGTTATGAAAACAACAAAAGATAACCCCCAACAGAACCGTTATGCGGAAACAAGTTTGGGTGAGCACACAGGAAGAAAACACCAATCACACAAAGACACAAGAATTTATAGTGAAAAACTCCCAAACCGGAGAAAAACCACTTCTGTTGTCAAAGACAACCAAAGATTTCACTATGAGAAAATTTGTACAACTCACAATAATCTTTCACAGAGTTATCAACACTCTAAAAATACACCTTGTCCAAAAAAAAAAAGAGTCTTACACACTCTCTCTATTACAAGGACTCAAAATGTTACTTTGTATTTTATCACTCCCTCCTCTACAAAGGATTTCTCACTTCCCACTCCTTCTTCTCTTGGTGTGTTTTGGGAATGAAGATGATGCATCTATATATAGATGTCTTCCTCAAATTTTAGCCACAAAATCTCCTTCAAATTGTAGCCACACAAATTACCAACTCCATGAAGTGAATTTGCAACCACAAAAACTACGAATATCAATTATGGCCATAAAAAAAGAAAGCCACCAACTCCACTTATGAGCTGGACTCCAACAAATCACCACCTCCAGCCATAAGGGAGGTGGCCTGTATTTTCTTATCAAATGCCCAAACCTTATGTAGAGAAAATCGAGCACCCCCTACCAAGAATACCATGCACCCCCTCATCTGGATGCCTTGCCAAACACTGACCATACCGCCAGTCATAATTATCAAAACTGATAATTACCATGTTCCACCATAAGAACATATACACTTGAAATCAACAAATTTCAAGATTTTTTTTTCTTTTCGGCATATGTCGAAAAACTTGCAGAAAAAGTTATGGTGCAACTTCCATGTTTTGCTTTTCCGGAAGTTTCATCTGCCATCGACATATATTTCCACCACGCACCCTGCACAACTACAAAACCAGTGCCCGTACGTAAATGTGGAACCCGCAAATAGAACACATCCTTTATGCTGGCATTAGCGGCCAAGCCAAAGGATCTTCATGCTTTTAACAAACATCATATGGGACCATCATATTCATCTCCCACCGAGGCAAGAGAAACACTATTTACATTATCTTTTGAGCAATTTGCCGAACATGCTCCTCTTTTTGGGCAATTTCTTTTAAGGTGCCCTGCTTGCCCGCACCCCCAGCATACAAGATTTCCTTTTATGGAGTTCTTCTTCTTCTTCTTATTTTCAGCTACCAATACTGAGCTTTCAGGCATAGAAAACTTTCCACCACTCAGCCTTCTCTCTTCTAAAAGAAGTTTTCCAATAACTTCAGAAAAGAATATCTTCTCCTTCCTATGAATTAAAATTAGCTTCATATGTTCATAAGATGATGGAAGAGACCAGATAAGCCTTAAAGCCTTATCTTCATCATCCATTTGTACTCCCAGTGCTTCCAGTTTAGAGACAATCCCATTGAGAATGCTCAAATGATCTAACATTGTTGTACCTTCGCTCATTCGCAGTGTATGAAATTGTTCTTTCAAATACACTCGGTTGGAGACACCCTTTGTTTGGTACATCTGCTCGAGCTTCTCCCAGAGTTCCTTGGTTGTCAAAGTTCCTTGCACATTTGCAAGAACATTTTTAGCCAAGCATAATCGTATGGTACTTGCCGCTTTCAGATCCAGATCCTCCCAATCTTCATCGCTCATACCAGATGTACTGGTTCCACCAGAGCCTTTGTCAGAATCTTTGCTGGAATCTTTCTCGGGATCTTTACCTGAAACAGAGATGGGTTTTCCTTTCAATGCTTTGTGTAGTCCAAATTGGATCAAGATATCCTTGACTTGTATTTGCCACAAGCCAAAATTCATCCTCCCGTCAAACTTTTCAATCCCAAATTTCATGGTCTGCATCTTGTACTCGAACAGAAGTTTTCAGTAGGATTATGTGAATAGTACACCAGGTAAGTTCCCAGGAAAGAGAGGTAGGCCACAAATGGACACACTTAAATACCAAATCTTTCCTTAGCCAGAACTTTTCCTAAACATCCACTTTCACACTACCATAATTCTTTTCTGATGTGGAAGATCAATCAAAGTTGCAACCACAGAGCATACTAAGAATTTCCTGAAAAAAATCGACATCTTGTCAGTAACAAATGACTCTAATGCCACTTTGTTGGGAAATTAAGACCAGTTGTTATGAAAACAACAAAAGATAACCCCACAGAGGGGTATGCGGAAACAAGTTTGGGTGAGCACACAGAAGAAAACACCAATCACACAAAGACATAAGAATTTATAGTGGAAAACTCTCAAATCGGAGAAAAACCACTTGTTGTCAAAGACAACTAAAGATTTCACTATGAGAAAATTTGTACAACTCACAATAATCTTTCACAGAGTTATCAACACTCTAAAAATACACCTTGTAAAAAAAAAAGAGTCTTACACACTCTCTCTATTACAAGGACTCAGAATGTTACTCTCGTATTTTATCACTCCCTCTTCTACAAAGGATTTCCCACTTTCCACTCCTTCTTCTCTTGGTGTGTTTTGGGAATGAAGATGATACATCTATATATAGATGTCTTCCTCAAATTTCAGCCACAAAATCTCCTTCAAATTGTAGCCACACAAATTACTAACTCCATGAGGTGAATTTGCAACTACAAAAACTACCAAGATCAATTATGACCACAAAAAAAGAAAGCCACCGACTCCACTTATGAGCTGGACTCCAACACTTATTACTTTTAATTGAATGTTCCATATGAGAAAATATGCATTCCAGGCAAATCTGCAGGATACACTTCTGTGAGTTTGTTATTGGCGTAAAAATTTTCTTTGTTGATTCATAAAAGTACTTAAGTAAACCAATATGGGTTCTGCAATTGTTGAAGTATGCTTTAAATGGTTTGATGGCTAGCTGAGCAATAATCTATAATTCCTTTATTTAAAGAATTGAATTATGGTTATGATCATTGCACCGACTCAATAACTGCTAAAAGTTGTGCAGAGTGTGAGGATGATTCTTGGCATAATAGATTAAGTATGTAAACTTAAATAGCTTTTTTTTTGTTTTTTAAATTTTAACCTTTTTGCAAAGTTGGATAATGTGGGTTTGAAAGAACACTAGCCAGGCAAAATCAAAATAATTCACCAATTGAAGCTTCCTTATAGACATGATACTAGTTGGTAATGAATTTTTAGGTGGGACTATGGGGAATACATAAGAAAATGAGCCTTATGATATCAAATAATATATCCTGAAGAAAATTGGAAAAAGAAACTGATTTGTGTTGACTTGTTGACCTGAATAACTTGACTGAGATGTCTTTATGGTAGATTGTTATTGTGGAAATACTTTAAGTTAAATGCATATATGTTTTTAATTGCAGTATATTAAGTGTTGCTTATCCTCTTTTCTCATTTCACTAGTAACTAAAGTTGTTCGATTCACCCTTAATCAGATTTGGAGCTGTTCCTGCAAATGTGATAATGGCACATAACTCAATGCCCAACAAGAAAAGAATGCATGTTTTAGAAACATTAACGAATACTAATTTGGTGGATGCTCTTTATGCCCCAAAAGACGTTCGCAGCCATCTATTCAGTCCAAGGTAAAATAGGATATATTAGCATGGGAATTTCTTTTGCTCGACTTATATTCAGGTCTATTGCAGGTTTTAATGTTATAGTATAAATTGGTACAAACATCTTAGACAACCTGAGTTTCAACAGTGATTTGGTATTACAATGCTTTTCTGGCACCACTTCCATTTACGTTTACCATGTGACTTAGACATGAGTTAGAAGTAAAAATTCAAAAGTTTCCTATTTGTGAAAATCTAGATGGAAATTGTACTCAGTACAATGGGACTCTTAGAAATGTGTCTCATAAATTCAACCCTTTATTGCAGTACCCAAGGACTAGCCATGATTAGAAAGGTCACAAGGTTATATCTGGGGAAATCAGCTTCAATCTCACAGAGCATACAAAAATTAAATACCCCAGAAGCCCAAGTCACCTCATCTGCAGCAGATAAGGTTTCAGGTAAACTCTAATCTCATCATCTGTTTGGAGTATTAACTTTATGATTGAATAAATCATAGTTCTATACATTTGCTGCACTAACTTTACTCACACAAATGCCATAACAGATGAATCTTCTTCATCATCATACATTTGCTGTTCACAAGTAATGACTATGCTCTCACTCCTAATACTTCCGCTGATAGTTGGAGTACTTGCTCCAAAATAGAAGCTTGGTAGTTTTCTGTTCTGTAGTTCACTTTCATATGCAGTGCAAGTTGCCACAGTTACTATTTTGTTTGATGTGGGTAGTATTGGCAAAAACCTAGCATGTTGAGGACAAAAACAAAAAAATGTCATGATTTTGCGTTCAATTCCTTTATTGTAGGTTTCAATAATGAAAAGTAGTCTTGTTCACTGAATTCTAACTTCTGAATGAAGTGGGTATTAAGAAAATTTACCAAATTTGGATGAAAAATATTCTTTTTTCCATTTAAGTTTCTCACCTTGTTTGTTGCCAACCGACAAGTACAAAAATATGAAAGAACATAGTGAACTACATAGACAGAAACAATCTATACCAAATTTTACAGTTTAATCACCCTACCAAGGAAGCTTTATACGTAAGGTACATAGGAATATATATAAAACTTATGAGTAGGAAAATTACCAGTGCTACGTAATCAAGCAAAATGTGACCCCATGCAAGAACAAGATCATTCTGTCAAAATGACACAAAAAAATAAAATAAAATAAAAATAATGTCACATACATTTAACAGCTATGCATTGTGAAGCATATACTCGTTTGTTGGTGCGAAGTTCAAGCTTAAATTAGTACTAGTAAAGTAAGGGTCATGGAAGGAATTTATCATTCTGCTTGATTCAGTTGGATGGCAGTAAGATAGGTTATATTTAAAAAGAAAATAATCACATAGAATTAAAAGAAGTAAAGTTTCAATATTGTAGCAAGCATGGAAAATCACTTTTGTTAACTTGAATCAGCATCTGTTACATATTCATCACAGATGAGAAAGTTTCCTGACCAATGATTTCTAAGCAAGATTTCATTTGTACACATATTTAAGATGCCAAACCTGAATAACAAGCTATACACTACAGCAAGATTCCTTTGAGAAGAAAGGAGCATTCCATCTGCTCCCGACAGTAGTTCCATCTTCCAGAGAATTTTCTTTGTAGATTATCTCTCCAATTATCGAGGAAATAATAGCATGCTGAAAGACACATAAAAAACCAATCTACAAACTATTCTGCAATTTTAAAATTTACTTCAACTAGCCTGAAGAATCCCTTAGTCTCACAACTCGTATTCTTCAATTCCATTGTATCTTTAGAAGAAGTTTAAACTACAAACAAACTTTCTCGTATTAAATATTATGAGCCACATTTAAAAATTAAGATATCTCAAACTTGAGCATTGAAATGGGCTATTAATCAATTTTCTCCGTGTGTGTGAGTTTGGCATGAGTGAGAGTAAATGCTTGTGTTGCTGTGTATGTCCCTGAAAGCAGTGGGGATTGAAAGTGGGAAGTCCTTAAATTCATGTGTGATATGTAAGATAATCTCAACTGTCAGTACCTTCCCAGATTTATGTATGTCTTGTCAACATAAATGAGATAAGGGTGCACATGTAGTTCTTTGTGAAGCAGGGAACTACTTGAATATGAGTTTGGTGGACTTGTTTCTAGAGCCAAATCACCAATAATCCTGACAGGAGCAAGATCCGCCCTTGAAATGGTGGAACCGATTAATGTCACGAACAACTATTTCTCGATTTGTGATGTCTGAGACAAACTTCATAAAATTATGGCAATCACAACAAATGCGCAGGTTTTTAAAAATCCAGATCCTTTCCATATGGTTGTTGCTCATAAGGGCAAAAGCAAGAGCCAACTTTTCACTATGATGATTAAGATGTTCTTTTTTCTCTTTGTCTGGAACATTATGAAGCACATGTTCAATTTGTGGGACATAACCCACCAATCTGAGTTTTTGACCAAGCTCCGCCAGTTTCAAATGCATTTCCAGGATGTTTGGATGTACACCATCTGACACAAAGACATGTACTTTATTATTAATTTCTATCCAGCTACATCCAGGTTCCTTTTTCACACCCTGGCTGGACATTAAGGCCCTGACCTTTTTTACCTCTGCCCACCTACCTTTGCTAGCAAAAATATTAGAAAGTAATATGTAAGTTGAGTCTGTCTCATGTTTAAGCTCAAAGAGCTTTTCTGCAGCCCTTTCACCAAATTTAACATTCCCATGCTTTGTACATGCACCCAGAACAGTCTTCCAGATCAAGGCATTAGATGTTAGCTTCATCTCTTCAACAAAGCTTTCAACCTCCCCAAATCTTCCAGCGCGACTGAGAATGTCAACCATACAAGCATAATGCTCATCTCTAGGAGTTATTCCATAAACATTGCTCATAGAGTTGAAGTGTTGTTTCCCTTCTTCAATAAGACCCATGTGGCTACATGCAGAAAGGACACCTACAAAGGTAACCTCGTCAGGTAAGTTGCCCTCATCTTTCATTGCCTGAAAGGTTTCTAGAGCCTTATCACCCTGACCGTGCAGAGAGAATCCACATATCATAGTGTTCCACAGGACTGTATCACGTCTAACCAATCCCTTGAAAATAGTCTCTGCATCTTCTATGCAGCCACATTTTGCATACAAATCAACAAGTGCACTGGAAACATACATATTAGGCAGAAGTCCACTCTTAATTGCCATGGAGTGAAGCTGCATTCCACTTTCAGTCGCAGTTATTTGGGAACAACCACTTAAACAGCCAGCAACAGTGAACTCATTTGGCTCTACTCCTTCTTGCCGCATTAAATTGAAGAATTTAATAGCCTTCTCTGCTTGGTCAGTTTGGGCATAACCAGTTACCATTACTGTCCATGTGAAGACATCTCGACTGATCAACCTAGAGAAAGCTATATATGATGCTTCCATACACCGACATTTGGCATACATGTCCACAAGGGCTGTCCCAACATATTCATTTCCATCAAGATTGTTTTTCAGAACTTGAGCATGAACTTGCTTCCCAAAGTCTATGTCTAAGAGGCTAGAACAAGACCTTAAAACACTGATAAATGTATACATATTGGGCCTAAAACCTTCAACAAGCATCTGATAGAAAGTCCTAGGGCCTGATTCACAGGAATCATAATCATGAAATCCAGACAATAGAGTATTCCAAGAAACAAGATCAGGTCCTGTCATTGCCTCAAACACACGAGCACCATCATGCACACAACCATGTTTCATGTACATCCTGATAAGGGCATTACTTACTGAGATATCCGATTCAAACCCATATTTAAAAATACAAGCATGGATACTTTCTCCATAATACAAGTCCCCCAATTCAGTGGCAGCACTAACAATACTTGCAAAGGTAAATTGGTTTGGTTCAACACCCTTATGTCTCATCAAGTAAAATAGCTTAGCTGCTTCTCTGCTATGCCCTTGCTGATCAAGGCAAGCGATCATTGCACTCCAGGAAACTACATCATGATCTGTGATCATAAAAAAAAGTTTCAGTGCATCACTTACCAAATCACACTTAGAGTACATATCTATAAGACTGGAACCCAAGAACTTATCTAGTTCACAACCACTTTTGATTGCCAAACAATGCACGAGGTGGCCACCTCTCAAGTCTCCTGAATTTGCACAACCCTTAAGAACACTGGACAAGGTAAATTTACTGAACTTTACTTCGGATTTTAACATTTTGCGAAACAATCTAAACGCTCCTTTCCCATCACCCACTTGAGCATGGCCATTAATCAACACATTCCACAATACTTCATTCTGCTCAGGCATGCAAAAGAACATCTTATCAGCGAGGTCCATATCACCACATTTCGCATATAGATTAACCAGTGAAGACCCAACAAACACATCAGATAATAAGCCACCCTTAATCGCTTCCACCTGAACCTGTTTCCCAAAATTCACATCCAAGCACATAGAGCAAGCTTTCAAACAAGTGGCCACTGTGAATTCATTCGGCCTTATTCCTTTCTTTCTCATCTCACAAAACAAATCAATACCTTCCCCACCATTGCCCTGAGCCACAAAACCTTGAATTAATGCAGTCCAGGACACAACATCTTGTTCAGGCATTTCATCAAGCACCTGGCGTGCATAATTGGGTCGGCCACATTTTGCATAGAAATTGATCAGTGAAACCCAAAAGTGAGCATCTGGGTCCACCCCATTTTTAATCTGGTGTCCATGAATGGCCTTGCCCTCATTCAAATCCTGTCTCAAAGCACAATCACCCAACAAGGAAGAATACTGTTTAAGCATCAGCTTGCTATCCACATTCATAGGTTCCTCCTCAATATTCTCCCTTTGAGGCACTGAACCATGCCTTCTATCACTGGGGACTCTTCTGGGTACCGTCCATGACATTTCATGGGCTGAAATGCTTGTGGGGTGGTACGATTCTGTGGCAGCACAACATGAGGATTTGAAAGGAACCGAAATGAGAAGAGGTTTGGAGTTGTTGAAGAGGTTTCTGGGTAATTGAAGTGAAAAGATTTGAGCTTGGGAGGTGGGTAGCAATAGAAATTGAAATTGAAAACTGGGTAAGTTCCACACAAAAGAAGACCCAACTGAACATTCCATGAAAACTGAGCTAAACCACCAACAATTACATTACAGGGTTACCAAAAATTGGAATAGATACGTACCATTAGTATCACTCTATAAACTATGGTTTTTGGCCAAAATGTTCTCACAAAACTATTTATTAAATTATCATATTTTTTTTTTCTCCGTAAGAAAAGAAAGAACCAAACGAAAAACAAGAAAATTATATATTAAATTATTACATTTTCATCATGTTATGTTTTTTTTTGTCACATAAATAGTATCAATATTGTTGACATTATTCACATGAAAACTTTATTTTAGATGACATTATTTACATGAAGACGTCAAATAAAAAAATTTACCTACGAAAAAATATCAAACAAAAAAGTGTTAACAACATCGAAACGACAATCTTAAAGATATTTCCTTCATAAAAACGTCTCCATTATATAGCTTTTTGCTATGAAAATTACTAACTCTAATTTTTTGAAAATGTAAAAATACAAATAGGGTTATTCCTTTATTATTTTACTGAATCCAACATTTGTCTGCTTTGTTGTATATTTTATTTCATAAGCTTTTAGTCATACGATAAAAAAATTTATTTTATAATTTACTCGTAACTTGTAGGTAAGTTAAAAATAAGTAAAAATAAATATAAGTATGTCACAAATTTATAATAACATAGGATAAATTTGTGACCACCAAAAATCAGGGTCATGATCGGTGCATAGGATAGAATACTAACCTAACAAGCCTATTAAAATCAACTAATCTTAGTAGTTCAAACATTCTTATTCTATGGGAAATTTAATAAAGTTTCTCCTAAAAATTAGACATTCTCAAAAGTACATTATCTTGTTTGATGAAGCATATTCATATATATTTAAATTTCTAAATTAATAGAGCATCTATAAGATGCATAACAGAAAATGTTTGCACATATATATACAGTCATTCTAGATTAAGCAAATGTAATAAAAGTTAGATAAATTAATCCAAGTGTACCCCAATCATAATAGACAAGCAACAAAAAAAGTTGCTCACATGAACAAATGTTGAACTCACCAAAATAGAGAACAAAAAGCTAGTAATGATCATATCACTAAGAAGGGACAGGGTCAAAATGTGGTGGTCTATGAGGGGAATCAAAATAAGGTCTTAACTGTGATGAGTGAGGATATGATGGGTAACTTATATATGGTGGGTAAATAAATGATGGTGTAAGGGTAAATATCAAAGGATATGGTGGGTAATTGTAATTAGGTGGTGAGTAACTTGTAGATAGTGGGTAACCTAAAGGTAGTAGGTAAACTGGATATGGTGAGTAAAATGTAGTTGGTGGTTGCGATGATGGATAAGTAGCAGTAATAGTGATTGAGGGCTGAGTCTTAGGTGCACTTGAAGAATCATAGTCCTTTGAATGTCGAAGTTGTGTCTGAGTACCCGCTAACCATGTCATTCTTCTACGATGTGTCCTCTATTCATTGGACTGCTCGGGTGGCCCTGGAATGTCATCTGCAGGAGGAGCTGGACGAAGCTGCAACATTGTAATATGGTCATGCTCCTTCAATGAAGATAAAATCTACTTGGCAGATTCTCAAAGGTTAACCATATTAAATCCCGAATTAGGGTTTGTAGCCCAAACATATTTGATTTTCTATTATGTCATCCTAAGAAATAGATATAACATATGTCATCATCAATACAAATTACATTCAATAAGGAGCATATTGCTAAATAGCTTACCACAACCCCAATAGAGAAATCTAGCGTCTAATAATTCTTTTATACCAGCATTTGTATTCAGAATGCGCAGTGAGGGGAGCTTGTAATGGCCTTCCAGTAATACACTTCTCCCTACGAATCTTCGAAGTGATAATGTATACAAGGTGCATGCTTTGTCAATTCTCATTATGCCTTCTTGTTAATGTTATTGAGTGCAAATCGTCAGGTTGGTGTTGTCTCCTTAGTATAGGCTAGTCAAGATCAAACTGACGCTTCACTCTGGCTGGCTAGTGCCACTTAACAATGTGAAAAAATATGAGAGGGACTACTTCTAGTATTATGTCTTTATCAGTCACACAAAAAACTGGTAATGACGCCACAATCTTATCTGCGTATGACTGTCATATAATATGCGAAATGATATGTATAAAGAATTAAAAAGCAAGACAGAAATAACTTATTTAAATCAATGTAAACTAATACTGACATCATTATTCTTCAATTGATCAAAGAATCGGCAATAATGTTAAAGCACCCCCGTTGGGGTTTCATTCAAAACCTTATAATTATGCCACATATTTAAATGTCAAAGTCATATATTGTGAATGAAAGTAGTATATATAACAAACTAATATAAGCAAAAGATATATTGAGAAACTTACTGAAATTCCAATAGACGCAAGTGACCTGATCAACAACATATGCACTCAAAAGGTTAGGATCAGTATCATCAACTAGTGTAGGAGCAAGATGGAAAAATTTATACCATGCCCAATACTGCAACAAGATGCAAGCACCTCTGATCTCGTGCGTTTTTGTAGTCTGTGACTTAACAAACTTCTCTATACAAGTACACTAAGATCGCAGATCCCCAGATAATCTCTTTTTAGACATTGTAGATGTAACAACTTCTTGAGGTTGGAGCAAGGGAGCAGCATGTGTCATAGACAATTGAGTGTTACTAGGGTAAAATGATTCAGGAAGATTAGAAGGATCAGCTTGGATTTCTATTTCAAAAGGAGCTTCAACATGCTCATTGTGCTCACTCGTTTCTATCTCAATATACAACTTCATTAAAGTTAAGTTCAGATGTTGATCGAAGCAATCTATCATGCAAGCAACATCTTCATCATCTTCTAATAGAAGATGTATCCATCTTAGGACATTGTTCCATTGTGAAAATCGGTACACAACATTAAACACATATTGATTTTCTTAGAGTCTTAATTTTAAATGAATTCAACTTTTCAAAAGCTCAAAAGTCGTACAACATTTAATCACAATAGACTTAAGACGATAATCTTTATACATTAGACCTTCTTCACCTTCATACATTCTCTTGTTATAGTAAATGAAAACAATAAGGTGTTTTGTCATCTTAATTCTACTTCTTAAACTTCTGAATAATCATAATGCAACAAGTATGAAATCAATTAACGCATGTGTCAACTAAAATAAAATTGTTACCTATAACAATGAATTTATACTATTATTTTTCGTGAGAAAAAATTTCTAAACCGTACTAATTTCAATTTCAATTTCAATAAAACCTACAGATTTAGTTAATTAAAAAAATCAACACATGTGTTAACTAAAAAAATTTGTTACCCTAATAATATTCAAACTATTAATTTTTATACGAATAAATTCTTAAAACCTCCTAACCAACAAAATTAGTCAACCATAAAAAATATACGATGATTATAGAAATAACAATAAAAATGTTTACATATATGATGATCCAAATGTCTTTCCTACAAGTTACAACCAAATTAGGGTTTGAGAGAGAGTTTAGAGAGAGAGAAAGTCTAAAGAGAAGGTGAAAAATTGATAAATAAGGAGTTTGTGCGTGAGAAGGAAAGGAGAAATCTATTTATAGGCCAATACATCGGTAATGCCAACGCGATTGACATTATTATATAGATAATGTCAAATGTACAGACACTATTACATGGATAACTCTTATTAGTCTGACGTTTCCATGTAAATAACGCTAGCCTTTTATGCATTATAATTAGTGTAACGCTAATCCTTTTGGCGTAATTGGAAAGAATGCGCCAAAGGCTCTAACGCTATCTACGTGTCACTTGAAAAAATAAAAAAACTAACGTGACTAAAAATGTGATAGTTTGATATATAATTTTAAAAGTGTGATAATTTGATAAATAATTTTATCACTAAGAACATTTTGAACAAAAAACCTAGAAACTAGAATAGAGCTAGGAATGGAAGCAGGGTTCACTTCACCATTCATGTAGCTCAGAGTGAGTATGTTTAAGTAATAACATTATCATTTTAGTGAAGTTTATTTTCTCACAAGATAATAAGTATGAGTTTTCCTAACAAATGTTTTAATGACATTTATTAAAGAATTAAAGATAAAATTTTTTATTAAAAAATAAAAAATTAAATTTCTAATGTATTAAATACACCACTTTTAAGAAAAAAATCCTGTCTTTAATTTCTTAACAATTGTCTTTAAAAATCCAATAAGTATGTATTGATCTTCTTATCGGCTGTCGTCGATTCCATGATAAATGGGAGTTTAAAACCCAAAAAAAAATGATAAATTGGAGTTTGCTAAGCTACCTTTTCAAGATTCTACTTGAGTTTGATATAAGTTTTTTTCGAAAAGAAACAAATATTTTTGAGAGTAACATTTTCAAATTGATGATTATCACATTACGTTGACGAAAACAATCTTGACAATAATGATTAATTATTGGTCTTCTCGTAGTCAATGAAATTGTACTCATTAAATCCAATTCCGATACATGAAACTAGGGAAGAAAACCAACTTAACAGATTAGTGTGTGTGTGTTTGATTTACAGTTAGTAACTCTGAATCGATGTTGCCTTTTTCTTTGAATGGCTCAAGATTTGTTTGACAATTGACAACTTAGTTTGCTTCAAGAATTATATCCTCTAACCCATGTTCAAAGAAAAGCAAGATTTTCTTGCTTTTATGTTGAACTTTTGTCCATTGGCATAAATGAATTCAAAATTGAATGTTCCTAACTACTTTTTTTTATTTGTAACCTTCTCTCTTTTCTATTTCAGAATGTTCCGTTCATCACTATCGCTGTCTCTCATTTGTATTTTGTTGCTAGATGCTCTAAGACTGACCTCGACAATCACCAGCTCACCGTCACTGCTCGTCAATCACCAGCTCACCGTCACTGCTCGTCAATCACCAGCTCACCGCTGTTACGCGTCACTGTCGCTCATCAGTCCACGTGCAAGCTTCTTGTGCTGAGCTTGTAATTTAGCATTCATAGTTGCATCCTATTTTGTTTTTTATTTGTCCCTTTTTCATTGCTTGGAAGAGAAGAATTGGAAGTAGGCATCCATGCATATGCGTAGAAGGCACCACGCATGTGCGTGATAGCCTCTGTGTAAAATAATTGGATCATGAAGAATTACGCATATGCGTGAAGAGTTCACGCATGTGCGTGATGGTTTCTATTTTGGATCAGAAAAACTTACGTATATACGTGAAGAGTTCACGCATGTGCGTGGAATATGTACAAAGAAGAATCAACATAAACTCATACCCTTTTTAGTAATTATACATTTAAAAGTGGTTTTGATTATTTACATCTAAATAATATTCATTTTATCAAACTCACTTTTGAGACAAAAATTCTCAAACATAAATCATGTTATTGTAAACTCACTTTTAATTAAATTAAAGTTTGCAAACACACTTTCAACCAAACTTAAGTTTACTAATTACAAACCAAACACACACTTAGAGTATGTTTGGGAAAACTGAAAAAAATAGATTATGCTGATAATTAATTATTGTTATAATCGATTCATTTTTATGTTTGGATGCATTAGCTGTAAAGTGATTTTAAGCTAATATGATTCGTTTTGATGATATAAAAAATTATTTTTATGCATTAAATTACAAAAATAGGTATAGAATGATTAAAAAATTATTTAATTGAGGACAAAATAGTATTTACATATAAAAGTGTAAAAAATAATTTATAAATTAAAATCATAAGCTTAGGTGTGTGTTTGGTATATTTGTAAAACTTTAATTATTTCAATAATCGATTATTGTATAAAAACTTTTGTTATAATCAATTATAATTAAATCAGTTTTATGTTTGGATATATTAGCTGAAAAGTGATTTTAAACTAATCTGTTTTGTTTGGATAATATAAAAAAGAATTACTTTTATGCATTAAATTATCAAAAAGGGTATAGAGTTATTTGTTTAGATAATTTAATATTTATTTTAGTAATATAAACTTTTCTTTAGTAGCATGTATTTTTTCATATAACTTCACCCAAAAGAAAACTTTTGTTTAATTTTTTTATTTATCATAAAAGAAATTGTATCTTTTTTCCACTTGTAGAATAATGTTTTTTCAATGTTAAATGACTTTACATACCCGATTCTTTTTCTTTATTTGAAAATGTGTTAAAATAATTATTATAGTTTATATATGTGTATTTTTTTTTTTTGGGAATTAGTTAAATGGTACTGATTATTTTAATAATATAGTACATTTTAGGATAGAAAAGAGAAGTAATTTAAAGCACATCATCATAGCATAAAAATAGTAAATAAAAAATTTGAGTGATAAATATATCTTACCCTTTTATCTTCTTTCTTATTTACATTTGATAACATCATTTACCATATAAATAATACAGTTATAGACAATATAAATATCAATAATAGAAGTTAAAAAGGAATTTAAAAAATATTAAAAAATTACCTAATATCAAATTTAAAAAAATGGCATATTTTTAATATAACCAAAGGAAATAAAAATAAAAATAACTACAATATTAGTAGCATGCATTAGACAACCCACAAGATAAATCACAATTTTCCATTGTTACCAATGATAGGTATTAAAGTGGCTCTTCCACTTCTAATTACATTGCTACATTTCAAAATTAATACGTTAACCAGTCAAGACATACCATACTCACAAATGCCTAGTCTACTACAAAAGCTTCAACAATGTCATCTCTAATTGAATTTTGAATATGATCCATGTACTCAGAAGACATATCATCCATGTTTGGTTTTGGTAGATCATCATCATCATTGGTGTCATTAACATGATCATTGTTTGATATATTCTCTTCAACTTCAAACATATTAAATTCAGCATCTGTGACACTATTTTGTCTAATAAAGTTGTGTATTGACATTGTGACAATAACTATTTGAACCTGAGTGCGATATTTAAATTTGGGCATGCGATTCAAAATTGCAAATCTATTCTTCCACACTCCAAATGTTCTTTCTATTGTGTCCCTTAGGCTAGAATGAAAATAGTTGAAGACTTCATTGAGACTATTAAACCTGGTAGTTCGCCTGAAATCTGGAAGGTGATATCGCTCACATTTATATGGGCCCAAGTAGCCAATAAGTGTTGGATAGCCAGCATCAACGATATAATATTAGCCTAACCAAGAGTTAAAAAAAAAACTCAAGACAAATATGAATGGAAACAAAAAAATCCAAGTAATAAAGTAATATGTAAATGATTATTTATAATATCAAACCTGTTGGAGGGTGTGGAAATTTTAGTTTTGCATCATGTAGTGCTTCATGAAAAACTCTAGCATCATGTGCTCTACTTTCCCACCCTGCCAATACAAATGTGAAGCACATATCCCAATCACATACAGCCATGACATTTTGGGTTGTATATCCCTTTCTACCTATGAATCTCGTATGCTCACTCTGAGGCACTACACAAGAAACACGAGTTCCATCAATTGCTCCAGTATAATCTTTAAAATAGGGCCAATATCTTGAGTCTTGTTGAATTTTTGTATGAATATTCCTGAAAGAGGGATCCTGTGGCTTAATCAGTTTCATTGATAACTTTAAACAAGCCATTAAAACTTTGTGGAAGCATCTACTAACAGTTTCTCCTGAGTGTTGGAATCTCTCTTGGATCATTCTATTGCCTATCTCATGTCCAACAACATTCAAAAACATGGCAACCATTTCTAACACCCCCATATGCTTGGTTTGCATCAACCCATGCTAAACTAATTTATCACAAAAGCCATAAAAAATATGTTTTTCCATCCTAAACATCTCATAACAACGAATTTGATGGCCAACTAATATTTCTTGTACCCAACTGTGTCCTGTTAATGCACCAGTCCGACATAGTTCTTTGCATAAGTATTTCAGACTATGATCAATAATCAATATAGCCGTCGTTGCTACTAAAAATACAATATCATCTTCATTATTGTCATTATCAGTATCTCCACTCCAGTTGCTATCATATTGTGATGAGCTTATAAGAACCATTTGTAATAAGGGGAAGGGAGCTTATCCTACCAAATTCATAAAATGCTTACAATGAAGGATCCAATGCAGAGAGGGAATCTATAATAGAAAAATAATAGTCAAAACCAAATAAAAATTGCCTAGTATCTTGCCAAAATTATCTTTTATCAAGTTTTAGAATTACAAGAGTAGCAAATTACACAGAGAGAACTAATTTTTATCTTTCCCCTGCCATCCAAAAGATAAAGAAAATTTAAGTAGACATTGATCTAGTTGGCAACATTTGTTGGCAACACTCCAAGGCGTAGCACATATTTCACCTTAATCAAGGGAGAGGTTTGATAATGAAAGGCACAATGTAACCTCTAATATTAAAGAGAAGAACAGGGAAGGGCAATTACAGTTAACATCATACTTCATCAATTGTATGCCTAACCCAACAAACAAACACGTAATATTTCATGTCAAACAATACTATTTTCTTTTCTTTACTTCCTTGTTTGCAACCATGGATTTCTTTTTTGTACATTAAACATGTGAATATTTATTTATCATTAATCCATGACATGCTGTAAAATACCAAGCTTTGAAATTGACAATAAGCTTTATACCAATGGTAATGGCAGTACCTAGTATAGCATGACCACCCTCAAGTTATGCAACTACAACCCTCTCACTTCCTTGAAACTTGGCAGCCTTCTTCTCTATGCTCTGTATCAACTAAATACATGAAGAAACATTGAAAAATATTAAAAATTTGAAGATCTAAAGTCTTATGATAATTGTTAATGGAATAAAACTTTGAAAATCAAACAAATAGGAATATCATGTAATCGTAACTTGCTAACATTAAACAAACAGAGCAAAGGAATTTAGATCTATAGTAGTTTAGAGATCAAATATTTTTATATAGTAGACATCATTAACATAATTACATAATACAAATTAGGGACATCAGTTGTGCAAAAAAAAAATCCCAAATAGTTAATGGTTATAGGACTCCCAAATACTATTATAATACATCACAAAAAGTACTTTATACATCATACATAACTTACGTACAGTCTGCTCTTAATACTCTAAATACTACATGCTAATTGTTTGTCAAACTGATTTCATACAACAAGTAGTTAAGCTTTGACTCTTCATCTTCAAGAGCCACAAACATTTGCCTTGTTACTGGGTCTTTAAAGATGTGGCTACATTGAGCAAGCAATCGAGAACCTGGTTCCATGCCTGGCAATTTCTTAACCTCTTTCATGACATTGACAATGGCATAAGGATCATTTAGCTCATCCTTTCTACCATTATAAGCACTAAAAGTGCGAGACTCAATTGCTTCACAGAGTCTCTCAAGGTAATTGTTTAGTTTTTTTTATTATGTTTGCTTCCCCCCATTTGGTACCTTTGATTCATCTCTCTTTCTTTTCCTTCCACTTAAAGAGCTACCTTCAGAGGTGTTCATTGTGAAGTTTCCAAAACCAAAACTAGCACCAGCACTAGTAATGCCACTGACACCAATACCATCTTGCAAACTAAGACCAACACTTCCACCAACATTTGGGTCTTCACTATCCCCTGAACCCTCAGTTGAGTCCAAATTTTCAACACCCTCAAGTAAAACACCTGACGATGGTGTCCATGCATATTCACCTGTGGCTGTACCAGGAGTAAATAGGGAAGTCAAATTTTCAGCGAATTTTAAACCTTTATATCAAAATTTTGCTGCTCTATGATCCTCCTGCAAGGACCAAGCATACAATGATTAATATTAACACATCAATATACAATCATCACATTTAGCAAGTCTCATTTTTAAAGCCTACCAAAATTTTTTTGTCCCACCAATCATTTGATGCTTCAAAGTTATTTTTCTCATTATTCCAACCAAGGCCAGTTTCTTTTCCAAAGATTTGATACCACGTTGACCACTTGTTTTTCAATGCATCCCACTTGTTCTTAATTTGAAGATCATCATAGTTTAAACCACTAATAGTCTTGAATTTTGTCCTAGCAGCCCTCCACCCTGGTCTAGTCAAGTTATTGCCATTGTGTTCACCTTTATTTGCTTGCTCCATAACTACATCAATTAAAAGCTCAATAATTTCATCACCCCAACGTGCTGTTTTCTTTCCTTCTTCACCAAAGGGAGCAACCGGTGGAGACTTTTTTTTCCCTTGTATATTTGCCATCCTAAGCCAGGATAAGAGATACAAGACTTAAAGAAAAAATCAACAAACATAAAGATAAATTGAGGTCATTGATCCAATGGCAAAAATGATTACATTTCATATACAAAAAATATTATATTTAATGGCATTTTGGAGTTTATTGTAATACTTTTTATAAATATCTTAGTTTTATACAAGTTTTCACAATAGTGGAAAATTTTGCCTAATAAATACAAAATGCACAAGAAGGAAAAATAATTTCGTCAAAATAGGAACTATTATAGAAATTGGAAAATAGAGTGTTTGTGGAAGTTCCATACATAATTATTCTTGAGCAGAGCACAAAATAGATGCTCATGTGTGAAGAGAAATTATGATTAGAGTGACGTAAGGTATGCGAGTTGTAAGAATTCAAACATATATGAGTTTGATGACCTGAAATTTCTAACAGAAGTAATAAATTTAACAAATGGCTAACAGAGAAATGTAAAAGCTACAAGCACTGGAGGCATTCATGTATAAATGTCAGCAGTTAAACTTATAAGAGGCAAAGTATATTAAGAGGATCTTATTGGTCCTAATTGTTGTTCCTCTCCATCTGGCCATTTCTTCCTTGCTTAGTTTCTTGCATATTCACATTCCATACAAAATTTATGTATGACGCAGAGTAGTCTTCTAAATGTGATGATGACAATTATTTTAAAATTTGCATGGCAATGAGAGGACAATCAACTTGTACCTGATATGCTGTAACACTATATTGTTCAAAACATTCCATGGATTATTCAGTACCATGAATTGAGGTGCTAGACACAAGTTTCCATACATAAAGGAAGTGAGTATAGCTATAATCAAATATGGATACAAGTCTCTCCATGCATAATCAATTTGATACAGAACTGTAATAGAATTTTATCTTTGTTGGTTAAAGGAGTAGTTTTTCTCCTCATTTGGTGCATTGGTAGCTATTTTCTAATATCCATTTAGCATAGAATCCACTTTGAGCTTTAATCACAGAGCTAAAACCATGATCCCTGCTATATTCCAAATAAAACCAATACAAAGGTCCTGAATGGTCCTGATCCTATCTTGTTAATTGTCTTTTATTCCAAATAAAAGTAAGTGATCCTATTTTGCTACATCACTGAAATGATTTCTAGTAATTTCTAAATGGCACAAGAAGTAATGGAAATTAACAATATCCTTGCTCTTTTGTTAAATAATGCTCAAGTTGACAGAAATAAAGGCAATTATTCAAGAAGTTGACCACAATCCTAAATAAGCACGGTTACTGCACTGTGGACAAGGGCAAGAATCCAATTAGACACAAATGGCAAAACAATATCAGTAAAAATAAAGCATAAGCAACAGAAACAAGTCTTTCATATATTCACAGAAACTACAAACAGCAAATTAACTCTCTCTCTCTATACACACACACACACACACACACACACATATATATATATTCATAGAGAGAAAATGCATTTGAATATTAGCGTATCACTGTCTAGTATATTCATATTCATTTTCTAAAAAATGGCCAAAGCTATAGAAAGTGATACAGTAAAAGCAAGAAAAACAACATTGTGAATATCCATATCCCCAATGTCTTTCTTTATATAGATCTCAGGGAAAGCAAAATGGTAAAAGAAACCATTTTCGTGTTGCATTAAGAAATTGGGTTTTGCATTTCAAAGGGGGAAAGTAAGGAAATACATAGATCTAAGGAAAAGAAAAATGGTAAAAGAAACCTGGAAGCTGAAGCTTTTCCTCAAGTGCACCTTCAGCAACTCGTATGGAGAAAGAGACCAAATTTCCAAATACTGAAGCATGTGCAAATGAAGAGAGAAAGCATCTGTCTTTAGTTAGTAGATAGATGCCATTAATGTGGGTTGGTGTTGCATTAAGGATGTTATTATTTGGTAGTTGGATTTGTGGGAGTTTATTAATAATAGTCTCATTACAGTTACAGAGGTGGTTTCGGACAAAACAAATTGGGAATCAAAATAAGCTGAGCAAAATGTCCATTTCTCAAGATTACGAAAAAAATACTTATTTATGATGATAAAAGCTGTTCACTACATCTATCAAATTTACCCAAACATCTTCACACAATTAAAAACAGCTTTTATCTATAAAAAAAACTGTTTCACTCAAAGTTAATATCAACCAAACATGCACTCAATCTTCAACTTATAATTATTAGCTTTAAAATTTTTTTATTTTATATTAAATTTCATGTAAAAACTTTTTTAAAAATAATATTTTTACTTAAACATAATAATTATTTCATAAAATAACTTAATCTTTTAAAAATAGTTGAATGAGAAATAATTCAACTTTCCCAAACAAGCTCTTAATCGTTTGAGAATTAAACAGTTGAATTGAAAAAATAAGATAAAAATTAAAATATATTTTATAAAGATATTACATGAAAAAATTTATTAATATGAATAAATTAATAGCAATAATTATTTAATTTTAATTTTGTAAAATTAAATTTATTAAACAATAATATAAATTAAATATTAAAAATTTTATTTAATAAAAACATGTAGTTTAATGATAAATTATATTTAATTAAAAAGCATTTTAGGTATCATATTTTAAATATTATAAATTATCTTTTTAAAGCTAAATTACAGAAAAGAAAAAAGAAAAACACAAGCCAAACTATGCGGGCAAGTTGACAGGTCATTCAACTCAAAATAGATTTAATCGAGTCTTTTAAAAAACTCGTTGTGACGAAAGATCGAATCGACCCAACCCGAGTCATGGATTTATGACCAAAGCTAGAGCGAATTAACACAAAAGTTAGGTCATAAGTTTTTTGATTGGACCAGTCAATCGGATCTATTCAACTATGCTAATTCCAATGTTAACTCATAGAATAAGCGTAGGTTCAGCCCCTCATAGTCGAAGTCGGATCCTCTCAAGATGGAGGGTCTAGTACTTTTTTTACATGTAAAAATTATACATACATTTTATTATATTATATTTTATTTATAATATATATTTTATTATATTATATTTTATTTATAACATACATATAAAAAAAACACAGGACCCTCCAGTACTGGAGAGGATCCTGGCTCCTCATAGCCTGTTTAGTTTCTTTATTTTTTATAATCATTTTTGTTGAAAATAGAGAATGAAGGAAAAAAACATGTTTAATATTTTTTTTCATTTTTATTTCCTAGGAAACGGTGCTCACATATCCGGAAATACTAAAAACAACAAATACTTAATTTCAGCATTTTCATTATTTAATTGGTGATTTTTTTTAAATTTTAAACACATTGTCCTTTCTTTTTCCTCACACTTCCATCTCTTTGAATATTGATCTCCTTCTACGATGATATGTATGGGATACTAGGCTAGTTGTTGATAAATTCTTGGTCATTTTTATTCCTGATTGAGTGGAAAATTGGGTGGATGAGGGTATTCGGTATAGATTATTTTTGTTGTCCAACAGCCTTTTTGAGCAAAAAACACTGTTGGGTATTAGTTGATATATTTGGGTTTTTTATGAAAAAAGTAATAATTTTTTTTTTTGGAAAAAGTTGTTAAAAATTTATTTAAGATTTAGATATTACGTAAAAAATTATTGAGATTCTTTTTAATAGTAATATATAAATATTATTTTGTCTTTAATTAAATAAATTTTTTAATTATTTTATACTTATTTTAATAATTTAATACATAAAAATAATTATATTTTATATCATCTAAATAAATTAAATTAACTTAAAATTACTTTTTAACTAACATATCAAAATATAAAATATTTTTTATAATCAATTATAACAAAAAAAAATTATACAATAATTAATTATTAAAATAATTTAATTTTTACAATTATCTTAAATACATGCTATTTCCATCGATTTCTAAATACACAGCGCATAATCCTACGTATCATTGCTGCAACATCTAATAATTTATGCTCCTTTTGACGGTGAATGGTCGAACTCATTATGAATAGTTTTTGGATAATGAAAATGAAAATTTTAAAAAAATCAAACATATTTTAAAATACACGAAAAAACGAAAATGAAAAATGTTTTCAGGAAATAAAAAATGTTTCCTGAAACTAAACACAATTTTTCTCTTTTAAAAGTTATAGTGATTGGTTATAATCTTAGTTTAAGTGAGTCTTTGAATTTTTAAAAAATAAGTTGAAAGCTAAAATTAAAAAAAAACTTAAATATAATTTTAATTCCTAAAAAATATTACTTTGTTGATTTTGACTTGAATCTAATTTTTTTAAAATTTTTATAGTATTTTAATTTCTGTTATTAAAATATTTCTATTAAGTAATGATATGATTAATATATGTCTACCTAAGATATGTCACATGTCATAAATTATTCATGTGGCATTAAATGTGTCCAAGCAAGAAGTGAGTCTGCATATGGACCTACTTTTGCTTTCTTCTCTCTTCTCCACTTTCATGCTCCTCATCACCTTTCTCACTCTAGTTGCGGAGCTTGCAAAACCTCTTATTATAGTGCTTACAAGCAATAAAACAACACCATAACATTGAACCCACGCCTTAAATCTAACTTCAATAGCACCTAAGATCAATAACCAACACCTTACATTAAACTTCCCTTTAAACCCAGTAAACATACCCCACTCCCAATCCCAATCCCCAGCCCCATCCTTTACAACAACACACAGCAAAAACAAACCGCAGAGCCGTACCATCTTCACCCTGCATCCCAAAGGCAAAGGGGTGCGCGTAGTTCGGTGCCAGCGAGGAATGACTGGTGGCGCGGTGGTTTGGACAATGTTGGGATACGATTTTGGGTTGCCACTTGCCAACAACGACGAGTTCAATTTGGGTGTTGGAGGTGGAGTTATATTTTGTTAGGGGAATTTAGGTCAGTACAAGAGCTTGCCAACTCAATATGAATTTAGGTCAGTACAGTTTGAATACAGAGCATGTCCACTCAACATGATCCTGTGAATCAAGGATTTATTATTTTTGAAGTGAGTCTATATATTAGACGCATCTTTATATCATATATATAAGAATATTCATATAATATATATGTATTGTATATCCGAATAAATACGATTAAAAAGGTTATATTTTTTAATTTAGTATTACATTTTAGATATATTTAGACATGAATTAGACATAATTTATTAATATTTTTTAAATAATTTTTATAACTAACGTCAATTAAGAACTCAGAAGCTTATCTAAACTCAATCACATGATTGATGTCTCAAACTATTATTTTTATATATTAGTATTTTAAGTTTTATCTTTTTACATGTCATTTATTAACTTTTAAGTTTTATCTTTTTACAAATTATTATTTTCATCTGTTCTTTCTACCTCTACTCGTACTAAGTCGTCCACTTTGTTGTCACTGAAACTTGTCTCACACTAATATTTTGTCTAATTAATTTTTTTTAGATACACATATATTTATATATGATTAATTATATTAGGAGAAGTTGATTTAAGAGATTTTTTAAAATATGTCAATAGAAATTATATTTCATATTTTTTAAGAGAGCTTCTTGGATAACAAATATTAATACATATATATAACATATATTAAAATATTATAAATCTTTAAACTTATAAAAATAATGTTAATAAATTATATTTTTTAAAATTTTATAATTATATATATATATATATCTATATCTTATAATTTTTGAAATTTAATATATTTCTATATTTATATTTATGTCATATTTCATATCTATATCCATATCTTTGCTTGATAGATCTCCTGCTCTTTTAAAATCGATCAGCCTACCTCGCCTTTCTTGACGGCCATAGGGCCAGCTGCTACCATAACAGTAATGGATAGCCTCTTATAGTCCTATAAAAAAAAGAATAAATTACACTTACCCCCCTTCAGGTTTGATGATATTACACTCAGCCTCATTCTTTTCTAAAAATGACACTCATTCCCATTAATTGATCAAGTTGCATAATTGTGTAAATATTATCAGTTAAAATCTATAGGGTTTTCAGCATTCACAGTTATTTATAACAAAATATCAGCCTCATTCTTTTTTAAAAATGACACTCACCCCTCAATTAATTGATCAAGTTGTATAATTGTGTAAATATTATCAGTTAAAATTTATAGAGTTTTCAGCATTCACAGTTATTTATGAAAAATTGTGTATACTAAAAATAACTGTGTATACTGAGAACCTTACAAATTTTAATTAGTAATATTTATATATAATAATAATATTTTTTATAAAAAAAACTTTTACAATTTTCTCTGTGTGGGTGTGTAAGGAGTTTTTGAAAAAAATATATACATTTTTTAACTAGTAATGTTATTAAATTTTAAGCGATAAAAAAATATTACCAGATTTTAGCTGGTAATATTTATACATAATAATATTTTTAAAAAAATATTTTTTTTTTCATAAATAACTGCAAATACTGAAAATCTTATAGATTTTAACTAATAATATTTACATAATTATGCAACTTGATCAATTAATGGGGGTGAGTGTCTTTTTTAAAAAAGAATGGGGCTAAGTGTAATATCATCAAACTTGGAGGGGAGTGAGTGTAATTTATTAAAAAAAAATACCCCTCAAAGAAGGTAACTCCAAAAATACCATAACCGCACCCATCTTGGAACATTTTGACTAACTAAGTCGCTTTTGTTAGGGGTGATTATGGGTTGGGTTGGGTTGAGTTTGAGGAGAAAAAAATCTAAACCAATTAGGTAATGTCGGGTCGGTTCGGATCAGATTTGTGATTTTTTTTTTGAGTAACCCGAACGGAACCAACCCGATTGTAATCGGGTTAATTCGGTTTGGGTAATCGGGTTAATCGGGTTGGTCGCGTTGATCGGGTCATCGGGTCGAGTTATTGAAATTAAATAAAATAATAATTGAGTTTAAGCAAAACGACGTCGTTTTACGAGTCATCGGGTCGGTCACTTAAACCCATAATCCGAACCAATAAAAATTCAAGTTTAATCGGGTCGACCTAAACTGACCTAAACACCCTAACCAACCTAGATATTTGTAATCGGGTCGGGTCGGGTCGATCAGGTTTTCAGGTCATTGATTCGGGTTGCTCACCCCTAACTTTTGTAGCTACTCCCTTCATCACCTCTTTTGTAATTGGCAAGCAATAATAGATGAGAACAAAACCAATCAATATATACTTAAAATAGTAAGCATCTAAATAATCTCCTTAATTACTTCTTACATTAGGAATAACGATATCCTAGTGAATTGAAGCCCACTCCAGTTTGACAACATGAATGGCCAAGTTCCATTCCTACTTACTACAAAGGGTTATCATAGCATAAATTGGTGATTTAGTGAACATTACATGCTCATGAGTCAAATGCTTACCAAGTTGAAAAAAAGAGGGCGTATAGAACTAAAGGAGCCAAATTATCCTCCAAGGCCACCTTTCCTATAGAGATACAATCTAAATTAGCATTGCTAATTTCATCAATCTTCAAGTTATCCTACTTATAATTATGCTATTTTTATGAATTGTAATCAATACTCGTTATACATAACTATCATATAATCATATAATATATAAAAAAAGTATATACTTTCATATTTTGACGTTTATTATTCGATATTGAATATGTTTAAAATTTTGTTATGTAATAAATACATGATATCAATAATTATCATGAAATATCACATAGTGATATTGTAATTTAAAAAAATGTGTACATGTGTCTCTAAATGTTAAAAGTCTTGCCACATAAATAAAAACACTTCATAATCAGATAGAAAAAAATAAAATTTAAAATAATACAATCATTTGAGAAGAAAATAAAAAAATAAATTTATACAAACATATAAATAAGTAAAAATAAAATAAAATAACCCAAACCCACGCTAAGGAGCATAATGATTTGTATAAAAAAATGGAAAAAAAAGGTGTAGAAACTAATCTATCTACAATAAAATATTTTTATGTGAGTCTTATTTGTCTACAATTAAAAACTCAAAAACTCTTATGCCTTTAGAAAGAGGGGTGTAGAAAATGATTTGACTGGTAATCAACATATATGTAAATGATTCCACTATTGGTTAAAAGACAAGAAGCAAAGACCCACGTATTTGACCTGTGTGAAGAAATTACCATTTGTTCCTGATAATTTATTCTTATTTAGAGCAACCAACATATATCGAGTAAAGGAACACTAAAACCATTTTTGGTAATTTCTTCTTCTTCTTCATCTTCAGAATTTGTATGATTTTCACAAAGTAATGGGGGAAAAGGGGTGTAAAAATGGATGAGAAAAGAAAAAGAAAAAGATGGGAAACATGCGAGCGAGGGGTAGAGTTTTTATTTGCTGTGGATTTGGCTGAGGAGAAACATGTGAAATAGACTGTAAATTTGGGAAAAAAATTGGTTATGCTGCTACAGTGTACCGACACAACATTGAAGAAGGTAATGTTTTTAATTCTTTTAATGTTAATTTTGGTGCTAATAGGGTTTCATTTTCCTTCTTACTAGGATTTTTTCCTTCTTAGTCATCCAAGCCAAAACATATGCTTCCTAATATGATTCAAATAATTAGATTTGATTTCTTTCTATTTTAAATATGGTATTAATGTATTAATTGATACCTTTTATGATTTATGCTATAATTGATACTTATGCTTATTGGTATAAATTCAAATAAATTTAATTTCAAATATATGAAAACTTATTATATGATTGACAGTATAATGATCACATATCTAATTTATATCTATTATTTTGTGTTATTTCCAATTCTAACAATCAAATTTATGTTTCATATACCTTTTTACTAATTTGGTTTGTTCAATAATCTTTTTCTTATAATGTCTATATTCATACTTATATCATTTATAGCCTCTTTAGCAAAATTAATCAATTCAATAACAATTGAGTAAATATTAATCATTATTATTATATTTTTAAACTAAACTTATAAATATTTTTTAAATGATGAATTATTACAAATATTTTATTTAATATAATTTTTTATTTAAATTATATTTATTTTTATCATTTAATTTTTAATTTATCTATATATTGCACGAGTGCAAAATCTTATTTTGTTTAAAAAGATAAGTCCAAAATCAGATTTTGTGGGAGATAATTGTCATTTAAGTTTGAGTCCAAGCCAAGTCATATGAAAATATCACCAGCACCACACTCTATTATTACATTATTTCCCCCTTTTAACTTTTTAATTTTTATCTTTATTATTTTCTATACGTTATGATATATTGCCTACACGTAAAGACAACAACAGTGGGATTAATACCTATTTATTTATTTTAAGCAGAAGATAATTATTGGAAGGATTTTTTAAACAATGCCTAAGGTGCTAATCTTACAATAATGTCTATAGATTATCTTGATTAGAGACTAGTTATTAAGTATAAGATACCTTATAAAAGAAAAAAAATTAGTTTTTTGAATTTTCGATATTAGTGAATTAATAATAAAAAAATTAAGAATAAGTAATTGTAATTAAGATATTGATACATGACAATATGATCAAATGACATAAATTGTGGTTTAGCTTGAAACTTTCTGTAAATAAGAAAGTAAAAATTTTAAAAAGAAATTAATTAACAGAATTTGATATGTGAATGTGATATTATTGGCGACATAAAATATGTTTTATAATATATATAGACATAAATATAGTCATGGGGTGTGGCTTAATTGACAATTGAGCTTCATTTAGACTTTATTTATAGTGGATGGTTCAAAATTTATCAAAAATATATTGTGATCGATCAACTCACATAATAATTAATCTCATTCAATTGATGTAAAAACAACTCATAATTTAAGAATAAATATATATATATAACAAAAATTAAAATTAAAAATAATATTATTTACATATATTTATATTTACATCATCTCATTATATATTTTTTATTATCTAATTATATTATGAATCTCATTTTACCTTTTGTGTATCCAAATATGATTTTGTTACTTTATATATATGTGAAGTAATGTACATCAAATATTATTCAAAATATAAAGTTTAGATTTTAGACCAATGAGGTAAAAGTTCTCTTGTCCACCGTGTCCCTTATCATCATCATATACCATATTTTTAGAAGGAATAATTATCTTATATTATTTTTTAATATTATTTATTACATTTAATTAATGATATATAAATTTATGAATAATTATATATATTAATTGATTAATAAATAAATTTATAATTTAAGAATAAAATTTAAATTTATTTATTTATTAATTAATACATATAATTAATTATAAATTTATATATTATTAATCAAATATAAAAAAAATAACGTAAAAATACAAGAGTTATATGTTTAGAGCATGTTTAGGAATAATTTTTTCATTTCTCAACAATTTGTTTTTCTTTTGCAAATTAAGCTGTTGCACATTAAAGATAAGATGTTTGGATATTTTGTAACAATAATAAACAACTTTTATTTGTAAGAAAAAGTCGTTAGAGCTCAATCTTTAAATTGAGTATTTTTTAAAAAGTTGTTATGAAGTAATATATAAATATTATTTTATTTTTAATTAAATAATTTTTTAATTAATTAAATATTTTTTAATTATTTTATACATATTTTAATAATTTAAAATATAAAATACTTTTTATATTATTTAAATAAAATAAATTAATTTAAAATTATTTTTTAATTAATATATTTAAACACAATTTTTTTATAATCAATTATAATAAAAATAAATTTAAACAATAATTAATTATTAAAATAATATGATTTTTATAACTATCCTAACCACATACTTTCACTATTGGTACACGTAGGCTAGCTCACGCAGCACAACCATTAGATCCTGGAGTGCGGTATGTGTACCGTGTACGTAACTTTACCCCACAGCCACACATAAATACAACACACGTCACCACTTAGTCCCAATCTCTCTCTCTCTCTCTTATGCTCTTTCTCTTCAGTCTTCTCTTCGGCTTCACCATTCTCACTCACAAGTCACAACCAATACCATAATCATCACATGCAACCACAACAAATGCACATTATTATTCAATTCAACTTCAACACCACCTTTTAACTCTTCTACTTTATCCTCACTCTCTTCCGATGGCGACGGCGATAGCACCCCCACCACCGTCGTTGTCGCCGCCCATCTCCGCCCTCCTCTCCGTGCACGCCGCCGCTTCCAGGAGCCCGCAGACCAAGAAGAAGAAGAACAAGCTGCGAGCTTTGGGCAATTTCAGCCACTTGGCTCACGTGGTTCGCAAGGACGTGGAGTTCCTCAAGAGAGGAATCGATAACGGTGTTTCGTGGGCCAACAAAGCCTTCCGCATTCCCCAGGTTGCCAAGAAAATCGACGACCTTGTTTGGCTTCGCAATCTCGAGGACCCTCTCGCTCCTCCCTTTTCTGCTCCTTCATGGCCTCACCCATGGTACCCAGGTACTAAAAAAAATGCTTCTTTTGCTTGTAGGCTGTGCCTGTATATGCCTAATTCGATGTGAAAGTGGGTTTTGTGAAATGGGTATTGGTTATTTTTGTGGTTGTTGCAATTGGTTAATGCATGAATGGCTTGAAATGTTAGTGGGTCTGTTTGTTGAATTGGCCTAATTCTATGTCTCAGTGGGTTGTGTGAATTGGGTATTGGATATTTTTTGTACTTGATGCAAATGGGTACTGGTTAATGCTGGGTCTGTTTTCTGTTGTTGATTTGGGTGGATGATTGATGGTGCTACTGTGACTCTCTTGAATTGAAGTTGGGAACTTGTGTTTTTCTGGAATAAGATGGTGCAGTGTGCAAGTTACATGGCTGAAAAAATTGGTTGGAGTTCATTGGGGGTGACTGTTATGTGATGGTTTTTTTTCTTGCTACTTATGAATATGCTAGGTGAGGTACAGTTTACTTATTCCTTCTTTACTGTATTGATTTGATCTCTCATTGTCTTCCAGGACTATCTGGAGTTGATTTGCTCATGTCTGATCTCAAGGCCTTGGAAGCATATGCTGGTTACTTCTATTATTTGTCTAAGATTTGGTCTAAGCCACTTCCTGAAGTTTATGATCCTCAGGATGTTGCTCACTATTTCAGTGTCCGGCCCCATGTGGTGGCACTTCGTATTCTTGAGGTAGTTGGATTGACCTTTTGAATAAAAACATGCAAGGATTCTACGAATCTGCCCTTTTTCTTCATAAGTCATTAGGTTAGCTTGTGAAAATTTCCCTGAGTTTTAATATCTCAAACGTTTGTTTTATCTAGTTTTCCTTTTAGCTCGAGTCACGCTCTCCTATGAAACCTGCTTGTTTAAATATGAATGAATTACAATCATCCATTTTATGTATTATAGAAGATAATTGGTTAATGTATGGATAAAATGGTATACATGTACTAACCTTGGGACTAAGGCTCAGGAAGGATTGTAGGTCCAAATTCCAATGTTTCTCATGCAAGCAGCAGTCGTTGCTTTATTTTCTTAGTATCATAAGAATTATACAATACCTAGGATTGATACTATTTAATTTTTGTTGACTTTTTTTTTTAAATTTATTTAAATTAATTGACGCATCTGTTTTCAATGTTGATGAGCTTTAGTTGCGATGCATATCACACTTCAGAGTTATTACTTATTACGCATTTTATTCAACTTCTATATGTAAAAGATTATCTTTTACTGATAGGGGTTTAAGTTTTTAATTTAAAAAAATTGTCACCATACGTCATGGAGACATGCTAAATATGTGCCTTATGCTATAAGTACATGAATTTGTCATAATGAATCTATATAGTAGCTAAATTGAGCCGATATTAATGTTTATTTCAATGGGATTGAAATTGGTTACACGGTGCTTTATTGACTCTTTCTATAACTGTATCCTAATTGAGTTATATTTCATTCTGGAAGGTATTTTCCTCCTTTGCTTCTGCTGTGATCAGTATTCGAACTTCAGGGTTTAGAAAGTTTCTACAACTAAATCCAGAAGAGGATGTGGATGATAAAACATCTCAATATAATTTGGGGATGGTGTTAAAGGAAACAATGCTTAATCTTGGCCCCACCTTTATAAAAGGTGAGGAATTTGATCTATTTGACATCTTAGTATAATTGTTAAATTAAATTCTTGTCATCATTTCATTGTTATGCTTTGTTGAGAGAGAGAGAGAAAGTGAGAGACATATGAGAAAACCGTGTGTTTCAACTACACAACGGAGGCTAAATATATACTCAATAAGTAATAAATAATTACACAATTTACATGATGTGGGACTAACTAATTACACCTAATTATATTTATATACAGTTTCCAACACTCCCCCTCAAGCTGGAGCATATAAGTCATATGCACCAAGCTTGTTACAAATATAGTTTACTCGAGGACTTCTCAAAGACTTAGTGAAAACATCTGCCAGTTGATCATTTGAATTGACAAAGTTGGTGGTGATGTCTCCAGACAAGATCTTCTCTCTAATAAAGTGACAGTCTATTTCAATGTGTTTGGTCCTCTCATGAAACACTGGATTGGAAGCAATATGCAGTGCAGCTTGGTTATCACAAATAAGAGTCATTTGCATAACGTTTCCAAACTGAAGTTCTTTAAGAAGCTGTTTTAACCAAATGATCTCACAAGTGGCTAAGGCCATGACACGATATTCTGTTTCGGCACTTGATCTTGCAACCACATTTTGTTTCTTACTCTTCCAGGATATAAGATTACCCCCAATGGATACACAATAACCAGAAGTGGATCTCCTATCAGTAGGAGAACCTGCCCAATCAGCATCTGACTATCCAACAATCTGAGTGTGTCCTTTGTCTTCATAGATAAGGCCTTTTCCTGGAGCTCCCTTAATATATCTGAGGATACGAGTTACCGCATCCCAATGTCCTTCACAAGGTGAGTTTAGAAATTGGCTTACTACACTCACCGCAAAGGAGATATCTGGACGGGTAACAGTAAGATAGTTAAGTTTTCCAACCAATCGTCTATATCTTCTTGGGTCTGAAAATGGCTTCCCCTGATCCGGTAAAAGTTTAACATTGGGATCCATAGGAGGGTCAATTGACTTTGCATTCAATAGTCCTGTTTCTTCAAGAATATCCATAGCATACTTCCTTTGTGAGATAACTATGCCATCCTTGGACTGTGCCACTTCAATTTCTAAGAAATAACGAAGTTTGCCAAGATCTTTGGTCTGAAAATGATGATAGAGATGCTGTTTTATCTGAGTTATACCTTGGTGATCGCTGCCTGTGATAACAATGTTGTCTACATACACAATCAAATAGATACAGCCTCAGATTGTATGACGATAAAAGACAGAGTGGTCAGCTTCACTGCGAGTCATACCAAACTGTTGAACAACAGTACTGAATCTCCCAAACCAAGCCCGAGGAGATTGTTTGAGACCATACAAAGACTTGTGTAGACGACAAACGAGGCCAGAAGACTCCCCTTGAGCAACAAACCCGGGAGGTTGCTTCATGTAGACTTCTTCTTCCAGATCACCATGGAGAAAGGCATTCTTGATATCCAGCTGATGAAGGGGCCAATGGCGAATAGCGGCCATAGACAGAAAAAGCCAAACAGAAGCCATCTTCGTCACTTGTGAGAAAGTGTCCCCATAATCCAAACCAAATATTTGGGTATACCCTTTTGCCACCAAACGAGCCTTGAGGCGATCAAGAGTACCATCAGGGCCAACTTTGACCGTATAAATTCACCTGCAACCTACAACGGATTTCCCAGGAGGAAGAGGAGCAAGTTCCCAAGTACCACTACTCTGAAGAGCACACATTTCATCAATCATTGCTTGGCGCCACCCAGGATGGGATAAAGCTTCACCTAGATACTTAGGAATAGACACAGAAGACAAGGTGGAAAGACAAGCATAATGTAATGAAGAGAGACGATGGTAACTTAAACTAACATAGTGAGGAGAAAGGTTACGAGTGGAACGTATACCTTTTCGAAGAGGAGCTGGTAAAGGAGGTGGAGCCAGAAGGGAGTCCAAAGGGGCCTCAGTAACTTCTACAACCTCTGATGGTGGTGGCGGTGGCTGTGACCGGCGATGATATACCTGGATGGGGGCGAGTAGTAGGAATCAAGTTACCAACAGGAGAAAGTGATGATGGAGCAGGGTCAACTGGAACAAGAGGAGGAAAAGTAGGGAGGACCTCAATAATGGGTGGAAGAGGCAAGTCATGAGACTCAAAGAAAGGAACAGACTCGAAGAAGGTGACATCGGCAGAGACAAGATAACGCTTAAGAGTGGGTGAAAAACACCGATAACCCTTTTGAGATCGATGGTAACCAAGAAAAACGCATTTTATGGAGCGAGCAGACAGTTTGTCAAGACCTGGAGTAACATCATGGACAAAACATGTTGACCCGAAGACATGAGGTGGAAGAGAATAGAGGGGTTGGTGAGGGAACAAAACAGAATGAGGTACCGGTTATCAAGCACGAGAAGAGAGGCATACGGTTAATCAAATAGGAGGCAGTGAGAACCGCATCGCCCCAAAAACGGAAAGGAACACGACCATGATGCAAAAGGGTCCGGGTGGTTTCAATAAGATGTCTATTTTTGCACTCAGCAACCCCATTTTGTTGTGGGGTATAGGCACAAAATGTTTGGTGAAGAATTCCGTTAGATGCCATAAAAGTTTGAAAATTGTGAGATAAAAATTCACGGGCATTGTCACTATGCAAAATACGAATTGGAACACCAAACTGAGTTTTTATTTCATGATAAAAGGTCTGAAAAATTGAAAACAACTCGGATCTGTTTTTCATTAAAAATAACCAAGTACATCGAGAATAGTCATCAATAAAAGTAACAAAGTATTTAGACCCAAAAGTATACTCAATACGACTAGGACCCCAAATATCAGAATGTACTAAAGTAAAAGGAGACGCAGCTCGACGACACATCCTATCAGGAAACGGACTACGGGTGTGTTTCCCAAGTTGACACGACTCACAAGGTAAACTAGACAACTTAGAAAACTGTGACACCATTTGCTGTAATTTGGCAAGGCTAGGATGACCCAAATTAGCATGGATGGTGAGAGGGGAATCTGCAGTAGAGCATACACGAGAGGTGGCAGAAAGCTGGTAAAGGCCATTAGACTCACATCCGACGCCAATCATCCGTCCCGAACTCCGGTCCTGCAAAATGACAGAGTCTTTAGTGAAACTAATGCGACAATCTAAAGAACGGGTCAAACGACTAATGGACAGTAAATTAAAAGGACATCCAGGGACATAAAGAACAGAATCAATAGACAGAGAAGGGAGGGGATGGACAGTGCCAATCCCTTGGGGCCGTGTTTGAGAACCATTTGCTAAAGTAATCATAGGTAAATAGTCAGAGTTAGAAAGTTTGGAGAAAAGACGCTTATTACCAGATATATGGTCAGATGCACCAGAGTCAAGGACCCAAGGACCTAAGGAAGGTGATTGAGAGAGACAAGCAAATGCATTACCAGTGTGCTCAACAGATGCAGTAGAGTTAGAAGCCTGCTGTTGCTCAAACCATTTCAGAAAATCTGCATAGGCAGCCGGAGATGGGGTTGATGATGCAGAAGGCTCAGGTGAATCAGATGCAGCAACCTGGGCAACATTGGCAGCCCGTGGAGGACGGCCATGTTTAATCCAACATCTATCCTCTGTATGACCCAACCTGTTACAGAATATACACTTCGGACGAGGCCTACTTGAAGTGTCAGGGCGAGAACGACCACCATTGGCATCGTGGGAGACGAGGGCAGAAGTATCAACCGGAGCCGAGGCTAGGACAGAATCAAAGGGGTGCTTAGCCGGGACCCGGAGCAAAGTAGACCAAGCAGAGGACAGAGTAGGAATAGTAGGCGAACCCAAAATCTGATCACGGTTGGCAGCATATTCCGGAGGCAAACCATACAAGGCCATGAGCATGAAGAAGGTGCTGCGTTGCTCGAGTTCTTTGGCTGGGGTAGCAGCAGGAGGTAGCTACTCATTGAAATCATAGAGAGCAGCATGAACCTTCCCCAAGTAAGCAGACATAGGGCCATCAAATTGTCGAGGAGCAATAACACTCATGAGATTGTGACAAATCCCATATAGCCGCTGAGTGTCATTAGTGTAAAGAACTTTGGCCTGCTCCTAAACAGAAGCACAAGTGGTCTGAGCACGGAAGATCTGCTTAAGGGACGAGTGAATGGTGGACTTGATGACAATGCACAACTGTTTATCAATCTTCTTCCACTTGGGTTGTTCTTCCGCAGGCACAGAGGCAAGGTCGGTGGTGAGGTGGTCTTCATATCCTTGACCCTCAAGCCACAACTTGACATCTGAGGCCTAAGTATCATAGTTGCTGCCATCTAATTTATCAGCGGAGAGAGGAGCATTTAGGTAACTCGTGAACACAGGAGGCTCAGCCTTTGGGTTGTCTTTAGAACCATATGGGGAGGTAGAACTAGCCATGGGTCAGACTACAAAGTGTTAAAAAGTGAAACCACAATGTACCTGAGAGTCCAAACGCAAGGGAACAAGGGGATAGAGATGTCCGATGGAGGATCCGAGGGCAGATCGGCGTAGAGGAGACAGAGACGAGTCAGACGAGAGGAGCGGCGGCTGGACGCGTCGGAAAACGGGGCCGCGCGGTTGCTGTTTGGCAGCGGCTATGGGCAGCGCGTGGCGGCGCGTGCTGGAGGCGCTGGGACTGGGCTTCTGGGGGCCGACTGATCGGCGGGAGACGATCCCGGTGGTGTGGTCGCCGGCCGGAAAGGAGGCGGCGGCCGGCGGAGACAGCGGCGGGGAAGGGAGAAAAAAAGGGTCAGAAAGACGTCACGGCACGGGAGAAAGGCCGGCAAACCGGAATGGAAACATGGTTGGCCGGAAAAAAATTTCATCGGAGAGCAGTGGGCTCCCCGGGCGTGCACGGTTCTAGGATTACCTCTCGTTAGGCTCTTGATACCATGTTGAGAGAGAGAGAGAAAGTGAGAGACATATGAGAAAACTGTGTGTTTCAACTACACAACGGAGGCTGAATATATACTCAATAAGTAATAAATAATTACACAATTTACATGATGTGGGACTAACTAATTACACCTAATTATATTTATATACAGTTTCCAACATGCTTTATATGATTTTTTAAATGCCTTTTTTTTTTATAGAAAAGAACTATTATTAGATGATTTTTGTAATGCCTGTTGCTTTAAAAGTTTCTGTTGGGGCTTTCATTTCTTTCCTGCAGTCACAAGATTACCAATATCCTTGTTACATTCATTTGATTGGTGATGCAGTTGGTCAGTCCATTTCTACAAGGCCAGATATCATTGGTGTTGAGATGTCCAAGGTTAGATTGAAAAGTGTGTCTGTATTGCTACTTCTTTTTTGTTGAACATTTCTTTCTTCCAACTAACTTGGAAAGCTAGGGCTAACTATTGGTTATGAGCAGTGATACTGTCTTGTTTGGTGATGATAATATATGTTTATATATCAAATTTATTGGTGGCTGGGCTTTAACTATGTTCTTTAGCAGTAATACTAATTTGCACGGAAAGGGTATTTGCGTTTCTTAATTTCTTTGATGTGGCTTCTGTCTCTGTTTGTTTAGATGAAACTATCGGTGAAATATACTTTAAGCTATTAAATATCATCTGAACTCTTAAATTTTTATTTGTCCAGAACTATTTATAACATCTTGCCTTTGAGTCATGATTGTAATGCTACTAACAGTTTGAATAACTGGATTGGCAATTTATGTCTATATATTTCAATTGCGTTATTCTTGCAGGCATTGTCTGGACTGCATGATCAAATCCCTCCTTTTCCCAGGACTGTTGCTATGAAGATTATTGAGGAAGAATTAGGTTCTCCTGTGGAATCATTTTTCAGTTACATTTCTGAGGAACCTATAGCTGCTGCATCATTTGGTCAGGTACTTCTTTGCTATGACAAGGGAGTGCCATGTATAAGTAAATATTATTTGTGTGAATTGGATGCATGTGGCTGCATTATTCAGAAGCGTTGGTGTGGGGGTATGTCTTATTCATTTATTTGTTTGCATTTTCTAGGTTTACTTTGCCCTTACTACTGATGGTATTAATGTTGCTGTAAAAGTTCAGCGTCCTAATTTGCATCATGTGGTGGTGCGGGATATCTACATCCTTCGCCTTGGGGTTTGTATTGATTATTGATCTCTGGCTTTTTCCCTGTATTACTCTGTCCTGCATTAAATTCTTAAATGAATGTGTCATTTCAGTTGGGGCTGTTGCAAAAGATTGCCAAGAGAAAGAGTGACCCTCGCCTATATGCTGATGAGCTTGGGAAAGGTTTTGTTGGTGAATTGGATTATACTTTAGAGGCTGCAAATGCTTCAAAGTTTATGGTAATAAATAACATATCAATTGGAGTTTAATTATGTTTACATATTGATGAGTTCTAGAAACTGGACAATTTAGAGCATTGATGAAATCTTTCATTAGGGTTTAAACTTTCCACATATGTGAATGTGATAAATGTATACCAAGGTTGAATTTGGTTTCTGACAAAACATTGATAGATTTTTTGCTCTTTCAATTGACTTGTTATTGCTACATGCAGGAAGTTCACTCTCCCTTTGCTTTCATGCGTGTGCCAAAAGTATTTCTACATTTAAGTCGAAAGAGAGTTTTGACCATGGAGTGGATGGTTGGTGAAAGTCCAACAGATTTGCTCTCTGTATCTACTGGAAACTCTGTTAGAAATGTCTCTGAATATTCAGAAAGGCAGAAAGTAGATGCCAAAAGGCGTCTTCTTGATCTGGTATGTAAACACAACTGCAATGATCCATTTTTGTCTTTACATTGTGCTAAAATATTGTATATCTTGGATGTTAGATAATGTCCTGACTATTAGCTCATGCTAGGAGCCAGTTGAATTATTGAATATGATCGATATTTTCCCAGTAGAATTACAATAAAAGTATAAGTGAGTAAAAAGGGAGCTTTGGCCTTCTGATACTACTGAGTTTCAATTAAAAAATAATAAATATGACTCTGGATTGAGGTAGTAGTAAAATTTCTTCATCAATCTTCCATTACCTTATTTGACCCTCTAATTACTCAACTGAAAATTGTTCATCAATTAAGAATTACTGATTCTACTAAATCCTTGCTCTGTTTGGTGTTTGAGGCTCTGATTGCTTCACTATTATAAAAGCGACATATTCAATGAATGTGTACTTCTATTACACATTGATTAATTCAGGTCAATAAAGGTGTTGAAGCAACATTGGTGCAACTTCTTGAGACGGGCTTATTACATGCTGATCCACATCCTGGTAACTTGCGTTACACTTCCTCAGGACAAATAGGGTATTTGTTTTTCGCTCCCTATCCAATCTGAATGAATTATGGTCTTCCTTCATCACAAAAATCTAAAAGAATTATTTTACTTATTTTTATTTCTGTGATAGGTTTCTGGATTTTGGTTTGCTTTGTCAAATGGAAAAAAGGCATCAGTTTGCTATGCTGGCTTCAATAGTTCATATAGTAAATGGTGACTGGGCATCCCTTGTCCGTGCTCTGATTGATATGGATGTTGTGAGGCCAGGGACAAATATCCGACTTGTTACCCTGGTATAATACTTGTATCTCAGGATTTAATCATCTTGCCATTGAATATTTGAACCAAATAAGAATAGCATTTTCATACAAACAGTTTTTTGTTGTATGGACTGCGTCCTTTTGAAACTTATGTTAACACAACTAACTTTCTAAATCTCTATTAAATTTTCAGGAACTGGAACAGGCCTTGGGAGAAGTAGAATTTAAAGAAGGAATTCCTGATGTGAAGTTTAGCAGGGTGAGAGTCATCTTTAACAAGTAGTAATTGAATTTATGTATGTCAGATGACAGTGCAAGCCACTGTCTGTGAGTGTCAAGGGATGGCAATCGTAGGGTTTCTGACTAATTTTATACTAACCATAGCTGAAGTAGAATGCACTATCCACTATCTGAAACTAACAATAACTGAGAAGGTAACTACATTTCTAAGACTGAAACCACCATAACCAATGTCCAAAGTATGTGAAATATCCGAAACCAACCACATTGGATATGTCTATGGATACACTGGGTATGGATATCCATATGATTAATAATGTTCTCACAGGAATAATGAAAATTAGATATAAGATTGTCTTTACATATAACTTATTTCAACTGAAATGATGTCGTATGAAATTCAAGTCATATAAATCTGTATACAATTAATATAATGATGATTCTTTTTACAATATATCTTTATGTATAGATATATGGTCTGTTTAGATATACAAAGGTAAAACTGAAATCAACCGTAATCAAACTGATAATATGCTTTTAACATAAAAAACCAATCACTATCCATAATTGTTCAGATATTTGATTGTTTTTTTGGTCAGATATTATCAGATATCCAAAAACCTGAAACAATTGCCATCCCTACGAGTGCGGACAGTTTTTTGTAGAAGCATCTTTGGTGCTTCATATACACTTTAACAGGTGGAAGTACTTGCCATGAAGTTAGTAAGGTGTGCAATGTAGGCAGGTTACTAATAAACAATGAAGAGGATCCACTCTAGTGTGCAATTAACGTTGAGATTTTTGTATATGATCTTGAACTCATTAAATAATAGAGAGAAGAAGTACAATTGAGGAAGTTTCAGTGAATATATTTCCAATTAGGAAACTAATATAGCAAATTTTGTTAAGAGTGGTTAATCAAATTAATATATGATTATTTGTTAACCACTCTTTGAGCATTGATTAGCCATTGTTTCTGATTTCGGTTCGATGTTCCTAAATTGGAAATTTGAACAGGATTTCCTAAATTGTAATTCTCTCTAAATAAATCAGTTTTGTGATGGATAATCAGATTACCTAATTACAACCAAGTTCCATTTGAATGCATGCCTGTTACGAAAGGTGTTTTTATTGTATTGTTTGATGAAGTTTAAAAACTATAGATTTCTTGCAGTGGAGTAATTTAAACTACACTTTGAAGTTGTTTGATAAAAGTCTGAGCTATCATTTTTTGTTCCGTTAAGTCATGATTTGATAAATCAAAATAACAAAAGATACCATTTGTATTTGGCGTCAATTACATATACTATGCTGAATCAATATTTTCAAATGTAACCTTGTGGTTTATGCCTGATTGGCATCTGCTACTTACTGTGTTGGAAATTGGTCTAAGTAACTCTCATCTGGTATATGTCATTGTTAATATTAGTGTTAAATATTTTGTTATGGGAAATTAATACTAGCACTTTCTACTGCATATATATTTAAAATCTGTATTTGTCTGATAATTTATATCTAAGCAAAGTTATAGTTGCCATCTATTTGAACATGTGCTAATAGTTGGCTTTCTAAATTTATAATTATTTTTGCTTTTGTAAGCTTTCTTCTCGAGTTACTGAATTTTTCAATAAATTTTCCTCAAGGTTCTGGGAAATATTTGGTCAGTAGCACTCAAGTATCATTTCCGTATGCCACCATATTATACACTTGTCTTACGATCCCTAGCTTCCTTGGAAGGTAAACTGTCAATACCACATGTAAATTACTTCTTGGATGCTCATCTATTGTCATACTGATAAGTTCTATTCATCATGTATGCATCAACATGTAGTAATTTGAAATGTTTGTATTGATTTTCTAATATTCTAGTTTCATTGTCTTCAACTCGTATTTTGCTTTGAAACAATTTCAGGTTTGGCTATAGCTGCAGATAGAAACTTTAAGACTTTTGAAGCTGCATACCCTTATGTTGTTCGGAAACTTCTCACAGAAAACTCAGCCGCTACAAGGAATATATTGCATTCGGTATTATAAGCCCTTGAACAATTAGCTCTGTGCCAATAGTCCACAGAACTGTAACATGTTATCATGTGTTTGCAGTTGTTTGTTGATGTTAGAGTCTAGAGAATAGATCCTGAGCCCTTTTCCTCAAGAAAAATGAGAAGAAATTTAACAATATTTTTTATATATATAAGAATCTTGTTTAAACTTGTTGGAAATAGATAATTATGTTGGAAGTAGGATATAATTATTATCCCACTAATTAGAGTTCATTGTATCTTAGAATTCATTACAACCTTAGGATTCATTGTATCTTGGGAATTAAAGCTAGAGTTAATTCTCCTTCTTGTAAATTGTATTGATTATGTATATAAATAGATCATCTGAGTGGGTGAGTCACTAAAGCAATTTAGAAATCCTTTTTAAGTTTTTTTGATATTCAAGTTGGTATCAGATCGGGTTGATCCCGCATCTAGTCTCTCAACCCGTATTGTTCATGGTACTGTTTCTGTCACTGTTTTATGGTACTGTTTGTCACTGTTTACATACTGTTCTTGACACTTCATAGTACTGTTTTTCATTACTGTTCATGGTACTGTTTATCTGTTCACGGTACTGTTGTCATTGTTCATGGTACTATTTATCACTGTTCACAGTGCTGTTCTCCCATCACTGTTCACACACTGTTCCACACTATTTATGTCGCTGTTCATACTGTTTATGGTACTGTTTATTACTGTTCATACTGTTCCTCACTTTTTTTGCATACTGTTTGGTTACTAGGTCTAAGTGTTCTTGGAGCCTCTGTCATTCGGTTCTTTAAAATAATTCTGTTTCTGATTTTTTTTCTACCAAATGGCATCAGCAACAAATTCTGACAAGAGCCAGAAAAGTTCCATCTCATTTACCTTTTCAGGAACTCCTTCAATTACTTCTGTGAAACTTAATGGCAAAAACTATATGGATTGGTGTTCAGCCGTCGAAATTTGGTTCCTCGGTCAGGGACTTTTTGATCATCTGACAACTCAAGTAGAGAAAATTGATGCTGCATTAAAGGATGAATGGCAAAAGGTTGACTATTAGTTAGTGTCTCTTCTTTGGCAGTCCATTGATCCATCACTGCTAGTTCACTACCGTTCGTATAAGTCTTGTTATGATATTTGGAAGAAGGCTAAAAGTGTTTATGCTAATGACATTCAGCAACTCTATGACTCTGTCCACAATTTGGCAACTCTTCAAATGCAGGATCATGACTTAATTTCCTATTTGATCAAAGCTTAGTCCACAATTCAGCAAATCAAGATGCATCTAACTTATAGTGATCCTAAAAAGGTGGTGGACAAGTTAGATCAGATGTACATGGTCTTTGTTCTTCATGGCTTGCGTAAGGACTTTGAAAATGTTAGAAATCAAGTCCTGACAAATCCAAACATTCCTACTGTTGATGAACTGATTGATCGATTATTCTGTGTTCCGTTGTCTGATGAATCTCTCAAACCTGATCCTCAAGAAGACTATGCAGCCTTCTTGACAAATTCTGGTCGTGGTGGACGTAGTCGTGGCCGTGGAAGAGGCGGTCGTGGTAATCGACCACAATGCTCTTATTGTAAACGAATGGGGCATACTCAAGATCGATGCTACTCTCTGAATGGCTTTCCGGGAAAAACTGTCAATATGTCAAATGCAGGCACCGGATACCGCAAAAACAGATGATCCTCCACAAGAAAATAAGGTTCTCTTATCTGATAGTGAATATAAGGAGTACCTCAAGTTAAAGGTAGCTTCTAACAATATCTTATCCTCAGGACCTCAATCTGGTAATTCCCCAGTTTGTTTTTCTCAATCTTTGCTTTCTGGATCCTGGATTTTGGACTCTGGTGCATCAGATTATATTTATGGTAATCCTTCATTATTTTCGAATTTATCTCCTACAAAAATTCCTCATTCAATAAACCTTGCAGATGGTTCGAAAGTTCTGGCCACTGGCATTGGGAAGATTTCTCCTCTTCCCTCTTTAAATTTAGATTCTGTTCTTCTCATTCTTGGCAGTCCTTTTAATCTACTCTCAGTTAGTAAATTGACTCACTCTTAATTGCTCAGTAACTTTTCTTTCTGATTCTTTCTATATTCAGGACCGGAGTACGGGACAGATGATTGGCAAAGGCTCTGAATCACGTGGGCTCTATTACCTTCAACCTTCTTCCTCAACCATCGTCTGTGGTGATTCTCCAAGTATCCTTCATAATCGTCTGGGTCATCCATGTTTAAATAAATTGAAGAAAATGGTTCCTAGTCTTTCTCATTTACAGTCTCTTCAATGTGAATCTTGTCAACTTGGCAAACATGCCCGTTCTTCCTTTCACAATAAAGAAAAAAGTCGGTCCAAGTCTCCTTTTGAGTTAGTTCACTCAGATATTTGGGGGCCTAGTCGCACTAGTTCAATTCTAGGCTTTCGTTATTTTGTAACTTTCATTGATGACTACTCAAGATGTACTTGGATCTACTTAATGAAAGACCGGTTTGAATTGTTAGAAAACTTTCAGAAATTTTGTTCCGAGATTTCTACTCAATTTGGTCGTACAATTCACATTTTAAGAAGTGATAATGCTAAAGAGTATTTTTCTGCCTCATTCAAGTCTTTTATGTCCTCAAAAGGTATGTTTCATCAATCTAGTTGTCCACACACACCACAACAGAATGGCATTGCAGAAAGAAAACATCGACATCTGCTTGATACTGCCCGTACCTTGTTACTTCAAGCAAATGTTCCTTTAAAATTTTGGGCAGATGCGGTTCTTACTGTAGGTTACTTGATCAATAGGATGCCATCTTCTGTATTGGATAATTAGATTCCTCATTCCTTTTTATTTCCTGATGAATCTACATATAAACTTCCTCTGCGCATTTTTGGTTGTACTTGTTTTGTTCATGATCTGTCTCCAGGAAAAGATAAACTCACTGCTCGTGCAATCAAGTGTATTTTCCTTGGATATTCCAGAGTACAAAAAGGTTATAGGTGTTACTCCCCTTCATTACGTTGTTTCTTTGTTTCTGCAGATGTGACTTTCTTTGAAGATTCTCCATTCTTCACTTCAAAGGAAGAAACAGTCCCTCCTTCTTTACCTGTTTCTTTTCTCAGCCCATCAACCACCACTCAAGAAGATAATTCTCGTCCATTGATCACTTATCATCGTTGTCATCATGAACCTTCCACATCACCACCAGATCCCGAGCCCGGTGTTTCAGTGCCTGAACCAGCTTCTCAATCGTCTCCGGATCCGCCTTCACCCATTTCTGATTTCCCAATTGCTATTCGTAAAGGTATTCGTTCCACTCGTAATCCTCACCCTATTTATAATTTTGTTAGTTATCATCGTCTTTCTCTTGTTTAATGTGCTTTCACCTCTTCCTTGTCTTCTGTCTCTATTCCTAAAACTGTTCAGGAAGTTCTTTCCCATCTAGGATGGCGGCAGACAATGATTGAAGAAATGAAAACTTTGGAATCCAACCATACTTGGTCTTTGGTTCCTTTACCTTCAAGTAAAAATCCTGTGGAATGTCGCTGGGTCTTCACTGTAAAAGTTGGCCCTAATGGTACTGTGGATTGTCTTAAGGCTCGTCTTGTAGCCAAAGGTTTTACTCATATTTTTGGGCAAGATTATGGTGATACTTTTTCTCCTGTTGCGAAAATGGCTTCGGTCAGGGTGTTTCTATCCATGGCAACCATGAATCAATGGCCTCTACACCAACTAGATGTCAAAAATGCCTTCTTGTATGGCGACTTGACTGAGGAGATCTATATGGAGCAACCTCCTGGGTTTGTTGCTCAGGGGTAGTCCGGTTTGGTTTGTAAACTTCACAAATCACTATATGGTCTTAAACAATCTCCCCGATGTTGGTTTGGACGATTTAGATTGGTTTTACAAAAATATGGAATGATCAGAAGTGAAGTGGATCACTCTGTATTTTATAAGTATTCATTTAATTTGTGTATCTATCTCGTGGTTTATGTGAATGATATTATCATAACAGGCAATGATCATGCTGGAATTCAGCAATTGAAGGAGCATCTATTTCGTCATTTTGAAACAAAGGACTTGGGCAAATTGAGATACTTTCTGGAGATTGAAGTTGCTCAGTCAAAATCGGGAATTGCCATCTCCCAAAGAAAGTATGCTCTTGATATTCTTGAAGAAACTGGAATGCTGAATTGTAAACCAGTTGAAACTCCCATGGATCCGAATATTAAGATCCTTCCCGATAAAGGTGAATTATTTTCAGATCCAAGCAGATATCGAAGATTAGTAGGAAAGCTTAATTATCTTACTGTTACCAGACCAGACATCTCTTTTGTTGTTAGTGTGGTGAGTCAATTCCAAAATTCTCCCCGTATTGATCATTGGAATGCAGTTATCAAAATTTTGCGATTCATTAAAGGATCACCAGGAAAAGGGATAGTATATGAAAATAGAGGGCATAAGGAAATTATTGCCTACACTGATGCAGATTGGGCTGGATCTCCATGTGATAGGAGATCTACTTCAGGATATTGTGTTCTCTTTGGAGGAAATCTCATTTCATGGAAAAGTAAGAAACAAAATGTTGTCGCAAGATCAAGCGCTGAAGCGGAATATCGAGCTATGACTCTCACTACATGTGAACTAATATGGCTAAAGCAGCTCATTAAAGAGTTAAAGTTTTGTGAGGTTGGAACTATGAGATTAATTTGTGATAATCAGGCAGCTCTCCATATTACTTCTAACCCGGTCTTCCACGAACGAACCAAGCATATAGAGATTGATTGCCATTTTATTTGTGAGAAGATTGTTTCTGGAGAGATTACCACATCCTTTGTCAACTCAAATGACCAATTGGCTAATTTGCTTACTAAAGCTCTTCAGGGACCAAGGATCGCTTATATCTGCAACAAGCTGGATGCTTTTGATATCTATGCTCCAACTTGAGGGAGAGTGTTGGAAATAGATAATTATGTTGGAAGTAGGATATAATTATTATCCCACTAATTAGAGTTCATTGTATCTTAGAATTCATTGCAACCTTAGGATTCATTGTATCTTGGGAATTAAAGCTAGAGTTAATTCCCCTTCTTGTAAATTGTATTGATTATGTATATAAATAGATCATCTGCTGAGTGGGTGGATCACTCAAGCAATTCAGAAATCCTTTCTAAGCTTCTTTGATATTCAAGTAAACTTTAGCTAATCATGAATTAAGTTATTTTATTTTATTTTTAATTTTTAATTTTTTGGTTTGGTGTGTCTCATCAAACCAATCATAGTAATTTTGCATGCTTATCTATGTGAGCTATTAGGCACCATCTCTATGATACTGATGGATTTATGTTGTAACCATTAGCAATGTGTGTACTCAATGCAGTTTCTTCTAAATATATCTTAAAGTATCAAGATTACTTGATTCTTAAACTTAAGTTGCTATCTGAAGTATCAAATATTATTGATTCCCTCTTTTTTTTTAACTTTATTTTCTCCTGTTCAGGTGCTTCTAAACAGAAAGAAGGAGTTCCAGTGGCAGAGGCTTTCCCTTTTCTTGAGGGTGGGGGCAACTAGGTATGTCAAAACGGCATGTCCGGGAGTATGTTCTCCAAGAATTAGTCCTTTTTCTTTTTTATCTACTGTATTTTAGATATATTTTAGAATTTTAATTACAATTTTTATAAAATTTCTGTCAGTATATCATGAAAACTCTATAACCATTGAGTAAAGCCTTTTCTACATATACTCACCCTCTCAAGGTAGGATTTGCCCAACCTAATGCCTAATAGCTGTCTATTTCACTTTTGCCACACACGCAAGCTGAACAAGAGACATCCATGCAGGATTTGCTTTTGGCATGGTCTTCCTCATGTGTCATTTATGCATTAGGCTGGCCTGTTTTAGTTAATCCATTATTACTTGATAAATTGCTATTGTTTTACTGCTGTAAATATAGCCTCTCATACTTCTGATACCTTGTCAGGAAAGCCTTGCAACTAGTATCATCAAATAGTGAGAATTCCCTTGATCATTTACCAAATGAGGCCACTGATACGATTGATGTTGCATACTTGGTCTTGAGGCTTTTACCTTCCAAAGATGGTGTTGCTCTCAGAAGACTTCTCATGACTGCTGTGAGTTCCTATAAGCTGTCTATCATGCTTCTTGTATGTTCTTCAAGATTTTGTCAGCATTCCTATCTTGGTTGTGTTTATTGGTTGTTTATGTTGAAATTAATTTTTCATAACTAGCAATAGATTTATGGTTAGTTTACTAGCTGTATGTGGTTGTGGTTGATGAATTGCTGATTTTGAGAGAATGAGGTTTTCAACCTCTCTCGTAGTCTTGATTTGATATTTTAATGTGTCAGTGGATTGAGTTAGTTTCAGTTCCAGCTTCTGGTAAATTAACGTTGTCATCAACTTTTCATTGTACGAAATAAATTAGTTCTCTATGACTATGTTTATTGTACTCAGTCTTGCATTATTAGTTTGAGTACTGTTGTATATTATTAATGGGAAAGGGAAATGGAAAATGCTTGTGCTTGAAGATTTTCTTTACTTGGCTGAAATAGTTATTTTACGTTAGAAACTTACCTTACATGGAATGAACAGGATGGAGCTTCATTAGTCAGAGCAATGGTCTCAAAGGAGGGAAAGTTTTTCCGCCAACAACTTTGCAAGATCATAGCTGACATACTGTGCCAATGGATGATTAAATTATTTGGACAAGGAATTACAGTCACTCAGTATTCGAGGGTGATATTAGCCAATGGACCTAGCAACAGAGAATCAGGTCTATCCTCTAGATCATCCCTGCCTGCATTTGATTATAATTTCATCTTTAGAGATCGGCGACTTAGGGTGATATTCTCTAAGGTTCTCAAATCTGCAAGTAGTGATAAAATATTGATGCTGCGGTTCTGCTGGGCTTCCCTTCTTATAATTATTACAGCTTCAACTTTGGCTTGCCACCGGGTTATTGTGTCTCTATCAGAAGCTTACTTGGGCCCAATATTCGATGCTCCTAAGAGATATGCAGTCAGTGCATGATATTTTCTTACAACATTTAGTTTCTCATTTGAAAGAGAGCATTCTTATCCAACAATTTTCTAAGAAAACAAAAATGAAAGGTTTATTTATATGGATAACAATAAAGTGAAAGTTCATTTAGTCATTGCTAACGAAAGCAATTGTAGTTGTAGCTTGAATTGAATGTTATAGCTTTGGGGCCAATTTGGTGTCAGGCAGGTGAAATATAGGTATAGGATTGCAATGTCTTTTAGTTACAGTTACTTTTTATATATGGGAAAATGCTGTACTATGGGGATTGATGTTGCTGTAGTCCAGATCTAGATACCCTACAAGTATGTACAGTTTCATGTAAAGTGTTAAAAGTTGCCTTTGGTTACTATTCTTCTATATATCAGTTCTCAGTAGATTATAGGCACTTATTTGAGTTATTTCCAAACAGTTGTCGGATTAATGAGGTCATGTTTGGGTAAAAAATTATATGCTTTGGATGAGTTTGATGTTTTTACATGTTCCTTTAGAAGGTTACTGTAAATATTATTTGTAAGAGTTCTGGGAAAATTGTTTTTCTTCTTTACTTTGGTGAAATGGGAAAGCTATATTTAATTACTTCTAAATGCAAATTTTGATTGATGAAATTTTGTTAAAGACTCCGAATGTTTCAGAAGATCAATATGTGCATGTAATATTGAAGCATAGACTTACTAACACAAAATTGCTGATATTTTAACATTGGTAAAACATGGACGGAAATCTTCGGTGAGAAAGTAAAACGCAAACCTGATTTTTCTTTCAAAATGTCTTGAAAAAGTAATTATGGAAGAATGTTGTTTTTGATAAATGTGCTAAGGGTGATTTTTATAGTATGAGATATACTATTTCTGAAAATTATAAGAAATAATTACAACTCTTCAATCCTCAATTTTTTTTAAGACAATTGGAGTCAAACTCAATATTTTTGTTTAATATTATTTGATTTTACTAGTTCAGTTAACTCACATCGGCTTCAATTCTCTATTCTTGAAGTACTTGAGTCTTGAGGTGTACCATAAAAACAGCCTAAATAAATGCACATAATAGCTTGTTGCAGTACATATTTTTATTATAGAAAGATGCTGACACTTTAGAGTATTAGTTGACACTGTATCATTTCATTATTATTATTATTATTTTAAATTTCATTTATATAATATATAAATTTAGATATATAGATTCAAAAGTGTCACTGTTTTCATTTGGCTATTTCCTGTTTCCAGAATATTTTTTTGAAAGAAATGAGGAAAACATCTCGTAGGCATTTCCATCTTTTCTAAGAAATATATTTTAAAGAACATTTTTAATATCCAGCCGCGTTGATTTTACTAAAAATGAAAACCCGAAAAAAAAAAAGTTGGATGTTTAATAGTGGATTGTACCATTGATGTGTAAATACTAAATACAAATGTTTGTTTTATATATTGCAAAAGATTGTGACTGCAGCTTCAAATCAAACATCAAACTTGAAGTGCTTGCGGGTTTGTCCTAAGTTGATGATGTGTCTTTATGTAAAAAGCTACACGTTGGTTCCTAATGCAACACATGCAAAGGATTTGTACAAGATGAGATGAGAAGTTACAAGCAATTAAGAGAAGGGAATAAGATTGAAGGTTAGAAAGTAATTGATTGAGAGGAAGGGGCATTTTCTTGAACACGTTGTGTTATATTCTCCTACAGAAAAGAAATCTCATTTCTTGTTGTCGTGGTCCTCTAATTCTCTCTTTTGCTTGATTTGGATGTTTCAACTATTAAAATGTAATTCCAGAAAAAAAAAATAACTATTAAAATGTAATTAAAATGAGTTAAGCATTCATCTTGGAGAATTGACAATAATACTAAATTGGTGTAAAAAAAAAGGGTGAGAGCATATTTTATGGGGAAAAAACTAAATTGCCCAAAAAGAAAGTTTCGGAAATTACCTGAATACGGTTAGAGGCGAAAAAAAATTAAACTAGATGTTACCCATCTATTTGATTTTTATTGTTGTAGTTTCTATTTTTCATCATCCGGACTTGGCTCCAAACTATACAGGTCGGGCTTTGTAGCAATATTTTTTAAGGGTGGGATTCAGCAATAAACCCACATTTAATTACTATCTAGTCCTTTTTATGCAAATAATTCGAGCTATATAGGTTTTTTATTATTAGTTTTTGATCTGAGGTATTATTATTATTATAAGGTGGCTTGTATTTAATTATAATCGAAATATATGACTACTCAAAATATTGTGGCCCAAGAAAAGTATTTCTAAGGAAACTTGTGGTGTAAACTAGGGACGGACCACAGCCCACTGGCGTGTATTGGATAATAAAGTGTAGCCAATTTTAATAATAACGAGGATTTGAGTGTATTAGAATCATGATTTAGAGGAGAAATTTTTTGGTAAGTATTTGCTTTTACAGCCATTCCAATTCAGCAATAAACATGTATAAAGTTGCATAAGTAATATTAGAAATGAACTTATTACTTATAAAGTTGTAGAAGTATTTTTTGTATGGTCCATATTGTACATTTAGCCAGTGATAGATTCAGAAATGTTCATCAATGAAAATAAAGACAATACTATTAATACAAAAGCATAAAAAAATTTCAATAATAATGTAACACCAAGCAATCAAAATCCTTTTGAATTCAGATGATAAAAAGACTAAATTTATGATCTTAAAAGCAAAATATACTAAAAAAACTTATTTTAGTATAATGAAAAAGAAAAGTACATAACTTTATAGGGATAATAAAGAATCTTATAATTCTTATGAAAAAAAGAAGCACATCGACGAAGCAGTCGTGGAAGAAGTGGCGGAGGAGAGCAGGGGATGTGCCATAATAACCATCATCCAAGAGAATGGATGAATTGAGTTATTACAAATTTTTAAAATATCATTAAAAAATTAAGTATTTTGAAACCAAGAGAAATAATATTCAAATAAACATATAAAAGTAAAACATCAAAGTAAAGATATAGAGTTGATAATGGCAAACACAAATATTTATCCTGATTCAGTCACCAATCACTTATGACCTACATCCAGTCCCCAAACTTAAGTTGATATTTTATTCACTATTTCCTAAATTTCACGGGTACTAGAAAAACTTTTACAACTTATAACACTCAACACACTTTGAGATGTCTCACCCTTGTGCTTGCGTCTCAATAATCAGGGATACTTAACCTTTACAATTTTTTTGAGAGATACCCTACCCTTTTTACAATGAATCAAAATATAGAAGAAATGAGAAGCTCTCACAAGAGAAAATGATACAAATTGAAGTCCTATGAAGCTCTCAAAGATATCTCAAATATTTGACAAAAACAGAGCACAAAAATTGAAAAAGATGAATCACATATTAAAGTGTGAAAAAAAATGTTTCAAATTATTGGGTGTTTTTAAAAGATGACCTAAAAACTTGCATTTATAGAATTATAAGAAAAAGAGTCATTTGATATAATTTATTTCAACATTAAATGCATAGAAAAGAGCCGTTGCGAGTTCCTGGCTCGTGTTTATTCAAATAAACAAATTCTTATTCGAATAAACTCACTTATAGCACAACAGGAAGTGATTTCTGGAACTTGCTATTCGAATAAGGGAATCTTTATTTGAATAAATACATTTGAATCACAAACTGAAAAAGGCATTCTGAAACATGTTATTCAAATAACAGATTTGTTATTCAAATAAACCATTTAAAAACAAAAAGACACATAGCTTATTTAAGTTGTTATTTGAATAAGGCAAAGTTTTATTCGAATAAAGGCTTATGGATTAAAAATCTGACCATTCTGACTTTAGTTATTTGAATAGGAAAATCCCTTATTCAAATAAATCTATTTGAAAATACTTTTAAATAGCTTTTAAAACTCGCTAATTATTTTCAAATGTTCCAACAAGCTCTTAGGCACTTAAAAACTATTTGTTAAGAAACCAAAAATCATTTTAAAGTCTTGAAAACATTTGAGCTCTTTCAAAAATATTATAAAATATTTTGAGATATCTAGAGAGTTTCTCATATAAAGATTCTAAGTTCTAAAACTATTCTTAAAAGTTTTGAACTTGATCTTGTCATCCTCTTCATGTTTGTTATCATCAAAACAAATCTTCAATGACCAATAGCCAATTACAAGGGAAACGTCTCTGTGATCAAAGTAAAGTAAATGCGAGTGAGCGCATAATGTCCTCTATTTCTGCTAATCTGCAAAGATAAAGAAAGGTGAGAGAAGAAAAATTTTGTACTCTGAGTATATTGGTACCAAATCCAAGTGAGTGTTATTAAAAAATAAAAAATAATATTATATGAGTATACTCAGGTACCAAATCATGTAAGTGCTATTGAAAAATGAAAAAAATAATATGATATGAGTTTTATTTTTTATTATTATGAATTTACTAATTTGTTTGCATATAAAAGTAAAAATTACACATATAAAAAAATAAAAAAGACATATACCTATATATGATCAGAGAAAAGTTTTAAGGTAGAATAAGGGCATGTATCTCATTTCTCACCACGTGGATCCATTTCTGTATACAAAAATTTTATAAATTTTAACTAATAGTATTTAAGTATATTTAAATCTATACACAAAAAATTAAATTAGTCTCTTTTTGTCACAAATAAATATACATATAAAAAATTCTATATATTTAAATACACAATCATAAATTTTCTTAAAAAAACTACTATAACAGGTAAAATTTGGTGGATGACGTTCGGTCAATACGCGTCCCATTAGTTATAATGAATTTCCTTCGTTTCCCTCTTGAATATATGTCCATAGTTTGCTATGATGCAATCACGCTAAATCCAATATTTATTTATTTTTTCTCCCTATTTTCAATTATTAAAATTTTGATAGAGAATGAGAAAATTAAAACCTACATTTTCCATCAAGATCTTCTTCGACTCCAAAGTTATGAAAGAAAAAAGAGAATCAATAAACTCAATCATATACCCTTTTTTATTACTGAAATTATCTATACCAAACCAACAATAGGTTGGGCAGACCGGCAGGGTGTTAAAAAAAGTGTAGGCTGAGGAAGGATAAAAGTGTTGAAGCTCTGGAGACGTAGCTGAAGGCTGAAGCATGAGTCGCTCAGCGAAAGAACGAGGAAGCAATTTTATGTATACCAACAAAGTCCTCTAATTTTACCAGCGACATACCTAAGTAAACTAAAGAGTCCCATAGGCCATAGCCATAGCCATAAAATAAAATAAAACAGAGACATGGCACGTACTAAAGTCTAGCAATCCCACACCTTAGCTCAATAACATTGCAATATACGTTAATCTTTCTTTCTCTCTTTTCTTCTCTTGAGTGAAGTCTGAATCGAATCATATCGAATCTTCATTCTCATATTCTCATCATCACCATCATCTTCAGAAAGAGTTCAGATTCAATCTCCATGAGCACGCCACTGCCTTCAGGGGTATCTCTCTTTCTCTTTCTATTTCTATTTCATCACAATCAGATCTTGCTATTTCACTGACTTGAGAGTTACTCACTTTTCACCAATTTTGAATTTTGAATTTTTGATTGAGTAATGGGTGGCAGGGCACTCGCCTCTTCTCATTATCTGGGATCACTCGCCTCTGCAAGGGCCTTGCACTGGTACTGGTTGCTGCTCACATTCTCCTTCACCTTTTCCCTTCACTTCTCACCTACCTCGCTCTCATTCCCGCCAGGTATCTCGCTTTACAGTCAATCACTTGTTGTATCTGCATTCAAGTTTTACTCTTTCAACTCAAATCACACTGCTTCACAGATTCATTCATTCATTCTGAGTAATGAAGGAGTAGGGATCCAAGTGAAGGGAACAGTTTGTTGACTCTGTTCATAAAATAATAATGGGTTGGCCTCAAATTGCCAACTGGACTATAGTTAGTTATTAGAATTGCCTATTCATTCATCCAAAGTCAACTTTTTTCTTTTTTTCTTTTTCTTTTGAGTGTTGATGGTTTCATGGAGAATTGATTCTTTATGATGACCCAAATCATTCTGCATTCTGCATTTTGCATGTTTCGTGGAGAAATAGAAATATTTCTCCCTGTAGAACATTGGACTCCAATTATTTTGATAGACTTTAATCTGCAGTTTGCTTACTTAGTATACAGGGTTGTTGTCCTTTTAATGTTTCTAAGGCTTCAAAGCCTGAGAAGCTACAAGTCCCACCTGAAAGAAATTTGTCCTCAAATTTTTAGGCTGTACTTGAATTAGTGTATAGACTTTAATTTCCTTTCTTATCCAAGATATGTTTGACCCAAATTTATTTGAGAAACTCTTTCCTAAATATCTTGTGTGCTCAGCTCATCTGACTTAAATCAAATACTCTAATACCAATAGTACCATCTTGTTCCAGCATCGGTTTTTTTGGCAAATTACTCAGAAGCCCTAGTTCCATCTTGATGGGACAAGTGTGTGCTAATGGGTATATAAAGTATTGTTTGTGCACGCATAAGTATTTTTAGCCATAAAGTTCATTAGATGGTAGCTGCTTGAGTTATCACAAATGACATAAGAGTGTAACCTTCTATTGTTGTGTGACCTTTAGTGGGGTCTATTGTACAACATCAGTTATGAAGATATTGACAGTAGCGTGGTGGATTTTGCCTGTGATTGCTTGCCAAGTAAACCTCCTCCTCTTGAGGAACGATCATAGGGATTTGTTTTGCTTGATGAGGACATCAAGCATTTCAATGGAGGAAAATGTGACATAAGTTCCACGTCAGTTAGACAAGCAATTGCTATATGGTTTGTATCAAGTGCAGGTAGAATACCATGATTAGCTTGGGTATAAGCATTTTGGAGCCACATGGCTTTGCCTATTCAAGTTGTTTGAACATTAGGTACTTGGCTCATAACAAATGATATGGTAGATTCTGGTGTGTAGATTGTCTGGGTGCGAGCATTCTGCTCCAACCAAGTGCACCAAAGGGTTGCAAACACCGCACACTGCCAAATAATGTTTGCATCCTTGTTTTGCCAATGCATTCATTAGGAACCAACAAAAACAGTTCCAAAGTGCAGGGGCAGTGCACCTAATGCTACCAAGAATGTGATAGGCCCCTAGCTCATGTGTATGCGAGAAGGTCTAGGAGAGACAAGGTTGGACCATTAGTGAATGGGCCAGGGGAACAGATTATGAAAGTCTATGAGAAAGAAATAAGGAAAGTGAAGGGAAAAAGAGAGAAGAAGGATCAGTTGGTGGAGAGAGGGAAGCATAACAGAAATGGACACGTGGAAATTGGAGAGTGGAAGGGAAAATGCGGATTGTGTGTGAAGAATCTGAGGGAATAAGAAGGGGTTGGTTATGTAGAGGGGGGGGGGGGCGCTGGAACTGAGGTTTTTTGGTGGCTTGGGCCATAGGGCAGAGAAAGCACCTTGCTTCTCTGAGTTTTTCCTTTCTTTCTACACTTTCTATACTTGTTTCTACAATTTGCTCTTGCTGTTTTCTCTGTAATCGGAGCATCTGCTCCTTGAATTTTCCCTTAGTTTCATAGTATAATACCAGTCCTATAAGAATGCCAAAAAGATTATTCCAAAGAATAGTAGCAGTCTTGGAATGCAAAAATTAGTGGCTTAATGTTTCTGAAACAGGTCTGCACATAGTAGACATATTTGGAGGAAGATCAATGTGAGGCCTAAGAATCTGCAACAAGTCTTTGTATTAATCTTGTTATGTACCTTCTGTCAAAACAAAGGACTTGACCTTAGAAGGAGCTTTCAACTTCCAAATGGGTTTGTCAAGACAGGACTGTTGGCGGTTACAAGAGTGAGTTAGAATCTGAATGAAGGATTTACAAGAAAACACACTGGAAGAGTCCAAAGACCAGATTCTCCTATAAGGACTGGCAGAGAAATCAGTAGATTCACGTAAAAGCAAAAGGGACTGTAATTCACTAAATTCTCTGAGTCATGCCTCTACGAAAGTGAAAATGCTAAGTAAGACTACAACCTTGAGAATAATAAAAATTTATAACGGGCAAGTTGTACAAAGTAGAGAGACAACAAAGACTTTCCTTGATTATAGGATAAGGGTTGTTTCTTGGAGACAACAAAAACACCAAACCAAGGTTTTGCAATATTATATTAATATAAATATAGTTATGCAATTGAAGCCATAGCTTATTCTTTTATAAACTGCGATCGTTGCATAGTTGTCTAGATTAAGAGTGTTTATGTAGCACACCACTGATAACTCTAAGTTTATTTGTTTTGAAATTTATTTTCCTGTTGGTTTCATTTTGCAGGACAATCCCATTTGCCTGGAACCTCATTACAGGCGGTTACATTGAACAATCTGTATATGGGGTATGCATTTACTGTTCTTTTAAATTTTGTTTCTGCATTGTATTCAATGTATTTCCTGAAATGTATCTGTTGCTTTAAGGAAAACTTCACAATTAACATTGGTTTTAGTACGCTTTTGTAGGTAGTGGTTACCACAATTGGTCTCCTCTTCATTGGGAAGCTGCTTGAACCAGTATGGGGTCCCAGGGAATTCTTAAAGTTCATCTTTGTAGTTAACTTTCTAACTTCTGTGTGTATTTTCATCACTGCTATTGCTTTATACTACATTACAAGGCAGGAGAATTACCTGTAAGTATTTAAAATCCATTACCATGTGAGATGATATTTTCTGTCTGTTGCTCATGTTGTTATCTATCTTATTTTCTTCCTGTTTATTGGATTTCCCTCTTTCCCACACCTTGCACTGCACTTTGACTCTCCATTTTTCTATTAGAAGCTAAATGGAGGCTCATTTGAAGCTTGATTACTTAGTCTCTTTTTGCTTCAGCATTTAGAAAACCTTGTTGGTTCAGTATTTATTAAGCTAAAAATTACATAAAGTATTGAAAATTTGAACTAGAGTATTGTTTAGGCCCTTCAGATCTTCAAGTTACTTTTTTTGTATGCTATCTGTTGAATCATATCAGATGTTCTATGTGCTATTTGCACCTTGATCCGGTTCTTTTGATCTTTATTCTCTTGCAACATTTTAGTTATATGCCACTTTCTGGATTTCATGGAGTTATATCTGGCTTCTTGGTTGGCATCAAGCAAATTATACCAGATCAACAGCTTCCTTTCCTCAAGATAAAAATGAAGGTTTGATATTCTTTCCTTGTTCCTTAACTTCTATTCATTACTTTTCAGCGACAATAGGTTTATGGTGGTGCCCTAAATATGGTGCCACTTCCATTTCTGTTCAGTGGTTACCATCTATCACTGTATTGTGTTCTATTGCTGTGAGCTTCTGGACGCTAGAGGCAACAGCATATCTTCCAACTGTAATATTTGGCACATATATGAGCTGGATTTACCTTAGATACTGGCAGAGGAAACCAGAAACAAAGCTTAAGGGTGACCCAAGTGAGGATTTTGCTTTCTCTACATTTTTCCCAGAGTTTTTAAGGTAAGTTATGATTTTAGTTTGTTTGTCATGTGCGATAAATTATAAGTTCCTTTATTCTTTTTAAGCAACTTTAAATTTTATTATATTTTTTTTGCTGCTTTGTAGACCGGTTGTAGACCCTATTGCATCAATATTTCATCGAATGCTCTGTGGAAGATCTGATGCTTCTAATGATGCTCAAGGTTACAATCTGGGAGGTGAACCTTTGCCAGGTTCTGATCCCATTGAGGCATCTAGGAGACGGTAACTTCACATTGCAGTGCTTTAGTTTTAATTTAGTTAGTTTTATATATTGTAAAGTAGAAATTATTACTGTGAAGCAAATCATAAGAAAACAATCAAATAAATAAACAATAAAAAGTTGCAGTCTGCAACCTATTTTTTGCATTTTTGGCTGCAATGGAATGCTTGCTGGTACATGATTCAGCTAAAAGAAAGGAGAAAGAATTTGTTAGAAAATGTTATGAGTTTTTGCTTTGTCTTTTTCTTTAATTTTGAGTTTTATTTTCAGAAATTAATAACAATAATCAGTGTCATAGCATTGATGTAGTAATTATACTACATAAAACAACTTACCATTGTGACTGCTCCTTTTCTTGTAGAGAAAGAGGTGCCCGAGCACTGGAAGAAAGGTTGGGTGCGGAAAGGTTGACTGCTGCACGTAGTGCAGGAGAGTTGCAGAGAGATACTGCACATGATGTATGATTCCTTAGCTTTTGTAAATTCAGATAAGTTCGGCCAATATGAAACTATCATGAGTGACATTTTCACAGGTGGTACAGTAATGAGAAATTTTTTGTCTGTCCTTAAGGAAGATTCTAATGTGCATTTTGTCTTGGACTGTGATCCTTATGATTATGAAACTAATAGTTTCTCTTCCTTGTGTCAGATAATTGACTTAACCTGTGTACTTACCCAAATATATAGAATCTAAAGAATTGTTGTAGTTGTTGCCTCATATCAAGAGGAACTTGATTATGAAACTGCATGAAAGTTTGTTTACAATGTGTCATTAGTTGTCGATCCAAATCTTTGGACGCGAAGATCTAGCTCTCCTCGGTTGCACTTAAAAATTAAATAACTAAACGTTTTGTTGTTTTATTGTTTTGAAGAATGGTCATTCGAAAAGTAATTTAATAAATAAATGAATGTGACACTATAAAATATTTTATCTCGACGTCATTTAATTATCCTTATTTTCTTGTTGGGACTGTTTCATGAAAAATCAAAAAAACCCTACTATAGATTTAATTTATTCCATTTCGATCCTTCGTAGTTACTTAATGTTTTTGCCCTTAAACAAACAAGAATATGCAATAAGACTACTTGAAAACACCATTGCCAAAGTAAGGCTAGCAAGACCGCTAGCAGCAGCACTTGGCCCTTTGGTTGAACTCCCGATGGGTCATGCACCCTCATGGCTTGTGCTTGGTTTGCTTATGAGAAAGGAGCCAGCAAATAGCAATATCAATAAGAACAGAAATGTGACAATTTTCATGCCTCAGATCAACCAGAAAGAAGACACCAAACGGAACCACAGCTTTCAGTTGCGTTTTCAATAGTTTGGACCCTTCAACATGCTCATTTAGAGTCATTGAAACCGAATATACTGGCATTTAGACATGTACCCAGATTACTGGCTGCTAACTTGGTTGCCATTTTCCCCGTCCCACAATGGCTTGGCACCTGACCCAAAGTTGGACGTAATTACACCTAGTTAGATCATGGCTCCAATCTGTGCACTAGCTCTTCAGCAGCGCGCACAAAGCCTACCCTTTAAAACCCAATGACCCCAATGAAGGACCTTGAGATTGTCCTTATGAAAGAACTGAAAGATTGTGAGTGCAGCATGTGAATTCTTGATTTAAGTATCTATAATACGTAGTACCTACTTGAGAATTTCTAATGTTGTCGTTGCATCTTTGTTTGAATGTCTACTTAAGAATTTCTTAGGTTGTCAATGGGCTTTTGAGTTTTCATGTTTGGAATTCGATCCCTACTCACCAAAGGAGAAGGAAGGACCACCTATTCTACTGGGAGAGCATGTCACAAATGGATCACTAATAGGAACCTTTTTGTCAATGTCATTTGATCATATTAGTTGAGCTAATTTAATTTTAAATAATGATATATAAGCATAAGAAAAATACTAACCAATCAGATTTTTTTTGTCAAAATTATTGTTAAAATGAGTTGACATTGTTATTAACTTTTAGATAAATAAGTGGTCCGCATATCTTTAACTTATTTAACAACTACCTTTAAATCTTTGACAAAGTCTACCTAAATTTTGTCAAATTTTTTCTATCTGTATAACATTACTCTAAGTACAGTAACTATGATATAAGTGCTATATGTGTGCTAGTTAATTTATTGGCAAGTCTATTAATGGTTTTTAAAGATAATTCTCCACGCAATGTAGTTATGTAGATATATAAGGGTAATGATGCTAAATTGAGAATTCCATGGCGCGTGTATGTGCGAACCATTAGGCACACCAGTGAGTCATCAACCACTACTCAAGTGGACTTCACCATTGTTGAGATATATATACTCCCTCAGTCTATTTTAATTTGTTTGTTAAGATTATTGCATAAAAATTAATAAGAAAATCATTAAACGTTCTAGATTATAAACAAAGCTGATTTTATTGAATAAATTATATTTTATTAAAATATTTAAAATATGATTATCACTCTTTTAATTTTTTCTCTTACTTATTAATATTAAAGGTAAAGTTAAAAAATAATAATAACTCGTTAATTTTTAAATAGACCAATAATTTTAAATAAAACAAAATTTTTAAATAGACATATCGGAAAGAGTGTTAAACAGCTGTGAATATTATTGGGTTGGATAGGAGATGCAAATCTTTATGACTCCATTTCTCTATGAACATTACGATAACAGCATTTATCTCTCTCTCTCCAACTGGTTAGATAGATAAAAACCTTAGACATGTCAAATTCATCTTTGACCTTAAAATAAATACAAATACAAATTATAGAAAGAAGAGGGTAGATACATAAGCAAATATATATTAGCTACCTAATTACCAAGGGAATAAACAGGAGCTTTGGGGCACTTGGGATTGGGAACCTCCCACCCTTTGTATTTGGGTATGTACTTTTGGTCAGGAAATATGATGAGATCTTCATCACAATTCATGGCTTGATCTTGGCAATCAATAAACTCTTTTGCGACGTTGTCAATGCACTGATGAATCTCTAACAGGTAAATATTGCCCATTTTATCTTTCTTACACACGATGTTCACCATGAATTTGGTGACTTTGCTAACTGCGTGTAGTATGTCCTCTGCCGGATATGACCTTCCATCACCCCTAATATCTGAGATCAAATCCACCACAACTTAACCTTTTTTCCTTTCATCTTTGCTAATTATATTTTGGAACTTGAAAACATATAATATCATAAATCAAAATCAAATATATTTGAATTGGATATATAACCAGCAATTGATTTTAGGTAAACACACCAAAATAATTTTAATTCAATGTAATATCATCATTCAATCATGTACATCTTGTTAAAGATCTTTTTAACAATTTTTTAACCACGTGGGACTAATCATGTACATTGTACAATGATATCAAAATTAAATCCTTTTCAGTATACATACATACCTGAAGCTGCCAATATATCATACATATTATGAGATTGCCTAAGCTTCAATGCCCTCGGGAAATAATCTTCTGGCCACAAGATGTCAGAAGCGCATGAGCCATGCAAGTCCCACTGGTCTTTCCACAGCTGCTTGCTATCTTCAAAGTTATATGTTGATAGATCAGGCCAATACTTGAGTAGGTCATATTTGAGGTTCACAATCTTCGAGGCACCAACATGTAGCAGCAGCAAGTTCAGCAAACCAAAGATGGAAAGGATCAAAAGAATTGAAAGAAGACAAGACAACAAAAACATAAGAGAGAGAGAGGGACTTACTATGGCATTTGTTAATCCTTGCTGTGCAGAACAGTTTAGTGGCTGCTTGCCTGTGAACAACTCTGGCCAGAGGCCATTAATAGTGAAGTACTGTGGCACTTGCTTTCTGCAAGGTTGACGGCTTATCAAGCAGTAAGAGTTTGGCCACTGCAAGACTAGTTTGAAATAATCATGCCGGGGATTATCGTCCTGTCCTGCACACAAGACAATTCCCTCCAATAACAAAACCAAAAGCAACTTGCGCTTCATCTTCCTCTTGTCTGTATTTTGATGTGTGTTACACGCTAGCTAGCTCTATGCTAAATTGCTAACAGCCTTTTTTATAGGAATCTTTGGCTGAAGTCAATAACATATATATATATATATATATATATATATATATATATATAATATTGATTTCACTGTTGTCCACAAACTAATGCATGTGATCTGTATTGACTTAATCCCATTGCGGCAGTCACGAATTGATGCGGATTGCAATCTAGTGTGCTGAGGTCAATTGTAATAGTTACCGCAATTGAGATGTCGTGGTCGCAAGAGGTGTTGTTGTCCGAGATTTAAAACTTTAAACTTAATTTTAACTCTTGTACTCGACATTGTGATAACGCCTTAAACCTAGCTCTCAAAAGTAAAATAAAAAAGGTATAGAGAGATTTTCAAATGAGAAGGATGTTCGGAGATTTCCACTATAAAAATTCATGTTTATGGATAAAATATATAGATTAAGAATTTAATTTTGATGTGTTATTGGAGTAAAAATTTATTATTATTATCTAATCATGTATTGACAAATCATGGAAGAAGTTTAACTATCATGTTTACCATCTTGGAAGCCTAATATAAAAAAACGAAGAATCTGTATTATTAACAAGCTTGATAGTATTGGTATAGGAAGCTTTTATAAGCTCATATGGTAAAAGATATATATATATATATATATATATATATATATATATATATATATATATATAGAGAGAGAGAGAGAGAGAGAGAGAGAGAGAGAGAGAGAGAGAGAGAGAGAGAGAGAGAGAGAGAGAGAGAGAGAGGATCAATTTACATCAGTGTAAATTTTTTTTCTCTTACACTCATTTTCGACCGTTAGTTCACTTTCATCTAATGGTTGAGATTATTTCATTAAAGGTAATCATTAGATGAAAGTGGAACTAACGATTGAAAATAAGTGTAAGAGAAAAAAGACTTACACTGATATAAGCCGATCCCTCCTCATATATATATATATATATATATATATATATACACCCACTAGAAAGTTTTCTTTACTCTTATGCGAAGGAAACGGGTCTCACAAAATTACAGCCCTACCCTTTTAACCTTCTTCTCCATCAAGAACAACGTAGCCAACCAGTAGTCGCTTTGCAAGAGGGTTAGGAATTGGTGATTATGGGGAAGTGGGGTGGGGGAATGATGGGGAAGGGCTGATTGGGAGAGATTTTTCTCTACTTTGAGATTATGGCACTCAATCTAGTAAAAATATAACATATGGATTGCATGTTCATACTAGTCAGAAGATTAAATTTAAATTAATATTAAATAAATTTATTTTGAAATAAATTTTGAGTTAATAGTTTAAGAACAACTTGATCTGTTAGAATTAGATTCTCGAATATTTATGAATATTTTTAAATAAATAAATATATTTATTTATAAAAAATAAATCTCTATCACAGACAAATATTCACCAAGTGTTTATAAAAAAATCATCGAGATAGGGCGTTGTACTCATCGAGATAGGGCGTTGTACTCATCTCAGACAAAGAAGCAAAAGAAACAATATAAAGATGCTAAAGTAAAAGTAGAAAAAAATTCTAAGTATCAAATTAGAAAATATGCCTAAAAATCTAAGACTTGTCCATACAAATATATAAAATTAACCTTGCGCAGGTATAAGAAAGAAAATAAAGTTAGGCATCCCGGTTGGCCTCTTCGTGGTCGTCCCCCTCCACCTCAGCTTCTTCCTGTTGGCCGCTCTCGTCGCCCTTCTCCTTGTCGTCATCCACTGTAGGTGTAACACCCTCCTTAGGGCGTCACACTTGGTGTTATTTAATTACCAAATTACCCTTCAATTTATAATCGTGCTTGTATTATAAATACGAGTTATAAAATTTCTTGATGATAATAAGATAAACTTAGCAGAAAATAAAAACATAACAACATTGTCACACATAATTTACATCATATATATACATACAAGCCTTTAGTACTGTCGCACTTAAATATTTTATAAACTAGACTTCTAAAATATTTAAACTTTAAACTTTAAAACTAACATATAGCCCAAATCCTACTAGACAACAGAACCCTCAGACGGGTCCTCCTCAGATTCCTCAGCCTGTAGGAATTCATCATGAGGTGCAGTCCTACGGACAGGTGTCCGAGCAGACGACACAATACTAGTCGCACTAGAGGTACGATAGTAAGCTCCCTAATACTGCCTAATAGATATTGGGAACTCTAGTTGTACATAAATATTGACAGAAAAGTAAGGGTGTCCTAAATGTAGCCTACTCATCCTAATATTTAGGTCTCCCATATAATAGATACTCTCTCTCTCTAGATCTACCGTCCATGCCTCATCTCCTCCAATAAATGTCAGCTTCAGGTAACCAAGGAAACTAGGCATCTGCATCTCTTCAGAACTCGACGTCCTCAGCAGGAATCTGCTCCTCCTCAACTTCTCGCTCTTTTTCTTGCTCGACGTCTTAACAAATATAAATATAATATCAAACATGCATACAAAGAGGTGAGATCACCTACGCCAATACCAGTATAGCAGTAATGAAGATAAACACATACAATATCTCATACAGTTATCATACCATAATTACAGTTATGCCATTAACATCAATATCATCACAAAACATGTAATACACAATAATTACAGTCATGTCATCATCAATAATCAATAAATCAATTATCATAAACAAAAATTACGATAATACCCTCTATCATTATATGTATGCACACAGACTCAATTTCCTACTCCATGGAGCTACAACTCAGGTCGGAGAGAGTGATTGAAAAGAAGTGTCGGTACCAACATGCCTTGGACCACGTGCTTAGTTTTGCACATCCAGCATATACACGACAGTCTTTATCAGATCTTGATTAAGGATAGTGTCTCGGTCCGGATCATTAGTGTGTTGCGTCGGTCTAACCCACGGTACAGAAGAGCTACTAACTGCCCATTGTAGACAACCCGCACCCCAATACCCCCAAGGTCAACGAGTGACTTACACTACGCATATCGCACCCACTCAGGAGGTGTAGTCTCTCCTAAAGCAACTAGCCTCATACAATCCATCGGACCTTTCCAATGCATGTACCATGCACTATTCACATTTCTATTTCATATCACATATTCGGGTCCCATACAATAATCTAACAGTATAATTACTGTATTTTAATCGCGCGATCATATTTTCACGTTTTCTCAATTGCGACTCAATTCTGTTGGCTTTTCAAAATCGCGTAGCGATTTTTCAACATTTTCCAATAGCGTAAATATTTTTCTCACGTTTTAAATCAAAAATACTATTTTTCTCATTTTAATACTAAAATTGGCTTTATTTTTCATATTTGTACCTTAGTCCCTCAAAAACTCATTTTTACACATTAGTCCCTCAAAAACTAATATTTACGTCACAGTCCCTCAAAAATTAATATTTACGAAAAAGTCTCTCATAAAATTCATATTTATAAAATCATCCCTCTTTTATAAAATATTTACAGTTTAACCCCTCTAAAAATAATATTTACAATATTACCCCTCTAAAAACAAGTATTTACACAATGGCCCCTCATTTCGATAAAATTTACAATTTAGTCCCTCTTTTATAAAAATTTACGGTATAACTCCTCTAAAAATCAGTAAATGGTATTGTTTTTCAAAAATCGTTATTTCTTTTCTTTACTACTCATAAAATTATTTTATTTTACTATACTCAAAATTTTTCCAAATTCATTTAAATCTCTCAATTCTCATTTTAATTCATCAGTGTAAGGACTTTGGTCCTTTTTTCATGGTATAGCCGTGAGCCTCGGTACTCTTTGGAGTACACATACAATCGATTCCTCATGCTATTCACGTCCTAAATTACACATACAGTCTCATGCTTTCATAATTACACATACACACAGAATATCAAAGCTTTAAGCATTTAATCACACATGCAAGCATAGAAACACAATTAAACATAACACAAACACAAACAAATAATCGGTGAAGAACCCTTATGGATTTTTCACCGTACAAAACCATCCTCACACCACCAAAACTCGGTTGGTGAGGTTAAATCTCCTTCTTACCTCTTGAAGACAATTTAGTATGTTAGTTCTCCTCTTTTCCTTCAAATTCGTGTAATCCACCAAACAAATCCCTAAAATTCTTAAACAATTAGTAAAAACAAAAACAAGGTTTAATATTGAAAAACCATGGAGCAATCATGGTTAGAAAAATTAAAAATCCAAATTTGAACTATAGAATCAAGACTTACCCTTAAGTAAGTAAGCAAAAGGTTGGATTTTGGACAAGCTAGAGTAGTTTTTTGAAAAAATTATGTGAATGAAAAGTGTTTAGAATGGGATTTGGGTTTAGGAAATATGATGAGATAAAATTATAGAGGTTTGGTTGGGTGGGTGGTGATCTTGGCCGAATATGGAGAGAAAGAGAGAAAAGAAAAGTGTACTTGGTTCTTGGTAGTTTTTGGAGAGAAAAATGGATGCTTGATTTTGTGATAAGTGTAATAAATAAAAGTGAAATGTAATAATACTTGCTGCTGCCGTGAGTGAACTTTAGTGAGGTTGAGTGAATGAATTTGCATGTTAAAATATCTTAAAGTGTTCACACTTGTTTAAGCACATGGCTTATGTCATTGGATGGTTCATGAATCTTGTAGAACCTAGCCAACTACCCTCCTTGATGCAGCCCAAAACCGTGCAGCCCTCCATCTTCTTAGTGACTTAATTGTTTCCAAATTACTCCTAATTACATGCTAACTAATTGGGGAATTAGTTAGGTTAAATATCCTAACCAATTTTAATTAACATACTAATCATATAACTAATTAATTTAGTATATATTAGCATATATTATAACTTTTAATTAATATTAGGATATCTAATTAGTATTTAGATTATAATTAATTAATAACTAAGCTAGTTCATTTAGTTTGCTAATTAAGTAATTAGGTTAGTCAAATTAAGCTTAATTAGCTACTAACCAAATTCAAGCCTACAATTTTTGACTTAATTCTAACCATTGATTCATATTTAACTCCTAGCCATAGATCACATCTAAGGTAGATATCAATTGGTCATAAAACTATCATTCTAATCTCACCATTGATTAGATTAACGGCTAAGGTTAAAGCTTATAAAGTAAGCTTTACAATCCAATGGCTCACAAAGAAGTGAATGCTTCTTTTGTTGACTCATTCTAATTGGTTTAGAAAGTCAAGCCTACTTTCGTTGACCTTCTCTTATTGGCTAGAATTTGTCGGTCATTGGTTGTCTTGTTTTTATAAACGTGGGCCCCACGAACTTTTTGGTCCACAAAATAATTTTTCTTGTTTTTTGAGACAAGTAGAGATCATTGAATAAAATAATATTATAAAAATATAAAATTATTTTATTGCACAAATCAAATCCTAAAAATTACTAGATCAATATATATATCAATCAGAATTGGGTTTAGTAAGATCCCTCAGCTCTAATTAATTAAAATAAGATTTTTTCAGGTCAAAAAATTATTATTTTCTTGACTCGGAGCAAATCACATAAAATGATCAAAAATAATCTCAGAACAGTCAAACTATTTTTATAACACACAGAAAATGTAAAACAGTATAATTCTGCTATTACTATTCACATAGTCAGAATTTGGGGTGTTACAGTAGGAACTTGGTTCACAGGGGTAGCTTCAGAGATAACGTCCACATGTAACCATCTCTGACCACCTTTCGCGATCTGGTTCCTGTGGTAACAAGTTTCGGGTTCAGCATGCGAAGCCGGGCAAGCGCGTTGGAAAAAAGAGTCATCCACGGAGGCAGCCCATTTATCTTCAAGATGAAGCATATCATTCTTCAACTTCACCTCAAACTGCCTGAGGATTTCATTCTCCGTCCGGAGAGCAATTAGGTTGGACTCAGTCGAAGAGATTTGATCCTTTAGGGTCTTCTCCCGAGCTTCGCCTTCTTCAATTTTTTTCTAGAGCCTAGATATTTTGGCCTTCCGAAGACCAAGCTCCTTATTTAGTTAAGTCAGTTGCCCATCCTTCTGAGCAACCATCATTTCAAGCTCCTTCTTCTCACCTCGGAGGGTGTCCAACACCTTCTCCAATTCACGAGTCTGACAAACATAAGACAGATTCTAGAAACAGGAGAACAGAGGTATTGCACAGAGCCCAGATCTATGCATCCCAGATGATTTCTATCAAGTGCTGCTCAATCAGAACGTCTTGATCAACTTGAGTAAGGAGGACGTTATCAATGATCCACCCTGGATCGACCCGCTCCTCCAAATAGATTTGGCAGCGAATTGGAGAGGGGCACCCTCTAGGATCTCAGTCTTTTAGCCAACGGTGAGGTTGATAGGAGCCACCTCCGTCACTAGCCTCTTCCTTTTTTTACTCTCATCAGTCATCTCCTTTCCTCTTACATGGCCTAAGTGGTTGAGCAGGAGATCTGGGATCCACCTCTTGTATTGTAGGTTTTGGTTGAGGGATTGAGACTACTGGTTAGGATGCAGAGCCCAATGCCCCAGACCTTTTTTGTGCCAAGGGCAAGGCAAGAGCTTCAAGACCACCGGGAGGTGCCATGCTCTCTGCAAAACGAAAACAAACAATATTACCACACTTAGAAAAAACCATGCAAGATGAAAACATTAACATATAATGTACTCAAAATGATAGTGATATACCTAAAAAATTGTCTTAAAAATCTGATGGCTCATCTAAAACATTTTTACAGTAAATGACTCTATTTTTGTCGGCTCACTCAACTAAAAAGCTAAGAATGTTGGCCTCATCTTCCCTTAATGTGGATAATGGAGTTTCAGTCTTTTCCTGAGTCCACTCCCATATAGCCTGCGTCCAGTACAAGTATACTCGTGGTACGCTATCTAGGGTAATATAAAAAGATGTTGTCCCTAGAGTTCATTATGCTCAGAATAAGTCTTTCTTGAATTTCTTGAAAGACTCTTGGTATGACTTAAATACCTTGCGCCCCGCTTGAGCACATAAGGTAACCCACCCTTTTCTAGAAACTATTCCCAGAGGGTGAGAGTGGGTGAAGAGAAAGAAGAAGGCCTCCACGGAGTATGGCTATTCGAAAGCTTTGCAGATGAGCTCGTAAGTCTGAATAAAGCCCCATGTGTTTGGGTGAAGTTGCTTTAGAGCCACCCATAGATGGTTCAGAACTCCAATCTGAAATTCGGAGAATGGATGGCGGACCTCAATGCTAGTGAACAATGCTTCATACATATAAATAAAGTGGTTGTTCTCTGCTCTATTCGAGTAGACTCATTCTTGATCCGTTGGAGATCGGATCACGAATTCGTCATCGCGCAGTCGACCTTTCATGAGGTGAAGATATTCATGTTTCTCTTTGACATTTTCTAAGGTCTTGATGCTTGACGAGGTCCCCAAAACTTCATAGTCAACCCATTGATACAAACTGACGTCCCTTAGGTATACATACTCCTTTGGTTCTGATGTCTCCGTCATCCCATCTTCGTATTATCGATGTTGCTTATAGAGGTCGCACTTATGTTAGAATCAGAAGAGGTTTCATTATAACTCTCTAACTCCTCCAAGAGTACAAGGGGCAGATGTGATGACCTTTGCCTTGCTAACTCCTTGACTTTGTATGCCCTCCATATCATTATAACTACCATCTCCGTCGCTACTATTTAACATTCTCACTATCACCATGATTTTTTATGAAAGAAAAAAATGAGGAGAAGAAAGAATACCTTTTGGCTTGAAGAAGGAAAGAGGATGGAAAGTTGGAAATGTAGGAAGAATTGCCATAAACCACCATGCAGAGTCGTTGATAATCGCCTTACTTACTAGAGAAATAATGAGAAAACTGGAGGAGAAAGTGAAAATAAGGGTGTTAACCCCCCGGCTCTTATTTATAGGCGTGGGGGTAACCCCTAACAACAACCACACGCAAAGGTAAATGTGTCCATTCATATTAAATTTGAAGTGGCAATTATGACGACACGAAGATCAAATGGTGACTTCCACCCATTTTGTGTCACATAGCGGTATGAACTTGAAGTAACAGCTAAAAGGATGGCGATGGTATTCATGCCGGACCCCAGATCAATACTATGTTATTGCTACAAAGTTATAATACTGATCACGGCTTTCACTTCAAGAAACTCATGATTCATGATCAGACCCCACTACCCTACTACTAAAATTGACATGGAGGCAACCCAGTATGAATCACATGCAATGGTGCAGTAACTTTAAGGTAGAGTGATTTCTATTAGATCCTGACCTAATTTATTAATACTGAGGGCATCTCGGTATTTATTTTGCATCATGGAGCTCAACATTTCAGTTGAGACAACGCGAGATCCGATATCTGTGTTATAATTTGAATCTCTTTATCCTACGCGTGCTGTTTGCTCTTGATAATCTTGGATATCTTGACACTCAGCTATCCCATCTGAGCGTTAAGTTAGGGGCAACTGTTTTAGACTGAGTTTTCAGTTAGCGGTTTAGAAGCAACCCGACCCGCTAGAGTTGGATCCCGGATATTTATGAGCGCTTTTAGATAAATAAATGTACCTATTTACGATGAGTAAATATCTCATAGAATCTCTCATAAATAGAGGAATCAGTTATAAGTGATAATGATATTAACGAATTCTTATCTTAATTAACAATATTTAGAGCATGTTTGAAAAAGATTAATTCTTTCCCAAACAGCTATTTTTAGAGGATTAAGCTATTTTGTGAAATAATTATTATATTTGGGTAAAAAAAATTATTTTCTAAAAAAGCTTTTACAAGAAATTCAATGCAAAAAAAAAGTTTTTTACAGCTAATAATCATAAGCTGAAGATTGAAGCTTATGATTTTAGCTTATAGATTATTTCATACACTTTGATATGTAAATACTATTTTGTCCTCAATCAAATACTTTTTTTAATCATTCTATACCTATTTTAGTAATTTAATGCATAAAAGCGATTCTTTTTTATATTATCCAAACGAATCATATTAGCTTAAAATCGCTTTACAGCTAATGCATCCAAACATAAAAATAAATCGATTATAACAATAATCGATTATCAGCATAATCTATAATTTTCAACTTTCTCAAGTAAGCTCTTATTATCAATTAATGTAGATTTAAATATGATTCTTATCTATCATGACATTGCTATAAATAGTACACAAGATAACAAAAATATATATGTAATCTCAATTATTCTACTCATCTTGTGTATGATCTAATTTGAATATCAAAATACTTTTTACAAGTACTTACATCTTGCATCATTATCGTTGTCACTGTACTATGAAAAAAATCATTATCATCAATCTTATTTAAATGATTATCTAAAACCTGTATTGAACAAAATTTTAAGTCAAATCTTAAGTGTTAAAAAAATTATTCTCAGACCTTTTAAAAATTATATATATATATATATATATATATATATGAGATATATCTAGTGAGAGAAATTTTTATTGTGATATAGTAAAAAGAATAAATCTTGATCAACAATCATACATGGATGGTTAAGATTAAAAGTTATTTGAAGATCATGTACTTATTATATATTATTAATTATTCATATAAGATTCAATGATCAAGATTTATTAATCTTATCTCTTATAATAAATATTTCTCTCATTAAAATAAGATGCTATATATATATATATATATCTCTCTCTCAGTATATTAAATTTTTTGTCGTCAGTAACGGTAGTAGGTGCAGCAAGTGGGGTGGGCCGTGGGTGGTGGAAATGGGATAATCAAACTTTTTTTAAAATGGGTTTAAATTTTAATTGAAATTTGTAGTTTAAAATGTAAACTCTAACCTTATACCTGTTGTGAGGAAATTGTATATTTTTCGTACTCTTATATTTAAATGGGAATTAGTTATATAAGTAATTTAAATGAATTGAATATGTGTGAATATTTTATTGTTTCAAACAAAAAACTACATACACAATAAGGGTATATATGTAATTTTTACATAATTATATCTTTTTGTTTTTTTCACTTTTATTTTCTTTTCACCTAAATAGGAAAAAAATTACTTTTCTATTCATTTGCTTTCATCTAAATAATGCAGCAGTAACAGTAGGGATGACAAAAATTTTCAGAATTCAAAGATGCTTGCAAGAATCACCCCGAATGCGAGTTTTTTCTTCTCATAAAGATGAGATGAGGGAAAAGTTTTTTTGTGACATATTTGGAAATGAAAATTATATTCCTTATTTTATAAGATTTTTGTTTTTATTAAATTATTAAAATATCTTTCGTAATATATATATGTATTAATAATTTTATTTTTTATTAAAATTTATATTTATTTAAAATTAAAAATATTAAAATAATTTATTTTATTTTTTAAATTTTTTTGACATTACGAAAAATTTCTACAGTAACTACAAAGATTCGAGAAATAGAGAAAATTCTCGCATGACAAAAAAACAGGACTGGAGACAGAGAGATAATTGACTCCCCGTCCCGTCGCACGCGTGTGTCATTCCTAAGTAATAGTATTACGTTATATGAAAGCAGAATGTGCTACAACTGTCTTGAAACTGTTGGTTAGCAAAGAATAATGATGTTCTTACATTTATAAAAATAGGTGTATTATTATTATTATTTTTTAAGAATTATGATTAAGTAAGAAAAAAATAATAAATAAAATAAAATAAATAATATTAAAAATAATATAAATATATATATATATATATATATATTATTTGTAGCAAGAATATAAGAATTATTAGCAAATGGCCGAAATACAGTTCATTAGGCTACTGCTGTGACTTGTGATCCCGTTGTCAATTTTCTTGACTTCCACTGTATACCTTTTTCTAAATAGAAACTCCATTTCATCGCAGAACTAGATGGCGTTCACTGTTTTTGTTCACATGCTTCTCGTAATGAATAGGGACATATATGGAACGAGGTAGCTAGGTGCAAAAGAGGGGTTGGTGGAGAATCCAGATAAGAAAATATTTCAAGATACTCATCACTGGTTGTTATGTTTTTATATAATATTGATATTTTAAAATATTCATCGAATAAATATTTGATATGTATTATTTTGATATTTTTAAATATTTTTTAATTTTATCAATATTAACATATTTATGTCATGTTATATTTGTGTTTTATTTCTGTATCCATGCTTCATTGCCCCAACCCCAGCAGTCCTTCCCCAAGTCAGGAAAAAAAAACTTCAAAACTCGTCTTACTATGCTTGCGAAGCATGTAGCTCATTATCGGAGATCAGAAATTCTGAGACCTATATGGTTACAATTTTGATTTTTTTTATCACACTTTTTTTTATATCATTAATTACATCATTTTTATTATTATTTTATTTCATTTAATTATAATTATAAAAAAATAAAAAAATAATAAAAAAGTGTGATGAAATTAATATTTTCCAATAGTCATGGACGTTTCATTATCTATAACTATTTTGGCTTTGACTTATGGTATGTCAGCATCTTTCTGCCAATTTTTCATTGGTTATGACATATTTATGAATATATATGTATTTTTTGTGATAAGGTGATATTTAGGTAAGTTTATCTACATATTAATTAATTCATTTTTCTAATTCGTAAAAAATAACTCATCCATATTAAGATTAAAAAATTTATAATTTTTTTTTTACAATTTGATTCCCAAAAAATTAAAATAAATGACATATATTAATAATATGAGAGTATTTATTACCACTTTTAGTTATCTATTACGGTTGCCACTCCTTTTCAACTAATTTTGTTTTTATTTTCCTAAAACATCGTCTATTAAATAGTGGAGTCTAATTAATAATCTATTATCACTACAATGCTATCCAAATTTCTAATTAACTATTATAATAATTAATTTCAAATATAAAATTCATATCTGTAGTCATCCGCATTATGTTTTGTTGAGTTAACTAAGTATAAATTTCAACTAGTATTTAGTTTTATTTTTTATGCTTAAGATATAAATGGTATAACAATAACAAAGTTCTCGTAGCACAACATACAGCTAATAAAAAAGGAACCACATGTAATACGATTAAATATACAACATAAATTTACACAATTCACCTATTTACCTACATTTACAATCAAAATGATTAATAAAAATATCATAAAATTGCCAAAATCACTACGAAACAACGAAAACAGAAACGTGTTAGGAGATAGATCATTGGTTTCTAATCATTTTCCATTTGAATGCCATGGACTTATTTGTCACCCTTTCTGTTTGGCATGTTATCTATGACAATGATGCTAAAGTTAAAGACTGAGTAGTGTATGCAACTTTATGAATCAAGATTTGTACTACTTTAATTCTAATTAAACTCAATTTTTTTTTCTAAATAGCTTATTTAAATTTTGATTAATACAACAATATAGGCTACTTATATTTAAAAGACACAGGAGTGTAGAAAAATTTAAAGTTAATTTTATATTTAAAATTAATTATTATTAATTATTTGAAATTAACTATTATAATTGTTAATACAAAAGTTAGATAAATAAATACATGCTCATTCCGTTTTATGTCGTATTATAGATCAACAAATTTGTTTCATTTTATCTATTACTTTAAAAAATTAAGAAAGCATTAATTATATATTTTTCTAACTTTTTTTATCTTTTGATATTTTCACTAAATGAAATGAGAAAGCATTAATAAATTGAGGGTATAATTTAGTTAAATGTAATTAAATTTTCTTAAAAATTAAGGATATTTAATAGATTTCTTAATTCTTATAAAAAATTTTAAACAACACATATTATAAAATGGAACTAGTAAAAGTGGCTATAAACTACTATTTTGAATCAATTATTTATCAAAGAGCATTTTTGAAAAATAAAAGAAAATTACTTAAGAATGAGTAGCAATAGATAAATAAGAATGAAATAAACACTCACTAATAATATATAACTTTCAAAAATTCTTTTTCTTTTCTTAAGCACTCATTCTATTGGAGTGAGAGTCACGCCGTCTAGAAAAAAAGAAAAGCAAAAAGCGGCTACCAAGGTTGGAGGCTTGGAGCTCGGTGCATGCCACCTTTACATTTGTGGCTATAATTTTACCTTCTAGAGTTCTAGTACATTTCTTTCTTTGTTTTTAGTACCTTTTGTGGCTGTAAATTTGCAATTAAGTACTCTTTGACTAGGTGGTTTTAATTTACGATTAAAACTGGGGTTTCGTCTTAACTTGGGAGGATTCTGTGCAACTTGGGGCTTTGCCTACCTTGGTTAAAGACAAAAATATATGACTACACTGATTTTGTTAGGTGGGCATTTTGGAAAATGGCATACTGCATTGATGCCTACTTTTGACACAAGGAAAGGATTATGGTTTTTAAGTCCACGAGTTGTGTTCCACCACTTTAAAATCAAGAGTAAATGTGATAGGCTAAAACCATACTTGTGTTTAACCCCAAAAAAACTAAACAAAGCCTCTACTTGTGCTGGGACCTGGGACAGTGGGGCCATTCCCGTAAAAATAGCAAAGCCGGCCCAAAATGACCAAAACAGTCCATGAGAGATAATAAATTAGGGTTTCAAAATGGGTTGACTGAATAATATGATAAAATATATAGATAGGGTTGAGAAAATTAAAACCCAAATGTATTTTGGTGTGACTTTGAGTCAAATTTAGCCTAATTTTAATTATTTAATTAATAATTATTAGGGCCAATAGTCCAGCTTGCCTATATGATCGAGTTAGATTAACAAGTTACTAATTTGCAATAACTTTGACCCAATTTGACTTGGCATGCGAGCTGACTTGACTTATTTTGATATCTCTATAAAATAAGTAGCAATCTTCAACTTCAACTAAATTCATAAAGCTAATCAAGGCTCTGATTCCAATGATATTGCTTCTAAGACAATCAAATTACTCAAAAAATTCTTAGTAAAACACGATATATTATGTTATTTTTTAAATACTCAAATTGTTATTAGTAGTGGCAAAGTCACTTTCACTTGAGAGGGAGCATAGGCTCATCTTGAATTTTTTTTTAAATAACAAGTACTTCATGCCCTCTCCTACCCCAATCAATCAACCAAAGGCTTCCTTTTCCTTAGCCATAAGTACTCATTAATTTTTCACTCGTACTTTAAATTTTTTTAAATATAAAACTTCTATTTTTACTTTAAAAAAGTGATAGAGCATTTTGATTTATTGTATAGTTTTGTTTTTTTTTATTTGTATTGCTTTTCTCCACTTTAGAAAGTTGTTATTATTATTGTTATTATTTTTATCTCTATTGCTTTCCTCCACTTTAGAAATCATATATATTTTTTTTTTAATTCTCTACTTTTCCTTTCATGATCTCCTTTGTGGGATTGATATTAATTGATGTTCTCTTTGCATGCCTTTAATGCTTCTATATAGTTATTACTTTTATGATTTGAGTTTATTGATATTTAGAATTTAAGCTTTTGTAATGTAATTTTATTGAAATTTCAAGTGCTAGTTATAATTGTTTAGATAAATTGATAGAGCAATATTATGCCAATTGTAATATTTTTAATAGGGTATTTTGGTATGGATAAATTCCTTAAAATAAAAATAATTTCTCATAATGAACACTAAAACTTTTCTCAATTTAAGTTACAAAGAATTAAGACAAGCTTAAACATTTTTTAGCAAAATTTGGTTTACATCCTAAAATCTCATCTTATCATTCAAATAATAGAGATAAACATCTAAAGAAAATATTTGTGTTTTGCCTAACCTCCGGAGCTTGGCTCTACCATTGATTTATTGGAAATGTGTAAAATCATTTTTAAAAATTGATGCAATTCTATCATAATTCCCACAATGTAACCTTATACATCAAATACTCTTAGACATTCAAATTATTATTAGACATATATAAAATTATTTTTAAAAATTAGTATAATTCTATTGTGATTCTCACAACATTACACAAATAAAATAATAATTTAAATTATTATAACTGTGCCTAATTAAAAATTACTCCAGAAGTAGAACATAAGTCTATGACATTTTTGCCACCGTTGAGCTAATTAACATGGCTTACTTCATGAAAGTCTTCCCAATAATATAATAGCAAGCTATTTGGCAAAGAAAAGCTTGCAATCAGGTTGAATGAGAGAAGTAAAATAAAACAGAGAAAGGAAAGTCAGGACTTTAGGTCAACATTTTCTTATTTTTCAAATATTACATCCTTTAATCTCTTCAAAATACTCCTATTGAAGATATAAATGCTTGATTTTATGCAGCTTATTCCCGATAGTGTGATGAGATTCTTGGATCAGGCGTGAAGCCCAAGGTTCCTGAATATAAATCAAGTATTTGAAAGGTACCTTAAATGTTACAGTCAGCAAAGATAATGTATAATAGAAACAGGAAATGAAAAAATGAAAAAAAAAATGTAATTCAGTTGTAATAAAGGATGGGAATATGTGACTACATTTACACTCTTCTATAATTTTCTATAATATCATATATGATTATAACTTTTGTCTTGCAGGAATTTTTAGTATTAAAAATGATAGTTGACTTTTTTTAAATTTGGATTTGATGTAATTAGTAATTTTAGTTGAAGAAATTATAATAAATTTCCTACTTTGAATTTTTACAAGACATATATGATATATCCCTTTGTAATATGTGAAAAGTACACATAATTAAGTAAATAAGTATAATTTTTAAAACTATATTGAGTTCACGTAATTTTCTTTTTGAAAAAAAAAATTATGAAGGGACCACTTATAATGATAAATAATATTTTATATATACAAGAAGGAATTGAATTGTTTTTAAAAGTCTTGTAATGATTCTTTGGTGCACCAATTCAATACATCACATGCATGCAGCTTATATATGACTTACGAGAGGGGGAGCATTAGGTTTAACGGATGCCACCGGCAAAAGGAAAGACTGGATCTTTATCACAGTTCTTCATCAGATTTTGACAATCAATGAACTTTTTGGCAGCCTTGTCAACACATTGATGAATCTGGGACAGGTAAACATTGCCCACTCTGTCAGCTTCACAAACTATGTCCGCCAAGAACCCTGTTCCTCTGCTCGCAGCATTCAGTATCCTTTGTGGTGTATAAGAACTTCCATTAGCTCTAATACCTGATATCAAATCCCGAAAGACAAAGTTAATTTGCATTACAATTTTTGTTTGTGTATTTGGAAATACAATTTTGTTAATGTGAATTTCCTACCAGCAAATCTATAGAGGTATCTTGGTTAGTAACGCGCTGGCTAACCACATTTTTTAATCGGGCCGGACTTATAAAGTACAGTCTAATATTTAATGAGCCCAGGAACTAATTTAATTTTAATATTTTAAATAAAAATAAAATTAGCTTCCTGTCTCCTTAAAACTCAAGGATACAGTAAGGTACAAAACTATGTATACCTATAAGATATTAGATATATAAAAATTATTCATATGCGTTCACATGAAGTGGACTAATCATATGACAGCTGGTCTAATTTTTCTTAGACATACGTATCTATATACTTTTTATTTGGGGGGTGTAAAAATAGTTCAACCAAGTGAATTAGCCAATTTTGACACCTCTAACTACTCCATTGCCTCGTTCCACAAAGATTATACTCACCAGCATTTTCCAATATCATGTTCATATTATGGCTATTCCTGAGGTGTATTGCTGCCTTGAGATATTCTTCTGGCAACAATGTCTCAACAGAACACAACCCGTGCTTTCTCCACCTATCCTTCCATAATTTCTTGCTCTTTTCAAAATTATACGTTGATAGAGTAGGCCAGTATCTGAGCAGCTCATCTTTGTGGCGAGCAATCTACGAAACATGATGCATATATTTGTTTCTTGAGGAAAAGTGACAAATTGAAAGTTGCAATTAAATTGAGAAGAAACAAAAGAAAAGTATAAGAAATTATCTTTTTTTTTTGGGGGGGGGGGGGGGGATGGGAATAAGTAATAACAATAAAGACTCACTGTTTCATCAGTCAATAGAGTATCATTATTGGCACAGCTATTGGTTCTGTTACGAGAGGCACCGAATTTCTCTGGATAAAGACCATCAATGGTGAAATATTGTGGCACTTGATCTCTGCAAGCGTGATCATTCAACAAGCAATAAGAGTTTGGCCATTGCAAGACTAGTTTGAAATAATCGTATTGCATGGAGTTCTGTCCTGTACAAGACAGAATTCCCACCAACAGTGAAAAAAATAGCACATTACACTTAATCATGTTATTGTTGGCTAAGGCTGAGGCAAACAACTATGTTTTTGGTTGAGTTGCAAGCTATATGGTTTTGCGTGCTTTTATAGTTTGTTGGACTTTTAAAACCCAAGCCCAAGTTGAAGAAACTTTAATGGTACGTTTTGAGAAAAGAGGCTAAAGTATTAGCGTGACTCACGATCTGTTGTTTTTGTCAATTAACCCACTTTTGACTACCTCATGGGCTAAGGAATAGGCCCCCCACTTAAATTGCTTGCTCTTTGTCAATACGCGCCCAAAAGAAGAGTTAGATTTTTGTGCATCCCAGTTGGGGAATTTTCTACCACATGGCCTTTCCTAACCTGGAAATTCTTGCATGCAAATATGTTGTTGATTTTCTCTTGAACTCTCCACTCCCCAACCAGATTCATAAGTTTTATTAAAAATACAAATCGAGAAATGGTACAAATTGTTTTCATAAAAAAAGAAAAGACTTACAAATATGCTTAAGGCCATGTAATTGTAAATTTTGAAAAATCATGAATTACCTCTGGTTTAAATATGTTGTGTTTGATTCATAGTATTAACACACGTTGCCTTTTAACTTTTGAAGGGTGTGATAACCATATCCAAGTTGATCTTTACCTCTTTTTTTTTTTTAATTTTGATGAGCAGTTAATCTTTACTTTGTTCTCAGCTCAACTCATAAAAAAACACATCCAATTGTATGTGTTTTTCAGTCTTCAATTTCTAGCACAAATTTAATGATCAAGATTTTTTTTTTAAATTCAGCACAATATTCAGCACATAGGTGTTTACTTTAAACAAGGCTCTAGCGTATTTGCAAAGAATAACTAAATCAGCCCAAAATATACCTCTTGTTCCATGTAAACCATAGAGGACCAGCCCACATCGTTAAGCTTCTCAAATGCCAAAAAAGTTTATTGCTCAAAACATCCCAAGTTTTTGAAAAACTCATTTTGTGCAGCGTCACTATACAGAGGAGGAATGAGTTTTAGGGTCCCTCTCATGCAGCTTTAAAAATGGAGATGAAAAATTTAGGGATAAGTTTTTCATATAATTTATCGTATAAAACTCTTCATTGATTTTTTTACCTCTATTTTTAAGGGTGTACCACTGACTTTAGTCCTAAGTTTCTCTTCCTTTTCTTCTAATCGGAAGTCCCCATAATTCCTTTTCCATTGTCTTTGGAAATTCGTCCCTTGGGGTTTCGTTTTCAATACACCAAGTACCGTACAACAACCAGTTTGCACAGTTAATCTTTGCAAAAAATAGATCAACTGTGCAAATTGGTTACAGGTGACTCATTCAAACCTTTTTTTTTTTCAATAGGTAAATATACAAAATAGAGAGAGAGAGACTTTTTTTTTTATCAAACTGTCCTAGATGATTAAAATTATTTATTAAAATATTATTATTTTAAAATTATATATTAAAATGTTATTTTTTATTTAGTGTGATATTTTTTTGTATACATAAATAACGTCAAAACGTTTAATGTTATCCATGTAGAAACATAAACATAAATGACGTTTTAAGGCTAATAACACCATATAATTTAACATTTTCTGTGTAGTTGCACCATACACTTGACGTTTTACATAGTTCAACTAAATAAATTACAAGCAATAAAATTTTGTACTAATATTTTTCATTCTTAATAATTTATTAATTACATACAATAAAAATTTGTGTCAAGTCTAGATAATTTACCAAAAAAATTTAATTTAATTAATTAATTTTTTATTATCCCATTTCAATACACTCTTTAAATGTTGAAAATTTAAATGTACTTATATAAACATGGAAACAAAAAAACTCTTTGTTTATTGGTAGTGGGTTGAAACTTTCATTTATTTATTTTTGAAAACAAAAGGAGGTGGGGTACGTCAGCAGAGGATGAAGATTACACAACTGAATCTTTCTAATAGTAATCTAAACAATAAATCAAAATCACATTTCATTTCTTTATTTTATCATTGTCATTTACTTATATTTACAACAGAGGACGAAGATAAAAAAAAAAAAATAGGACGAAGATAAATCTTTCTAAACAGTAATAGTGACAAATAGGATGATTTTTCTTTACATGTGCATTTCTTTTCTTTTTTGGTCTTCCACATCTGCATTTCTTAGAAGAAATAGGATCTTCTAGAATTATATCCTTGATTTAGTTTAAATATTTGATAATTTTAATGTAAGAGAGAGAAAAAAAATTGTTTAAATGGCTAGATGTATAATTGCACACTCTGCAATTTGTTTGGTACCGCAAGAAATTAATATCCGAGAAAATAATATTTGGCACTGGGAACGACAAGCAAAACATGTGAGATTTTATTTATTTAGTTTGGCGTTTTCTATTATTTATTTATTTATTTGCTGAAAATTTATTTATAGTGATTTTTTTGTTGGTCAACATTTATGGCGATGAACTGATGAAGTACATGCATTGACACCCTATTTCGTTTGGTGAACATACAGAGTCTTTATGGATCTCGCAATTCAATGGTACTCATAATTTCTTAAAAATAACAAAAAATAAGAAGAATTTTTTCGTTTCTATGGTTGTTCAGATAAACACATTCAAATACTTAATGATTTAACATTTAAAGAGGACATTGAAATGAGATAGTAAGAAATTAATTAATTAAAGTAAATTAAATTAAATTCTTTTTTTTGGTAAATTAATGGACAATCACACAATTTAAAAAATTGGCACAAATTTTTTATTAATGTAATTAATTAATTATTAAGAATGAAAAATATTGGTACAAATTTTTATTGTATATAATTTATTTGGTTGAACTATGTCAAACAAAAAATGTCAAATATATGATATTATTACACAGAAAATATCAAATTATATAGCATTATTAGCCTTAAAACGTCATTTATATTGACACTTTCATGTGTAGATAATGTCATCTACATTGATGTTTTTATATAGATAACGTTATTTATGTTAGTATTTTTACGTGGATAATACCAAACACTTTAACATTATTTATGTAGATCTAAAAAAATAAAAAAATATCATGCTAGAAAAAAATGATATTTTAATATATAATTTTAAAAAGTAATATATTAATAAATAATTTAAAAAAATAATATTTTAATAAATAATAACACTATCACAGACTGTTTGATAAAAAAGCCGAAAGTGAACAGAGAAGACTTCTGTTAAAATCAAACTAGATCCTTGTTGCATATGACTTATGCTAGCAAGAAAAAAAAATAGTGTTTTGAAAATCAATAATGCTAAACATCACAAAAGGTTTTTCGTGAATCACGAATTCGACGTGTCAAGCATTTATCCTCAAACTGTTTATAAGTCACCCAATAGTGTTTACAAGTCACTCAAAACCTCAAACTGTTTTTTTATCCTTGCCACCCATGTATCTCTCCAAAGGTGATTGGCTATGGCAGGCTTCGTGACTCTTTCCTAGGAAATAATTCAAAACAAATAGCATTACTCTTTGAAAATAAATATTTCAGCTGTAAAAAGTTTATTGACATGCATTAGAACTCCCTGTGAAAGAAGGAAGAGAGCTTGCGACGTTGTGTTATATTGCAAGAAATGGGGAAGGTCTGATACTTTGCTCATGCTATATATAAAGACATTGCAATATGGTTTGTTTTGCAATTGGCTCTTTAGATACCGTTCTCAAATATATATTGTAATAGAGTAAGATTGAAGATTGGGGGAAATGTTGAAAAGTATTGTATTGATCATTGAAGATTGTAAACAACTTTTATAGCAGTTCAGAAGGGCTTCTTTCCAGCATGTTTGTAGGATAGGAAATTAATATGGGTTGGCACATCAGCTGGAGAAACTCATAAATCTTCTACCATATTCAATATCGATTATATATTGAGAACAACGTATTAACAATTTGGCTTACCAGGATGCATTGTCATGCTTTTATTGTTAAATGATTTTCTTCTGTTTTTGGCTTGGGTGAAAAATTGTAAAATAAAAAAAAAAATTCTGAATTCTGAATAATATAGATGTTAGTATAGAATAATAAATTGAACAATTTAGACGCATAACATAATAATTCAAAATAATGTAAGAAATCATAAGAGGTGAAGATAAAGTGATAAAAATAAGATATAGACACGGTACTAGATCATGGTCTGGGTAACTTGTTCTACTTATGACAATTCACTCTTGTCACGGGAATTCTAATGTTATCAAAGGTAAAGAGTATTATTTTGAGGTAATTATTGTGAAAATTAAACATTTTTAATACATAATTAAGTAAAAGTGTAAAATCCTTTTATATTGATAGCATATCAAAATTAAATTCTTTTAGATGTAGTTCCAAATATAAATGAGGAAGAAAACAAGAAAAAATAAGAAAATGATTCAAAGAGAAAAGATGGGATTTGCCATTTGCTAATACTAGAAATCAAAATAAGATTAGAAAAACAAAATTGTCCCTTTGAATTAATTTAATTTAATTTTTGTCCTTCATTTTTATTTATTTTAAATCTTTCCATTAAATTTTTAAATATCATTAACATTGTCCTAAATTGTGATTTCGTGCAATTCACTAGCAACCCTCTATATGCATATTTAGATTAATTAATAATTAATAATTATTAATTAGTAAATGATTGAGTAGTGTATCTTACACACTTCCACACTAGATACGTTCGACTCATTGATTACTGAATTGGGGTTGTGGACCGATGTGTTACTCGGTTTAAATTCAACATTTTACATGTCATTTGTTACTTAAGGTTCTAAAAGTCTTACCCTTTATATAAGTACAACACATTTAGGGTATTTCAGATTAGTTCATTTTATTTACTTATTCTCTTATCTTCTTTTAACTTTGAGACTTAAATATAGAATGTCTTTACAAACCTCCACCCCACCTCCAGTGGTTCATCATTATCGATTGGTGTAAAACTCTGACAATTTCAAGTAATTCCAAGACCACATGCTTATGCAATTTCAAGTAATTCCAAGACCACATGCTTATGTAGAGAACGGAACAGTAGAGTTACTGAAAAATATATTACACATTTATATACTATAAGTTCAAAATATATAAAATATAAAGAACGTAAACAAGATTCAAAATTAAGTTGAGCGTGTAATTATATTTATGGCTATTTACAAAATAAATCGATATCGAATTTGAAACCTACTTCCTGACCCATTCCCAACATTCAAAACCGAATATGTATTGACAAGACCAAAAGCCTTTGACAAGCAGGATCCCTCACTTGGAAATTAACATCTATGAATAGTGCACTACATGATTATTAGCAAAACTTCAAATTTTTTATGGGCATGAATCACTATGGTGCTAGTGGGATGGTGGAAATTGCATTGCGGAAAATGCAAAGGATTCATATCTTTCTATTTTTCTTTTTCTTCAGTAATGATGATTTCCACCTTTTTATTGCATTATTAAGCATAAAGTGATGATAAAATAGTTCATAGCTACAAAAATAGTATTATTTCACTAAAATAGAATAGCGAATGGGTTGGTTCCCATAAAAGACTTTTGACACTCTATTAACCTTAATGGCATGACACTATCACCTAAAATTCAGATTATTCGTTATTGAAATTGTCTGTCTATATGGATGAGCATTTTACAATAACTATTAAATTATGAGAAGATAGTGCCTACTAGCTTTTAGGAAACATGTAGGAAAGAGGATGCATAATTAACTCATACAAATGACGAATAATCTTGAATTAATATTTCATTGAGATAAAATATCTTCCGAATGATGTCAGAAACCAATTAAGAGTAATGGTGGAAAATCTCCATACCTTAATCCTTATGAATTGAGTAAACATTTCTAATATCAAATTATGTGAACTATATATCAGATAAAAAAAAATTATGTGAACTATATATGTATTTAGTAACTTTGAATCATTTGGCATTCCATCGCTTAATTAAAAAAGATAATTACCACCGTTAAAGCTCCACTCCCCATGTGATATCTTATTGTCTTGATTATTAATCATAGAATTCAAATCCAACGTTGAAACCTTTTCAAATCACGTCTGAAAAGAATAAGATCAGAATTTCTAAATCTACCATTGGTGCTAAAGTTTTGGTTAAAAAGAAAAAAACACAAAACAAAAACTGCTAAAGGTACGACATGTGGGCTGCTGTTGGTGGATAACAGCCCCAAGGGAAGGTAAAAGAAAGAAAGTTTCTACAATTCAAATAAATCCAAAGACCAAAGGCCACATCTTCAATATTATGCAGTATAAAGTTTCTGAAAGCGCTCAAATTCATTGTGCACAGACTGATCGATCTCATTAAGGTTATGTTTGTGAAGATGGTAAGAGAGAGAATAGCGTGGAATGAAATAATTTTTTTTTAATAAAAATGTATTTAAGAGTTAATTTAAAGAAGGAAGTGGAATGGTAAGGGAGGGACTCCTATGTTTGAGAGGATGACAAGAGAGGGAATGACATGCAATGGAATAAAAAAATTTAATGAAAATGTGTTTGAGAATTAATTTAAAGAAGAGAGTAGAACGGTAAAGGAGGTCATGGAGTCCCTCCTTTGTCACTCAAAACTTTCAATTTTTGTTCTTCTAATTTGGGGTTAAGAAAGGAATGACTTAAACATTTCACTATCATCCCTCATTAAATTCATTAAACATTCAAACAATAGAGTGACATGTTCTTTTCCATTTCATTGTTTTCCTTTGCATTTTATTATGAGTCACTCCATTCCATTCACTTTAAAACTTCCAAACATAGCCTAAAATAATCAAAATAGCCCCCCACATACAAAATTTTCACCAACTAAGGTTGTCTACCTAACTTCCCCAAAATTTTGGGGATATCTGAAATCAATGGTGTAATAGAGAAATGTCAAACTGGGCCGATGTGGTAGTAGGTTTATATGTCTAATTACTTATAAAATTTTCACTTTGTTTATGGTAAATTAGGGGTGTTCATAGATTGAATTGAATCAATTTTGAGAGAAAAAATTAACCGATCTAATCCCATTAATTTTTTTTATATTATCATTCAATCAGTTTTGTTTAAAATATAAATCTGATTCAATCCAATCCAATCTAAATCAGTTTGGATTGGATTAGATTTTTGTTTTTTTATTATAATTTTTTAATACACAAATTCATCAAAATACATAATCAAAATTCATCAAATTACATAAAATACAATTATAAATTAACTCATCAAATAACAACAAATATTAGTTCAAATTAATTAATCAAAATACAAATTCAAATCCAAATTTAAAATATAAGTGCAAATTAATTGATAATCCTCCTATACATGTTCAAATCCAAGAGAATAAATTAAGTTTAGATTGGGATATAATAGAAAAGTTATTAAATAAGTATAACTAACATATATAAGAATTGATAGGTAAAATATTATTTTAAAATACACATATATAATTTTTGATTTAGTTTGGATTAAATCATTTTTCAAATTTGGATTTGAAATTCAATCCAATCTAATTAATTTTTTTGGTTTTTTCAATTTGCTCGGCTTTGATTTTTTTTTTTATTTTGATTGGATTAGTTCGATTTTGAATATGTCTATAGTAAACCATGAAAACACCCATAACGTGATAATGATAGTATTATTAGATCAACGATCTTGGACTTAAAAGGAACTACAACACTAGGTTGAACACTACATTTTTTGATTATTTTGTTTGGATGTTTGTGGAGCTATGGGTTTCAACATGGTGGCTTGACAACAATGGTCAATTGGGGTGGCATTTGGGTTCAGTGAAAGCTAGTGGAACTCTTATATGGCTTAAGCTATTTGGCTTAAGTATAGTCAGTTCATACACCAGTTCAACAAGATGAACTGCTCTGAAACTATAATATAACATCTTAATACCAATATCTCAATATATACCTCATACAAAGAGATACTCAGCATTACAATGTCATTACATATATACTAATCATATATGTATATCCATAATGTTCGTTGGAAACACTATACAGAGCCATATGAAATGCGAAAATACAATATTTATATCATAATGCATCAAAGTACATACACATCGTTAGCCTTATCAAAGTCTTGAAGTATTACATAACTCTATATATATTCCAAAAGAAATACTAATAAGTACAACAATTGAAACATAAAACATAATCTAATCTAATCTTTAGCTTCTTTCTTCTTCTTATTCTTAAAAGAAGATTCACCTGAAATTGCATGATACACAGCGGGGTGAGAAACTATATTCTCAATATGAGTAATCAAAATCAGACATACATACATAACATGAATAAACATAATCTCAATATCTACTAAGAAAATATGTTTAAAGTGTCTACAAGGTCTAACCATTTCTTTAGATAAACCAAGTTAACATACATATCATATATACATCTAGTTCAACTCAAAACCAAAAATGTAAATATTAGGAATTACTGGTTTCATGTGTTATTTTGTGGTAAATAGAGGTATCTCCTCATATCACACATATCCTGGCACGCTAAGAAGTTCGGTCTAAATCCTGATTCCGAAGAACCTTATGGACCTCTATTTATCTCCTTTGGCCTTGACACTATTGAAATATCAGGGTTATTGTTAATCAGGGATTAATTTGTTTCCTATTATATGCAGAATAAAATAGGAAAAGGGGACAACTCCTTAATTGTATATATTGTTTCCTATTATATGTAGAATAAAATAGGAAAAGGGGATAACTCATTAATTGTATATATTTAGCTTTCCTAAATTAGCTAGACAAATCAGTAATGTGAGAATATTTGTAATTAAATAGTTATAAATGGCTGTAAATGCTCATGCTATTATTTATAGTGGAAATACAATGAAGAAAAGATAACAAAGCCAATTCTTCTGACATGGTATCAGCAGGTTCTCGATCAAACCTGTGATTTCTTGGTTTATATCGGATTTCTTCAGCGACACCACTCTGGGTCGCTCTTGTCTTCGTCTTCTTCTCTGCTCTCGGTTCTTACATTCGTGCCACTAGCTTTGGGTTTGCAGGTTTCGTTCTTGCTCGTTTCGTGTTCGTTTCTTTCTTGCTCTTGGTTGCGATCTCATGGCTTCGGACAAGGAAATGGATAATTTTTGTGTCCGCTTCACCGGCAAGAACTATGGTGCACTGGGAATTTCAATTCAAGATGTATGTCAAAGGGAAAGGCTTGTGGGGTCACATAGACGGGACCTCCACAAAGACCTAGGTTGAGAAATCTGCCTTAGATGCTTGGGAGGTGAAAGATGCCCAAATTGTTTCTTGGATTCTCGGCTCTATTGAGACTCAGATGATCAATAACTTGCGCCCTTTTACAACTGCTAAAGACATGTGGGATTATTTGAAGTGAATTTACAACCAGAATAATACTGCCAAGCGCTTTCAGTTGGAGCTCGAGATAGCCAATTACAAACAAGGTAATCTGTCTATTCAGGATTATTATTCTGGTTTCTTGAATCTATGGACAGAACACTCAGCCATCTTATATGCTGATGTTCCCAAAACCTCGCTCACGGCTCTTCAAGCGATTTACGACATCAGTAAGCGGGATCAATTTCTCATGAAACTTCATCCTGAGTTCGAGGTTTTCAGAGGCGCTTTGCTGAATCAGAGTCCTGTTCCTCCTTTGGACACATGTGTTGGTGAACTTCTCAGGGAAGAGCAACGTCTACTTACCCAGGGATCCATGTCCCATGATGCATTGGTTCCAGAACCAGTGACGGTTGCCTATCTGCCCAAAGTAAAGGCAAAGGTCGTGATATGCGACAGTCCGGTTTTTCGTGCAAACAATTTGGCCATATCGCTCGTAATTGCGGTAAGAAATTCAGTAATTACGCAAACAATGTGGTCATATCCTCTCGACCGTCCCACGCGTCCTCCAAGACCAACCCAACGTCCCGAGACGGGCGTTCCATGCCACTACCAGTTCGGCGGATTCACTTTCCACCATTGCCAGCATCGGATGTTGGCGCTTTGAAGCACGAAATGATCCAACAAATGGTACTATCGCACTTTCGGCCTTGGGTATTCGGGGTAAGTCTTCTCATGTTTCTCGACCATGGTTTCTTGATTCGGTGCCTCCAATCATATGACGGGTTCCTCGAATACTTGCACAATATACACCATTACCATGGTACTCAAAAAATTCAAATTGCTGATGGTAATACCCTTTCTATCACTGATGTTGGTGACATAAACTCTGATTTTAGACATGTGTTTGTATCTCCTGGACTTGATTCCAACTTACTTTCAGTGGGTCAATTAGTGGATGACAATTGGAATATTAATTTTTCTCGGGCTGGTTGTCTTGTGCAGGATCAGGTGTCGGGGAAGGTGATCGCGAAGGGGCCTAAAGTGGGCAGATTATTTCCGCTTCAGTTTATTTCTAATCATTTATCTTTTGCTTGTAATGGTGTTTTGAATATGTATGAGGATTGGCATAGAAAATTGGGCCATCCAAATTCTGGTGTTTTGTCTCATTTATTTAAAAATAGTTTATTGGGAAATAAAAATGCCATTTCTCATTCCTCTGTTCCTTGTTCGGTTTGCAAACTTGCTAAAAGTAAAGCACTTCCTTTTCCCTCTAATGCTCATCGTGCTTCCAACTGTTTTGATGTGGTTCATAGTGATGTTTGGGGTATGTCTCCTGTTGCTTCTCATGCTCATTATAAATACTTTGTGACCTTTATCGATGATTACAGTCGTTTTACTTGGATATATTTTCTTAGATCTAAGGCTGAAGTCTTTCCAATGTTTAAGAAATTTTTGGTATATATTGAAAATCAGTTCCAAGCCAGACTTAAAATCTTTCGCTCTGATTCTGGTGGTGAGTACATGTCTCATGAGTTTCAGGACTATTTGCAACAAAAAGGCATTGTCTCTCAACGTTCCTGTCCCAATACACCCCAACAAAATGGCATTGCAGAGCAAAAGAATCGTTACTTGCTTGATGTGACGCGCACATTGCTACTTCAAGCATCTGTTCCATCTAGATTCTGGGTTGAAGCTTTGTCCACAGCTGTCTTCTTGATCAATCGCCTTCCATCTACGGTTCTTGATCTTGATTCCCCTTTTTTTCGTCTCTTTAAGACTCATCCAAATTATCTAGATTTACATATTTTTGGGTGTGTATGTTTTGTTCACTTACCTCGGTTGAACGACATAAGCTTGGAGCACAATCTGTCCAATGTGCATTTATGGGTTATAGTAACTCTCACAAAGTTTTTTGTGTTATGATATTACTAACCATCGCTTCCGTATTTCAAGGAATGTGACCTTCTTTGATAATCAATTTATGTTTCCTTGTCTTTCTTCTGACTCTAATGAGGTTGCTACTCTTCCTAACTTTTCTATTGTGCCTCAATCTATAGAACGTTTTGAACCAGGCCATGTATATGTCAGACAACCCAGACAGCAGGCTCCCACTCCCCTTCCCGACGCTGCTCCGTCACCTGAACCTGTGCCAGTGGCACCCGGCGATCTGCTAGAGTGTCTCGTCCACCTAATAGATATTCACCAGAAAGGTATGATTCATCACATACTTCTCTTACGGCTACTCTATCCGGCATATCTATTCCTACATGTTACTCACAGGCAGTTAAGGATGTGTGTTGGATACAAGCAATGCAAGAAGAACTCCAGGCTCTTCAAGAAAATTTTACATGGGATATTGTTTCTTGCCCACCTGATGTCAAACCCATAGGCTGCAAATGGGTGTATTCTGTGAAATTGAATTCTGATGGTTCCCTCAACCGTTACAAGGCTCGACTAGTTGCCTTAGGGAATAAGCAAGAATATGGGATTGATTATGATGAAACGTTTGCGCTGTGGCAAAGATGACAACTGTCGAACGGTACTCTCTATTCTTTGCTTCTAATGGTGGTCCCTCCATCAAATGGATGTAAAGAATGCATTTCTTCATGGTGATCTGACAGAAGATATTTATATGACTCCCCCTCCGGGTCTTTTTTCATCATCTAAAGGTGTGTGCAAGCTCAAACGATCCTTATATGGTTTGAAACAGGCTCCCAGAGCATGGTATGAGAAATTTCGTTCTACTCTTCTTGGGTTTTCCTTTACTCAAAGTCAATATGACTCATCTTTGTTCATTCATCGCACGCCTACTGGTATTGTTCTTCTTATTCTCTATGTTGATGATATGGTCATTACTGGTTCTGATCATACCTCCATACAGCAGCTTAAACAACAATTACAGGCCTCATTTCATATGAAAGATCTTGGTAATTTGCACTATTTCCTCGGACTTGAGGTTCATTATACCTCCAAGGGCATATTCCTACATCAGCAAAAGTACACCGAGGATTTAATTTCTTTGGCCGGTCTTCAATCAGCTAATCCGGTGGATACTCCTCTCGAGGTTAATGTTAAATACCGTCATGATGACGGTGATCTTTTGCCTGATCCTTTGTTGTATCGTCAGCTCGTGGGTAGTCTTAATTATTTGACTATTACACGGCCTGACATATCCTTTGCAGTTCAGCAAGTAAGTCAATTCATGCACTCACCTCGCCATCTTCATTTGGCCGCTGTTCGTCGCATAATTCGATACTTGAAAGGCACCTCTCAACGCGGTCTATTATTTCCCACTGGGACAGTCCCTAAATTGATTGCTTATAGTGATGCTGACTAGGCAAGATGTCCTGATACTCGCAGATCTGTTACTGGTTGGTGCATGTTTCTTGGTTCTGCATTGATTTCTTGGAAGAGTAAGAAGCAAGCACGAGTCTCTAAGTCCTCCACTGAATCTGAGTACCGAGCCATGTCTCGCTTGTTATGAAATAATTTGGCTACGTGGTCTTTTGGTTGAGCTTGGGTTCCCTCAGGAGTCAACACCTCTATATGCTGACAATACGAGTGCTATTCAGATTGTTGCCAATCCAGTTTTTCATGAGCGCACAAAACATATTGAAGTGGATTGTCATTCTATCCGGGAATCCTATGATGCTCATGTTATCTCACTACCTCATATCAACACCCAATTGCAGGTTGCGGATATTCTTACCAAAGCAGTGCCTCGCCCGCGCCATCAGTTTCTTGTTCGCAAATTGATGTTTCTTGACCAGCCGCATCAATTTGAGGGGGGATGTTAATCAGGGATTAATTTGTTTCCTATTATATGCAGAATAAAATAGGAAAAGGGGACAACTCCTTAATTGTATATATTGTTTCCTATTATATGTAGAATAAAATAGGAAAAGGGGACAACTCATTAATTGTATATATTTAGCTTTCCTAAATTAGCTAGACAAATCAGGTAACAGAATATTTGTAATTAAATAGTTATAAATGGCTGTAAATGCTCATGCTATTATTTATAGTGGAAATACAATGAAGAAAAGATAACAAAGCCAATTCTTCTGACACTTCATGAATGACATCAAAGGATACTTACAAAATCAACACTACCAATCTTTCCCATACATATTAGGTATAATTCTTTTCTTGAAAATTGTCCCTATTTGTGCCTTAACACACCATAGGAAACATATACTAATGATTTCATCTAATCCAAAACTTCAAAACATCAAAAAAGACATTTTTAAGGTTCCTGGTACTCAATCCACGGTAATACTTGGGCATGCCCCGGCGCCCAAGTCACGGGTTTTAGTACTGATGTAGCATCCCTTTCACGCTGTGACACGACGTTCTTCACGCTGCGGCGCATGCTATAAAAATTAGCCTCACACTGCGGCATTCAAGCCAATTCATTTTTACGCCGCAACATGACATCTCTCATGCCGTGGCGTTCATAGCAGAGCCCAAGTTCTACATAATTCTACAGAATGTAGTATTGTTCCATCGGTCATTTTCTTGAATTTTGGCCATTCCAACTTAGTTTCTAAGTGATTATAAGTTCCTAATCAATTCATTAACACATAGGAATCATCAATCACCAACTCAAATCTCTCAATTTGGATTAATGCACCAAAATCATCCTAGGGTGACCTAACCCTTAAATTGAGATTCAAAGGCCTAAATAACAAATTCTAAGCTTCTATCTCAGACTTATGCTTTGAACAAGTCACAAATGACCAAAGAAACTCAATCATGCAATCAAAACACATCAAACAACTCTAGAACTCAATTTGGCCTATTAAGTAACCTAATTGCACAAATAGAGAAAAAAGTAATAAGAAATGAGTTTGATCATAGAAGCCCTTACCTTTGACAACTGAGTATAGATTCAAGCTTGGAAGGATCTCAAGCATTGACTTTTTCTTTGGATTTCCTTTTTCTCTCTTCCCCTTCCTTGGTCTTTGCTTCCTCTTCTTTTCTCCCTTCTCTCACATTTTCTGTTTCTATTTTTGAAGCAAAAACAACCGTGAACAGAGGCTTATAAAGAGGGAACTAAAGACTTATATGACCTTTAGGCCAAAACTGATAAAATCTCGATCTACTAAAAATACTCAAATTTAGCTAACTTAAGATTTTCAGTTTCAAACAACTTTACAATAAATATTAGGATTCATATAAAAATTCGTTTCACCATTAGCTGATATTTTCATATCTGTTGCTAGTCAAATCGGCTATAATTAGACAACTAATATGCCTAAAAATGTCAAACTAGCTCAGTTTACTTTGAAACTTTAACTATAACTTGTTATATATATTTGTGACCAAGAAATAAATTATTCATATTTATTTCTCTCTCCTAAGTAATTAATGCTATTATCTGAGCTATTTTAAGCTACTTTTCATAGTTTGGATTGTAACTAAGTACCTAAATTAACTCAGATTGTCACAAAAATAAACATACATGCTAAGCAAGTCATATGCTACCTTTTGAACACATAAACAAGTTTAACATGTTATTTAGGGTATTAATTTTCTCTCTTCTTTTTTAAAAATTTGACCCCAAAATTGCTCACATGAAAGGAACAAATCCGGGTAGTCCTGCTGCATGTGGGACTTTAACTCCCAAGTAGCCTTCTCGGTGTCATTGATATCCCATATAACCTTCACCAGAGGAATCTGCTTACCGCTAAACTCTTTAACCCCTCTGTCCACGATCCTTATCGGATGTATACCATAAGACAAATCATCTCTTAACTGTACAGATTCATGTTCTATGATATGCAATGGATCTAGATTATACTTTCTCAACTGAGATACATGAAAAATATTATGAAAGTTAGACAAGCAGGGAGGAAGGGCTATCTGGTAAGTTACAGGTCCAACTTTCTTTAGAATTTGGTAGGGACCAAGAAAACGAGGATTTAACTTTTGAGTTTTCAATGTTATACCGAGTAACTCTTAAGAATACATGATCCCCCTCACTAAACTCAAGAGGTTTCTTTCTCTTATCAGTATAACTCTTTTGCCGACAATGAGCAGAAACCAACCTATCCTTAATCATCTTAATTTACTTTTTAGTCTGCTGGATCAATTCTGGACCTAGGATGGTTCTCTCACCTACTTCATACCAATATAAAGGTGATCTGTATTTTTTTCCATACAAAGCTTCATAAGGTGTCATACTTATGCTGGAATGGTAACTATTATTATAAGCAAACTCTACTAATGGTAAGAACTGATCCAAACTACCCTGTTGTTCTAAAACACATGCTCTAAGCATATCTTCAAGGGTTTGGATAGTCCTCTTTGTTTGCCCATCTGTTTATGGATGATAAGCCGTACTAAGACTTAACTTAGTCCCAAACGTTTCTTGCATGGCTCCTCATAATCTAGATGTAAATCTAGGATCTCTATGTGAAACTATACTTACGAGGACTCTGTGTAACTTAACTATCTCCTTTAGATAAAACTGAGTTAATTTCTCTAGAGGATAGCTAGCTTTTATTGGCAGAAAGTGAGGAGATTTGATTAATCTATCTACTATAACCCAAATAGCATTAAAACCTTGCTGAGTTCTGGGTAAACCCATTACAAAATCCATAGAAATCCTCTTCCATTTCCACTTTGGGATTCCTAAAGATTGTAAAGGTCCTGCTGGTTTCTGATGTTCAATCTTCATCTTTTGACAAACTAAACACCTCACGACATACTCTGCTATGTTTTTTTTTTTCATTATAGTCTACCAAAACATTTTCTTCAGATCTTGGTATATCTTAGTGGTTCCGGGATGGATGGTATACTTACTGCTGTGAGCTTCTTCCAGAATCCTATTTTTGACCTCTGACTCTCTTGGAACACAAAGTCTGTCTCTAAACTTTATCATCCCATCATCAATCATATCAAAATCCTCTAAGGTTCCTAAAAAGATCTACTCACAAATATCCATTAGAGCTTCATCCTCCTTTTGAGCTTCTAAAATCTGAGCCTTTATGTCATTTACTATGTCCACTCTACTCACAAAGAGACTCTGTGGCATCACAGTCACAGCTAAACTCAAATCTCTGAAACTCTCTAGAAGTTCACTCTCTTGGATCATCATTCGGGACACGTGTAGGGATTTCCTACTTAGTGCATTAGCCACTACATTAACCTTACCCGGATGATACTTTAACTCAAAGTCATAATCCTTTAAGTATTCCATCCATCTTCTCTGCCTCATATTCAGCTCATTTTGATCAAACAAGTACTTCAAACTCTTATGATCATTGAACAATTCAAACTGGAGTCCGTAGAGATAATGCCTCTAAATCTTTAAGGCAAACATTACAGCTACTAACTTCAAATCATGCGTAGGGTAATTTTCCTCATTTAGCCTTAACTGCCTTGATGTATAAGCAACTACTCTCCTATTCTGCATCAGAACACACCCTAGTCCTATCTTTGAAGCATCACAAAAGACCTCAAAGTTCTCATAGGGATCTGGAATTACCAACACTGGCGTAGTAGTCAACCTTTTCTTTAACTCTTGAAAGCTGTTCTCATAGTCCTGAGTCCACTCAAAAGTACTACTCTTTCTAGTCAACCTAGTCAAAGGCAATGTTAACTGAGAAAAACCTTAATGAACCTTCTATAGTACCCAGTTAGGCCTATAAAGCTCATAATCTCGGTCACAGTGGTGAGTCTCTCCTACTGCAACACTGCTTTTATCTTGCTAGGGTCTACTACAATTCCTCCATTAGAAATAACATGGCCCAAAAACTAAACTTTTGTTAGCCAAAACTCATACTTAGACAATTTGGCAAACAGTTTCTTCTCCTTTAAGATATCTAAAACAATCCTCACATGCTGCTCATGCTCACCTCTTATCTTTGAATAGATAAGGATGTCATCAATAAACACTACCATAAATTGGTCTTGGTAAGGTCTAAAAACTCTATTCATATAATCCATAAACATTGCTGGAGTATTCGTCAACCTAAAGGACATCACAAGATACTCATAATGCCCATACCTAGTTCTAAAAGCGATCTTAGGGATATCCTTTCCTCTAATTCTAATTTGATGCTACTCAGATCTTAGATCAATCTTGGAGAATACTGAAACTCCTCTTAACTGATCTATCAGATCATCTATTTTAGGCAAATGATACTTATTCTTGATGGTCACCTTGTTCAACTGCCTGTAGTCAACACACAACTGCATGGTACCATCTTTCTTCTTCACTAACAACACTATGCTCCCTACGGAGAAACACTTAGTCTAATGAATTGCTTATCCATCAACTCCTCTGACTATTTTTTGAGTTCAACTAACTCTAAGGATGCTATCCTATAGGGTGCTATAGATATAGGTCTTGTACCCGGCACTAAATCTATAGTAAACTCTATTTCTCTCTCCGATGGCAACTCAGTTATGTCATTCGGAAACACCTCAGGGTATTCCCTCACCATAGGTAAATTGTCTAGGCTCTGCTCAACCTCTACATCTAATGAGGAAAGAAGAACATATCCTAGAACTCCTTCTACCAAATAATGATTGACCTGATTAGCATTGAGATAGGCAAACTTAGAAGAAACAACTATGGTAAGAACTTCAGATAGAAAAACTAGGGTCATATCCGAACAGTTCAAAACCACATGATTGGATGACAACCAATCCATACCAAGAATGACATCTATGTCCACAAGGGGTAAACAAATAAGGTTTACAAGAAAAATTCTATCCTCGATTCTTATACAACAGTCAAGCCACACTTTTGAAATTATGAATGGCTTACTGGTAGGGTGTGAAAATAAATAAGTCATATGGTAACTCCGATATAGGCAAATCTAACATCCTTACACAATCATAAGAAACAAAGGAGTGTAATGCTCCTGAATCATACATGACATTTAAAAGATGATTACAAATTATGTCTTTACCTTGGATTAGGTCGGAAGATTGGGTCACCTTTGTTCCGCCTAGAGTGTAAACTCGTCTCTTGGCTAGCGGCTTTGGGGTAGACGTATCTTTCTTGTTCTAAGGACAAGCTCTGGAGAAATGCCCGGCTGCCCACATGTATAACACACAGACTGGCTCTCAAGGCACTTACCTCTATGTACCTTCCCACACTCAGTGCATTGTGGTGCCTTAGACCACTTCTTACTTTTTCCTTTAAGGTTGCTTGCCTTAGAAGCACCCTGTTTATTTCGGTTGTCCTCCCTCTTTCTTTTTGGGACGTCTTGCGCCCTTTCCTCTAATAAAGAGTTGTTATCTCCTGACACCACAATCATACATTTGTTGACCAAAGTAGGAAAGTATCTGATCTCCATCGGTCTCACTATACCCCTAATCTCATTCTTCAAACCAGATTCAAATTTCAAACATCTCTATTTCTCGTCCGGGTGATGACGAAAATGAGAAAAGAATTTTGTTAATTCATCATACCTAACTATATACTGACCTATGGACATGTTTCCTTGTTTTAACTCTATAAACTCCATTTCCTTGTCATCATGTAGAGTCTGTGGGGAAAAATTCTCTAGGAAAGTTATCTTGAAAACTTCCCATGACATCAGGGTGTCAGTTGCTTCAAGTACCATTTTGGTACTTTTCCACCAATGTTCCGCCTCACCTTTCAGTATATATGAGGCAAAGATCACTTTTTGCTCTTCTGAGCAAACTATTGCATAAAAAATTTTCTCCATCTCACTAAGTCACTCCTCAGCCTTTGCAGGATTGTACTCGTCTTTGTACAATGGAAGGTTCATCTGATGGAATGTTGACAAGTCCAGGAAATTTTGAGTCATTCCGATTTGAGTTGCCTCTTGCGAGTGGTGATCAAGTACTGTAGATTACTGAGATGAATTTGATTCCATTCTCTCAAGCATCCTAGTCATAACACTATCCATAACCATAATGGCTTCAGCCATATCTAGACCTGATTAGGCCGAGCTCTCTGCTTTTCTAGATCGCCTATTTGGTTCCATAATCTCCTATACACACAGAAACAACATATATTGAGCTGCAGTCTCAATACCATGTAACTGTGTAACAGAATCTAATAACAACCAATCTAAAGCAAATCATGCAATTCTATCATCACTGTTAATACCCAATTTTGTCCATAAAATTTTATTTTTGTTGCTTAATCCAGAACTAATATTTGTGTTAATTGATGCCTAATTGCAATGTTTTGAACATGTTGTTTTCTGTTCCAGATTTATTTAATTTTAAATTTTTTTTTCTTATAATAAAAAGAAAACAAAAAAGAGAAAACAAAAAATTAAAAAAAACATATATAAAAATAAAAATAAAAATAATGGCCATAGTAGCTATCAATCTGAGCTACGAGCTCCAACCTTTGCAGCAGGAGCCTCAGCATACTCTAGCTCTCTGCTATTTGGCTTTAGGCACAAGGCTCAAAGCCTTCCTGCAGCACCTTGATGAATCAAAGAACATGAAAGGAGAAAGCATCAGGGATGGGGAAGAGTGAGGGTGGTGAGACAGTGAAGCAAAGCGCAAAAATGGAAATTGAGGGAGACAACACACAGTTCTCATGGACAGATATCAAAAATGCCTAAAAGCCCCCTTAACGGAACCAAGAGGCAGATCATTTTTTCACCTTCTTCTCTAACCCACAAGCAACCATCAACTTCCTTTCTCAACCTTAATCCACTACCTTCAAACTCACGATAACCATTTCACCATCATAACCCCTACACCATGACTACCATCTTCAACCCACCGTAACCCCACCAAGCAGAACTCTCCTCTGCACGCACCATTCAACCAGAGCCCCTACCCAACCGGCAAACCTTCATCCCATTGGCCATTTCCTTTCACAGAACCCATCACCACCTCCATCCCATTGAACCATCACCAACCATCAACACCCAAACAGACCCCTCCACCATCTCACAAGCTGCCACCGCGAGCCAGGAAAGACCACCGTCACCATAACCTGCAAGTCATCCATGCCAGATTCGAGTGCCGCACCAGAGTTCCGTCTTCCTCCACATAGACGCCATCAACCGAGCTGCCGCAAGCCCGTTCGAACCAGATTGGCTCCGTGCCGAAGACCCACACCAAATTCACCCAGATCTCGCGCCACCACTACTCCAGCGCGCCATCGCGAACAGCCACGCACCGACCTCGCTGTGAGCCACGAACCACCATCGAACCAGTGACCCGCAACCGTCTGGCCGTGACCCGGGCTGCTGCTCCACTCACCGACCCGTATCGGATCCATTCTACACCGTGCGCGACCCACGCGCATCACCGCATCGCACTACGTCTAGCCATCACCCGCGTCGTCCTCTGCTCCGCCGCGTCCTGCCTCAGGCCACCGTCAGACCCCGCGACACCATTTTGCCTCATCGTTGAAGTTGCAACACCTCCACGCCCTTTCCCCTAGTGTGTTCTCGGTTGATACTTCCAGAACACTCTCTGCCTTGCTTTTCTTTTAATTGATTGTTTGTTTGTTTTTTTTTTTTTGGGTTAAGGCTGAAGCACATGGGCTTGCAGCCTATATCAATTTAAGGCCACTTTGGCCCCTTAAAAAAAGAGAAAAAAATTAAAATGGTAAAAAATATAAAATAAAATTGGAATATAAAAAAAAACCAAAAATATTTTGAGTTAAATTATTTGTTGTTATTTAGGATTATTTCTTATTTGATAGTGTTTATTTAATTTAATGGTATATTTTATGTTATGTCTTGTGATTAATGAGAAGTCAAAAAAGAAAAAAAAAAAAAAAATAAAAAATAAAAACAATTAAAAAATAAATACAAAAAAGGTGAAAAGTTTGAAGTTTAAAAAAATAAAAATAAAAATAAAATTTGTTTTGAGCCGTTGGTTTGTGATGCTTATATTTAATCTTGGTTTTGTATTTACTTGGCTCATGCAAAATTATGTTTACTTGTTTGTTCTTGTGCTCTTCTTTAAAAAAAATGAGTGAATAAATAAAAAATATTTTAATCAATGCAATGATCACTGATGTTGATTGAATAACAGATGTTATCTTCAATGTCAGTTGGATCATAAGAGTTTATTGAGTAGTCTAGTACTGCCTTGAATCCTGTGCAATGATGATTTTATTTTCAAGCAAAAATTCTTTTTTTCAAAATTTTTTTTCTAATTAAAATCAACCAACTCACAATCATTTTTTAAAGAACTACGTGACTTTGAGTTCCCCATTGCACCAGGGGATACGTAGGAACAGAAATTCATTTCTGTCAAGTCAAAAAATAAATTTTCACAATTTGGTTATTCCCTTTCTTTCTTTTAAAATAAAAAAAATAGTTATAAAGTCTTTTTCTAAAAGAGGGTAAAAATAAATATATTTGAGATTATTAAATTTTGCACAACTAACATAAGGTACCGTTCCTGGAATGGGCAGTGTAGGGTGCTAACACATTCCTTACCTGTAATCGACTCCCGAATCCAAACTCATTTTCTAAAAGACCACTTTTCCTATTTTAAGGGTTTTTTTCTAATGTTTTCCCGATTTAAATAAACATTGGTGGCGACTCCATTGATTTTATATTTTTTGGTCGTCCCGTCGCGATCCCGGTTGCGACAACTGGCGACTCCGCTAGGGACATTTGGAGAGTCAGGCCTGTTGTTGTTAGTTGTGCAAATCATTAATAATTCCTATTTATTTATTTTACCCTTTTTTTTTTTTTTTTTTATTTGCTTGTAAATATATTTTATATAGTTTTTTATGTAAATATCTACCAACATTTTTTGTGTTTATTTTGACATGACTTACTGGTATGTATATTTTGTGCTTAATTGCTGAAACCTTAGGGTAGGCAATCGCTGGTTGGTTGTTGTATATATGTTTTGTAGGTTGGAGTAGTTTTGTCTTTTAAGTTTTTATACAGGTTTGTATGCTCCTTCACACACGTCACTGATCACTTACCTTATACACTTTTGGGCTCTATACCCGAGTCTGTGCGAACCCGAGGAGTAGGAGGGGTCTCGACTTTTGTTATTGAGGAGCCTTGTGCTCACTTGACATTTGTCGAGATACCACTCAGATTGTTGATGCGTGAAATCCGCAAGTGTACGGTTTTGTCGTCTAGTAATAAAAAGATCGAATCCACAGGGACTGTGTATATGAATACCAATTAATTAATTAATTCAATTAAGTTAAACAAAAGGAAATATGATTGTTGATAAAGAAGAACGTAGTAACAAAATAATTAAATAAAAATCAAGAAAACATAATTCAGAACAAATATAGCAAGTTATCAAGAAAGGGGTTTTCAGATTAAAGAAAGCTTCCAAGTTGGGATACCACAATGATACAAGATAAATCCTAATTGACAACCCTTTTATTAAATCTGAAATTCAATTGAAGGTGAATTACCCTAAATTAGTTAATGTTCTTTCTCAAGATACAAGATCCGTGCCCAATTAAACCAATTTCTACTCTCGTGGTAATTGAATTTAAATTGAACCCATTACGCTTTGTGGTAATTCATTGAATCCTCGAAAGGCTAAAACTACTCTCGTGATTTAGACCTTAAGTTCAATTCTTATGGTTCTAACACTTAAGTTCACCTCTCAGTACGTCCCTAAATGCCTATGAGATGCAAATAAGTGGCCAGCAAATTCACATGAATAAGAGCAATAAGAATTGAATCAATGAACAATCAAGATTAATAAAAGGGGAAAACAACGTCAATTCATCATTATCAATGTATCAAAGGGCATTGCCCAATCCTAGAAACAAAAGTAACTACTCAGACATAGAGAAGAAGGAAACAGAAATCAAACTTAAAAACATCCCAAACCCGTAACAATGGAAGAAGTAGGGAGAAAGATGAAGATCAAGAACCCTAGCCTCCTTTGTGCCTCCTCCAAAACTAGGTTAGAATCCCTTCATTGTATTCAGAACCCTTATTTATAAACCTAGGGTTTTTAATTGGCCAAAAAGCCCCAAAAAGAAATAAAAGAAAAACTAAAATTCTGCTGCGCGCTGCGAACCACGGCCGTGGATCATTCCACGGCCAGGCCGTGGATGTCTCTGTAAAAAAAAAGCCAATTCTGTAACATTTGAGTTCCACGGCCGTGGTTTGATCCACGGCCAGGCCGTGGATCTCTCTGGAATGGCCTTCCAAGCTCAATATGACCCATTAGACCTCTGAATCTGAAAAAGTGCTCAACATGAAAGTTGTAGATTTAGATCTTAGCTATTAACCATCAAAATTTCAGCTCATTTGACAACTTGTAGCTCGAGATATGTCATGAATAGTATACAAAGGTCACGCTGTCAGGATCAGCACCCTAGTTCTTGCTTCAATTCCAATTTGAGTTATCCAAATGTGTGATTGGGTCTTTGAGGTCTTCATGAAAGTTGTAGATAATTGTCTTATCTTTCCCTAAATTAGTTCCATAAAGCTCCAACTTCAATCATGCAAGCTTCCATTCATTCCAAGGCCAATTTAGCACCAATCCTACACAATAACACCAAAAACACCATGAGCTTATCCGAACTAAGAGAAAAACAAACCAAAAGGGAAAACAAAATGCCTAAAATACTCAAGAATGCATGCAAAACAAGAACAAAACATGATGTTATTTCACACACATCAAATCCCCCCAAGCTTAAGACTTTGCTTGTCCCCAAGCAATAACTAATGTCAAACCAAGAAGTGGGATCAAAAGACAATAAAGAATAAGGAACCCGGGAAAACAATATCCAAGCAATAGGCTAAGGCAAACAAAGAATCTGAGAGGTAATCAAAATCACGTCCAATTAGAGTCTAAGTTCTCAGAAATCATGCATCCTCACTGATTGAATTAAGTTTACTCCACTAACCACACTCAAAGTGTTTAAGGGTGAAAATAATACGCTCAAAATCCTTCAAAGAAAATGCACTTCCATATGCTTGATAAGAAACCAGATTTCCACTAATAATCAGCATGCATGCAAGAATCAAAAGGTTTTTCAAGGGTTGTAATGGGGCCATGGGAATGATGATAGGTAAGGAAGAGAAAGGAAGGTATACACAAAGGGCTCATCAAATTTTTTTTCTTTCAATAAGCACAAGAAATCCAATAGAACATCAATAGAGCAAAGGCATTATTTCAATCTAAAACATAACTCCACATTTCAAAGAATTTTTTTCCTTACTTTTCCTTATTCTCTTTCTCCTCTTTTTTTTTTCAAGCTTCTTATGATTTTCTTTTATTTGCACTTCTTTTTTTTTTCTTTTTTTTGAGAAAGAGAAATGTCATTCACATATGATTCCCAACACACTTTTCACAACTTTCAAATCCAAATTGCTCCATTTAATATTCTAAATGATTACCAACAATGTATCAACATAGGTATCAAGAAAATAAGTATGCAATAGGCTCAAAATGGGCAACTAGATGATGAAAGTATAACAATTTCAGAAGGCCAGAAAAATACCTAAGATGCCTTAATCACATTCAAGCATGCAACCAAAAATTTCACCTCGAAAAGGTTTCAAATCAAGTTATAGAGCACAATATCAATGAGGAATATCACTCAACACAAAGAATGGGAACAAAAATCATACAGTGCATAAGTCCCATATAAGCTCAAAACTCACATTTAGAGGTTTAAAAAATTCAATGAGAAGCACAAATTCAGAGAACATATGCTAATTATCAACTATCAAAAGATCACCTCTACTATCAATAAAAATAATGCCTATAGCTAATCACAAGAATCAACAAATTGGGTTCCAAATCAATATCATCTCAAAATCCTCAAAAAGAGAGGGGCACAAGTTCAACCAAAAATCCAAGAGATATGATGGTGTGAAAATACAACGTGAAAATGCAATGCAAAACAAGATATGAGAATGCATGAAACTAATGAGAATGAAAATAAGAAAATAAAAATGAAAATACCCCCCAAGCTTAGAACTTACATTGTCCCCAATGTAAAAATCTATAACAAGAGAAGGGAGAAAAGAAAAGAACTCACTGCGGTGGTGGAAAATCTTCTGGTGTTCAAGCCATGGCCATGGAATTTTCCATGGGTTTGGTGTGGAACCTTCTGACTTCACTCTTCACTTGCTTTCTAAATTTAGCTTCAAAATGGGTCAAACCTAGACAAAATCCATAAGATAAAGATCAAACCAACAAAACAACACACAAAATCAAAAGAAAAAGAAGAAATTAAAAGGAAAAACAAAAACAAAGAAACTTGAGTTGCCTCCCAAGAAGCGCTTGTTTAAAGTCATTAACTTGACTTTGGTCTGGTTTTTGTGCTCAGGTGATGTCAATGGAGTAATTACCTATAGAGAGTCAAAGAGAAATCAAGAACGTAAGAACCAAATAAAAAGAAAAAGGTTTAAAATAATTAAATTAAAATTAAACTGATATTCAAGAAAAACACAGTCCCCGGCAACGGCGCCAAAAACTTGATGCGTGAAATCCGCAAGTGTACGGTTTCGTCGTCAAATAATAAAAAGATCGAATCCACAGGGACTGTGTATATGAATACCAATTAATTAATTAATTCAATTAAGTTAAACAAAAGAAAATATGATTGTTGATAAAGAAGAACGTAGTAACAAAACAATTAAATAAAAATCAAGAAAACAATTGAGAACAAATATAGCAAGTTATCAAGAAAGGGGTTTTCAGATTAAAGAAAGCTTCCAAGATTGGGATACCACAATGATACAAGATAAATCCTAATTGACAACCCTTTTATTAAATCTGAAATTCAATTGAAGGTGAATTACCCTAAATTAGTTAATGTTCTTTCTCAAGATACAAGATCCATACCCAATTAAACCAATTTACTCTCGTGGTAATTGAATTTAAATTGAACCCATTACGCTTTGTGGTAATTCATTGAATCCTCGAAAGGCTAAAACTACTCTCGTGATTTAGACCTTAAGTTCAATTCTTATGGTTCTAACACTTAAGTTCACCTCTCAGTACGTCCCTAAATGCCTATGAGATGCAAATAAGTGGCCAGCAAATTCACATGAATAAGAGCAATAAGAATTGAATCAATGAACAATCAAGATTAATAAAAGGGGAAAACAACGTCAATTCATCATTATCAATGTATCAAAGGGCATTGCCCAATCCTAGAAACAAAAGTAACTACTCAGACATAGAGAAGAAGGAAACAGAAATCAAACTTAAAAACATCCCAAACCCGTAACAATGGAAGAAGTAGGGAGAAAGATGAAGATCAAGAACCCTAGCCTCCTTTGTGCCTCCTCCAAAACTAGGTTAGAATCCCCTCATTGTATTCAGAACCCTTATTTATAAACCTAGGGTTTTTAATTGGCCAAAAAGCCCAAAAAAGAAATAAAAAAAAACTAAAATTCTGCTGTGCGCTGCGAACCACGGCCGTGGATGTCTCTGCCAAAAAAAAGCCAATTCTGCAACATTTGAGTTCCACGACCGTGGTTTGATCCACGGCCAGGCCGTGGATCTCTCTGTAATGGCCTTCCAAGCTCAATATGACCTATTAGACCTCCGAATTTGAAAAAGTGCTCAACATGAAAGTTGTAGATTTGGATCTTAGCTATTAACCTTCAAAATTTCAGCTCATTTGACAACTTGTAGCTCGAGATATGTCATGAATAGTATACAAAGGTCAAGCTGTCAGGATCAGCACCCTAGTTCTTGCTTCAATTCCAATTTGAGTTATCCAAATGTGTGATTGGGCCTTTGAGGTCTTCATGAAAGTTGTAGATAATTGTCTTATCTTTCCCTAAATTAGTTCCATAAAGCTCCAACTTCAATCATGCAAGCTTCCATTCATTCCAAGGCCAATTTAGCACCAATCCTACACAATAACACCAAAAACACCGCAGTTATCCGAACTAAGAGAAAAACAAACCAAAAGGGAAAACAAAATGCCTAAAATACTCAAGAATGCATGCAAAACAAGAACAAAACATGATATTGTTTCACACACATCAATTCGGCTGAATGCTAATGAAACCCAGCCAATACAGCACCCATTCCCTTTCTTCATCCCACCATATGGCTTCCCTTCCAACTTTGTACCACCATGGGTTGCTAACTCCCCTGACAGTGGCATGCCTGCTTCAAACTCATTGAGCACAACTAAACTATATGCCCATTACCCAGGTACCAGTGGAACCCCAGTAGTGCAACATTTTGTCCCCACTTTCATGCCTCAATACCCATTGAGTTCTTTTGTTGAAAATCCTTAGTTCAAAGAGAGATGGGAAACTTTGGAAGAGAGATTACGGATCATTGAAAGAGCAGGTTGTTATGGCCTCAAGGATGCTACTGAGCTTTGTCTTGTCCCTGACGTTGTCATTCCCCCAAAGTTTAAGGTCCCAGATTTTGATAAATATAAGGGGATTACTTGCCCAAAGAATCACTTGATAATGTACATTCGCAGGATGGCTTTACAAGCTCACGATGACAAACTGTTAATCCATTTCTTCCAAGACAGTCCAATTGGGGCAGCTTCGAATTGGTACGCACATCTTGAGCATGCCCACATAAGGAGTTTCAAGGATTTAGCTGATGCCTTTGTTAAGCAGTATAAATACAACATTGACATGGCACCAGATAGAATGCAACTGCGAAACATGTCTAAGAAGGATGCTGAGACCTTCAAGGAATATGCTCGGAGGTGGAGGGAAATAGCTGCACAAGTAGAACCCCATTTGTCAGAAAAGAGATGGTTGCTATGTTCACTGATACACTGCACGTGCCATTCTATGATCATATGATTGGAAGTGTGTCGTCGAATTTTTTTGATATCGTGATAATTGGTGAAAGGATTGAAAATGAAATGAAAAAAGGAAGATTGCATCAAATGAATGACAGACAGGCAAGTATGAAAAATGTTGAACCGACTGAGGGTGGACTTCAAGTTGAATGAGTTAAATGGGGCTTCAGAAAAACTCATGGATGACAACGGTTACCTAAATAGTAAATCACCAAGCATTGTCAGAGGTTTCTACACATGCCTATCTGCAATAGGAACAAATGCCTACAATGGTTGATCAGGGGCAACCTTAGAAAGTTTGACAAAGTGGTGATTCATTTTTATAACCGTCAAGAATGAACTGTACCCTAGAGTCCGCTAGCACTGGGAAATTTTGAGCGACTAGTATTCTGATTTGTTTATCAAGTTGTTACCATGAGACGATGGTTTATTTGTATTAACCCCCATGCTTGTTCAATCATTAAAATCGTTTGGGTTTTGAAATTATGTAAACTTTCTTGAAGCATTAATGTGATGGATTTGTGTGGATCTCAGCATACCTTATTTTTTTTTCCCATGTTCTTGGCACTCATGTTCTTGTCAGATCCTTTTTGTCATTCTTTTATGCTTTTTATTTGCTTTCATTTGGTTCATGTCCTATTAGACTCTCATTGTGAAAACTGTTTGTGGTCATGAGACCCATGAGTGCAGGTGTTCTTTGCACACAGAAAAAACAAAAAATAAAAAAAAAGCAAAAAAAAGGAAAAAAGAGAGAAAAATAAAGGGAGTAAATAAATAATCATTAGTGTGTATTATCTTTTTGTCTCTAAATTAAATTTTTTAAAAATGAGCAATCCAGATTTGAAATGAAGATTGGCCATCTTTCTCTCTTACAAGAATTCATCTTCCTTTGTTGTCCCATTTTGAGCTTAAAAGCTTCCTTTAATAAACCCTGGACAAGGATCACCCCTACAATAGGGGAAATCATAAAATAAAAGTTGTCAAGGTGATTATTTGGAAACACAATAAAAAAGGGAAAGGAAGAAAAAGTGAAAGGGGCGAAAAGTAAAAGTAGAAAATTTGATAAAGTTCAAGTTTGAAAAATGATGAAAAAAGAGGAAGAATAACAAGAGAAAAGTATGCTTGAAAGTGCCAAAGCAATTGACAAAATTTAAGTTTGAACAAGGATCCTTGGTCCCACTTAACTTTTAAATACTTGTTTGAGCCTTATATCTTTCCTTTCATAACCCCTAACCTTGGCCACATTACAAGCCTTAAAAAGTCCATTCTGATCAATGAAAGGTCATTTTCATTTTCATCAACTTTAATTTTGAGACAAAAAGTTCATGCACTGTTGAATTTGCAATCCTTGCTCTTTTTTAAAAAAAAAAAACAAAATTGTTAGGCTGAAAACCCGTAAGGGCGGTTTAAAAAAAAAGGGAGACTTACATTAGGGCAAATTGTTACCCTGTTCAAGCTGGCCCTATACTGGGGCAAATCTTTTGGTTCAACTCAGCTCTACATTGGGGCAAGTCTCTATCCTATTCAATTCGGCCTTACAGTAGGGCAAATCTTTTGGTTCAACTTGGCTCTACATTGGGACAAGTCTCTATCCTGTGCAATTCAACTCCAAACTGGGGCAAATCTTGGTTCAATCCGGCTCTACATTGGGGCAAGTCTCTACCCTATTCAATTCGGCTCTAAACCGAGACAATTTGCCTAGTTTTATTTGGCCTTACACTAGGGCAAAATTTTTTATTCTCAAGTTCCCCACTGGACAAATTTTGTTGTCAAATGGCCTACATTCATCTTTGTTCTTAAATGGCATACCTTGGGTCAGATTCATTTTTTTTGATACCTTACACAGGGGCATGTTTTTGTAGATACTTGATAAAACAATGGTCATGATGTCTAGTTGTCAAGTAAGGATCAATCATATCCAAACTGGGCAAAAAAAATATTCAAAAAATCAAAACAAAAAACCTCTTGACTTTTGTACTATTCCACCACTTGTGAATGCCTTTTGTGCAGTCATACTCCCAAAATCAGTCAAAAAGGTCACTCGTGTAGTAAATCTCTTTCCTGTTGTACTTTTAAATTCATGCATATCTGGTACATGATGCTCCAGGTTGGGTGAACATGAGCACAATAGTACAATTTAACCATCTAATGGTAGCCTCTTGCTGAACAACTCAAGTCAAAGGAACTCTAAAGTTTCAATCGATGAAGGGAATGACATCCTTAATGAATAATTCAGATTAAAGTGTGTTCGGAGGAAATAAGAACCTTTGGGGAAAGAAATTTCCAAGCTTCTACACAAGCTATATCTAATGAAGGGAAATTTGAACAAGATGAGATTGGCAGTAATCTCCTTCAAATATAAGTTTTCCAAGAAGCATTTGGCTCAAAACTTCGGCAAAAAAAAGGGAGGGTTCCTCAAGTACATTCACTTCTTTGGCTTATGGCCCATTGTACAAATTCTTGGGCTCAAGGCCCACTTCATGAGTTTTTAGGCTCAAGGCCCATTGCATATAGTTTTCTGGCTCGAGGCCCTTTAAGTGTTGATGAGAAAAGAAAGGATGACCAGACAAATCATAAGGCCAATCAACAGATTTTGCTGTTCAATCGCGATCTTGCTGTGGGGAAAAGTCCTTAAGGGTTGCGGAACCAAAGCTTCGATGGGCAAAAAAAAAAAACAACAAAAAAAAAAACAAAAACAAAAAAAAATATTTTTGCTTACTCAATTTATTCATGAGAATCTCTACAGTAAGGCATCCATTGCATCATGCATTATATTTGGCATCATATGCACTGTCCTCAGGCATCACATCCATTGCATCATCATGCGTCTATTACATTATGTATCGCCTCTAGCATCACATGCATTGTTCTCTGGTATCACATTCATTGTGTCCATTGCATCATGCACCATCTCTGGCATCACATGCATTTACAAAATCAACACCATTTCTTTTAATTTCTGGGTCTTCGTACCTATCGCTTCCAAAGCAAGTCAGGGTCTTACACCCATTTTTCTTTTAATTTCTAGGTCCTCGTACCCATCGCTTCCAAAGCAAGTCAGGGTCTTACACCCATTTTTCTTTTAATTTCTGGGTCCTCGTACCCATCGCTTCCAAAGCAAGTCAGGGCCTTGTGCCCATTGCCTTTAAGTTTTATGTCTAGTTTCGACGGGCACCCTACCCCGTAAGCGCTTTACTTTTCTGTCTGGTTTCGACGGGCACCCTACCCCGCAAGCTCTTTACATTTCTGTCTGGCTTCGACGGGCACCTTACCCCGCAAGCTTTTTACCTTTCTGTCCAGCTTCGATGGGCACCCTACCCCGTAAGCTTTTTACCTTTCTGGCTGGCTTGGACGAGCACCCTATCCTGCAAGCTCTTTACCTTTCTGTCCAGCTTCGACGGGCACCCTACCCCGTAAGCTGTTTACCTTTTTGTCTGGCTTCAACGGGCACCCTACCCCGTAAGCTTTTTACCTTTCTGGCTGGCTTCGACGGGCACCCTACCCTGCAAGCTCTTTACCTTTCTGTCCAGCTTCGATGGGCACCCTGCCCCGCAAGCTGTTTACCTTTCTGTCTGGCTTCGATGGGAACCCTACCCCACAAGCTATTTACTTTTTACTTTTCTGTCCAGCTTCGATGGGCACCCTATCCCACAAGCTGTTTACTTTTTCTGTCCAGTTTCGATGGGCACCCTACCTCATAAGCTGTTTGTTGTTTACCTTTCTGTCCAGCTTCGATGGGCACTCTACCCCACAAGATGTTTGTTGTTTACCTTTCTGTTCAGCTTCGATGGGCACCCTACCCCACAAGCTGTTTACCTTTTTGTCTAGCTTCGATGGGCACCCTACCCCTCAAGCTATTTGTTGTTTACCTTTCTGTCCAGCTTCGATGGGCACCCTACCCCACAAGCTGTTTACCTTTCTATTCAGTTTCAGTGGATACCTGATTCCGCAACCTTTTACTGTTCTATCAAGCTTCAGCAGGATACTTGACTCCGCAAGCTTTTTACCTTTCTGTTGTCAAGCTTTGGCGGATACATGACTCCGCAAGCTTTGTGTCTTTTCTGTTTTAAGTTTTTTGTCAAGTTTCAGCGGATACCCGACTCCGCAAGCTTTGTGCCTTTTTTGTTTTCAAGCTTCAGCAGGATACCCGACTCCGCAAACTTTGTACCTTTTTTGTTTTCAAGTTTTAGCAAGATACCCGACTCCGCAAGCTTTTTACCTTTCCTGTTTTTATTTTGTTGCATTTTGCATCAATCTACACATTTTAAAAAAAAAAAAGAAAAAAATCAAAATTTTCATGGACAAAATTGAATCAATTCCTTTGCTTTTCATTTAGTTTAAATGTAAAGCAAATGGGGGTAGCTGTTGATACCTAATTTTGTCCATAAAATTTTATTTTTGTTGCTTAATCCAGAACTAATATTTGTGTTAATTGATGCCTAATTGCAATGTTTTGAACATGTTGTTTTCTGTTTCAGATTTGTTTAATTTTAAATTTTCCTTTTCTTATAATAAAAAGAAAACAAAAAAGAGAAAACAAAAAATTAAAAAAAAACATATATAAAAATAAAAATAAAAATAATGGCCATAGTAGCTATCAATCTGAGCTACGCGCTCCAACCTTTGCAGTAGGAGCCTCAGCATACTCTAGCTCTCTGCTATTTGGCTTTAGGCATAAGGCTCAAAGCCTTCCTGCAGCATCTTGATGAATCAAAGAACATGAAAGGAGAAAGCATCAGGAATGGGGAAGAGTGAGGGTGGTGAGACAGTGAAGCAAAGCGCAAAAAATGGAAATTAAGGGAGACAACACACAGTTCTCATGGACAGATATCAAAAATGCCTAAAAAGCCCCCCTTAATGGAACCAAGAGGCAGATCATTTTTTCACCTTCTTCTCTAACCCATAAGCAACCATCAACTTCCTTTCTCAACCTCAATCCACTACCTTCAAACTCACGATAACCATTTCACCATCATAACCCCCACACCATGACTACCATCTTCAACCCACCGTAACCCCACCAAGCAGAACTCTCCTCTGCACACACCATTCAACCAGAGCCCCTACCCAACCGGCAAACCTTCATCCCATTGGCCATTTCCTTTCACAGAACCCATCACCACCTCCATCCCATTGAACCATCACCAACCATCAACACCCAAACAGCCCCTCCACCATCTCACAAGCTGCCACCGCGAACCAGGAAAGACCACCGTCACCACAACCTGCAAGTCATCCACGCCAGATTCGAGTGTCGCACCAGAGTTCCGTCTTCCTCCACGCAGATGCCATCAACCGAGCTGCCACAAGCCCATTCGAACCAGATTGGCTTCGTGCCGAAGACCCGCACCAAATTCGCCCAGATCTCGCGCCACCACTACTCCAGCGCGCCATCGCAAACAGCCACACACCGACCTCACTGTGAGCCACGAACCATCATCAAACCAGCGACCCGCAATCGTCTGGCCGTGACCAGGGCTGCTGCTCCACTCACCGACCCGTATCGGATCCATTCCACACCGTGCGCGACCCACGCGCATCACCGTATCGCACCACGTCTAGCCACCACCCGCGTCGTCCTCTGCTCCGTCGCGTCCTGCCTCAGGCCACCGTCAGACCCCGCGACACCATTTTGCCTCATCGTTGAAGTTGCAACACCTCCACGCCCTTTCCCCTGGTGTGTTCTCGGTTGATACTTCCAGAACACTCTCTGCCTTGCTTTTCTTTTAATTGATGTTTTTTTTTTTTTTTTGGGTTAAGGCTGAAGCACATGGACTTGTAGCCTATTTCAATTTAAGGCCACTTTGGCCCCTTAAAAAAATGAGAAAAAAATTAAAATGGTAAAAAATATAAAATAAAATTGGAATATAAAAAAAAACCAAAAATATTTTGAGTTAAATTGTTTGTTGTTATTTAGGATTATTTCTTATTTGATAGTGTTTATTTAATTTAATGGTATATTTTATGTTGTGTCTTGTGATTAATGAGAAGTCAAAAAAGAAAAAATAAAAACAATTAAAAAATAAATACAAAAAAGGTGAAAATTTTGAAATTAAAAATAAAATTTGTTTTGAGCCGTTGGTTTGTGATGCTTATATTTAATCTTGGTTTTGTATTTACTTGGCTCATAAAAAATTATGTTTACTTGTTTGTTCTTGTGCTTTTCTTTAAAAAATAAAAAAAATGAGTGAATAAATAAAAAATATTTTAATCAATGCAATGATCACTGATGTTGATTGAATAACGGATGCTATCTTCAATGTCAGTTGGATCATAAAGGTTTATTGAGTAGTCTAGTACTGCCTTGAATCCTGTGCAATGATGATTTTATTTTCAAGCAAAAATTCTTTTTTTCAAAAATCTTTTTCTAATTAAAATCAACTAACTCACAATCATTTTTTAAAGAACTACGTGACTTTGAGTTCCCCATTGCACCAGGGGATACGTAGGAGCAGAAATTCATTTCTGTCAAGTCAAAAAATAAATTTTCACAATTTGGTTATTCCCTTTCTTTCTTTTAAAATAAAAAAATAGTTATAAAGTCTTTTTCTAAAAGAGGGTAAAAATAAATATATTTGAGATTATTAAATTTTGCACAACTAACATAAGGTACCGTTCCTGGAATGGGCAGTGTAGGGTGCTAACACCTTCCTTACCTGTAATCGACTCCCGAATCCAAACTCATTTTCTAAAAGACCAGTTTTCCTATTTTAAGGGTTTTTTCTAATGTTTTCCCGATTTAAATAAACATTGGTGGCGACTCCATTGATTTTATATTTTTTGGTCGTCCCGTCGCAATCCCGGTTGCAACAATCACATTTAATATATGAAACAAGAAAAACACAATTTCTAAGAAGGAACTCCTATATGCCTAAACATAGTCACTCCATACTCTGACTCAATAGGATGAACTGCTCTGATATCATAATGTAACATCCTAATACCAATATCTCTGTATAAAACTCATACAAAGAGATACTCAACATTACAATATCACTACATACATACTAATCATATACGTATATCCATAATGTTCGTTGGAAACACTATACAGAGCCATATGAAATGCATAAATACAATATTTATACCATAATACATCAAAGTACATACACATCGTTAGCCTTAGCAAAGGCTTGAAGTATTACATAGCTCTATATATATTCCAAAAGAAATACTAATAAGTACAACAATTGAAACATAAAACATAATCTAATCTAATCTTTAGCTTCTTTCTTCTTCTTATTCTTGGAAGAAGATTCACCTGGAATTACATGATACACAGCGGGGTGAGAAACTACATTATCAGTATGAGTAATCAAAACTAGGCATACATGCATAACATGAATAAACATAATCTCATTATCTACTAAGAAAATATGTTTAAAGTGTCTACAAGGTCTAACCATTTCATTTAGATAAATCAAGTTAACATACATCACATACATACATCTAGTTCAATTCAGAACCAAAAATACAAATCTTAGGAAATATTGGTTTCATGTGTTATTTTATAGCAAATAGAGGTATCTCCTCACATCACACATATCTTGGTATGCTAAAAATTTTGGTCCAAATCCTGATTCCGAAGAACCTTATGTACCCCTACTTATCTCCTTTAGCCTTGACACTATCGAAATATCAGGGTTATGTCCTTCCTCAATTGAGTTTATCAGACACCCTTCAATTTCCCTTGACCTTCATGAATGACATCAAAAGATGCTCACAAAATCAACAATACCAATCTTTTCCATACATATTAGGTATAATTCTCTTCCTGAAAACTATCCTTATTTGTGCCTTAACACACCTTAGGAAACATATACTAATGATCTCATCTAATCCAGAACTTCAAAATATCAAAAATGACATTTTTAAGGTTCCTGGTACTCACGCCACGACACTACTTAGGCACGCTACGGCGCCCAAGCCACGGGTTTTAGTACTGATGTAGCATCTCTTTCATGCCGCAACACGATGTTCTTCACGTCACGGCGCATGTTACAAAAATTGGCCTCACGCTACGGTGTAACTTCCTCACGCTGCGGCATTCAAGCCAATTCATCTTTACGCCGCAGCGTTCATATCAAAACCCAAGTTCTACAAGATGCTGTAGAACGTGGTACTATTCCATTGGTCATTTTCTCAAATTTTGGCCATTCCAACTTAGTTTCTAAGTGATTATAAGTTCCTAATCAGTTCATTAACACATAAGAATCATCAATCATCAATTCAAACCTCTCAATTTGGATTAATGCACCAAAATCATCCTAGGGTGGCCTAACTCCTAAATTGAGATTCAAAGGCCTAAATGACAAATTCTAAGCTTATATCTCAAACTTATGCTTTGAACAAGTCACAAATGACCAAAGAAACTCAATCATGCAATCAAAACATATCAAATAACTCTAGAACTTAATTTGGCCTATTAAGTAACCTAATTGCACAAATAGAGCAAAGAGTAGCAAGAAATGAGTTTGATCACAGAAACCCCTACCTTTGACAACTGAGTAGAGATTCAAGTTTGGTAGGATCTCAAGCCTTGACTTTTCCTTTGGATTTTCTCTTTCTCTCTTCCTCCTCCTTGGTCTTTGCTTTCTCTTCTTTTCTCATTTCTCTCATGTTTTTTGTTTCTATTTTTGAATAAAAAACAGCCATGAATAAAGGCTTATAAAGAAGGAACTAAAGACTCATATGACCTTTAGGCTAAAACTGATAAAATCTTGATCTGCTAAAAATACTCAGATTTAGCTAACTCAAGATTTCCAGCTTCAAACAACTTTAAAATAAATACTATAATTCATATAAAAAGTTGTTTCACCATTAGCTGATATTTTCATATCTATTGCTAATCAAACCAGTTATAATTAGATAATCAGTATGCCTAAAAATTCAAAACTAGTTCAGTTTACCTTTGAAACTTTAACTGTAACTTGTTATATATATTTGTAACATAAAAATAAATTATTCATATTTATTTCTCTCTCCTAAGCAATTATTGCTATTATATGAATCATTTTAAGTTACTTTTCATAATTCAAATTAAACTAAGTACCTAAATTAATTCAAATTATCAAAAAAATAAATATACATATTAAGTAAGTCATATGCTACTTTTTGAACATATAAACAAGTTTAACATATCATTTAAAATATTACAGAAGGGGGTGTATGTGTAAGGATTTTTAAGGTAAAAGGGTTTTTTTTAGCTTTTTTAAATATAAAAGGTAAAATGGACATTTTACGCGTCACACAAAATACTGTCTCATTTAAGAGGTGACAGTGTAGGCTTGTAAATAAGGAAGTATTGAGCGTAATTAAGACAAACTTTAAGAGAGATGAATGTAATTTATTTTATATTTAATCATAATGAAGCAGGAGTAGATGAAAACAAAAACAAATCTATAAATATTACTTTTAGTATCATAATTTCAACCATTCCAATTAAAGAAAAAGTGAATTAATTACAATGGTAGATTATGAGAATTACCATATTAGTAATATTTTATTTCAAGGACAGGCACCCCACGTACATCCAATTATTTATCATGGTACTTATAAATTGCCTACTAAAAAAGAATTGTTGGTAGCATGAGTCAAAACTAGGCCTATAATCGAAGTACTTCAATTTTTATTAGGTGAACCAACCCTGTTTACACCACATCTGTAATATTGTACTGGACCGTTCAAATTTAACTCATGACAAAAGTGAAGTTAAAATTTCATTGAAAATTGATAACATTGCATAAAAAAAGTATTTGTGGTTGAAACAATGTTGTTGGTAGTGGTAAGCATCACTCCTCGCGTGTTTGAATTAATTGTAAAAAAAAATATTAATAGTCAATTTTTTTTATAATTGAGTATGATAATCAGTTTTGTGTGTGGAATAAAATTATTTTAAAGTGAATTTATCTCTAAAATAAATAAGTAAGAGTATATTCACTATTAAATTTTAGTGTGTTAAAATTTTAATAAACTTTAGATTAAATTAAAGTTGGATACATTTTTATTTTTTTACTTTAGAGATAAGCTCACTTTAAAAGAACTTTTTCTTTGTGTTTAGATATATTAACTAAAAAATACTTTTAAGATAATATATTTTGTTAGAATTATATAGAAAAAGCGTTTTTATGTATTAAAATAACAAAAAATATGAAATAATTAAAAATATTATTTGATTGAGAGCAAAATAGTATTTATCTCTTATAAATGTGAAATAATTACAAGTGTTTATAAATAAAATGCTTAAATTTTAAATTTTGAGAAAAAAAAACTATTTTTGGTGTAAATTTAATCAACAACTTTTAATTTAACTACTCAAATATGTTACCAAATGGTGAAAAGAACTTTTATGAGAGAAAAAAAGCTGTTTTCCTAATTAATCAAGCCAAACCAAACATGTGGAGGATAGAGATTGGAAATGGTTACTAGGCTAGAAAGAAGATTGTTTTCTAAGGGCAGGCTAAGAGATTCTCATCAAAGTTGTTGCAAGCCATTCTCATGTGTATACTAATTCTTCTCTTGGGATTAGATCCTATGCACTTTTGCAGTGATCTCAACTCTTAAAAGTAAATTTTTTTATCATCATAAAATATTAAAGAAAATATGGTATACTGAATGCTGGTTTGTAAGATTTAAAACTTCACCACATGCAATTCTTTTTGAACTGCTGGTGATCCAAGTCCCTTCTTTTGCTATGCAAGGAGCTCACAAGCAACTAATGTTCCGGTTTTGGTGGGTAACTGATGATTACATTCCATGGTTAGGTTGGGAAGTTATGCGAAACACATGTAGGGAGATTGAAATTTAGAGATTTAGTTGATAAGAGAGGGTGTCTTGTTAATTTGGACTATGAATCGCTTTTCCATTAATTTGAAGGAGATGCTGTCAACAAAAACAAAAACAAAAATTAAGGAGATGCTAGGGTGGTCATGTATGCAATAAACAACAACTTGGTACAATTAACTGACGTGGTAAGTTGGACCAGTAGGTTCTTACTGGGTTCAAGCCTTATAACATGCACATGATCCATTAGTCCATTACCTTAGGTTCCATGGATCTCATTGGTTCATTCCTTATTTAAATACACATTAAAGGATACTCTAGGTATGTTCATTTCTCTACTTGCATTGTCATCTTCCATTTTACTTCGAAAATAACTATCATTTCACTTTGAGACTAATTGAGTGCTAGATTGTCTTTTGCAAGTATCCTGCCCTGACGTACCGGAAAGAACATAAGTGTTTTGCAAGATGTCTTACGAAATGCCATAACTAACTCATAAACATGTGAAGTGGTTGGAAGAGGTGCAAATCAAATGCTATTACGCATAGGTTGGCACAGTTTAGCAAACCTTTGCTCAATCCTGTTACATTGTTATAGGAACCGCCAGTTTCCTCAGGGATGTACAGATATCTGATTCATTTTAATAAAATATGCATTTCACATCAAAGTTATTTCTTGAAAATAAAAAAGAATAAAGACGATGAGAATATATAATTCAGATCAATCATAGAAAACGGATGAAAGATTATATTCAAATAAATGAAAAGAGTACATCAACATGCATGATCATATCCATATTACACAAATTATCCTCAAGTAGAAGATAATGGACTTTGGCCGAGTATATATGTACAGATTTTGACTTCGTTTCTCATTACTATTTTGCCTTGTGATTATGTTGTGTAACGTTACTGTGCAGGTAAATAAAAAACCCTAGACTAAAAAAGCTTACTTATATCCCAGTATTCCCCTGGGGAAAACAGTACTTTGTTGGTCCCACTCCCATGCAACAGCATTATCCGTCCGGGTGCTTATATTTGCATATCTTTTTTAACATAAAAATATTATATCTTCCTTTTTAAGTAAAAAAAGTGGGAAAAACAATTTCGAATACTTACTTTATCTCCTTTTCTTTTTTTACTAAAAGGGAAGATGTAGAAGTTTGATGTAAAAAAGATATGTGCAAATATCATTTCTTTATCCAGAAAAATCAGCATAGACACCAGCAAAAGCTTTTGATGTCCCAAAATTTGCTGCTGTCTTCATCAAAATAATATCTTCTGCCGACTATATTTGCTTCCTGTAGAACGATTGTGAATTAAGACCGTAGTAGCTGGTTCAACAGAAGAAGGCGTTCCGTCATTAAGGTTATTTTTGTATAAACTGTTGGCTACTAATAGGAAACTTAGGCTATGTTTGGTATATATGATAGTATAAGATATGATAGTATACGATAATAGAATAAAGTCTGATAATATAAATAAGTTGATAAACTCTTATACTGTCAAACATTTGATACAAATAGTATAAGTAACTTGATATATATGTAACTATCTATTATGATCATACTACTCATCACTTTCCTCACCATTTGCTCCAACAAAAACCAACCCAAACACACCAAACCCCGAATCTCCACAACCACACAATCACATCACCAACGCAAACACAACAAACTCGTCATCATCGTATAACAACCGTGAACCACCAATCAACACCATAACCAACCCAGAACAGAACGCGAGGCCACCATCTTCCCCCACGTCAAGCAGCAGTGACCAAGCCATCCTATAGCCACGGTGCACCACCGCGACCATTGCCAATGGAGCTGTTTCTCTCTCCATCATGTCCAGATTTGGTGTTGGTGTTCAAAATAATAATAAATGGCCAGCAGTGGCCGTAGAGAAAGCCATAGTGAAAGGTATCAGGCTTGAATGATGAAATGAAGAACAAGAGAGAGAGAAGAAGATCAGAGAGAAATCAGAGTGAAACGAAAGAATGATTATTACTGAATTCAAGTTACTCTGTTAGAGTTGAAAATGTTTATATACAGCACAACACATTATTCTAACAAACTCAACTAATCAGCATAACTAACTATTAACTAATAACAAATTATTAACAGATAACTAATATAACTAACTTATTATTCCTTTCATCCCCCCTTAAACTCAGAGGAGGAAAAACTTTCAACTCTGAGTTTATTTCTCAAATTATGAAATTGAGCGCTGAAAATAGCTTTTGTCAAAATATCTGCTGTTTGCTCAGTAGAGGGAATATGCTGCACTTGAACTAGTTTGGCTATAACTTTCTCCCGCACAAAGTGAAGATCTAACTCAAAGTGTTTAGTTCAATTATAGAGTATAGGATTTGCAGATAGCATGATTGCACTGAGATTATCACAGTAAACTCTAGGAGTAGCAGAAATTGAAACTTGAAGTTCATTGAGCAGTGGCTGCAACCATATGAGTTCAACTATGACTGCTGCAAGACTACGGTACTCAGCTTCAGTGCTTGATCTGGAGACTACTGCCTCTTTTTAGATAACCAAGAAACTATATTTGAGCCAAGGAACACACAAAAACTAGAGATAGAATGCCTGTCATCTAGATCAGAACCCCAATCAGCATCACAAAATGCTGTCAACTGCATTTACTGAGAGCTCCTGGGATGCAAAGCATGAATGAGGGTACCTTGTAGATATCTTAAAATGTGTTTAACTGCTTTCCAGTGGCTAAGCAGAGGTCTGTGCATGAATTGATAGACCTTGGTGACAGAACAAGCTATCTCAGGTCTTGTGATGTTGTCATATCGCAATGCTCCAACTATGGACCTGTAAAATGCTGGATCCTCAAAGTCATTAGTACCATGAGCAGAAAGTTTCAAACCAGCAGTCATTGGAGTAGGAAGAGGTTTGCACTTATCCATCTTTGCTTTTACTAGTAGATCTGCTACATATTTGGACTGAGAAAGATGAAGTCCACTAGCTTCTGTTTTCTTGGCTTCTATCCCAAGAAAATAGTGTATCTGACCAAGGTCTTTTAAGGAAAAAATCGTATTTAAGTCAGAGATGAGCTGAGAGATAACTTGTGGAGAGTTTCCTGTAATTAGTATATCATCAACATAGACTAGGATGTAAATGGTATAGCTAGTAGTGACTTTGATGAATAAGGAAAAATCACATTTTGCAGTATTGAAGCCCAATTGATGAAGAGTACCACTAAGTTTTGCAAACCAGGCTCTGGGTGCCAGTTTTAGGCCATATAGAGCCTTATGCAACTTGCAAACTAAATGAGAGCCTTCAATAACAAAACCTTCATGTTGAGACATAAAAACTTGCTCTTGAAGATCTCCATTTAGAAAAGCATTATTGAAGTCCAATTGATGGACTGGCCACTGTTTGGAGTGTGCAATTGTGAGAACCATTCTTACTATTTGAGGTTTTACAATAGGACTGAAAGTCTCTTGAAAATCAAAGCCTGCTTGTTGATGAAACCCTTTTGCCACAAGTCTTGCTTTGTACTTTTGAATAGAACCATCAGGATTGTATTTAATCCTGAAAACCTATTTACAACCTATGGCAGACTTGTCTGAAGGTAAGGAGACAAGAGACCAAGTATTATTTTTCATAAAGGTTGCATATTCAACTTCATAGCCTGATGCCATTCAAGAATTGCCAAAGCTTGTTTAACAGTGGTAGGTTCTATGACAGCTGAGTACACCTTAGGTTTAAAGATGCCAGATTTGGCTCTTGTGACCATGGGATGCATATTAGCATTTACAGCAAGTTGATGAATGGACGAATTATCATGCACTTCTGGTGGAAGCACCAATGGTAAGTCAAAATGAGAATCTAAAGCATGTGAAGCTAAAGGAGATGATATACTGTCATGGTTAGTAATAGTAGTGGAAAAGGCAGGTGCAACAGCATTATGGGCAAGCTGTGTATGTGATACAAGAACTAGTGGAATAGAAGGTACAACCGTATGAACATGTTCAGTAACAGGCACAATGGATAAAAAATTAGATTTAGACTCTTTATATAGAAAAAGATACTAATCAAATATCATATGTCTAGAAATATAAATGTTGAATCTCTAGCACAAGTAAGTTTTTAGGTCAAATTAGTTTTAGAATTAAATAATTTAGGTAAGATTTAGATAAATTTTCATTATTTTTAGTATTATAGGTTTTTGATGTTCATTGGCTAATGGAATGAAAATTTTTGATTGAAACAAGTTGGTTTTAATTTGGAAGAAAAAGAAAAATCTCATTATGCATCCATCGCGAGGCGAAGGTCATCCATCGCTAGGCGAGAGTGCGTTCCATCATGAGGCGAGGAACATCCATCGCGAGGTGAGTTGCTGATTAGAAGGATCTTTGGAGCTGCTGGATCTTGCTTCACACGCGGGCCATCGCGAGGCGATGAGGTGCCATCGCGAGGCGATGACCGTTATCCAGCGAAGTTTAAATAGCCAGACTAAACACTTTTGACGAAGCTTTTTGTTTTGTTCCTTTTCTAAACTCTGAAATATTAGGGTTTTTACCCAGAGCTCTACTAGGGTTCCATCTTCTTCTACTTCCATTGATGATTCAAGCTTGAGAACAATACCTTGAAGAATGCTTCTTCTTCTTACTTTTTTTTATTTCTCTCATCTCTTCTTCTTCTATCATGAGTAGCTAAATTCTTTATGGCTAGGGTCAGATGAACATTGTAAATACTCTTATGTGATCTGATTTGTTTATCTTTACAAGTTAATTTCATGGATTTGAACATTCTACTCATTGCATAATGCTAATTAATACTTGATCATTATTGGTTTGAATGTGGGTATTACTTCAAATTGGAAAATTCATTTTAATGCTGGATCTGAGTAGAATTGACATAATTATGATTGAATATAAGAATATATCATTGTAATTATGTGTTCCATTAAATCACTGTTATTAATGCTTAACTTGAATTAACAATTACCTAAGGAATTGGGAGTTGTGATTTGGGTTAAAGGGGTTTTGACTCAAGGAATTGATCTTGGCCTAATTTTGTTGATTAGAACTTCAAATGCACGATTATTACTTATATTGAGAATTAATCAGTAGCATAAGAGGGTAAACAATGGGATTCGACCCCTAGCCATTTTTTTTGATTAATTTTCTTCTCCTTAAAAATCCAAAAATATTCTTTAATTTGTTAATTGTTTTGTTTTTAATTCATTCCACTTATACTTGTTTAAAACCAATACATTCCAAGTTACCAAATCATATTCTCAGTTCAATTAGTGATTTCTAAGTTTACATTGATAATTGATACACAATCCTCGTGGGATCGATAACCTTATTCACTCTTTATTATTTGTACGATTTGGTACACTTGCCAATTCTTCAACAAGTTTTTGGCGCCGTTGCCGGGGATTGTTGATTTGATTATCAGCAAGACAAAGGAGTTACTACTTTGGACAATTGTTTCTATTTTCTTTTATGTTTTGTTTACAATTTAATTGCATTAATTTCCTTCATTCTTGAATATAGTTGATTTACTACTTACTATTCTTTTATTTTCTGTTTATGCGAGGGAAAAAGGCAGCTGAATTTTTGCTTGATCTTGAGATTGTGAAAACAGAAAAAGCAAATAGGAAGCAAGCAAAGAAAGCAAAGTAACAGAAAATAACTCAAGAAAAATAAGAATCTACTTCTTCTTCTAATACTCTCACAGTAGAGGTCATGGCTGCACAACTACCACCTAGGCGGACTTTGGGAGATTTTGGCCGGAGAAATAACCGTCAGAGGTTGGCTATTGAGTATCAACCAGTGGAGGCTAATGCATTTGAGATCAGAACTTCTTTATTGAATGTTCTCAAGCAGAATCAATTTTCTGGAGCTGATAATGAAGATCCTAACCAGCACTTGGTCAATTTCTTTGAGATTTGTGGTACTTTGAAGCTGAATGGTGTTTCTAAAGAAGCTAAGAGGATGAGATTGTTTCCTTTTACTTTGAGAGACAGGGTAAATGATTCGTTACAATCACTTCCTCAAGGAAGTATTACTACTTGGAATGAATTGGAGGACAAATTTATGGACCGATTCTTCCCTACCTCCAAATTCATCAAAAGAAGGGCTGAAATCACCAGTTTTGAGCAAAAAGATGGAGAAAATCTTTATGAAGTATGGGAACGGTTCAAAGGGCTTTTGAAAAGGTGTCCCGATCATGGCTATGATGACTTAATACAAATGCAAACATTTTGCCATGGGTTGAGACCAAATACAAAGATGATGCTAGATGCTTCAGCAAGGGGTACAATGAATAACAAGACAGCTGAAGAAGCAAGAGAGTTAGTGGAAGCGATGGCTTCAAATGAGTATCTCATTCATCAGGATAGAGGAGTGCAATCAAGGATGGGTGTTTTAGAGCTAGATGCACATAATGCTCTATTAGCCCAAAACAAATTGGTTTCTCAACAATTGGAGGTTCTCACCAAACAGCTTCAAGCTTTACAAATAGGTTCCTCTCAATCTCATCATTCCAAGGCTGTGATGCAATGTATGAGGTGTGATTTTTGTGGGGGAGGACATGAGAATGGTAATTGTGAAGCTCAAAGTGATTCAAATGAGCAAGCCAACTATATGGAAAATTTTCAGGGGCAAAGAAGAAATCCTTATTCTAACACCTATAATGTAGGGTGGAGGAATCATTCTAACTTTTCTTGGCAACAACATGAAGCTCCTCAATTAAGCAAACTTCCTCAACCACAGCAACCTAAAGAGAAGCTTTCTGCTTTAGAAGAAGCATTGACTCAATTCATGCATATGACCCAAACCAATTTCCAAAATCATGAGGCTCATTTCAAAAACCAAGATGCATCCATCAAGAACCTTGAAAACCAAATCGGATAGCTCTCAAAGTAACTTGCTGAACAATCTAGGGGACAATTTTCTGGAAATAAAATGGATAACCCCAAGAATGAGACGTGCAAAGCCATAACTTTAAGAAGTGGAAAAACTTTCACACCAGCAATGGTGGAACCATTAGTTTCAGGATCTGCTAAAACAAATAAGAGGTAGATGTTAGATGAAGAACCAAATAAAAAGAGTGACATTGTGAATCTAGAGGAAAATGAAAAAGAAAAAAAGGAAGTGGAAATTGAAAATAAGAAAAAAGAGGATAAAAAGAGTTCTAACTTAGTAGATGAAGACTCCATCTTGAGGAGAACAAAGCATCAGATTTTGCAAGATGTGGATAAGCCTCAAGTGATTCCACCATATGTGAAGTTACCATATTCTCACTTGAGCAAGAAAAAGGAGAAAGAAGAGCAGTTTGTAAGGTTCTTGGACATTTTCAAACGTCTCTAAATCAACATTCCTTTTGCAGAGGCATTAGAGCAAATGCCTACATATGCTAAATTTATGAAGGAATTGTTGACTAAGAAGAGGAAGTTCAAGGAAGATGAAACGGTGGCATTGACAGAAGAGTGCAGTGCAATACTTCAAAGGAAGCTTCCCCCAAAATTGAAAGATCCGGGGAGTTTTAAAATTCCATGCACCATTGGCAACATGATCATTGGTAAAGCTCTCTATGACTTGGGAGCAAGCATAAATTTGATGCCATTGTCTATGCTTAAGAAGCTTGGGGGAGGTGAGGTCAAGCAAACAAGAATGGCTTTGTAACTGGCAGATAGGTCAATTAAGCACTCGTATGGAGTCATAGAGGATGTACTAGTGAAGGTCGATAAATTTATATTTTCAGCTGATTTTATCGTATTGGACATGGATGAGGACGCAGAGATACCTCTGATTCTTGAAAGACCATTTTTAGTTACCAGGAGAGCCCTCATTGATGTCCAGCAAGGGCAGTTAATGTTGCGAGTGAAGGATGAGAAAGTCACCTTTAATGTTTTTGAGACAATACAACACCCGAATGATAAAGAAACTTCTTATAGGGTGGATTTGATTGATACTACAGTTGAGGAATCTTTTCAGCAAAATACTCCGACTGCACTTCTTGAAAGAGTGATTGTGAATTCAATTGAAGAACATGAAGAGGTGGATGATGACGTCATTAGGGAATGTTTGCAATATCTAAAAGCACATCCAACAGAAAACATTGTTAACAAGGTGAAAGAAGAGCTAAGTAATGACAAGGTGGAGGAAAACGCAAAACTAGAGTTGAAACCCTTGCCATATCACTTAAAATATGCCTTTCTTGGCAATCAAGATGCAAATCCAGTGATAATCAACAGTTTTTTTATCAAAACCTGAAGAAGAGAAGCTTGTAAGGGTCCTCTGAGAACATCAAACTGCAATTGGATTGACTATCTCTGATTTAAAAGGGATTAGTCTAGCTTTTTGTATGCACAAGATCAAACTTGAGGAGGCATTCAAGCTAGTGGTTCAGCCACAAAGAAGATTAAATCCCACAATGAAAGAAATAATGAAAAAAGAGGTGCTGAAACTCCTTGAAGCCGGAATGATTTACCATATTTTGAATAGTGCTTGGGTGAGTCTGGTTCAGGCTGCTCCTAAAAAGATAAAGGTCTACCACGACAAGTACATTTCACACAGAAAGTTTTATTTGGGACAATAGGTGTTATTGTTTAATTCACGGCTGAAGTTGTTTCCAAGAAAATTGAAGTCTAAATGGTCAGGACCATTCATAGTCAAAGAAGTGACACCCTATGGAGCAGTAGAAGTGGAGGATCCAGCTTCAAAAAGAATTTTCAAAGTCAATGGCCAGAAGTTGAAACCTTATCTTGGTGGGGTGATAGAAAGAGCAAAAGTTGCTCTTGTTTTGCATGAGCCATAAAAATCATAAGGCGTCGAGCTAACGACGTTAAACTAGCGCTTCTTGGGAGGCAACCCAAGCAATTTTTCTTTCTTAATCATTTTGTATTCATTTTGAGTAGCGATTTTCTTTGTTTTCTTTTTGTCAAAATAAAATGCTAGTTTTGATCTGATTTAATACTTATTGCTGTAGGGATAATGTTGCAATTGTGTTGTTTTTAAGCAAGGAATGAAGTGTTGGGAGCTAGAGTTAAAATATGGATAAGTCAAGCTCCTCGCTAGGCGAATGTGTTTTCTCGCCTAGTGAAATCAGTATTTCAGTCTTCATCGCGAGGCAATGGATCTTCATCGCGAGGCAATTTGTAAGAAAAAAGGGAAGCTATGTCATAATCAGATATCGTGAGGCGATAGTTCTTCATCACGAGGTGATGTGAAAGACAAAAGGGTTCTATGTGCCTCCATTCGTGCCATCGCCAGGCGATAAGTTTTCATCGCGAGGCGAATTTCCTCCAATTTGCTTCTGACTTTCATCGCGAGGCAAGAAGGAAGCTTTCGCCAGGCGAGAGCCTGATTTTAAAAAAAAGTTCAAACTTGAAGCAGGGTACATCGCGAGGCAAATTTATGGCAAGAATATTTCTGACTTCAATCGCGAGGCATTGCTGAAGCCATCGCAAGGCGAAATGTGAGTTGTAAATTCAAGGTTTTCTTCCCAGTGCTCATCGCCTCGCGGTAGATCTCCCATCGCGTGACAAATTTCTACCCAAAGGCTACTGACTTCAATCGCGAGGCAAGATGGGATGTGTAAATTCAGGTTTCTTTTCCAGTACCCATTGCCTCGTGACATTTCTTCATCGTAGGGTGAATTTCCAGCAATAGCTTACTGACTTTCATCGCAAGGCGATGGACATCACTCGCCAGGCGACAACTTGTGAACCATCTTTTATTCTTTTCAGAATGTGATGTCACGGAGCGACATGTTGTTGTCGCCAGGCGATAGGTTGCATTTTATAAACACCTGGCCCATTTGAAGTGATTTCTTATGAACTTCTTCCAAAAGCTCTGCTTGGGTTTTTCTCTCAACCCCTCACATAATCTTCATTTCTTCCAATTCTCTCATTCTAACCCTTTCTATGCACTCAATTTATCTGCAATCCATTCTCAGGTATGTCTTCTCCCTCTATCTGCACTCTAAGGATCATGATAAATCTTTCTTTTCCTTAATGCTACCATGTTGCGACCACGAGTTGTGCTTGATAACAAGAGAATTTCAGAGTGTTTTGTGGTTGAAATAAATTGTGGATTTGTGATTTGGGTAAGTTGTGGATTTGTGGAATGGTAATTTACAGGCATTTTTGTTCCTAAATTTAATCATTTCATGTACTTCACCCACCACGTGTTTGTTAAAAATTCACAATGATTGTACACTCCCTTGTAAGCTCATTGCACGTTCAATTCTCTTGAATGTTGTGTCTGCATTGAACTCATTCCTTGTATAAATTTCAAATCTTGCACACATTGTGAACTTGACACCTAGTTTTGCATGAGTTGTGTAATTAAGGAGCTGAAATTTTGCTTGAGTGTGTACCTTTTCAGCAACTCACTGTAACTTTATTCAAAGTGAAATTGATTGTGACATGTCTTTCCTCACTCTCACACACACTTGTGAGTATTTGGGCCTAAACACTATCATTTCTTTCATGTGTGTTTCTATTGCATGTGGCATTTTTTAGAACTTGACTTTGTTCTTAGTTGTTTTTGCTTGCTTGTTCAGACACATTGAGGCATTTTTCTTGTTCTTAACTAGAGCCTAAATAAACCACCTGTATAGTTTGATCCTTTGCTGGCCCTTTGAGCTTTTAGCCTTTCTTTGATCTTACTCCTCATTACAAGCTCATAACTGGAAAACCATTGTCCCTACTTACTTGGAGTTAGGTATGGGTCATTTCATGGTATGTCTTGGTACATTCTTAAGTTTGGGGTTGCTTGAGGGCAAGTAATGTTTTAAGTTTGGGGTAGTTATGGACTTTTCCTTGTCCAATTTAGATAAAAAGAAGAAAAGAAGAAGAAGAAGAAGAAGAAGAAAAAAAATATATAAAAAAAAAAAAAAAGTTTTAATTTAAAAAACAAAAACAAAAACAAAAAGAGAGAAAATAAAATATATGGAAAAAAAAAGAGAAAAAAAAAGAAAAAATTATTGTTTCTCATTTCATTTGTTTTGAAGATTTGTTTTGGGGAATTTGGTACTGAATAAATTGAAGGATGACTTATGAGTGTCATGAAATGACTTGTGTCTAATTTCAAGAACAAAAAGCCTCTTGTCCAAATGATTTCCTACCTTTACCTAAGCCCCATTACAACCCAAAAAGACCTCTTTTTGTGTATGTGTGCATTGCATTGCATTTACTTCTCTAGAACTTTGTCAAGCTTATGGTAAGGTGCTGCTTGTGATGTGAATTGAGTGTAAATAATACCTCTAGACACTTGAGTTGAGTGAAACACCTTTTCTGGAAAAGAGTAGTGAGGATGGATTTGTTGCTTTTAGTGGATCCATGGTTCTGGTTACATAAAGCTGTGATGATTGGAAACACAAATGCAAAAGAATAAGTGAATTGATTGTGCAATAATTGATGAAACTTTTGTGGATTGTTCAATTTTTTGACTGAGATTGAATGGATTGTTTGAAAAATGAATCAAAATTTGATTTTATTTTGTGACCCTTGTTTGAAATTGTTGTTTGCTTAAGGACAAGCAAAACTCTAAGTTTGGGGTTGAGTTGAATCTCTAGCACAAGTAAGTTTTTGGGTCAAATTAGTTTTAGAATTAAATAATTTAGGTAAGATTTAGATAATTTTTCATTATTTTTGAGTATTATAGGTTTCTGATGTTCATTGGCTAATGGAATGAAAATTTTGATTAAAACAGGTTAGTTTTAATTTAAAAGAAAAATAAAAATCTCATTCATGCATCCATTGCGAGGCGAGCTGCTCATTAGAAGGATCTTTGGAGCTGCTGGATCTTGCTTCACACGCGGGCCATCGTGAAGCGATGAGGTGCCATCGCGAGGCGATGGCCGTTATCCAGCCAAGTTTAAATAGCCAGACTAAACACTTTTGATGAAGCATTTTGTTTTGTTTCTTTTCTAAACTCTGAAATATTGGGGTTTTTACCCAGAGCTCTGCTAGGGTTCCATCTTCTTCTACTTCCATTGATGATTCAAGCTTGGGAACAATACCTTGAAGAATCAATGGCTTCTTCTTCTTACTTTTGTTTGATTTCTCTCATCTCTTCTTCTTCTATCATGAGTAGCTAAATTCTTTATGTTTAGGGTCAGATGAACATTGTAAATACTCTTATGTGATTTGATTTGTTTATCTTTACAAGTTAATTTCATAGATTTGAACATTCTACTCATTGCTTAATGCTAATCAATACTTGATCATTATTGGTTTGAATGCGGGTATTACTTCAAATCGAAAAATTTGTTTTAATGCTGGATCTGAGTAGAGTTGACATAATTATGATTGAATATAGGAATATATCATTGTAATTATGTGTTCCATTAAATCACTGTTATTAATGCTTAACTTGAATTAACAATTACCTAAGGAATTGGGAGTTGTGATTTGGGTTAAAGGGGTTTTGACTCAAGGAATTGATCTTGGCCTAATTTTGTTGATTGAAACTTCAAATGCATGATTATTGCTTGTATTGAGAATTAATCAGTAGCATAAGAGGGTAAACAATGGGATTCGACCCCTAGCCACTTTTTTTGATTAATTTTCTTCTCCTTAAAAATCCAAAAAATTCTTTAATTTGTTAATTGTTTTGTTTTTAATTCATTCCACTTATACTTGTTTAAAACCAATACATTCCAAGTTACCAAAAGTTTATTTTCAGTTCAAGTAGAAACAATCTTTTCTTTTGCTTTGATAAACAACTACAATCCCTGTGGAGACGATATCTCTTTTCTCATCATTATATTACTTGTTGCGATTCGGTGCACTTGCCAAACTAGTTTGGTTTTGTGAATTAATCTTAACAATAAACTTTACCATTTTGTCCTAGGCATTTGTATCCTCTGTGCTGGGAATAGTATCCTAGAAAAGTGTATTTTTGTGACCTAAAATTAAGCTTGTGATGAAGATATGGTCTTAGTAAGGGATAACAAGCACAACCAAATGTTTTTAGAAAATGGTAGTTAGGTTTCTTATGACATAAGATTTCAAATGGAGAGGAATTATGTAAAACAGAAGTAGGAAGAAGGTTTATCAAATGAGATGCAGTAGCAAATGCTTCACCCCAAAATTTGAGAGGAAGAAAGGCATTTGCTAAGAGAGCTAAACCTGTTTCAGTCACATGCCAGTGTTTCCTTTCTGGGCATCCATTTTGCTCATGAGTATGAGGACAAGACAATCTATGGATAATACCATTGGCAGTGAGATATTTAGTAAAAGTAAGATATTCTTTTGCATTATCTGTCTGAATAGCCTTGATTTTTCTTCCTAATTGAAGCTCAACTAAGGCTTTAAAGTGCAGAAAAATACTAAATGCCTGAGACTTATGATTTAGCAAATACAACTAGCTGTATCGTGAATGAGCATCTATGAAGATTATGTAATAATGAGCACCACCAGTAGCAACAATAGGGGCTAGACCCCATATATTAGAGTAGACTAAATCAAGTGGATTAGCATAAACACTATCAGATGCAGTAAAAGGTAATTGATGTGCTTTTCCCAAACAACAAGATTCACAAACACTAGGAATTTTATTCATTTTAGCGAGTATATTACATGATCTGAGTACTCTATGTACAACTTTGCTAGATGGATGGCGCAACCTTGCATGCCACAACAAAAAATTTGAACAAGAAACTGAATTAATAGAACTGACAAAATTAACACATTTTTTAGGAAAAACATTAGAACTAACAGAAAAGACAACAGAATTGATAGATTTTGGTGAGGAATGTCCTACGGTCACATTGTCAAAAGCATAAAGTCCATCTCTAAGTGTTCCTTGGAGAAAGATCTCCTTGGTACCCTGAGATTTAACAAAACACTTATCAGGATAGAATTCAAAATAAACTTTGTTGTCTCTAGCAAATTGAGACACACTTAACAGATTTTTAGTTATAGTAGGAACATGTAACAATTTGTTAAGAACAAATGAAGACTCGGAGGAATTTGAATGAAGAAGTGAATGCCCAATATGCTTAATACACATACCTAAACCATTGCCACTTTGAACCTTATCAGAACCTTTATACAATGAACTAGTCATAAGATTGGTAGAATTAGGTGTAATGTGATTCGAAGCTCCAGAATCTGGGTACCATAAAGGATCATATAATGTTGATAGAATGGCAAGAAAAGCCTGATATAAGTTTAAGGAAGAGGAGTTTAATTGTTGATTGCTTGAACTAGGTTGATCAAAGAATTAAGGTGCTGCAAAGAAAGCTTGAGGCTGAGATTGATGAGATGTTTGAAAATTGAAAGGATTTTGAAGATTCTGATTGAATCTTTGGCTACAATCCCAAGCAAGATGACCATATTTTCCACAAAGTTGGCACTGTGGTTTATTTCCAGGAATGAACCCAGAATTGAATCTCCCTCCTCGAGCAAATCAGCCTCTGTCTTTGAAATTAGAGAACCCTCTTCCTCTAACTCCTCCAAAACTTTGCCCTCCATTACTATTAAATTTTCTTGACCATTGACCTTGTGGCTGAGAGACATTTGCTTGAGCAACATTAGCTTGTAACATTCCTGAATCAACCTTTCTATGCTTTTCCAACCTTTCTTCCTGAGCGATAAACAATGCTTCAATTTCTTCAACTGAATAGGGATCTGTTCTTAAAGTGATTGCAGTAATGAATGGATCATATTCCTCTGGTAAACCATCTAATATAGCTTTAATATGATCAGCTGTGCTTACAGGAGAACCTACTGCTGCCAAGCAGTCAACAATCTTTTTAATTTGCAAAAGATAAGAATCAATCTCTATGATTTTCTTAATACTTCTCAGCTGAGATTTCAGCTACTTGATCTTTGCTCTCGTTTGAGAAGCAAAGAATGCTTCAATCTTTTCCCAAATCTAATAACAAAAATTATAACCTACCATTCTTGTGTAAGTGATTCTGACATTGAGGCAAGTAACCAGGACATAATAAATTGGTCCTGTTGCTCCCAGTTTTCATATTCAACGCTGACATTTCCAATGACTGCATTAACTTCAAATTCATACTTCTTTGGTACTTGACTTTTATCCAAGAACTTCTGTAATCTGAATCCTTTGATTGTAGCCAAAGCTTGTTGCTTCCATGGTTAGAAATTGGTTTGATCAAGCTTTAGAGGTATTGGGTTTGAGAATGTATGAGGGTTGAATTGTAAAGAGGAAGGTGGTGGAGGTGGTGGGTTTTCTTGATTCTCCATGGATCGATCAAATCTCTGATACCATGAAAGGTATCAGGCTTGAATGATGAAATGAAGAACAAGAGAGAGAGAAGAAGATCAGAGAGAAATTAGAGTGAAACGAAAGAATGATTATTATTGAATTCAAGTTACTTGTTAGAGTTGAAAAGGTTTATATATAGTACAACACATTATTCTAACAAACTCAACTAATCACCATAACTAACTATTGACTGATAACAAACTATTAACAGATAACTAATATAACTAACTTATTATTCCTTTCACATAGCCACGACCTTTAAACTTTGCGATTCTTGCAAATATGCCACCACAACCCTCTCTCTGCCTAGTCTGTGATGGCGACTTCCACCACCACTGCGCTGAATTGAACCAAAATCGCCAGATCTGAGAGCCACCATGTCGCGTCGGAACCATCGTCCCTGACCAGAACCGGCGACCCACCACGCAGAACACCAATAGCCATAAGTGGTCGACGGATTTGGGCATGGTGGCAGTCCAGTGATGGTCTGGTAAAGGCCTGTGTTTTTGGCAAAAAAAAAAAATGGTTAGAGTGAGAGGGATGAAATTGAGGGATATGGTGGAAAGACATATCCTATTAGATCTTATCATGGGGTGAGGGAGAGGATATTGTTATTAAGTTAGAATAAGATAAAAATGTTTGACCTGATTTTATTATACTATCAGGTAAGTATACCAAACATCTGATAAAATATGATAATATTAACTTATCATATCAGGTTATTCTTATACGATGCACCAAAGGCAGCCTTAGAGATTAAAGATTAATTGCAACAAATTAAGAGTCCAGTGAGGTTTGATAACATTAATTTCATTTCACCACCAATTAAAGAATTTTATTTCACACATAGCTTAAAAATCAAGAGGACACTTGGCTTAGAGAATTCACCATCAACTGATCTTACTCACCCCGTCACCTCTCCAAGGCTTTAAACTAGATCTTCGTGACTTTTTATGTAACCCGATTTTGGTGTGTTAATTTGGAAGTCGACGTGAGACTTTTTATGGAGATCATGATATGTGTTTGAGCTAGTTCCGAATTCCGATTATATGTTTTCGTTATGATATGACTTTATTATATATGTTCTTGGTAGGAAGCAAATATAGTAGAGCTAAAGGAATATTTTAGAAAGCAATAGAAAATTATAGATTCTTCAAAATAGACAAGTATTTATCCAGAACCTTCATTTTTTAGTTTAACACATTTAGATCCCCCTATTTATTCATACAGTTACTGTTTATATTGCTTGGGAGTTGGGACATAAGATTATAACAAACAACTGAACAAGCACAACTATAGTTACACCTTATATAGGTTGAACAGAATGGATGTGCTCTTAGACACCTAGGCTATTTGGCTCTTATTGTTCATACATACATATAGTAACCAAAACCTTGACTCCTTGAGCATATATATCTATCTGCTCTCACACTCTTTTGACTTTGATCAAGTCTGGTGCATGAGGCATTGATTGCATGTGATGGATTAACGAGAAAGTGAATCTGGAAAAATGGGATCTCTATCACATTTATCAACCACACGTTCGCAGTCTATGAAAGTTTTCCCATCATTGTCGATACACAGATGGATCTCTGAAAGTAAAATAGTGTTTTGATCAGTATCTGCCTCACAAACTATGTCCGCTGTGACTTTTGTGGCTTTTTTAATCGCTGCTATTATTTTGTCTGCCGAATATGAGGTTCCATTGGCCAAAATACCTGATATAAACACCAAGACAAGTTAATTTGAATTTTATTTTATCCTCTTAGCTATAGTATATTAGGACTTGGAAGTATAAATCATAACATTTTTATATGATCTGTATTTTCTATTTTAGAATTTTTATATAACAATCATATATATTTTCTATTTAAGGAAATGATATTTACAGAAATATAGCTTTTTTTTTTTTAAAGAAAGTTGGAAGACTATAATAATTACTCCATCTCTTTTTGTCATGATATCATTTACACAAGCAGGATTCAAACCCAAATACAAGCGCCCAAGTCCAAACACCTCTAACAGTTTAACCAATCCAATATTAACACTGCAAATCTAATGTCAAAAGATTAAATGGAATCCAATTATTATTTAATTGATACGATAAAATATAATTAGTGTATTGAGAAATTATTTGTCTAATGTCGTTGCTCTGATATTTAAAAATATAATTATACATCATTTTAAAATTACACCCTTTACATTATGTACAACAAATTTTGATAAGTTTAGCATCAGAGGTCAACAAAAAAAAATCATAAGAAATAATTTACAACTATCATTTCTCTATATAATAGAACACTGCATAAGAATTTCAATATAATAATGACAAAAGTGGTATGCACAGGTTAAAAAAAAACTCACACCTCTTGTAGAGGAATTAATTATTTTGAGTTGAGTTAAAAATTCTATGACCCTATCAGTGAGTTTCTTATCAAAAGGAAGTGTATATGTAAAATTACTCTATTTAATGCACGGCATACCTGCATTTTTTAAGATTTGATAAATATTATAGATTTGTCTTAATTTCAATGCGCTGGTGATATAAGCTTCTGGTAACATCACGTCAGCACAGCACGATCCATACGTCTTCCACTGATCTTTCCAAAATTTCTTGCTAAATTCAAAATTATATGTTGATAGATCAGGCCAGTACTTGAGCAAGTCATATTTGTGGCGTGAGATCTACAAACAACATGTCAAATGAAGTTCCATCAACGTTCATTTTTTTTATAAAAAAAACAAATATGGCACTAATGGGTCTACACTAAACTCAATAGACCAAATTGCATATTTTTACTGGAAGGAAAGGTCTCCTGATCACTCAACCAAAGAATATACAAAAGCACACTCCTCAACAAGTGTCATTGGTTTTTTGCAGTGTTAAATTAGAAGGTGAACCAACGCCAAATTAAAAGAGAAAGAATGTTTTTTTTTTTTTAAATTTCCTGTTGGCTGTGTTACTGGAAAGACTCTTATGGAAATGTACAAGGCATTTTGTATATATTTCCTGTTGGCTGCGTCAATTGAGGACTTCAACGAAAAATGTCAAGAAATCAACTGTCATAATATGTTCGGGAGAGTTTGGACAAACAGAAACAATTTGCTTTTGTTAGTAGACTATAATAATGGAAAACTAGCATACATGATGTGCATTACACAGGTTTTTTTTTTAAAATTGAGATAGAATTTAAATAAATATAAATTAAAAGAAAAAATATTTAGAATTATAAAGAATATATACATAATTAAATTATTTAGATAGAGTCTAAAAATATAAATTAAAGAGAAAAAATATTTAAAATTATTAATTATATTGAGATATACATAAATAATTTAAAAATATTTTAAATTTGAAATTAAAAAAAGTTAAGAATGAGATGTGTCATTCTTAAATAGAGAATAACTTAATAGATTAACTCATTTCAAGAGAATACATTCTAATTTATTAATGTGAATATAAATAACAAATTAAGTTGTTAAATAGAGGCTTAGAAACGAATTTTATTAATAATGGATTTCACGATGATGAAAAATCAAGTTCTCTATATTTGAAAGTTGAAAAATCAAGTATCTTAAAAATTAAAGTGCTAGAGAGACTAAAAACTGTTTTCATCATTGCTTAAAAAGGCAGAACAAAATTGAAACAAAAATTATGATAACATATGAAAAAAAAGGAAACAATCAATGTTTTAGTCAAAAAGGTGTTTCTTTTTTAACTGTGCTACATGGCCCGGAGATGCAGCCCGAATAATCCGACTAATTATTAATAAATAAGATGTTTCACTGCAGAGTGGGATCCACTAACTAAGAGCCACATTTATTCTCTTGTTTTTCTCTCATCCGGTGCTTGTATTTCTCCCGCGTCATTTAGTTTTTTCCTTCTTTTTTTTTTAAAGTTACATTAAGGGGAACAAATACTTGGTACAACAGTGAGATAGATGCCTAGCTGATTAAAAATCGAATTTGACATCACACTCCAATCTCCAAAATGGAAATTAGTGCTAGTTAAACTACAAACTTGTGAGTTGACACTTATTTTAATGCTATGTTCAAGAATCCATATTCTACTTGTAAGACTTAAATTGCCAATAATTAACTCTCTTAAAAATTTAAAGATTACTTTATTATCAAGGTTTTGATATTAATTTAATAATCAATTCTCTTAAAAGTTTAAGTTATTAAGTAAAAGTTTATAAATAATTTTATGTTTAACATAAATAAAATTATTACTAGAAAAAATAGGAGAGACTTACCATAGAATCTGTCAATTCAAGATTTGTGACACAGTAAGTCATTTGTTGAAAGGCAGAATTCTCTGCGAAGAGGGATTTGACAACGAAATATTGTGGGACTGTAGCTCTGCATTGGGCTGTCCAGCAGTAGGAGTTTGGCCACACCAACGAGAGTTTGAAATGATTATGTTGTGGGACATTGCTTTCTGTTCCTGCACAGGACATAATTTCAACGAACAACAAAATCAAAACGAACTTGCTCATCATCTTGTCCTTGGGGAAGCTACTCAGTTTGTTGGGTGTGAGTTACATTGATTCAGGTTGCAGCCTTTTATAGAGATCTTGTGGCCATGTCTGAGCAAGATATTTCTTTCTTTTCTTTTAGTCGGCCACTAAGGTGTTGGTTCAAAGGATGGGGATAAATGGCATGAGTTATTTGAGAACTATTTGAGTTTCATTGGTTAAATGTTTGATTAAGTTTGTTTGTTTAATTAAATAAATAAGTTTAAGTTTAAATTTAAACTCAATTTATATAAATAAGTTAAATTTAAATTTTATAGGTTTGATATTAAAAATTTATAAATAACTCATATATGTGTGTATATATATTAATTATTTATTTTTTTATATAGTAAAAATTTTAAATCACAAAAAATTATAATTTTAAATATTGAAAAGTAAAGATAATAATAATTTATTTGTTATTATTACTAGTTAAAAACTTCTATAAGAATGTAATGAATTTTTATGTAATGAATTATGAATAAAAAAAGCTTTTATTTTTAGTTTTAGTTTTGTACTCTATCTTCTAGCATAAAGATGTTTACTAAATATTAAATTAATAAACTTAAATATTTTAAAAAAAAAATTGATAATAAAAAAATCAAGGTATAAACAAGTTAAATAAGTCAAATCTAAGTTTTATATTTTTTAAATACGTCAAATTAAAGATTTAAATTTAACTTGTTTAAATAAATGAGTCAAGTTTACGTAGTCTATTTTTTTTAAAAGTTAAGCCTGAACTTTAAGTGTTTTACTTGACTCGATTTATTTACACCCTTAATTTAAGAATTGAGTTTAAATTTGATGCATTCTATGCAAAGTTTTTTATATTATTATTTAATAATATATATGAACGTTATAAAAGATGTTAATTTTTTTAATAATAATTGTGATAATTAAATATTTTTAAAATTTAATAACATATAATAGAATTTTAGGCTAAAAATACACCAAAATTAAATCTTAAAGCATATATTCTATAAAATTATATATATATAACATTACTTTTTCTTTATAAGAATTTGGGTGTGACACATGGGGTTGTGCAGTTGTGCAGGTGGTTCTCTTAAATATCCCATTACACCTCTTTTTATGAGATTCGAATTCGAAAATGAGTAAGATAGTTCAGCGCTCAGTAAATTTTAGGACGAGTGAGAGGTCACGGTAGTCAATCATTATTTTCTAGACTATTATAGCTACACAAATCACAAAATTATGTGTTGCTAAGTATTTAAGAGTTTGACTGTATATAATAATAATAGTATGTTTAACAACGCTTGAACTTTAGGAAATAATTGTTTTTTTTTAAGTTCTATTAGAGAGAGATTTTAATTATAAGTTATTTTAAACACTAAGTTAATCTAAATATACAACAACTATTTAGTGAATGAGGCTTTGTCTTAATTAGTAGTTAGTATCACATTATTGCAAAGAGTGTAACAGAGATTCAATCTTTGCTAATACACTCTCACTTTTTTTTCCCTCTCCCCTTTCATGGGATTCGTTGTGGGGCATCCCTTGGCCTTATCCAAGTGGTGTAGTCTTCCCCTAGGCCTGTGTGGGGCCTAGGCACCCAAAAAAAATTACAATAACTATTTAAGAGGTAATCTCTTTTAATAAAGTAATACTATTTAATTTTTTATACGATAAATTATGGATTCATTCAATCAAAAGTCTATGACAATTACAATTTTATTAAAATTAATAAATCTATCAAGAAGAAAAAAATAAATACAATCTTTATCTAAAACTAACTCATAATCTGTAGCTTTGTTTTTGATCTGTAAATTATTAATGACGATGCATCTTTTATTGTAGAGATCGACACATAATGTACTATTGTATAAAGAGAATATCACATTCTTTATCTTAATAAAACTGAAGATCTTATTGTTATGTAATGTCAGAATATAAGATTGATTTGAGAAAACTAAAACTTTAAATTTTAATTCTATCATTACATGAAACAGATATGAGAAACTCAAAATTAAACTCTTTAAGTTTTTCTCAAATGTAATAGATCTAAAAGATCTAGATAGTTTTATTGAAAAGAATATTTAAATAATAAGAAAAATTGGAAAGAAAACAAAGAGGATTGTTGCTAAAGGATTAGAGCAGCTCCCATTAAACAAATACCTAAAAGAAAAGATCAAACACCACAAAGGAGAAAAAAAAAACCACAGGAGAAAAGAGAATTAAGGTCGACTCCTATCTCTATATCCTAAGTTTGTAGCTGTTATGTAATACCATTTAATTCAATAATATATAAATAAATTTTAGATTAACATTAAATTAAAATTAAACTGATGTTACATTTATTAGCACAACCATATATATATATATATATATATATATGAGACATATTTAGTGAGATAAATTTTTATTGTGAGAGAGTGAGAAGAGTAAATTTTGACCATACAATTATACATGGTCAAGATTAAAAGTTACTTAAAGATCACGAGACCACTTAAAAAATATCATATACATTTTTGTCCTAATATTGATCATTCATATAAGATTTAATTGTCAATATTTACTTTTCTCACCTCTTACAATAAATATTTCTCACTAGATATATATATATATATATATATATATATATATATATATATATATGTTGACATGAGAAGATAAATAATATTTTTAAAAACTAATTCCAAAATATTATATTCTAATAATTTCCTAAGAAATAATATTATTAGGTTGTACATAAATTGAGACTTTGTCATGATATATATTTTTTGCACAAAAAATGTTTAGGGTCAAGGGGTGGCTACTTCATCCTAGAGTCAGGGTAGGCTTCTAGATTTAATAAATACTTATAGAGATATTTATAGATAATAACTTACTAACAATGTATCCTAATAAGAATCAAACCTCAACCAAGTTGTTAACGATTTATTTTTTATAATAATATTCTCATATTTTTTGTGGCATTATTATACCATTAGGAAATGCAGGGAAATATTTTAGTATCTATAATTCATTTTTTATCAGTATTTTGACAAGTTATTAAATTTATTATTTAATGTTATTTTTATGAATCTTAAATATTTACAATGAGAATTAATAATTAATATATATTTAATAATTTAATCAAAACAGTGATATATTAATAAAAATTAAAGATATTGTAACAACTCCTAAAAATATAAAGAACAATATTACTTACATACACTTATACACATACCATTTATATTTATATAATTTTCATCATTTAATTATAATTGATATCACCTTATTTTTTATATATTTTATTTTTTACACACATAGATTTTATTCTATCACGTACCTCTAAAAGTGAGAAATAGGCACACGTACGATGTTCAACAAAATCCAATATAAAAATATGGTCAAAATTTAAGCCTGAAATGCAAAAAGATATGAATTGCAAAAAAAGATCTGAAGCCATCTGTTTTCTGGTACATTTTTGCATCACCCCACTAGCACGTTATCCATGCGCAGCAAGAAATTTTTATTTTCTTTATGGCACGATAACAGCACGGAAGATTTATTAATTTAGAATTTTCAATGAATTGTTTTCAAGACCACTAGCACATTTTTTTAATGGCTTGCATCACCCGACATGCCTCACTAAATTCCAATCTTGTGTTAATTTTAATTTATTATTAGTATAAAATTTTTTATATCATTAACCAATCACACATTATTAAAGGTGTAATTTTTTATGTAATTGTTATAAGAGTTAAATATTTTTAATAATGTAATAATACATGATTGAATAATAATATAATTTTTTTATACTAATAGCATATTAAAATTAAACTATAATTTTGTTGGTTTTGGATTTAATTATAGTTTACTATAAAATTATTTCAATTTTTTTAATAAAATTACATAGAAGTGGAGCTATATTTTAAAAGAAAAAAATAGTTCGGATAAATAACACAAACCATCCATGAGGTTTAGGAAACAAAAATTAATCCCATCCTTATATCAATATTGTTAGTTGGGTTAAAAATGGTTGAGTACACCCAAGCCACACCACACCACCCCACCGTCGTTCCCCCTTATGACCTCTATACTCTCATCATCTCTTTCTTAGCTTGTTCTTTATCCCCCTAGCCCCATATACGCCATCTCCAGTCATTTTCCATTCTCCAACCCAACCTTTATATCCCTACACTTTATTTTCCTCTCACTTTCCATGCACACAAACTTTCTCTCACGCCAACAATCCGCCATTTTTTTCTGGTTTAGTTTTGCTGAGTTCAAGCAGGTAGCCACCCAAACAATAGGGAAAGGAAGTGACGGTGGAAAATGGCAGCCACCCATCGTTGTCAAAACCACACCCACTCAAAATGGCATCATCCAGGACCAACATAGGTAATTTCCCACTATGAGTCCAGCGTGGAAGGTGTTGGGCGGTCACGGGAACCCAAAATCTAGGAAGATCTTCATTAATAAGTTAAGTGAAAAATTACAATAGTAGATTGATTATGTCTAAAAAATAATGCAATAGTTATAGCATAATTTTGGAGTATTGATTTTATAGAGACAAATTAAAAGAATAGCAGAAGAAACAAAAAAATTAAAAAAAAAATTAAATGATTAATGGTGAACAAAGATTAATTTTGAATGCAAACTAAAGTGAAACAAAGTGATTAACAAAAAAAATACTCAAATTTGACGAATAGGAAAACATCGAAAATTCTTTGCACAAATCTGATATTTTAATTATTCTTAATTAATAACTCAATTGAGAACTCAATTTCTAAAATTCTCAATCGAAATGTATAGATTTATAAACTAAAATTAAACAAAATGTAATCATTTGAAAAATTATTCACCACTTTTAGAATACGTAAATTATTATTCATATTGAAAAAAGTAAACTAATATATTCAGGAAGCGATATTGTAACAAAGAAGTAAACTAATATAGATAAATAATTGATCCAAACATAATCAAAGAACTAATTCGTTCAATAGAAAAAGCATGACTAAATCCATAAACAAAATAAATTATATGATTATTCGGAGAAGAAAACATCAATAATGAATTGAGAATGATAAAATAAAGGAGTTTTAGTAATTGAAAATCAAATACATAAATTAAAAATAAATTGAAAATACTGTCTAGTGTGCAAGTTCATCCGTAACCCCACTTGAGAATTCAGTTCTCCATAGTATGATGATAGACAAATAAATTCTAGAGAAAAAGCCTTCAAGTCTGCCGTCTCTGCGCGTCCTCTGCCTTTTCTTGCATTGCGTCACTATTCTCATCTCCTAATTCTCCATTTTCCTCGTCTATTAATAAGAGATCTTACCTAACAGAAGTGTATCTTGCACAAAATTTCCTTAATTGGTCCCTAAATAATAAAAAAGATATTGATTGGGTTTAAGAAACTAAATTAAGGAAACTCAATCTCCTTAATTGGTCTCTAAATAATAAAAGGATATTGATTGTATTTAGGAAACCAATTTTAGGAAACTTAATTTCCTTTTATTGAAGGTTGTCATATTTTCATCTTTTTCTCTCTTTATTTTTATTATCCTTCAAATGACAAAATTAGCCTTCGAGGTTAACAAAAGAGTTGTTTCATCTTCTGTTAGCTTTCCAACTCCGCAAGAATCACATTGATATGATATCTGTAACCTAAGATATGGTCCAAATACAGTTGCAAGGTTAGGAAATACGAGTTAAATTCAAAATTGCAATAAATTTAAATTCAAAATTGCACTAAATTCTCTTCTCTTTAAGGATCCTTATCCAATCTTCAATTATCCTTATTTTCAATTTTTTACATCTAATTGAGACTTTGGATGAGACATAAGATTTGAATAAGATCTCTTCAAAATTCTATTTTTATAGCACGTCCCAGTATCTTACTGATTGCACTACTTTTACTTTTAAATACATACCATTAACACATAATTTAGTAATTAATTTATCTCAAAGAAACAAATGATAATACCACAAAATCAATAAAATTAAATATATTGAGATATAATAATGCCTATTTTTATAAGAAAAATATATAAAATTAGGTTATTATCATGGGCTTAACACCACATCACAAAAAACTTTAAAGTAATGAGTCTATAGGTCTTCTCACTTATATGGTCACTTATATAAAGTTCAATACTCACACTTAAATTTTCAACATTCTCTCCTTTGAGTAAGTCCCAAATTAGTATGATCCCCCTTAAATAGAAGTCATTCTGACTATTCATGGGGTTACCAACCAAGACCTAAGTTTTGGCCAATGCTCCACACCATGGGTTTGGCACCAACCTGAGCATTAACCACCATCTCCAAATACTCGGCCTAGCCGAACTATCGGTTCTAATACCAATTGTTGGATCAAGCGCTTACCATCAAAAGCTATAACTATTGTCAATGGTGCAACTTTATTTCCTTAAAACTTCTTAGAATAGGTTGCACCTATCATTGACATTATGAACTAGGATGTTAAGCCTATTGAATCTTAAAGGAGAAACTGACCAAATAAACCCAACAATCTCCCCCCAATGTCACTCAGGGGATTCGAATCCATGACCTTGCTCTAATATCACTTGTTGAGCAGTTAGGGGGAGCCCAAAATCCGGGAGATCTCTATTAATGGGCTAAGTGAGAAACCACAATAGTAAGTGAGACACCACATCTTGACCCAAAACCATCTTATCATTTATATGGTCCTCACTTAACTCATTCCTTACCAATGTGAGAGTTCAACACTCATATATGAATTTCCAACAGAAGGGGATGTAGAACGTCGTAGCATATTCCAGCTCTGTGACCTTGCACTTATGATTCACTATCTGGTTATGGAAAATGATCTCAAAGACGAAGTGAATGGTACTATGTTAGAAGCAGGTCCTCTGGCATGATCTCGACAAGCCTAGTTACAATATTAGGAAAAACATGGGATTGGCTTACAATTTTGCATATTGAAGTTGATTTCGGGTGGTGAGAAATTATTTAGGTGATGGTGATTTGGTTATTGTTTTTGTGGGCTTTGGGTTGCTCAATTGCAAGGGTATGGTTACTGTTTGGGGTGATAAGCAGCTTTGTAGGAAAATTTTATTTATGGGATTGGTTTAATTAGTTGTGTGATTTGTTTTTAACTCTAGTTACTGTAGTTTAGTCCTCACTTAACTCATTCCTTATCAACGTGAGAGTTCAACACTCATATATGAATTCCCAACAGAAGGGGATGTAGAACGCTGTAGCATATTCCATCTCTGTGACCTTGCACTTGTGATTCAGTATCTGGTTGTGGAAAATGATCTCAAAGACGAAGTGGATGGTACCATGCTAGAAGCAAGTCCTTCAGCATGATCTCGACAAGCCTGGTTACAGTATTAGGAAAAACATAGGATTGACTAACAATCTTGCATATTGAAGTTGATTTTGGGTTAGTGAGAAATGATTTAAGTGATGGTGATTTGGTTGTTGTTTTTGTGGATTTTGGGTTGCTCAACTGAAAGGGTATGGTTACTCTTTGGGGTGATAAGCAGCTTCATAGGAAAAATTTATTTATGGGATTAGTTGTAATTGGTTGTGTGATTTATTGTTAACTCTAATTATTGTAGTGATCTGTCAATTATTTTCATACTTTAAATGCCTTATGATTGATTTAATTGGACTCCATATGTGCTCAATTGTTGACATTTAGCTAAGTTTCTGATTTAGAGTTGTCTTTGGATGTTTATTGTGAAACTATGCTAAATGTGGTTATAAACACTCATAAATGAATTATGCTTTTCAGGATATCTTTGAGTGTTTGAGTCCATTAGCATCAAACCAAGCTTGATGACCATTTGAGGAGAGAGATGAATACTTAAGAAGATCAGTTTTACCCTTAGAAGCAAAGGAAGAATGGCATTTATGAAGAATCAAGGTCACATTTGAAGAAAGTGAGTGACACGGCCCGTGTGATATGACACGAGGTGGGCCGTGTACTCCTCTGACTATTTCAAGACGGGTCAAATCTTATTTTTCATATAACACGGGCCGTGTCAAATGACACAGGTTGGGCCGTGTTCTTCTCTGACTTTGAGTTTAGTTAGAATTTTGTCACCAGATTCAGACACGGGTTAGGCCGTGTCATATGACACGGCCCGTGTCGTCGCATCAGAAATTTAAATTCGAGTTTTAATGCTAAATTAGGTTTTAAAACCTATAAATAGGGTTGCTTAGAGCCCTTAAAGGAGATCTGGACAGAGAGAGCTGTCAAGGGAACTGAGGGAAACACAAAGACCAAGGGGAAGGGAGATTGGATCAAAGATTGGAGTCTCGGGTTCGAGCAATCGAAGATTGATCATCCCCAACTTTTGGAAACTAGTTTGATCTTTAGTTTTCTTTTGCACTTTCATTCTGAACTATGTTTTTCTTCTATTTTTCTTGTGATTTTGAGTTTGCCATATGTAGCTAAACTTCTTGATTGGTTAAAGGAATATGAAACTCTAGTTTTGATTATGTGAATCTTGCCTATTTCTTTATATCAATACAATTATGTTTTTATTCATATGTTTCTGATCTTAAATCAATATAAAGGTTTTTATATTCTTGCTAAATTTCGAGAGTGGTAAAACTAGGATTGCTATGCGCGGTTGCGGTGGTAAAACTAGTGAAACATATGATCTAAGTAATTTAATCCCGGTGTGTGATTAGATCTTAGTATGATTGGTTTTCTAATTCTTAATGCAATCATTAGGTAGGTGTAAGAGTGGTTGCTTTACAAATAACTAATGGTTAGGATTTGATTTGAGCGGTTGCTGAATTAAGCGAAACTTAAGGAAGACATGGGATTTATCTCACAATCACATAAGAACATAATTGATCATGTTGGTATAAAGGGTATGTAAGTTAGAATAATCATATAAATCTAGTGGTGGATTCAATCTCTTAACTAATATCTTTAACTTGATAATTCAATTTGTGTTTACTGCTTTGGTTTAAGTTTAATTTCTTTTGTTAGTTTTAATTAACAAAACCTCCCTTTTAATTTTACTGTTTATTTTTCATCAGAGTTTAATTTAGGAATTAGATTAATAGTGTTAATTGAATTGGTTTTATGTGGATCGACCCTTACTTACTACAACTAGTTGCAAGGTTTTTGTATTTTTTGTGGAACTTGGCAACTGTTTTTTATATTTATTTTTAATCACATTCCACACCACACCAAATTTTGGCGCCGTTGCCGGGGAACCAATTTTCCAATTGCGCTATTAATTTGTTTCCTATTTTTACTCTGTTTTTGTTTTTTTATTTTAATTTTTGATTCTTTCTTTCTGAGTGTTTGTAGGTGTTTATGTCCATTGATCATGGAAGCTTGTGAGATTTGCTTATCATCTGGACATCCCACTGATTTGTGTCCCACTTTCCTAGTAGACACAAATGAGGAGGTAGAGGCAGTATGGGGATATTCTGAACCGTCCGACAACTACAACCCCAACTCCAATACATATTATCCAGGGTGGTAGGATCCTCCTAACTTGAGTCATTGGCAGCAACAAGTTCAACCTCTTAGGCAACCTGAACCTTCACTGGAGGAGCTAATAAGACAAATGGACACTAATAACATTCAATTTCAATAAGAAACACAGGCCATGTGTAATGACCTGTAAAACTCTTTGGATCAGTTAGCACAGATCTCAGCAAGTTCCAGAGCTAAATTTCTGAAGGACTTCCCTCACAATCAGAAGAGAATGTGAAGGAAGATGCTAGTGCTGTCACACTACGAAGTGGGAAGACGCTAGATGAACTCACCTCTCCTTCACAAACCATTGAAAAGAAAGAAACAGAGCCTGAAGAGGTAAGTGAGGAGGGGGAAAACTTTAAGGCCCCCAAGGTAAGTATTCTTGAACTCCTTCCTAAGGTGGTGGAGAGATAGTATGATGAGTTGTGTGATGAATTTTCTGATTTTATTGGTTTCAATAATTATATTCATTGTCACTCATATACTGATATTATATGTGCTAATCGTGCTGAGATTTTTACAGTCTTGAAAGTTGATGATTTTATTTACAAAGCAGAATCTAAGACCCAAAGGGAGGTGGAATTGCAGGCCACTGAAGAGTTTTCAAAGATGGAAGAAGAGAATCGGATGATGGACACTGCTGAAGTGGATTTTGTTTTTGGGCCATGGTCCAATAGAAACAATGCATATGAAGTTGATGAAATGCACATATTACTCTTCAGTAGTGAAGCCAAGGAAAATAAGGAAAGCCAATGGGATCCCGGTGGAAGCCCTCATGTCTCAAGCTTAACTTGGTCATTACACTTCAGCCAATGGGACCCCGGTGGAAACTCTCATGTTATTTCAAGCATAAATTGGTTATTATGCTTTCGTCAATGGGATCCTGGTGGAAATTTCTTCATCTACCTCTATTACTTCAATTAATAAGGATGTTTCTTTCCTCTCTTTTATTTTACTTGTCCTAGATTTATTAATGATTGTTTATTGTTGAGGTTTACATTGAGGACAATGTAGAATTTAAGTGTGGGGAGGAATTGACATTTTGTTTTTTTGTTTTATTTTTATTTTTTTTTAATTTCTATTTTCTATTTTTGAAAAAAAAAATTGTTTTTATTTAATTTCCAATGATGTTTTGAGATTTGTGAAGTCTATGAGTTTGAAGCAATTGAAATTCAAGGTTATGATTTATAAATTTCTTCTGTCATCTTGAATTTGGCATGCTTGGTTTTGGATGTTTGATTGATGAATTGAGTTTGATAGATATATACCTGGTGAGATTTTGAGCCTTTTGATGGATGGATTTAGCATTTATGTCATTCTCTTCTTTCTTGTGTGATTTTCACTCATGTCATATTGATCACTCTAGAACTTGCTTTAATTCTTTTTGAGACTATATTTTCACTTGCATACATGAACATGATTGAGGCATTCTTTTGTGATTAACTACTTTGGCCAAATAGCCAACCTTGCATTATTTCCCTTTGATTAACCCCTTGAGCCTATTTGCCTATTCTTTGTCTTATCTCATTATATGCTCTATGTGAAAACCATGATTTTATCTTACCTTAGAGAATGGGAGAGCATTGGTTCATTTTCATTGGAGGAGCTCTTTTGCTTGCAAGTGTTTAATAAGACAAGTGTGGGGGTTGTGTAAGTTGATGTGTAATATGCAAGGTGTTGAAAAAAAAATATGTAAAGAAAAAGAAAAAAATTCAAGAAAGATTGTAAAAGAAAAGAAAGAAAAAGGAAAGGAATATGTAAAGAGAATGTGCATTATATAGATTTGAGGGGATAAAAATTTCATGTTTGTCAATTGAGTTTCTCCCCAATGTTCTTTTATTCTCTTGGTTGTTCATCTTACCATATCCATATTATTTCCTTCCCTTACCTTGGCCCTATTACAACCTTAAATAAAGTCCTCTTGATTTGTGTGTGCATGTGTTTGAGTAGTGGAGAAATAGAAGATAAGCAGACTTATGGTAGTGCATTTTTCATGGATTGAATTGAGTGAAATACTTACTTTGTAAACACTTGAAAGATTGAGAGTGTATCTTGTGAGGATCTATCATTCTTAATTCATGCTTTTCAAATTGAAGATGCCTTGCTTGTTGGTTGGAAATGTGAAGAACTGTTATCTCTTGAATGTTTTGATTTCTTGAATCTTTTCTTGCTCTTCTTGCTTACAAACTTTTGCCTCTTTTGAATATCATTGGAAACTGAGTCTTTTGAATTTTTAGGTTTTGTTTTCCCTGTTCCTTGGTTTGGTCTTATGTTTTGCTCAGGAGTGCAAAAGGTTAAGTGTGGGGGTATTTGATCTATCAACTATTTTCATACTTTAAATGTCTTATGATTGATTTAATTGGACTCCATATGTGTTCAATTGTTGACATTTAGCTAAGTTTCTGATTTAGAGTTGTCTTTAGATGTTTATTGTGAAACTATGCTAAATGTGGTTATAAACACTCATAAATGAATTATGCTTTTCAGGATATCTTTGAGTGTTTTGAGTCCATTAGCATCAAACCAAGCTTGATGACCATTTAAGAAGAGAGATGAATACTTAAGAAGATCAGTTTTACCCTTAGAAGCAAAGGAAGAATGACATTTATGAAGAATCAAGGTCACATTTGAAGAAAGTGAGTGACACGGCCTGTGTGATATGACACGGGGTGGGCCGTGTACTCCTCTGACTATTTCAAGACGGGTCAAATCCTATTTTTCATATAACACGGGCCGTGTCAAATGACACGGGTTGGGCTGTGTTCTTCTCTGACTTTGAGTTTAGTTAGAATTTTGTCACCAGATTCAGACACAGGTTAGGCCGTGTCATATGACACGACCCGTGTCGTCGCATCAGAAATTTAAATTCGAGTTTTAATGCTAAATTAGGTTTCAAAACCTATAAATAGGGTTGCTTAGAACCCTTAAAGGAGATCTGGACAGAGAGAGCCATCAAGGGAACTGAGGGAAACACAAAGACCAAGGAGAAGGGAGATTGGATCGAAGATTGGAGTCTCGGGTTCGAGCAATCGGAGATTGATCATCTCCAACTTTTGGAAACTAGTTTGATCTTTAGTTTTCTTTTGCACTTTCGTTCTGAGCTATGTTTTTCTTCTATTTTTCTTATGTTTTTGAATTTGCCATGTGTGGCTAAACTTCTTGATTGGTTAAGGGAAGATAAAACTTTAGTTTTGATTATGTGAATCTTGCCTATTTCTTTATATCAATACAATTATGTTTTTATTCATATGTTTCTGATCTTAAATCAATATAAAGGTTTTTATATTCTTGCTAAATTTCGAGAGTGGTAAAACTAGGATTGCTATGCGCGGTTGCGGTGGTAAAACTAGTGAAACATATGATCTAAGTAATTTAATCCCGGTGTGTGATTAGATCTTAGTGTGATTGGTTTTCTAATTCTTAATGCAATCATTAGGTAGGTGTAAGAGTGGTTGCTTTACAAATAACTAATGGTTAGGATTTGATTTGAGCAGTTGCTGAATTAAGTAAAACTTAAGGAAGACATGGGATTTATCTCACAATCACATAAGAACATAATTGATCATGTTGGTATAAAGGGTATGTAAATTGGCATAATCATATAAATCTAGTAGTGGATTCCATCTCTTAACTAATATCTTTAACTTGATAATTCAATTTGTGTTTACTGCTTTGGTTTAAGTTTAATTTCTTTTGTTAGTTTTAATTAACAAAACCTCCCCTTTAATTTTACTGTTTATTTTTCATCAGAGTTTAATTTAGGAATTAGATTGATAGTGTTAATTGAATTGGTTTTCTGTGGATCGACCCTTGCTTACTACAACTGGTTGCAAGGTTTTTGTATTTTTTGTGGAACTTGGCAACTATTTTTTATATTTATTTTTAATCACATTTCACACTACACCATGTAGTTTGGTGTTTGTTGCTGTAGGAAGTATAAATGTGATGATGTATGGTTTTTGGTTTAGAAGTTTCTATATTGGTGTATTAAGGTGGTTAGATAAGGTTCTGTATTAGTGTTATGGGGTTCAACCAAACCCTTTGCCTCTGCTATCACTCCCTTTCCTTATTGTTTAAGTTTTCATTTTTTTTTCGGTTGCATTTTTTGGGATCTATAGCCTTTGCCATCACTTCCTGTCCTTTTTTAATACATTTTTTAAAATTGTCCATCATCAACATTGTGAAATTAAAGATAGTGAATATCACCTTGTTGTTACTAGTTTTTTGGTTTAGTATTGCACATCAAGATCTCAATGCTAATGCCTTGGTGAGGAATCCATGGTGCCAACAATGTATGTTTTTGGTGCCAACTTCCTTTCTTAAGCTTTTTTTTTATGGGTTAACCCTAGTTAAGTGAGCATATTCTCACATGATCGGTACTGCCATTACATTAATAGGATGAACAACAATATTGATGGAAGAATAGGGTTAGGTGTCGTTTCTCTAAACCTTAAGGGTGATTTGTGTTATTTACCCAAGTAATTATTTGATAAGATTATCATAAAACATGTCACGTGTTAACAGTTCAATTGGCAAGAGTTGGAGACACGCAGGAGAGAGTACGTAGTGGGGTTCGATTCCTACAAATGCTTTCTGTATCAATTTTCCTTCTCCTATCCTTGCCCCTTCCTTGAGTCACATTAGGGGGTTATCTAGGAGGGGACCCTCTGTCAGGCCTACAAGGTGGATTTTTGGCTTTAAAAATATAATAATAGTTGTAATGTACGTATGCAAATTGTTTTGGAAGGAAATTAATCTCAAAATAAAGTGTTTTATAAAAGAACATATTGTTACTTAAGTTATACCTCTTTAACACGAATAATGTTACATATACATAATTCGACATATATTACTTTAAATCTATATAATTTTTAACTGATCTCATTTTTTTGTTTTTGTATATTTATACTTTAATTTTGTCACATACTCTAAGTGTAGATAAGTGTGCACACATATTTTGTGCAATAAGCTTTATCCATTGGACACCAAACTATTGAATTTTTCAATGGCTAGATTGCAGCAGTGACTGTTGCTAGATAAGAGATAATCTATTTAGGTTTTTCTTTTTTCTTTTTCAACATTTTTTCAGAACTCTTTGGTTTCTTGATAAATTTGTTTTAAGAGTAAAAACAATTTCTAGTTAATATCAATACTTGTTTTTAAATTGAGAATAAAACAAGATATAAGCGGAACAAAATATTTCATTTACTGATTACCTTCTTATGCATAAGTTTTGAATGTCGACGAGAAATAGCGAATCAATTCACAGTTTCTCTGGTTCATTGATAGTTGAATCACATGACATTATAAATATATTTAAAAATTATTTATAATATCAAAAAGCTGAAAGTTTAAAAAGAAAGGAGGGGAGAATGATCATTGGAGATTTAAAACATTTTTTTCTTTAATTTTTAACTTTCAGATAAATTGGTCGAAATGAACATGGACAATCAGAGAAGTAGTCAATTTAGTCTATGTTTGACCTAATTAAACCTAAAACTGTTTGATCTTTTTAGAACCGTGTTTTAACAGTTAAATTAGTTTTTGACAGAGCATTTTTAAAGTCTAATTAATCTTGACCGATATAAAATTTAGTTAACGTTTTTATTATTGAAGGAAAAAAGTTTGGGCGGGGAGGAGGGCTCAGTGAAGGTTTACATTCATACTTACATATAATCTTTCAATACCCATTGAGGTAACCTTTATTCTTGGGGTCAATTCTACTGGCAGGGGGAGGCAGAGGTTGAGGTGGCAGCACTCGCGGACAGCTGCCAGGATGAATCAGTACGCTTTCCTCCCCAGCCGCTACAAATACATAAAACCGATTTAGCAGGTCTCCATTAATTAATTATAACCATTGATGTTTTTTAAATGTTAATCAGTGGTTCAGATGTAAGGGGCATCATGCACCCTAGCTTGCAGGATGCATAGTATAATTGGCCTTATTGTTGGATTGAACCTATTTTTAAATATGATTTCTAGGGGTGTTCAGTGAGTCGAGTCGACCCATGAATTCGTGATTTTTGACCCAACCCAACCTATTATATAAAATGCGGGTTGAGTTAGGTTCGTAAATTAGGTCGAGTTGAAAAATGCTTCAATCCACAGTGTGTGGGTCGAGTAGTGGGTTAGAACACTTTCAACCCAACCCACTCACTTTTTTAAAAAAATAAAAAGTGGCACAGACAGAGTGTGCATTTTGTTTAAAAAAATGTCTTTAAGGTTCGTAAATATCTTCTTTGATATAGTTAGGAACAAAGTTAGACCATGTAAATATGCTAACAAATAGAGGTCAACGTGGGAAGAAAAAAAGGCATCAAAACCCTATCTATCTACTCCCTCTCCACTGGCCCCACTCTCTTCTTTTCAACTAGTTTCTGCAATAAGTTTTCCGTAGTGTAGCCGTTCTCCCAAGCTCCTAGCATTAGCGCCTTGAGTCAGTGACTATTGATTCTTCTCCTACCCGATCTCCCAACCATTCTCTGTAACTAATCACACCACTACACAGCCACGCGTCCCTTCTCCTTCTTACGATTTTTTTCAGTTTCTGCACCACGCAACCCTAGTAGGTAAGCCTTCTTCTTCTACTCTTTTCATGTAAATCTGGAACATAAGATGGAGTGCAGCTGGGTACAGTGCAACTGCACCGTACTGGCAAGGAAGCTACAGGGGACAGAGCGAGTAGTAGAGCTATGGTGCGAGCAGAGTGGGCAGGCGATGAATGTAGTATTACTTGAGAAGAAGAAGAGGAAACTTGGAGTATAGGATTACACTTGCTAAAATGATTATCACTGATGAACTTCCATTTAAATTTGTTGAAAATGAAGGCTTTAAAAGTTTTGCTCAAGTTATGCAACCTCAATTTCAAGTTCCTTCTAGACAAACTGTTAGTAGAGTTGTTATGCAATTGTATATGTTTGAGACTAATTTGTTATTTGAGTTATGACTAACTTTGTTTAATTTATTCTAGACTTAGTAAAACTTGTTAATTATTAGTTTGTTATACACTTATTAACTTATGATGTTTAATTTATTTGAGATTGAGACTTATGATATTAATTTGTTAGATTTTGTATTTTGACTTTTTTTCAAGAAATTAAAAAAAAAACATGTCAGATCCTTGAGTTTGACCCAACTCAACTTACTCTTAAGCGAGTCAGTTAGGTCGGGTTGAGCGAAAAAATCTTTTTGGCCCAACCCAACTCAACTCACTATTCTAATGAGCGAGTCGGGTCTAAAAATACTATTGAACCCACCCAACTTAACCCATGGATACCTCTAATGCCTTCTCTTCTTATTTGTGATGAAAGGATGAGTTTACTGTGATACCATTTTCACCTCTTAAAATTAGACATATTAACAACTTGAACCCAAAATTTATGGGTAAACCATCACAACCTTGCAGTCATCACCCTGTTATGGGTAATGCTATTCACAATTAAATACTGTACACTAATTTTATATTATATTTGTTTGTAAAAAATAAAAACAATAAGAGTGTATTGAAATGTATATTTTTTATTTAAAAAATGACATAAGAAAAGTCAAAAACTCCCACCAACCACCCATAAAACTTCACCAACTGAGACAAATGTCTGAAGTGTCAGTGCCAAACTATAATATTCTACAGAGGAAAACCCAGGTCACTGAAATCTTGTTAGAGCACAACCTAGATCACAAGAAGTGTTTTTTAGCAATACCCAACTCACCAATATGTATGTTTCAAGGCCGAATTCCAAATGAGCAAATACAATCACATCAGAACCAAATTCTAGATCACCAATAACAACCAAGGTGAAACAACTCAATTTTTTCAATATTATTAATATTCCATATACCCTGTGAATTTTAGAAAAGCTTCGACCCAGAACTGGAACCGGAGGCCATCAAGGCATTGCAAAAGGAAGAACTGGGAGATTGTATGAGAAAAAGTTGGGGAAATTAAAGTCTTGAAAGTCAATCGCAGTTGTAAAAATTAAAGTCTTAGTAGCCAAATGCAAAGCATTAAACTCGCTAGGTCATTACGAGAGATGAAGATCATATGATCTTTTTGTCTCTTCACTTAAATTTTAACAAATGGACAAAATTAAAGAAATTATAATTTTTATAATAAATAACAATTTTTTTATTAAAATAATTTAAATAAAAATTTAAAAAATATAAAAAAAAAGACAATTAATCTTCATCCCTTCGAGTTCATATTTTAGGATGTGCGTAGAATTAGCATAATATATGTCCATGGCCCTGATTATTTTTCCACCTGGATAGTGGCACATATACCACTCGTTCTGCATGTGCAAGCAATTTCTGCTTCAGTGCTATTGATTTGTTAACATCTATTATAAATACAACTGGTACATTTGCTTTCTTTTATTTAATTTTATTTTTTGGCTAGATTCTTTCGTTTATTGCTTTCTTCCTTTGGGTAAGCCTTACATGTTCATTTCCTAGCAATATTTAAATTTATGAGGTAATTTAGTGGAAAATGGATTTGTCAAGAATTAACTTAAAACACAAATCATATCTTTGAAAAATGAAGAATGCATTTGTTGACCCTTTCTGTTTGTTTGGTAGGTAAACGGGGTCCGGGACAAAATTTAACACACAAACTAACTACACAAGGACAATCGTATCAAAAAAAACTCCCAACATATCAGCCATGAGAGATATTGCTAGCTAGGAAGGGAGGAACTTGAAAGAAAGAAGAGACACCGAGCTCTACTTCATTGAGCCATTTAATATACTCCTAAAATGTATTAGAACATTGATACTCTATGAAAATTACTTATTATTGTAGTAAAATTGTGTTGACACAAAATTTTAATAATTTTAAATTAAAATAATTTTATTTATTTTTAAAAGCTTTAGTTTTTGTTATTTGTTACATAACCCATTAATTCTCTTTCTTTTCTCCCTTGACACTGCAGCAACACGCCACCACTCAATGTTCAGAACCTGGGTAGCAACTTGGGTATTGTGCAATGAGAAGCTACTGTAAAATATTCTCATCAAGTCATCATCACCACAATCTCATTTACTCAAAACTTCAATAGCATCCTTTGATTTGTTTTTAAGTTCTTGCTTTTCAACTTGAACTTGGTTTAGGCTAATGGTCAAATAGGCAGCAGAAGTGAAAACTTGCAAAGCTTTTATAAGGCATAGTATTTTGTTTATGTTTATGTTCAACAATCAAGTTCAATCACTGAGAAATTGAATCTCGATAGTAGAAATACAAAATCTCAAAATCCTTCCACTAAGTGTTCAAAATACAAAAGGAATTGTTGATACAATTAACAAATTCTTCTCATTCAAAATAGAACTTTTCTTAAGGACTTGAATTTAGAGAGATAGTTTCCTTCTCCCTTTGGACAATGTCAAGAACCAGCATAGCCCCAGCCAGAGCAACACCATCGAGTACTCTAGAAGCGACTGCAACCCGACCCAATAGTCGTCATTGCCAATTCCTCGCCGCTCAACTTGTCCCATGCCACTGATTGTAATAAGTTCCCTTTCCAATAGCAATTCCGATATCAGCAATGAACTAGGTGTTGTGCTTCGACATAATCCTATGCGCTGGCATAGTGGGTCCCCGTGTGTGTCAACAATTTGAGTGCAATTATAATCATGTTGTGGTGACGAGTGAGTTCCAAACGATAACAGGATCTCAGAGCAATTCAAAGTCTTCCTTTGTGATTGATCTAGACCAAAGGGATCTTAATCCTGGAAGAGTCTTCGATCTAGATCTTAACCACCTTCCTCCGGAAGAGATCGCTTGAACCGAAATCTAACATCGCATTAATAAAGGCAGGGCGACTTGGCTTGATGCTACAACAATATGAGGTGCATCTGGACGCTGTAATGATGGTTCAGTTAGTCAAAGGCATTAGGCAATGGCTTGTAATTTGATGATGGTAGCTTGCAGTTCACTGTCACTCGAAGCTAAAGCTTGAATGTGGATATGGATGAGAGAGAAAATATAGGTTTTTTTAAGGGTAAAATTCAAGAATTATTTTTTTGAAAGACCAATCTTATAAATAACAAGTCACCTGTTGTTCAAGTTATAGGTAATAAATACTAATTGTTGATATTATTTTTCATCCAATCAACAGCTTTGATACCATAGAGCACCTATGCCCTATGAGATTTCAAGAGTATTTTAAATGTTTCCCTACTTCATACCCATGATTGGCCAACCTATCTGCACAGAAGTTCTCTTCTATTAGAGTAGGTTCCATCTAATATCCCAAGGATAGGACTGCACCATATTGTTGTAATGCATTTGAAAGCTTAGTTATACAGAAAGACAAAAAAATTGATCACTAAAAATGAAAATGTTAATTTTTGGAAACAATTTATCTTTTTAGACTTTCTTCCTCCTAGTTTTACTTTAAACTTGAATTTTTCATTCAAAGAGACAAAATTCTCTCTAGTGATGTGAATTTATTGTGAATATTATCTTCTGATCTTTCTAAAGGATTGGCTGTTAGGATTAAATATAGCAATCAATTACGAATCAGTTACAGTTTGTTACTTTTGTTACTTTGTTAAGCCTTATATATAAAGGCACAATTGTACTGTGTGAATCAATTAATCAAACAGTTTCATTCATTCCAATATGGTATCAGAGCTGGTTCGTCTCGCTCTGCTTTCGCAATGCTATCTCTGAAATTGTTCATCGCTTCTTGTTCTCATTCTCGTCTCTTAAGTCTCAGTTCTCATTCTTCTTCTCCGTTTCTTGACTTTTCTTGTTCGCTAATCCATGGAGGATTCCGATTCTAGCAATCTTGAACCAAACAATGGTTCTGTTGATTAATCGCAGACCCTTCAAGTCCATATTATTTGCATCCTGGAGAAAATTCAGGCATGGTTCTTGTTACACCGCAGATGAATGGATCAAATTATCATTCATGGAGCAGAGCCATGAAGAGAGCCTTATTGTCCAAGAATAAACTGAAGTTCATCAATGGAGCCATTCCAATCCCAAACGAAAATGATGAAATCTTTGATGCATGGGAAAAATGTAATGTGATGGTAATTTTGTGGATCACAAGAACACTGTCTTCACATATTGCACAAAGTACTGTATATATTGATAATGCGAAAACCCTATGGGATGATTTGAAAGAAAAGTTTTCCAAAAGAGATCACTTTAGAATCTCAGATCTGCTTCAAGAAACCCATTCAATTCAACAAGGTGAGAAATTTGTCTTAGAATTTTATACTGAATTAAAGATCCTCTGGGAGGAATTAGAAGCACTGAGACCTATTCCAAATTGTTCTTGCGTGGTCAAGTGCAACTGTGATCTTCTCAAAACTATCAAACAGTATAGAGAGTCCGAGCATGTTATGTGCTTCCTAAAGGGTCTTACAGAAATCTATGGAATAGTCAAAACCCAAATATTGATGATGGAGCCACTGCCATCTATTAACAAGGTATTCTTACTTGTGTTGCAGTAAGAAAGACAACTCACTGGTGGAACACTTGGAGAATAAAAAATCTTGCTCAATGCAACAGAAAACCAGAATAACTGGAAACAACAAGGTCGAGGAAATGGAAGAGGTAGAGGAAAGTTCTATCAAGGCCGAGGAACAAATACATCTAAGCAGTGCACATTCTGCAATAAGATGGGTCATACTGTGGAGTAGTGTTACTTCAAACAAGGCTTTCCCTCTGGCTTCAAAACCAGAAATAACTGCACTGTCAACAATCTTGTATTTGATATAGGATCAGATTCACAAGCAACTGAGAAGTTCTTGTCTGAGGGAAGTCAAATTGATGCCATATACAAATTCAGTCCCGAGCAAGTGCAACAAATACTAAACATGTTGCAACAATCAAAGATCAGTCAATCTCATAGCATTAACTAAACCAGTTCTTCATTTGTTGGTGAGTCATCAACTCATCAGCAAAATCCAGCAAATGATTCAGGTAAATCTAATCCAAACTTGAACCTTTGGATATTAGACACTGGTACTACTGACCATGTTACCATACCAAGTCCCATTTTATCAGTTTTCATAGTATCAAACCTATCCATGTAACCTTGCCTAATGGTTCAATGGTAACTGCTAAATACTCAAGAACTGTTCATTTTTATGATAACCTCCAATTGTTCAATGTTCTGTATATTCTTGATTTTACATTCAATATTATATCTGTACAATAATTTATTTCCTCTTTGAATTGCTAAATAACCTTTCTTAATTCCATATGTCATATTTAGGATGCCAGTACGTTGAAGATGATTGGGCTTGCTGAGCTGCGCAGTGGACTATACCACCTCAAAGATCCAGGAACTCCTATCTTTCCTTATGTTGTTTCTATACTGTTTCTATAAATAACGTACATACTACACCTATAAATTTCGATTTTGACCTTTGGCACTACAGACTTGGTCATCCCTCAAACAAGGTTCTTGACCACATTTGTACTAATTTTCCATATGTTAGATACAATAATAAAAAGGTCTGTGATTTCTGCCATTTAGCTAAACAACACAAATTGCCTTTTATTTCTAGCCATTCTGTCTCTGTACATCCTTTTGAATTAATTCACATTGATATATAGGGACCTCTTGTAGTCCTCTCCTTACATGGTCATAGGTACTTTCTCACGATTGTGGATGATTACACAAGATACACTTGGTTGTTCTTAATGAAAACCAAATCCGAAGCACAAAAACTGATGCATGATTTTGTCATATTTGCTAAAACTCAATTTCAAACCAATGTTAAAACAATAAGATTTGATAATGGAAATGAGTTTTACTGTCCTAACTTTTACACTCAATTTAGTATTATTCATCAAACTTCATGCATTGAAATACCTCAGCAAAATTCCATTGTGGAAAGAAAACACCGCCACATTTTAAATGTAGCTCGAAGCCTTTTATTTCATGCTAAACTTCCAAAATGTTTTTGGTCCTATGCTGTCACACATGTCGTACACATCATTAACAGGTTACCTACACATGCCCTTAAACACAAATCTCCATTTGAAATCTTATACAATTATTCTCCTACTTTGCTTGATTTAAAGGTGTTTGGCTCATTGTGTTTTGTGTCCACATTGGAACAACATAGAACAAAACTTGATCCAAGGTCCAGAAAGTGTATATTTCTTGGTTTTAAGTTTGGCACAAAGGGATATGTGGTTTATGATCTTCATACTCGAGAGATACTCATCTCTCGCAATGTTATCTTTCATGAACATGTTTTTCCCTATTCTCCTTCTCAGCAATCACTCTCACACACTCACACTAACTCAAATTATTTCAACTTTCTTCTTGAACCTATACAACAATCACAGTCAATTACTCACCAACCCTCCTCCCATTCTCCAACACAAAATCAAACCCCAATTGAACCAAATCTCACACACACTCCCACTGAACTAGATTTTACACATCCTTTTACTCAATCAGATCTCACACACACTCTTCACCGATCCACCAGATATCGCAAAGCTCCTGAATATTTAGAAGAGTTTCACTGCCAACAGCTTGAATCAGCAAGTTCCACCTCATCCTCAACATCAGGTGAGCATCCACATCCTTTGTCTTCTGTTTTCTCATATCATTCCCTTTCTCCCTCTCATTTAAAATATACCATGGCCATTTCAAACCTTTCTGAACCTCAAACATACAACCAAGCTGTAAAATCTGCAGATTGGGTGACTGCTATGAAGGCTGAATTAAGTGCTCTTGAAGCCAATCATACATGGTATCTAACTGAATTGCCTCCAGGCAAGATTCCCATTGGTTGCAGGTGAGTCTATCGAATCAAGTACAAGGCTGATGGCACAGTGGAGCACTACAAAGCTCGGCTTATTGCAAAAAAGTATACACAACAGGAGGGGGTTGACTTTCTTGACACATTTTCACTGGTGGCTAAACTTACCACTGTGAGATTACTTCTTACCATTACCATTGTTCAGCATTGGCATTTGAAACAACTAGATATGGATAATGCTTTTCTACACTGTGATCTCAACTGTGAACACCCAATTTTGTCCGGGGCGTTTTGTAAATAAAAAAAAAAGATAAAAAAAATATAATCTTTCAACCCATTGGCCCATTAACCCGTAACCCATAAACCAACCCGTTAACTCATAACTCGTTAACCCACAACCCATCAGTTATCCTCACACTTAAACTCATCACTTATCCTAAACCAACCTATCCTAAACTAACCATAACTCATCCTACTACAAACTTATCCTAAACCAACCTTGGCAGTTATCATCAAACCCATCCTATCTCAAACTGATCCTAAACAAACTTATCCTAAACTTCCCCTCACTTATCCTAAACAAACTCCTAATCACATCCTAACTCAAACACCTCAGTCTAATCCTCTCCTATAAAACACCTAAACCACACACAGAAAAGGCATCAAAACTTATACAGAGAACCTATACTAAGAACCTGACATACTCTCAGCCTAGCCTCACTTACACACTTCTGCCTACATAGCCATATTATTCTCTCCATAGCAAATTTTTGCAAAGAATTAGCAAAACACCCTGTGCCACGAAGTCATCACCTTCCTCTGCCAAATACCCCTCGTCACGAAACCACCACCAAATCCTCCATTAAACCAAGCCTCCATCATTCCACAACCAACCTGCTCCTTCACCGTCGAACCACACCGCCCAACCACGATCCGGTGACCATCAAAGCCCAAAGCACCACCGCACGCCGCTCGTTGCGCGAATCAACGTGAAAAGGCGAAGGCTGTGGCGCCTGCACCGGTCGTCCCACGCACAGGATCCGAGCCCGTCGAACTCCGGCCGCGCCACCGTTAGGGTCGTCGAGCCACTCCTCCCTCTCTCTCTGGTGCTCCTCCCGTGACCTACCGCATCTCTGTTCTCTCTCGTAAGAAAAAAAAAAAATGTTCCAAAGCAAAAAGAAAACCCCCTCTTCGTTTTGCTTTTAAAAGGCCCCAATTATTTTTTTTTCGATCGACGCTTTTTTTTCTTTTTAAGTAGTAGGGTCATTGGGCTAAAAAAATGGTAAAAGTAAAAATAAAACAAAAATAATTGATTTCTTTAAAAATAATAATAATAATAATATGGGTTATCGAGTTGCGACGACTACTTGCTAACCCGTGTATTTTGTAAACGTCACGAGTTATGATGACTTGATGGTTTACATTATTATTATTATTATTACATTATTATTATTATTATTATTATTATTATTATTATTATTATTATTATTATTATTATTATTATTATTATTATTTATATTATATTTAAATTATTATCATGTTTTCAATTTTTTAAGTTAAATCGCTAATTGATGATCTTAAATAAAAATTTCGTAACAAACTTGATGAATAATGGGTGACGTCTCTAAGCGTGACGCGAGCTTCACCTATTCAATCCTTAATTTGATTAAGCGAGTCGCGACGACTTGTTAAATCAAATTTTTTAAATAATTAAAAATAAAATCAGCCATTAATTGATAATTTTAAATAAAAATTTTGTAACAAACTTGATAATCAATTGGTGACGTCTCTAGCATAACGCGAAGCTTCACCTATTTAATTCTTAATTTGAATAAGCGAGCCATGACGGCTTGTTGATTCAAATTTTTAAAGTTATTTTTATAATAAAATCAACCAACCCAGAAATATTTTTTAAAGAACTACATGACTTTGAATTCCTCATTGCACCTGAGGATACGTAGGAGCGGAACTCCAATTCTGTCAAGCCAAAAATTAAATTTTCATAATTTATTTGTTTATTTTATATTTTTTACGAAAGAGGTAAAATAAATATTTTCAAGGATTATTATGAATTTGCATAATTAATTTAAGGTACCGTCTTAGGACGGGTGTGTTAGGGGTGCTGTGAGATTAAGTTTCCACCCTTCCCTACACATAACCGACTCCCGAATTCAATCTGGTTTCAAAGACTATTTTTCTTGGGTTTTTCAATTTTTCCTAATTAAAAATAAAATTGGTGGCGACTCCATTAATTAATTAATTAATTTTTATTAATTTAAGTTGCTATCCCGCCGCGATTAATACGGTCGCGACATCAACGAAGAAGTATACATGGAACTTCCTCCCGGAGTTACTTCTGACAAGCCAAATCAAGTGTGTCGGCTCACCAAATCCTTGTATGGCTTAAAACAAGCTAGCAGACAGTGGTTCGCGAAGCTCTCCTCTGCATTAATTTCTCTTGGTTTCACTCATTCTCAGTATGATCATTCTCTTTTTGTCAAGAACAATGGGGACTGTTTCACAGCACTGTTGGTCTATGTTGATGACGTGATTCTCACTGGCAACTCTATATCTAAAATAGAATCTGTTAAACAGTTCTTGCACTTTACTTTCAGAATCAAAGACCTCGGGGATCTCAAATATTTTCTTAGTCTCGAAGTATCTCGGTCTAGAAAGGGAATCCACATTTGTCAAAGAAAGTATGCATTAGATATTCTATCTGATGCAGGTTTATTGGCTGCCAAGCCTTGCAGCACGCCTATAGTGAAGAATAACAAGCTGTTATTAGACTTAGATGCTTCATCTCATGATCCAGCCTTTTATAGAAGACTCATTGGGTGTCTTCTTTATTTGACAACCACAAGACCTGATATAAGCTTTGCTGTTCAACACTTAAGTCAATTTATGCAAGCACCGACTATCCATCATTTTGAAGCAGCTAAGAGGATCATTCGTTATATTAAACATGCTCTAGCTCAAGGGTTATTCTTTCCCTCAAACTCCACACTTCAGTTGAAGGCATTTAGCGATTCAGATTGGGCCTCTTGTCCCACTACCCGATGTTCCATAATCAGTTTCTATGTGTTCGTTGGTTCATCTTTGGTTTCATGGAAATCTAAGAAACAGAATACAATGTCTCGTTCCTCCTCCGAAGCAGAGTATCGTGCTCTAGCCTCTACCACGTGTGAGATTCAATGGCTGACTTACCTCCTACATGATCTTAGTATTCCATTCTCCACTCCTGCATTATTGTATTGTGACAGCCAATCTGCTAGACACATCGCATCTAATCCTAGTTTCCATGAATGTACAAAGCATATTGACATTGATTGTCATATTGTTCACGAGAAGCTTCAGGCCCGTCTATTCCACCTGCTTCCAGTTCCTTCCTCGCATCAGTTGGACGACTTCTTTACTAAACCCCTTGAACCATCACCATTTTCTGGTTTTCTTTCCAAGGTGGGAGTGCTTAATATACACTCTCCAGCTTAAGGGAGGGTGTTAGGATTAAATATAGCAATCAGTTACGAATCAGTTACAGTTTGTTACTTTTGTAATTACTTTGTTAAGCCTTATATATAAAGGCACGATTGTACTGTGTGAATCAATTAATCAATACAGTTTCATTCATTCCAACATTGGCCTTACTTTTCTCCTTGTTTGGATATCTCACTAATATGAATTGAACTTGCGGTTAGTCCGTTGTCTAAACAAACAATTATTGTTGTCATGGTTGTTCTTGGTTTTTTTTTTTACAAATGAAGTATTAGTCTTATCACTTTTTTGTATCTATATCTTGACTTGATAGACCTTTTTCCTTATCATGGTTTGCTCTTCCTCTTCACATTTTCATAACACTCATTTTAAATTGAAAAGCTTGCTCCATGGTTTTTTTTTTAAATATATATTCAATACTTTCTTTGTATGGGTTACAGAGAATTTGTTAATTCATGCATAGCATAAGTTGAAAGGTTTTTGGGGTTTTTCCAGTATAACAACAACATAATCAAAATTTTGTGGCAAGTTTTTAAGGATTTTCTCAACACTTACATTTTCTCGGTTGGTATCATAACTTTCGATTTTATAAGAAATCTCAGTCAACTTTAGCTACTAGAAAAAATAAAGTACCTTTTCATTCTTTATTCGTTGACAACTAAACAAAATCCCTCCGAAGGTGCTCCAATTTGATTGAAACAAAAGTTTTTTTGAGCATTTAAACTCATTTTGCAGACTAACCCACGCTTTTTTTTTCTTTTATAGTGTGAAGAGTCTTTAGATATAGATGGCCTCGCTTAAGCCTGTTGTATAAAGTGATTAACACATGCCTATTTTATTTATATATATACATATAATTTTATGTTATATTGCTTCAATTGATTCCCTCGCAAAGCCAATGCTTCTTGTTGATACCATTCATCCACAACTTCCTAAAAATCAAGTATTTATTTGGCATTTGGCTATTGTAATAGTCATATACATATATATATTGGTGTTTATTTATATATATATATATAGGAGACATATCTAGTGAGAAGAGTTTTTATCGTGAGAGGGTGAGAGAGTAAATCTTGACCATACAACCATACATGAATGGTCAAGATTAAAAGTTACTTGAAGGTCATGTGACCACTTAAAAAAATCACATGCATTTCTGTTTTAATCTTGATCATTCATGTAAGATCCACTGATTAAGATTCACTCTTCTTATCTCTCACAATAAACACTCCTCTCACCTGAGTAAGATCTTATATATATATATATATATATTCCCGATAAAAATGAAAAACTTGACTTGAGTATTACTGAAAAGGGTATTGGTGTTTAGAGTCAGTCATGGGGCTCTAAGAGAATGTGGAGAAAATGATATATCAAACTCTGATCATATAACTATTAAAAGGATTAGATTTGTGGTTTTCGGTAGAAAAGAGCAGACAGTACTGCAGTTGGTTGTTTCTAGAGTATGCTTTCTCGAATCTGAAATGACTCTGAATCACGGTACTCGAGTATTATAATTGCTACTATTGTATGCACATATTTCTTAGAAACAGTTTGTTGCTTAGTACAAGAGAAAGGCCTTTTTGGCCCTAAATTGTCCACAGCCTGTTCTGCATACTTGGCCCCTCGTACATTTTGTGTAATCTAGTAAATGATGATGGATTAACCAAAATATGGATCAGGAAAAATTGGATCATTATCACAGTTCTGAGCCACATTTTGGCAATCTGTAAAAGTTTCCTCCTCATATTCAATACATTGATGGATCTCTGAAAGGAAAACACTGCCCTCTCTATCTGAATCACAAACGATATCCGCCAAGCATCCTGTTCCTCTCCTAATTGCTTTTAGTATTTTATCTGCTGGATATGACCTTCCATTTGCTACAATACCTGACATCATCTCTATACCAAGTTAATTTGATTTTTATTTTCTTAGCTATACAATAACTTGGATTTATATATCATATCATAGAACTCCAAAATACATAATTTAAAATATATATATAATTTTAAGTTTTATAATATAGATATAATCTTGATATAAAAATTTGCATGTAATAATTCTATATACCTGAGCGTTTTAAAATTTGGTACAGATTGTTGGCTTCTCTCAATCTCAATGTTCTCACCAGATATGTTTCTGGCATGTCAGAACAGCAAGAACCAAACTTCTTCCACAGATCTTTCCATATTTTCTTGCTCTGGCTATAATTATACGTTGACAGATCAGGCCAGAACTTGAGCAGCTCACGTCTGTGGCGAAAAATCTCCACATATCAAGGTCCACAAATAGCCAAAAGAAAAAGAAAAAAGAGAAAAAAAGAGAGTTGAATCAAAAAAGAAAAGAAAACAAATCAATAAACTAGAACACAAATGATGGAAATTAAGAGGAGAGTTACCATATCATCTGTCAAATCAACACTTGTGTTACAGTAAGTTAGCTGAGTGGGGTTTTCAAGGACGACCTCCTCCTCCCAGAGGGCTTTTATAATGAAATTTTGGGGTACTGGCAGTCTGCAATGAAGATCATTGACCAAGCAGAAGGAATTTGGCCAGATCAAGGCTAGTTTGAAATAAAGAAGTTGGGGATTGTCCTGTCCTGCACAGGACACAATCTCAACTACCAGCAGCACCAAAAGGAATTTGCACTTCATCTTCTCGTTGGTTAACCCAACATTTATGTTGGATGTATGGTGCAACATTTATGCTTGTACTCTTTTAAAGAAATCTTTTTTGGTAGAAATACCTAGGTGAAAAGGGCAAATTATGCTAATTATATCTAATGCTTATAATTTATCCTCACTTTTTAAAAAAAAAAAATTATTCATATCCTCATTTTCTATTAAGTTATGTTTAGATATTTAGTAATTGATAGAATAAAATAGAATGGGATAGGATGAAATGGGATATGATGGAATGGAATGGAATAAAAGTATTATTTCATTGTTTGGATCTTCTCAAACAATGGAATAGAATAAAGTTACCATTTCATTGTTTGAGAAGTGAATTAAATGGTAAAAGTTATAACTTTATTTTTTTAAAATTACTCTTATTACAAACACATTAATTTTATTATATAAGGTTAATGTAGTAAAATTTTAATTATAATTATAATAGAAAATATGATTCTTTCCCATACCCCCAAATTGAGAGGAAGAAAATTAATAGTTTGTGGTGGGATGGATGGGATCCATCTCATCCACTTTTCTCTCATTTCACCATTTTTTAACATAACCAAACAATTGAACATATTTCCATCACATCTCATTCCATTACATTTCACTCAATCCCACTAATTTAAACATAACCTTAAAGAGAGATAATGCAATACAGCACGATATTAGAATACCAACAAAAACTGAATCTAAGACATTTAATTTGTCACGCAATTTTTATTAGTTGACCTAACTCTCATTTACACACTAATCTTAGATGTTATGTTGGTTTCTAAATTAATTGAGAAGCTCACAGTGTCACATTAATTATTCTCTTTATCTTAAACTTTTGTTCTCAACTATGAGCCTCATGTGCTGGTTCTAGTTTTCTCTTTCATTTGTGGTATTTTTTCTCCTTTTTGTAGTACTTTGATTCTCACTTTTAGGTATGCCTCTAATGAATGTTATTATCTGTATAATTTGTTGGTAACTATCTCATTTTTTTTTCTTACCTTTTTTTTTTTACTTTTCTAATTTTTTTGAATAATTTTATTGAAATCCTTTAAAGTTGTGATTTTTTAAATAGATTTAGAGAGTTTAACTTTGAATTTCTCAAAATTACCTATTTTTATGGTAAATTTAAATTTTTTAGCTTTATTTATTTCACATCAATTACATGTCTTAGTTTTATATAGAACAATAAAAACTTCAAATCTACAAAAATAAAAGATATGATACTCTATTTAAACAGTAACATATTCAATGTCAATTTTCATGATAAGAGATGGGTTATCATGGATAATCTACACACCAAAAATAAAACTATATATCATTAATTAAGTGAAATTATCATTTATTTTAAAAAGTATTTACCACTTATTTAAATTATTTTAAAATTATTTATTTTGAATTGTAAAAATTATTACATGATTGATCGGCTAATACCCTGTTTCCTTCCCACACCCGTCGCATTCGTTGTCGTACCAAGTGCCCAACCCATTGTCATTCGCCTATTCCTCCTTGCAAAACCCATTGTGAGCAAAATGCCAAAACCAAACAGGTCGTTTCACCATAGTCATCGTGGTCAAAAGAGCATTGATACCGGAGCAACAATAAAGTTCTTTATTTTTTTATTATTTTTTCTCTCATATCATTTTTTACATTCATCTTTATACCATTAATCATATATATATTTTTTATTATTTTTTCTCACTTAATTATAATTCTTAAAAAAATGTAAATAATAATACATATCTAAAAATATATATAAAACTAATATTTTCTATAAATTTCACTAAGTACTCATGCCGTGGTACTAATTTTTGGATAAAATTATTGCATATTATTAGAGTAGTAATAAATTCATATTTTAGAATAATTTGTATTATTGATTTAAGTTATTTTGTTTAAAATTTATGTTAATGTACTTAAAATTAATGATAAAAATTATCATAAATTATATATTTATTGCTACTCTAAAGCATGCAATAATTTTTGCACTCACAGACCACAACAAACTTATCTGCACAAAGGTCCACCTCCAATGAAAAAGAAGACATCAGAGGTAAATTGAAATATTTTAAATATTTAATTGTTTCAATTTAATTAATATTCTTGCTAATATGTTTCAATTGTAGAAAAAGACCAAAGACACTGCAAGTGGGATGGATGAAACTATATATGCCAACTGTGAGTGGAGATTCATCCATGGTGAGTTATTTGTTTATGATGATGGACCTCAATCTTGAATACTAAATGTATTCTTATGATTGTCATTGGTCCATGATACCAACCATTAATATGAATTGAAAAGTTATAAATAATGTAGGACCTTAGTCCATCAAACAAGAATAGAAAAGCGGAAGCTTACCTCCACTTAAAGTCATTATTATTATTCAGAATCTCTTATAAGCAAAATATCAAACACCTAAAACTCAAAAGAAAATAGAGAGATTATAGAAAGAAAAGAGAGAGAGTTATTCTAGCCTTAACCTCTGAAGTGTGTGAATCAATGGAGCATCACATGCCTTTTTATAAGCAAGACAAGGGACCCTTATCATAAAATGCAGAAGCGTAATTGCTCTTATATTGGCTCCTCTATTAAGAGTCAATTATTTTGGACTTTGTAACAGCTGCTGCCTCATCAATTCGTAACAAATCCCTCATCAAAGTCCCACCATTGCCAATATATGAGTCATATACATTTAGAATTCTAACATTCTCCCACTTGACTCATATACTATCAATGATAATCCTTATTTTGACAATATGGCCATAACTTATCAACTTTGATATAGCCACTTAAAAATTATTATACATGAATCATGGCGGTTATATTTAAGATAAACATTTCCTTCCATGTATTACAATGCACAACATTTCTAAGTGAATATAGGGTCCAAACTTTATTGATTTAAATCAAAACTTTTACATGACAAACTTAAAGTGCACAAAGTCATATAAAAGAAAAGACAAATTTTAACGTAAACTAGTAAGACCCATATGAATTACATGATTCTGAAACACCTTAGCCGGCAATCCTTTAGTTAGTGGATCAGCAATCATGGATTCTGTGTCTGTGTACTCTATAGAGACCAACTCTCTCTTAATGTATTCTCTTACAACTAAGAACTTAATATCTATATGCTTACTTCAGCTCCACTTTTATTATTATTTGAGAAGAATACTGCAGCCAAATTATCACAAAATATCTTCAATGGTCTCTCAATTGAATTTACCACCTTAAGACTAGAAACAAAGTTCTTCAACCATTTATCCTGTGATGTGGCTTCGTAGCAACCAATGAATTCTGCTTCCATATTGGATGATGCAACAATTGTTTGCTTTTTGCTTCTCCAAGAGATAACACCTTCGGCTAAAAAGAAAATATAGTCTGAAGTGGACTTTTTAGAGTCCATGCATCCAGCAAAATGCAAATCTGAATATCATATTATTTCCAAAGTATCAGAATGCTTGTATGTCAACTTGTAATCCTTAGTTCCTTGAAGATATCTTATAACCTTTTTTGCTGCCTTCCAATGTTCCATGCCTGGGTTACTTTGATATCTTCCCAACATTCCTACCGCGAATGCAATATTAGGCCTAGTGCTGACTTGAGCATACATGAGACTTCCTACTGCTAAAGCATAAGGAATGTCTTTCATCTCCTCTTGTTCCAATGTTGTTTGGGGACATTGATCGAGATTAAACTTTTCCCCTTTAACTATAAGTGCGCAATTGATGAACAATTCTGCATATTAAATCTTTTCAAAACTTTTTCTATGTAGGCTTTCTGAGATAGTGCCAATGTCCTTTTAGATCTATCCTTATGAATCTCTATGCCAATAACATAGGAGGTTTCACTCATATCCTTCATATCAAAGTTTTATAATAGGAAAAGTTTTGTATCATGCAAGAGACCTAAATCATTGCTTGCAAGTAAAATGTCATCTACATACAAGACTAAAAAGATAAATCTACTCTCACTGACCTTAAGGTATATGCATTGGTCTACCACATTTAGGGATGGAAACAGGCCAGCCGGCCTGTTAGGGGCCTGTGGCTTGGCCTGTTTTAGGCCTGACCTGGCCTGTTTAGAAAATGAGTCAGGCTCAGGCCTTTTTAAAAGCCTGTTTCATTTAGTAGGCCAGACCTGACCTCTCAGTAAAGCCTGTTAGGCCTATTAGACCGGCCTGTTTATATTTATTTATAAAATTATATTTTATTTTTCTTTCAATGGCCTTTTAAGGCCTGTTTAAAGGCTTAGGCCTATTTAAGGCCTATATGAAAGCCTTGGTTTGCTGGCCTATTTAGAGGCCTTAATGTAAACCATGTGATGATCACATATTTGATACATTAATAAGTCTTCATTTTTAGTTATTTACACTCTCCATGTACTTAATTAATTGATTTTGATTATATTTTGTAAGTTTGGACTCAAATTGGACTTAATTGAATTTTTTAGCATAATTTATGTCTTACGTTATTTCTGTATTTGGGCTATATCTTGGGATGTAGGTAGTCAAATGAGGTGAATCTGATGGAATTTTAAAGATAAGAGAGAGTTCTATAACTTTCATGAAGACCTCAAAGGCCCAATCATACGAGTAGATAACTCAAATTGGGGTTGAAGCAAGAACTAGAGTGCTGTTCCTGATAGCTTGATCTATGTGTACTGTTCATGCCATATTTTGATCTAGAGATTATCAAATGGGCTAAAATTTTGATGCTGAATAGTTAAGACCTATATCTACAACTTTTATGTTGAACACTTTTCCAGAATCTGAGGTTTAATAGGTGATATTGGGCTTGCAAGTCAGAATAGAGGAGCTGTGACTAGGCCTAAGTGTGTACAATAATTTGAACGTATCTAGAGTTATAGAAATTATATTGGACTCAAACTAAAGCCATTTGAAAGTCAAGATCAAGCCCTACAACTTTGATGAAGATCACATTTACTCATTCTGACGCATTCAATGATTTCAGAGCTAAATGATTTCGGAGATAAGGAATCTCCATAATTTTCCACTCACCAAAAGTCATTTGGCATTTTCCACTCATTTTCCACTCATCCACTCACTAATGACTCAGTCCCCTTGTCATTTTGTATCTCTAATCCTCTATAAAAGGAGGCCTTGGCAGATCATTGAAAGTGTGAGGTGTTAGGTACCAAAAGGATGCTAGTTTGTTACTAGGTTTTCTTGTAGTAATTTTTCTTTGTTTTAAATTAAAGTCATATTCTTCTTCTTCTTCTTCTCTCTTTCTTTCTTCTTATCTATGAGTAACTAAGTTTCATTTTGTTTAGGTGAAAGAGTGAAGCTCTTGGTAATAAAATAAGGTTAGATGAATTTCTTTCTTGTGCTTAAATGATATATTTTCAAGTGGTCATTATACGTATTGTATTTTGTTTCCAATCAATTTAGCAACCCTCCTTGTAAAGTACAGTTCTTGATTTGTTGTAGACAAGAGATTGACACAATAAATGCTTTAACCCATTTGCAAGTGGTGGTGTTAGAAACTTTTCTTATAAAGTGAAGTTCTTGATTTGTTGTAGATAAAATATTGACACAATGAATACTTTAACCCATTTATAAGTGGTGGTAATATTTTTCGGAAACATAATATAATTACGTATATTATTTTAATTAAACTTTTAACGTTGTATTTTCTGATTGGAATCTCCATGTTGCGAGGATTCTAGTTGAGTTATAAAAGAAATTAATCTTACCTTTACTTTATTTACCAAAAGTGGATCTTTTAACTCAAGTAAATAATTTTTATCGTAATAATAAAATATTTACTTCACCTTAATTAATCTTCAACAATTCCCTGTGGATCGACGTCGGACTCCCGAGAAATTTATTACTTGAGACAACCTGCACTTGAGTTCGCAATGCAACAATTAATCCCGCATCAAGTTTGTAGACTTGTTTGAAACTTTTAATTTGCATCAAGTTTTTGGCGCCGTTGCCGGAGACTTGATTTGAAGAACAAATTTCTGGTGTAAATATTTTGTATATATTTTTTTACTCTTTTAATTTTTTTTCTTTTGTATATACTAACTTACTAACTTAGTGGAGGAACCTCTCCCTTTTATTTTCTTTGTACATATTAACTTAGTTGGGGTAATTCTTCCTTTTAATTTCTGTACAGTAGGGGTAATTCTCCCTTTTATTTTCTTGTACATATTCATTTAGTGGGAAAAACTCTCCTTTTTATTTTCTGTATATACTAACTTAGTGGGGGGAAACTCTCCATTTTATTTTACGCACTAACTTAGTGGAGGAGCCTCTCCCTTTTATTTTTTTTCTGTACTTTACTAACTTTGTGGGAGAAATCTCTCCCTTTTTTTTTTGTATATACTAGAAATGGGGAAACTTTCCTTTTTACTTTTCTCGTAATTTACTTTTCGTATTTTATTTTTTATATATTATTTTTTTTTATTTGGTGGTTGGTTCATACCACACCTTTATTATTATTTTTATTTAGTGGTTGGTTTATTACCACACTTTAGTGTTAATATATATTTGGTGGCTGGTTTATACCACATCTTTGTTAATATTTAATGGGCGATTTATACCGCCTACTTGTACATTTTTTTTCTATTTTAAGTTACTTATTTATGCTTAATTGGTATCGTGATTTAAATTATGGTCCTTTGGTTAAAGTTAATCCTAGTACTTTATATATTGATTTGTCTGAATTACAATCACACACATCAAACACAATGACTGAAAATGAAAGTGTGCATAATGAACATGAAAATCAACCGTTGCGAACCATGCGTGAGTATTTGCAACCATCTCAAAATTCTAGTCCATCATGTTTTATCTTTCCACTCAATGCTAACAATTTTATATTCAAGCCAGGTATGATTTCTTTACTTCCTAATTTCCATGATTTAGAATCTGAAAGCCCATATTTACATCTAAAAGAATTTGAGGAAGTATGTACCGCTTTTCATGATCAAACTTGCATTGAAGAGGTTGTTAAGTTTAAATTGTTTCCTTTTTCTTTGAAAGATAAAGCAAAAACTTGGCTTAACACTTTGAAACTAAGATCAATTGGCACATGGCAAGAAATGCAAGGTGAGTTTTTAAAGAAATTTTTTCCAACACATAAAACCAATGCTTTGAAAAGACAAATCCAAAATATTTCCCAAAATTCAAATGAAGCATATTTTCAAAGTTGGGAACGTTTTAAAGATTTGTTGAATTCTTGCCCACATCATGGTTTTGAAAAATGGCATACTATAAGCTTCTTTTATGAAGGGTTAACACCCGAAACTAAACAATTTGTGGAAACAATGTGCAATAGTGAGTTTCTTGATAAAGAACCTGAAGAAGCCTTAGACTATTCAGACCATTTGGCTGAAAATTCTCAATCTTGGCATGATACTAATCCTTCTGAAAATTCAATTAGATCTAACCTTGCAAATGCTAGTAAAGGAAAATATCACCTTAGTCAAGAAGAAGATCTAAATGCAAGGTTTGCTAGTTTGGTTAGAAAGATTGAAGCTATGGAATTAGGAAAAGTGAAAGAAATTAAATCTATGCAAAATGAAGAAATTTGTAGCATTTGTGATGAATTGGGACACTCAACAAATGAATGTCCAAAAATTTCTGTTTTTAAAGAAGTTGTACATGAGCAAGTAAATGTAATGAACAATTTTAAAAAGTCGTTCACTTCTTCTTTTTCAGATACATACAATCCGAGATGGAGAAATCACCCGAACTTCAGTTGGAGGACTTACAATCAGGCACAATTCATGCAACTACCACCTCTTCAGGCACAACAGGGCTCTCAAAATTTTCAACGATATGCACCTTTTGTCTCACCATACAGGAATAACCTTGAAGAAACATTGCATGCATTCATGGAAAAGCAAGATGTCATTATTAATCAAAACACTCAAGTCATGATTGACATAAAAGACACTCTTGCTAAACTTTCTTCTGCACTCACCATTCACGAGAAAGAAAAATTTCCTTCTTAACCTCAACTAAATCCTAAGGGTCAATACAGTCTAAATGATGATAATTCAGAAAACCAACAAATAGATCAAGTCAAGTCAGTGATAACCCTTAGGAATGGAAAGGTTGTTGAAAAAAGTAAGGAGTAAAGAGCCAAGTGTCCAAAGTGATGAACTCCTTGAGTGTGAATGAGCTAGAGGATGTGGAAAAGAATCAAGATAATAGTGATGCTGAGCTACCCAATGAACCTGAGGTGACAAAAAGTCTTGTTAAGTCAGAAAATGATGACGAGGGCCACCAGACATACATGATTGACTCAATCATGGATAGGAGAGTTTCTACAACTTATGATTTTGATCCCCTTGAGAATTTTCTTGTCAATTCTGAGTTTGATTCTATCAGTAATCCCTCTGATGTAGTTGATATTTCTACTATTTTTTATAAAACTCAAGATCATGACACTCAGGTATGGCATCCAAAGTTTAAGGAGTTTCTTAAGAAAGGTTGGAGCATTACCGATAAAAAAAGTGTTCGTCCCTTGGTCTGTTCTTATAAAATTAATTTGGAAGAAGGTAAATGGTCAGCGGTTGAAGCTATAACTTGAGTTGAAAGATCCAGATGTAGTAGAGACTTTGGTAGACGATCCTGTCTACCAAAGCTGAGGTAAGTTTTTAGTATTTCATGTTTTTATTGAGTCGGCTTAAGTGCCTCCCAAATTTCAGAACCTTTGTATGGGGATGTAAATAGTGTCGGCCAACAAAAAAAATTATTAAACAAAAGAACCCAAAAAACAAAATGTTTACATGCTTGTTTATTTCATTTTTTTTTTGTCATTGCTAACCATTGTCAAGATGTAGTTATTCTCTTCTCATCTAAGCATTTCGGGTATGTGACTTCTCCCCCATTACTTTGTTTAATTTTGTCCCAATAATTTCTTTGATGTATATTGATGATTATTTCTTCAGTCTGGATTTAATTGTTAACATTGAGGACAATATTGTGATCTAGTTGGGGAGAAGGATAGTTGTGTAAAAAAAATTAAAAAAAAAATTTTTAGAAGTGTCTGTATTAATATGTTTGTTGTATTTATATGTTTGTCAGTAATTTACTAAACCAGTTAAGGATGGCAGAGTAAGGAGTAAATTTTACTCTTGAGACGCATCTTAGTTAGGGTAGACAACTAGTTTGTGTGGAAGTAGCAATTCAAATTCATGAAAATTTGCATGATTGAGTAAATTATCTTCTTTCTTAAAATTCACATGCTTGGTTATGGATGTTGAATTGGTGGACTGAGAATCATAAAATTATACCTTGTGAGATTTTGAGCTTATTGATGAATGGATTGAACATTTGTACCATTCTCTTCTTTCTCGTGTGAATTTCACTCATGGAATTGTTATTCTAAAACTTGCTTTGATTCTTTTTTAGACTACATTTTCATATGCATACATAAATATGATTGAGGCATTTTTCTTGAAATAGCTACTTTAATCAAATAGTCAGCCTTGCTTAGCAGCATATTGTCTCAATATGATATCAAGCACTCTTATGACTTCTTGGAAATTCTCTGATTCCTACTAACGTAAAGCATTGGAAATGGCCTATTTCCCTTTGCTTAACCCCTTTGAATTTATTTGATCATTCTTTGTTTCGAACTCATTTTATGCCTTAAATGAAAAACTATGTTCTTACCTAACCTTAGGGAATAAGAGAACATTAGCTTTGTCATTCGATGAGTTCTTGAACAAGTGTGGGGGTGTGTGTGCAAAATGGTTAAAAAAATGTATATATGATGTTCTTTTTGTAAAAAAAAAAAAAAAATCAATCCAAAAATAAAAATCAAAATCAAAAATCAAAAATAAAAAAATAAAAAAATGTAAAAAGAAAAAGAGTATCAACAAGGCAATAAAGGAAAGAAAAAAAATATGTAAAGAGAATTTGCATTAGGTTGAGTTGGGATGAACTTTCATGCTTGTCAATTGAACTCAACTTTCATGTTCTTTTATTCTCTTTAGTATTTAACTTATCATATCTATATTACCTTCTCCTTTACCTTGACCCCATTACAACCTTGAATAAAGTCCTCATGATTTGTGTGTGCATGTGTTCTAAGTAGTGGAGAAGTAGAAGATAAGCAAGCTTATGGTAGTGCGATTTTCATGGGTTGAATTGAGTGAAATACCTACCTTTTAAACACTTGAGGGATTGAGAGTGAATCTTGTGAAGATCTATCATTCCTGACTCATGTTTTTCAATTGAAGTTTCCTTACTTGTTGATTTGAGATGTGAAGATATGTTACCTCATGAATGTTTTGATCACTTGAATGATTGGTTGCTTTTTATTTTTAAATATTATTAGAAATTAAGTCTTTTAGAGTGTTTAACTTTTGAGTCTGTTTCATTTTTTTTAAAATTTTGGTTTTGTGTGTTTTGCCTAGGAATGCAAAAAGTTAAGTGTGAAAAAATTTGATGATCACATATTTGATACATTAATAAGCCTTCATTTTTAGTTATTTACACTATTTATGTATTTAATTGATTGATTTTGATTATGTTTTGTAAGTTTGGACTCAAATTGGACTTAATTGAATTTTTCAGCATAATTTACATCTTACGTTGTTTCTGTATTTGGGCTATATCTTGGGATGTAGGTGGTCAAATAAGGTGAATCTAACGACATTTTAAATATAAGAGAGAGTTCTATAACTTTCATGAAGACCTCAAAGGCCCAATCACACGAGTAGATAACTCAAATTGGGGTTGAAGTAAGAACTAGAGTGTTGTTCTTGATAGCTTGATCTATGTGTACTGTTCATACCATATTTTGAGCTATAGGTTGTTAAATGGGCTAAAATTTTGATGCTGAATAGTTAAGACCTATATCTACAACTTTTATGTTGAATACTTTTCCAAAATCTGAGGTTTAATAGGTGATATTGGGCTTGTAAGTCAGAACAAAGGAGCTATGACTGGGCCTAAGTGTGTACAGTAATTTGAACGTATCTAGAGTTATAGAAATTATATTGGACTCAAACTAAAGCCATTTGAAAGTCAAGATCAAGCCCTACAACTTTGATGAAGATCACATTTGCTCATTCTGATGCATTCAATGACTTCAGAGCTAAATGATTTCGGAGATAAGGAATCTCCATAATTTTTCACTCACCAAAAGTCATTTGGCATTTTCCACTCATTTTCCACTCATCCACTCACTAATGACTCAGCCCCCTTGTCATTTTGTATCTCTAATCCTCTATAAAAGGGGGGCTTAGCAGATCATTGAAGGTGTGGGGTGTTAGGTACTAAAATGATGCTAGTTTGTTACTAGGTTTTCTTGTAGTAATTTTTCTTTGTTCTAAATTAAAGTCATATTCTTCTTCTTCTTCTTCTCTCTTTCTTTCTTCTTATCTATGAGTAACTAAGTTTCATTTTGCTTAGGTGAAAGAGTGAAGCTCTTGGTAATAAAATAAGGTTAGATTAATTTCTTTCTTGTGCTTAAATGATATATTTTCAAGTGGTCATTATACGTATTGTATTTTGTTTCCAATCAATTTAGCAACCCTCCTTGTAAAGTACAGTTCTTGATTTGTTGTAGACAAGAGATTGACACAATGAATGTTTTAACCCATTTACAAGTGGTGGTGTTAGAAACTTTCCTTATAAAGTGGAGTTCTTGATTTGTTGTAGACAAAATATTGACACAATGAATGCTTTAACCCATTTATAAGTGGTGGTAATATTTTTTGAAAACATAATATAATTACGTATATTATTTTAATTGAACTTTTAACGTTGTATTTTTCGATTGGAATCTCCATGTTGCGAGGATTCTAGTTGAGTTATAAAAGAAATTAATCTTACCTTTACTTTATTTACTAAGAGTGGATCTTTTAACCCAAGTAAATAATTTTTATCGTAGTAATAAAATATTTACTTCACCTTAATTAATCTTCAACAATTCCCTGTGGATCGACCTCGGACTCCCGAGAAATTTATTACTTGAGACAACCTGCACTTGGGTTCGCAATGCAACAGTTAATCCCACATCAAGTTTGTAGACTTGTTTGAAACTTTTAATTTGCATCACCAGGCTTCTAAACAGGCTTCAGGCCAGGCTAGGCTTCTTAAACAGGTCAGGTTAGGCCCAAAAAAAGGCCTTTGACAGGTAACAGGTCAAGCTCAGGCCAAATATTTGTAACACAGGCCTGACCTGTTTAGGGTGAAGCCTGGCTTGACCTGGCCTGTTTCCATCCCTAACCACATTTTTCTCAAATCCATATTTGGAAATGACATTGTGGAACTTTATATACCATTGGCGGGAAGCTTGTTTTAGCCCATATATAGATCTTCTAAGCTTGCAAACTAAGTGATTACCTTTTTCACTTTCAAAGCCCATAGGTTGAGACATGTACACTTCTTCTTCAAGATCCCTATTTAGAAAAGCTATTTTCACATTCATTTGATGTAACTCTAGATCAAAATGAGCTACTAAGGCCATGATTATTCTAAATGAATCCTTCTTAGAAACCGGAGAGAAGGTTTCATGATAATCAATACCTTCTTTTTGAGTAAAGCATTTAGCTACAAGTCTTGCTTTATATCTTTCGACATTACCAGCTGAATCTCTTTTGGTTTTAAAAACCCATTTACAACCTATAGGAGAGACTCCCTCTGGTAATTCTACTAGATCCCAAATTTGATTTTTAGTCATAGACTCCATTTTTTCTTTCATGGCATCGTACCACAACTTAAAGTCTTCTCTACTTGTGGCTTGTGAAAAAGTAGTAGGATCATCCTCAGGTCCAACATCATAGTCAGATTCTTGAAAGTACAAGATATAGTCACTAGAAATTGCTGATTTTCTAGCTCTTGTAGATCTTCTTACTTCTATTGGTTCTTGATCAATAGGCTCTATATTAATAGGTTCCTCATGTGGTATATCATCAACAGGTGATTTTGGATGATGTTCAACCGTATCGTGTTGATTACGTTGAACACTAACCAGCTCCAATGCATTTAAGGGTATCAAAGGTGATTCCCTTATTTCCTCAAATTTCACTTATTGAGAATTTCCACTCCCACTAACTTCATGATCTTCAAGAAATTTTGTATTTCTAGCTTCAACTACTTTAGGAGTGTGAGAAGGATAATAAAACCTATATCCTTTGGAGTTAGTTGGATAACTAATAAAATAGCCGCTAGTGGTTCTCGAGTCCAATTTCTGAATGTTTGGATTGTAAATCCTAACTTCAACTAGATAACCCCATACATGTAAATGTCTTAAACTAGGTTTCCATCCATTGCAAATTTCAAAATGTGTCTTTGGAATGGCCTTAGATGGCACCCTATTTAATACATATACAGTGGTTTTCAAGGCTTCACTCCATAGGGACACAGGTAATACTTTTGAACTGTTAATCATGCTTCTAACCACGTCCATAAGCGTGCGGTTCCTTCTTTCATCAACATCATTTTGTTATGGTGTACCAGCCATAGTATATTGGGCAACAATACCCTCTTCTATAAGGAACTTAGCAAACGGACCAGGCTGTTATCCCTTTTCTATGTATCTTCCATAATATTCCCCACCCCTATCTGATCTTATGATCTTTATCTTCTTTTCCTTTTGTTTCTCTACTTCTGCTTTGAAAACTTTAAAAGCATTAAGTGCTTCTGACTTTTCAAACAAAAGATAGAGATACATGAATCTTGAATGGTCATCGATGAAAGAGATAAAATATCTCTGACCATTTAAACAAGGCGTGGGAAATGGACCACAGATATCCGTATGAATAATTTCAAGAAGCTCACTACTTCTTTTGGCACCTTTAGTGGTCTTGTTAGTTTGTTTTCCCTTTATGCATTCCACACAAGTACCAAAGTCAATAAAGTCAAGATTCTTAAGAATTCCTTCCTTTACTAATCTCTTAAGTCTTTCAAGAGAAATGTACCCTAACCTCTTATGCCAAAGCATGGAGGAATCCTCATTCACAATACTTCGCTTAGTACCAACATTGGTGGTATGTAAAGCTATGAGACTTATTTCAAAAAAAGGATCTAATTCAAACTTAAATAAATTTTCAACCAAATAACCAAAACTAGCAACTTTATTATCATACAATAGTTCAGAAGAAACATCACAAAAATGGAATTGAAAACCAGTACGAGTAAGTCTAGAAACATAAACCAAATTTTTGGTAAATGAAGGAACATAAAAAGTGTTCTCCAAACATAAATTAAAACCAGAATTCAAAACAAGTTTATAAGTCCCAATAGCTTCCACATGTGAACTCATCCGATTTTTTGTATAGATGTTTTTTTCACTTCCTATTGGTTTCCGTAGGTTTAGAAAGCCCTACAAATTATTAGCAATGTGAATTGTAGAACCTGAATCAATCCACCAAGTATTACTAGGAGCTTCAATGAAATTTGATTCAAAACAAGTTAAGGCAAAATTATCTTTCTTTTTGAGCTATTTCTTGTATTTAGGACAATTTTTCTTCATATATCCAGCCTTTTTGCAGAAAAAGTAATTTCCCTTATTCTCATTCCGCTTCATTTGAACAATTTTGCGGATTCCAGGATCACCATTGTCTCTTCTCCCATTTTCTTTATCATGAGTCACCATGTGAACACTTTCAGGTGTCTCATGTTTCAATCTCTCCTTCTCCTGAGCACACATGGTCAAAAGTTCATTAATTGACTATTTATCCTTATGTGTGTTGTAGAATATTTTGAAAGGATCATATTCAGCAGGAAGAGAATTGAGTATGAAATGCACAAGAAATGATTTAGAAATTTTTACTTCAAGGGACTTAAGTTTAGCAGTAGTATCCCTCATTTTCATGATGTGCTCACACACACCCCTAATTTTGTCATGCTTTATGCTTGAAAGCTTCTTCATTAGGGTGCTGGCCAGTGACTTGTCAGAGCTAACAAACTGCTCCTCAATAGCCTTCATATAAGCTTTTACCTTATTACATTCAGGAATGGATCCCCTAATGCTCTTTCTTATATGAGACTTAATAAGCATCAAACTTAAGCGATTAAATTGCTCCCACCACTCATAGTTAGCCTTTTCTTCTTGAGCACTTCCTTCCACAGGAATGGGTGGTTCATCCACACGTAGTGCCAAGTCCAATTCCATACACCCCAAGGTCAAGAGAATTAGTTCTTTCCGATCAGGATAATTGTCACCAATCAACAAATGAATTCAAGACTTAAGAAAATAAGTAGGAACAACTGGAATATAAGGATTACACATGTCAATGCTACGAAAATAAAAAACTTAACAAGTAAATTCAAACCTCCCTATAAGCAGAGTTGCAAATCATGTATAGAATTTAAAAACTTTATGCATGGACACTAAACATCATAATAAAATAAATCACACCTGTGGGTTTAGAAATATCCTATTATGATTTTTTTAGTCCATTTTATAACCTTGATTAATTATTACTTCCCTATGGGGCCAAGTAATAATCCTTTTATTACAATGCCTAGGATGCTATGGCTACTCCCAAACATGTAATTCACATACTATCATACAATAATCCAGAATAAATATATTCAACTTATATGATACACAAAAATTATTGATAAGGATAAATTTAATTCTGGTTCATATATTCTTTGTCCTTAATCAACAATCATATAAGCATAAAAAAAAAATTATTGTGTTGGTACAATTTTTGGCTTGAAAAATGTGTGATATAAAACAATACTGGATTAACAAAAATGAACATAGTACCGCAAAACAGAAGCTAAATAACAAGACTACAAGGTAGCTCTGATACCAAATGATGGACCTTAATCTTGAATACTAAATGTATTCTTATGATTGTCATTGGTCCATGATACTAACCACTAACATGAATTGAAAAGCTGTAAATAATGTAGAACCTTAATCCATCAAATAAAAATAGAAAAGCGGAAGCCTACCTCCACTTGAAGCCATTGTTATTACTCACAATCTCTTACAAGCAAAATATCAAGCACCTAAAACTCAAAAGAAAACAGAGAGATTATAGAAAAAAAAAAAAAGAGCTCTTCTAGCCTTAGCCTCTGAAGTGTGTAAATCAATGGAGCATCACAGGCCTTTTTATAGGCAAAGCAAGGGATCCCTCTCATAAAATGCAGAAGCGTAACTGCTCCTATATTGGCTCCTCCATTAAGAGCCAATTATTTTGAATTTTGTAACAGCTGCTGCCTTATCAATTTGTAACAGTTCCCTCATCAAAGTCCCACCATTGCCAATATATGAGCCACATACATGCAGAATTCTAACATATGAAACTCAATTATGAACCTTGTTCAATACAAATGCTGAAACTTGTTGCTTATTTCTGCAGGGAAATAAAGCGAAACAAAGATTCACTGAAACTTGTTCTCATGTATTTGTGAATGGATTGTGTCTTGGTGTATGGGCAGATTTGCAGTACAGTCTCATTGATGTCATGTTACTGAATAGGTGGTTATTTTTGGGGAAAATGTGATTCAAAAGTACTTCAGCTTTGGTTTAGTTTTTTGTAAAATAATTTCTGCAGTTTCTGGTTTAGTGCATGCAATTTCTAGTTCAGTTTATTCAGTTCCTGGACTGGTTTAGTTTTGTGTAAAATAATTTCTGCAGTTTCTGGTTTGGTTCTACAGTTTTTGTTTGATTTCTGGATTGGTTTGTGCAATTTCTGCAGTTTCTAGTATGGTATCAGGTAAATTGGTGGTTGTTATGGACAGGTTTTTTGTTTGTAAGATCATTTGAGTTCGGCCTTTGGTAGATTCCAAATTAGAAGGTGAACTCAATGTGAAAGAGCTAACTAAAGCATGCAAGGTTGTTGTTGGTGCAAATTTTGGAAGGACATCTTGATGTTAAAATAAAATAAATCTTTATTTTAATAATTCAATCATGAGTAGTAAAGGTCAAGAGAGTGAAGAAAGATATTAGTAAGACCGTAAACTATAGTTTCCTCCTGACATTCCAAATCTTAATCTATGTTTTGAATTTTACAAATTTTACAAATTATAATAGATGGGTGTTACTGTAAATGTCAAAGAGTAAAACAAAAGATGCCAAATGAAGCAAATATTTTTCTTCTTTTATACTTTCAATTGATTCCAATTTTCTACAATTAAAACTTAACAATGAAGAAAGGGAATTAATTTCATATGGCAGCAATGGCTAATGACAAGCTTAAAGATTGATACATATACAGGGCCTTTAAGATGGAGACCCCAATCACTCAATGTTATATCAGGATGTATCTTCCAAGCACTCAAGTTTGCTTCTAATAGTAACCATACTGGTGCAGATATGAGAGTCCCGCACAGGTTGTATGAGAAGACCACAATAACCTCTGCTGGATATTGTTTCATATACATTAGTCTGTTGTAAGGATGGATGGTGGAATATAAGTTTTGATGCCATAAAACTCTTTGACATGTCAAGTATTATGTATATTCCAAATCATGTCAGTCAGTAAACACACCAAACACGGGATATTCCAAATCTCTTTGGCAAGCATTAAACTCTACAATTTCTTACTTCATTCAAATCTGTAGACATTATTATGTATATTCTTTTATCTTGTTGAAGTTGCTATGAGACATCCTAATAGTTGATCAGTTAAAACCTGTCATATTAAATTATATTGAAATGAACATATGTTGATCACTTATATTTGCTTTCCCCGTGATAATTATGATTTTTAAAATGTTAATATCCACACAATTACCTTATTAATGATGTCCAGATTATAATTAAGTGGTCTTAGCACTTATTTAGATCATTGGGTTGAATTAGGCTTTAAAGCAAAATTTTCAGATTTTAATGCATATTGACATTAGTTCAGTATTTTGACTATAACTTGAGTTGTAAATCTCTGATTTTGATGTTCTTTATATGCTAGGAAAGATGAGAAAAATATCTACAAGTTTTGTGAAATGTCAAATTGGAAGATTCGAATGTTTAAGTGGTCAAATACAGCCTTGAAGTTAGACCAGTGGTACTGTTACGAATTCTGGACACACCTTCACTATTTTGGGCATATCTCACTTATTTCAAGCCCAAATTAAGCATGTGAGCACTCATTGGAAAGCTTACTTCAAAGGCTATCTGATGGACTTGATTTGAATTAGAGATTGTGACAGAAATCCAAAAGATGAAAACGTGAAAAAAGTGAAAGAATCATTGGAAGGTGGGAGACACACTTTCATAATGAGAAAATAATTCATTGGAAGGTGGGAGACATACTTTGATAATGGATGAATAATTAACAAAAGTGGGTGAACCACTTTTGACTCTTAGTGGATGATTAAGAGGAGAGCAATTAGATTTGTGATAAAATAATGGAGAGCTTCTACGTAGTGTGTGGTTATTGTAGTTTTAGTTTTTGGATTTTGAGACTTCTCTTCTTCTCTTCCTCTCCTCCTCTCTCTTTGTTATTTTCATTTTTGTATGGTTCTTAAAGGTTCTCCAATGGTGATGGCTATGGAGAGCTAAACTTCTTTAATCAATCCAAGAGATTGACATTCTTGATGATTAATCTTGAGATCTTGTTTTAATTGCTATACATTCATCTATTAATCAAGTTTCTCTTTCTCTTCTTCTCTTGTTTAAATTCTGATTTGATGTTTAATTTGATTGAGATTTGTATATGTTAATTGCGTAATTATCATGTGCCAAGAGATGAATTCAGAGGTTAAATAATGCATCAAAGGTGTTTGATGAAATATTTAGCTTGGTTGGATCTTGGTTTTTAAGTTAATTTGGGTTTTGGATGGATGCTTAATTTGTCTAACCTTAATTAATTGAATTCTAGAAGCATTTCTAGTAGAAGATCCATGGATCATTGAGAGGCGTCTTGATGTGATCTAAGACCAAGGATTTGGTTGATAGTTGAATAGATCTATAAAGATCAAGGATGGATTAAAATCAAGATTTGTTAATTCTCTTGGATTGGTTGTTTTCCTAATTTTGTTTACTCCTTTTAATTACTTTTTGTTGTTTAATCTTACAAACCCTTTTCCTCTTGTTTATTAACCTCTTAATCTGACTTCATAATTAGAATGATTTATGGGCTCGACCCGGTGTTACCTTATGCTACAAGTAGTTTTGGTAAATCGGTTATAAATTGATTTAAATTTGGTAATCTCGACAGTTGTCAAATTTTTGGCACCGTTGTTGGGGATCATTCTGATTTTGTTCAATTTTATTAAGAGTATATTTAATTTCTAATCCCTCACTAACATTTGTGTTGCTGTGTTTTGATGAATTTTAGGAGAAAATGGGTGATTACGGGTCACTTTGCAGAATTTTGTACTGACAGAAAATGTGCTCAGAATGCGCTGAAACTTGGTCAGTTGAAGGAAAATAGCCTAATAAACAAGACTCACAATAATTGTGAGGTCACCCCTGGTTTTCCCAAAATTCATCGTTTAGACCAGTTTTTCAAATTTTTAATATTTTTTATTGCATTTTTTAATTTCATTTTTATGTAGTTTTCATACTATACAAGCCCCATAATTTTTAAAAATGTTTAGATAGGTGAATTATATTTATTTTGGTAGATTTTTAGTGTTGTCTAGTGTATTCTGCTTGTTTGTTATTTTTGTGTTTTATGTGCTTTGGATAATGCATGACTAGGTCTTTTGCTAGCCAATTACTTGGTATTGATTCTGAAATTGATATGACTTTGCATAATGGAGTACAAACTTGAGGAATTGACTTCTTTGGTGAGACAGTTAGTAGTGAGACAACAATTACCTGTGCAAATAGCTGCAACTGTGTGTGCCATTTGTTCTTGTTCATCTCATCCCAAATATGCATGTCATACACTTCAAGATGGTAGTTCTATTTTTCCATATCAATCTGTTGCTACAACAGGTGTCTTTCTTAGTAAACCACCATACCAGCAGTCTATGCAACAACTAAGTCCAGTAGCCATGAAACCTGAGCCATCATTGGAAGATTTGGTGAAACAGATAGCCACTAACAATATTCAATTCCAACAGAGGACAGAGGCAATCACACAGAATTTAGAAACCTAGATTGGACAACTGGCCTCCTCATTGAGTCAGCAGTAGGCCCAAGGTTCTAGCCAACTCCCTTCCCAAATAATTCCCAATCCAAATGGGAATGTGAGTGCCATTATGCTGAGGTTTGAAAAATCTATAGAAGCATCATCTGAGCCTCAACTAGCCAGCAAGCATCAACCAGTAGAAGAAACAATTTCTGATGAACCAGCCCAATAATCTGAGGGTCAGAAGAAATCAGTTGTTGCCCATGAGCAGCAGTAACAGCCTGCGGTGGCTCTTCCCTTTCCACAGAGAGCCATTGAGACCAAAAAGATACATGAGGCTGAGAAGGATAAAGAGCTCCATGAAGAACATTCTATTTTTCATATTGATTTAATTGATGATTTGGTTGATAATTCATATGCTGACATGTGTGAGGAGTTTCCTGAGATTGCTGATTTTGATGACTTTGTGTGTGGTGATTTGTGTGCTTCTTGTGATGGTGATAAGTTGTGTGCTATATGTTTTGAAATTTTTACTGTTGTGAGAGATGTTGCTACATGTTCGAAATTTCCTTATTCTATGAGTTATAATCATGTTGTTTTAGAAGATTGTACACATATTATAGGTGATGCTGCAATTAAATCAGTAGAATTAATTTCTTCAACTAGTTTGATACCTTCAGTACAGCAACCACCTACCCTTGAGTTGAAAGCCATTGAAGAATTTTCAAGAAAGGGAGAAGAAGAGCACTGGATGGCGGTCACTACTGTGGTGGATTTTGTTTTTGAGCCATGGTCCAACATAAACAAGGAAAATCAAGTTGATCAAGTATACATATTGCATTCTAGTGCTGAAGCCAAATGAATTAAGGAAGGCCAATGGGATCCTGGTGGAAGCTCTCCTGTTTCAAGCTTAACTTGGTCTCGGTCATTACACTTCAAGCAATGGGACCCTGGTGGGAGTTTCTTGTCAGCTGTAACAGGACCTTAATGAATCTTCACCTTGATAAGGATATTTCTTCTCTCTCTTTTATTTTACTTGTCCTTCATTAATTGATAATTTTGATGGAATGTTGTTTTTCTTGTGACCTTTATATTGCGGACAATGTACAATTTAAGTGTGGGGGAAGAATTTTAGCATTCTATTTTTGTTTCTGTTTTCAATTTTAATGCTTCTGCTGTTTTTGCTATTTTGATATTTCAGCCCTGTTGTTTATTTTTCTGTTACTATTTCTGTTATTATTTTAGTTTTGTTTTCTGTATTTGTTTATTTCAAAAACAAAAACAAAAAACAAAGATGCAAACAAAAATTAAAAAAAAAAGAAAACAAAAAGAAAACAAAACAAAAACAAAAACAATGCTTTGAAAGAAAAATATGTTTTTGAATGGATTTTAAGCTGTGTTAAAGTGATGAGTAGAAATAAATCAAGTAAAAGGTTCATGGTTTGAATTGGTGGATTGAGTTTGATAGATGCATACCTTGTGAGTTTTTGAGCATATTGGTGGATTTTAACATCCATTCTCCTCTTTTTTTGTGATTTTCATTCATGTTAATTGATCACTCTAGAACTTGCTTTGATTCTTTTTGAGACTACATTTTCACTTGCATGCATAAACATGATTGAGGCCTTCTTTCTTTTATTAGCTACTTTAGCCAAATAGTCAACCCTGCATTATTTCCTTTGTTTAACCTCCTTGAGCCTACTTGCCCATTCTTTGTTTTAACTCAATATATACCTTATGTGAAAAATCATGTTTTATCTTACCTTAGGGAATGGAAGAGTATTGGTTCATTTTCATTGGATGAGCTCTTTGGCTTGTTAATAATTAACAGTTCAAGTGTGGGGGTTGTGCAATATTGATTAGTGTGTGTGTGCAATATTCAAAGTATTTGAAGAAAAAAAATATATTTAAAAAATAAAGAAAGATAAAAAGAAAAAAAAATTGCAAGAGAGGTTGAATTTTTCAGAAAAAAAAAGAAAAAAATAAAGAAGGAAATATGTGAAGAGAATGTGTATTATTTGGAGTTTAGGGATAAAAATTCATGTTTATTACTTGTCATTTGAGTTCCTTCCCAATGCTCTTTTATTCTCTTGGGTGTTTAACTTGTCATATTTATATTGTTTCCTTTTCTTACCTTGGACCCATTTCAACATTGAATAAAGTTCTCTTGATTTTTGTGTACATGTGTTTTGAGAGTGGAGAAGTAGAAAATAAGCAATCTTATAGTAGTGCAATTTTCATGGATTGAATTGAGTGAAATACTTATCTCGTAAACACTTGAGGGATTGAGAGTGTATCTTATAAGGATCTATCATTCTTTATTCATTCTTTTCAAATTGATGATACCTTGTTTGTTCCCTTAAATCTTTAGTTGCTTTTCTTGCTTATAGCTTTTGCATTCTTAAATGCCATTTGAAATTGAGTTTTTTAGAGTTTTTAACTTTTGAATTTGTTTTGTTTTTCTTTGTTCCCTAGTTTTGGTTTTTTCTGTTTTGCCCGAGGACATGTAAAAAAGTAAGTGTAGGGGTTTTTTGATAATTATGATTTTTAAAATATTAATATCCATACAATTACCTTATTAATGATGTCCAGATTGTAATTAAGTGGTCTTAGCACTTATTTAGATCATTGGGTTGAATTGGGCTTTAAAACAAAATTTTTGGATTTTAATACATATTGACATTAGTTCAGTATTTTGACCATAACTTGAGTTGTAGATCTCTGATTTTGATGTTATTTATATGCTAGGAAAGATGAGAAAAGAATCTACAAGTTTTGTGTATGTCAAATTGGAAGATTCCAATGTTTAAGTGGTCAAATACAGCCTTGAAGTTGGACCAGCGGTACTGTTATGAATTCTGGACACACCTTCACTATTTTGGGCATATCTCACTCATTTCAAGCCCAAATTAAGCATGTGAGCCCTCCTTGGAAAGCTTACTTCAAAGGCTATCTGATGAACTTGATTTGAATTAGAGATTGTGATAGAAATCCAAAAGATGGAAATGTGAAAAAAGTGAAAGAATCATTGGAAGGTGGGAGACACACTTTCATAATGAAAAAATAATTCATTGGAAGGTGGGAGACACACTTTCATAATGAGAAAATAATTCATTGGAAGGTGGGAGACATACTTTGATAATGGATGAATAATTAACAAAAGTGGGTGAACCACTTTTGACTCGCAATGGATGATTAAGAGGAGAGCAATTAGATTTGTGATAAAATAATGGAGAGCTTCTACGTAGTGTGTGGTTATTGTAGTTTTAGTTTTTGGATTTTGAGACTTCTCTTCTTCTCTTCCTCTCCTCCTCTCTCTTTGTTATTTTCATTTTTGTATGGTTCTTAAAGGTTCTCCAATGGTGATGGCTATGGAGAGCTAAACTTCTTTAATCAATCCAAGAGATTGACATTCTTGATGATTAATCTTGAGATCTTATTTTAATTGCTATACATTCGTCTATTAATCAAGTTTCTCTTTCTCTTCTTCTCTTGTTTAAATTCTGATTTAATACTTAATTTGATTGAGATTTGCATATGTTAATTGGGTAATTATCATGTGCCAAGAGATGAATTCAGAGGTTAAATAATGCATCAAAGGTGTTTGATGAAATATTTAGCTTGGTTGGATCTTGATTTTTAAGTTAATTTGAGTTTTGGATGGATGCTTAATTTGTCTAACCTTAATTAATTGAATTCTAGAAGCGTTTCTAGTAAAAGATCCATGGATCATTGAGAGGCGTCTTGATGTGATCTAAGACTAAGGATTTGGTTGATAGTTGAATAGATCTATAAAGATCAAGGATGGATTAAAATCAAGATTTGTTAATTCTCTTGAATCGATTGTTTTCCTAATTTTGTTTACTCATTTTAATTACTTTTTATTGTTTAATCTTACAAATCCATTTCTCCCTATTTATTAACCTCTTAATCTGACTTCATAATTAGAATGATCTATGGGCTCGATCTGGTGTTACCTTATACTACAAGTAATTTTGATAAATTGATTATAAATTGATTTAAATTTGATAATCTTAACAGTTGTCACCCTGTCCTTTTTGAAGTCGTGATCTTATGAGTTTAGGAATTAGCAGTGCATATATGGATGGGAGATTTTTAAGCCACCATGTAGCACCCCAGACGCTGTGCAAATTTGATCAAATCACAGCAAGATAATAATTCCTTTTCATACTCTTATGATACAAAAACTTAGAGTCAAAACTAATGTAAGAATAGTTGTACTACAAAATATATTTGACAGGATGTCTCATCATTTCATCGGCAAATCTTATGATGGCCAATCTTATGCTATGTATTTTTTTTGTTTTTTGATAATCTAATAAATTGTAAAGTGGTGTCAAGTGGCTAAAACGGGGCATGGAAGATTTGTGCAAAAGTGAGATTAAGATCATTATTCATTCTTGGAATTTAACTAAACATGAGACTCGTCATCCTCCAAAGTGTATGATCACTAAGCTAAACTCCAAGTAAGTGGACACAAAAATAAGGGGGCGTTTGGTGGAGGAGTTGATTTTATATTCCTACAAACCTTAAGGTGAAAATGTTTTGTTTTCATATTTAGTAAGAGATATAAAAAAATATTCTCATCTATATCTCATTTTTAAAAATATTTATTTACTATTACTGTTATTAAATCATTCTAAAGGAAGAGATAGGGGGTTGTGATGATTCTTATCTGGTGGAAATAATCATAAAGTTACAAAATAATATTTTTATTCATCCTTATATTCAAATTTTCATAAATAATTGAAGTTAACCAAATATAAATTTGATAAATTTTTAAGTATATCAATTTTTTAAAATGTCATTTCTAAAAGTCTTATTTTTTAGAATAAAAAATTAACTCTCAAACAAATTCCTAAAGTTTTTTATCCGATAAGTGAGCCCAACAAAAAGAGAGTCAACCTATAAGTCAGTGACACTTCAAAAGGGTAGCAGGCTATTGTGCTGCACATCACTACACCGATGGAGACACAATTTGCAAGAGCAACTTACTCCAGGGTGAAGATTTACAATGAGGAAGAAAGGAAAGCTCATAATTGGCGTGGTGAGGTGGTGAACTGGGGAGAGCCGACAAAACGGGCTAACCCACCCCGTCCAGTCTTTAATCAATAAAAATATGAGGTGGGGTGGGGTGAGTTGGTCCGTTTTAAAAAATGGGTTAGAATAATCAACTCATTCCGTTTTAAGATGAGTTGACGGGTTGATGGATTGATCCGTATAAAAAAAAAAATGAAAAAAGCGGATGATTGATAGTCAATTCATCTAAAAATAAAAAAATTCATAAAATTTTTAAAAAAAATAATTTATAATTTATAAAGACTAAAAAAATAAAAAAAAAATAAATTAAATTAATATCATACTCATAAAAATATCACAAATATAAATAAAAAGACTCATTTATAATACTTTAAAAAATTCAACCCAACAGGTCAACCCCCTCCGCCCCGCTTAACCTACAGCTTATGCGAGGCAGATTATGCTGATTGAAAATTAAAAATAGGTTAAAATATTAAACTCAACCCATTAAAAAATGACGAGTTGACGAGTTAATCCAACGAATTGAACCCATTTTACCACCTCTAGGAGAGCCATGCGTGGAAGAAGGTTCTTTTTTTCTTTTTTTAATAGGAAAATAGGGTATTATACACATCATTTTGGCCTTGTTGAGTTGGCATGTCATGTCATTTTTAACTGTGCAACTTAGTATAATAAGTTAACATTATTAGGATACTTATAATTTTTGTCTATCGAATCTTAATATGAGATAAATATTAAATCATGTTATATATGATTGTAGCATTCTCACAAAATATAATATAAATTTGTGAATGAATTAAAAAATTAAAATATAAAAATTAAACGAATAACGAGACTTACACTATTATATTCAAATCAATAGATAGACCAAAATATTGGAGATTTAAAATTTTAGAGATTAAATTAATAAAATTTATTTTTAAGGAATTAAATTGATAAATAATAAATATTCTAAATAGAGTTTTACTATAGATATTTAACTTTGCAAATTAGTCAATATCTACGTACCAAATTGATTGGGGACGATCTTTAATACTAAAATAATAATTTATGTTAGACGCAAGCTTCCAACAAAACACATTTTTATTTGCTGTCTAATATTACTTGGATGAGAAATATCTTTTTGTGATGATGAAGTTTGTTGACTCAAATTTATTCTTCTCACAAGCCACTAACAATGGAATAGTGATAAAGAGTTTGAATTATTAGCTCATAGAATTAAAAAATATATAAATATATATTACTATTTTGCCAACAAGTTCCAAATATCGTTTGCATGATTAGTAATCAATTAATTTAATTAATATAATTGTTATAACTTTATGACATCAGCAATTATTGTTTTGTAGTCTTGTATTGTTTGGGTACTATTCCACCATCCCACTAGTAAGTGATACACGCCTAGCTGAACTTTGAATTTTTTTTTTTTTAAATCTGTTTCGATACATTAAGAATTTCTAATATAATTTAGATTAAATTTTCTTAAAGTCAAATTTTCATCAACGCCAATCACTTAAGTCTTAGTGGCACGCTGAACCTTCCTGTGCAACAAAGATTGTTATAGATAGTTTCTTTTCTTGATAATCATAGCCTTCCTGGTGGTTACTCGTGCAATTTCAACCATTTAATGAATTACACATTTACACTATCCAATAATCTGGAATAAAACACAAAAGGACATACTGGTAAGCCCACTAGAACTGGATTAGTGGTTAAGGCTTGGATAATTTGAATCAACAAGTTTAAATCTTTCCATTGTACTAATAATAATAATAATAATAAACTATCAAAGCCATTAAGTCGTACAGAACATCCTAGTTAGGGAATGATGATTATCTGTCTATGGCTCCGTTCTCTGATTAATCGGCAAGCATGAGAAGTTAATTCCCTTTTATAAAACACAGTTCATAAGTTTTAATAATGACATGTGACAATTATTCGTAGATTATTTTCTTTCCAATTCCAATTATTCTTATAGAAATTGTTCGTTATCAATCACTCTCATTTTATAATTTAAAATTTTAATTTTGAAATATTTACTTATTTTATCTTTTTATACCTAAGTTCTATACTTCTCTTATTTTAAAAGTTGATTTTTTAGTTCTCACTATTGAAACGTTTTTTTTTCTTCCTCTTTTTACCTTTTGCTTTTTTAATGTTATAAGAGCAACAATAATAAAAAAAAAAACCATGTTGGAAAAAATTTATATTCATCTATATTATGGTATATATTAGATTTTAATAAACTAAATATATACATAATATATTGTGAAATACTTATCAAAATATCTCAATAATATATTAAAATTAAACAAATTTAGAATAAAACTATTCAATTATATATATATTAAACAATTTTATTATAATAATTTAACAAATACATTACTTATTTAATAAGTCTACCAAAAAAGAATCTAGTTATTCTAATATCAAAGTATATATATATATATATACACACACACACACTTAAGATTGGTATATTAAAATGATCATTTTAAATTTTACAAATATATCATACTTAAATAATTTATAAATAAATTTTTAAGTACTTAGAAAATTAAGATGTCCATGTAGGAAAGAATCCTAAAATCCAAGCATCAGCTTCTAAACACCAGAGATATTATATTACATAAAATGAATATACTGATGCAAGACTCGCACGTGAAAAAAAAATCACAAGGTGCCATTGAGTCATTTTGCACTTCGATAATGAAAATTTTTATAATTTTTATACAGAAAGTTAGCAAAACACTTTCAGAGGACTTCTGAACTCCCGTAGTTTCAAGTTTCAATATCAAAGCAAATTACAAAAAATGGACATATTTATATAAGCTGCAGAAATTTTCTTCAGACCTTTACAACTATGGTGCAGAAACTAATTGGTCTCGCTTTGGAATTGTATCAATCAGCTTTCAAGTGCTTCTCCAGCAAAATACTGTTTGTGCACCATTCTCCTGTAATCTGCATAAGATGTATTCCATGCGTAGCCCCAGGTAAAAAATGCATTCAACAGAAAATGTACAAAGCTCAAAACCTCTACTCATCTAAAGCATTAGATATATTGAATAAGGAAGCGGATATGGTAAAACAGATTCTAGAACCCTCCAGTAATATAGTATTCGAAGTTGAGATCAAATGAAGCAAACTTAGGAACAATAATAACAACCAGTTGGCAGTTTAAATAATTATAACAGAAACCAAATGTTGGCAGTTTAAAAAATATGTTTCTAACCTTCCTTATTATTCCAAAGTGCTGCAGCATAGCTGTTTAGAGGACTCTCCAGGTTAGGCTCTGTTATCAGAAAGCAAATTGCTCAGGCAAGAACACAAAGGTGAATGCAGAACTCAGAGATAGAAAGAACAGACCTTCCAATAAACTTTGAATTGATAGAAGTATAGTTCTGCAATCATAAGCTGAAGACCACTTGTCCTATAGAAACACATAAGTAGGACAATCATTGGCTTTGAGAGAATGTAATCAATAGAAACATATGTGCAGAGTAATGCAATACAAATTGACATTTCATCAATATTATATACTAGGCATCCATAATAAAACAAAATGGTAGATCCAAACCCTTAAAAACACATGTAATGGTTCTCCAAGTTAATGAATACCTGAAGGATGTCCAGACAAATGTTGCCAAACTGGTCAACATTTGGATGAAAGCACATCGTTTCAAACTTTACTTGGGGTGGCTTAAAAGGATAGTCCAGGGGAAAACGTAATGAGAGTTTATAAGATAAACCCTCATATAGAGTTCCTTTTCCACCTTCAATTGTGCCGATCCATGTAAAAATGCTCTCACCATCAGGAAAAGCAGATACTCCAAGATCTCCTCCACTCATCTGCGGGGAAAAGTCATTATCAACATTTAGAGTGATTGTGAGAACATGATAACAAATTATAATGTGAATAAAAATAGAAAGCAATTGTAACACCTACGTTTCGTAAAGATCTAAAGATACCCAACAGTATATTTTACAAAATTTCCCACCCTCATATAGATACTGATTTAAAAGGGTATACTCAATTTCGAACAAGTCAAATATAGCATTATAAATAGCATTGCAGTAAAAAAATTTGCGATTCTTTTAGTGGAAATATCAATGGGCATTTGAAGCATATTTTTAGAAACTGAGGATACCCAACAGCATATTTTACATAATTTCCCAGCTTAATATGCTGATTTAAAAGGAGAAATAATACACACAATTTTGAACAAATTAGAATATAACATTTCAAACTCTGCCTATGTCGTAGACATTTTGACTTAAGTTTCATGATATTTTTCACTGGGAATATCAATAGACATTGAAGTATATATAAAAGGATTCAGATAAATGGCATGAGCATCAAATATTCACGAGTATGCTAAAAAGTAAAAGCCGCTATACAGTGACTTAATTGAAGAATCACTGATTAGTAATCATAACATCAGCTTACAACATTAGACAGATTAGAGAGCTTTTCGATTCACATGCTTTATCATACCCACATGAAAATGCATCTCGTTTCATACAATGAGATTTGGAATGATATATCAAAATTTAAGGAATGATCGCATGCCATAGACAGATATAGCATTGGAAGACGAAAAGAGAAGCAATGAGAACAACAAATTCAATGTTCTACTGCATAATATACAACAGTATATGCTGATAATTTGACATGGTATACTACAGGCTTAGCAGACATCAACACACAACGAAGTAACAACGAATGCTTTTCAATACAAAATGAAGTAACAAAGAAAGCTACATCTATCTATAGCCTTCAGAAGCCTAGTTTGATATAGTTACCAAACCTCATAATTTTAATTTCTTTGAGGGTGTTATGATCCTTAAAGGCATGAAGTTTAGCATTAGAATACAAGAAATTTACACATGTAATATAAATCCACAGTAGGCAATTAGGGAACCAATGCAATTGCATATGGAGGTTTTTTTTTTTATAAAAACAAAAAAAGACCAACCCCCTTCCCCCAAAAAATAATAATTTTGAAAATGATCATGATTTTCTAAGTTGCTCCTTAAGATTTCAACTCACCAAATCAGAATTGACTCCAGAAAAGTTTCAGGGCATTAACAAATTTGGAGGGGGGGGGGAGGGATTCAAGACAAATGATTCATGAAAATTTAAAAATAAATAGAATTAATTCAAGCAAAAAGAGACATACCATGAGAGCCATTAATTCCTTCTGGAGTCTGCAAAATAAAACAAATGAAACCATCAAAAACAATACAGCAACAGTAAATTCAACCATATCAAAAACCAAAAAAAGGAGTACAAATTAACACTTGGCCATCAATTTCATACATGAATCGTCAAAATTTTGATCAATTTCTAAATTCAAATTCGCTTGCCATGAAGAAATCGAAAACGAATTTTTTTTTTTCTTATTGGGTAAGAACAAGTTCAAATTTTGAAAGATTTCAGCGAGTTTCTGGGGAATCAAACAGAAAAGGCGAGAAAGAGAGGACAAAGAACTCGTCAATTGAGAAACAGATCAACCTCTGCGAAACGGAGGAGGTGTCAACGGGGTGAGGAGAAGCCGGCGGCTGCTTCGACGGAACGGCAGGCGTGCTACGGTGACGATTCGCCGGCGGCGTTCCGGACGAGTTGTCGGCGGTGGGGTTGGACCGGACCTCCATGATAGCGATCAAGATCAAGACGGAGGCCCAATCTGAGGGGCAAAGATCAACGGCTGAGATTCAATCAACGGTGGACGAGAGTGCAACCTACAGAAAGAGAGAGAAAGAGAAATATTTTTTTTTCTTTTTATTTTCGAGGAAAATGATATATCTGAAACAATTAAAGATGGGAATTGGGTTTTCATATTTCGGAGTTAGCCATTGTTGGTCGGTTGTAACTGTTCACTATGTTTTCAATTTTCACATTTATATATATTTGAATATTTGGATGGATTTGTTTTTTAAATATTTTTATTTTGATCAGTTTTTTATTCCATAAAAATATTAAAAAAATTAATGATTGATTTTATGAAAGATGGTAAGATATCTAAGAATTAGAGAAGGTAAATAAAACATGTAAAGGTGTAAAAATAGAAAGAAATATGAAAATGACTTGAAGTAAAAAATTATTTTCAATAATAAGGTACTTCTGTTTAAAGAGTGAAAAGCTCAAAGCAGACCAGATAGTTTTTGACAAAAAAGTATAAAAAATGGGCTACGGCCCGCCAATGTATAAAAGAAAAAAAAAAGTATTGAGTTTGATCTGGGTGAATTTTAATTGATAAATCATGTATACATTTTTATTGAAACTTAATCTTAAAACAAGACATTTCTTCTTCATAAACTTTTATATATATAAAAAAAATTATAATGTAACTTAACTGATCTTTCTCTTCACCTTTATAAGGAGGTGTGGTTATGTTTTCCTTTAAATCTAATAAAAACTGTTATGTCCCATTTCACATTCTCCTTGAAGTCCAACTCTAAAAAAAATTCTTATGATTGAAAATAATAAAGTAATAATTATTAAAAAAAACCTTGTAATTAAAATATTTCTCTAGGTTTCTTCATAACAAAAAAGATAATTCTAATTAGTTAATTAATTATTTTGCTAATAAAACTGGACACCAACCTGGCAACCCTTCAATACTATCTATTAGGTCCACGAGCCACCAACGCCAACGATTGTGTGGTTGAGGAGGTAGCAAAGGCGGGCGGAGGAAGGTGGAGATCATCTTAAAAGGAGAAAATAAAAAAAAAAATTGTCAAAAATTAAATTGTTTGAAAAAAAAAAAAAAAGAGCCACCGGAAGTAAAATGTGACTTTACACCAACCAAAAAAAAAAAAGGAGAGAGACTCCCATCAAAATATATTGGGCTAAAAGCCCACAAAGGACTCTAATAAGTCTCGGCATATATAATATACACGTATCCAGCTGCTAGGGTATGACAAAGCTAAACAAAGCGTTATTTCCAGTTTCAACAATTGCAAAGCTCTTGGTGCATAAGTAGGTTTATCGAGGGAAATCTAAGCCTTGCAGAAATAAAGATAAAACTTCTCTAGAGTAAGATTGTTAATAAAATGAATACATAAGTATGTATTTATTATTAAGTTTTAATGTGTTTAAAATTATGATATATTTTAAATTGAATTAAGAGTGAATATTACTTACTTACTATAGAAATAATATTACTTTACAGAAATTATTTAAAAAAAAAGGGTCAAATATCTACAAAGGGCTATTACCTATTGGTAACATGTAATTATGGTTATATGAAGAAATTGGTTTTGGGATATCCAAAATTAACTTTGGATTTAGCAGCTAAACATGTTAAATTTAGTTTTACATTCAAAATTATTTTTAAAGTAGTGTCTTTTTTTTTTGTTTTTTGGTTCTAAAGTAGTGTCAAACAACTACTAATTCATGTGGATTACATTTCTTGGGCTGTGATAAAAAAGTCTAAGTGATAAACAGGATGCTAAAATACTAGCCCGGCCCATGAGAACAAACTTTTTCTCTTATGTTTTTTCCCCCTTTTCTGTTACACATGTGGGACTAAAAGTAAAAAATTAATATCCCTAGAATAATAATTAGGCCAATTAGTGTATCAACACATCTTCTTCTTCTTCTTTTTTCATCAAATATAGATACTGATTTGAATAAACATGATGTAACCTTATAAATAATTCATGCATCAATCAGGAAAGGCAAATAGCGACTTCCTTTTGCTTTGGCTAGTTTTTCAAATTGATCACCTCAAACAGTTCTTTGAATTTGATTAACCATATTAACCATTTTACTGATTATGTTGTCTTAGATTTATACTGACACGGTGAAACTTCATCCACAATTTATACCAAAGATGTTACAAATCATGTTGCCTCAACAAGATTATATATGCCCCATTCTTCAAATCCATTTCTTCACTTTCATTTACAAGCATGTGTTCAATATGTGCTGAAGCTGAAAACTAGGAAAGGTTAGAAACATTAAATACTCAATAATTATCTAGTCACTAGCAGTATGTGGCTTCGCAAATGTAAATTCTGATAAATTAATGGCGATTTCATGTTGAGCTAGAATAGAAGGCAATTCTGTTGAACGTGGCTCCAGAACTTGCATCTGCAGGGACTCTTCATGACCTCTTGCATGGTTGCTTGGGGATGGTTGCCCTTCAACATCCCACTGTTCATTTTCATAAAAAGATGGTGCCTTTGGAGAAGCTAGTGGACTATCACTGCGGCCAGGGTGGTTGTGAAGCAGGTGAACTGGAGACATTCCGTGGGTTGGCGTTGCTGGCCTGCTTGAGAATGAAGTGTTAGAAACACAATGAGAAGAATCCTTGTTGTGTCTGACATGCTTTCTGGCAGTGTGGTGCCAGTTCCTTAGTGCTTTTGCTACTCTGTCTTTGAAAATGGTGGGTTTCATGGTTGAACCCATCTGTAATAATGCCAGCCAAAAACATAATGAAACCACTGCCTGCTCCTATAATATTATTATATTGGTAAAATGAAAGGCTTAAATGAATATAATGTTCCTGTATCTGACCTGTGTGACTAGAGCATAAAGAGGGAAGGTCGCATAGCTGCATATAACTTGTATGGCAACCCTGGAAAAATTGCCACTTTCTAATTAGTTTACATAAATAATTAATTCCTAGAAGCTAATGTGTTGAATGATCTCCAAAATACAAGTCATATATATTAATGGTTGTTCCATGTATTGGCATGGCATATGCAGTTTTTGTAAATGAAATGAACGAACTTACCCCATTGTACATCTAATGACAATATCTGCAGTAGTTCGGTGGAAGCAAGAGTTTATGGAGAACCCATTATCCTTATCATACTGAAACGAAAAAAATAATGATGGCAAAGTTAGAAATAGAAAAATCTTGCAGCTTTGCTTTTTCTAGCTAAACGCTACAGAATAGTTACATTCCTCTTGATATAAGATTGCTTCATTCTATATTCTTGATATGTAATCACATGCAATGTCATTTCTGAATCCCTTCTCAATTACGAAGTGTTAAGAGGTATTAATCAAAAGATTCAAAACCATTTATGGGCTTTCTCCAAATTAACAAGTTTCTTATACAGTTTGTTCTTGACATGGTATCAAAGTCTCGTATACCTGATGACAAGAATTCGATCTATGTTGTCCCCACCCTTCTAATTAAGATTAGAAGTTTAAGCACAAGGTTAGCGTAGCCATGTTCTTAGTTCTCTACACTTCAAGCTTAAAGGATAATTTTTTGGTGATCACACGTGTTAGAGATATTAATCAAAATTATTCTTGGGTCATCTCCTAACAATTTAAGTTTAGGGAAAGTTTGGTCTTGATTCCTAACACTGATAGAAATTTTCATTCTATTGCAAACAATTTATTTCATGGCACAGAATCAACAAGAAAGCATGGTCTAAGCATTGGTACAAATTTTCTTCAATACTGTACTAATAAACAATATAAGTCACAAAGCAAAAATTTAAGAAAAATTGATCGAGGTGGGACACTTACTGAATTCCAAGCCAAAAAAGCCAGTTGAAATGCATTCTGTAGCATAGAACCAAACATGATTAGTTTCAGAACACATTGTTGGAATGCTTCAATTTGATAGATTAAAGAATTGAAGACAAAGAAAGAACTAATGAAATTTACCAGAAAGAGAACAAGATGAATCAAAAAGAGGAGAAGGCGAGGGCGATTGAACCAAAACAGGCAATCTCCTGGCTCAACCACAGGTGCACCCTTGACCACCTCCCCTCTTTCTTGAATCCTCAGTCCCATCTTTGTTATGATCATTTGTAGCTTTGTACCCACCAATAAAAGTATCTGTAAGATTCACATTAAACCTTATGATCAGTTTGAGCCCTTATTCCAAGAAAGGAAATATAGACAAGCAACATAAACAGAATGGGTGGTTTGTGCTTACAATTAATGGGATAAATGGAAGCCAATAATAAGGATACCACCCTGTCCACATAGAACAAAAATTGCTATTAATGGGATAAACTAGAATATAAGAATTTATAATTTTTCTACTCTAATAAGCAGCTTAAGGTTTGGTGCATCAGGGCATACTAATTTTAACACAAGCATAAGAAGATAAAAAGTAGTATAATGAAAGTTAAACTATGTGAAACAACACTGTCTGCCAAAATTTGTCTTTGATTAGCCAGAAAATTGTTTTGAGAAATGCTACACAGCGAGAATTATTTGCCAAAATTTTTGCTAGAATTTGCCAATATTCAAGGATGGTGTTTAGATAAGTTAAAGTAGTGGGAATCATTCATCCATCCAAAAGTTAAAAACAATGGCAAATAGTTTGGACAAAAAAATTCTGACTATTTAATATTTTCCTTTTTGTAATATAAACAAAAAAAAAATATTCTCTTATCTCAATTGAATTCTACAAAGATTGTGAGTGAAAGTGATTGACAAAATTCGGGATCAAATTCATATTGATTCTATTCTGATCTACTTTGACACAATTCAACTTGAACCATAGCAACACCAATTCTGCATGACTTCATATGTCATATCCAAATTAGTTTCAAAACTTGAATAGGGCTTACCATGAGTATTAGTCAGCAGGACTAGCACCGCAAAGAACCATATGATTGGGCTGCAAGTGCCAAAAAGGTTGGCTTAGATTGCTAAGTAATAACATTTTGAAAGGAGAGCAAATTAAGCAGTGGATGATATTCTTTACCTTATCCCCACCACAACTTTAAAATCCTCTTCAAGTGATCTTTTGATATACTTCTGGAAATCAAATTCTGCTTCTCTTCCCGGTGCCAGATGGGCCTAAAATTACATAGCATAGTCATACAGTTTGGTATGTCCTTTCAAGCAAAAAATATCAAACTAGAACAGATTTTGTAAATACAAACTCACCATGACAAATCCATGCCGTAATGCCAAATAGTCAACTTTATTAACTGATCCATAGAATTGTCTGATGAAGCTAACCTGATTTGAGCAGAATACAAAGGCCTTAAAAACTTTCAAATTTATGTGTCACTAACAACAAAATATATACTTGAAATTCAGAATGTAACTAATGGCTTAGTTTCATTCTGAGCTATCATCTTGGAACAATGATCCAGTGTAAGATTTATCATTTCATTCATGTATAATATTTGTGTACTTACTATCCATAAGGAAATTGTTGACCGACTCCATGAGTTCAAGTGCCTTCGTCCAAATGTTGTATCCCTTGCAAACCTGAACCTCATAGGATCTGCAATGCATATTTATAAACGGCATTATCAAAGATGGCCCATATAAATGGCCAAAAATTAAAGGACATATTCCATATGCTAATACTTCCAAGAAGTATGGCACAAAAAATGTCACAATTTTATGTGCAGACTTTTAGTGGAGTTTAATATTTATTCACTGTCAGTAAAGTTGTTTACAATATCACTCAATCGGGTGACAAAATCATTAGCAGTGTTTTAACACTTTTTAGAGTTTTATTATATTCTTTTAAAAGTTTTTTTAATATTAAATAAAAAAGATATTTAATAAAAAAAAATATTTAATATCTTAAAAACATAAAAAATATTTAAAATTTTATTTATTTATTAATTAAGAAAATTAATAAAAAAATTATGTAAAAGGATTTAAAATTATTCTACTTTTTATAATTGTTATCATTATCTCACTCTTAAATGATGTGATAATGCAAGTTGGAATGGCTCGTGGTTTTACAAAAAAAAATTTCACTCACCGTGGATCATAAGACACCAAAAAATTGTTATCCAATAGGTAGAAAAGTCAACCTCCACGCCTTGAAGCCCATCTTTAATTTATTATGTAACATGCTTTGTCAAGTAGCTTTCATAGTAAATGCATAAAGTATAGATTGATTGGCAAGTGGGTGCGTACAAAAGTACTGTATCAACTTTCAACTTTATGGACTCTTACTTACGGATGAAAATTGAAAAATGATAATGGTACATTTCTTTTTGAGCAGTATGTGTTATTAATATATTTTTTTAAAGTGTTAAATTTAATAAATAATAATAATAATAATAATAATATGATAAATAATATTAAAAAATATAAAAAGAAATATATATATTATTAATAATAAAAATATTAAAATTGATAAAAATTATAAATTCTTTTTTTTTCTCTTTTCCTGTCACTTTATTTAAATTTTACCACGTATTTAATTACGTATCTTTTTCCTAAATGAAAAGAACTTACCATTGCGGAACTGATATTCATCAGTCTTTGTTTCATCTTCCCACGCCCTCCATATTGCCATCTGCATACAGTGAAAAAAACGAAGAATTGAGACACAGATACCTTAGCTCTGAGAATAAAAACTTGGGAGTACCTTTGAGGGCAAAGTGAATGAGAGAAGAAAGAGAAGAGGGAAGTACCTTAGTTCCACCCAAAGCTATTGTTATGATGCATTGTAGGATATGAAAAATAGCAAGCACAAAGATGAATATATGGAGCTGGTGAATCCCGTATTTAGACACAAATGCAACTTTATCCTGCAAATACAAAAACACCCATTAAAACTAACTACAAGAAAATCCCCTCTGTTGGTACACTATCTGATCTATGCTTCCTATGCAATGAAAGAATAATAATAATAAATAAATAAGTAAATTTAAAGAGAAAAAAGGAAGAAGAGGTGAAGGTGTTGTGCTTGCATCTTTTGCGCATTTGTCATAATATCCTTTTGGAGGTTTAATCTCTTCCTTGAGTTCCTTCGGATCACAAGGATGCCAAGTGGATGCAACTTGTTTTGATATGCAGATATTAGAAATGCGGTCTTGAAACACCGTTAGGAGCAAGGATATGAATCCCAGCAGCATAAGCTCTAATAAACAGAACAAAGAAAGAAAGCAATTGTTAGATTCCAAACACACAGGAAATTCAATTTATACAATCATAAGAAGGTGGTCACTAAGAAACAGGTAGAACACAAGACAAGTACCTCCTTTGACCTTTTCGAGCGCTTCATAAAGAGCCTTTTTGTGTCTCTTTTTTAACCACTGCAATTACAAGTAGCAAAACACAGCAAGAGATCAGGATTAAACAGCACAGATTAACAAAGCAAAAATTAGAATTTAAGAAGCAACTATGTGGTGGTGATTTCTTTTATATAAGAATTATGCTTTTTCTCATTACAACATATGTATATTCTAGGTTGAAACTTTGAGTAGCATAAACCATGCCAAGCTTACCTTTCCAATAGCTTCAATGCTATGTTCAATGAAGATGGAAATAGCAAGCATCACAAAGCACACAACTGCAACAGCCCACGTTGGTGTTTCCTCCAACTTTTTCTGAGGAACTTGATCCATTTTTCAGCCCCCCCTTATCTATTATGCAAGAGTAGAAGCGAGTATATAAGCAGAGAAGATATATTGTGTAGCTAGAGACAAAGGACGAAGATGGTATAACCAGTTTCTTTGGAGACTTGTATAAAATAAAATGATGGGGGTTGTGGAACTGGTTGTATTGGTTTATATACAAGAGCATGCAAGAGAAGAGCGTGTTGGAGTATCATTTTCTGAGAATGAAGACTTGAGATAAATACGAGTGCAAGACACGGAATCTTCAACAATGACTATGAAGACTTTGACATATTCAAAGCAGTGAAGGAGTCTTTATTCAACTGTTTATTTATTAAGAGAAGAAAAAAACCAAAAAGTTACAGAACAGAAGGAATCACGATCTAACCGCAATGGTGACAGAGGGGGAAAAACAACAACAGCAACAGGTGACAGAATTGCAGGAAGAAAATTAGCGTGGTATTAGTCATACAAGTTTTCATGTAATTTTTTAGTTACAAAGAAAATTTTAATTTTTTATTAACCACTTGAAATTAAGGCTCTGCAAAGCCTGGAATTTGATCTCAAAATTAAGTTGCATCCAAAAGAAATTGCTGCAACTTGACTTGATATAATTTAACTTTGCATATATTACTTATATGATTATATAATTAACTAAAGTTTCTTTATTATTTATTAGTGTAAACTACTTTTGAACAACCAAAACTAACTCTTTGTTATCCAAACCTAATATATATATATATATATATTGGGGATTCGATTGTATATTCTTTCACTCAATATGTAATATCACTTAATTATTGTGACTCAATCTAAATATAGGTAATATAACCTAAAAGTCACTTTTACTTTTTTATATAAAACAATATATAATCACTTATATTCTTGATTGTGAATGCTTATGTCTCTAAGGCATGTCAAAAGGTTTTTGATGATAACAAAAGCAAAAGAAAAGATCAAGCGCAAAAGGAAAAATCAAGATCAAAGAAAGAAGACAGAAGGTTTATTCAGTTATAAGACTTAGGATAATTAATGTTAAATGCTCTCAAGATTTCTCAAATGGTTTTTCAATATATGATTTCAAAATAAATGAGAAATTTCAAAGTTAAACATGGCTTTCAATAAAACTTGAGTTTCAACTTTAAATCTAATACTCTTAAAAGGATTTATGTTTAAACAAGTATCTTGAGGTGTTGGAAATGACTTACAAGCATTATTGGACTTGAAAAATGTGTTCAAAGGCTAATGTAATCGATTACATAAAGTTTGTAATCAATTACACATCAAACAGAAGGCATGTAATCGATTACATTGGTAATGTAATCGATTACACGAAAGTCAGAGGCCATGTAATCGATTACACAATATATGTAATCGATTACACAAAGCCTGTGAAAGGCAAAGAACACGCGTTCGACGAAGTCATGTAATCGATTACATGGATATTGTAATCGATTACAAACAAAGTCGAGAAGTCATGTAATCGATTACATGGGCAATGTAATCGATTACACAAAACCCAAACTCAAAGAACACGTTCGACGAGTCATGTAATCGATTACATGGATATTGTAATCAATTACAAGTCAAGAAATCATGTAATCGATTACATGGGCATTGTAATCGATTACAAGCAAAGTCAGTTATGTAATCGATTACACCAAGAATGTAATCGATTACGAGCCCGAAAGTTAAAACGTTGGAACAACAATGTAATCGATTACCTGAGATATGTAATCGATTACACGCATCCTGACAACGTCCAACGGCTATATTAAATGCATTAAATGCATGCCCAACTACCTCTAACGGCTCTATTAATTGAGAAACTTATAAATACCAAAGTTGGGTCTTTATTTGCGGTTGACCTTGAACCAAAAATTGATCATCATACTTCAAAACGTGAATCAATCCTTAAATTCATTTCTTGCTCTGTTTTCTGATTAAAAACGTGAAAAATCCTTGAGAGCATATTAGAGCTTCAATTTGTAAACACTTGCTCTAGAGAGAGCTTCGTCTATTTCAATCTTATACATTCTGATTAGTGAGGGTGAGGTATCCCTCAAGTATTGTAAGGGTGAAGTATCCCTTGGAAAATAGAGGCTCAAGCTTTTGGGTGAGGTATCCCATATTGTTGAGTGCTCAAGGTTGTAGTAGTTTTTCAAGCACCCATTGAAGCTTGAAGATATAGTGGAAAATCTCAAGGTGTTGCTTGGGGACTGGACGTAGATCACAAGTGGAGTGGTGATTGAATCAGGATAAACGACTGTGTTTGTTTCTCTAAACCCTCCTCTGCTTATCTTTGTGCACTGTTTTATTGTTTTATTTGGATATTGTCTCCTTGGCTATTACGTTTATAAGTAAAAATGTTTAACTCATCTATTCAGTTATCTCTAATCATTCAACACTTCAACGAAAATTGATTGTCAAACGATTTACGAAAGATTTGTGAACTTATTTTTAACTACTCAATTCACCCCCTCTTGAGTATTGAGGCCACTTGGTAACAAGTGGTATCGAGCTAGACTCTTGTATAAAGAGCTTAGAAACTTCAAGAGAAGTGATGACTTCAAATGGTTTTTCAAATGAAGGTTCTTCTATAAATAGACCTCCTTATTTCAATGGGGATGGTTATGCCTATTGGAAAGAAAGGATGAACATTTTTATTGAAGCTATTGACTTAGATGTGTGGGACGCTTGATTGAAAATGGTGCTTTTGTCCCTACGCAAACTAAGGATGGTGTGACAATTAATACACCTAGAAGTGATTGGACCGATGATGATAAAAAGAAGGTTCAATATAATTTGAGAGCCAAGAACATCATTACCACATCCTTGGGGTATGATGAATTCTTTAGGGTGTCAAATTGTAAGACATAAAAGAAATGTGGGATACTTACAAGTAACTCATGAAGGTACTAGTGAGGTAAAAGATCTCGAATAAACACTCTTACTCATGAATATGAATTGTTTAGAATGAATCAAGGTGAGAGTATTCAAGATATGCAAAAGAGATTTACTCATATTGTTAATCATCTCATCTCATTGGGAAAGACATTTCCTAATGAGGATCTTATTAACAAAGTCTTGAGATGTCTAAGGAATTGGCAACCCAAGGTAACGGCGATTGCGGAATCAAGAGATTTATCAACTATGTCTCTAGCCACCCTATTCGGAAAACTTCAAGAGCAAAAGTGGAACTAAGTAGGCTCAATCAAAATGAAGAACATGACAAAAAAAGAAGGAATTGCACTCAAGGCCACCTCTTCCATACTTGAAGATGATGATGAAGATGGTGAAGAGGATGGTGAAAATATTGAGCTAAGTGAGGAGAATCTTAGTCTCCTTGTGAGAAAATTCGAAAGATTCTTGAAAAAAAAGGGATTTCAAAGAAGACCACCATTTCCTCAAAAGAAAGCATATCACAAAGGAGAAGGATCCTCTACTCCTCCAAAATGCTACGAATGCGGAAAACCGGGGCACATGAAAATGGAGTGTCCTATATATCTCAAGAAGACGGAGAAGTTTGAGAAAAGACCCTCCAAGGAAAAGAAAGGAAAAAGAGCATATATAGCTTGGGAGGACAATGACTTAATCTCTTCCGACGATTCAGAAAATGAAGAAGCCCATCTTTGCCTCATGGCTCAAGGAGAAGAAAATGGAGAAAGCGACACCGATGTAACCTCTTCTAACCTAGAACCTCCACCTTCTTATGATGAATTGCAAGATGCCTTTCAAGAATTGCATGATGAATCTTTGAGGCTCACAAAAATGATTTTGTCTTCCAATAAAACAATCTCCCTATTGACAAAGAAAGTTTCTACTTTAACCAAGGAGATAAATGAACTTAAAATTGAAAATGAGACTTTAGGACTCATAGATGCTAATTCATCATGCATGATTTGTTCCTCACATGATAATGCATCCATAACATTACCTTGTTTATCATGCAAAGCTTTTGAAAAAGAAATTGAAGACTTGAACAACACTCTTGCGAAATTCACTTTTGGAAGAGACAACTTGAATGTGTTGTTAGGGAGACAAAAATGTGTTTTCCAAAAAGCCGGTTTGGGATTTAATCCAAACAACCGTCAAAAGTCTTATAAGAACTTCTTTGTTTCCTCAAAAACTTCAAGTAGCCCCTTTGTTAAATGTTTTCATTGTGGTAGGAAAGGGCATAGTGCATCCACTTGCAATGTTAGAAAGAACATAAACACCAAGGTTGGAATCAAAAGGGTTTGGGTCCCTAAAGGCACCATACCTAATTCTAACACACAAGGACCCAAAATAATTTGGGTACCAAAAGTTAAATCTTGAATGTGTGTTGTAGGTGTGCTTGAAGACCAAGAGCTCAAGTTGGTATCTTGATAGTGGTTGCTCCAAGCACATGACCGGTGATGGCTCCAAATTCTCCTCCCTTACACACAAGAAACATGGTCATGTCACATATAGTGACAACAACAAAGGGAAGATTCTTGGAATTGGCAAAGTTGGTAAGATCCCTTCATCATCTATTGATAATGTTTTACTTATCGAAGGACTTAAACATAATTTACTTAGTATTAGTCAATTGTGTGATAAAGGAAATAGAGTTATATTTGATTCCTCTTGTTGCATAATTGAGGGAAAGGATGATAAGCAAGTTAAGTTTGTTGGTCATAGGGTCAATAACATATATATGATTAGTCTTGATGATATTTCCTCAAATGATGCTAAATGCTTTATGAGTAGAGAAAATGATTCATGGTTATGGCATAGAAGAATTGCTCACATTCACATGGATCACTTAAACAAATTGGTCTCTAAAGAACTAGTAATTGGTCTTCCAAAGCTCAAATTTGAAAAAGATAAACTTTGTGATGCATGTCAAAAGGGAAAACAAGTAAAGGTCTCTTTCAAAGCTAAAAACATAGTTTCAACTTCTAGACCTTTACAACTTTTGCACATGGATCTTTTTGGACCCTCTAGAACTATGAGCTTTGGTGGGAATTACTATGCATTAGTAATTGTGGATGATTTTTCTAGATTTACATGGACATTATTCTTGGCTCACAAAAATGATGCTTTTCAATCATTTAGAAAACTTGCCAAAGTTATCCAAAACGAAAAAGGTTTTTGTATTGCATCCATAAGAAGTGATCATGGTGGTGAATTTGAAAATCATGAATTTGAAACTTTTGTGATGAACATGGCATTGAGCATAATTTTTTCTGCCCCTAGAACACCACAACAAAATGGTGTTGTAGAAAGGAAAAATTGATCTTTAGAAGAAATGGCAAGAACTATGCTCAATGAGGCCAATCTTCCTAAGTACTTTTGGGCGGATGCGGTTAACACCGCTTGTTATGTTATGAATAGAGCCCTAATAAGGCCAATTTTAAAGAAAACCCCATATGAATTGTACAAAGGAAGGAAACCTAATGTGTCACATTTTCATATTTTTGGATGTAAATGCTTTGTTTTGAATAATGGAAAGGATAACTTGGGGAAGTTTGATGCAAAATATGATGAGGGAATATTCATTGGTTATTCTATTCATAGTAAGGCCTTTAGAGTCTATAATAAATGAACTATGACCATAGAAGAGTCCATACATGTTGCATTTGATGAAACTAACCCAAATGAGTTGAGAAAGGAGCTTGTTGATGATGTTGCAGAAATCTTGGAGAAGACGCACTTGGAAAATCAAGAGAAAGAGCCCAAGAAGGAAGAAAAGAGACTCATTGATCATACATGGCAAGAAGATTCAGAAATCTTAGATCTACCCAAGGAATGGAGGACTTCAAGATATCATCCTCTCGACAAGGTGATAGGTGATGTATCAAAAGGGGTAATCACTCGAAACTCACTTAGAGATGCATATAATCATCTAGCCTTTGTCTCTCAAGTTGAACCTAAAGACATAATTGAGGCTATTAATGATGAGCATTGGATCTTGACCATGCAAGAAGAACTAAACCAATTTGAGAGAAATCAAGTTTGGGAATTAGTTCCAAGGCCCAATGATCATCCAATAATTGGCACCAAATGGGTCTTTAGGAACAAACTTGATGAAACGGGTTTAATAATAAGAAATAAAGCTAGGCTTGTAGCTAAGGGATATAATCAAGAAGAAGGCATAGATTATGAAGAAACTTATGCTCCCGTGCTAGGTTAGAGGCCATTAGAATGCTACTTGCATGTGCTTGCATCATGGATTTCAAACTCTATCAAATGGATGTCAAAAGTGCCTTTTTAAATGGTTTTATACAAGAAGAGGTGTATGTAGAACAACCTCCTGGTTTTGAGGACTTTGAAATGCCCAACCATGTTTTTAAATTGAAAAAGGCTTTGTATGGCTTGAAACAAGCTCTTAGAGCTTGGTATGAAAGGTTGAACAAATTTCTTTTAGAAAAAGGCTTTTCTAGAGGTAAAGTTGACACCACTCTTTTCATAAAACACAAATTGCATGACATTCTTCTAGTTCAAATCTATGTTGATGACATTATATTTGGAGCTACTAATAACTCTCTTTGTAAAGAATTTTCAAATATTATGCAAAGTGAGTTTGAGATGTCCATGATGGGTGAGCTCAACTTCTTCCTTGGTCTACAAATCAAGCAAACAAGAGAAGGAACATTTATAAGCCAATCCAAGTATTGCAAGGAGCTGCTCAAGAAGTTTGGAATGGACAATGCCAAGCATATGACTACTCCTATGGGCACCTCTTGCTATTTGGACAAGGATGAAGGAGGTAAATCGGTAGAAATTACAAAATATAGAGGTATGATTGGCTCACTCCTTTATCTCACTTTGCAAGTAGGCATGATATAATGTTTAGTGTATGCATGTGTGCTAGATATCAAGCTAATCCTAAGGAATCACACCTAAGGGAAATTAAGAGAATAATGAAATATCTAATGGGCACATCACAAATGGGTTTATGGTACCCTAAGGGTGCCTCATGTAGTCTTATTGGGTACTCGATTCTGATTTTCTTTGGATGCAAAATAGATCGAAAGAGCACTAGTGGGACATGCCACTTGCTTGGAAGCTCACTAGTTTCTTGGCACAAAGAAGAAACAAAATAATGTGGCATTGTCCCACAATGGTGAAAAGCTGAATATGTTGCGGTACCGGGAGTTCTTTGTGCTCAAGTCCTTTGGATGAAACAGCAACTCTTGGACTATGGTCTTGAGCTTGATCACATTCTCATAAAATGTGATAATACTAGTGCAATTAACTTGTCAAAAAATCCCATTTTGCATTCTAGAACTAAGCATATTGAAATAAGACATCATTTCATTAGAGATCATGTTCAAAGGGGTGATTGCATACTTGAATTCGTTGAAACAACTAAGCAACTAGCTGATATTTTCACCAAACCCCTAGCAAAAGAAGCATTTTTCTATATAAGAAATGAACTTGGCATCTTAGATCAATCATGCATAAATTAGATATTTGCTGCATAATCCTAAAACAAATGCCTAAGCTTATGTTTTTCTGCATAATTATGCCACATTGCTGCAAAATCTCTGAATTTTCATTATATTTGAATCCCATACTAACTTGAGCGTCGGAGATTTCCCCTAAGTTGTTTTGCAGGTGCTCCCTCGTGACCAAGACTCCCAAGCAACTAATATCCTCAACAAATTTGTTGAAACTCTTGGTAAAAATGGTAACTTCAATCAATTATATGAAATAAATCATAACATGATTTGATTATTTGTTTAAATGATGATTTGAATTGATTTAAGTTACTTTAAAACTGATTTGGATGGATTAAAATTGATTATATCTTTGTTTGGAACGCAAAATCTGAGTTAAAAAGTCTTTGTAATCGATTACAATGTCTTTGTAATCGATTACACATGTTTCATCACGCATGTAATCGATTACACACCCTTTGTAATCGATTACATATACAACTCGAGAACTCAGGTAATCGATTACGTCAACTATGTAATCGATTACAAGGTTCCTGAGAAAGCATGTAATCGATTACATCAAAAATGTAATCGATTACATACCCACCAGAATGCATGTAATCGATTACACACTCAATGTAATCGATTACACAGGGTTTTTAAAAGGTTTCTGACGCGCATAGAGCTCATTTCTATTTGGAACCTGTTCATCTTCTTCGTTCTCTCCTTCGCTCCCACGCACCTCAAATCTCAAAAACTCTCCTTTCTCACTCAAATCTCCATCAAAACCCGTCATTTCACCTCTCTCAATCTCGGAAAACCCTCTCCACATAGCCCATCATTCAAAATCCCCTCACATCCCTCATCCAAATCTCCCCATCTTCTCTCACGAACCCCATCTCCTTTTCTCTCGCCCTAATCTCGTCCCTCTCTCATCCCCAATCATTAATCACTCATCCCTTGCTTCTCCTTCTCATCAATGGTGAATCCTCTCATCGCTCGAAGCGCCCAAGAACAGGGACCGCCGTTGGAGGGTCCTCTGGTGGTCTTTAAGTAATATATCCTGCCCGGAACCCAAGAGGCACTTCTCCACCTTGAAGAAAGCCGAGTTGTTCCGGAAGAACTTCCGAGTTTGCAAAAATATCTCTCCCTGGGTATCTTCCCATCACCTTCTGCGAGAGTGAACCTTTAGAGAGCTTTAGGACAATAGAAAATTTAGGCTTGCTGGGATTCCTGAGCATAGAGAAGGCCATCTACCCTAACCTTGTCAAAGTCTTTTATGCTAACCTGAAGGTTGAGGATAATTGCATAATCTCTTAAGTGAAAAAGCAACAAATCAGGTTGACAATGGCAGAGTGGTATAGGCTTGCAAAGCTCACTCCTGATGGAGCTCAGTTCTGTGGAAATGCAAAAGTCTGGGGGCATGAGTTTGAGCATAAGGTGCTTTCTTCTCTCTCGATTAGGACGGCTACCACCTCCCCGGTGATCCTAAACGCAGAATAATGGCCACCGGCCTCACTATGGAAAACGGGGTTCTCCACTACCTCTTGGTTCGTGGATTGATTCCCAGAGGAGGAATTACTCCCAAGTCCTCAAAGATGATGTTGTGGCATTATGGGCAATGACCACGGGGCACCCAATAAACCGGGGTTACTACATTTTAGAGCATATCCGGACGTCAAGAAAAAGAAGAACTCGCTCTCCCCTTCGCCATGTTGGTCACCACAATCCTCGAGTATCTTGTCGCATTTATTTGGTGAAGAGTCCAAGGACACCGGCTCGAAGGGACCCCAATCAATTGGGTTGCATACTCGAAGAAGCTTCACTCTATAAGATGGAAGATAGGTGGCATTACATTACTCATGGCACGTTTGGTCATATCCATCACGATCCGGATAGTGATGATGAGGAGGCTCGCACCACCGCCTCGCTCCTACTCAGATTTCTCTTGATCTTACGCTCCAAGAAATGCGCAACCCGAGCGCCAACGTAAACACATGCATGGATCATATAGAGCAAAAGATTGACCATCTTGAGCCGAGGATGGACTACTCGGACTGGGAGCTTAGCTCCATTCGATCCCTCCTAAGTGGACCTCCTATTCCCGAGTGTTGCACCTCCCACATCCTCTCGCCCCTCCGGTTCCCCTATCCTTCGCTGGTCCATCTGGAGTTCCTGCTGATGATGAGGAGCTTCTGGACTCTGACGACGATCTTATGCCCAGCGATGATAACATTGATCTAGGAGACTCTGCTGCGGATCCAGAGGGTGAAGTCTTTTGTGACAGCGAGGACACTGATAGTGATCATGGCCTATTGCCTTGATATTTTTTTGTCTTGATGACCACCCTGTACTTATTTTGTTTTAACTCTGATTATATAAAAAATTGGTATACCTTTATGGTTATATTTTGATTATTGCCTACTGGTTATGAATGTTTAGCTTTTAAAATATTGATTGGACTGATTATTAATACATGAACTTGTTTTCACCTTAAATGTTTGGCTTTTGGAATATTGATTGGACTGATTAATCTTTGTGGCTTTTCTGTTATGGCAAACATTTGGGAATCATGAAATATAGCTGTCATGTTGTCTATTTTTCTTAAATGCTTATGTCTTCTTGATAATGCCAACGGGGGAGAAAATGAGGAAAAATGAAAATGAAATGAAATGTAATTAATGGTTGCATGAGAAATTAAAGGTTGCATGAGTACGGGGGAGTTATTGACCTTTTAAGTTATTAAGCTTTTCATATGCAAAATCTAACCCAATATCATGCATAATCTCCGGGGGCAACATTGTACCTAAATGACTATTATATACAAATGCAAAAACTCTTTCTTTTTCCTATGATCAGTTTGTCATCATTAAAAAGGGGGAGAATGTGAATGCTTATGTCTCTAAGGCATGTCAAAAGGTTTTTGATGATAACAAAAGCAAAAGAGAAGATCAAGCGCAAAAGGAAAAATCAAGATCAAATAAAGAAGACAGAAGGTTTATTCAGTTATAAGACTTAGGATAATTAATGTTAAATGCTCTCAAGATTTCTCAAATGATTTTTCAATATATGATTTCAAAATAAATGAGAAATTTCAAAGTTAAACATGGCTTTCAATAAAACTTGAGTTTCAACTTTAAATCTAACACTCTTAAAAGGATTTATGTTTAAACAAGTATCTTGAGGTGTTGAAAATGACTTACAAGCATTATTGGACTTGAAAAATGTGTTCAAAGGCTAATGTAATCGATTACATAAAGTTTGTAATCAATTACACATTAAACAGAAGACATATAATCGATTACATTGGTAATGTAATCGATTACACGAAAGTCAGAGGTCATGTAATCGATTACACAATATATGTAATAAGAAAGGCAAAGAACACGTTCGACAAGTCATGTAATCGATTACCTGGATATTGTAATCGATTACAAACAAAGTTAGAAGTCATGTAATCGATTACATGGGCAATGTAATCGATCGATTCACAAAACCCGAAACTCAAAGAACACGTTCGACGAGTCATGTAATCGATTACATGGATATTGTAATCGATTACACAAATCAATCGAAGTCATGTAATCGATTACATGGGCATTGTAATCGATTACAAGCAAAGTCGAAGTTATGTAATCGATTACACTAAGAATGTAATCGATTACACGTGAGCCCGAAAGTTCGTAAAACGTTGGAACAACAATGTAATCGATTACCTGAGATATGTAATCGATTACACGCATCCTGACAACGTCCAACGGTTATATTAAATGCATTAAATGCATGCCCAACTACCTTTAACGGCTCTATTAATTGAGAAACTTATAAATACCAAAGTTGGGTCTTTATTTGCGGTTGACCTTGAACCAAAAACTGATCATCATACTTCAAAACGTGAATCAATCCTTAAATTCATTTCTTGCTCTGTTTTCTAATTAAAAACGTGAAAAATCCTTGAGAGCATATTAAAGCTTCAATTTGTAAACACTTGCTCTAGAGAGAGCTTCGTCTATTTCAATCTTATACATTCTGATTAGTGAGGGTGAGGTATCCCTCAAGTATTCTAAGGGTGAGGTATCCCTTGGAAAATAGAGGCTCAAGCTTTTGGGTGAGGTATCCCATATTGTTGAGTGCTCAAAGTTGTAGTGGTTTTTCAAGCACCCATTGAAGCTTGAAGATATAGTGGAAAATCTCAAGGTGTTGCTTGGGGACTGGACGTAGATCACACGTGGAGTGGTGATTGAACCAGGATAAACGACTGTGTTTGTTTCTCTAAACTCTCCTCTGCTTATCTTTGTGCACTGTTTCATTGTTTTATTTGGATATTGTCTCCTTCGCTATTACGTTTATAAGTAAAAGTGTTTAACTTATCTATTCAGTTATCTCTAATCATTCAACAGCTTCAACGAAATTTGATTGTCAAACGATTTGCGAAAGATTTGTGAACTTATTTTTAACTACTCAATTCACCCCCCTCTTGAGTATTGAAGCCACTTGGTAACATTGTTAAGAGTCATGATTTATGAGTATAATTAAGAGTTTAACAAACGTATTATTTTTTCAGAACTAGTATTACTTTTTGAAATATATCTGATTTTTATGTACAGCACAAGTCAATACGTAAATAATTTATTTAGTAGAAATCAGTTGTAAGATACATTAGAAGTTAGTGAGAAAGTATTTTTTTACTAGTTGGGTCTAAATTGCTTGCTGATAAGAAGAAAAAAAGTCAATACCAGAATGATATTACAATTTTTATAGTCCCACATTGTCCATACACATTGCATCATTATTTTTCTTTTTAATATATCTCCCACACCTTTTAGTTGTGAAGTTAATTTTTTCAATCACGAAATAATATGATGAAGTCTTTTTCACAAGTAAAATTTTTAGGACTTGAACGTTTATCTTCCTAAATTTATTTATATGGTTTGGTCACAATATCACATTACAAACATGCAAAAGATAAAAGTTTTTTTTTAAAACAATACAAAGTATTGTATTTAATGAAAGATCTAGAGTAATGTTACGAATTAAATTTTGATATAATATTAATGTGAAATAATTTTATGTTTGTATCTAATGATGTATTATAATATCATTTAATAAATTTGATATTTTATATAATTATTAACTTAGTTAAACTTATTAAATAAAATATTAAGATATTATTGAATACAAATATAATTTTTTTTTATGTGGAATCAAAATTAAATTCGAATTTATTGTTATTTCACTTTTTCATACACTACTTTATATACTTTCTTTTTATTAAAAGTGACGTAACAATAACATTACTCTTAACAAAATGTCGGCAGTCAAAGCAGCCTGGCCAATCCGAATTTAATAATTAACAGTGCTATACATAATACCGTATAAAAACTGTTTCATAAACAGACTGACGAATGATTTGACATACTTATATCTACTTGCTTCTCTATCAAGTATTTGAAACCATGATTTTTACTCGGGAATGGATCCTCCACTGTAACAGCAGAGGAATTGTTCGTTTATAAAAGAAAATTTTTATTGTATGCGATATCTTTTATGGATATTATATGTGCTATATGTTAAAAATATATATATTTTTAATTAATAGAATTTTTTTTATTTTATGAGAATATAAGAAGATTTATAATACCTTTAAATTTGACATAATTTAAAATTTTTTTAATTAGTATAAATAAATTTAGATATATATCTAAATTTAACTTACATTTTTTTTTTTACTTTCTCTTATTTTGTATGTCTAAACTTCACAAATATTTTAATCAATTATAATTGTTTTATATCACTTTTTATATTTTACATATCATTAATTATATTACTTTATTGCTATCATTTTTTTATTTAATTATAATTATTAAAAATATAATAAAAAATAAAAATAATATAAGAACATTGTTTTTTATTTTAATTTTTACATATATTTATTAATCAATTGCATTTGCTTAATTTTTCTGCATTGCCATAAATGCGGGTACGTTATTGTTTTCAGGCATTGATGAACCAGCTCAAAGGCAAGGATTGCATGAACAAACCGTGCTTTTTAATTTTTTATAACCAAATTAGTTAATTTTTATGAATCACTGACACATTATTTTTAAAATATGTCTACATATTAGACACATAAAATATGTGTATAATATATATATTTTATATGTTTGAATGTGTCTAATTAAAAATATTATTTTTTTGATTTAAACATACTTTGACATGTTTGGATACAGTTCATTAATATTTAAATAATAATAATTTTCATAATTAACGTCTAATTAATAAATTACGTAACTCATTCAAGTCAAATCACATGACTGACATCTCAAATTATTATTTTCACATATCAGTATTTTTAGTTTTATCTTTTCACATATTACTATTAGACTTTTAAATTTTACTTTTTTACGCATCACTATTTTCATCTACTCCTTTTATCTCTACTTGTACTAAGTCGTCTACTTCATCATCACCAAAGTTTATCTTACATCATTATTCCCTCTGATTAATTGTTTTAGATGCACATGTACTTATACATTATTAGTTTTATTAGAAAAAATTAGTTTAGAAGATTTTTTAAAAAATATCAATAGAAATTATACTCTATATTTTTTGAAAGAGACTTACTAGATAGTAAATATTGACACATATGACATATATGAATATATTGTAAATTTTTAAATTTATAAAAATGATATTAATGAATTATAATTTTTTTAATTTTGTAATTATATATATATAAACAAAGTTATTTAATTTAATTTTATATATATATATATATCGTGACCGTGTTTTATAATTTTTGGGATTTAATATGTTTTCATATCTATGTTCATCTGTGCTTCATAGGTTAATTTGCTGTGAATATGATTATTTGAAAATTGAAATATACTTATATTACAATAGTTTCAATTGAGTAACTAAAATGGAATGTACTTTTAAATGAAGTGTTAGCCCATAATACACGAATGATGAATTGAATCGTGTGTGGGTGAAAAATAGATTGATTAATGGATTTTAAATTTGACCATTGGGTCAAAAATAAATTATTAATTTATTTATATTTCATTAAAAAATATTTTAAAAAATTAATCCATTCAAAATCCATGTTATAATAATCATTAAACTCATCCATTAATATTTTTTATGAATAAATATCCAACCTATTCATAAAAAAATAATGAATTTGATTGTGATAAGTTTGACAGTAGAAATTCAATTTTTGCTAACCATAAGATTGCAATATATTAGTTATTATATGATATATTTTTAAATTAATAAGGAACTTCTTGTAGTGGTGTGTATCACTGGGTTTGTTCGGGTTTAAAACTACTCCAATGATTCTAATCTCACAATTTGATATGTTGATTAGATTAATTTTTTTAATTTAATCCCAATATATAGCCTAATTAATTTCTTAGTTGGAGCCTATTCAACATGAAATTTAGACAAAATGTACAAATTTAAAACTTAAGTGTAGTTAAATTATAAATTTTTTGAAATACAAAAATAAAACTAAGAAATATTTGTTTAATGTGAAAAACAATGAAATGTTTTTGAATATATATTTCTAAAAAAATTATATCAACATAAAATGAAAAAAATACTAGAATAAAAAATTATCATAGTCAGATAAAAGAAGATATTATCGTGTTATGCATAAAGTATCAACTTATAGTCTAAACCAATAGTTTTATATTTTATTCTTATTTTTTTAAATTGTTTTAAGTATTATATAACTTTGAATTAGTTCAAAAAAAGAATTATTTGAATTTATGTTAGATCAAGTCAACTCAAAATATAACCCAAACTTAATTTAAAAATACACTTAAGTCTAATTTTTAAACTCAAAATCCAACTTAATTAGCTTTGGGTGGGGTTGTTTATTAAACTAGGTTAATTATTGAATCAACAATGCTATATACATAAACTTATACACATATTATTTTATATTTATACAATGTTTACTATTTAATTACAATTAGGCCTATCTCATTTTTTTCACATTTACACAAATGATTCTGTCATTTAAACAAATATGAGAAATGTAAACAGAAAAGTGATATAATTAGCATTCTTCTTGAACTCCCTAAATATTATATGTACTATTTTTTGTTGACCAAATTTGACCTTAAAGGTATATTTGATATGCACAATTTGAATGAAAAAAGAAATGAAGAAAAGAAAATATGCTTTCGATCTTTTGTTTGGTATTAATTTAAGAATTTAAATTCCTCTAAAAAAAAGAATTAAAATTATGGTTAAAAAAAGACAGAATTTGACTCCAAACCTTGTTGGAGTGAGTCTCTCCAATTCTCATATAATTTGTTATCACGTGTTTATTATTTATTTAATGTGTTGTCATGTGTTACTTCTAATATTATTTAATTAAGTTAATTGATATATAATAATATATTAAATTGATAATAGATACGTGATAACAGATTAGATAGATGTTAAAAAGACTCCATTCAACTAACGTTGGAGTTAAGTTCTGACTAAAAAAGAAATAAAGGTAAAAGCAAGGGAGATTGAAGTGATGTCATTTTCTTTCATTCTCTTCATTTCCATCCAAAAAGGGAGGGATGTAAAAAATATAAAGCTCATAAAAATTATTTCCATCATCTTCCTTGCTTTTACCTTTTTTTTTAACCGAATCTTAATTTTTTTTAGAGGAATTTTAATTCTTAAATTAATACTAAACAAAAGATCAAAAGCATCTTTTTCTTTCTTCATTTCCTTTTTCATCCAAAATGCGCATATCAAACATACCTTTAGGGTCAATTTGGCCCATAGAAAAGAGTACATATAAATTTTAGGGGGTTCAAGACGAATGCTAATTATATCACTTTTTCACTCACATTTCTTGTATTTGTTTAATTGACAAAATTAAAGTGTAAATATGAAAAAAAAATTAGGTAGGCCTAGTTATACTAAAATAGTAAAAATTATATAAATATAAAATAATGTGTGTATAAATTTATGTATTTAGCATTGTTAATTCAAAAATTAACCTAGTCTAATAAACAGCCCAGCCCAAAGCTAATTACGTTGAATTTTGAGTTTAAAAATTAGACTTAAGTGTATTTTTAAATTAAATTTAGGTGACATTTTGAGTTGACTTGATATAACCTAAAGTCAAATAAATTTTTTTTGAACTAATCCTAAATAAAAAATATATATAAAACTATTGATTTAGATTGTAAGTTGATATTCTATGCATAACATGGTAATATCTTTTTTATCTGAATATGAGAATTTTTTATTCTAATATTTTTTCATACATTTTATGTTGATATAATTTGTTTAGAAATATATCTTCTAAAATTCATAGTTTTTCACATTGAATATATTTCTTAGTTTTATTTTTGTATTTCAAAAATTTTATAATTTAACTACATTTAAGTTTTAAATTTATACATTTTATTTAAATCTCATGTCAAATAGGCTCCAGCTAAGAAATTAGTTAGACTATGTATCAAGATTAAATTTAAAAAAATAATCTAATCAAAATATCAAATTGTGATATTGGAATCATTAGACTAGTTTTAAACCCGAACAAACTCAGTGATACACACCACTACAAGAAGTTCCTTATTAATTAAAAGATATCATATAATAACCAATATATTGTAATCATATAGTTAGCAAAAATTGAATTTATCCCGTCAAACTCAGTAAAATCAAATTCATTATTTTTTATGAATATGAGAGATATCTATTCATAAAAATGTTAATGAATGAGTTTAATGATTATTATAACATAGATCTTAAATAGATTAGATTTTTTAATATTTTTTAATGAAATATAAATAAATTATTAATTTATTTTTTACCCAATGGTCAAATTTAAAATCCATCCAATGAATATATTTTTACCCATTACACGATTAAATTCATCATCCGTGTATTATGAACTAACACTTCATTTAAAAGTACATTCCATTTTAGTTACTCAATTGAAATTATTGTAATATAAGTATATTTCAATTTTCAAATAATCATATTCACAGAAAATTAACTAATTTAGAGTGTGTTTGGTTTGGATTATGATTATTTTTTTTGGGAAAAAAATTGTTGTAATAGTATTTAATCATATTTGGTAAAATCAGCTTTAACTTTTGTATGAAATTCAATGCAAAATAAAAGTTTTTTAAAGCTAATTTTCATAATGCTAAAAATTGAAACTTATGATTTTAGTTTATAAATTATTCCTTACATTTTGATATGTAAATACCATTTTGTTTTCAATAAAATAATTTTTTTAATCATTTTATACCTATTTTGATAATTTAATACATAAAAATAATTCTTTTTATATCATCCAAATGAATCAGATTAACTTAAAATCGCTTTACAGCTAATGCATCCAAACTTAAAAATGAATCGATTATAACAAAGTTTTTATACAATAATCGATTATTAAGCATAATCAAACACACACTTAGTTATAATAATTTAAAAAGCATGTTTTCTTCATGCAATCCTTGCCTCTGAGATGCCCGAAAACAATAACGTACCCGCATTTATGGCACCAACAATGATATTCTTATATCAAATAGTGTATATATTTTTTTTCACACATCATCTAATATCATTCATTATACATACTTTTTTATCATTTTTTTCACTCAATCACAAGGGGTGTAAGACAAATATTTTCCTTGTGGCATTGACGAAACCAGAAAAAGCAAAGGCAATTGATTAATAAATATATATAAAATCAATAATGATATTCTTACCACAAACAATGCATACACTTCTTTTTATATCTTTTTCAATATCATTCACCATACTTAATTTTTCCTATCATTTTCACTCACTTAATCACACTCATTCAAAATGGGTGTAAAAAAGGGTGTGAGATGAAAAATAATTTATGAATATCATTTTTCATATAAAATTAAAATATTTGTGAAGTTTATATATGGAAGATGAGAGAGAGAAAAGTAATTAAGAATGTAAGTAAAATTTAGATATGTATTTAAATTTATTTAGGTTAATTAATTTTTTTTATAAATTTAAGGGTATTATAAAAAATTATTATTTGAAACACCAAACAAAAATAGAATAAAATTTAAAGCGGTATTTGTTTAAAGTAATTTGTGTGCATTTTTACAAAACTCATTCATAGGAAATATTATTTTCTTTTAATAATTATGAATACAACTCATAAAGTTGTTTAGAAGAGTAGCAGAAGATAATTCAGCTTATGAAAATCGTTTTATTCAGATCTTAATTGAAAATGTCTTCATTTAAAAAATAGAAACGGTTATTGTCCCATCATAAAGACTAATGTTTTGGGAGAAAATGCTTTTAAATTAATTTTTCAATATTATATAGGTGAGCAACTTGTCCTTATGATTGTGTAACCAATGGCAATATATTTTGGCCTTCCACGAAGAAAATATTTTTTCCTTGTATAAATTTATAATTATCTGTATACTATAAACATAGAATCTACCCGAGACTTGTTCGTGAGAATTATCAAGAGGCAACTTGTATACGTCTTCGTTCTTACCCACAGCATTAACAAAACCAACTTCCTTTTCCATTTTTAGGCTTAGGTCCTTATCTTGTTGAAAATTATTATTGTTGTTACTATCGGAAGAGTCGGTACAAGAATTAATCATATATCCCTAAAGCAAATTAGAAGGAAAAAATAAAAATAAAAGCAATGATGCATAATTAGAAAAAAATTAATAAAATTCAGTCAAAATTTGTCTAGACTTAAGGGTAATTATTGGATAAATAAAAGGGATTGAAACTGCTTATCTATCTAAAAATTAATAATAATAACAATACTAATTCATTCTAACAACAATTATGATAAAAAAACTTTAGTATTTTTCAAAAAAGAATTTATATTAAATAAGCCTATGTGAGATATGTGTAAGCAGAAGAAAGAAAGAAAATAATATTTTTAACCCCATAAAAATCTATTAAAAATTGTATGTAGTAGTTCTTTATTATTATTATTATTATAAGCATGGTTCTGAGAACTGGATCGAATCAGTTGATTGAACCATAAACTAATAATCTAGGAACCGACTTCTGAACCGTTGAACCGATCAAAAATTGGTCAGCCGTTTAAATCAATATCAGTTCAATTGTTTAACTAGTTAAACTTATTATTAAAATTTATCAAGGTTTCAAGAACAAGGAATTGAACCCTACTCCTTTTCTCTATGTGGCACAAGACCAATCACTAAGCCATATGCTTTTGGTTGTTATAAAGCAAATATTATAAGTTATATAACATTCTGTTTTCATATAGTAATTTAAATTACATTTAAGTTACTTTTCATAATTTTTTAATAATATTTATAATCATTAATTATTTACTTTATTTATTTATTAATTTAACACTCATTATTATAATATTACTTACTAACATTATTTATATTGATAGAATAATATTTTAATTTTAAATAAAAAACAAATGTTTAAATTATTAAATTCATGTCTGTAAAAAGTAATGATATTAATGATAAAAAAAATAATTTTAATAGGACAAAACTTAGGTCTATTTTTTTATATTTATTATATTCATTCTATCAATCAAGCTATAACATGTGTTCATTAATGTTCTCTTTCCTACTCTCTTTTAAAAAAAATACACACATGTCATAACTTGATCGGTGAAATGAATATAATAAAAATAAAGAAATAAATTTAAGTTTTGTCCTTTTTAATATTATATATATACCAATTCAACCACGGTGAAACTGTTGAACTATAAATCAGTCTATTCATCACTAGTTTAAGGACCAGTCTAATTTTCAAAACCTTGATTATAAGTATAGGTTCGAAAACATGATTACAAAATAAATAAAAATAAATTCAACTACAAATAAATAATGAGGTTTAAGAGTAAATCTGTAATCAAATATTTCCAAAAAAAAAAACGAGTAGATTCTATTAAACTACAAAGTTGTTGATCAAATGGAAGGGGCTTATGTCCCTTAAATATGTGGTCTTGTATTTAATCTAAGTATTCATGTGTATGAAAATAATACCATTAGGAAGAATCCTCGCTTAGGCACCTAACAGTATCACGTGAGATTAGTCTCTCACATATCTAGTTAGGATGTTAGAATTTTCTGATAATTATTGTGAGCTGTAATTAATTTTGATTTTGATTTTGTAAAAAATGAACTAATGTTATGATCCATTTGAAGATGCTTTAGAGCATGCTAAGTTTGTGATCAATTTGTAATGGGTCTAGGGCACCTAATACTTGATTAGTGTGATTTAATAAAATTAGTGTAAGCCTTAACCTAATAGACTTTTGAATATGGGAAGGCCCATTAGGTTATGTTATATATGACTATGTTCCCTCTACACTCTATAACATAGCATATTGCGACTCTTGGGCTTGTCCTATTAATAGCTGGTACAAGAGAGTGGGAGTTGCAGAGAAATATCTAGTCCTTCAATCTTGTAGGTTTGTATAATGACTTAAGAATTACTCTTATCATGCCGTCAACGAGTAAGATTTAACCGGTGTTCTAAATATCATATAATTGTCAAATTATTTTTACAGGAGATACTCTTGGAAATATAAAAAAAAACTACAAAGTTATTGGCTGGTTTAGTTTTAAATGATAGAAAACTTTCTATTCTAAATCAATTTTTTATGAATTTTATTAACGTGTATTATTAAGAAATTTAAAATAAAAAATAATTTTATTAATAAAGGTAAAGTTTTAAGTGTAATTGAAAAAGTTTTACTTTTTATTAAAAAAATTATTGAGTTTTTTATTAAGTGTAACAAAATATTTTTTATTTGTTTTACAAAAATAGTGTACTATGAATCATGGATGATTTAATAGATGATTGATGAAAGTGACAGACAAAGAGAGTAGTGAACAGTGCCAAAATCAATAAACACAATTGTCATTGACTCATTGTCCAGTTGAAATTTGTAGAACAAAAACAAAAGCATGTAAGCCAAAGCCCAAAAGAATGAAGACTTCGTCACAATGAGAAGGAGGACTAAATGGTTTATTATTTTCACTGCAATATTTTGGGAAAAGTCTTTGCAACCACTTATGGGATTCATAGGACTGTAGTCTTTAGTACGGAGGATTCTATAATGTTCAAATTCAATCTCGTTGTTTTCATTTTTTTTTTCATATCATTTTTATACTATTTTTTATATTATTAAAATTAATATTTATATATCAAAACTTTTTTATTTAATTATAATCATTAAAAATTAATATAAAAAATAATATGAGAGAAAAATGATATGACATCATTATTTTTAATTCACATTTAAGCAGCGAGTATTGATGTTCACCTATGAAGTACAAACACATCATTTTTTAAGCGTGTCCGCATATTGATATATGTGAAGTAACATTATATTTTGTTCTTATTTTACATGTAATTTTAGGCATTTTAATTTTTTTATTTATTTTTCCTTTAGTTCGGATAACTGCGGTGTTTGTGATGTTGTTGTGCAGGATTGATGCTCAATTGACCTTAAAATAGATGGAAAGCTTGCCTGTGGAATTCCCCACGGCCATGGATCAAGCAGCACCTTGAAGAAGCAAAAGAGAAACTCCAAAGAGTTCCACGGCCAGGTCGTGAAATGTTCCACAACCGTGGAATTCAAGCTGAGGCAGAATGGTCATGTGGCAGAGAGATCCACGGCCAGCCCGCATTATCCACGGTTGTGGATTGCAGTACGAGTCAGATTTTACATTTTGTTTTTATTTCTTTTTATAGGCTGGGACCAGTTGAAACCCTAGGGGTATAAATAGATGCTCTGAATGTAATATTAGAGGTTCCAATTCAGTTTGAAGGAGGCACGTTTGCAGGCTCTTGATCTTCATCTTTCTCCTCTCTTATCTCTTTGCTACGGATTTAGATGTTCTTTATGTTGTTTACTTGTTTTTTCTTCTCTATGTCTGAGTAATTCTCTTTGTTTCTAGGATTGAGCAATGCTCTTTGATACATTGATGATGATTAATTGACTTTGTTTACCCCTTTGATTAATATTGAATGTTATTTGATTCAATCCTTATTGCACTTATTCATGTGAATTTGCTGGTCACATATTTACATCTCATAGATATCTAGGGATGTACTGAGAGGTGAACCTAGGTGTTGGAACCATAAGAATTAAACTTAAGGTCTAAATAACGAGAGTAGGTTTAGCCTTTCGAGGATTCAATGAATTATCATAAAGCGTAATGAGTTTAATTTAAATTCAATTACCATGAGAGTAGGAATTGGTTTAATTAGGTACAGTTCTTGTCTCTTGAGAAAGAACATTAACTAATTTAGGGTAATTCACCTTCAATTGAATTTCAATTTTAATAAAAGAGTTGTCAATTAGGATTTGTCTTATATCATTATGGTTACCTCAATCTTAGAAGCTTTCTTGAATATGAAAAATCTCTCTTAATAACTTGCTATTTTTGTTCTCAATTTTTCATTTTTATATTTATTTATTTTATTACTTTGTTACTACGTTCTTGTCAATCAACAATTATATTCTCTTTGTTTAATTTAATTGAATTAATTAATTAATTGGTATTCATAGACACAGTCCCTGTGGATTCGATCTTTTTATTACTTAACGATGAAACCGTACACTTGCAGATTTCACACATAAAGTTTTTGGCGCCGTTGCCGGGGACTGTGTTTTTCTTGAATATCAATTTAATTTTTAATTTAATTATTTTAAACTTTTTTCTTTTTATCATATTTGTACGTTCTTGTTTTCTCTTTGACTCTCTGTAGGTAATTTCTCTTGTTTATGCGAAGTACTAGACGTTTCGGGACTCTTATTGAAGCAGATCCTGAAATTGAAAGAACTTTACGTAGAAGGAAAAGACAACAAGGGCAAAGAGTGAGAGAAACACCTGAACCAACGCTTATCATGGCTGAACTTGAGGATAGTAGCCCGCTAAAAAAGTATGCAGCCCCTAATGCTCAGGGTTTATGATCTGGAATTGCTCGGCCAGACATTGAAACTAGGTACTTCACCATACCTCCTACCTTACTTTCTATAATAAGGTAGAACCAGTTTGGAGGATTGCCATCAGAGGACCCGAATGATCATGTGGATATGTTCTTGGAGTTTTGTGAGACCCTCAAGATTGAAGGTGCCTCTGTTGATGCTATTCGTCTCCGCCTGTTTCTATTATCATTGAGAGATAGAACTAGAGCTTGGTTGAAATTTGTTCCCGCTGAGACAATCACTACTTAGGACCAATTGGAGCAAGTTTTCTTGGACAAATTCTTTCCACCTTCCAAAACTGCTCATCTTAGGACCTAAATCACAAGTTTCGTTCAGAAAGATGGAGAATCATTATCGGAAGCTTGAGACAGATATAAGGCTTTGCTGGAAGCCTGTTCGCATCATGGGTTAAAGAAATGGTTAATCGTCCACACCTTTTACAATGGTCTAGAATATTCTTCGAATGTATCTCTTGACTCTGCAGCTGGTGGAGTCTTGATGAATAGAAGGCTAACAGAAGCCTACAAAATCATTGAGAGTGTTGCTATAAATCATCACCAATGGGCAAATGAAAGAGGTAAGTTTGAGGTAGACGGTGTTGATTTAATTATGTCAAAATTTGATTCTTTGAATAAACGTTTTGACATGCTTGAAAAAGCTCATGTTAATGTCATAGGTGCTTCTAACAATTTTTGTGAGATTTGTGGAGCACAGGGACACATAGGTACTGAATGCCAAGTTGGAATTGGCTCTTCATAAGGTGCACCGGTGGAGCAAGTAGAATCATGTCACAATTTTCATGACTTCAATCAAAATATGAGGAATGATCTATATTCTCAAACTTACAACCTCGGTTGTAGGTCACATCCTAACTTCTCCTACCGGAATAGTCTGTACTAAGCCAGGCAAGGTAATGCTAAACCCTCTTCTGGACTTCAAGAGGTACAAAAATCTAGACTTGAATCTCTTATTGAGAATTTTATTGAGAGACAATCTAAGCAAAATGAGGAGTTTAGGTAATATTGGCAAGTTATGACTGAGGCCATTAGAGAGTTGTCAGCTAAGGTTGACAATTTGGCTATTCATAATAAGATGTTGGAAACCCAGATTGCCCAACAATCAAACACTTCACATAGGCAACAGGGTAAGTTTCCTGGTCAACCTGAAGTAAATACAGGTAATGAACACTGTAAGACTGTGAGTTTGAGAAGTGGAAAGAAATTAGAGGATCCTACGGGTAAGGGGGAGAGTGAAAAAGATAAGGGAATTAAGGAAAATGAGGCTAAGACACAACCCTTAGAAGAGGAGAAAACTAATGAGAAAGTATCTAAATATATACCCCCTGAACCTTACCAACCCTCGATTCCCTTCTCTCAAAGATTGGGTAAGGCCAAGCTAGATAGGCCATTTGAGAAATTCCTAGAGGTCTTTAAGAAATTGTACATTAATGTACTCTTCACTGAGACATTGAAACAAATGCCTACCTATGCTAAATTTCTTAAGGACATTTTGTCTAATAAGATAAAGTTAGAAGAATATGAAACAGTAGCTTTAACTGATGAGTGCAGTGCTTTAATTCAAAATAAATTACCTCCTAAGCTAAAAGATCCAGGTAGCTTCTCTATTCCTTATTTGATTAATAACACAAATTTTGATAAAACTCTGTGTGATTTGGGAGCTAGTGTTAGTCTTATGCCCCTTTCAGTGTGTAAGAAGTTGGAGATGGGTGAGCTAAAATCCACAACTGTCTCACTTCAATTGGCGGATTGGTCCGTCAAGTACCCCGTAGGCATCTTGGAGGATGTTCCTATTAGAGTTGGTAAGTTTTTCATACCTGCTGATTTTGTTGTGCTTGAAATGGAGGAGGATTCTCAAATCATTATTATTCTTGATAGGTCTTTCTTAGCTACTGCTGGTGCTATAATTATGTTAAAAATGACAAATTGTCTTTAACTGTTAGTGATAATAAGGTTGAGTTTGATCTTTCTAAATCTATTAAACAACCTTCCTTTGAGGACTTTTGTTGCAGGATTGATTTATTGCACCAGGTTGTAAAAGAAGAATCCACCAAGATTCATTTTGAAGATCCATTGGTAGCCGAGTATGCCCGCTTATTGGAAGCAACCTCGAAAATTCTTCCTTACAAAGCCAAAGTGGAAAAGCTTGAGCCAAAGCCTAAGTCTGAAGATTGGGAAGAGGAAAAGGCTCCTAAGGTATAACTTAAAACCCTTCCTTCCACTCTTAGGTATGAGTTTCTTGGTCCCAACTCTTCTTATTCTGTCATTGTTAGTACTAGCTTGAATGCATTAGAAACTGAGAAATTGCTTAGAGCTCTTAGGATGCATAGAAAGGTCATAGGATATACTCTTAATGATATTAAAAGCATAAATCATTCCTTTTGCATGCATAGAATTTTGATGGAACTTAACCATAAACCCTCTGTTGAGCATCAACGTAGGTTGAATCCTAATATGAAAGAGGTTGTCAAAAAAGAGGTTCTTAAATTGCTTGACGCTGGGGTAATTTACCTAATTTCTGACAGTGAATGGGTTAGTCCTGTGTATATAGTTCCTAAGAAAGGGGAGATGACTGTAATTGAAAATGAGAAAAATTAATTAATTCCCACTAGGATAGTCACAAATTGGAGGATGTGCATTGATTATAGAAAGTTGAATAATGTAACTAGGAAAGATCATTTCCCCCTTCCTTTCAATGATCAAATGCTTGAGAGGTTATCTAGGCATACATACTTCTGTTACTTAGATAGTTATTCAGGATTCCACCAAATCCCTATCCATCCCAGTGACCAGGAGAAGACCACATTTACTTGCTCCTATGACACTTTTGCCTATAGGAGAATGCCATTTGGTTTATGTAATGCCCCTGCTACTTTCCAAAGATGCATGACTGTAATATTCTCTGAATTTATTGAAAATATTATGAAAGTTTTTATGGATGATTTTTTCGTATATGGAACTAACTTTGATGATTGTTTGTCTAATTTGTCTAAGATTTTGCAGAGATGTGAAGAAATAAATCTTGTCTTGAATTGGGAGAAGTGTCATTTTATGGTACAAGAGGGCATAGTGCTTAGACATTTAGTTTTTGGAAAAGGAATTGAGGTAGATAAGGTCAAAATTGAAGTGATTAAGAAATTGCCTCCACCGGTGAATGTGAAGAGAGTGCGAAGTTTCTTGGGACATGTCGATTTTTACCAGAGATTTATTAGAGATTTTTCAAAAATTGCTAAACATTTGTCTAATCTCTTAATAAAAGATGTTCCATTTAATTTTGATAGTGACTATTTGAATGCCTTTTGCAGGTTGAAAGAAGCTTTGATCACCGCTCCCATTTTGTAAACACCGGATTGGAATCTACCATTCGAGGTCATGTGTGATGCTAGTGACTATGCCGTAGGAGCAGTGTTGGGGCAAAGAAAAGACAAGAAAGTGCATGCAATTTACTATGCTAGCAAGGCACTTGATGGAGCTCAAGCAAACTATGCTACTACAGAAAAATAATTGCTAGCGATAGTCTTTGCTTTTGAGAAGTTCAAGTCCTATCTAATGTGTTCAAAGGTGACTGTGTACACTAACCATTCAACACTTAGGTATCTCATGAGCAAGAAGGAAGCAAAGTCTCGACTTATCCATTGGATTCTTCTTCTACAAGAGTTTGATTTAGAGATTCTGGATAGAAAGGGGACGGAGAATCAAGTGGCAGATCATTTATCACGGCTTGAGCAACCGGTGATTGGGAAGAGCGAATTACTAATTGATGATTCCTTTCATGATGAGTAATTGTTTATGGTTTCTGTGGAGAATGCTCCTTGGTATACTAACTATGCAAACTACTTGGTTAGCAAGGTTCTACCTCCTGAGCTTAACTATCATCGGAAGAAGAAATTCTTTTCCAATTTGAAAAATTTTATGTGGGCTGACCCATACATATACTGGAGGTATGCTGATGGTATTTATAGGAGGTGTGTCTCCGAGGAAGAGGCTCCAAGTATATTGAGTTGTTGTCATTCCGCATACTATGGAGGACATGCTAGTGCCTCCAAGACGACAGCCAAAGTTCTTCAGTCTGGTTTCTTTTGGCCTCATATTTTCAGAGATGCTCGAAATTTTGTGTTATCATATGATCCATGTCAAAGAGCTGGAAGTATCTCCAAAAGGCATGAGATGCCAATGAACACTATTCTTGAGGTAGAGATCTTTGATGTTTGGGGAGTTGACTACATGAGCCATTTTCCATCCTCTTGTAACAACAAATTTATTCTTGTAGCAGTTGATTACTTATCTAAGTGGGTGGAGGCCATTCCATCCCCAACAAGTGATGCGAAGACCGTGATCAAGCTATTCAAGAAGATCATCTTTTTGAGGTTTGGAGTTCCTAGGGCTGTGATTAGTGATGGAGGTTCACACTTCATCGAGAGACATTTTGAGAACCTCTTGAAGAAATATGAAGTCACTCATAAGGTTGCTACACCTTATCACCCTCAGACTTCTGGCTAAGTGAAGTTGTCTAATAGAGAGATAAAGAGTATTTAGGAGAAAACTGTGTCTAGATCAAGAAAGGATTAGTCATTGAAGCTTGATGATGCTCTTTGGGCTTACCGCACTGCTTATAAGACTCCTATTGGGATGACACCATTTCGATTGATTTATGGAAATCCCTGCCATCTACCTATTGAGCTTGAACATAAAACCTTCTGGGCTATCAAGCTTTTAAATTTTGATTTGAAAGCGGCAGGAGAAAAGAGAAAGCTTCAACTTCATGAGCTTGATAAGCTGAGATTGGATGCTTATGAGACTGTCAAGTCATACAAAGAAAGAACCAATAGGTGGAAAAATAAGCATATTCTTCTTAGAGAGTTTCGTGAATGAGAACTGGTGCTTCTTTTTAATTCTAGATTGAAACTCTTTCCTGGAAAGCTTAAGTCAAGGTGGTCTGGGCAATTTCTGGTGAAGAAAATGTTTCCTTATAGTGCCATAAAGGTCTGGAATGAAGAGCGAGGGACTTTCAAGGTTAATGGTCAGAGATTGAAGCATTATCTAGCGGAGGAGCAACTTGAGAAGAGGATGAACATTGCCCTCCATGACCCAACTGCAGAAGGATGAATGAACAGGAGTCGAGCTAATGACTTTAAATGAGCGCTTCTTGGGAGGCAACCTGAGTTTTCTTGTTTTTCATTTTTATTTCCTTTTTTCTTTTGATTTTGTGTGTTGGATTGTTGATTTGATGTTTGTCTCATGAATTTTGTCTAGGTTTGACCCTTTTTGAAGCTAAATTTAGAAAGAGAGTGAAGTTAGAAAGTTCCACACCCAGCCCATGAAAAATTCCATGGTCATAGAATGAAAACCAGAGGAAAATATCAAAGTCAGAGAATTCCACGGTCTGGCCGTGGATTTCAGGTTTTTTTTTTAAAGTAAAAAAAAGAAAAGAAAAAGTCAGAGACTTCCACGGCATGTCAGTGGATAAAACCACAGGCGTGGAATTCAGGCAAAAAAAAAAAGGCAAAGTCAGCAACGTCCACGGCCTGGCCGTGCAATCCCACACAACCGTGGTTCATTGCTGCCCAGTTTTTAAAATCCATGGCCTCCCATTCCTTTCTTCATTTCACCACTTCCCTTTTTGCTTCTTCTCATTCTTCTCTCCCTCAACCTCCATACTCATTATCCCAAACCTCCATTACTCCTTATTTCCCTTAGAACCACACATAAACCACCTTCACCCACACTCTTAAACCTTCTCCTTCACCTTCATTCTTCCTCCTTCTCCTTCTTCCCCCTCCATCATCAACCTATATACCCACCATATTCAAACCTTCAAAACCACTCCTTTACTCCAAAAACCACTATTTTCTTCCATTTTTCTAGCGTTTCTAACCTCCCTAACCTCTACCCAACCACTAATTCCTTCAAATTTGAAAAACCCTAAATTTGGTAACTTTACCCCAATTTCATGAATTGCTCTGAAAAGAGAGTGTTTTTGCTGTGTTGTTGCTATGTAGTATGGTTAAGCAGAATAAAGAATAAGCGTCAGAGGGGAGAAGTTGCTTCACGCTCAAGGACACAAGGAAGAGGCACTGATGCTCCAAAAGGTAATCCCCTCAATCCCCATGGTTTTAACTTTAAGAATAATGAGCAGAGGGATCGGTATAATGTGCTTGTGAATAGAATGATTGTTAGCACTAGGTATATGGATGATGTTGTCCTAGATACCTTAGGCTTACGATATGACTTTGATTGGATGCTTGACAGGGCAGGGTGGACTTATTTTTTGAACTTAAAATACTCCACACACACTAAGCTTACACTAGAGTTCCTGAGCTCTATTGAGGCTCATATTATACAGGGGGAGGGCTGCACTGAAGGCCAGATCATTTTCCGGCTATTCAATAATGACCACTGCCTAAACTTGGTAGAATTTAATGAGATTTTTGGATTGCCTGCTGGGGGGGAAATGAGGCACCCACGTGGTTTTTCTATAATTTCTTTTTGGTCTGATATTTCTCGTGGGTCAGGCACATATGATTCCTCAAATTATAAGGCATCCTTTATGCCCAATCCTTGCCTTCACTATCTCCACCGAATCATGGCTCATACTCTATTTGGGCGTGGGGATAGTGATGACAATGTCCATGCTGACGAGCTTGCTTTTATGTGGGCCATTCTTAATGATGTCAAAATGGACACATGATCTTTTCTTTCTAAGCATCTGCTTAGGGTGGGTAGAGCCCAATCGGGGACCATTGTTGTCAGTGGGCTTATCACAGCGATAGTCCATTTCTTTGAATATGACTTGGATAGTCTGGAGGCAGTTAGAGGCAAGTCTAGGATTGATCTAGAGTCTTATTTAACTATTAAGATGATTGTCAAAGAGGATGGAACTTACTATCTCCGCTTGAACAATAGAGCACACCCCTACCCCTTCCTACCCCTCCTGCTATCACTGTGCGTAACCCTGAAAATTGGCGCAAACCTGGGAGTGCAGCAGATGAGCCCATTGATGTTCAGCGCCCCCTTCGCCCTCCACCAAGGGCAGGCACCTCTCGTCCTTCTTTTTCTTCTTTTGCAGGTCCTTCGAAGGATGCTCTTACACGGATTTATACCTCTCTGGAGGGACTTCATGCTGAGCAGGTGCAGCAATGCGACAAGCTAGAGAAGCTTCGTCAACAGGGTCAGGCTACTGATGGCCGCCTGCAAGCCTTGGAGGGCACGATTTAGAGTATGGCGAGCATGGTCCAGGCCATTCATAGTTGGCATCTGAGTCAGCACCATTTTCTACCACCGCAGTGAGTTCTTTTCTTTTATCCTTTCTCTTGTTATAGATTTTCACATTTGGGACACTGTAAGTTCTAAGCTTGGGGGTATTTTTTATTTTCATTTTCATTTTAGATCATTAGTTTCATGCATTCTTATGTCTCATTTTGCATTGCATTTTCACACCATTATATCTCTTGACTTTTTGGTTGAACTTGTGCCCCTCTCTTTTGTGGATTTTGATATGGTATTAATTTGGAATCCAATTTGTTGATTCTTGTGGTAGGCAACAGACATTGTTTTAATTGATAGTAGATGTGATCTCTTGATAGTTGATAATTAGCATATGTTCTTTGAATTTATGCTTCTCATTGATTTTTGAACCTCTAAATGTGAGTTTTGAGCCTATATGGAATTTATGAACTATATGATTTTTGCTCTCATTCTTTGTGTTGAGTGATAATTTCTCATTGATTTTGTGTTCTAGAACTTGATTTGAAATCATTTTGAAGCGAAATTTTTGTTTGCATGCTGGAATGTGACTAAGACATCTTAGGTATTTTTCTAACTTTCTGAAATAATTATCACACTTTCATCCACTAGTTGCTCATTTTGAGCCTATTGTATAATTGTTTTTCTTGATGTCTATGATGATATATTATCGATAATCATCTAGAATATTAAATGGAGCAAATTGAGTTTAAAAGTTATGTAAAGTTGTGTTGGGAATCGTATATTTTTTTTATCCTTCTCTTTCTTAAATGAAAAAAGAAAAGAAAAGAAAAAATATAAAAGGAAAAAAAGTAATTAAAAAAATCATGAGATGAAAGCTTGAAAAAGAATAGAAAGAGAAGAAAAAAAGTAAGGAAGAAAATGCTTGGAAATGTGGAGTTATGCTCTTGATTGAAAAATGTCTTTGCTCTATTTATGTTCTATTGGGGTTTTTTTGTGCTTATTAAAAATTTTGTTAGCCCTTTGTGCATACATTCCTTTCTTTATCCTACCTAACATCATTCTCATGGCCCCATTACAACCCTTGAAAGACCTTTTGATTCTTGTATGCATGCAAATTGTTAGTGAAAATTTTGTTTCTTATCAAGCTTATGAAAGTGCTTTTTCTTTGAGGAATCTTGAGCGCATTATCTTCACCTTTAAACACTTTGAGTGTGGTTAGTAGAGTGAACCTAATTTAGTGAGTAACATGATTTCTGAAAACTTTAGCCTCTAATTGGACTTGATTTTGATTACCTCTCTAATTCTTAGTTTGCCTTTGCTTATTGCTTGGTTGGATGTTTTCTCGAGTTCCTCATTCATTGTTGTCTCTTGATCCCACTTCTTGGTTTGACATTAGTTATTGCTTGGGGACAAGCAAAATCTTAAGCTTGGGGAGATTTGATATATGTGAAGCAATATCATATTTTGTTCTTTTTTTGCATGCATTTTTAGGCATTTTAGGTATTTTAGTTTATCTTTTTATTTATTTTTTCTTTGGTTTGGATAACTGCGGTGTTTGTGGTGTTGTTGTGTAGGATTGATGCTCAATTGGCCTTGAAATAGATGGAAAGCTTGCATGATTGAAGTTGGAGCTTTACGGATAGCAAACAGAGGCAAAAAGCTCACTCCAGAGAGATCCACGGCCTGCCTGTGGAATTCTCCACGGCCATGGATCAAGCAGCAGTTTGAAGAAGTAAAAGAGAAACTCTAGAGAGTTCCACGGCCAGGCCGTGGAATGTTCCACGACCGTGTAATTCAAGCTGAGGTAGAATGGTCATGTGGCAGAAAGATCCACGATCAGCCCGTGGAATGATCCACGGCCGTGGATCGCAGTACGAGTCAGATTTTACGTTTTGTTTTTATTTCTTTTTATGGGCTAGGACTAGTTGAAACCCTAGGGGTATAAATAGATGCTCTGAATGTAATATTAGGGGGTTCCAATTCAGTTTGAAGGAGGCACGTTTGGAGGCTCTTGATCTTCATCTTTCTCATCTCTTCTATCTTTGCTATGAGTTTGGATGTTCTTTATGTTGTTTACTTGTTTCTTCTTCTCCATGTCTAAGTAGTTCTCTTTATTTTTAGGATTGAGCAATGCCCTTTGATACATTGATGATGATTAATTGACTCTGTTTACCCCTTTTATTAATCTTGAATGTTCTTTGATTCAATCATTATTGCACTTATTTATTTGAATTTGCTAGCCACATATTTGCATCTCATAGATATCTAGGGACGTACTGAGAGGTGAACCTAGGTGTTCAAACCATAATAATTGAACTTAAGGTCTAAATCACGATAGTAGGTTTAGCCTTTCGAAGATTCAATGAATTACCATAAAGCGTAATGAGTTTAATTTAAATTTAATTACTACGAGAGTAGGAATTGGTTTAATTGGGCACGGTTCTTGTCTCTTGAGAAAGAACATTAACTAATTTAGGGTAATTCACCCTCAATTGAATTTCAATTTTAATAAAATGGTTATCAATTAGGATTTGTCTTGTATCATTGTGGTTACCCCAATCTTGGAAGCTTTCTTGAATCTGAAAAATATTTCTTAATAACTTGCTATTTTTGTTCTCAATTTTGTACTTTTATATTTATTTATTTAATTACTTTGTTACTACGTTCTTGTCAATCAACAATTATATTCTCTTTGTTTAATTTAATTGAATTAATTAATTAATTGGTATTCATAAACACAGTCCCTGTGGATTCGATCTTTTTATTACTTGACGACGAAACCGTACACTTGCGGATTTCACGCACCACATATTGAACACGTGTTCGTATCAGACACGTATTCATGTCAAACACATGAGGACACCTATCTGACACACGTGTCCTGAGTGTTCGAATGTGCCTGATTAAAAAAGTTTTTTTTTTTACTTAGACATGTCTTGGACACAGTTCAAACACGCTTAGATACATCTAAGACAAGACTTGAACATGACTCATTAATATTTTTTTTTTAAAAATCAGTTTCCATGTCTAATGTCCAATTAGTAGTCCGTAACTCACCTAAGTCCAATCACATGACTAACGTCTCAAGCAACTATTTTCACATATCAGTATTTTATATTTTATCTTTTTAGACGATACTATTAGGCTTTTAAGTTTTATCTTTTCACACACCACTATTTTCATCTGCTCCATCTGCCTCTGCTTGTACCAAGTTGTTCACTTCATCGTCACCGAAACTTGTCTCACACACTATTTCCTCTAGTTATTTTTTTTATACACATGTACTTATATATGATTAGTTCTATTAGAAAAATTTGATTTTGGAGATTTTTTAAAAAATGTCAATAGAAATTATGCTCTATATTTTTTGGGATGAGATTACTAAATAACAAATATTAACACATATGACATATATTAAGATATTATAAATTTTCAAGCTTATAGAAATAATATTAATGAATTATGAATTTTTTTTTAAATTTTGTAATATATATATATATATCATGTCTGTGTCTTATAATTTTTAAAATTTAATGTGTTTTTGTATCTGCATTTATATCGTGTCCCGTATCCATGTCTGTGTATGTACTTTATAGATATAGATGCTCACATTTTAAGAATTGTTGATTAAATAATTATAAATTAAAGGATTGAGGGTTTTTGACTTCTAACTGGTTAAGATGGTAAACTTATATAAATTGTAAAGTTAACCTCACATTATGATGGCTTTGTAGTTTTTTTTCGGTGACCTTTCTAATTTCAGCTCAGTCACCCTTTTCACAAAGGAAAGTCATCAGAGCAAGCTGAGAGAGAGAAGTGAGAAAGACCCATAAAACACAATTTGAGAGGGAAAATGGACAAAAAATGCCCTCTTGCTGGTTGAAGAGATTTGCCACAATCAAGTGAATGGGTAAGATAGGTGAGTGCCCAAGCCTGTCGTTCACAAAGCTTGCCATGTCCTAACTGAACATGGCAAAGGGGGCAAACACATGGCTAGGTACCTCTGTTTTGGACCTCTAGTTTGAGTTGCTCTATTTGATATTGTTTTGGACGTTGGGCACCACCATTATCAAGCTAAATTCAAGTCCTTAGTTAGTCAACTTTTTCACTTTACTTTGGAAGCTCCATCTAGAAGTGAAGCCATGAAGGAGAGAAGACAATGTTGAGGAAGCTTATAACAATGACATGGATTGCTACTACTTTACCTCTGAACTTCCATGTAAGAAGCACCCTTCTTTTTCTTGTGTTGGTATCTGTGCTTACTGTCTCAAGAACCATTTAGTCAAGCTTGTGTGTTCTAATTGTGGGAGCAAAGGCTTTCTTCTTGTTCTTGCTCTGATGAGATCTCTTCCAATCACAATTCATGCACTATTGAGGTAAGAAGCGGGTCTCATTTCTTATTGAGAATGAGATGCTAACTGTTGGGTACCAAAGTTATGGAAATAGTAACACACAACTAAAATAGAGTTAAAAAAAATAAAACTGACACAAAATATTTAATGTGGAAAATCCCCTTTGATGATGAGGGAAAAACTACGGGTAAGACTAGAAGGTTTTCACTATGTGAAAGAAAATTACAAGATCTCTCTCTAGATACAAGGAGAGAACAATAAGAGAAAGAAAATAAAAATTTGGGGATGATAAAACTGAATGGAGGAGGTCCCTATTTATAGGAGAACCTCTTCCTACTCAATCAGAAAAAGAACAAATGCCAACTACCACCTACCTTCCTTTTTCTCAAAGCCACCGAAAGTTTTATTGACTTTTGTTTGCCTCCTTTGTTGAAAAACATGCCACCGAAAAGAGGCTTTATATTCAATAATCTCCCACTTAAAGTCACTTTTGGTGAGCTTTCAAAACATTTCTTATCTTGCCAGTTTCATGTTGCTTACGTTTCTGATAGGCCATAGGAGGTTCGACACCAAATAAACTTGTCAGTGGTGATTGGCTTTGTCATAACATATGCTAGGTTGTCTTTGGTGTGAATTTTCTGCATATCCACACTATTTTCTTCTACTACTTCTTGAACAAAGTGATATTGAACTCCTATGTGCTTTGTCCTGGAATGAAAGGCTGAATTTCTTGTAATGTACAAGACATTCTGACTGTCACAATACAAAGGAATCTTTTGTTGCTTGTGCCTGAGTTCCTCCATTAAGCTTTTAATCCAAATTACTTCCTTATATGCTTAAGTAGCTGCCATATATTCAGCTTCTGTAGTAGATAAAGCTACAACAATCTGTAACTTTGATAACCAACTCACAACTCCTCCTGCAAGTGTAAACACATAGCCTGTAGTAGATTTCCTTTTATCAAGATCACCTGTAAAATATGAATCAGCATATCCCTTGACAACAAACTCTGATCCTCCAAAACATAATGCAGCACCTGAGATCCCTTTAATGTATCTTAGGATCCTTTTAACATTATTCCAATGCTCTTGACTAGGATCTGCCATAAAATGACTAACCGTACTAATTGCTTGAGCAATATATGATCTAGTACAAATCATAGCATACATAAGGCTTCCCACTGCTAATGCATACGGTACTCGAGACATTTCAATCCTCTCCGCTTCATTGCTAAGACACATACTTGAGGATAATTTATAATTAATAGGATGACTTACAATCTTGCATGTTGAAGTGCTGCAAGATTTTCTTCAGGTAATTCTTTTGAGAAAGCCAAATCTTCCTATCTTTTCTATCTCGGTGAATTTGCATCCCTAAAATCTTATTTACTGGTCTCAAGTCCTTCATATCAAACTCCCTAGCTAACTATGCCTTCAATTCTTGGACTCAGTCTTTGTTGGGGCCTACCACCAACATGTCATCCACGTACAACAGTAAGATGATAAAATCATCATCACCAAACCTCTTGTAATATGTACAATGGTCTGAACTGAGTTTGTTGTATTTGAGGCTGATAATGAAGAAATCAAATCTCTTGTACCAACACCTTGACGCCTGCTTTAGATCGTACAGAGATTTGGTTAACCTGCAAACTAAGTTTTCCTTGTCTTTTACTTCAAAGCCTTTTGGTTGGAGTATATATATCTCTTCTTCTAGCTCTCCATGAAGAAAAGTTATTTTCACATTTAATTGTTTAATATGTAAATCAAATGCAGCACACATAACCAGGACTACTTTGATAGTGGTAAGTCTGACAACTGGAGAGAATATCTCATTGAAATCAATTCCTTCTTTCTGAGCATACCCTTTGACCACCAGCCTTGCACGATATCGTTCCACTTTATCATTGTCATCTCATTTGATCTTATAGACCCATTTGTTACCAATGACTTTCCGTCCCTTTGGAAGTTCAACAAGTTCCTATGTCTTGTTTCTATGTAGGGCTTCTATTTTTTCTTGCATTGTTGCCATCCATAGAGAAGTATCTGAGCTACTCATAGCCTCTTGAAAGGTTTATGGCTCTCCTTCTTCTATTAGAAGACAATATGCATCGTGGCTTGCCATAACATAGTCAGAGTGCCATGATGGTTGCCTTATCTAACAAGTTGACCGCCAAACTTCTGTATGATTGGCTTCATATGGTTCTTGTTCCTCGTGCTCTGGTTCTTATTCTGCTTCAGAGGAATCTTCTTTTCCAGTTTTTCCATCTATCTGTACCGTAGTAGTCTCTTTCAAAATGCTGACATCTTTTTATTTACTTTGCAGTTTATTTTCTACAAATATCACATATCTGCTAACAATAACCTTGTGGGCAGTGGGATCCCACAGGCGATACCCCTTAACACTGTCAGCATAACCCAAGAATATGCATTTTCTAGATTTTGGATCTGGCTTTGTTCTTTCTTGGGAATTGTACATCACATATATAGGACATCCAAACACATGGAGGGAAGAATAATCTGCTGGCTTGTCATTCCACATCTCCATTGGTATTTTTAAACCAATTGCAGTTGATGGCGACCAGTTTATTAGGTAACAGACGATTTTGGCTGCTTCTACCCAAAAGTACTTGGCTAGGCCTGCAGTTCGCAACATAGCTCTTATTCTTTCTAGGAGAGTTCTATTCATCCTCTCTGCTACACCATTCTACTGAGGTGTGTGTGCAACTATAAATTGCCTTTGAATACCCTATTGCTTGCAAAATACGAGAAAAATATCATTTGTATATTCTCCTTCATTATCTGTCCTCAATCACTTGATCATTTTTCCGGATTCAAGTTCTACTCTTGCTTTGAAGTCTTTGAAGATTGGAAACACATCTAACTTCTTCTTGATTGGGTACACTCATAACCTCCTGGAGTAATCATCAATCAATGATGCAAAGTATTTTGCTCCTCCTAAGGACATTTCTGGTGACTCCCACACATCAGAATGAATCAAGTCTAGTATACACTTGCTTCTAGTAGTTGATCTATCAAACTTTAATCTATGTTGCTTGCTTGTAATACAGTGCTCACAAAAAGGTAAGTTTACCAATTTGAGCCCAGGAAGGAGATCACGTTCTACAAGAATCTTTAAACCACATTCTGACATATGGCCTAATTTGCAATGCCACATTATCGTTGATTCTTCTTGGCTGGCTGATGCAATTGATGCGTCTGCCTTTTGCAATGTCTCTCCTTGAAGCATGTATAGATTTGCCGCGATTTTTTCTGATTTCATCACCATAAGAGCACCTTTAACCACCTTCAAGATCCCACCTTTAATATGGGTCTTTCCAATTGTCCAATAGACAATAAATTCTTCTTTAAACCTTTCACATGTCATACCCCTTGAATTATGCAAACAGTATCATCGTGTAATTTTATTTTGACAATACCAACTCCGGCAATCTCCAAGGCATGACCATTTCTCATGAACACAGATCATTTTGAGATAGGTTCATAAGAGCTAAATCAGTCTCGTTGTGAAGTCATGTGTCATGTTGCTCCTGAATCCATTATTCAAACATCAGTGAGTTGCTTTCAGCCTTTAGAACCAATTGCTACTTCGCTATAAAGGATTTCTCCATCATCATAGGTACTCACAACACATCCTTGAGAGGTTATTGCTTCAGGAGCTTTTCCTACATTTTTCTTGTTGTACCAACAATCTTTCTTCAAGTGCCCTCTCATGCCACAATGGTAGCATTTGAAGTTCTTCCTTCTTTGTGACTTTGATCTACTCTGATCTCGGCTCCCACTAGAGCCACTTTCTGTTGATATTCCCCTCATCATCGACAAAGCCTTTGCTTGTTTTGAGCTTTCTAATTTGTCTTCCTTGTTATTCCGCCTGGATTCTTCTTCAAGAATAGCAGCAGCAACATCATCAAATTGAAGACTATCAATAATATTATTATTTGTTATGTTGATGATGAGTTGATCATAAGAGTCATGTAAACTTTGAAGTAGAAGTTCTGCACGTTCGTTTTCCACCATGTTGTAATCTGATGTCGTTAGCTGAGAAAATAACGTGTTCAGATTATTGATGTGATCTGTTACTATCGCAGATTCACTCATTCGAATAGTATAAAGCCTCCTTTTTAAGAATATCTGATTGTGAAGTGACTTGACATCGTACAATTTGGTGAGTGCATCCCAAATCTCATTCGCTGTCTTCTTTTCTACAACACTTGACAAAATTGAATCTGCCAAAACTAGATGCAGGTTGCCAACAACATTGTCATCCATCTCCTTCCACTTGTCATCAGGTATCCTAGTGGGCCTATCTTTAATTGCTGCTAAGCAATTGTCCTTCCTCAAGATTGCCTTTATCTTCAGTTTCCATAAAGAGAAATTACTCCCATTGAACCTCTCAATCTCACATTTTGTCGTCATGGTTTTACACCAAATAATTTTCAACTGAACCGGCTTACACTATTTTACTGTGAATAGTAGCTTATACGTAAACAGTATTGTACGTATTATCGTATACTAGAACAAATTCAGTATGCGTTAACAATCACTGTAAAAGTATACAACTACACATATGAATAGTCACTGTGAATAGTATCCACAACGTGAATAGTATCGTATACTGGAATAATGCCGTATATTGGAATAGTGACCGTAGACCGTGAACAGTGTACCAAGCAAGTTCCTAGAAAAGAGAGGTAGATCACTAATGGACACGCTTAAATATCAAATCTTTCCTAACCAGAACTTTTTTAGACGTACACTCCCACACTACCATACTTTATTTTCATCAACAAGAATAATTCTTTTTTGATATGGAAGATCAGTCAATGCTGTAACCACTGAGCATACTAAGAATTTTCTTCTGAATCTTGCACCGTAGTAACCATGGGCTCTGATACCACTATTGAGTATCAGAGTTATGAAAAGAATAATACACAACTAAAATAGAGTTAAAAAAATTAAAACTGACACAAAATATTTAACGTGAAAAATTTATTTTGATGATAAGAAAAAAATTACGAATAAGACTAAAATATTTGTATTATGTAAAAAAAATTACAAAATCTCTCTCTAAATACAAGAAAAAATAATAAAAAATTAAAAATAATAAAATTAAATGAAAGAGGTCCTTATTTATAAGAAAACCTCCTCCTACTCAATCAAAAAAAGAACAAATGCCAATTACCACCTGCCTTCCTTTTTTTCAAATCCATCAAAAGTTTTATTGACTTTTGTTTCCCTCCATTGTTAGAAAAACATGCCACCGAAAAGTGGCTTTATATTTAATACTAACAACCTTTGGAATACAAAATTTAATGAAATCTTGAAATCCTCAGTCGTGGGAATTCCGTAAACCAATATGCATGGATTTTTGTCTAGTCTACTAAGCCTAGACAAAGTATGTGCTTTATAAGTTATAATGTTTTGACTTTTAAGTAGTGATATTCACATAAAATCTTCAGAAAAGTATTTTCTCATATATTATTAAAATAATACTAGAAATATGCTTTAAGACTGAAAATAGTATAATTTTATTTCTTTATCATTAATATGTGAAAATTACTTTGTAATCAATGATAAAAACGCAAAAAGAGTTGAGACATTGTTGTTATTCAAATTATTATTATTATATGGTTGTATGTATGTGAGAAACCACTTTTGGAGTCATGTGCCACACTAGGAATTACGAAAGATTGGAAACTGCTCTCGTGCCAGACATTCGGGCAAGCGATTCAGCATTTTACCTTGTCGGGGTTTAAAATACCACATTTTAAAAATCTATACATACACACACATTAATATATTAAAAAACAAATTATCCAATTCATCTCATATATATTATAATTCTTTCATATATCTTGAGTACATTAGCAGTCTAGTGTAACCAATTTACAAGAAATTGGAATAATGTACAACAAAAATAATCTATATCTTATAACCAGTTCCCAAGTATCTCCACGCGTTGGTACTTCTTTAACACTATAACCTGCAAAATGATTGACAGAAGTGGAGATCTAAGGAACTTAGCAAGTATAACAAACACTTAAGTAAAAATCAACTACTCATTTCACTTTATTTTATTTTATATAATTATATTTTTTAAATAAAAATTTAGGGTCAAGAGTTGTTATTCCATCTCAGTATCAAGATAGACTTCCAAGACCAATGATTACAAAAATATTTATAAATAATTTATCAATAACATACTTTAACAAGAATTGAACTCTAATCAACTTAATTGACACGAAATTAAAAGGACTTTAAGAGCGGGCTCTTTTACAAGAGAAAACAATGGGGTTCAGCAACTTTAAGAATTTCAATGCCTTGAGGTTTAGAATCCGTTGTTGTGCTTGGCGAATGGGTTCTCGTTTTATAGTCAGGACCTTAGGTGAAGACAATGCATGAGTACTGAAGCGATATAAGTCATTACAAGTGTTAGTGCATGAGTCTACGTGTAGGTACATAATGCCAAGAAATTCGGGTAATAAATAAGAGATTCCTTCAAGTCGTTACCTATGTGTAATCGTGTGAGGAGGTTATGTAGATGCGTCATATGTGCTACTGCTACCAGGACCAAGAGTGAGAGAGGCTTAAGGAATTTTCTGAAGAGTGCTGATAGTGTTGCGCAAAGATTTTTCTCATAACGGTCACACACTTTGAATGAATTGGAATATTGGATGAGATCTTTTTATCAATCACTTTTCACTTATATATATAAACATGCATATTTTAAGCATATAAGATAAATTATAGCGAAAAACATTGAAATGTACTTTAACAAGATAAAAAATAACTCTAACACAAGTTGACACATTTTAAAAGTACACGACACTACAACCATAAAATAATTAATAAAACATCCAACAATGATAATAATCTAGATGTTTTGTGGTTCTATCTTAAAATGATGTTGTTTTGTGTCAAAACAAGCGATAAAATTTAAATTAAATTAAATTAAAAAAAACCTAAACCAATTCAACCGTAAAATTCGTGACTAATTCACACGGATTACACAGTTCAATGCTAGTTCACCAGTTTTTAAACTTCTTATTTCAAAGGTCTGAATCGGATCGGGTTTTCCCACTCTGATCGGCGATTTATGTGCATAAAAATATAAAAAAATATATATATTTTATGCAGGTTGTATTTTTTAAACTTTAAATATAATGAGAAAAGATTAGAACTTTCCGCATAAATGAATGACTTTTGATCTGGGTTTTCAATGGTGGGCGTAGTTGTCTTTGCTTCTCTAACCTTTTTCCTTCTGCAATTCATAGCATACAAACGCATAAGGTGCCGTCTGGGTTTTGGGTGGAATTGGGTATGGGGAGCAGTGGTGCTGTGCTGGATTGTATTTGTTGCTGAAATGTGCAAGTGCAGAGAGGTTCGTTAACAAACGCTCAAGAACGACGACAAAGCTTCAGGGTGGTTCTCGGTCGTATCCAAAGAAGTAACACAGAGAGAAACTAATTAGGGGTTCCAAGTTAATGCCAAGTTAGGAGTGTAAGAGAAAAAAAATTTACACCTGTGTATAAGTTGATCCTCCCTATATATATATATATATATATATAACAATAAATATGTTCCTTTTATTTGAATCGACAATTAATTAAGAATAACTCAATCACTTGAAAATTTCATAAGTCTATATTTATGATTACAATCACACCGATAAGAAAAAATAGTAGTTATCCACGCTTAGATAATAAATAATAAATTAGAATATATTTTTGTAATAGTATATTTTTTTTCTCTGAGTTAACTTTTAGGATAGAGTTATATTTAAATTTTTTACTATGATATCAAAGTTTAAATTAATCTTAATGTTAGACCACCTGCAAATGTTCATTTCTATAAACTTTACACTTCATGTCCAATTTTGAGTATGAAAAAGTGTGTTAAATTCGACATCAAATAAGTATCCTTTGAATTAGTTTTTAGAGAAGAGTTAAATTCAGTTATTCTAATAAGCATTACTAACAAAGTAAGAATAAAATTGTGGTTTTGAAGAAAAAAATTATGGTTTTCTTTATTTTATTTCTTTGAAAGCAACATTGATCTCAAACACCCACTACAAAATTCTGTGTCAGTTAAATTAACTGCAGCCTACAACTTGATACTGGATAGGATAAGGTTACTTCTAGATAAAATTGGCACAAAAAAAGAAAAGGAAGAAAAAAGAAAGAAAGAGAAAAGATGCTATATATAACGTAGATGTGCCTCTTTGCTTTGGCAACCATGTTTTTGGTAACCCTTTTCAACACAAATGATCCCAAATCCTTTATCCAAGTTGGGCAACAGTTGCATACTCATATTCTGCCCCACTACTGCTCCATAGTTATGGCTCCTGTGGCAATGTTCATCCACTCCAAGTACCGCCAGATTGGACAGCATTAATTTCTTGGATACAAATGGTTGTTGCTTCCGTCCAACGAATGAATTGGAGACCAAGTGTCCAAGTTGATGGACCAATTTTCTGGGTTATTTTCCCTCTCATGGGCGTTTCCTACTTGGATTCTTACCCAGTTACAAGTTAATTGCAACGCAATTTGTTGACAACAACTTTTAGAATTTAATTGTAACTTTATGAACGACCTCATCAAATTGTTGTATGACAGTTGAAATTTTTTTTAGAAGAAAAAAAATGGTTTTAACTGCTAGTTATCGAATAATTGGTTGGCTCGACCATGACAATTTATGGAATGTTTAACTAATTCATTATTTGGTTCCTTTCGAAGTTTCAATTGTGTGTGTGTGTTTTTTTTATTTTTTTGTTGGCAAAATCACAGTTGGGATTTACTTATTTAAGTTTTTATATAGAAGGAAGTTAATTGTATAGAAATTGTACAAGCAATTGTCCCCGTGATTTCAATTTTCAAAATTGGCTAAAAATTAGATAAATTTTTTTCTAAAGTAGTAACTTCAGAATTAGGTAAGAAAAAATGGGTTAAAAAAAAACCGTGTAAAAAGCATAATGGGTTTAAGGTAAAAGGCCATATGAGTAAGTCCTAGAATTGGTCCCCTCTCTTCTTTGGGCAAAATAATAACAACCAAGCCCTTGAAAGAGTCATTAGTATGACCCAATAAAAAAACAAAACATAACGCTCCCCAAGTTGAGGCAAACTTTTTTGTTTTGGGCCTGTCCAACCTTGAGATTCACATAATTTAAAAAAATATATATATTAGATTTGGGGTTAGTGTTTCCAATCTCCATAATCTTCAGTTATTCTTTTTCTTTTTCATTCCCTGATCTTTTAGTACTTATTCCATCTTGCATTACTTTCATTTTTTTAGCGGCAGTGTAATAAGAAAGTGGGATTAGGATGCGTATTCTGTCGAATCTGGTTGCATATAATTCAACCTACTTTATGTACAAAATTTAAAAACATCCACTAATGAGAAAAGGCAAAATAAAGTAATGGTCTGTATTGATCTTTGAGATAAAGCAAAATTAAGGTTTGTATAAAAAGCAGCCAATTAGGAAGCTGGTAGAAACAAAGGCCTGGAGACTTCTACCATACACTGAGAAACTAGTGATTTGTCCCATCTTTGGAGCACCCAAACATGGATGGAGGCTAGAGCTTCCCAGCTAATAAAGCTGTTCTCTCCTGTATTTCAACCATCTCCACCTGTGGGGAAAAAGCACACCAAAAGCATCAGATAGCAAGCAATCAAAAGATCTTGGCAACTTTATTTTTACCATTCAGATTTGTATAAAGTTTCCATAATTCCATGTAGTAAAAGTAATAACCAAATTATACCCACCAAAAAAAAAGTAATAACCAAAGACAAAGACTTGTTCCAATTACAATGTTTAAAGCATTTAAATCTTTTGACCATGAAAAAAAAGTTATATTTAGACCAATAGATTTTTTAGTTTAATTTTGATGTAATTTTAATGTAATTTTTTTTTACACTATCATTTAATTTTGTAATGACACTTCACTTAATAAGTTTGATTTTTCTATATAGAATAAGTTTAATTATATTAACAATCATATAAAATATTAAACTCATTAAATAACGTGATAACAGATTATTTAGTGCAAACATAAAACATTTCTATACTAATACTACATCATAATTAAATTCATAATTTTCAGCCTAATAAGTAATAAGTTGCATTTTCAAAATTAAGAGACGAGATTTCTCTTTCCTTTTTTTAATTTTCTTATTGGGAAGGAAATGCATTAATAACATGACCTCACTTTTGTGGATAACTTTTCACTCATTTTGGACTCACCAATGGTAATCCCATCTGGGTCGGACTTTGGTCATCCGGTTTTCACCATATGGATAATCCGTTTCAGCTCTTTTAGTGTTTCTGAAAGCACAGCACCCAATGGAATAAATCCCTATGAGAAACACAAGCATGATGACAGTGAGAACAGAGAGCTTGTGCCAATTCCTTCTTATGTCTTCAAGTACACCAGCTTTACAAGAATCACACTCATAGCAGAGCAGAGTAGGGGCATTGTTCCACCTATAGCAATCTGGGTCTTGGTTCACCATTGTTGCCATGTTGTAACTGCAAGCAGTTGGTGGCTTACAACATCCAGACTGCATAACCCACAACACAACTATGACTTAGCATTGATCAGTTTGACCACAAAGGCCCCAATATACAATGAAACGTCCTTGTACCTTATAAGGTTATTTTTATTATTTTATTGCACCAAGACTAAAAAAAATTAATGTAATGTTTGGGAACCATGGAGTGAAGGGTAGTAATGGAGTGTGATGGTTTACCATGCAAACTCATTGTTTGGGAAATTATTTAGCAATAGTGCAGTGGTTTGGAAGGGGAATATAAATTCCTGAGTAATGAATTTATTTGAAGTCAGTAGGAAAAAAAAAAAAAAAACTGCCACTATATATTGAATCATCTCCTTTTAATTTAGCATTTTACTTTATTAGCTCACAACTTTTAGTTCTTAAAAATTTTATTTTGTATAAGAACCTAAGATTACACCACAAAACTTGATCCTCCTTTCCACATATAAAAAACAAGTAGAAGAAAAAGAAATACAAACACAAGCCCAATATTTGAATCCTTAAAGTAACAATCCCTCGTTTCAAACAAAGGAAGGTAATGGGAATACACCAAAACAGGAAAGCCTAAACAAATCCCAAAGAGAAACCAAGCTAAATAAATAATTATACCTGTATTGGAGACATATCCCTCTGCATATAATCCAGAGGGGTCCAAGAGGCAAGCTTGGCACAAGTGTTAGACCCCACAATACAGCTCCTGATAGTGTTCCAATAACGAGGATCATTTATTCTCCTCCTCAACCATGGTGAATAATCCTGAAGATGATACTCCTTATAAACCCTGCCAGGCACTTCCACACCACCACCCTGGCTAGTCACACCAAAACCAAATATAGTCAAACCAATCAGTGCTGCTATGAGGAACAACATGACCACTAAGTACAACCAGAGTGCACATGCCACATGAAAGCATGCACCAATGAAGCCTGCTAGTGAAATCACAAGCACAACAAAACCTACAACCAGAAGTGGGGTTTGAAGAAAATTTTCACAGGTGGTGCTGCTCCTTGCCATCCATAGACCTGCTCCAATTATGGGTATTGATGCTAAAAGTGTAAACAAGTTCAAGAACCCGATCACTGTGTTGCTGAACCTATACATATCTCTCACTCTATCTCTAGTTTTTTATCTATTGGTTGCTTCTTGTGATTCTTGTGGTGTCTTCAGCTTTCTGCCTAATGTCTATTTAAAAAGGAAGAGAGGCCCTCGTTTTGCTTTGTTGATGCTACTTCAAAATCTCTTTCTCCTATGACTTGTATCAGTGTATTCAGAAACTCTAGTGGGAGTATGTGAAAATGACTATGAAATTGTACTTCTTAGTTATTAAGGAAGTTGTATTTTCTTTGAGTGACGAATTTGCCCTTCTTGCATTCTTTCCCGGCAATTTTTTTCAAGTATTCTAGTGACACAATTGACATATTTATCCATATATAACGGATGATGTAAAACAAATTGCAGAGGCATCAATTCCATGTGCATTTAGACAAGGCAAGCAAAGAATTTAGAACAAGTGATGGTCATTTTGGTAACTACATATTATGCTTTTGGGCTATGGACCCCATTTGGACTTCTTTGCGAAGCAAGATCATGAACCAGATTTGGGCTACTCTTGGATGAGTATTATAGAATAGTAATATAGTATATATATGGATGCTCTTTTTTTTTTTCTGATCCTGTCTCATCTAATCTTAATGCTCCACTAGGTCTTATAAAGAAGTTCCACCAAGCTTTGATTCGTCAATGACAAATAATACTTTAGCAAAGCACCTTGTCTTGTTTGTACCAGTAATGAAATAATAATTAAAAAAAAGCACCTTGTATTGTTGATATATTCTACCATGGAATTTGAAATACAACTTTGCAATTTTGTAAATTAAACTTTTTATTTGCAAACTCTCCATGAATATCTGCTACATAATTGATAATTGCCATTCTGCAAATTAAATTTTAATTATGAACTCTTCCGTCCATGCACCATCACATAAGCCAGTGCCCCAATATCTGTTCAACTACAGGTACAACCAAGTATATGAATTATTGAAGTTTGTCTGTGGTCATTAACTAGTAGTGACCATTGTTACTTGGAGGTCATGATCCTCTGAGTAGATTTTCATGTGTAACTCAGTATTGTGCTCTGAACGGTTTGAGGTAGGGTATCATCATAACATAAATAAGGTGTATATATATGTGAGTGATACCATCTTGTATAGATAAAAGAGTGTGCCTTAATTAATAGGTCTTACGGGTGAGTCCGTGAGTATAACAGAGAAAATAGCCCCTCGACACTTTCCCCCAATTTACATGCGAGTTTATGTGAGTAAAACGTGATTTGTTAATACTTCAATAAAAAATGCTGATGACATCCCTTACATGATTCGTAGCCACAAGGGAAGGAATTAGAAAGAGCATTGAGGGTCGCCAAAGTAATAAGTTGTTCTTAGGTTGGTTATCATTTCGTTTCGTCTGATTTTAAGATCGAATTGATTCATGGTTGACTCAGAGCGAACTTAATGAACAAGCTAACTAAACGAATAGATTCGTGTTGAGATAAATGAACTAACTCATGTTTTAAAAAAATAAATTAATGTACACAGTGCTTATGTGACACATATAAAAATATTGTTATTTACATATATTTATTTAATTACAATTAATTTTATTTTATTTTTTATATATTTACACTTTAATTTTGTTACATCAACCAATGTGACAGATGTGAAGCAAGAAATATGGTGCAAAAATCATTATTCCATTTATAACTATGGGTGGAACCCATATGAATTTATTGCGAGTCCCACACACGGTGTAATTTGTGCCTTTAATAATACCATAAACATTAACGCTCGAGCCTCCTTACCGTTCAAATTGCAAAATATTGTCTGAGATTTGTGTGCTGTCATAATTTTTTTTTTAGAAAAAAGGAAAATGTTATTCAATACTCGAGTGTTTTAATGCTCGAATCTGATATCCCTCAGATGAAGTTTATTTTTTGGGATCTGTTATCTTTAAATTTAAAAATATAAATAAAAACTAATTTAACCTTGGATGTTCTCAAGCTTTATGCAACAAAGCACTTAAAATTTTTTTTTTACATAAACTTAGAGTATTCAAATTAAGTATAATAGACTAATTATAATATTAATTAATAGAGTTAATTAAAATTATTTATTAATTAATTTTAATAATTATATATTAATTAATATTATAATTAATCTAATACACTTAACTTAATTGTTTTATATTTATGTAATAATTTCTAAACAAAAAATAAAAAATAGAAGTGTGTTGTTTTGTCCAGCGTATAAATGCTCGCGCTTGGTATTAGTGTTGCACAATGGAAACCTTATAAAGAATAGCATATCATATAAATAATCACATTTTCTATAACAAATACAAATAGAAGAACTAGTATTGGTAAACTGATCAAATTTTCCAGGCTGAGATGCAAGAGGGAACTCATGAGGAATGCATTCGTTATTCTGTCTCAGCCTGTTACATACATGTATATGAATGGCAGTTATTCTTAGTCTTAGCCTAGGGTGCAAGAATGGAGGTACTTATGGTTCTATACTTGTGTGATTATTCACCAAGTGAAAAAGAACAAATGGGTTTAACTTGGGGATGGCATGGACTTGTTCTCCAAGAATGACCTGAAAAGAATAAATGCTTGGCGAGGCCTATGAAGCGGAACCTCGTGTCCAGCTCCTCTTACTGTAACCAATGTGAGCCCTTTATAAACTTGACTCCACCCACCAACCTTCACAGAAGAAGAAATTCTCAGCTAACAGAAAACCACAGAATTAGTGTCTGTTGACTAGTTGTTACTCATAGAAGAAGTTGGCACCAACCTTGCCATTGTCGTACCAAGGGTACCAGTTGATGACGGTAGGTAGCTTCAAGGCATCAATAGAATATCGAGTGGCAGTCACTGGAACCACAGAATCAGTGTCCCCACTGCACTCAAAAATATCAAAATGAACAGTTTCAATTCAAAAATATTGAAGAGGATGAAAATGTTGAATTTTCTCTCCTAGTGCTAGTTTTTTTCATTCACAAGACTTGAACTCTAGATGAGAATATTGAATTGAAAACATGGCAGGTGACACTAAAAATGATTAAGGAACAAAAATATTTTCATTTTATCTAGGCACAATGCTTAAAATAAGGATATATTATTCAAAAATTAAGAATAGATACAATAAAAAATGAGATGAGAAAGAAAAATATCTAGTTAAGGATTTAATTTTAAGCATTCAACCTCGCATATGGGATTAGGAATAGGATCTATAATTGTTGTCAATTGTGCAGTGAATCCCTACTATCAATTTTTCCACTTCCTAATGTCCTTCTCCTTGTTGACTTTACCATGTCAACATGAATCATCCACCACAACCCTGAACCACCTACTGCTTGTTAAAACTACAATATCATTCATTTGACTTTACACAGCAGAATCTTCAAAATTTTCAGCTACAACATGACATGCCTAATCAATTTTAGTAAAGGACTACATATATTGAAAATAAGCTGCCTCTTTCACGTACAAATTATTTATTATAAGTTAGTACAATTGTAATTCTATTAGCAGGAAGGAATTAATAAATCAAGTCAGTTATACATTCGGCATCAACATTGAATGGTCAAATACAAACAAACTCAATAACGCCAGAGATTGCAATCAATTAGAGGCAAGCAATAGTACACACAACAGTGCCTAAATTAATAAATGGAGAAGACATAGAAAACAAGTTCTACTTGGTGATTAACTTATATTATTGTTCTATATCAGTCAAAGGCAGCTAGTGTTACTGGATTTTTCTACCCTGAAACCTGAAATCTGGTCTGAACTATGATATTTGCTAGGATGTAAGAAATGGAGCCCATTGAGCTAAATTATGTATTGCATACTTCAAGCATGTGGGAATGGCCAATCTCAGCTACATCCTACATCTCCTAACTACAGTAAGAAAACTTCATATTAGAGAAATGGGGAATCAACTAATGTCTAGAGGAGCCTCTATATGTTTCAGCCAGTCCAACCTGATGCCAGACAGCCTCCCCTGCCCAAGCAAAGTTATACTTATTATATCAACCTTTTTAGTATAAGGGTTGGCTGGGTTGGCTGAATAAATCCACATTTTGGAACTTATCTGTTGGACTTTATTGTACAGATTTATTTTCTTTATTGTACAAATTTATTCCCTGATTTTCGTTATTAGGACATATTTGATTCTTGTATTAGAACTTCTTGCAATTTAACTCTATTTTAGGCAAGTCATTATTGCCATAAGCCTATATAATGTAGATCATACTTGTACAATGATTATTAAGAAATAATATTCAGAAATATTCTTTTCCTTTCAAGTTGGTATCAGAGCTCCTGATTTGAGAGCCTCTGTTGTTTCATTTAATCGCCCTTCATTCATTGATCGTACTAGCCTTCATTGCTGGGTTTAGAGTCAGCCTTTATCGCTGGGATTCTAGCAGCCTTCATTGCTGCCTTTAACTCAAAATCGGATCAGATAGCCCAAACAGCCACTGTTTCACCGTCCACCTACCCCGTCGCAGATCAACCCGTGTCCATCTTCCTCCACCACAAGTCGTGCCACCAAATACCGTCGTCAAAGTCGCGCAGCTTCACCCCCTCTCCATACCAAATTCGCGTCATCTTCATCGCGAACCAGTTCTCCTCCCCACGCCACAAGCCACAGTGACCCCAGCGCCGAAAACCACGCACCGCGAACCACTAGATTGCTGGCGACCCGTGAGTCCTACCAGCGACCTGCCGTCACCTAATCGCTTGGTGTGTGTGTCGTCATCTTTATTTTTCACCTTGTTTTGTTTCTCTATTTTTTGTTCGTTTGCTTTGTTTCTTTTGTTACAGAACCAACCACCCTTTCAAGTCCCAAAAAAAAAAGAGAAAAAAAAAAAGCAAAACAGAAAGAAAAAAAACAGGTTGAAAACATGAGCATGTCAGATGACCACACTGTCAAAGCCATCCCATACTTGCAGTGGGCCCAAGTCATTCGTACTACTCTTAAGGGTCGTCAGAAGTTAAACCACATTGAAGGGACAGCCCTACGAAGGATGACCCTCACTTTGAGACGTGGGATGATGAGGACTCTTATTATGACGTGGCTCTGGAATTCCATGACTCCTGAGATTAGCAAAAACTGTATGTTCCTTCCTTCCTCCCGTGAAATTTAGGACAATCTTTGTCAGACCTTCTCCATGAAACAGGATATCGCCACTTGTTATGAGTTGAAGACTAAAATCTTTGCTACCAAACAAGAGGCACTCTCTATTACTGATTATTATGGCACTCTTAATGGCTTGTGGATTGAATTGGATCAATACCAAAATCTCAAAATGGAGTGCAGCAAGGATGCTTCCACATTGGCTAGTTTTGTGGAAAGGGATCGGATCTTTGAGTTCCTCTCTGGCCTGAATTCTGAATATGACCCTGTTCGGGTCCAGATTCTGGACAAGGAGACACTGTCATCATTGTCTGAGGTATTCTACACTGTTCGAGGAGAGGAAAGTCATAGGGCTATCATGCTTGATGATAAGCCCACTGATGTATTAGCCTTGGCTACGGGTAAGACAACTAAACTAGGCTCTTCTTCTTCCTTCTCCAGACCCAACCGAGAGGGTCGCTGGTGTACCTATTGTAAGAAATCTGGTCATACCAAGGAGAACCGCTTCAGACTCCATAGGAAGGACCAGGTTCTTAACCGTACAGGAATATGATCATTTTGGATTCTATGCCTCTGGGTGAAGACTTAAATATGGGTGATGAAGTTCCAGCCCTTAGTAAAAATGAGCTGGAGCGCTTGCGGACTCTCATTGACTCTCTTAGTGATGAAACTATAAAAATTCATATTTTTACGGTTCAAAATCTTAGATTTTCATCACCTTTTAATTTTTTTGATTTAGTTTTATTCTTAAATTTTATTATGTTTTTTATTATTTTAATTGTGTTCTTATTATGTGTTTTTATGTATTTTTGATAGGTAAATACACATGGAAAGATACTAAACGCTTAAAGAAGCAAGAAATCAAATAAACAAGCTTTCAAGATAAATTATCAAATTTTGTGCAAAAATAAGAAATTCTTAAAGATAAATATTTGAAAAATTCTTATCCTATTTTTATATGCTAATTAGAGTTTTAATTGGATGCAAAATCTTAAATAATGATTAGATTGAAGATTGGATAAGAATTCTCAAAGAGATTTGATTTGGAGCAAAATTCGGATTCTCGCACTATCCTGACCATCCCTCATTAATTGAGTCATATCTTGGGTTACAGATATCAGATTGATGCATCGTTTGCGGCATTGAAAAGCTAACAGAAAATCCTACAACTTCTCTGTTGAGATCGAGGGCAAATTAGGCCATTTGAAGGGTGAGAAAAATCATGCAAGTCAGATACGAAAAGTTGTCAGTTTTTCTATAAAAGGGGAAAAACGAGTTTAGCAAAGGAGCTCTCTTTTTACACACACTTACACACTTGGACAGAACGCAGTAGCCGTCAAAAGGCACAAACTCTAATGTGGTGTGGGCGCAATTAGGCTTGAATATTAAGAATTTTCTTCAACCTTTTCACCTTTCTTTAATGGAGTATGTCATATTCTTCCCTTTGTGTTCTTCTTTTTCCACGTGTAGCTAATTTCCCTTTGTTAGGGGAATGATGGATCTTGAACTTTGATGATGTAACTTCTTTTATGGGTTTAATTTATGTTTCTATTTCATGATTTACGTGTTTATCTCAATTCTTAATGTTTTTCTAAACCTGATCAATTTGGAAATGATCTTTTGAGTTAATGTATGATTTGAGAAAATTTGCATGAACCTAGAACTTGTGATAAATACTATAATTTCTGCAATCGCTAGAAATAGTCGTTGTGGGTTATGTGGTCTTTCTTTTAATTCCTTTGTTCTTGATAATGCCTTTCTATTTGGGGTTAGACTAATGAATTAGTTAATTCCAAACAATGTAAGAGGATTAATATACCAAGGAATTGGGTATTAATTAATTTTGGGAATTGACCATAAATCATTGAAATAGAACACAGTTAAACCAATATTTGAATGTGCATTTAAAGAGTTCAAGTGAAGTCTAAACCTTAACGCTTTAATACCATTGTTTTTCACTCCTTTGATTTATTGTTTTGCTTACTTATATTTCTTTTTAATTGAATTTGCAATAATTTTCTTTCTTTGTTAGCTTAAATAGTGCCACTTTCAGCGAATTTAGTAATTAATAACTTAATTCTCGTAGGACGATACTCTTACTCACTTTTTATTACTTTTGCGATTCAGTACACTTGCCGATTTCACAACACTCAGTAAGCCTTTTGGCTCCTGTTCTCTGACCATGACTGGTAAGAATTTTTGTTTTCAATCCTTTAATGCTTCTAGTACTGAGAATTTATGGATTATGGACTCTGGTGTAACTAACCATATGACCTTTTATTCACCACCTCTGTTATCTTATCAACCATCTTCTAGTAAGCATCATATAACCGTAGTTGATGGCTCTCACACCTATGTTGCGGGTTACCCAATTTCTCAATTTGTTTCTTCTAAACATCTTTCCCTGCAACACCGGAGTTTTATTTTAGCTATAGATTCTATAAAAATTCCAACATCAGTACAAGAAACATTGAAGGATAAGAACTGAATTCAATCCATGAATGAGGAGATAGGTGCATTAGAAAAGAATGAAATATGGGAGATTGTTGAGAGACCAGGTGACAAAAGACCAGTAGGGTGCAAATGGATATATACTTTGAAATATTGGTCTGATGGTACGCTAGACCAGTATAAAGCAAGGTTGGTGGCAAAAGGATACACTCAGACTTATAAAATTAACTATGAGGAGACATTTGCTCTAGTAGCCAAGATGAACACTGTAAGAATCTTACTCTCCCTTGCTGCTCACTTTCGGTGGGAATTACACCAGTTTGATATTAAAAATGTCTTTCTTCATGGCGACTTAGAGGAGGAAGTTTATATGGAAATCCCTCCTGGATACGACTCCACTAGTGGAAGGAACAAGGTGTGCAGGTTAAAGAAGGCTTTATACGGATTGAAACAGTCTCCTCGTGCTTGATTTGGAAGATTCACAAAAACAATGGTGTCCCTGGGATACAGACAAAGTCAAGGTGATCATACTCTTTTTTTTAAACACTCACAAGAAGGTAAACTCACAGTCTTGCTTGTGTATATTGATGATATCATTATATCAGGAGATGATATAGTTGAGAAGCAACTCCTAAAGAAGAAATTAGCAGCTGAGTTTAAAATGAAAGATCTTGGAAAGCTAAAGTACTTCCTTGGAATTGAAGTTGCCTACTCCAAGCAAGGTATCTTTATTTCTCAAAGGAAATATATCTTATATCTTCTCAAAGAGACCAGAAAGCTTAGGTGTAAGGCTACCGGTGTACCCATTGAACAAAATCACAAAATGGGAAGTGAAGAAGAAAGCCCCAAGGTGGATAGAGCTCAATACCAGAGACTAGTAGGGAAATTGATATACCTGACACATACAAGACCAGATCTAGCATATGCTATCAGTGTTGTTAGCTAACTCATGCATGATCCGCGGGAGAGACACAGGCAGACTGTGGATCGAATTCTACAGTATCTTAAAACCACGTCTGGAAGAGGATTACTATTTAGAAAGGGGAGAAACCTATCAATGGAAGTGTACACAAATGCTGACTATGCAAGTTCAGTTACTGACCGGAGGTCAACATCAGGTTATTGTATGTTTCTGAGTGGAAATCTGGTAACATGGAGAAGTAAGAAACAAAATGTAGTGGCACGATCAAGTGCAAAAGCTGAATTTCGAGCTATGGCACAAGGAGTTTGTGAGTTGTTATGGATGAAGATCATATTAGATGACTTGAAACTAAAGCATGGAGCGCTTATGAAACTGTTTTGTGACAACAAATCAGCCATTAGCATTGCATATAATCTGGTTCAGCATAACAGGACGAAATACATTAAGATAGACTGACACTTTATCAAAGATAAATTGGATAGTGAACTCATAACCACAGCATACATTCCTTCATGATATCAGTTGATAGATGTATTAACTAAGGGACTACTCACAGAGCACTTTCAGGATCTTACTGGCAAGTTGGGAATGATAGATATTCATTCACCAGCTTGAGGGAGAATGTTGGACTTTATTGTACAGATTTATTTTCTTTATTGTACAAATTTATTTTCTTTATTGTACAGATTTATTCCCTGATTTCCGTTATTAAGGCATATTTGATTCTTGTATTAGAACACATTTATTTCCTATAATTTAGCTCAATTTTTGGCAAGTCATTATTGTCATAAGCCTATATAATGTAGATCATACCTGTAAAATGATTATCAAGAAATAATATTAAAAAATATTCTTTCCCTTTTAAGTTTATCCATCATCAACATAATAAGCAAACCAAAAAAATATTTAGGACCCTTGGGCATTTTAAGGAAATTGGGATATTTATTATAAATCTCACTCCAAGCACATCCCAGCAATAATCAAGCACTCATATTATAAGCTATGCGCTACCAGTCCTAACATTAGTTTTAAAGCATACCTATAATTAATAGGTATACAAGGAAACCAGGCATATGATCTGTAGAACTCAACATGTCTATGATTATTACCATTCATTCCTTTCTAAATTTGAAAGAAACCATTAGTAAAGACCTTGATCTAAAACTCTAAACGTTCTTTCTGAAAATTTGGTTGTTGATGGAACACATTGACATTGTTTGATCCATCTAGCCAACCCCATCCAGCGGTATAAGGCTTGGTTGTTTTTCTTGTATTCCTTTCTAATTTCCTCTCAATTTTTTTGTGGAATGCCATTTGGGAAGCACAAGTTCATACAATAGAATGATTTCCTATTAATTTTTAGACAACTCAAAATCCATTTCAGCATTAGAATAACCAAATAACTGAAATCCTATTAATTTTTAGACAACGCAAAATCCATTTCAGCATTCAAATAACCAAATAACTGAAACGCTTCAGCTCACATAATAGTAATGGAAGATGAAAAGAAAAGCTAGGTACCTGTACACCCATATCCTGAGACCAGCATTAATAAGTTCTTCATATATAGGAAGCATAGATAGTGGAGAATCAGTCCAATAGTTTCCAACAATATCACTGTTAATAAAAACTTTTTAAATCAAAATTCTAATAGAATAGGTTTCATAAAAACATCTCAAATATTGCATATAAACATTATACCTGCATGTCTTCCATGAATAAGGAATCCCAGTTACATTGGCATGAAGTGCCTTCTGAACTTCTGGACGATTGAAATACAAGTCAGAATACCTTTCAGTACAGGGATCATATGCTCGAGACATCCATGGCTGAGTTTGGAAGCCATACATAAGGGAGGGAAAAAGAAAACAAGAAAAAATAATCAACGGAACAGTCTGCCAGGAGTGACCAAAATCTAAACAAATACAGGCACTATATATAAACATTGAAAAATGTAATGAAAAGTTCAAACACCTATACTGATTCAGGTATATTAGCAATTACAAAATACCAGTCAAGGAAAAATAACTTGTTTTGAGTTAGTATTGATACAAACTTCTCAAGAAGCAATATAAACAGTAGAAGCTAATTTCATGACAGCATTTTTCATTTAAAGTACACTGCTCTGGTTTGAGTTTGACAACTACAATGGAATGCAAGGACTTGCATCTAGACACGGTGTTTAAAGTGAATTGAATAAGTTGACAAAAAAGCTTACATAGCGACCCCTCAAGCCGCGTCTGAGTGATGCTGTATTGTTACAAGTCCGTGTATAAATGCTATATGGATCAATGTTTCCCTGCTCCACAACTGCAACTCTGAGAGCCTGCATGCATTGCACTGATGGATGCTGGGAGGACCCAAACTCACAGGCAATTCTTAGCATCCTATATGTGGAATCTGAAACCAAACCATGGGTCCACCAGTACTCAAATGTGCCAACATAATCATGATAATCATCAGTAACAGCATTTCCAACCTGACAGCAACCAGAGCAAAATCACACCCATTAGATGATTATAATAAGGTGTTCCCATCTCCAACATAAAAGATTATCCTTTTTTCATGAATCTTACAATCTCACCATAAATCCCTTAAAATTTATAACTGGATTATTGATTCCCTTATTTTTCTGGTAAACAATTTGAGCCAACTGAGGAACATAGTGACCTGAAAAGTATTTTTAAGAAATTGAATAATTCATCATCATACAAAGCATTCAATTCATTATTCTGGAACCAAAATCCTTAGGAAGAAAACTGATATATCAACTATAGAATCACCTGCATAACTTTCTCCAGCAATGTAGAATTCTCTATGCTTATACTGAGGAAATCTTTCAAACCAATTAACAAGAAATGTATATGCATCTTCAGCTGCAAAGCCAGAAAACCCAGATCCCAGACACACAATCATGTCAAAATCACAATTCATAAGCTATTTTTTTTTTTTTTTAAAAAGGGCATTATGAGTAAGTCCCGCATCAGCAAGTATACTATAAATACCCTTACAAATGTTACAACTACATTACCGGTTTTCTGGTCACCAAATGTATACAGATCTGCTGTTTTATTCGAATATGAAAAACCAACACCAGCAGGAGAATCAAGGAATAGTACATTTGCCACTGCAATACCCAAAACAAATAAACATAAAGATATATTGGAACAAAAACCACGACAAAAGCCTTTTTTCATTAGGTGGGGTCATGGACATGATTAAACAATGCCTTTGTCTCATCTCATAAACCAACCAAACATAAAGATATATTGCATAGCGAAGAGAAAAAAACACTGTTGGGGATGGGAATTTCACTTACAATTGTTCCAAGCATAAGGATTCAAGTAAAGTGACTTGCCATCAGGCCTAATGCGAAAAGGGCCAATTTCTTCAGATGCACCAAAAGCAATAGAGGAGCATCCTGGGCCACCAGTAAGCCATAACACCAGTGGCCTTGACCGAGGTCCACGACTCACTGGTGCCTCAATCAACCAGTAAAACAATGCCCTCCCACTCTGCTCATTCACAGTAACATAACCAGAGTACTGAGCAAATCCCACATTCCTTGGCTGTCCTGGCAACTGGTTGATCCTATCTCTCTCTTGATCTTCTATGGGGGAAGCTAAAGAAATTCCCACAGAAATGGACAAAAGCAAAACAATATAGAATCTTGAAGAATAACCCATGATTCTGTCAAATTTATGGAAGTACTACAAATAGTCAAAAGACCAAATTAAGAACCACAAATCCCAATACTGTCACAGATAAGATCTAGATTTTAATGCAAGAGACTTGAAGCAAGTGGCACTCCACTCATTACACTCAACCAAAGCAGAGAGAAACCCAAATTTAGGAAAGCAAAGAGAGAGAGAGAGTTATTGTAGGAAAACAACAACAAAGAAAGAAGCTAAGAAAGAAAGAGATAGAGAGACAGTGAGAGACACATTCAATAAAACTCTCATTTATTTATAACACAGTCCCAACGATTGCAATTAGCTGAAATGAGTTGTAGCAATTTAGCGCCATGCATTTGGTCCTCTACTTAATCATCAATGCTTTGATTTTTCTTTACAGTTTCTGTTTCTTACATATTCTTTGTTGTATTGTATCGGCCAGTTGACTGAGCAGTTGGGTGGCGCACATGGGACTGCTCAAAGTTTCCATCTTTGAGGCTTAGAGATAGAGTTTGAGTTTTATTGGACTATATACATCACCATTCACCAGTTCACTTTTGAATCAGCCACATCTTCAATTAAATTAATATATATATATATTGTTAGATAATATAGTATATTTATATTTTATTTATTTTATTTATTTTAAAAGTTATTATAGTCTTTTATTTACATATATATTTTTATCTTTTTTTTCCATTTTTATAATATTAACTAATTTTTTTTACAATAGAAGACATTAACTCCCTTTTCTCTTCTTTCTCACATGTCTTGTTAATCTTAATATATATAATATAATAAGAGGTTGACAACTTTTACTTCAACAGCTGAAAGGACAAAACTGTTATGTAAAGTTTAAGACTAAGTTTGTCTTTAAAAAATTATAAAAATTTAATTATATTTAATAATTAATTATTATATAATTTTTTTATTATAATTAATTATAATTAATTTATTTTTATATTTAAGATATATTAATTATAAAATAATTTTAAGTAAATTTAATTTATTTAGATGATATAAAAAAATTATTTTTATGTATTAAATTATTAAATAAGTATAAAATAATTTAAAAAATTATTTAATTAAAAATAAAATAATATTTATATATTAAAATATAAAAAATAATCTATAAATTAAAAATTAAAATTAAAATTTTCAGTATTATAAAAATTAACTTTTAAAATTTTTATTTTATATTAAATTTCATATAAAAATTAAAATTAATTTTATCAAATATGATTAAATATTATTATAATAATTTTTTTAAAAAAACTAATCATAATTCAAACTAAATACACTCTATGACTTATTTGAAAAAATATTTTATCAAAGAATATGCATATCTTATTTATATTATATATTAATATAAAAAATATTAAATTATATTAAATATAATTATAATATTTTCATAATATACAAAATAATTTTATAAATAAATTAAATATATTTTAATCAAACGAATAGTGAAACTCAATCAAAATTGTCAAATTTGACACGGCGTGTGTTTTAAAAGAAGACTACAGACAGAAACACTCACAAGGCACAACACAATCTATCTTTCTATCATACATTACAGGTAACAGTTGCTGTGCAAATACTGTTTGGATGAATCACGTACTGAATTTGGCAACTGGGGCTTCCTCTGCTTAACCAAATCATGGTTATTATGTTTATCTGTGGCATGTCGAAAGTGTCGGTGATCAAAAACCGTAAAACACGAGTACAGAACTATTCGTGACGTGTCAAATAATAATTTATCAAGAAAGAAAATGTAATTAATGAAGGTATAAAAAACTATATATTCCTTTTCTATTTCTCAACGTTAAACGAAATGGTAATCGTGTAGTCATGAGCTGGCACGTTCGGCTCTCTTACCTCTCCAAATGCTCTATGTGGATGGAAGATGCCCCTAGTAATATTTGTATTCTGGCTTTTAAAGACATTATTAGTCATCATTAATATTATTTTCATCTCTTTCCCGAAAAAAAAAATGTTATGCAACGTTTCGGTTTTAAAAAAAGAATGAAAAAGTTTTGGAGATTTGCGTGATTTGAGTTAGGTTATGATTTATTTTTATTACACACCGATCATAAATCTGTCAATTTTGTTCTTGTAGATAATGGAATAAGTGTTTTTTAATAGAATTTCAATTGTAATTATATATCCGAGTATACTCACAATTGAGACGTTATTAGAAGTCTATTACACCATTGTTTTTTAAAAAATTCTGATTCAGTATGTTTTCTTAATTGTAAGAGTTATATCGTTAATTTTTAATGCATTAATTGTTTTTTCTAGGTAAAGATGCCACCTAAAATTCATGTTAGTGGTAGAGGAACAACGAGAAATGAAAGTTCATTTTAATGATTCTATTAGATGATCATCTTAGGCTACTCAAGGTCACGGTAAAGTTGATGGATCATTTAGACAATCTAAGAAGAATGAAGTTATTAGGATTGAAAGTGTGTCCTTTACTATAGAAAGGATATATTTGTTAGAAATAATACTAGATGGAGCGATTCAAAACGTAAAGAGGTTGACACAAATTATAGATAACTAAGGAAGTCTTGCTTATTAGTCTTTTTGCAATACAACTTTGTTAAATTCCAGAAGCTCACAACTCCATGAGGATATCAATGTGTCGCTCAATGAATTTGTAAAGCTGAACTCACCTTCTTTTGTAGGAGGTATTGATGATTCGCAACATTTTATAAATGGTGTAGAGAGGATGTGTAAAGCCCGTAGATGTTTCAGTCAGGAGACTGTAAAGTTGGTTGGATCCAAACTTGAAGATATGGCACAAACTTAGTACGAGACCATGTTGAGGGAGAGACCAGCAACATCTTCACTATTGACTTGGGATAAATTTAAGATTATATTCATGGAGCGCTTATTCTCAAAGAGTGACAAAAATGATCGGATTCGGAAATTTTAAAAGTTAAAACAGATACTAGATATGATGCTGAATGATTATGATTATCGCTTCACTCAGCTCTCTTGTTATGCACCACATATTATCCCTACTAAAAGGGATATGATAAAAAAAATTGTAGATAATATGGTGAAATCCTTGTACAAAATAATGGCCACACAAATCACATATTTTTTGACATATGTAGCAGCAATAAATTGTTGCAAGAGGATTGAAAAGAGAGATACAAAGGATCATGAGAAATAACAAAAATTCTAGAAAGTCAAGGACCCTAAACCAAAAACAAGTAAAATTAAATAACTAACTACTAAAATCTAAAAAAAAAGATAAAAAAACTATACACCTAATCAGAAGTGGAACCAGGGGTATTAGTTGTGGTCCTCTCAGTTTTGAATAATTGAACATTTTTTTTATATACACATAGTATATTTTTTTGTTGGTCCCTCAGTAAAAAAATAAATACTTATTCTTTGGATGATAGTTTACTTTGACTTATTTTGACTTTTTTTGTATCAACAACTACTAAGCATGCATTTTAAATTATGAAAATTATTAAAATAAAATTGTGAAATAAGATAAAGATGATTTTTTTCATAAATTACATGATTGTTTACATTGAAAAAAATATTACTAAAAAATTCACCACAAATATTAAGTTAGATGACTTTTATTTTATAAGATAATGTCAAACATAGTTTAAAAATTAAAAATATATATTTAAATATCTTATCTTATATTAATTGTATTTATTATAAATATTTTTTATTTAAAACATGTTAACTATAAATTAAATTAAATTTATTTTTATATTTATATTATATAATAATTATATTTTTTAACTTAAATATTTAAAGACATATATTTAATATTTAGTCTTAACTCCCTTAAGATTAAAATCTTTACTTCGCACCTATATATAATAGACCCCACTGAGACTTGACCGGAGTGAAAAGAAAGAAATGATATAGAAATGTTCTATATAGTGTTGAACCTTCCACTATACCCTTATGCTCTGTTTGTTTTAAGAGAAAATGAGTGGAAAGAAAATGGGAGAAGAGAAAATGAGAAGATTATTCCATTTTCTCCTGTTTGGATGTGCAAAGAAAACAGGCAAGAAAGAAAAAAACGTTGTGGGACCCACGTGAAAAAATGCGAAGAAAATGGGGAAGATTGAGAGATTGACCCTTATACCCCCACCATCTTCTTCCATCGCGTCGTCCGCTGTCATCTTGAATTCTTCGCCGCTCGTCGCCGACATATCGATTGTTTGAGCCACAACGGATGGGCTCTGCATCGCCTTGTGGCGTTCCACGCGACATTTGGAACGGAGTGCGTGGAGTGGTTGGTTTTGGGGGGAGAGGCGCTGGTTGATGGGTGGGGAATGAATATGAGGGGGAGAGATGAGGAGGAAGAAAGAAAGGAGGAGGGGGAGAGATGAGGATGAAGAAAGAAAAAGGGGGCGCGTCTGGAAATGTATGATTAGTCCAAAATGTTCAAAGTTAGTAACGTATTCTCACACGGCCGTGTATGATTAGGTCCTGTATTCGACGAACGTATTCCACGTAATCGACTTCCAAGCTCAATATGAAGGGTATATTAGTCATTTCATATAATTTTGTTTTCTTTCTTCTTACTTTTCTTCTCAACCAAACAAAAAGCGAAAAGTTTTTACTATCTTGATTTAGAGAAAATGATTTTCTCTCTATTTTCTATCTCATTTTCTCTCTATTTTCTATCTTCTCTATTTTCTCTCTTCCCATTTTCTCTCCTCATCCAAACAAAGCATTAAAGTTACATATGAATTTATGTAATATCACATCAAATAAAAAAAATTACAAATTCGTTTCCTCGTGACAACTTGGTAGAGTTGTGAAACATGTGAAGAAGGAAAGTGTCAACCTCTCCGCCTACCCCCCTCCCTGTGGGCTCTCATGGACTTTCCTAGGCCCCACCCTTGTAAATAAAATAAAATCACAAATTCACATATAATTCAATAATTCTTTTTTAAATATATGAAAATATGAATTTAAGTGAATGTTGCACATTAAAAGTCACTACATATATTGAATAGTTATTACTTTATTTAATTCATTAAAAGACAATAATTTTCTTTAATTTAACCTTATTTATCATTTATTAAATGCTAATTATTTCTTTTATTATACTCTTAATACTGAAGACTTTTTCAAACATCCCTAACAATATATTAAAGTGGCAAAATAGTTAATTTATTTTATAAATAACTAGAGAGACAATAAACAATGAATGTTGGCTCAACTGGTGGATGAAATATACCTAAGTAACAAGTTTTTGGTTCGATTCTTAACAACTCTGTACAAAAGTCAAAAGATAGATATAATGGTATAAAAAAGAAACTGTTCATTGGCTTATATGGTTATACTGTGTTACCTTGAATCACACCAGCTTCTCATTGTCTAAACTTTAAATCATAAAAAAAAAAGACAGTGAAATCAAATTCATTTTGAAAAAGTCAAATTTATGTGAATTTGTGCATAAAACTACTTGACACAACTCTATACAAGACTAAAGATAAATCTAATGGTATAAAAGAAATTGCAGATTTTTTTTTTCTTCTGCATTCCTCAAGTGTATGAGTTCGACTCTTGGCCAGTAATATTATTTGGTGCTCATCACTACTCAAAGAGATACTTGGCGCCTATGGACTATGAGTGAGTTGTTGTGTGTAAATCTTTGTCTGCCCTTGGAGTATAAGAAGAACACTAAACCTCTTCTAGAGAGAAGTGCTTCAAATTATAAAGGGACTAGGAGAGTAGCAAACCAAATCAGTTCCAGGGGTCCATGCTAACCACAGGAAATTGATGAATCCATAGCGCATCTTAATATGGACATTATGAGGTTTTGCGTGATTAATGACCAAAATGAAGGGAATTGTTGTGTTGGTGAGGAACATCTATAGTTTTGACACTGATAGATTTAATAATTGGTTCAAGTTCAAGGATTAAACCAAGTTATTGCTTGGTGAATGAAGGAAATCAGAAGACTTAGACGAAGATTAACTAGTTATTTAATGTTACATGATTTCCTCACAGGAGACGTTATTGTTTTGAATGTTGACTGGTTTTCCTCTTGACTATCTTCAACTTGTAGGCCCTTGTGCTGTGATGATGCTTATCATAATCTTTTTTGTTTGAAAAGATTGATCAGAGTATTAAAATTTTGTGAGAACCATTGCAGAAAAGAATGACAACAGGAGTGGTGAAATTCAAATAAATTTGAGTTTAAGTAGTAAGTACTGACTAGTGACTAGTTGTGATCAGTGCTTTTAGTGGGGGTCTTCAGCATAACAAGATTCAAAGTTGTTCTCTTTTGCTTTACAGGAAGAAGCAAAGGATAAGTGAAAAGAAAGGAGGATCATATCACACAGCTACCTACCTTCCCTTGCAAAAAGTAAAGGTTCTGCAGAGTTCTATTTTAGCTTATTTAAATTTGGTTGTACATACCTTTGTGCTCATTTTTCAATTGAGAAATAATCTATGGCAACTTGCATATATATTCTTTGTTATCTGATAATATTTATTTGTCCTCTGATTTATCTGTTTCATGCTTGTCAATGTAAACTCCATGTTCTGCACTATGAGCATGGATTTAAATTCATCATAATCTGTGTATTGGAGTTGACAAATGCTTCACTGTTTGTGTGATTGGGATAAGACCTTAATGCTTACTACCGGCGTCAAAGGTAAAATAAAATTTAACAAAAAAAAAAGTTTTTAGAAGAGGGTCATGATATAACAGAATTACCGTTTTCAATGATTAAGTGTAGTGCAGGTATGTTTCTGTGCATGCTGCTTTTCCTCTTTTGTGCGGCAACACAACTTGTTGAATTTAATGGTTTTTTTTTATTAAACAAAATTAAAGTATAAGAAAAGAAGAAATTATCTTATTTCAATTTCAGCACATATCACGGGTCTCAAGCAATGTCTTTTTTTTTTTTATCCTCCTAATGTATTAAAAATTCACTAATATATCTTACCATTTTTTAAATATATTTTGCTTGTAAAAATATGGAAAACTCATGCATTGATGCATATTTGTAATAGACTCAGATTCTTTAATGATTTTAAAATATTTCTTCAACAATCCTAGCAGACAAAAGCTCTCACAAAAAAACAAAAGTGAGATTACAGGAGATTGAAGAATTTAAATCCCAAAAACCAATCATGGCTGAAATTTGACGTGCCATTTAGTGTCAATAGAAAACTATGAAACAGCAGAACATCTTGAGGTTCAAATTTCAAAACAAACCAATCCACAGTAACGCTTTTCCATATCTCAACAACACAATAAGAACTTATTTGAAAAAATTAAAAATTATAGATTATATTGATAATTAATTATTATTATAATTAATTATAATTAATTTATTTTTATATTTAGATGTATTAATTATAAAATAATTTTAAGTTAATATAATTTATTTAAATAATATAAAAAAGAATTAATTTTATACATTAAATTATTAAAATAAATATAAAATAATTAAAAAATTTATTTAATTAAAAATAAAATAATATTTACATATCAAAATATAAAAATAATCTATAAATTAAAATTATAAGTTCCAATCTTTAACTTATAATTATTAATTAAAAAAATTATTTTATATTAAATTTTTTATAAAAAATTTTTAAAAAATAATTTTTTATTTAAATATAATAATTATTTTATAAAACAACTTAATCTTCTAAAAATAATTATTTAAAAAAATTTAATCTTTTTCAAACATACTCTTCTTACTTATATCTATCCTTGTTAATTCTCTCAAATTCCTTCTCTATACAAAAAGGAGACTCCGCATGTGGTAATAAACTTGGATCTGGGGCTAAACCCGAAACAAAAGGATCTGGACTTCAACAATTCTATCATGCATTAGGTCATCAGGTCATCGAGACCGCAGAATAACGTACACGAGTACAAATATTTAATTTATTTCCTGAAATTCGTTCCAGTTATTTTTAAAGTAGGCTAAAGATGTACTTAATTTACCTGGTTAAGGTGTCACAAAAGTTTCAATTTAGTCATTTTTTTTTAATTTAGTCAATTTTATTTCCTGTTTACATCATAAATATTATATTTTTGTTCTAATTTTATCTTTTCATCTGATGTCGTCTAAATTATTAATAATAAAGGTTATTTTAGATCCCACGTGACTATCTTGTTTTTGACGTAGATCTCATGTATTTGTTTTGAAATCAAATTAAAATGTTTGTGAAATATGAGATATATAAATAAAACAAAATTAATCTTTTGAAATTAAATCAAATTTTTCGTAAAATGAAATGTAAATAGGGTGACCTATTTAAAATTATAAATATCAATCATCAATTTTAGGTTATATTGATTAATCCCATTTGTTTTCAATACTCATTAAATACACATCAATTCATGAAATGTGAAGAATGTAAATATAATTTTAATCTATTTAAAATCATAAACATCAATCACCAATGTGTAAAATATTAGAACTTTTATTATGAAAATTAATAATCATTAAATAATGAACATCTTATAAAAATATTATTATTTATTTATAAAGTAAATAATGTAACAATACTCTTATTAGATATTTTAAAGTGCAATATTGAAATGGCAAAAATTTCTATCAATGAAGATTTGCAAGAATTATTTGTGATAGAGCGAGAAATAGATACTTGTTTACTAGTAAATGGTTATGGAGGTGAGAACAGTAATCATAATACCTGCCTCACATGTAATTATGAATATACAAAGAATTTTTTATTTAATATATTATGTATAATATGATTGTTTTTTTTACTTTTAGATGAGATGAAAATGTATATTTTATGATTTTACAATGATTTTTTCAGTGAATGAATTCATAATAATAAAAATTGTTGAAAAATGTATATCATTTATGTATTAATTATTTATGTAGATAAATTATTACAAAATATAATTGAAATTAATATGTTATTTGTAATATTTTTTTAATTTTATAAAAATTTTGAATTGTTAAACAAAATTGTGATATGTGATGACAAATTTTATTTTATTATTTGTTGTAATTTAAAAAAATTATTTTGAATTATTGCCCATAGATATGCATTAATACTTGTCTCATTGTAAAATCATAATTGAGTATTCACAATGCAAACAGTGGTCGAGAAAAGGAAGTACTACGTGTCCCAACTCGCACTGTTGACTTTCCTATTGCAAGATGCACTAATAAAATACAGTGTTGATATATATTAATTAAAAATAATAATTACATATATTTTGATAAAATAAAGTTTTTATCAAAATATAAATAAACAAATATTTTTATTTTTTGTAAAAAAAGTAATTTTATTTTATCAACATATAAATTAATACTAATACATAAAAAATCATAAATGTGATAAACCCTCCCTCTTAATTTTTTTATAAATATATTTTATTCTCTAAAATATTTTTTTATAAATTACTCAGACACTGTTTTAAAAGTAAAACTTGAAACCACATTTTAAAAACTAATAAAAGTAATTATTAGATACCTAAATTATATATTTATTAGCAATCAAGTACTTAATTTGTCCAAAACTTGTACTTGATTTCTCAAACAAATTTTTAGATGAAAATATATTTAAAAAATTAGTTGTTGTTTTTGGTTGAGAAATCTTTACTGTTTATTCTACCCAAGTACGTTAAAGTGTTTTTCACATATCCAGATCCAATTATTTTAAATGGTTAGACTATTTTCAATTTAAAATAGTGATTTTCAGCTAAAAAAAATTAAAATAGTAATTTTAAACTTTTAGTCGGTTGTTAAGATTAAATTAAAAGTTATGCACATATTCTTAACAATATGTTAAATCAGGGGTGAAACAAAAAATAAATAAATGAAAGTGCTACATATACACTTATTTACATAAATATTACAAAATCTTTAAAGGGGTACAAATTTAATATCAATTTGGATATTCTTATTATTAATAATGTAAATATTTTTTTATACTATCATACTTTTATTATTTATTATATTTTTATTATTTTCTCTCATTAAATCTAACATCTTTAAAAAAATGTCAATAATGTATACATCTCTTTTAAGGGTGTATGATAATCTTTTTCCATTTCATATATTTGAGAAGATTTGTTTAAACAATTATACATAATAATTAAAAGGTAGTTGTTCTGACGCAACTAAAAAGTGTGTGTTACTAGTGACATCTCACTTTTTACTAATACTATTTTAACACATAAGCAAATAAGTCCAAATCATCAATCCATATAATAAAAGTATTTTACAAATTTTTATTTGCTGGACTCCCCTTAAGGGTTATTTTACAAATTTGTAAAAAATAAAATATGTTATTCCCTATAATCAATTATAATTTAAAAATAAATATTAATTATTTATTATTAACCTTTTATAAAATATGATTCACATTTTTATAATTAAAAATAATTTTATATTGATTATAATAATATGTATAGGCCAATTTGAAATGGCATGACATTTATAAATGTCATATGTCAAAAATTATAATCGATCATATACATAATATAATATTAATTAAAATATTAATATTATTTTTACACTTGAATAGAAATTGTTATCAAACACTTAAATATTTTTATTCTCAAGTATTTTGTGCCTAAAAAACCAAAATTTAAAATTAAAAAAGGATAATATTATGGTTTTTATAATTAGAAAAATATATAATTAATATTAAAACCAAATTTAATTAGAAAAATGTAAATCAAATTTTATAAAAGATTAATAATAAATAATTAATATTCATTTTAAATTATAATTATATATAAGAATAATATGTTTTATTTTTTACAAATTTATAAAATAACTTTTAAGAGTAATCCAGTAAATAAAAATTGACAAAATATTCATATTACATAAATTAATAATTTAAACTTATTTACTTATATATTAAAATAATATTGAGAAAAGTGAAATGTCATTAATGATACATACTTTTTAATTGTATGAGAATAAATATAAAATTTAGGTTCATTTTTTTATATTTATTATATTTATTTTATCAATTAAATTATAATATGTATACATTTTTATAAAAAAAAGTAAAAAAAATATTAATACATAAAAGAAAATATTAATACATATATATCATAATTTAATTAATAAAAAAATATAAAAATATAAAAAAATAAAGCTAAATTTTTTCCGAGAACAACTACCTACTTAAAGAAATAAAATTTTGTTTAGAGAGTTACTACTAATGTAAAGGTAGGTCCGCTCCTGTGTTAAATTTTATTAAAGTTTTGGATGGAGTAATTGATTACTTTTAATTATATAATTTAGAAATTTAATAGCTCCTTTTAATAGTTTGTATGTGTTTGACTGTTTGTAATTTACTCAAAGTTGAAGAGGTGCCCGAGTATTTTATCTTATTTTTTTTTCTCCTTATTTTCTAAAGACTAATAATATATCTTTTAACAAATTTTGATATCCTCCTAATTAATTTTAAAAAATATTGAATAAAAGTAAAAATATCAAATACTTTGATAACTCAAAAATATATTTAATATTTTTTAAATAATTAAAAATTATAAGAAAATAAATTAACATGATATAGAATCATTCTTGCCTTAAAAATAAAGAAGTACCTACACTTTAAAATCTATACACACAGTACAGTGAAAGAAAGTAAATCCAGCGGATGGGAGGAGAATCGCATCTATTAATAATTAATAGATGATTAGTTGCTTATCAATTAATTGAGATCCAAATTCTAGCGAGGGAATGGAATATCAGCAACAGCAGAAGATGCTGAATAAGACCACCACGTAAGCCCTACGATTCAATCTCACGCGCTTCAACAGGAGCTTGCGCCCAATACCATCTCCCTTTTTTGTCGTTTCTGCTTTGACTCTCAACGCACAAGGCGGGAAGGGGAAACGGTGCATCTTCCCACAAAATGCCCTCCCATTTTTCCCTTAATTACGATTTTGTTCCTTTATTATTATTATTGTTGAAAAGAACAAGATAGAAAGGAAAGTATAGACAATTTCTCATCACTATTTTTTTTTCTTCCAATCTTCAAATAAAATAAAACATTTGCCACCATTAATTCAAATCTTAATGTTACATTGTACTAAAAAAATAATAAATAATAAATATAATATTTACACAAATTTACACATATATTTTCCAAATACTCTTATGCAAATTATTAAATTACATTCTAATTAAATTGTTTTTGAACAATTGTTATTATGCACATTTTTTTCTGAAAAGTTATTCTGAATGATCAAAGAGTTTAATTCATTATATAAAAAATACAAAGAGTATATAAACATATGAAAAATACATATTGACAACAACTTTAAGACATATTGACATACAGGCAATAGTTAATATGCTAGTATTAAACGTGAGAGGAGTAATATAAGAAATAATTACAGATTGTCTAACGACAACTTTTTTCAAAAGAGTTACGTTACAACATACATGTATCAAAATTTGTATAAAAAAATACAAATCAAATAAGTGATAAGCTAAGTCAAGGGATAGCCTTGTAGTTAAGGATATATGTTTTCTATCTTCATTATTCAGTTTCAACCTTTTAGTTGGTATTTTGAAAAATCAGTTAATCCTCTAAATATATTATTGATGTTTTATGGGGGGAAATTTTAATCTCAATTAATGTAAAGATTAACTTAAAAATGCATTTAGCGTAAAAAAATGTCATTAGCTAGATTAACATTGTCATATCAAACCTGCCCAAAAAAAAACATTGCCATATAAAAAAAAGAAGGAAAACTCAAGTTAGCACATTGGCCATGGTTATCCCATATAAAAAATGTTTTACTGTAGTGAATGAAAAAAAATTAGTATTATATTTAGTCAAATTTGCAAATATGAATGAGTGGCTTTGTTGCCATTTTATTACCAAAAAACTTGTCTAAATTTGATGAATCTGATTTCAATTGAACCCGCGGGATGCGTAGTATCTAGTAGGTGCATTGACTCCAAAAGTGGAGTCGATATTTCAGTGGCAATATCATTGGATTCATTGCCATTTGCCATCAATATGATGTTGTAGTTTATAAAGACGTGTTTGGATTAATTTTGTTTGATATTAAAAAAATTATTTATTTTTGTATTAATTTCATTTACTTTTAAAATTATACAAAGTGAAATTAAAATTATTTGTGAAATTTATATAAATATATACATAATTTTTTTCTAAAGATTGTACATTGCTTTTTTTTTATTTGGGGGAGTTGTGTTTAGCTACTTTCCTGTTGCCTGTTTTCCTATAAGGTCAATGAAATGTAAAAAGGACCATAGTGGATTTGGTGGTTAGCACTTACCATGATAGCAATGGATTGGGTTATTGAGGGCATTCGATCTTGTTCAATTGTCTTTGAAAAAGTCATTATTATCAAGGTTAGATTTATAATAAAGATATATATTAAGAATTTTCTAAGTTTGTAAATTATAAATGACATGATAATTTTTTTTTCTATAAATGACGTGATAATTACATTCAAGCAATTGCTTACAATCGGTTTCAAGAAGAAATTCGTGGTAAATGTATTGTTTTAGAAAAAAAGAAGAAGATATTTTTAATTTTTCTTCCCTATAGTTTTTTCCTTAAACCATTAAAAACACACACACACATCTAATTGATTTACAGGAGCATTTCTTTGAAAAGGGTTGTAATACTTTTAAAGGAATGACAAATTTGGAAGATTATATTTTATGGTGTGTTATTAAAAATTTTGAAAGATTTAATATTGAAGATTTAATGCTAAAATTTTTAATGGCAACTTGGCAATTACTGAATTTGTGTTTTTTTTTTCATTTCAAGGTTTAAATGTATATTAAAAGAAACCATTTGCATTTAATAAAAAAATAATATAAAATAAAGGAAAACATTATCATTCTATGACTTAAATAAGAAAAGAGAAATGATACACTCTTTTAGATATTTATTTCAACATTTATTTTATTGTTAGTCTAAAAATAAATGTTACTAATATTCTTCTCTTAATAATTTTTTTAAGTATATAAAATAAATTAATAATAAATATTAAAATAAGTGTCTAAAAGAATATATTACTAATATTTTTATAAGAAAATGTTTGTTGTTGAATGTAATAAGTAGTTTCTTATATGTATGCTGAATATGTCCAAGACATTCTCATCAATTTAATAGTGAAATCACCTTCATTTTGCATAGTATTAGGCATGTTTGCCATTAATTTGCTTCTTAATTAGCCCTTCTTATTTGAGTCCTATAAGGTATGTTTAAATTGAGAAGTTTGGAGAGAAAATAAAAGCCTTAATGTTTTAGCTTTTTTTTTTTTTTAAAAAAATCTGAATGTTTTAGTTTTAAATTTAAAAAAATAAAAAATAAAATAAAAAAGAAATAATTAAAATATTATATGATAATTTTTTATTTTATTATTTTATTTAAAAAAATCTTAAATAAGGAAAATTTTTATTTATTAAAATAAAAAATTCATTTTCTCTTCTCTTTCCTTCTAAACTCATCCATCCAAACATAAAATGAGTTCATTCACAAACTTAGTGAAAAGGAGCAGGTGACTTATAGATACAACTTTAATCTGAGTCAAATCATTTCAACAAATCACCATCAGTGACACAACTCACAAGTGATTGGCCCCTATTATTTTTTGCAACCAGGGAATGATCCATCAATTAGAAGTTTAATATGACAAATAACCTTCAAAAACATGCACATCTCTCACTGTGTAGAACTTGATACCAAAGATAATAATAAAAGTCATTAACATTACATACTATAATGCATGATCAAATTGATAAAATCAAAATAGGTATTTATTTCACCTTTGACGATGGAAAGAACAATAAATGACTTTGGATATCAATAAACTAACCAAAGGAATCTAATTAAGCAAAATTTTGGAAACCAGCGAATGATGCATCAATTAGAAGTTCACTATAACAATTAACCTTAAAAAACATGCACATCTCTCACTATGTAGAACTTGATACCAAAATCTCAAACCATGTCTGCTTCTGTTCTGCATAAGTGGGCGATGGGAGGATCTTGCCAAATTCAATACTTTGGTTGGGAAACTCCTTTGCAGGGATGGATTAAGTGTAATACGGATGGATCCTCATGCTAAGGGGACTTCGAGCAGCTTGTGAAGGACTGTTTCGAGATGAAACTAGAACGTGGCTGTTTGGTTTTGCTCGAAATATTGATTCTCAATCTCTTTCTAGCTTGATGGCAGAGCTTTGGGGTTTATTCACAAGTGTGGAACTTGCTTGGCAACAGGGTCTTAGAAGAGTTCAGTTTGAGTGTGATGATTCTTCTTGTGTTGTCCAGTTTGCTCAAAAAGGATGCACAGCCACTCATCTTAATTTGTGCAACCATTGTCAATCTCATCAGGGAGCTTATGCATCGTAATTGGCAAGTCATGATTTATCTTATTTATAGAGAGTGCAACCGGGTGGCTTACTAGCTTTCAAATTATGCTCATTATCTTTCTCTTGGGGTGCATGTTCTACAGCAACCTCCAACAGGGTGTGGTACTGTTCTTCTTGAAGACATTGCAAGTGTTTCTATTCCCCGTTTTGCAGTTTTATAGGGGTGTTCCCTCACTTCACCTACCAAAAAAGAACTTGATACCAAAGATAATCATATAAGTCATTAACATTACATACTGTAATGGTTGATCAAATTGATAAAATCAAAATAGGTCTTTATTTCACCTTTGATGATGGAGAGAACAATAAATGACTTTGGATATCAATAAATTAACGAAAGGAATTTAATTAATCAGAATTTTAGAAACCAACAAATGATCCATCAATTAGAAGTTCAAAATGACAATTAACCTTAAAAAACATGAGCATCTCTCACTATGTAGAACTTGATACTAAAGATAATCATGTAAGTCATTAACATTACATACTATAATGCATGCATGATCAAAACGATAAAATCAAAATAGGTCTTTATTTCATCTTTGATGATGGAAAGAACAATAAATGACTTTGAATTTTAATAAATTAACGAAAGGAATCTAATTAACCATAATGTGAGGACCAAACTAAGGGATGGTAAAAATTAGGGGTGATCACGGGTCGGGTCGGATTTAAGGAAAAAATTCAAACTAAATAAGTGAGTTCAGGTTGAGTTAGGTCAATTTTTAGAAAAAAATTTTGAATAACTTAAACCGAACTAACCCGATTAGAATTGGGTTGGTTCAGGTTGGGTAATAGAGTTGGTCGGATTTACGAGTTACTGGATCGGGTTGTACATCTTAAGTGAGAAAAAATAAAATGAGCGTTTAAATATAGATAAAATGACGTCGTTTTCTTGAATCTTTGAGTCATCGAGTCAGGTCATTGAGTTAGTTTACTAAACTTAATACCCGAACCGATATTTAAATGATTTTATCGGATTTGACTCGAATAAACCTAATTATCTAAACCAACCTAGATATATTTGATCGGGTCGAATCGGTTAGGTTTACAGATTTGCGAGTCAAATCGTGCACCCCTGATAAAAGTAGGCAGATTTTTTGCTAGGGTTTAAAGAATAAAGATGAGAAATTTTGAAATGAAATGAAAGCATATCTCATTCCTTGTTTCCAAATTATATAGTTATACATGTGGTGGCGTATGTAGGGCATTTGATTAAAGTATTGTAAAGATATTTAATAAAATAGCATTCATATTAATACTACTATCAGGGATGATGATTACCTCGTTTGATTGGCCAAAATATTTTTTAAATGACTTCAGCTGTCGGTGGTTGACGATGGCATGCCATGGAAGGGTAGATAGTTTGGACATTTTACATGGTAAAACATTTTCTTGCCTTTTTTTAGGTTGACCAAAAAAAAAAAAATCCATCCCATGAGTGTCTAGCAAACCATCCTTCCACGTTGGGGACAAAATTTATTCCAGAAAATTACTTTTATATGGAAATATCTTTTGAAATCTTATATTAAACAATATTCAAATAATCCGTTTTCCCTTTTTTTGTTGTTGTCTGCAATCCGATTTCTTCGATAGAAAATTAACAATTAAGTAAAAATATATTATAAGTTACTACAACATATATATATATATATATATATATATATATATATGTGTGTGTTTTTTTTTTATTTGGTTGTCAATTTTGTGATAAGAAAGAAAATATAAATTCTATACTAAATAGAAAAGTTCGACATTCTCATACAAAAAATCCGAAAAATGAGAAGATATTACGCGAAACAAATGGATATTTACTTTAATGACATTAATTACTATACAACTTGAAAAAATATAGATTTCCTTATACTAACTAAGTTAACAAAGGGTAAGTTAATGAGTCAACTAGGATGGCATGTAGGTTTTGAGCGAAAATGATATTTTTTTTGTCATTGGCAAATCTCAATATTATAATGTATCTCAGTAATTAAATATTAAAAATTAAATAATCAAATATCAAATAATAAAATTGAATTAATCTTAGAGAGGACAAATGCCATTTATGAAAAGGATCTAACCGTATTTTTTAATGTTTAAAAAAATTAGTCTCATATATAATGGGTGTGAAAATATATTAAAAAACAAAAATGCATGATATATTTGAATTTATATAAGAAAATCTCATAAGAATAAAATATTTGAATTTAAAAAAGAGATATCCACAGTACTTGTAAACAAAAATTAAATTTTATTAGTCAAACTATAACAAAATTTATTATAACAAAATTTATACTTTTAAATTGAATAATAACTAACTTAAAATTTGCAATATATCTAAGAATTTTGAAAATAGTCTTTAAAATTAGAAATTCATATAAGTGGGGGCATTTTTATAATTAATTTAGATAAATGAATTTTCCTGGTTAAACAAAATACTTAAATTAAGAACAAAAAAGTTATAAAATAAAGAAATTTCTCTTTCACTACTTTAAAAAATATTTTATTTAATCAACACTTTTGGTGTAAAATTGTATAAACAATTGATTATAGACTGAAAATGAATTTCTCTTCTATAATATTATATTGATCAGGATGAGATGCAGTCGAGAGGGAAATGGCGAAATCTCCAAGTTATTGCAATTAATGATTAAATTTTTTTACACCATATTTACTTTTAACATTTTATTATAAAACAAAACATTTTCAATTCGTAAGATTCAAATCCAATAACCAATATTATATACATCACGAGGATATTATCGTCAGCTGAGGAGGATGTTTACTGCTCCCGTAAATAACGGCCGAAACGATGGGCATTCTGATTACCCATGAGAAAGCCATCCATAGTAGTCAGAAAGAAAAAGCTGATTGATGAAAAATAATTAAAATTTAAAAGTGAAAGATACAAAATAAATAAATAAATAACTAAAATAAATAAATAAAATAAAATAAATTTATTAATTAGCGGATTCTAAAGGAGTTTGAAATACGATTTTATAAGAAGCGTTGAGATCCGCTACCACTCTTTCTCTCTCTATCTCTATCTCTTTTCTTCTTTTCTCTCTCAAGGTTCTCTTTGTCCCTTATCGTCTCTCACGTTCTCACTTTCTTCCGCCTACGCAGATTTTCCACCAGCCAAGAAACCGATAGAAAATCTCCCAGAAAACTTTCGTAGACACTGTCTATGCTCTAGACACAGAAATCTCACTTCCAAGTTTGAATCCAGAATCCATGGCTTCTTCCGCACTGTTTGTGGCGACCGTCTTCAATTTGAATCGCCGCCGCTGAAGTTATTCTCTTCCTCTGTTTATTGTTATCCCTTTCTCCCTGTGAAATCCGCAGGTTTTCTGTTCTGTGTGTTTGGATTCTTGTTTTTGAGGTTTTTATTTGTTGCTGTGGGAAGCCCTAGATTGTTGCGGCGCGGTGATTTGGTTGCCGCCTACGGTTTGTTGTTCGATCTGTGGGCGAGGAACCTTCCGAATCGGTGTCGTTTTTAGCTCTTTGTGGCTTTGTGAACCCTAGATTTGGTGAATTTAGTGTGTGGTTGGGTGAACGTAGGATCTGGACTTGGAGGTTCTGTTGATTTGTTTGGTTTGATTTGGTTCGTGTGTGCTGTTGTTCGGTGAATACGGTTATTCTTTTTGGTTTTGCCGTGGCTGCCCATGCTATTGGGTTGATTTTGATGCCGCCAGAACCATTGCCTTGGGATCGAAAGGACTTCTTCAAGGAGAGGAAGCACGAGAGGTCTGAATCTCTAGGCTCTGTGGCCAGATGGAGAGATTCATCTCATCACCGCGAGTTCAATCGCTGGGGATCTGTCGAGTTCCGCAGACCGCCAGGTGAGTTTGAATCCTTTTTATCATCTATGTTTCAGAACGAAATCTATGTTTGTTTAGCATTTTGATGCGTTTTGTTTCACCAAACCAAAAGAAAAAAACCCACCGATTTTTTAGTAGGTTTTATTTTTCAGGCTTTTTTTTTTCTTGGAAAAGAATATAGATTTATGAGCGGTTTATGATTTGGTTGATTATTCTTTGCGTGTTTGATATGTTAATGATAGTGAACCTTGTGTTGTTTTTTGAAGATCTGTGGCTGTTGTTGTTGTTATCGGAATGTTAACTTTAAGGAGGTGGATTTTTTCGCAAGATTTTCTATGCTCTTTTCTTTTTTCACCTTTTCTGTGTGCGAGAATATATACTTTGCTTGTGTTAATTTTTTTCCTTTTTCCTTTTTTGTCTAAATATTTTCTGAAGGTCATGGTAAGCAGGGTGGTTGGCACCTGTTTTCCGAAGAATCTGGTCATGGGTACACGATTTCTCGGTCCAGTGACAAGATGCTGGAGGAAGATAGTCGGCCATCGATTTCACGAGGGGATGGAAAATATGGCAGGAGCAGTAGGGAAAATAGAGGACCCTTTGGCCAGAGAGATTGGAGAGGACATTCATGGGAAACCACCAATGGCTCTCTAAATTTGTCCAGGAGACCATCGGATGTGAATAATGACCAGAGGTCAGTTGATGATGCCCTAGCGTATTCCTCTCATCCGCATTCTGATTTTGTAAACACTTGGGATCAGCACCACTTGAAAGACCAGCATGATAAGATGGGTGGTGTCAATGGGTTGGGAACAGGCCCGAGATGTGAGAGAGAGAATTCTCTGGGTTCAATTGACTGGAAGCCACTCAAATGGACCCGATCTGGAAGCTTGTCTTCACGAGGCTCAGGTTTTAGCCACTCAAGTAGCTCGAGGAGCATGGGAGGGGCAGATTCCTATGAAGCGAAGGCTGAGTTGCAACCCAAAAATGCATCTGCTAATGAGTCGCATTCAGGGGAAGCTGCTGCATGCTTGACATCTTCTGTGCCAAATGAAGATACAACTTCTAGAAAGAAGCCTAGGCTAAATTGGGGTGAGGGGCTTGCAAAGTATGAGAAGAAAAAAGTTGAGGGGCCTGATGTAAGTGCAAACAAAGATGGTCCTGTCTTGTCTACTAGTAATATGGAACCTTGTAATATCCTCAGTCCTAGCATAGTAGATAAAAGCCCAAAAGTTACAGGATTTTCAGACTGTGCATCTCCTGCAACTCCATCTTCTGTTGCCTGCAGTTCCTCCCCAGGTATGTTGCAGGACTCTCTCTGTTAGTGTTTCAAATCGTTTTAACCCTTCAGTTGATGAGGTATAAGAACAAAATGGCAATTTAACTTGTTGAAGTGTTTACAAATCATTCTTAATCAGAAATATGTTTTGCGAGAATATCCTATTTTACCTACCCCATTTCTTTTTCTCCTTATAATATTTTTTTGACAAGGGTAATTTTTCCCTGAGCCTAATGAGAAATGCTAATTAAGTTTTTTCCCTCAATATTCCCGTAATAGTAGTCAAAGTGTAATTGTTGTATTATATATGCTACTTGTTTTCCCTTTTTTCTATTATTTATTTGCTAAAACCTAACTTTCACCTTGTAGCAGGTGTGGATGATAAATTATTTGGAAAGACTGCAAATGTGGACAATGATGTTAGTAATTCGACTGGTTCACCTGTTCCTGGGTCCCAAAATCATCTGCAGAGGTTTTCTTTTAATTTAGAGAAATTGGATATTGACTCCTTGAATAATTTGGGTTCTTCAATTATTGAGTTGGTACAATCTGATGATCCAAGTTCTGTGGATTCTGGTCTGGTGAGGTCAACTGCAATAAATAAGTTGTTGATATGGAAAGCTGACATTTCAAAGGTATTGGAGATGACTGAATCTGAAATTGATTTACTTGAAAATGAACTGAAGTCTCTAAAATCCAAATCTGGGTATAGATGTCCATGTCCAGCAGCAGCATTGGGCTCCCAGCTGATAGGTAACGATGAAAAATCTTGTGAGGAACATGCTGGAGTCTCTGATAAGGTCACTCGGCCAGAGCCCTTGAAATTTGTTTCTTCAGATGACGTCAATGTGGAGAAGATGCCTCTCTCAACTAATTTACATAGTATTCATGAAAATGGCAAGGAAGAGGATATTGATAGTCCTGGTACAGCAACTTCTAAATTTGTGGAGCCTCTGCCTTTGACTAAATCAGTTTCTTCATGTGATGCCAGGATATATGATAACTTCTCTGGGGACTTGGATGCTATTCAGTCTACAGCCATAAAGTGCTTAGTTCCCTGTACTACTAGGAAAGATGCTAGTGTATCTGCTTGTGGTGATGGCAATATATCTATGGAGGCAAAAGATGGCATGGATGCTACCTTTGGTGCACGCTTATGTTCTAGCACTGAGGATATTTTATATAATACAATTATTTCTTCCAATAAAGAATCTGCAAACAGAGCGTGTGATCTATTTGCTAAGTTATTGCCCAAAGAATGTTGTAAGATTGGTAATATGGAAGCTAGCAGTGACTCATGCTCCCGTACATTCATTATGGAAAAATTTGCAGAGAAAAAGCGGTTTGCAAGATTCAAGGAGAGAGTTATCACACTTAAGTTCAAAGCCTTGCATCACCTGTGGAAAGAAGATATGCGCTTACTGTCCATAAGGAAATGCCGCCCAAAATCTCACAAGAAACATGAACTAAGTGTGCGAACTACCTGTAATGGTAATAAGAAGAATCGATCCTCCATTCGTTCTCGATTTCCCTTTCCTGGTATGAATCTTTGTATCTGTTCTTTCGCTATACATGTGCCAGTGAATTTGCACTATCTTTCTTTACCTAATTAGGTCAGCCAGGAGATTAAGCTTAGTCTTTTGGAATTTTTTTTTTCATGATGGTTTTGACACCTTGTATACTGTGTGTGTGTTGGTGCTCACTGCTTGCTTGATACGCTTATCTCCTGGTGAACTCAATACTTGAAGAAGGACGACTTGCATTGATTATTAATCAGTTGGTTTTCTTTGTTAGTTTACCAAATTTTCTGTCAGCCTTGTTGAGTGATTGACATGCTTCAATTCATATTTGATTATTGCAGCATTATGTTGATAACTTTATACCATGTGAATCAATCACTGGATCTTTCTAGTGTTGCACTGTTGTTCGAGTGTATTAGGATATAGGCAGCGGTTCGGTTGAGTTGTGTCATTTAGGCAGTTACTGACGAGAATAAAAGAAATAATGACTGGGTTGTTCTTAGTATAAAAAAAGAAGTTTGTTTATATAAAATATGCTTGTATTTTTTTCTCTAAGAGAATAAGAGCTTTAAGAATCCTTTCAGCAGATGGATTCTTTCGTCCATTATTTTTAGGTAAATATGCTAGAGGGATTTGGTGAGCTGTTGTGTGTTTTTTTTAATCTGCTTGGTTTTTTGAGGATGGATCCACAATTTTGTAGTTATTCTTTCCATTAATAAAATTTCTTCTTTTGTAAAATAAATAAATAAAAATACGTAGCTCCCTGAGGTTGAACAACCCAATGGTGGGGTATGATAGTCTAGTTAGTATCTAGGTTTCATTTTTGTTATGATGAATAGTCTCTTTTAGTGCCTTTTAAAATTTCTAAATTAATGTATCTTTGAGATGGTTTTAATGAAGGACCAAGGGAACAGAATTCCTTGGAAAGAAAAAGAAAACACATGAATGGTGATTGGATTGATGATAAAATAGAATCCCGGTTTCGAGCATTGATACCTTAACGATAGAACAAAGGATTGATCAAATCCCTCTTTGGTTTGGATTGGTTGCTTCTCTAATTTTTGTTGTATGTATGGTTCCAATATTTTTGGAATCAACCAACCTTGGTTTGGTTTGATCCTACACTTGAAACCAATCCCAAAGTAGCTCCCGCACTCCCTTACTGTGGAGAACTTTTGCAGTAGAGCTAAAGTTTGATGCAAAATGTGTATGTGGCTTGGATATTTAGGTTTAAACTTGCTAGTGTTAGTCATGGCTATTGGCACTTTTATCATCCAAACTGACTTTGTGGCTAGCAGTCAATCTAAACATGCATCAATAGAAAGTCAGATAGTTTTATTGAAATAATAAGCATTTTTCCAGTGAATTCAATGAGGTGTCTTCAAATTTAGGATATATTTTGTTTGAAGTGGGATTGACTTGTAGATATGATGCTGAAGTGCTGGGGTTAATGGATCTCTGGCTAGTTTAACTGCTGGAGTGTTAACAGACCTATAAGATGGTAGGAAATTTACTGTACCTGTGTGGCATTAATTGTTCATTATTTGACTTGGGATTGTATGAGATGCTCAGATGTGAATCCAGCTTGGTGATATATGTCATTGTGTAACTTTGCCTGTGTTTGGTCATGGTGCACAGTACATAGCTGTTTCACTCTGTTCTTGATACTTAACCTTGTAGGATCAGGCTTCATTGACTTTTCTCCTGTACTGGTTGCTTGTCATGATGTTTGATGTTACCTTTCACTGGTTAACATTCCTGTTCATTTTGTTTGCTGACTGGCTGACATGTAGGTAACTTGAGTTTTAAATTGTGTCAATGAAAGTAGTTGGCAGGGTTCTGAACTGGCATGATAACAATTTAAATAGGTTGAGAGGTTTGATGGTGAAGCAAGGTTGGTTTTGTAGAAGCAATTTGAATTTATCAATGTAAAAGGTGAAAATTGGTGTTGGAGCTGCGGTTCCGGTTTATTGTGCTATAATTATGTCTCTTAAATTTCAGGATTAATTGGTGGTTCTGTCACGTAAGTTATCTTCAATGCTGAATGGTTTTCTCTATGATGTACTGATGTGTTATGTTGACGCATGACATTATATTTTATAGTTTTTTGTTCTGTTACTAATTATTTAGCCTTTTTGTTATGATGATAACTATGCTTCTTTCTTTTTGTTGGTGAAGAAAGAAAATTGTGACACATGATAACAATTTAAATATGTTGAGAGGCTTGATGGTGAAGCGAGGTTTATTTTGTAGAAGGAATTTATCAATATAAAAGGTGAAAATTATCACCGTTTTGGAGCTTCTGTTCCTGTTTATTGTGTTTTATTATAATTATGTCTCTTATATTTCAGGATTAATTGGTGGTTTTGCTGTCACATAAGTTATCTTCAATGCTGAATGGTTTTCTCTGTGATGTATTGATGTGTTATGTTGACACAAAACATTATATTTTATAGTTGTTTGTTCTGTTCCTAATTTATTTAGCCTTTTTTGTTGTGATGATAACTATGCTTCTTTCTTTTTGTTTTCCGCTTTCACTGTCTGCAGCAGGAAATCATCTAAGCTTGGTTCCAACATCTGAGATAATTAATTATACAAGCAAACTGCTCTCAGAATCCCAATTTAAAGTTCACCGGAACACCCTGAAGATGCCAGCATTAATTTTGGATGACAAGGAGAAGATGATTTCAAAGTTCATATCTAGTAATGGGCTGGTTGAAGATCCTTTGGCTATTGAGAAAGAAAGGGCTATGATCAATCCTTGGACATCAGAAGAGAAAGAAATTTTCTTGGAGAAATTTGCTGCCTTTGGAAAAGATTTTCGGAAAATTGCTTCTTTCCTTGACCACAAGACAACTGCTGACTGTGTTGAATTCTACTACAAAAATCATAAATCTGAGTGTTTTGAAAAACTTAAGAAGCAAGATGGTATGCTAGGGAAGTCATTTTCAGCTAAAACTGACTTGATGGCGTCAGGTAAAAAATGGAATCGTGAAGTGAATGCTGCTTCACTTGAGATTTTGAGTGCAGCTTCAGTGATGGCGGATGGCATTGCAGGTAATAAAAAAATGCGTGCGGGAAGTTTCCTTTTGGGGGGATATGGTAATGTAAAAGCATCAAGGGGTGAGGATAGCATCGTAGAGAGATCAAGCAATTTTGACATTCTTGGGGATGAAAGAGAGACTGTTGTTGCGGCTGATGTACTGGCTGGTATATGTGGTTCTATTTCATCTGAGGCTATGAGTTCCTGCATAACAAGTTCAGTTGATCCTGTAGAAGGTAACAGGGATAGGAGGTTCCTGAAAGTGAACCCTTTATGCAAACAACCCTTGACGCCTGATGTTACTCAGAATGTTGATGATGAGACTTGTTCAGATGAGAGCTGTGGCGAAATGGATCCTACTGATTGGACAGATGAGGAGAAAGCATCCTTTCTTCAGGCTGTATCATCTTTTGGTAAGGATTTCACAAAGGTAGCGCGACGTGTAGGAACAAGGTCCCAAGAGCAGTGCAAAGTTTTCTTCAGCAAGGCTCGAAAATGCCTTGGATTGGATCTCATGCGCCCCATACCTGAAAATGTTGGATCCCCAGCGAATGATGATGTAAATGGAGGTGGGAGTGACACAGATGATGCATGTGTTGTAGAGACAGGCTCGGTGGTTGGCACTGATAGATCTGGCACTAAAACAGATGAGGACCTGCCTTCGTCTGTCATGAACACATACCATGATGAATCTGATCCTGTGGAAGCTAGGAACCTGTTAGCTGAATTAAATGAATCAAGGGAAATTAATGGGACAGAAGTAGATCATGAAGATGTGAATGTGGTTTCTGATACTTGTGCAATTAAGGGTGAATCTAAACTGGGATCTAATGGTAGTGAAGTTGTCGTGTACAGTTCTGATAAGTCTGCTTCAGTCAGTGGGCAAGCAGCTATAATTATGTCAGATAGCACACAAGCTGGAAAAGATAAAGCAAATAAATTGGGAGGTGCAGTTACAGAATTGATTTCTGCTCTAGAGATAATTGAACCATGTGAGTCTAATTCTGTTGCTGAGAATAGACTGGTTTCAGAGGTTTCTTCTGGGGGTCCTGGAAATGAATTGGGGAGGCAAAGAGCGTCTTCGCCCCGATGTCTTGATGAGAGAGATGATAGACATGAAGCTGATACAGGTGTTGTAGTTGAATTGAAAAGCTCAGTGCAAGATTCATGTACAACAGTAAATGCTTCACTCTCATCTGTGGGCAATTCTTGCTCAGGATTGAGTTTTGATACTGAAAATAAGCACGTGTCCCTTGGAAAGCCTCATATCTCAGCATTGTCTATGGAGGATCTTCATGCTACTGCAAATTCAATGTTGCAAAATACTGCTGCTACTAATGTTCAATGTGAGAAAACAACTAGCCAAGATCGACTGTCCTGTACTTGTGATTTTCAGGGAAGTAGAGATATGTGCTGTCATAATTCCATTAGCAATGGTGACCATCAGCTTCCTATTCCTGGGAACCATGTTGAGGCCGTTAGCATCCTCCAGGGCTATCCCCTGCAAGTTCCCATTAAGAAAGAAGTGAATGGGGATATGAATTGCAGCAGTTCAGCAACTGAGTTGCCTCTTCTGTCCCAAAAGCTTGAACAACCTGATGATCATTTCAAAACAAGGTTGAGGCATTTGTCAGATTCAGAAAAAACATCCAGAAATGGTGATGTGAAGCTGTTTGGAAAGATACTAACCAATCCTTCATCCACCCAGAAACCTAATTTGACTTCCAAGGGGAGTGAAGAAAATGGTACCCATCATCCCAAGTTAAGCAGCAAGTCTTCTAATCTGAAATTTACTGGTCATCATAATGCTGATGGAAATTTGAAAATTTTGAAGTTTGATCGTAACGACTGTAATGATTATCTGGGCCTTGAAAATTTTCCCATGAGGAGTTATGGTTATTGGGATGGGAACAGAATACAGACTGGTCTCTCATCATTGCCTGAGTCTGCCATCTTGCTAGCGAAGTATCCTGCTGCCTTTAGTAATTATCCTACATCTTCTGCCAAATTGGAGCAACAGTCATTGCAGGCATTTGCCAAGAATAATGAACGGCACCTGAATGGTGCATCTGCTTTTACAACTAGAGACATCAATGGCAGCAATGCTTTAATTGATTATCAGATGTTTAGAAGTAGGGATGGTCCAAAGGTGCAGCCGTTTATGGTAGATGTAAAGCACTGCCAAGATGTGTTCTCTGAGATCCAGAGAAGAAATGGTTTTGAAGCAATCTCAAGTTTACAGCATCAGGGGAGGGGAATGGTGGGAATGAATGGCGTTGGAAGACCGGGGATTCTTATGGGAGGATCATGTAGTGGTGTCTCAGATCCTGTGGCAGCAATCAAAATGCATTATTCCAATTCTGACAAGTATGGTGGTCAGACTGGGAGCATCACAAGAGAGGATGAATCTTGGGGAGGGAAAGGGGACTTAGGCAGGTAGTAGATGTGCTCAGCGGCAAACGTTTCTTTTTGCCGCACCATGTATATTAGTTTTTGTTATTGCTCAATACAGTGTAGGGCGATTTAATGGTTCGTTCAAGTCCATCTTTTTTGGTAAAATATTTAGGTGCTTGTAATATGGCAGCAGCTTTGTATTTGTTGTATTTGATGAAAATACAGAAATAATCGCTGAAAAAGTTAGGAGGGGCGATTGCCATTGCCATTGCCGTTCTGGACCCCTTGTCGCCATCACTACTCATTCTAACAATCACCTGGCTGTTTGGATGCCCGGATATTTGTTTCAAGTTTTGACGATTCTGTTGGAGGTACTTCAACTTTCATTAGTCTTCATTTCTTTCCGTTGTTAGTAAACATTAGAAATAGAATCGATGGTTTTGCTTTCTATTTGGATAATGTGAGACTGAGGAGCAGCTTTTCAAGTGCCAGAGTTGGGAATTGCGTATATCTGATTTTTCACCAACAGATTGGGTTGGTACCAGTTAATGATTGAGGTACTGACTTGGGTCCACCCTGACTCAATATATTTATGCTGTAGGGAGTTCCCTTTTTTGGTAGATGTTCTGATAATACCCTCACAATTATTTAGATTAATGTTAGACGATATATTTAGTCTCACCTAAATTTTAACATGTCTTAGACGTGTATACCTATGTTAGGCAGCTGTAGGGCTTTTCATTTGGTGGAAGGCAAGCTGTTACGATGACCCAATAAAGTGAAACTGAAGTTAATGATTTGATAGGCAATTTGAGTAGGGCCCTTCTCCTCGTTTGCTTGGAGAGAGCCATAACAGAAAATAAGGATCTTTTGCAATAATCTAGTTCATTTCTAGGAAATTATTTTTTATTCAATAATTTAAATCTTGAACAGGTTGCTAGGTCTTTAAACGCTGGCAATTCAAGTCAATAAAGGACTTGATCTTGGCAGTGACATTTTTTCTTCTACGTAGAGGAGAAGCTCAAGTAGCTTTGGAATATTGTAGGCAGAAATACTGATCCTATTTGTTCCTTTAAAATGTAGGGTTAATAGTCTGCCAGCAAGCAAAATATGACAGCACCATTGTTCTTCTCTTGGTTTGTTATCCTTGCACAAACATGATTTTGAATGCAATCATAAAGCAAATTTGTCAAAACGGAATTTGGGATTAATGTGCTGGAGCACTGGGTCTTATAGCATAGCAATTTTAGGAACATCACGAAGTGGACAAGATTTCCACCTGCCAGGCTGATTGACCTGTCTAGAAATACTAGTTTCAGATTATGAACGTATAGTAAGCATCTTAGCATATGACAATGTGTATCTTTCGAGTTCCTCAAGTAGATATGATACTTAAATAACATACTTGTAGCAAATTTATTGGCTATATGCGGATACTAAAAGTATCCTGGGTTTGAGGCTGGCTTTAAAACAGCCTTGTGATTTATACAGTAAACATTCTTAGTGTTGTGGTTTGCAGAGATTTTTGCAAATTTAAATGACAGATCATTCATTGCTAATTTGCTATAATCACGAAGTTTCCACTTTCGCTCAAATGTGGTACTGTTGAGCGTCTTAAATATATCCTGCTCATATCAGTATTGCATCTTTCGATTTCTTCAGAGCCAACCAACTGCAACAGCTCAAGTAGTTGTCTGCTGCGTAATAGTGATTTCCTTAGCCTCTTCCATTGTCTGGAGGATGGGAGAAAGGGGTGCAATGATTTCAATAACCTGCATTTACACACGAATATTCTCAAATTTGGTAACTGAAACCGAGGATACTAGTCTAGCTATATCAGTAATAAACTTGCATAACACAGTAAAGAAAAAAAAATCTACCGTATTTACTCATTGCAAAATTATTAAAGTATTGACGTATAATATTACATCATGAAGAAATCTCTCAATGTTTGGGGGGTGCAGAACAGCAATACCACCAATTGGCTATGAAGCACAAATATTAACATGAGACACGACATAGATACGAATATCGGAACATACCAAAATTTATAAATTGTAAGACATCGACACGATATATATATATATATATATATATATATATATATATATATATATATATATAAATAATGACATATCAAATGAGATGAATTTTTATTGTGAAAAGGTGAGAGAAATAAATTTTGACCATACAACTATATATAAATGATTAATATTAAAAGTTACTTAAAAGTCACGTGACTACTTAAAAAAGTCACATGCATTTATATTTTAATCTTGACCATTCATGTATGATCCAATGATCAAGATTCACTCATCTCACCTCTTACAATAAACACTCCTCTCGCCAGATACACTCCCTATATATATATATATTTTAATCTTGACCATTCATGTATGATTCAGTGATCAAGATTCACTCATCTCACCTCTTACAATAAACACTCCTCTCGCCAGATACACTCCCTATATATATATATATGGATCTTACTCAGGTGAGATGAGTGTTTATTGTGAGAGATGAGAGGAGTGAATATTGACTATTAGATTTTTTATGAATGGTCAAGATTAAAACATAAATACATGTGACTTTTTTAAGTGGTCACATGACCTTCAAGTAACTTTTAATATTGACCATCCATGTATGGTTGTATGATCAAGATTTACTTCTCTCACCTTCTCACAATAAAAACTCCTCTCACTAGATATGCCCTCATATATATATATATATAAAAGTTTCAAGATTTACATTATTTTAATATATCATATGTGCTAATATTTGTTAATTGGTAAGCCCTTTAAAAAAAACATGGAACATCTCTTCTATTGACATTTTTTAAAAAATATCCTAAACTAACTTGTCCTAGTAGAACTTGCTACATACAAAGACAAGTACAAAAAAAAAAAACTAAAATGAATATCTAAAGATCAACTTCATTTTGCTCTCCACCATCGGCGCTATGGTGGCACGATGGCTTATGTTAGAATAAAAGCTCATATTTCACATGTTTCATATGTTACACGTGTCATAGGACTTACTGACTTCATAGGAATTAGTGTATTCATAGGAATTATCGTTTATACTTAATACATTCATGAATCATCTATGTACCACTATGTATATAAAAATCAGTTTATGTGTGTGTATTTAGCACAAATTCCTCCAATCATCTCTATATTCTATATGGTATCAGAGCATGCGAACCTCGACATCCCAATGACTATCACAAGGAGCATTTAGAAACTGACTTACCACACTTATAGCAAAAGTAATGTATGGTCTAGTTACTGTAAGGTAATTAAGTTTACCAACTAGACGTCTATATCTTCCAAGGACTTGTAGTGGCTCCCCTTGATCCAGTAGCAATTTGACGTTGGGATCCATTGGAGTATCACTAGGCCGACAATCCAACATACCTGTTTCTTCAAGTATGTCTAAAGCATATTGTCTTTGCGTGATGACAACTCCTATATGAGACTGAGCAACCTCAATGCCCAAAAAATATTTTAGAGGGCCCAAATCTTTTGTTTGAAAATGATTTGACAGATATTGCTTTAGATGTTGGATACCAGCCTCATCATTCCCTGTGAGGACAATGTCATTTACATAAACCACAAGGTAGATACAAAGGTCAGGTGAAGAGTGTCGGAAGAACACAGAGTGATCAGCCGCACATTGAGTCATATGCCGAATTGTTGGATGACAGAGTTGAATCTCTCAAACCAGGCACGAGGAGATTGTTTTAAGTTCATAGAGAGATCGGCGTAGTCGGTAGACTAGGTCTAGTGCTTCGTGAGCAATAAATCCTAGTGGTTGTTGCATATAGACCTCTTCTTGTAATTCACCATGCAAGAAAGCATTCTTGATGTCTAGCTGATGAAGGGGCCAGGAATGAATAGCAGCCATGACAAGAAAGAGGAGGACCGAAGCAATTTTAGCTACAGGAGAAAATGTATCCCCATAATTAAGGACAAAGATCTGTGTGTATCCTTTGGCCACTAAGCCGACTTTCAAACGATCAACTTTCCCATCAGGACCTATCTTAACAGTATAGACCCATCGATATTTACCAGGAGGTAAGGGGACAAGTTTCCAAGTACCACTAGAGTGTAAAGCAACCATTTCGTCAATCATAGTCTGTCACCATCTTGGACGAGATAGAGCTTCACCTGTAGTTTTGGGAATAGAAACAAAAGTCAAAGAGGACACAAAGGCATAATAGGAATGTGATAAACGATGATAACTCAAATGGCAAGCATAAATAGGGTTAGGATTACGAGTGGACCTGATACCTTTGCATAATGCTATGGGCAGTTCTGGCACAGGAGCCGGAGAATCTGATGGAATAGAATATGAGTCACAAGGAAGACTGGGAACAAGATCTGAAGCAACATGAATGGTTGTCTAATCAACTGGGTTGATGGATGCAGGAACAGGGTGTGGACGTGGTCTTCGCTGATATGTGATCAAGGGAGGAGCTGAGACAGGTGTGGGACTAACCTAAACAGGAGAAGGACCAGCTGGTAACATACTGTGAGGGTCATGATGCTCATTAGAGGAAGATGGAAAGAACAGACGAGTCTAAAAAAAAGTGACATTAGCAGAGACAACGTATCGTTTGAGATCTGAGGAGTAGCATCGGTAACCTTTCTGCAACCGAGAGTAGCCTAGGAAAAGACACTTAAGGGATTTGGCAACCAATTTATCTTTTCTTGGAGTGAGGTCATGTACAAAACAAGTACAGCCAAAAACATGAAGAGGAAGAGAATAGGAATCCTGGTTGGGAAACAACAGAGAATGGGGTACCTGATTTTGGAGGACGAAAGAAGGCATGTGGTTAATGAGGTAACATGCAGTCATGATTGAGTCGCCCCAAAATTGAAGTGGTGTATTGAAGTGAAGGAGCAAGGTACGAGCAGTTTCAACTAGGTGGCGATTTTTCCTTTCGACTACACCATTCTATTGTGGAGTATAAGTACATGATGATTGGTGTAAAATGCCCTGTGAAGTAAAAAAGGATTGAAATGGGACAAAAATATATTCACGGGCATTGTCACTTCGCAGAACTCTAATAGAGGTATCAAATTGAGTTAGAATTTCTGAATAAAAACCTTTAAATATGAAAAAATGTTCAGAGTAATTTTTCATTAGAAATAATCAAGTACAACGGGAAAAATCGTCAATAAAAGTAACAAAATATTGATAACCTAATGTAGAAGTGACACGACTAGGACCCCAAATATCTGAATTGATTAAAGCAAAAGAAACATTAGCTCGTTTATTGACTCTTGCAGGAAATGAATTACGGACATGCTTTCCCAACTGACAAGATTCACACTCTAGTGTTGACACTTTAGAAAGACTAGGTATCATAACATGTAATTTCTGTAAACTAGGATGTCCCAAGCGTTGATGAATGATTTCAGGTGACTTAATGACAAAACAAGCAATAGAAGATGCGAGAACAGTGAGGTGATACAAGCCTCGAGACTCACGTCCTACTCCAATCGTCTGACCGGTACCTCGATCCTATCAAGAACAGTGTCATTAGCAAAGATAACAAAATAAGGCAGGGTATGAGTGAGTTTGCTTATAGATATTAAATTAAAGGGACAACCAGGTTCAAATAGTACAGAATCTAAAGATAGAGTGGGAAAGAGGTTAGCTTGACCAATGCCTTGGACTTTGGTTTGAGAACCATTAGCTAAAGTAACACTAGGTAGTGTATCTGTATAGGTAAAGTGGGAGAAAAGGGATTTGTTACTAGACATATGATCAGAAGCGCCAGAATCAAGGATCCAAGGTCCCAAAGATGAAGACTGTGAAAGGAAGGTTGCAGGATTACCAGGTTGAGTGACAGGTGTAGTTGGCTGCATGGCTGTCTTGAGCCAGATGTACTCATTGTACTCAGCGGCAAAGAGGGAAACCTCGTCAGATGGGACAACCTGAGCAACATTCACAGTTTTGGATTGTTGGTTGGCCTTAGTTCTACAGTGTTCCTCAATGTGACCATTTTTTTTGCAAAAAGTGCATTGCTGATTGACCTTGGTTCTGCATTGTTCTTCAATGTGATCAAATCTGTTGCAAAAGGTGCATCAAGGACGAGGACGAGACAATTGTAGGAGTTGAAAACGCAACAATTATTCCGAGACTATATCATACGAAGGAATGGTAGGGCTCGAGAGTATTTGATTGCAGACTGAGTCAAGCTCAGGTGGCAAACCAGCAAGGGTAAGGACCATGAAGAACTTTCCACGTTGTTTGACAAGTTTCTCTACATTGTCAATGAAAGGCATAAGTGCATCAAACTCTACAATCAAAGTATCAAGCTTACTCAGATAGGTCTCCATGTCCATGTCTTGTTTCTTAGTGGCGATGAGGTTAGAAACAACATTGTAGAGATGGTGAACATCATTGGAGTACAATTTCTTAGCCTTGGCCCACACATCATAGCATGTCCGAAAAGCACGGTATTGAGGTTGAAGCTTGGCATCAATGGAGAACCACAATACACTGCAAAGAGAAGCATCAATCTATTTCCACTTGGCCTGGTCCTTGTCGGGAATGTCCTTGGCTTGTTTGACTAGGTGTTCATGATGGCCCTGACCTTCAAACCATAACTCCACAGCAGCAGCCCAAGATGTGTAATTGGCTGTCCTTATCAATTTTTCACATGAGATCAACGGGATAGTAGTGAAGTTAATGGCAGAAGATGAGGATGAGGTAGACATGCTGGTGAGGGTTAAAAAAAAAAGGCTTAATAGGCTGGGATATAGTACTAGAATGGCTGAGGTAGAGGGTGGGAAAAAATCCTGTAACAGTCCAAAAAACAGAGAGGTGAGATGGAGTTGCTGGTTGGTATAGGCTGGGAGAAGGGAGGTGAGGTCGGAAAGGGGTAAGGGGTTTGTCGATAGTGGCGCCGGAGAAAGATGGTGGCCGGAGATGGTGGCATGCACGCTCACGCGCCAGCGCGTGGGCGGAGCAGCAGAATGTTGGAGCCGCGCGTGGGGCCGGGTGGTGGTGGGGTGGGTCAACTGCGGTTGAGCCGGTCGATGGGTTCTGCTACCGTTCTGGGTCAACAACGGTGGTGGGCATCGCCGGAAAAGTCACAGCTGGTGAAGGCGCAGCTGTTTGGACACAACCACTGGTGATGCACAGTGGTGAGGATCTTAACCCGCTACTACTGACATAGGTAGATGGCTAGATGATAGAGGGTGACCTCACAGTAAAAAAACATCATAGTCTGGTTAGGATAAATAGTAAGTAATTGGGGTTGGATAATGAGTAATAGGTAATTGGATATATTATTGTTTTGACTTTTTTAATTTTAAATGGTAATTGAGTTTTTTTTTTAATTTTAAATTAGTCTTGTCCTGCGGTGTCCCCAACGTGTCCGAGCCAATTTTTTTTTTTATTCAGACACTTACAGACACAAACGATGCGTGTCGTACGTGTGTCATCGTGTGTCTGACATGGATACGCCACCAAAATGAAGTGTTCGTGGTTCATAGGGTCTGAAGAAGAACATGAAATTGAATGGCATAAAGCAAGGCTTATGCACTCATATTTCAAATGATAATCAAATAGAAATGGCATAAGTGTTACTTTTGGCTCTTAAATCAACTAGTTAAAACCAGTTCTAAGATAATGAATTCCATTTCCACATGACTGATCATACGATCTTTCACTTTGTACAACCATCATAACAATTGATATTTGATATTGATACCTCTATATACCTCATTAGTTATTGGATGGGAGATAACTAATTGATGTGCATGCAAATAATACCCACAATCTCCAGGAACTGGTTTGGTAGGCCTCTGATAACCCCTATACAGTGAGCAGCAATGTGAAACTCAGATCACATTTCAAATCAACATTATTATCATTTCAACTCAGATCACATATTAAACAGCCAAAAGAAAGGAGTAAAGAGGTAATCCAACTTTGTATATGGAGAGTTGATGCTCGAATTAACCATCATATTTTGTCATTAACTGCCGGTTAAAATGGATATTAGAGAATTGCAATTGTATTCAATTTGAACACTTATTTCTAGCATAGGGTTGTTTGTCCTCATAACATAACATACTTTCACTTAAGTATGTCATATAAGGATAAGGCTTCTCTAAAGTGAGTTTACCTCTAAAGTAATTAAAAGTGTATCTACTCTTGATTTGATAAAGTGCATAGAGATCTCAACCCACTAAATGATCTAAGGGTAAATATACCCTTATTTGCTCACTTTAGAGACAAACTCACTTTAGAGGAGCCTTTTCCGTCATATAAAAAATGTGTTACACAAAAATAGTGGCTGTAAAAGAGAAAGAATGAAAGCAATCAGCTGGGATGTCGTTAAACAAGTTGGTTGAGAGGTAGGAAGCGGTAGGGTATTTACATTCCAGAACATGGTACTTACAAATTTGCTCGAATTCTCTTGAAGTTTCTTCGTAGTGTTTAATTTGTAAGTAAGATATGGCAAAGATCATTGTATAACAGAGCTTTTGAAATAATCTGTAACTATACAGAAGAACATGGTGTTCATGGAAGTATCCTTAAAAGATATAAATACAAGCACTTACCCATCTTCAGCAAAACTCTCATCCATAAAGTCACAATCTAAACATTTTGGTTGCCCACCAACAGCATAAAGAGGATCACCTGCAAATAAAACCACGGGAAAAGATAAATGCACAAGACTAGGGTATCATACTTTCTGACTAGTTCAGAATTGATCACAATTGTAGATAGGACAAGACTCACAAGAACATAATGTGAGTGCCCTCATTATGCATATCACATGGGAAAAGGACTGGACATGCCTTCAAATGCATAAGATTCAAGATGACAAAAGATGCATGGAAATATGCTGTTGCTGTCTATCTATTCTCTCATCATGTTTAGAAATGAGAATATGCAATCCTCAAGGTGTGTAGGTGCAACCTATGTTCTGAAGAGACAGATTTGTATGAGAAAGTTTGATTTCAATAAAGTAAAAACCACACATACAACAAGCTAGGATAATCATATCCCTAACTAAACAAAGGATAAAATACCCAACTGAAAAACTTAAAAATCCCCAAATCATAAACCCTAATTACCAAATTGAAACCCTAATAAATAATCATTTCATTCTTCATTAATAACAGTATTACATTGGTATAGACTTTGCTAAATTTAAAGTTTGTAGACAAAACTGAAGCAAAAGAAATATCTCAAGAATAAAATTAAAATTAAAGTCGAAGTTGACGGATGAAAGTGTGTTTTGCTATTTTAGCCATAGAATTGAAGTTTGAAGGCTTAACATGTATTAGAGTCATTATTGATAAACTTGTAATCTACCTACCTTCTCTTATTGTTATGTCCATCTTAAAAGAAAATGTCACTTTATTTCTCTTCATATGAAGCACGATAAATAACTTAGCACTTAAATATTTACCTAACAGAGGATGCCCTATGAAAGAAAGATGAATGCGGATTTGATGTGGCCGTCCAGACTGAATCTGAACCTGTTAAACAAGCCAATCAGAGGAAATTATAATAAGGCTGTTACAATCATGACAATCCAAATTTTTGCAAACCACTATAGTTTGCTTTGCCGAGGATGCTCATGTAGACTTTCTATTCTACCCACCAATATTTTATCATATGATACATTGCCCTGCTGCCTTCTAAAAAAACAAGGCAGCAATTGTATTTTTTAAAAACAACCATCACCAAGAAGCAGAGCAGTGCTGCACATTTTTAAAATTAATGGTTCATATTAAGTTTTATATTTTTATAAATGATCATCAATATTAGAGTATGTGGTATTGTATTAAGTGTTAGTCTAGAAAGTACTAGAACACGTTAGTTATCAGATTAGTAATAGGTTAGTTAAAATATTTCACGGAGTTAGTTAGTCAATTAGGTTTTAGTCAGTTAGGTTTCTGTTAGCTGTATAAATATACAGCTGTGTATCTTCAGTTAGTTGGTTATTCAGTTTTTCAGTTTCCAGAACATATCTCTCTCCTCTCTCACATTTTCTCTCTCTCGCACTCTCTCTCTTCCTCCAACACTTTCTTGCACTTCCTCTTAGTTTCTTGCATTTTCCTACCAGATAAGAATTCTCAAATGGTATCAGAGAGCTGAGTTTCGATCCAAACATGGATGCAAATGGGTGTTTCGAGTAAAGGAGAACCCAGATGGTTCAATTAACAAGTACAAGGCAAGGTTAGTTGCCAAAGGATTTCATCAACAGCCCGGATTTGATTACACAGAGACTTTTTCACCAGTTGTCAAACCAGTGACAGTCAGAGTTGTACTTACACTAGCCCTTACTCAACAGTGGATGTTGCAGCAGTTTGATGTAAATAATGCCTTCCTCAATGGTTATTTACTAGAGGAAGTGTATATGCAGCAGCCTCCAGGCTTTGAAGACACAAATAAGAGTCTGGTTTGTAAGCTAAACGAGGCACTTTATGGGTTAAAACAGGCTCCTAGGGCTTGGTTTGAAAGGTTGGCAGCCTCTTTGGTCAGTTTTGGCTTTTGATCTAGTCGTTGCGATCCCTCACTTTTCATCCAAACTGGTGCGCAGCATACTACTTATGTCCTAGTGTATGTTGATGACATCATTGTGACTGGAAGTTCATCTACTTTAGTACAGCAGTTGATTACTAAGCTAAATGAGGATTTCGCTCTAAAGCAACTAGGGAAGCTTGAATATTTTCTTGGAATTGAGGTTAAACATTTGTCCAATGGATCTATACTTCTCAGTCAAAGTAAGTACATAAGAGATTTGCTGGAAAAAGCCAAAATGACTGATGCAAAAGGCATCAATACTCCTATGGTGACAGGTAGCAAACTGTCCAAACTTGGAAGTAATTATGTTGATGATCCATATCTATATAGGTCAGTAGTTGGTGCATTGCAATATGCAACAATTACTAGACCTGAAATCTGTTTCAATGTCAATAAAGTCTGCCAGTTGCTCAGTGCTCCACTTGAAGACCATTGGAGGCCGTTAAACGGACCTTAAGGTATCTTAAAGGTACTATCACTCATGGTTTGCTACTCCAACCTGCAAGGTCACCTAGTTCACTCACTCTACATGCTTTTTATGATGCTGACTGGACATCAGATCCAGATGATAGAAGATCAACTTCTGGATCTTGTATTTTCTTGGGCCCTAATCTTGTGTCTTGGTGGTCAAAGAAACAGACCTTAGTAGCTCGATCCAGCACAGAGGCTGAGTATCGCAGCCTTGCAGCCATTGCAACAGAGCTGATTTGGATTCAGTCACTACTAAGAGAACACAACATTCCAGCTCCAATTGTTCACTGTGACAACCTAAGTACAGTGCTACTTGCTCATAATCCAATTCTACATGCAAGAACCAAGCATATGAAATTGGACATATTTTTTGTCCGAGAGAAGATCCTCAATAAGAGTCTAGTGGTTTCCCACATTCCAGCACAAGATCAGACAGCAGATTTACTTACTAAACTCTTGTCTAATCTCAGGTTTGTACTTCGAGGGATAAACTCAGATCAGTTTGCTTTGCAACACCCACCCTAAGTTTGAGGGGAAAGTATTAGAGTATGTGGTATTGTATTAAGTGTTAGTCTAGAAAGTACTAGAACAGGTTAGTTATCAGATTAGTTATAGGTTTGTTAGAATATTTTACAGAGTTAGTCAGTTAGGTTTCTGTTAGCTGTATAAATATACAGCTCTGTATCTTCAGTTATTTGGTTATTCAGTTTTTCAGTTTCCAGAACATTTCTCTCTCCTCTCTCACATTTTCTCTCTCTCGCACTCTCTCTCTTCCTCCAACACTTTCTTGCACTTTCTCTCAGTTTCTTGCATTTTCCTACTAGATAACAATTCTCAAAATCAACTATAAAAATTATGATTACTTTTTGTTAATGTTTTTAATGATAAATGGTGGTAATAAATAGTTTAATTAGTTTCTTTTACCCTATTGCATGTCCTGCTTTTCTAGGATCCTAAGTTTACATGGATGTTGACTCAGAAGAAGGTACAGGTGATCATGAACATCAAATTCAGCTACCTGGACCAATGTGCTGTTTCCTTGTATGTCTCTCTCTAGAATGTCCACTACACTGAGCGCTGGTTTTCCTGGTTCAATTAAAACAACTATGCATGAGAGGATGATTGAGAAAGTTATAGAGGGCAGTTTTACGATGAAAAGGAAACATTATAACAAAAGTAAATGATGGGAAATCAACAAAGATGATGATTAGTAGAAGAGAACATCAAAGTAACAAAGAAGCATGGCTTCTTTCATCCATCTGGAAAAAAAGCATTAATGATTAAAAATAACCTGATTGAGAAGCAACATACAACCCTTTAGCAACACCAGGATATTTTACCATTCCAATCGGTTGATTAATGGTCACCTGTGAAGCAAAGCAACCTTCAAGTTATACAAGCACTGTCTAATAAATATAATAAAATTGTTACCAACTACATAAAGATAGCATCAAAACGTTCTAAATAAGCATAAATTAACAACTTAATAGTCGCTTGATATCAAACATATGGTAGAGGCATGACTGATATTCAAAGAACAATCGAATGAACCACCCTCAATAAAGTAGTTAATACCATTTTGAGAACCATTCCGAACAGATTTACTAAAATGGACAAGAAGAAAGCAACAAACAATATAGAATGGGAACTCAGTTGTTATCGTATCTAATAACAATTATGGAATGTGGATAGATGATAGGAAAAGGAACAAACATCTCTATTTCCAGAAGAAAATAATAAAAGTTGTGCACAGGTGATGGGAAAAGGAACAAAAATCCCTATTTCTAGAAGAAAATGATCATGACAATGATGATAAGATGAAGAATTGTCACAGTTGTCTAGCCCACCTGGATTCTATAATAGACATCCTTTTGAAAATTATCAAAAATTTGAATCATCAGTCCAAGACATCTCTCAATTTTAACCAAATTGTCAGTCTTATTCTTGGAAAATTAACACTCCATAAATTCAGTTTCCATGGAACTTCACACAATGCCTCCAAATAACCATAAACACACCAACTATTTTAGTTTATTTTCAAAAAGGACATATGACAGTAAAAGATAATTTATAGAAGTGAAAGATCTACTGTGGTATAAATAAATTAAGAAATCACTGAGTAGTTCTTGTAGCCGTCTTATCATTATTCATTATGAATAGGCACCATGAAATATCTATGCTTTCTTAATCTATTATGCTATTGCTTTTCTTTCTTTTTTATTTGGGGGGTGGGTTGCAGTCAAAAAGCCCTCATTAACAATACCTATAAAAAAAGGAAAAAAATATGTCAGTATATTACCTTATCATTATCAACTATTCCACTCACAAGTGCTCGGTATATCTTGGCAATCTTCCCAAGCTCCTTGCTTGTATCTCTGCTTCCATAAATAACAGAATACAATGAGTGAAACAAGGTAACTAAGTATGAAATTTTAACTTCAACTTTAAAAGTTTAAAAATAATTTTTTTCTGTGTTCTATTTAAGTGTCTTCTACTTAAGATAAGCAACTGGCAACAAAGTAAAACTTTTTAAGAGTAAATTAAGAAGATGCAACCAACCAAAAAGATAGTTTCTAACCTTTTTTCTCCAATATGAGATGTTCCATCAGCAAAATAAGATGCAAGACGAGCTCGGGCTAGTTTTGTCTTCGCACATAATAAAATTCCTATGATGCAGTCAATCAATCAATCATAAAAGCATTAGAAAGTGTCATGGAATAGTTATTTGTAAAATTAGAAGGGTTTTAAAAGAAAAGGATCTAGTCATACTTATATAACATCTCTGGTAGTAATAAGTATGTGAATAACATTACGACTTTTAGTTAAACAATCAACCAAGAAACTAGTGATTAGTGAAGGGCTTTAAACTTTTTACAACTGATAACAAAGTTTTACAGTATATTAAAATAAAACTACTATCCTCTCATAGAGTTCTGAAACTTACCTCGGTTCATGCATGTAACATTTTCAAAGCAAACTAAGCAAGAGATAGAATCTAGCACTTTAACATTTCAACAGAAATATTCAGTATAACCTGAAGTTCCCCTCCCTAGGCGATGTACTGAAACAGGATGGGGTCTTTGGTGTGCTTCAAAGGTACCCTGCTTGCTGGCTTTCCATTGAAGCTGTGTTAAAACTGTCCTTTGCTGGAAGAGACCTCCAGGCAGAACTTGCAGGCCAGACGGTTTATTTAGAGCGATCTGAATTCATAATCGAAATCCCAATTAAAAGAACAAATATTGAAGACATTTCAATTGCCTAGTACTTGCAATAATACATTTTGGTAGGGAGAAGCAAAAATTGTTGATAACTTAGTCTGAAGGTACTCAATGCTCATGTTAAAAACTCCTTGGAGAATTCAGCGAGAAAACAAAAAATATGTCAACTTAGCTAATAGACAACTTTCTATCTTCTGTTTCCCTCCTTCTCAAGAACCAAACATATTTGATTTTTATTACAATAACACACAAGTATATTGTTAATTGAACCTCATCATTAGCATTCTAAAGCACCGCTAGCAAAGAAAATAATTTCAAATTGTCAATTTAACATAATTGATCAGGCGAAAACTGTGACAGAAAACAAGCAGAGATATAGATGACAATGCATAAAGTAACAGTTACCACTTACCATGTCATCATCTTCATACAAGACTTCAATCATGTGTGGTGCATTAGGTTCCTTCCACGGAAGTCTATGATAGACTAGCTTTGAGCCAACTCTGACATGAAGAAGTTAGGACAAACATCACATAATAATGGAATAAAACCACGTATTATAAAGGATAACAAATTTTCTATCAAAGAACCTGAGGACTGTGTTGGGATCAGTAACAACTCTTCCATCAACTGTTATCTGTGGATGACATATTAATTAACATGACAATTGACAATCAGCCATTTTCAAACAATTCATTCCATGTAGTCAACTATTTCAGATTTGTTGATGATCAAACCTGCTCACTTTTTATACGCTGCAACCAACTGTTAAGAAATCAGTACTAGTATAAATACCCATTTGCCTTGTTTGATTTCCCTTTCATTTGTGAGCATATAAAAGGAGAAAAGTTTCAATTTTTATGATAAAAAGGTAAGTGGGGTAGTTTCAGGGCTTGGCTTACCCTTGTAAGGGAGCTGAACTATTGTACTTGCTGGAGTAGAACTGTATCAATGTCAGCCCTGAAATTGTTACAATATAAACACAAAAACCATTGAGTTGAAATGCAATATCCATAAATAAGCATTAACTACCACACTTGGTTGAAAAAGTGCAAATAGAATTCAAGTGCTTTGCTTTTACTTAGTTGAAAGAGCTACTAGCATAATAGAGAGAGAGAAAGAGAACTAAACCGGCATCAGAGGGTCGAACGAAGTCGTGGTAGGAGAGGCCGTCGTTGAGTTCCGGCCAAGGAAGTCCGAATTTCTTAGGGCTCACCGGCGCCGCCATTGCGAAGCTCCGACGGCTGCGGTGATCTAAGCTTGCCAATGGGTGACGGGATAGGCCAGCTCTAACCCACCTCAACATATGGGTTCGACCAAAAAGTCCACAAATTAAACGGGCTGTAAATATGGGAGCCCAAATTTACCCCACGTGTAGGGTTTGGTGGGCCGGCCTATGAACTTTGACCCGTATCCATAGCTCTAACAATTAAAATTATTGCTAGAATTAATTTTAGATTAGTAGAATTGATTTTAGAAGGCTCGAAATTTAAAATAGAAAATAGGCCATAAGTGGCAAAATAATGCTATTTATACACATTTATATATGTCATCTTATATCTATATAAATTTTATTATTTTATTATATTTTATATCATGTTTTGAATAACTACACTCAAATTCGATCACCCTATGTACATATGCGAGAAGAGATGATATACAGCGTACTAAGCATTATTCTAAGTGGTATGGGGTGGAGTGGGACTGTGGGACTTAAGATGATATACTGCGTACTAAGCATTATTACAAGGACTTATTTAGAAAAGTTAAAAATTATACATTATGTTAATAATTAATTATAATTAATTTATTTTTATATTTAGATGTATTAATTGTAAAGTAATTTTAAATTAATATGATTCGTTTGGATGATATAAAAAAGAATAATTTTTATGTATTAAATTACTAAAATAGATATAAAATAATTAAAAAAATTATTTGATTGAGGACAAAATAATATTTACACATCAAAGTATAAAAAATAATTTATAAACTAAAGTTATAAGCTTCAATCTTCAATTTATGATTATTAATTATAAAAAAAAATTGCATTAGATTTCGTGTAATTTTTTTAAATAATTTTTTATCTAAACATAATAATTATTTCACAAAATAATATAATCTTCTAAAAATAACTGTTTAAAAAAAATTAATCTTTCTCAAACATGCTCTAAGTGTTATGAGGTGGAGTGGGACTGTGAGACTTAAGGTTGCATTAATAATTGAAGCACTTCATTCAACACAAAACGAAAGAATTTTTTAATAGTGAAATGTTATTAATATATTCTTTTAAATATTTTTTAAGATTTATTTTATTATTTATGTAAAAATAAATATTATTAATATTTTTAAATAATTTTTTAAAATATATAAAATAAACTAAAAATAAAATAAATATTAAAAAAATATGTAAAAGAATATCTTAGCAATATTCTTCTTTTCTTAATAAATTTGAGAACTGGCTATTCCGGATCCACCCACCCTACACTTTTTAACAAACGTGTTACTTACACTGTCAAAAAAAAAAACAAACGTGTTACTTGCATTGAATAAGCCAGACACCTACGTTAGAACAGTCAAAGCTCCTATTTAGCCACTTCAAAAAATTCTTTAACCATTATATTCTTATATCAATTAATATATATATTTATTTTCACATTTTATCTTATATTATTTATTATACATATTTTTTTATTATTATTTTTACTCAATAATATCTCTTAAAAATAATATAAATAATATTTATATCTCTTTTTAAAAGTGTAAGATCATATTTTTTAAAATTCTTAGATGTTCAAACGTCTTTTTGAGCAAAATAATGTTAATTTATTAATTAATTTTTAGATTAGGATACTTTTAAAATAAAATTTTAGTTTGTCTTTTTTGTTACGTTAATAGTTGAGGGACATGATACAGATATAAGAATATATTAAAATTTAAAAATTATAAAATATAGATATGTCATATATATAAAATTAAAAAATTAAAAAAATTATAATTTATAATATAATATATATAAATTTTAAAATTTATAATATCTTGACATATATTATAAGTATCATTATTTATTATTTGATAAAAAATATAAAGCATTATTTCTTTTGATATTTTTTAGAAATTATTCTAAACAAACTTGTTTTAATAGAATTAATCTTATACAAGTACATGTATAACAAAAAGATTAACTTTATTTTACTCTCTACTATTGATACTATAGTGGCACAATGATTTAGTTATAGATAGAAGTAAATAACTAAATGAGAAGGGTGGCCTTATGGTAAAAAATATCATGATCTGGTTAGGATAAGTGGTATTAATAACTGAATAATTGAGCTTGAATAATAGATAATTAATAAATGGATATAATATATATATATATATTTTTATTTTAAATAATAATTAAGTTTTTTTAATTTTAAATTGATTTGTGTCTTACGATATCATTTACTTGTTAGAATAAAAAAATAATTTTTTTAATTAGATAACTTATAAACATATATGATACAAGTATTGTACGTATGTTATTATATATCTGACACACAATACAATACAAAAATAATATGTTCATATTTCATAGTTCGAAATACTTCATTCAAGATAAAATAAAAGAATTTTTTAACGGAATATATTTTTTAAATATTTTTTAATATTTATTTTATTATTAATTTTAAAGTATATATTATTAATTTTTTTAATAATTCTTTTAAATATAAAAAATAAATTAATAATAAAATAAATATTAAAAAAAATATCACAAACATTTCTCTTTTCTTAATAATTTTGAGAACTGCCGGAACCACCCACCCTACAGTTTTTAACAAACGTGCTACTTGCATTGAATAAGCCAGACACCTATGTAAGAATAGTCAAAGCTCCTATTAGCTACGTCAAAAAATTCTTAGGTGTTCAAACGGTTTTTTGAGCCAAATAATGTTAATTTAGAAATTAATTTTTAGTTTGAAATACTTTTAAAATAAAATTTTAATTTAAGTTTTTTTTTCATATTATCAAAGGTTTCCATAATTTATTTTATTTTGTCATGTCAACGTAATGTCACATGTCATTATAAGGTAAAAGGAGTAATTATATATATATATATTTTAAAAAATATGCTAAAAAACTTATAAGAAGTTGAATCTTGATAAAAGAATAATTATAAATTATTATTTTTAAAATATTATAATGTCACTAACTTTAAAAAAAAATAAAAATTATCACGTGTCAAATCTTGAGAAAGAACAATGATAAATTATTTAATTTTAGATAATGTCACATCACACTTTTATCACATTTTTTTTATTAAGAAACAAGTTTTGCCACATGTTGAATTCTAACAAAAGAGTAATTGTAAATTTTTTTTTTATCACATCATTAAATTTTTAGAAAAAACAAAGCAAAATTTATCATTTGTCAAATCCTAAGAAAAGAACAATGTAAATTGTTTCTTCTTAAGTATTGATACATCGTACTTTTTAGTGTTAAAAAGTAAACATTGTTACATGTCGAATGTTGAAAAAATAACAATTTCATCATGAATCTGAGTCTATTTTTCTTTTAAAATGCTATTAATCTATCTCCGTATGTCACTACTTATTTTACATAATTTTTATAAGTTTTTCTCAAATTGGTGATTACAAGTAGTATAACTTAGATTAATACAAGATAAAAAAATAATATAAGAGTTTTGTTAATTAATATTTTAAATACTTTAGAACATTTGTTAAAGAATAAAAAATTAAAAAATTTAATTGAAAAGTAAAGTTTTTAAATTCTCAATATATTATTACTTTTTAATTAATTTTTTTTAATTTTGATTTCTTAACAAGTATAAAGCGAAAATAACTTTTCAAAATATTGAGAAAAACTTCTTTAGTATAAAGCGAAAAAAACTTTTTTAATTCTGATGGCACATCTCTCATTTACTTCAATTCCCTATATATTTAGTGTATGTTTGGTAGAGATTCTGATTAATTTTTTTTGAAAAAAAAGTTGTTGTAATAGTATTTAATCATGTTTGGTAAAATTAATTTCAGCTTTTACACAAAATTCAATGTAAAATAAAAATTTTTTAAAACTGATTTTTATAATGCTGATGATTGAAACTTATGATTTTAACTTATAGATTATTTTTTACATTTTGATATGTAAATACCATTTTGTCCTCAATCAAATAATTTTTTTAATCATTCTATATCTATTTCAGTAATTTAATGTATAAAAGTGATTCTTTTTTATATCATCCAAACGAATCAGATTAACTTAAAATCACTTTACAGCTAATGCATCCAAACATAAAAATGAATCAATTATAATTGATTATAACAAAAAACTTTTATACAATAATCGATTACTAAATATAATCAAATTTTTACAGTTATCTCAAACACACCCTTAGTATTTACTCATTTGGCATGTGCTTGCCAGCAAAATTTACGCGCACAATTTTTTTCACATCAACCTATCTGTTTAACTGATTTAATGAACAATACACTTCAATGTAACAAAATTTTCTGCCAATCTCTTTTATATTAGTTATATATAAAAATATTAATTATTAAATGTTTAACAAATGATTAATCATCTATCCTTATCATCCCAAGTGATTAAATAGTTAAATTGATTCGGCGATAAGTTAATCTCACAAATGTGAATGGGAGAGAAATTTTTGTGAGGAATTTAACATGTATATATCGTTACTCAATAATAATAGGAGAAACAGCATTGCAAAACTTTAATATTCACATTCTTTCCCTTTTGCCAAAGAGCATAATTGTATGAGCGTTGGCAATGAATTAATGAAAAATGCATATAAAGGCAACACAATACTAGTTTTGTATTGGCTTTTATTTATTTATTTATGTTTTAGCACACTTGAAATAGGGTATAAAAGAAAAAGTAAAGACGAAAATCTAAATGAGAAAACATATTCATACTTTTATTCCCTTACTCGCCAACTGAGGCAATAGAGTCAAAAGGGAGCACAAAAGAGTATCAAATTACACACTCGGAGAAGAGAGAGAATTATAGTGCAGAACACAGATAACAAATTAATCATCAGCAAAATACATCAGTTGACGAAGGTACCGCCAGCTGAAGAGAAACTGCATTCATGTCCATAGTATCACCACAGTGCCTGTCTTTTGTTTTAACAATTTGTAACTGGGCTGAACCAACATCAGAGGTGTCTGTTATAGACAGTTTTCTTGCAGCAACTGCTTTCAGCCTGTACCTCTCTGCTCTTGATCCAATTACTTGGCCTAACACTGATGCTGCAATAGTAAATGCCATAGCTGATTTGGGCATTAACACAGACTTCCTTAGCACTGCTATGAATGGAACAGCTGCATGGACAGCAGCAAACCATGATGGTGAAAATTTCTTAGTATGTTCTCTCCATATACCCAAGGGAACATTAGCTGCCATGCCTAGCATCCCAATCACAAGAACTTTTGTAGGTAGGGACTGAGGGCGCAGGTTCTTTGCAAATGCAGTGCGTGCTAGAGCTGCCCGGGCTGCAACTACTGCTGGTGGGCACTTGAATTTCATGCCTGGAGGAGGCTGAATAGCCTTTGCAACAAGTGGAAGGACATTACTAACTGCCCGGTATGACTTTGCAATTGGGCAGTTCCCGTTTTGCAGCCACTCGTTACCTGCTGCCTCATGCTTTGAACCATCCTGAATATCAGTTAAACACACATCAGGGACACTGAAAAGGTAATCCAAATCATGATTGAAAGTTGTACTATTTTTTTATAAAAAAACCAATATCTCAGTGATTCTCTTCAACTACACGAAAGATTTCTTAATTCCTCCCCCCCCCCCCCAGTGGCGTACTCTATACCTTTGAAGAAGGATCTTTTTTTGACGATTTGGATTTTCTTTTCTGGTTGTTCCACTTCTCAGAAAATGAATCAAAACTGAAAGGCCCACCAAATCCAAATGATGATAGACTAATAGTTGCTGCTTTGGCAGCTAAAGGATTGAATTGGGATGTGGGAGGCTCAGGTTGTACTTTCTCTGAACGCCGAAAAGATCTCTCAGATAGGGGGACTACACCATCACTCCCATGGAAAAGCCTAAATGCCAAATCAAAATTGGGACCATCTTCAAAAATTGGACCTTTAGCCCCACGCACCTGTGAAAGAGAGAGAGAAAAAAATAAGTGTGTCAATTTTTACAGGACAGGAAAATGGTGTGATTGCAGCATTAAGGCCCAGCACCACATATGACAGATGATTCCATTTCATATAATATTATAAAGGAACAGACACATGGGGCTTAGAAAGTAGCATAGTTTGTTTCATGAAACAGAAGCTTTAGTTTACACATCTTTTTGGCCTAACTGGGTAGATAGATCTAAGAAGTAAGAGCAATATATGATGGCCATCATTCTCAATAAACATGATAGGTGACAGAAAAACCCATATATGCAGGCTAACGATAAAATGAGAATTATGTCAACTAAAAAGGAAAACTTACAGGCATTGGGAGAGCCAAGGGTGAAGAGAATGAGAAGTTAGTAGGCTCATTGATGTTCCTCAAGAATGGACATCTAAGCATAGAGTCCTCATTAATGTCTCTAGTAAAGAAGTCCATTCTTTTGCTTCAAATTTAGAAGACCTGCAAAAGAAGGGAAAGCATAAATAAGAAATACTTCATGGAATTATGGGTAAGAGATATAAACTGTGGAGGATTCAGTGAGTTCAATTCTCAGAATTCTGACAAACGAAATTAAATGAAATCTTAAATTATAAGGTCGACAAAAAAAAAAAATTTAAAGAAAAAATTAGACTAAATTTCTGAAATTTTACTAGCAGTGAAACTGAAAACCAAAGAATTAGGCATACAAACCCATGAAGTCCACACCAGGATTCAAAACTTAATACTGAACCCATATGACATGATATCATGAAGCAACATTAAAAAAATTTAATTCTTTTTTACTTTTTCTGATTTTTCCAGGTAAAGAGAAAAATAACTTGAAACTTGTCAAGTTGAACCTATCCCCCACTTCCCCACACCTTGTTATTGAATCAAACCCAAAAGGCTAGCCTTGAAAATCAATTTAGTGACTACAGATTTAAGCAAGTTGAGCATTCCCACTTTCCAGATTGCATTAATTCACAACACTAGAGGTTAAATCATCTCAGATCTTTAGCATCCCCAGAATTCAACTCAAGGGTCAATTCCAATGAATTTTCTGGATTCAACCCCCACATCACAACCCAATTTTAAAATGTGCAAAAACAAAGGAAAAATAAGAATAATAACTCAAACCCATTTAAAAAATTTGCCTATAAAATTTCAGACAGACGGAAAAATCGAAACTTTTCTACAATAACATCTCATAGAAAAAAAATTAAAAAAGAATTCATTTACAGAAAAAGTGGCGAATCACCCAAATTAACAGATGAAAAATTCGATCCAAATAAACTCACCGTAGAAACAGCGAATCAAACAGCACCAACAGCAGAAAGAAAAATTCGAAAAAATGAAAAAAAGCTGAAGCATTTAGGGGAAAATGAAAAAGTGCAGATGGATACCTTTCCGAGGTTGCAAGAGGCACACGCCAAGAAGAGGAATCTAGAGGGAGAGAGAGAGAAGAGCAAGGAATAAGGTGGTAGGTGAAAGAGATGGTACGGTAACAGCTGCACAACACAATGAGGAAGAAGAAAGAGAAGAACGGGCTTTCCTTCTCTCTCTTATTCCCAAATTAATAATAATATTAAATGATAAAATTAATATTGAAATTTGTTTAGCTGAGTAAAAGAGGGAAGAAAATAAAAGTGAAGGTCAATTATAGCTGTGGCACGCACACGCCAATGTGGATACAACCAAAGTTGAATATTATTAATATGTATGAGGTTTCGGGTTGAAATTTGATATTTCAGTAGTATGAATTATGAATTTTGGTTTTATGGTTTGGTTTGGTCAATTGTTTATCTCTAACCATCAGGGTTGGGTGGAGTTGGTGTTGGACTTGGTTTTGGCTATGGATTTGGCAGCTGTTTGTGCTTATTTGAATTCATCAAACTCAGAATAGATTCCCTTCACACCTCTCATTTTTTTTTATGAATTTAATTTTGATAAATGTTTATTATAAAATATTTTTATATTATTATTTAATCACATATTTAATTATAATAATAAAATAATTATTTGAAAAGTTAAAATCTTTTAATAAATTTAAAAGTTAAAATCTTTTTTTTTGTGTGGATAAAAATTTATAATAAAAAATTGTTATCTTATCCCAAAGTTAAAATAGATTTTTAGGCTCAACAATACTTACAAAAGTACTTACATATAATTTACCAATAATAAATCTTAATAAGAAATATTAGTTAACTTAATTGACACAGTTCGTCTTTGCCAATTTGTGGTAACCGTTGTTAGTAGGTAAAATCTTTTAATAATATGTTAAGTATCAATATGTTAAGTGTCAGTGTAAATTTTTTTTTATATTATTAATTAATCATATATTATTATATATGTAACATTTAAGATAATTATTGTGAAAATCGGATAATATGACAATACATAATTAAATAACATTTTACATTAACAATGCATTCTAATTAAATCCACGAAGTATTTCTCCGAGTTTCTTGTTTGTTATTGTTGGATTCAGTCTCTTTATAAAGTCGTATATTTCAGAAGAAGAAAAAAACATCAATTTTATAACTGACTAATACATCACCCTTAATAGAAAGCATTTTGATAATGTTTATCAATTAAAAAAAATTGTCAAGCACTTCTATTGATAAACATATTTTTTAATAAAGTTGAGATTCTTAATTTATTTATAATAACAAAAAATTAATCTCTATTTCTAAGGTTGTACTCTAGTTTTCTACCAAAAAGGTTGTACTCTAGTAATTCCATAATCGTCATATGAGGGGAACAAAAAAAGTACTTTGTGTGATTCACATGCCCACTTTTCACTCTAAATAATTGAAGTTCATCAATGATGTTTCCAAATGGTTAGCTTGTGGTAATTGATTGCTTCAAGTTCTCATTCTCGTATTAAAAGCATAGTTAATGCAGGACAACTTTAGCATATTAAATCATATTTCTCCAGCAATCTTATTTTTCTCCTCTTCTTCTCATAGACACCGTGCTCAAGATGAATTAATAACGATGGCCATGTATTATATATGCCTTAAGCTGTCCACTAAATTAGGCTCAACAAATTCTTTTTTATTTACCCAATTCAATAACACTCGGTTACATCAATTGTTATTTTTCCTTGCACTTCAATTGATCTTTTATGTTCCATTGATAGTAACAATAAGAGGTATAATGAAATGTGAGCAAAAATTAGTGTAATTACCATTATTATATAATAAAAATATAAGGCTCGCATACACATGGGATAAATAAAATTAAAGGGTATTCAGTTCCTATCAATAAAGCAGTTGTATACCACCACTCAAAAGAAAAACTCATAATTAAATTTCCAAAATATTATTAACCAAGACCTAACAATTGTCAGCACGTGGAAAGCACTTGAGTTTTAGTAGAGCAGAAAGTTAAGGTTACAAACTTAAAAGACAGAATCCATAAATAAAGTAAATAATGACGTACCAACATTTGCGGAACCATGTGATGCACAAGAAAGAAGCCAAAGAGAAAGATGTATATGCTGCGAGTACTAATTCACGCAAACCATATACTAGGCATTCAAAGGGGCAGGATATATTAAAAATCTTTGACTAACAGTAGGTAGCACGCTGCTCCATTGCTCAACTTTTTGAACTAAATTAGAACAGGAATCAGCACAAGCACCATGCCCATATGCATCCATTACTTATCAGAACTAAAAGGCGCAATTTATTGGTGCATTACATGTATTTCCCTAATTATAATCCAATCAAAACAAATGGGAAAAGGAAAAATCCCTGCATTATCCTCACCAGCTACATCTCATGAGGCCAAAGATCATGAAATACTCAGGTCAGTTAAAAATGAATTGCTACTTCTTTCTTCAGTGGTGCAGGGAGGAGTGGCAAGGTGTTCATGTCATGTCAAGTTGAGGTCAAAGCATAACACTACCAGAGTCCTTATGAGGATTCAGATGGGCCAGAATACCTTCTTGGAATGCAAGGTAGCCATTTTCAGAGACAATATTCGTGTCCTTTGCAGAAGAAAGACCAAGGAAGGTGCACCATGATTCATCAAGTAACAGAAACTTTTAAGTTATTTATTTATAACTGAGAAGGGCGTTTACAATTTCAATGCAGTAAACTACATAATTTTGTTGGCTCATTTTTGGTACCCAATGTAAAACTGAAATACAACCAACCAGCCTGATCAAATCTACTGGATTTTCTTGAGCGTGGATGTGGAAAAGGATGATCTCGTTTTTTGATTGGACCATCTTGTTTTGTTGACTTCTAGATTGGAACTTCTAATAATGAAAAGGAAAGCCTCAACAAGCATGCCACCCACCAACCCGAGAATTCCTCCAGCAGCATTCTGAAAATATAGATAAGGAAGGAAGGAAGGAAGGAAGGAAGGAAGGAAAGGGTATGAAGAGGAGATGAGAGATCATAACTAAACTACTTGAGGATAAATGGATAATAATGAAAAACAGAGTTTAGACAGTACCATGGCAGGACTATGATTAAACAACGCTCTAAATGCTGCATACCCAAGCAGATAGCCAGTAAACATGGTAACCACAACATGTAAACCTGAAAAAGTTCAAGAAAGGGAAATTGAAAAAAAATAAAATCAAATAAAGCTACTTCAGAGATATGCAGGCATAAACAGTATATGACACCAAAGATACTACATCTGGCAAATCACATGCTTAGAAAAAAAAAGTGGACAAAAAACGACTACAGATTTCTGTCATCTAAATTTGATTTCCTTATTTCATTGTAATAGACAGAATATTAAAGGGACTATTTTTTTAATAATATCAGCACTCTCAATCATCAAGGAAAGACTGGAAGCAAAAAGAAAATTGCCTGTCTTCTTCACTGACAGTAGCAAGATATTAGAATCGGTATATGTTATCATATGAGGGTCTTTAAAAATTATTAAGTTATCGTAGGAAAGGAACAACTATCAAAAGTGAACTAAACAAAGCATATTTGAAGTTGGGAATTTAAATGATATTCAAATTTTTGCCTAAAATATTTATCCCTACATAATTTTTCACCCATCAAAACTTCCGGTATTATGAATATCCTGCATATAACAATTACTGTAATCTGTTATTGAACAAGGATACCTGAACATAGCCCAAACTGAAAGCAATATGTTTGTAAACAGAAAAACAGGGCAAAAAAATCTCATTACCAATGTCAGAAGAATATATCATTACATATCATTGACGAGTATTAAAATAAGACAAAGCCAGAGCCAGCAGCAATGCATAAAGCGTCAAATATTCAATGCGTGGTCATGAAGGATAAAAGTCAATAAAACGGAATCTCCCCTTTTCACCTCTAAGTATGTTTTTATTTTCTATTTCAATACAAATATTATGTTTAAGTTCAATTGACAACTTCACAGAAAAAATAAACTTGTTACTATGAATGTACACACCCAATAAAACACAACAACTTACTACACAGTCAAATCACATTTTTGCAGTAATACTAATAACTTCTGGGAATTAAACAGAACTTCTGGCAAAACTGCATTACAATGTATGGCATAATTGGTTCAGCAACAAAATAAGGTACTAAAAAATGAGATTGTAAAGCAAAACAAGCTACTCAATCCAGCAAAGGATGTTCAAGCTCAATGAGTAAATTAACAAACCAAAGCTTCAACAGCTTCGGAAAGGAACTACTCGAATTGATCCATGTTTTATTTTTTTCTTGAAGAGACAAGCTACTGATGAAAGCACTCCTATCTCAATATACCAATAAATAACTAAATTAATGAACAAAGAAGGATATATCAGCTACATAACATAACTTGATTGATATGCTAAATTACAGTCCCACAGAGAGAGAAGATTGAAGTGAACAAGAATTTTACCAAATCCTAATTGATCCTTGTAAGAAGAGAATGGTTCCTCAACATCCTTCTTAGGTGCAATATCCTTCACAAGCTCTTGATACTCTTTCCTCTCTGCTATCTCTTCCAACTTTTTCAGCCTTGCCTTCAATTCTTCACTCTTCACACCAAAGGGTCAACATAATAATTACTTAAAATCGAAAAAAGAAAAATCCAGGAAGAACTTCATCAACATTTATATAGTACCAACACAATATATCATATATTTTCAGATTGAATCGATCTATACCTCAATAATAAATTTTGGAGCCAGAAAAATAAAATAAAAAAACTGAAAATGCTTTTCCATGTATGAGAAAATATGATCAAGGACACATTTTGAAGCCAGAAAATTTAAAAAAACAAAAAAAGGGTAATTGTAAGAACTGAACTGAATTGAGAAAGTGCAAATGAAACTAGGGTTTGACCTTCTCTCTGGGTTTAGGGCCGGAGAACACGAAGTGGGTGCCCGAAAAGAGTCGGGTCAAGTCAGGTCTGGTGGATGGATCGGAGGCCATCCAGACAGCACGAAGTGGCGCGTACGGCACCTCGGATTGGGAGAGAAGATCGGAGGATGTTTGCCGGAGTTCACGGGAGAGATTCGGGTCGATGTAGGCTCCGGAGAGGAAAACCCGAATGGAGTCGGTGCTGGATATCACGAGCCCGACCCGGTTTGAGTTATCCGTAGCCATTGTTGGCTTCTTTCTCTGCAACCAAGCCACACTGGAAGGTCTCTTCGTCTCTTTAAATAATTCAACTCTATTTTTTTTTCTTTTGGATAAATTAGTCACTAGTCTATGCATGGGTAAATTTTATGCATATTTAATTACCAAAATTTACCAAAAAATATTTAATTGCCAAAAAAAAAATATGTATATTTATGTAATAATAATATAATATTAGAAGAAGTGTCGGATTCTCTTTCGTTTGTATGATAAATTATACTAAATACTAATATTTGTATAATAGACTACATAAATACATATAAAATGTATCGTTATAAAATCATTAAAAATGAGCTAGTGATGAAGAGTCTTAATAATTTATATATATATATATATGTGTGTGTGTGTGTGTTGTTATCACAAAAAAAGCTAGTAAATGATGAAGCATTAATAAAAAAGTCTTCACGAAAATAATTAATATAGTTATTTGATGTAAGCTAATATAATTAAAAAAATAATTTTATTACAATATAGTTCTTTTGGTAAATATAATTAAATAATTTTTATTACTTAAGGCCACATCGTGAGTCCGTTAATCCCAACTTTTTGTTAAAAAAATAATCCCAACATTGATTGCTTACCTTTAGCCAGATTGAAAAAATAGATTAATGATCGTAATACAAAAATAAATTGTTTAATTTAAAAAAAGATATCACTATACATTGACACAGGAAATGCTCATTTACACGAAACAAATATACACGAAGTGCTGTTGCTAATCCATGATTAACTGCAATAATTGCCCTGAATTATGAAATTACTTTTTACTTTGTTCTCATCCTTTGACGTAATTCGTGGTCACGTTCATGAGATGTATTTTGTATTGTATAACATATTCTATTGGCATTACAATAGGAGTAAGCAGAGTTTTTTTCTTTTACATGAATACACGTCTCTAAAAAGTATAAAAATTTATCACATTTTGGATACATGATAAGTTTCCTTCTTTTTTTTGGTGTAAATTTTTTCTTTGGTGAACTTTTTTTTGTGTAAATTTATTACACGCTTATAAAACATTTATTTTATGAACAAAGTTACACGACTTTACAAAATTATATAAGTACAAACTTTAGACATTTATCAGTAAAACTTACACAAAATCAACATTTTTCTTTTTAAATAAAACTTTTAGAGAACATGCAACACAAGAAGGGAAAGCAGAGACAAGAGGCACACAATCAACTAGAATACCTAAGTGCTTAAGTGTTTAAGCCTCCTTACAAATAATCATATCAAATGGGAGAAAAACAAATATTAAGAGTAAGATCCCAAAAGAAAATTGGAAAACAACACAAGATGAGATTCTAGAGTTGATGAGAAGCAAGAAAAGGAAAGGGGAAAACAAAAGGAAAGAAATGAGAGAAATATGTTGACCTCGAGAGTGACCGGCCACTACATAAGCAAGAACCACAAGGTCAACAAAATGGACGTTCTACCTTCTTTTAAATCTTGAAGTGAATAAAACAACCACAATTATTCAATTGCATGCAAGTTTCCTGACAAAACAACCCATGCCAGATATAAACAAGGTATTAGAATGATACATTTCCTTCCATAAGTTATTTTCTAGAAATGCTCGGAACCAGCTCTTATTCATGTTGGAACTGAGCTGTTGCTCTTGTTCTCAGAGGAACTTTGCTTCCTTTCTGCCTGAAGTGACCGGCATAATGATTCAAGTTTTTCTTTCTGATTTTTTGTTTTCTTCAGTTGTTTCTTCAATCGCTCACGCTGCTCAGATAAAGAAAAAATAAATTTCACATATTTTGTCAATAAACTAACGCTTAATGTTATTGGACAATACAGATGGGAAATTAACAATATCAGCAATGAAAATGTCAAGGTTTAAAAAAAATGTCCACTGTTAAATTAAGTATAAATAAAAATTAGAAAGAAACATTAGACAATTTACAAGCCTAATACCAATATACAAAAGGTTTGGGATTCTATACATTCTTAAGGGGCTTACTTGTTCTAGCTTTGTTAATTTTTTACCTAAAAAACATTTCAATATATAATTATGTAAAGTTGAACCAAACAGAGCCAGGGTTCACAAGTTACGTGTGTTGGAAACTCTCATCCTATGAAAATACGGTGTAACAACCAAACTAATCATGCTGCTACACATATTGCTAATAATCCTGTGTTCCACAACAGAACAGAGCACATAGAGGTAGATTGCCATTTTGTTCGGAAAAGCTATAATAAGGGTTGATTTTACTGAAACATGTTCGGACTAGAGACCAGTTAGTTCACACTATAGCCTTGGTAGGGAACTAAGTAGATGTTATGTGCAACAAGCGGGGCATGATTGATATCTATGCACTATGCACTAGCTCGAGGGAGGGTGTTTAGAATAATAGCATGTGATAAATGTGTAAGGGTACTTTAGTATTTTGGGTATCCTATAATTGCTACCCGTACATTAAATGTGTTATAGTGCCTAACACAATCGTGTTATGGCTAATTATTCTCTTTCTTATAACATGATTGAATGGTAAATGGTCAAAAACAAACAGGAAACGCAAGCTATGTACCTCATCAACTAACTCTATAAGTGTAACATCAGACTTCTCAGATTTACTCTTCAAGAATTGATTCTCCTTCTTGAGTTCCTTGATTGATTTTGCCATCTGGTTGTTACAACCACAATAAAGGAAAAGGCAGAGGACTTTAGAATTACATTCATCCAAGTAAGACATGATTCACCATACATGACTCTTGAACAAATGAAATATTTAAGAGAAATTAAGTTTACCTTCTCGATCTCTTGTTTAAATGTTTCAAAAACCTCATTGCTCTTTGTCAAAGCTTCCTGAAATTCAATGCATGTTAAAGAACATACAGTTATAGTAATGTATAAACATCTAAAGCAATTATACATCCCACACTATGTTTCAAATCATAAGCAGAAGTGCATGAACGGAGATCAGCCTGATACCATTCTAAAAGAGAGGCCTTGAGCTAGAAGCTAAGTTAAGGCCTAAAAAAGACAAAAAAAGAAGCCAAGTTACAGACACAAGATGTATATAGAAACTAACTTATCAATGACATGCCTAAACCCAATCAGTTGAAGGAGGGTCAAATCAGTCCAAGTAAATATCTAAAAGTAGCATGCGTGGAAAGATCACAGCAGATGGAGCAGGGCAATAACCAAGGTTCAGTTGGTTTGGATATAGGGAAGAACTAGTGAAGGTGGTAGCTAGTTAAGCTAGTAAAGTCCTCTGCAATGAGTGCAAGGACCTAAGCTCAAGGCCTGCCTTAAGGGAGGGAAGGGTTTTAGGGAAAGGAAAGGATTATTCTACACCAGTTGACTGAAAGAAAAGATAAAGAACTAGTGAAAGATTTTAATAGCTTGGAAAACAAAAGTCAGCACAAATAACTAAAAATATATGAATCCATAACTTACTTAATATTTATTCAATTATTAAAAAAATCAAGACCTAGAGGATGTGAAACCAAAGTCACCATTGATGTAAGACCTTTATGAATCCATCTGCAAATTGTCTACCTCCACATCGTAGTGTTACAAATCACAAATATTTAACAAACCAGACCTTTATGCAAACAATAAGCACATTGTAGTAAAAATGTAAAACAGACAGATACAAAAAAGAGAATCAAAATGAAACCTGGAATTGTTGGAATTTTTCTCCATCAGTTGTCAGCTGCAAACGTAAATTCTTCTCAGTTGTTAATAACTGAGATACTTGTTCTGCATATAATTTTATCTGAGACTGTTCCTGAACCAATTTTTCCTCATGCTGCTTAATTTTTAATTCAGCAAGCTGTAGTTCCAATGACTTTTGCTTCAACTGTTGATTCAAATACAAATTCGTTAAAGTAAATATCACTTCCAAAAGTTAATAAATATGGCTATATCACAAATGTCAACCACAAGAATACAAAATAAACATCACCTTCTGGGCATATTGCTGCTCAGATAGTTCATATTGATCAGCAAGCTGCTTTAGATTGTTTCTTAACCTGCATTGAAATTAAGGCAATTTATTTTATGCTCAGCATGAAAATACTATAGGATCCTTAAATAAACCAACATTGTAGCCTTTTATTTACTCTTTTTGAAAAGAGCAAATGTATGGTGTAGCAAAAAATACACAATAAATGATAAATCAAGAACAGAGCCCAACTGGGGAGGGGGGGGGGACCAGATGCAAACATAAGTAATATTATAATTAATATTGAGTATTGTTTGACCATTAAATATTCTAATACAAAAAAGTTTGACACTGTTGACACCATAAAAGAGGGCTAAGCAAAATATACAATAGTATTAATTTCTTAGCATACTATGTGAAATATCTCTACTTTATGGCAGGAAAAATTTTCCTGGTTCCACTAAATTAACAAGAAATGAGCATCTTGCATTTTTTTTTTTTGGGAAATTTCCCCATGGGTTGCAAACAGACAAATGGGTTAATAATAACCAACCCATTAACCAGTAAAACAATAACCTGCCATCTGCCAGCGCTAAATTACAAAAGGAAAAAGAGCTGCTAGAATAGCTGCTCTGTATATGAAGCCTACAAATTTATGGACCAAGGACCAGATTGGGCTTATCTTCATACAGATGGAGTTAAGTTTGCAAGCCCAGGTCTTTCTTTCAGAATAGATGTAAGGTAAGAGTGCATGATCAAATTCTTATAGAAGGTGGCAAGCAAAATTATTTCCTGAATAACATTTATGAGCACCAAAGTCAAAATTGATGGTGACAGATTATCTACAGCGATGGACTAAAAATATCAAACATGAATGAAAATGAAGATTTTGCAAAATAAGGAAAAGCCAGCCAATAAATTTTCTTTATGACTACCTTATCCAAGAGCAGAAGGCAACCAAACATATTGAGTCTCCCCAAATTTTATTGAAAAACAGCAAGAAGCAAAGCAACGACACAGATGGGAAAAAGAATCCAACCCCAAACATACTAATTACCAAAATAAATAGAATTTGTATTTAACACTCAAGCATTGCAGAGTAATGGCTAGCATACAAAGACAGATAAAATACAGTATGGCAAAATAAAATACACTCATACGTGTGTGAACACATATGTATATGATGCAGACATAAGGCCCATTGGAGCTAAAATGGCTAAAGTCTATGAGAGAGGAAGGTGGAAGCCCATTAATTGGCTCAAGAGAGGTGATGCACAGGATCATTCCCCATGAGAGAGAACTTGTAACTAACTTCTGCTTAGTTGGCAGAAGTAGTCGTGTGGTGAGTGGGGGGGTGAAGAAACGGTTACTGAGGTGAGAGAGATATAGGTAGCATGAGGGAGGGAAAGGGGGTAGGCTGGAATTAGGCTTGGATTGGGAGAGAATTGAGCACTCTCTAATTTGCTCAACCTTTGTTTCTGTTTTCCTAGAAGCTGTAACAGCATTTTTCCTGGATTGATATCACCTTGATATCAACCAGAGAGTTATCAATATACCGAAGTTTCTATTCAATTGTCTTCTTGAATTTCTGGTACTTAACATTGGTATCAAAGCTCTTTCCTGGAGCGAATGGTTCAGACGCGCAGTGGAATGGACGGACGTGTGGATGCTCTGGAAACTGAACTGGGAACTTAACTCGAGCTGTGGAGGAGACGCGAATGGACGGACGTGTGGATGCTCTGGAAACCGGGCTGGGGAACTTGACGCGAGCTGTGGAGGAGATGCGATAACTCCTTCTGGTACGCGAACGTCGTCGGAGAGGACGATCGAGACAGCGGAGGACACCTGTGAGGGAAGGCAAAGGAGAGGGAAGCAAATCGAGTGGGTCACGATCACGATCGCACTTTGGGTTTGACAGTAGACCACCATTTGGCGATCTGGGAGGAAGGAAGCTGGAGATCCCAGTGTTTACGGGGGAGGAGGCTTATGGCTGGATCGTGAAGGTTGAGAGGTACTTCAAATTGAACTCTGTAAGGGACGATGAAAAACTGGAGGCAGTGGTAATTGCCTTGGAAGATAAAGCGCTGAATTGGTACCAATGGTGGGAGGAACAAGCTCCCTCAGCTGATTGGGAGGAGTTTAAAAGGGCGGTGTTACGACGATTTCAACCGGGTTTAGTTCAAAATCCGTTTGGACCGTTGCTTAGCATTAAACAAACGGGGACAGTAATGGAATACAGAGAACGTTTTGAAATGGCTTCTGCGCCATTAAAAAAAGAGGAGCGGGTGATGTTGAAAGGGATTTTTCTGAATGGATTGAAGGAAGAAATGCAAGCTGAACTGAAGCTACATGCATCGGAATCTTTGTCAGAACTGATGGACCGAGCCCTGTTGTTGGAAGAAAAGAATGTAGCCCTGCGAAGAGGTGGGCTGATTTATGAAGAGAAGAAGGGATGGAGGGATAAGGAAGGAACCGCGGAGAAAACACAGAGAGACTACTTTAGGGGTAAGAGTTTTATTCCAAAAAAAGAGTCTACTGGGAAGGAAACTTCAGAAGTGAAAGTACCAGAAGGTGTGCTAGCTGAAAAAAAAGTGTATGGGGGTGGAAGATTGAGCCAGAGTGAGTTGAGGGAGAGAAGCCGCAAGGGGCTATGCTTCAAATGCGGAGAGAAATGTGGACCTAATCACATTTGCAAAATGAAACACTACCAATTCTTGTTGGTGGAAGACCCTGATAATGAAGAGGAGGAACTGGTGATAGAGGATGAGGAGGAACCAGTAATTTTGGGGGCAAAGATTCTTCAACTATCTTTGAACAGCAAGGAAGGATTAACCTCAAACCGATCCTTCAAGACTTGGGGGCAATTAGGAGACAGAGAGGTGCTGGTCTTAGTGGATTGTGGGGCCACTAGTAATTTTATATCCAATAAACTGGTGAAGGAGCTCAAGTTGAAGGTTGTTGACACACCAGAGTTTGTGGTGGAAGTGGGAACTGGGGCCCAGGTGAGGAATAGAGGTATTTGCAAGCACTGGAATTGTTAATCCAGGAGTCAGGATCAACCAGCATTTTTCTTGATGGAGCTGGGAGGGACGGAGATAGTCTTAGGGATGGACTGGCTGGCAAGCTTGGGAAACATAGAAGCTAATTTCAGAAACTTAGTTTTGAAATGGGGGGAGAAAGACCAGAAAAAGGAATTGAGGGGTGATCCTTCACTCTGTAAGACACAAGCATCTTGGAAGGCTATGTTTAAATCACTTCAAGATGAGGGAGAAGGATACTATGTCACCTATCATAAAGACACAGAAGAGAGCACCAAGGGGCAGGAACTACTGCCATGGGGCATTGAGACTATTCTGGAGGAGTTTGATGATGTCTTTCAAGAACCTTAAGGCCTTCCACCCCACAGAGATCATGACCATGCAATAGTTCTTAAAGAAGGAGCTCCTATACCTCATATTCGGCCCTACAGGTATCCGTACTATCAGAAAAATGAGATAGAGAAGATAGTTAAGGAGATGTTGCATGCTGGACTTATTAGGCCCAGTACAAGCCCTTTTAGTAGCCCTGTCATCTTAGTCAAAAAGAAGGATGGTGGGTGGCGTTTCTGTGTTGATTACAGGGCCCTGAATAAACTAACTGTGCCTGATAAATTCCCCATTCCTATCATAGATGAGTTGTTAGATGAATTGGGAGGGGCCAAGATATTTTCCAAACTGGATTTAAAATCCGGATACCATCAAATAAGGATGAAGGAAGGTGACATACTAAAAACTGCCTTTAGAACCCATGAAGGGCATTATGAATTCTTAGTAATGCCCTTTGGATTAACAAATGCCCCCTCAACCTTTCAAGCCCTTATGAATCAGATTTTGAAGCCTTATTTGAGAAAATTTGCTTTGGTGTTTTTTTATGACATATTGGTTTATAGCAAAAATGAAGAAAGTCACAAGGAGCACTTAGGGAGTGTACTGCAACTGTTAAGAGAGCATGGGTTGGTGGTTAACAAAAAGAAGTGTTCCTTTGGGCTAGAGAAGCTAGAGTATCTGGGACATATTGTCTCTGGTCAAGGGGTTTCTGCAGATCCCAACAAAATTAAAGACATGTTGGATTGGCCTTCACCTAAGGATGTCAAGGGGCTAAGGGGGTTTCTCGGCCTAACTGGCTACTACAGAAAGTTTGTGAAGAATTATGGGAAAATAGCTTGGCCTTTGACTCAACAACTCAAGAAGGATCAGTTTCAGTGGAATGAGGGTGCTCAGCTTGCCTTCGAGCAGCTGAAACAGGCCATGACTTCCATTCCCGTGCTAGCAGTCCCAAACTTTGACAAGACTTTTGTAGTGGAGACTGATGCATCCGGGAAGGGTATTGGAGCAGTTTTGGTGCAGGAGGGCAGACCAGTGGCATACATGAGTAAAACAATTTCAGATAGAGCTCAGAACAAGTCAGTCTATGAGAGGGAATTAATGGCAGTGGTATTGGCCATTCAAAAATGGAGACATTACTTGTTAGGGAGGCATTTTGTGGTGCATACAGATCAAAAGAGCCTCAGGTTCTTGACTGAACAGAGATTAATGGGTGAAGAGCAGCAGAGGTTGGTCTCCAAATTGTTGGGATACGATTTTGAGATTAAATATAAGCCTGGACCAGAGAATAAAGCAGCAGATGCCTTATCCAGAAAGTTGCAATTTTCAGCATTATCCACTGTGCAGTGTTTGGAATGGGAGGATTTAGAAGAGGAGATTTCCAGGGATGAGAAATTGAGAAAAATCATGCAAGATCAGATGTTAGATGAGAGGGCACATCCAGGATATAAAGTCATAAAAGGCAAGTTATACCATAGGGGAAGATTGGTGGTTCCCAAGGGCTCCTCAAAAATTCCGGTAATTCTTAAGGAATTCCATGATTTGACATTAGGAGGCCATTCTGGTTATTTCAGAACCTATAAAAGGGTGGCTGGACTGTTTTTTTGGGAAGGAATGAGGAAAACTATACAGCAGTATGTTCAAAAATGTGAGGTTTGCCAAAGGAACAAATATGAGGCCTTGAATCCAGCAGGGCTGCTGCAGCCTCTACCTATACCTGCACAACAGTGGTCTGACATATCAATGGACTTCATCGGGGGTCTGCCAAAATCTGGGGGAATGGACACCATATTCGTGGTAGTGGATAGGTTAACAAAGTATGCTCATTTCATTGCTCTAGCTCATCCCTATACTGCTAAGGAAGTAGCAGAAATTTTCATCAGGGAAGTAGTGAGACTCCATGGTTTTCCAGCGTCAATAGTATCAGATAGAGACAAAGTTTTCCTTAGCTCTTTCTGGACAGAGTTGTTCAAGTTAGCTGGGACTAAATTGAAGTTCAGTTCGGCCTACCATCCTCAAACAGATGGCCAAACGGAAGTGGTTAACAGGTGCTTGGAGACTTATTTGAGGTGTGTGACTGGGATTAAACCAAAACAGTGGCACAAATGGCTTAGTTGGGCAGAATTCTGGTATAATACCAACTACCATTCAGCTACAAAGATGACCCCTTTTCAGGCACTGTATGGACGGGATCCACCAGCGGTGATCAGAGGAGATGTAGACAGATCAGCAGTAGATGAGGTGGATAGAATGACACTGGACAGAAATGCGATGTTGAAGGAATTGAAAAGCCAGTTGGTGCAGGCTCAGAACAGAATGAAGCAACAGGCTAATAAACATAGAAGAGATGTGGAACATCAGGTTGGAGATAAGGTTTACTTAAAGATCCAGCCCTATAAATTGAAGAACTTAGCTAAGAGAGTTAACCAGAAACTAAGTCCTAGATTCTATGGGCCATATGAGATCCTTGAGAAGATTGGTGCAGCTGCCTACAAGCTATTGTTACCAGCAGAAAGTAGAGTGCATCCAGTCTTCCATGTGTCAATGTTGAAGAAAAATATTGCGGCAGATGTCACAGTGCAGACCTTGCCTCCTTTGTTGTCGGAGGAATGGGAGCTCCAAGCTCAACCAGAAGAAGCATTGGCTATAAGAGGAACTAACCCTACTGAGATGGAAATTTTGGTGAAATGGCAGAACTTGCCTAGCTGTGAAAATTCCTGGGAAAAGTTAGAAGATCTCCAGGAGCAGTTTCCTGATTTCCACCTTGAGGACAAGGTGAATTCTGAAGGGGCAGGTATTGATGCGGACATAAGGCCCATTGGAGCTAAAATGGCTAAAGTCTATGAGAGAGGAAGGTGGAAGCCCATTAATTGGCTCAAGAGAGGTGATGCACAGGATCATTCCCCATGAGAGAGAACTTGTAACTAACTTCTGCTTAGTTGGCAGAAGTAGTCGTGTGGTGAGTGGGGGGGTGAAGAAACGGTTACTGAGGTGAGAGAGATATAGGTAGCATGAGGGAGGGAAAGGGGGTAGGCTGGAATTAGGCTTGGATTGGGAGAGAATTGAGCACTCTCTAATTTGCTCAACCTTTGTTTCTGTTTTCCTAGAAGCTGTAACAGCATTTTTCCTGGATTGATATCACCTTGATATCAACCAGAGAGTTATCAATATAACGAAGTTTCTATTCAATTGTCTTCTTGAATTTCTGGTACTTAACAGTATATATAGCTATAAACATTATACATTTACTGAGACATATTATGGGCAACTAACCAAAAAAATACATTTTCATAACTTTTCAGGGTCTTACATTTCATTCTCCTTTAGCTGAGAAAGACACTCATCCTTTCGCTCTTCAAGCTTATTGCTCACATCCTGTAGCAGAGAGAAATTATTACATGAAAAATGAAATTAAAGCAGCAAAAAAAATGGATTGGTGAGAAAAATTAGGGCATATAATATAATCACCAAAATGTCAATTGTCTCAACATCAACAACAACCAAGCCTTTTCCCACTAGGTAGGGTCAGCTACATGGATCAAACGACATTATTATGCCCTATCATAAACCAAGTCTTCAGAAATGTCATTCAAAAATCTAAATCTTTTTTAATCGTTTCACCTATAATCTTTCTTAGTCTTCCTCTACTTCTAGCTATTGGGCTATTCTCCACCTGATCTACTCTTCTTATAGGGGCTTTTAAGGTTCTTTTCCTTACATGTCCAAACCACCTAAGACGAGATTCTCCCATCTTTTCCACAATAGGTGCTACCCCTACTTTCTCTCTAATGCATTCATTCCTAATCCTATCTTGTCGTGTATGGCCACTTATCCAACGCATCTGAGGTATAATAAAAATTTTCATTTGAGGTATAATAAACATTGAAACATATTCTCCCAACCTGAAGAATTATTGCTGTGTCACCCCATTTAGTGGGAAAAGGCTTTTGTTGTTGTTGTTGTAATGTCAGTTGATTGTTGAAGAACCATAATAGATACAGTAACTTTGTAGTTGTTTTTAGCACATTTTAATAAGATAATTGATGCTATAACAATGGGCCACCTAGAAAAGATATTTCTTCTTTTAAAGCCTGAGGTAAAAATCATGGGTTTTCCTTCTAACCATAACGAAGACATTTAGATTTTGGATTAAGTGTCCTTGGTATCACTTGCTCTTATGCATCACTTTTCTATAGCTTTAGCATTCCAGTTATACCTGTTGCCTCCTACTAGGCACCATTTAGTATGCAAGATTTTTTTTATATAGAAAACAAAAAGAAAATTTTTTAGAGAGAAGAAAGAAAAAGTACCAAAAGGAGGAGGATAAGGAATCCTCCATAACAAAAATACAAAGAAAAGACATAGCATAAACAAACAAGTTCATCAAATCCACACTACTGTGCAACCCCTCTGCATATTTGTCAGAGATATTGACCTAAAGAAATCATCAGCAGAGCACTGAATAGATGCCAAGAAAATAACCTTATCCCATAGCAAGCCTAAAAACAAGGAAGCATCCTTTAAATGAAAAAAATTCCTTCCAACCATATATACCAAATAACAATTATTGCTCGATCTTTATCTAACAAGTTATTTGTGGGAGCTGGTGTTTCCTATTTCTTGTGTATATTTGACTTCAATTAGATCTGTTTCAGATTTATTGTTGCAGGAAACTGGTATGCGGAATAGTTAAGAAGTACACTTGTTTGGGAGTGCTGCCCCTTAGTGTTTGACATAGATAACACTCCTCGAGAGTAGCAATTGTATCTTTGATGACAAGGAGATCTAAGAACCTTGGTTCCAGTGAAAGGAAACCCATCCTCTATTCTCTTCTCAAAGATTGAATTGTTCTATTGTAGTAATTCTTTTTTATTGCTATTTTTGATTTGTTCCTTTAGGTGGTGTTGTCTATATCCTTCTCATGTACCAAAGTTTCAGCCCGTTTTGGTGAGTATTAATGCATTATAATTAATTATATAAATAACACACATTTTCCACTAGAAGTTAAAAAGTTCAAGTATACTGAATGCACACTCTGTTCAGAATATCATTCATTCTAAACAACAGACAATGATCAAACCTTGATTGCATCTTGAAACTTGGCTGACAAGTCCAGCCTCAAGTTTTGCCCCTCAGTTGATACACGTTTGCATTCTTCCTGAAAATAATCAAGTGAATCTTAGTCTTTTCATTAAGAAAGTCAAGATGTGCATCTCAAAGTAAGATGAATAAGAACCTGACCATTTCATGATAGTTTAGAAACAGACCAAAAAATAGAATATAATAAACTGGATAAAAAAAATATCACATTGAGTCCTCTTTTAATGAGATGACGTTTTTTCTGGATAGAAAATGAAATATGTAGGGAGAAAAGAGGGGAAGTACAACTAGGGGAGGGATTAGATATCCTCCAAAATATAAACCAGTGACAGTGTACACAAGTGCTTCCTCAAGGAGGCAGAGAGCAGGATGACACCCAGCCCCATCATGGGCTAATTTTTTTCAAGTAGCAAAGCATGCAATGCAACAGAGTCATCTTCCCATGTTACATAATGGAATTGGAAACTAAAACCCATGACCAGGTGTTCCACCACAAGAGCATTATTTTTGTTTCTCTGTTCAAGGGGATATGTTATCGTCCTACCTAATTTTTATTACTTCTCTCTCTAATAAAACTTCTTTTACTGAAAAAGAATTGGTTTCAATCAGGGGATTTAACTTCCCAGCAAATTTATCTCTCAACTGCATATAAGAAAGACAATATTTGAGGTATTCCACATCTGGAAAAACTTATATATTATACAATCACTTTAAGAGGAAGCGGTGCAATAGAAAAATACCATCAGCATTTTATTTTGACGTTGTAACTCCCTACATAGTGACTCAAGCTTATCTCGGACAGCAAGAGCTACAAAAAGAAGGGCAACAGTCAATGAACAAAAATTTGCATCAATATAGTTACAGATTAGACGCTGTCATTTATTTAAGATTCCATAAGTGTCTCTTAGATATACCATTTTCCCAAACAGTGTTTCTCAAAACAACTCAGAAGGTTACCCAAACCTCCAACCTAACCCAGACCACCAAAAGAAAAAATTTGTTAACACGTTTAAATGGTCATTTTAGAGAAATAACATTGCTGATTACACTTATTAGTATATAAGAGAAATAATACAAATAGATGGAAAACCAAAAGAGCACAATACAATCCCATTGAAATATACCATTCAAGTGCTCAATTGCAGAGGTAATTGGTAAATACAATGAAAATCCCTTGAATGCCCTAGTATTAATGCACACTAGTATAAAGTAAGAACTCCAATAATTTGATCAGAAACTTCACAAATGCTTTCTAGGGCATATTTCAAAACAATTAATCAAAGTCAGATATATTCATTCCAACATACATACCTGCATCTCTTTCTGCCAACACTTGTTGATACTTCAGTGTAAATTCCAAGAGCTCCTTTTCTGATTTAAGTGTACGCTTTGCACTCTTACGCTTTTCACCAGTTTCCTAAGAAATTAAGAAGTTCAGCTATTCAGTTTCTCCTGAATGTAGTCTCATAATCATATGTGACATGCAAAAAGAAAGAAGGAAACATGAAACAAATCTGCTCATACTGACCAAAATGAGATAAATCTACTGCAAAGCGTTCGCCAATCAGATCTTTAATTTAAATATCGATATTGCAAAAACTGTCATTTTTTACTTATTGAGATTGTAAAAGGAATGAGGGTGAATCAATCACATTAAAGATTCTGCTCAATTAAAGGTAGGTTCAAATAGCACCAAATTAATTAGAGAATCTTCAATATTAGCACTATTATAGATTATTAAGTTTTAATATTGATATAATGCTAGAAAGTATACAGATTTTATAATATGAATAAAGGGGCTTGACTTCAAAGGTTCCTGAATGTTAAGCAAGCTGAAAATTGGTGTGCATTGCAAGTATATTAGGCCACTCTATTAAACCAATGATAACACAAAACTAGCAACACTAGCACAGAAGCTTTCATTGGATGTTCTTACTGAACTCAACACGTCCTAAACCTTAAAACCAACTGTCTGGAAATTAGTATATGGTTTTTTGTGAAACAATTAGGGTCCTCCGAATGAATTCTCTGCTCAGTATAACCTAATAAAGCCCTAATCACAATTATATTCTCCAAGTCATTCTTTTGTATTTGATTTAGGTCCTTTATAAAGACAGCAAGACACTACTCTAAACAAACCAAACAGCTAAAGCCTTATAGGACTGCCCTATCATTCAGTTGTCCTGATGGATTTCTTTTACGAATTCAAAGCTATTATACATTGATAGAAAAATCTGAAACACTTGTCCATATCATCCCACAAAGGTAACTTAACAACTCTAGAATCAATCAACGCATCCTCATCACTATGCTTGAAGGAAAAGATGTACATTAGACCTACAAAGTCACAGCCTTGCAATCTAAAAATAGTCCAAATTATTTATTTTTCATAAAACATAAAGATCCACTCCACTATTTATTTCCACAAAACTTTATCCAATGTAAGTTATTCCTACCAAACCCAAATCCCAAAAAACAAAAGCTAGTCAAATAAAATTCAACAGTTGAACTGTCAAGGATATGTTTAATCAACAGTTCGAAATAAATAGCAGAAATTTAAAAGAGAGGCAGAAATAGAGGGAGAGTGAAAATTATGTAGCAGGACAAATATATTTATATGTACCAAAGTACGTGTGAATATATGGGAATTAAATTTAAGAATTAATAGAATTAATTTACGAACAGGTTTTCTGTTTTTTGAAGAACCACATGCATCCTTCAGAGGCACTGCTTTTGTCTCCAAAGGTTCAACAGTTGCTGCAACAGCAATTAGGAATAGCAACAAAACCATGTCAGATACTCAGAAAGAACAAGCAAACATCAACAACGCAACATGGAGATCTGATAGCATGTGTTTTTATACCAAATTTATTGATTTCATTTAAGCACATAAAACAATTATCTTTTATCTTCAAGCATGAAAGGCAATCCATTGATTGTGTCAGTTTACAGATTCATATCAATCATTTAGAAGCTATTTAGTATGGGTAAAAGCTTCCAGAAGTGCAAGAGAACATGAAAAAATTTTAGTTTAAGAGATCTTGTTCATCTGTCCAACAGAAAAGTTACTAAAATCATCCATACTCAATTTGCTTTTGGATGGTAAAGGAATCATAGATATGAATCTAGGTGATCTAAAACTGGCCTAATCAAATTAATTCAAATATCTTTAACATTAAAAATTATCTAAGACTGATTTGACCTTGATGTAAAAATTCACTTTCAAAGTTATTTTCATCCTTTCTTGATCTTTGCATCAAAATTGGCTAATCGGATTTCATAGCCCATGGATAAAATCCACAGCCCAGAAGTAGACCTCATTTTGGCCTCTGTTTGGTTACATTCAGATGCTAAAAAAATCCCTGTTCTACTCTAAAATAAACCATCAACCAACCAATTCTGTAAACTTTTCAGCTGTTGAATAATCCTACCTCAGCCACCCAAACCTAAAACCTTATTAGACAATAATCTACAAGATCAATTTTTTTATCAACAATAAATCATATCAATGAGCTAGAAGCCTACTAGGAGAAAATGAAGAAATGAAGATTATTCTTGCTATTCTCAGTCTTTTACATCTTTTTTAGCTTCTATTCATTGTTTCTCTGAGCCCTCTTCATATCAAGAGGCAATTCTTAACCCCCTTTGGCAGCAAGCTATGGATGAGGAACTTTCTGCTTTGCATAAGACAGGTACTTGGGATTTGGTTCTTCGACCTCCTGGTAAGAGTGTGATTGGTTGTCATTTGGGTGTATAAAATCAAAACAAAGTCCGATGGGTCTGTTGAGCGATACAAAGCTAGGTTGGTTGCACAAGGCTTTTCTCAACAATATGGTATGGATTATGAGGAGACTTTTGCTCCTGTAGCAAAAATGACTACTATTCGTACCCTTATTGCAGTAGCTTCAGTTCGTCAGTGGCATATATCTCAATTAGATGTTAAAAATGCCTTCTTGAACGGGGACCTTCAAGAAGAGGTTTATATGAAACCTCCTCCTGGTGTTTCTCATGGTTCTGGGTATGTTTGCAAGCTCAAGAAAGCCTTATATGGTCTCAAACAAGCACCTCGTGCTTGGTTTGAGAAGTTTTCTGATGTGATTTGTTCTCTTGGATTTGCTTCTAGTAGTCATGATTCTGCTCTCTTTGTTAAGTGTACTGCTGCAGTCGTATCATTCTTTCTTTATATGTTGATGATATGATTATTACTTGGTGATGATATTAATGGCATTACCGCCTTGAAAATAGAATTAGCCGAGACGGTTTGAAATGAAGGACTTGGGTTCTTTACGTTATTTCTTGGGTATTGAGGTGGCTCACTCACCCGAGAGGTTATCTCCTTTCTCGGTCAAAATATGTAGAAGATATTCTTGAGCGAGCAAGACTTACCGATAATAAGACCGTTGATACTCCAATTGAACTTAATGCAAAATACTCTTCTTCGATGGTATCCCATTATCCGATCCTACCTTGTATCGCACTATTGTTGGACTTGGTTTATCTCACTATCACTCGTCCAGGATATTGCATATCTTTGTTCATATTGTTAGCCGTTTGTTGCCTCTCCCACTACAGTTCATTGGGCGGTAGTTCTTCGTATCTTGAGGTATCTTCGAGGCACGATCTTTCGAGTCTCTTATTTTCGTCCACCTCATCCTTGGAGTTGCGTGCCTACTCGATGCCGATCATGGTAGTGACCCCACCGATCGTAAGTCTATTACTTGGTTTTTGTATCTTTTGGGTGATTCTCTCATTTCTTGGAAGAGCAAGAAACAATCTGTTGTTTCTCAATCTTCCACTAAGCAGTATCGTGCTATGGCGTCTACTACCAAAGAGATTGTTTGGCTTCGTTGGTTACTTGCGAGATATGGGAGTTTCTTTATCTCATCCTACTCCTATGTATTGTGACAACCAGAGTTCTATTCAGATTGCTCACAACTCTGTTTTTCATGAGCGAACGAAGCACATTGAGATTGATTGTCATCTTACTCGTCATCACCTCAAGCACGGCACCATTACATTGCCATTTGTTCCTTCTACTTTGCAAATTGCAAATTTCTTTACTAAGTCGCATTCTATTTCTCGTTTTCGCTTTCTACTTGGCAAACTCTCGATACTTGTTGCAGCAGCATCATGAGTTTGAGGGGGGATGTTAAGAAATATTAAATATTATGTTTATTCTTTAAGGGTAGAATAGTCTTTTATTACTTGCTTTATTTTGCTATATATAGCCTTATTATGTTTAGCTTCAAACCCTAATTTTTGTAGTTGCAACTCTGTGCTTTGTAGTTGTAGTCACAACCATGAATAAGACTCCAAAACCTCAACAAAAAAATCCTTGACACCAAAAGAAAAATTTGGTAACACCCAATTGCAGATAGTCACCAAAAAAAAAAAAGAAGACCAAAACTGTCTTTAGTCGAGATCAATATGTTATTCATGCAATTCTCATGATAAGGAAAAAAACAATTAGCATGTAGTTACTAGTTACAACATCTACAAAAAAGGGGCATAGAGGCTTAGGACAATTACATCTATCCGAACTTTGACATTCTCCTTGTTGTTGCTCTTTTACTGTACAGCATCTGGATAGCGGAGCCTCAGAAACAGAATTAGCCAGAGGAGGTGTAATCTGTGTACCTTCTGTCTGCTGCATACAGCTATTACAGGGAACCTCCACTGAGCAGTCTGAGGCATCAAAAGTATGTGCTTTAGATAACAGAACATGAGAAGTTTTTAGTTGTTCACTAATCTTTCTTACCATGGCTGTCTTGAAACTCTTTTTCTCCCAACTCATTTGATAATTCATTAGAATTACCAAGGTCTGAGGAACCATCCTCCTTGGAACTATTCAGTGGCTTCTCATGTTCAGGAGTTGGAGTTGGAGGAGCAAGAGGCTCTGTAGTGCTCTCAACAAACCCATCTGGCAATGAATCAACTTCAGGAAGCTGATTTGCATCTGGATTCTGCATTTTTCCTACATCTCAAACATTGTTTCTTAGAATTATTTAAATACAATAAAAATAATGTTCAATTGTTTACTAAAATATTGGGAAGACAAGTAAACCATAGTCATGACTGCTTTTAAAATTCTACCTAGTACCTACATTGCATAATTGCTTCTGTATTCTTATTACAAGCAAAGATGATGGCCTGTCAAAACCACCTAAACTATTTTCAAACTTCATCAAGGGTTGACAACATGATTTCTACAAAAATCAAGCATATAGAAAGCCATATCAAATATCAAATAGATCTTCAATAAAATTTAACAAGTATAACAATAATACTGCTAGCAACAAAGTTGCAAGTACAGCTATAATATCTCTCTAAAATGGGAGTTTTATTTTTATATATGAAAAACTTAGACACCAATAAAAGATTAAGCAAGAGATAAATTGGATACAACTATGAGTCCTCCAATGGATATAAATTGGACACCATTTCGATTACCAGCAATAGAAGATCAGGAATCCTTATAACTTAAAAGTTAAAAGGACAGTGGATTTCAATATTTGGTTCTCATAAGCCTTCATAAACAGCTCCTACAAAAGAATAACTCCCAAAATCATTTTCTTTTTAGCATCACTACGCATTTTGTAAGTCTTGTGGGCTTTGAATGGGAAAGTCAAATCTTAATTGATAGTGTTCAAATAGGACATCCCATTCTATATTTTTCTTTTGTTTTTTTCCCTTCTCTTTTCATAAATAATAATGTTACTAAAAAGCAGTAAGGGGTTGACACAAAAAGAAAGGGTATTGTCCTTAATTTGACCAGAGAAAAAAAATATTACATACATCATAGTTTCTCCCCAGAGAAGGGGCGGCAAAACAACTGATTAATCAATATCTTGCCTTACTATAGGCAGGACCAATAGCCACTGAATCATGATTTCAGGATCATACAAAGTTCAAACATCACATGCCTGATTATTCATTTCAAATAATTTTTCATGTAACAATAGCATTTAGCAAAATAAAAATTAGAAAAAAAAGGGTATACAAAATCTACTCACACAAGAAAAGTCAAAGATATAAAGCAGAAAATCTCAAATAGAAAATCAAGGCCAACAAGTGTACCAATTCCTATTCACGCTAGAATGTCTTAGACTTGGCTCACCAGATGATACTAATTCTTAATATACCAAGCAATCCCTGCAAAAATGGCAAACTTGGCTCACCAAGTCTCTTACTCCCACTTGATCTTTTGAGAAGGAATTTTCAACTTGACAAGCAGAAAACTAACGTTCATCCCAGACAAAGGGAAAGCGTTAAAAACAAAAAAGAAAATCATCTTAGTATACACTGTCATACTGAAAGCACCACTTGTTTCAGTGTGATTGCAGGGGGGAAAAAATCCCAGAAAATTAAAATACAAAGGAGTTATAAAAAAAAAAAACCATTTTTGGGCAGATGAATAATTTCACCCCATAAAATTTTGTTTAATGAATCTATTATTTTTCATTCAGACACCAAATGAAACATGTTCATCGATCACCCACAAGTCAAAAATTGAAGAAACTGAACGGATGCAAAGCAAATAGTTTATGTGGAAGCATTGAACGATCTGGGTAACACGAATCAGAATAAAAATGATAACTTTCAAAGAGAAAATGGAAAAGGAAAGAGGGAAAATTAAAGAGATTACCAGGAGGCAGAAAATAGAAGTGAGAACAATGGACTCAGAAAATGTATAGTGACAAGAGCTGAGGAGGGAAAGATCCAACAGTGGGTGTGGTAGTGGATCGAATTTGAGTACTCATATGCTGCTCTCTCACACCAACCTTTTTTGCCTTGTTTACAAGGGCACTCACGATCTGCCCGTACTAATTTCAGCCCGAAATTTACTGCAACGAGTTGAAGTTCTAAGACTTAGATACGGATATATTATATATATATATATATATATATATATATATATATATATATAAGTTTATTCGTATAAACAAAATATTACAACTTTCCTTTAGCCATCTTATAAATTTATTCTGTATTTTATAAAAAAGTTATAGTAATATACAGTTTAATTTAATATCTATCTCAAATAAATATATGATGAATATACAATAAACATATTTAAGTTAGACAAAAATCATTTCTTTATATATATTTAAGATTTGAGTTATATTTTAAATTATTTCAACTTAGTTGGATATTATATATTATTTTATATTTTATATTTTTTTAATAAATAATTATAAATAATATTTTTTAAGTTAGATTAATAATTTTTGTATAATATATTAATATATGTATATTATTGTTATTTAATTTAAAACATACTTTAATTCTAACTTTTAACTTTTAAAATTTTATAATTTAATTATGTATAATGTTTAAATTTATATATTTTGTTTAATATTAAATCGATCTAGTTTTGATTAAGTCATTTGTCAAGTTAAGATTGAGCTAATTTGAGTCTAAAAATTTATTCTAATGAAAATATTAGGAGTATGGTTGGTAAAGTTTAATTTACTGTATAAATAGTTTTTTTTGAAAAAATTATTTACACAGTGTGTATATATATTTGATAAAATTAATTTTAATTTTTTTTGTATTTAAATTCAATGTATTATAAAAGTTTTTTAACTTTATTTTTATAATCTTTGAAGATTGAAACTTATATTTCTAACTTATAAATTATTCCTTACACTTTGAGATGTAAATATCATTTTATCCTTAATCAAATAATTTTTTAATCATTCTATACATATTTTAGTAATTTAATGCATAAAAATAATATTTTATACTATCCAAACGAATCAAGTTAACTTAAAATCATTTTTTAACTAATATATCCAAACATAAAAACGAATGATTATAACAAAAAAATTTATACAATAATTAATTATGGAGTATAATTAAATTTTTATAATTTTTTCAAACACACACTAATCTAAAAATTTGTCTCAATCAAAATACTAGCTCAAACTTCCATGAATACTTTTTTTTTTTTAGTAATTAACACCCTTACTTGTTTCTTCTTTATATAAATTGGCTAGGTATGATATGAATTATGAACTATGAAGCAAGTATCAAGCAATTTTGATTTTTTCTATCATTCAAAATTTGTATGATAAGCTGATCTAATACACTAATGTGGTTCAAGGTACACTGACAAATAAAAAAATTGTTTTAAATTATTCTTTGAACAGTCATAAATTACAACACTAATTTTTTTTATGTAAAAAATGTTATATTCACAAATTTTATGTAATTTTTAAAAATGGGATGCCGTATATAATTATAATTTTTAATTTGTGAAAATAAATTTAAAAAATATATTCACACAAGTTCAATAATCATAACATCTAAAAGAATTCAACATTTTATTACCAAAAAAAAATAATCAACATTTAATGTGTCAACGACCACTGCTATTAATCTATAGCAATACCATAATTGAGAAATGTCTATTACCACTTTTTTTTTATTATCACTTTTATTCTATTAACTTTTTATTAAATGAACTAATTTAAATAAAAAGATATTAAAATAAAAGTGACAATAAACACAAAAGAATAAGAAGAGAGCTCTACAATCATACCACTAGGTCGGAAAAACATGCTCCCTTCAGATAACACACATCTAGTCTCGGCCTTCTATTTAAATTTAAATAAAATATTTTTTATTATTTATTTAGATTATATTTATATTCTTTATATATTTATATAATATTAATAAGAAATATTATTATATATTTCTTATTATTTATAATATTATATATTATATATATTTATTATAATTTATTATAATTATAATTTATTGTTTGTTGTCCCCTTCAATCAAATAAAATAGATCGTTTTTATATGAATAACCAATTAAAGAACTTCATTATATTTTTTCTAAATGTAAGATATATTTTTATTTTTATTTTTTTCAAATAACTGCTCACGAAATTGTAAGATGTATCTTTATTTTGGCTACTTATCTCATTTCTCTTGTATTAAAAAAAATATTTAGTACGCAATTGAATTATTTATTTTGGGTTCAAAAATTTTTAAATTAATATTCAATAAAATAACTTTTTTATTATAGACAGTATTTTTTTATTTTTTATTTTGGGTAAACCAAAGTTTAAGAAAAAATAGATTTTCCAATTCTAAAGCTAAGGTATAACACAAGCCTTAAGTACGAAAATCCATCAATAAAGTGAACGGCCATTTTTATCCATGCTATTCCATTTCTGCAGTTGAGCAAATTCTCAGTAGCTTATAAATTTAATTTTAAAATATAAAATAAATTAATCTAATCATGCACTAAAGATTTTATCACTGTTGTCGCCATTTTAACCCTCTTGCAATTTGACAGAGTGCGACCATGAGAAGATGATAAAAATATGGCCCTACTAGTATTTCAAAGTTGCCTCCCTAACACAAGCTGAAAATTCTTGTTCAGTTGTTCCTGAGTTCCTATAGCCTAGGAAAGTTGTAAAATTGTCATAACAATGTGACGATTAACAAGCTCAACCATGGGAATTGTATGAAAGTTCACCAAATTTTCCACTATATCTAATGTGGAGCTCATTTCCTATCATGCTCTTAGCGTGTTAAAAGGTTTTGGTTTACGAAACATAAATAACCATGTCAAAGAAGCAAATCATCGTATTAATCCTTATAGACAAGATCATAATATTAAACGCTATACTATTAACTTACGTAAGTCTGCTGTTTATTGGTGGTTTTATGAAACATATATTAAAAAGAATGTGTATAAAAATTCATCAAAAACAGAAACCGATAACCCACCGATGAACCTTTCAGTTCAGCAAGATCCAGAGAGATGAGATTGAATATTCACTGTTCAGTAATTTGCGTTTGTAGAGAAAGATTAGTGCAACACTGTAGAAGTGAAAGTCTCACGTACAACTCAATCAGCCAAAAATGAAGGATTAGGGAACCAGAAAAACAAGGGGCCCATATCATATGCATCTGGCTTAGTGCCTTGAGTACCAAATGATACGCAAAACCTTTCACGATCTCACCAGCCAGATTCATATATACCTATATTCTCAGCTAATGCAGCAGATGCTGGGTAAAAACTATCATGTGCAACGCCGTAAATGCCCCAATAGAAACTAAAAATTTAAAACAATAATAAAAGAACACAAATATAGAGTTGATATTCAAAAACCAAATCAGCAGTGTAGGACTAGTCCTAAAACTCACTGCAGCTTACAAAAATGAAAGCGTTCTCACAATGACACAATATAATATAGAGAATGCATAAAACAAAAATAGAAATAGCCTTGCCACCGTCGATCAAGAACCCAGTTCTGGGAACAAAAGTTGAGAGATGATGGTGCAGAATTGAATATAAGTCCAATAAACAAGTTACCTAAACAAGAAATATAAGTACTACGAACAAGAAACCAATACTTATTGTAGTCATAATGATAGACTTCCCTTGATAAACCATCCTGCACAATTCACTTGCCACCCTTCTTCTGTGCAGCCTTGGTGACCTTGGCTCCACTAGGATCCTTCTTCTCCACATTCTTGATAACTCCCACAGCCACAGTTTGACGCATGTCTCTCACAGCAAAACGACCAAGTGGAGGATACTCAGAGAAAGTTTCAACCACCATGGGCTTGGTGGGAATCATCTTGACAAAACCAGCATCTCCATTCTTCAAGAATTTGGGTTCCTTCTCAAGCTCTTTACCAGATCGTCTGTCAATCTTGGTCACAAGTTCAGCAAATTTGACAGCAATGTGGGAGGTGTGGCAATCAAGAACAGGAGCGTAGCCATTTCCAATCTGGCCAGGGTGATTCATGATGATAACTTGAGACGTAAAGTTAGCAGCCTCCTTGGCAGGGTCATCCTTAGAGTTTGAAGCAACAAAACCTCGCTTGAGATCCTTGACTGCAACATTCTTAACATTGAATCCCACATTGTCACCAGGAAGGGCCTCTGTGAGAGCTTCATGGTGCATCTCAACAGACTTAACTTCAGTTGTCAATCCAGTTGGTCCAAAAGTCACCACCATTCCAGGTTTCAAGACACCAGTCTCAACACGTCCCACTGGCACAGTTCCAATTCCTCCGATCTTGTAGACATCCTGGAGGGGTAATCGGAGGGGCTTGTCTGTTGGTCGCTTGGGCTCATTGATCTGGTCAAGGGCCTCAAGAAGGGTTGGACCCTTGTACCAGTCAAGGTTTGTAGACCTCTCAATCATATTGTCTCCCTCAAAACCAGAGATAGGAACAAAGGGGATCTTGTCCGGGTTGTATCCAACCTTCTTCAAGTAGGAAGAGACTTCCTTCACAATTTCATCATATCTAGCCTTGGAGTACTTAGGTGTAGTGGCATCCATCTGTTCCAAAGAAATCCAGAAATGAGAAATTGAATAAATTAATTGAAAATTTTGATCAAGCATGCCTTTCTAAAGTGCAGGGCGATAAAGGCCTAAAAATCATATACCTTGTTACAGCAACAAATCATCTGCTTCACACCGAGAGTGAAAGCAAGGAGAGCATGTTCACGGGTCTGTCCATCCTTGGAAATACCAGCTTCAAAACCACCAGTAGTGGAATCAATGATAAGAACAGCACAGTCAGCTTGGGATGTACCAGTAATCATATTCTTAATGAAATCCCTGTGTCCAGGAGCATCAATGACAGTGCAATAGTACTTGGTCGTCTCAAACTTCCACAGGGCAATATCAATTGTGATTCCTCTTTCACGCTCAGCCTTAAGCTTGTCAAGCACCCAGGCATACTTGAAGGACCTCTTGTTCATCTCAGCAGCTTCTTTCTCAAATCTCTCAATAACACGCTTGTCAATACCTCCAAGCTTGTAGATCAGGTGGCCTGTGGTAGTTGACTTCCCAGAGTCGACATGGCCAATGACCACAATGTTGATGTGAACCTTCTCCTTACCCATTAGGCCTTAAGCTTAAAGATCTGCCAAAAAGAACAGTGAGAAAGCTATCCAGAACCAACGTATTTCAACACAATAAAAAACATTTAAGAATCAAATTCATCTTATATCATTGCCTTAGCCAGAAACAGTAACCTCAATAATCAAAAAGAAAAAAGTCAGATGAATCGAATACCAACCACATCATTGTGCTTGACAAGTTAAAACACCCAATCCAAATCAGCAAAACACATCACAGCATTTCACAGTATAACCCAAAAACTAATACGGGGAACATGATTTAAAATATAACATCTTTTGCATACATGTTTATCTACACCCAGTAAAATCCAAAGTCCTCGAAAAAAATTAATCAACCCCAGATATAAACATGAATAATAACCAACAAAAATTCATGCTTCAAATATGCACAATTTGCAAAATATCTCGATCTAGTATTTCAATCCAACAGGCACATAAACCCCAACCAAAACCAAACCAATAGCAATCACTAAATCAAATAACAAAATAAAAAGAATAGAAGAACATAAATGAAAATTTAATTAACGACCATAATCAATCAATTAAACAACTCAGAATTGATGATAAGAATGTCGAAAACAAGAATTACGAACTGCATGCAAAACAATTCAACACAACATCAATTAATTGAAGGAATATATGGGGAGAGAGAGAGAGAGAGAGAGAACCTTTGAGGAAGAAGCTGCGCTAAAACCCTAGCCGCTAGGTAGAGAATGAGTGTAGAGAAGAGGAGAGTGATAGAGAGAGCCATAGGGTTAGAGTGTTTATATAGTATAAACTCGTTTTTTCTGTTGACGGAATTGACCTTGCTTTTTGTATTTTATTTCCAGTTATGTCCTTGTTCTGCTTATGTGGCGCCAATCGCTCGTTGCGTTATCTATGTGCTATTGCGGCACAATGCAATTCTCATGCTGGGTAAATGGGTCGACCCAACTCATCATGGGTTTGTCGAGCCTTTTAGGGTTGTGACTTGTGACTTGTGACTTAAACTTAAAACAAACGAGTGAATAATACCCATTAACCCAATTGAATAATAATAATAATAATAAATAGCAGAAAATAAAACAAAAATAGTAAAGGTAATTCTATATCTTCTTAAAATATATTTTAAATATTTTAAATATTTAATAAAAAATATTAAATAAAAATAAATTATTAAATATATTAAAAACATAAAAAATATCTAATATTTACTTTATTTAATAATTAAAAAAATTATTAAAAAATATATATGCTAGAAGGATATAAAATTATTTTTTCTCTTAATTACATGAAATAGTAAGTATTAAATTATCAAAAAGTATTTAACGTTTTGATAATTTTAAAAAATATTTAATATTTTTTAAATAATATTATTATTATTATTATTAAGAAATTTTATTATGAAGATATAGAAATATTCTAAAAAATTGCTTATATATAATAATAATAATAATAATAATAATAATAAAGATAATATTTGAGTATCCATCTCAAACCTCGTTAATTAGTAAGTCTCAAACATTCAATAATCAATTCAGCATGCATTCCTTCATCCCATATTAAGCATTCAAATCTCGATTTTTTTTCTTGGTAGCTAATCTCAATATTTAAAAAAAAAAAAAAAAGTTGATAGGTTCAATCGGGAATCAATAGTCAAATCTCAATTTTTTCTTTAAACTGCCAATTTGTAAACTCAGGCTCATTTTCTCAGCTACACAGTGGTAATGCCATCGTTTAGAATATTTTCTGAAAACTTCAAAGCATTGAATGTTAGACAACATCTTAGTATGAGAAGTATATCAACATTGCCTCTTCCAAATTATTTTGAGTTATTGTTTTATTAAATATTCTTTAACTTTATCTTACGTCTCATTTATGTTTTTAAATTTTATTGTCACATTTATTGCATGATTTTTTTTAATGCATAAAATAAGATATCTCACATTCACACCATTAAGTTTTTAACGATATTTGAAGAATTTACCCCCATCAACTTTTTGGTCCATCTAATTTTATAAATGTGAATAAGGACTAACTACGTCAATTGGAATGATCAAATAATGTAGATTTAAAAAAAAAAGTTTTGAGTTTAATTTCTACTAATAATTTTTCATTAATAGGTTTTGTAAGTGGTACAGTAAACATTCATTAAGATTTATGACATGCCTTTGACATTAAAATAAGGAAAATATTTTTCGTTCAACTTTGTTCCGTTATAATTTTGTATGTGTGATATGTCAAATTAAATTGTATGTAATTATAACATTCTTGTATGATATAGTATGAGTTTGTAAGTGAGTTAAAAAAAATAAAATATAAAAATTAAATAAATAACAAGACCGTTAAAATAAAGTAATTTTCCTTCTTTTAAACTTTTTTGCCATCAAAATATATTTTATAAATAATTTTAACAGTAATATGACAAAATAAGATAAAAATGGCACATTCAAGCATACTTTGAGTGTACTGACTAAAAGTTTTGGATGACAAGCTGCAAATGAAAATACAACAGAACCAACATGTGTTATTTCGAATGAAAAGTACTTTAGTCTCTTAAGCATGTGATTTTAGGTTCAATTTTAAGATTCATGTGTATAAAAATACTATTATTATAAAGAGTCTTCACTTAAAAGCATGACCATATTTTTAGAGATTAATCTCTTACTTATTGTATGAGGGATAGTTTGGAAAAATATATATATATATATATATATATAGTTACGATATTCTTATAATTAACGTGTATACACCTCTTTTCACACTCCTTTCAATACTATTCAACATATTTATTTTTTTTTTTTTTTTTACTAAATCTTATACCCTTAAAAAAAGTGTTAACACTGTATACATTCCTAAAATGAGTATATGATGATCTTTTTTTCTCTCTCTCTATATATATATATCTCTTTTTTTCCTTTTTTATTTTTCTTTATAACAGGTATGGACTATATGCAAGCTAGCCCATAAATTTATGCAGGCCTAAGCCTTCCAATGATAAAGCCGTTAATATGTGGGCCTACATGGCTTGCTTCGTTTATCTGTTTACTTATAAATTATTTAAGATATAATCTCTAATAGCTGTCATACAACGGATTAGTTTATCCTACATTATTTTCATTTTTTGCCTATGATCTGTGTGTGCTTTCAGTTGAACCTGTGAATATTAGATGTGATAATTGAAATTGCAAATGGACAAGCTATGGGATTTTGTTTGAAGACAAGAGATCGATGCATAGGTTATGGTGTTGAGCCAAAGCTAACACCTATGTCCGAGTAGGTTTAAAGTGAGCATTCATGGTGTGGTCGCTCTTCTTGCTTTGCTTTTTTTTTTTTTCAAAAAAATGATAGTAAAGATAGGTTGTTTCTCTATTATTGGTCAAGGCGCCAATGACAATATATCTGGAATTTCAAAGGATAATCAAAGATCTATCTAAAGGATTGTCTCTAAATACTCACTCAAATTATTTTCTCACACAAAAGCTATATGTGTTTGAATGAAGGATTTTGAAGAATAAACATATTTTTTGGAAAAATTTAAAATTCTTAAACATGAAATGTTCTGTTTGAATATTTAATAAAATTATTTTAAAAAATTTAAGGTATTTTAATAGGATATTTTAATACCAAAAAATAAAGAATTCCAAATTACTCTTCAATAGGTGGAATTGTGAAAATTCTTCATTCTTCCTCTCATTCTCCATTGTCAACCCACACCAGAAACTTCTTTGTCCTTCACCACTCACCATGGCACCGCCGCCCCTCTCTGACCCTGAACCAGATCACACCGCCATCAGTCGTGAGTCACCATAACCTCCATACCTGCACCACCCAAACATCCAGCTTCCTCCACCAAACGACCTCCACCTAAACAGCCGCAAGCCATCGCCTCTGCCAAAGTCACTACCGCCCTCACCCTATTGAACCTTAACCACGCAGTCATCCTGACCGAACCCAGCACCATTGCGTGCCTCTGACGTCGCCGTCGAACCTAGACCGTGTCGCCGCATCTCACCTGCCACGCCATCCTCGTGTTGCTGGTATTCCTATCGTCAACCTCGCTCCACCTCCATTCAACCACCGTCCTGGCCACACCATCCAATGACTTCCAAGTCCAGATTCGTGTATTTTTTATTTTTTTTATTTTTTATTTTTTATTATATTTTGCAAATTATAATGAAAATGTAAATTTATAATAATAAAAAATGTAAATGAAGGGAATTTAATTACTTTATCTAAACAAAGAATTTAAAATGTTAGAAAATTTAATTATTTCATCCAAAAAAATTTATAAATGAAAGAAATTTAAATAAAGCAATTAAATTCCTTAACATTTTAAATTCTTTTAAATTTTGAAATACTTCATCCAACCACAACCTTATAATCCCTATGTGTTAAGGGATTTTCATTAGGAGGGATTGTTAGGAAAAAATAGTATGCCCTGGATCCAATCTATTGTATTAGAACACATTGTAATCATTTTATTTTGATAAATAACAAGACATTCAATTTATTTTGGTTTTATTTGTCATATTCATTATTTAATTATTTAATTAATACGACAATGTCCTTGATTAAATTTAGGCATTTATCATCATGATAGAAATCATGATAATGAGAGACAAGTTTTTATTTATAATTTAATCTAAAGTGTTTTTTATCGTATGATTATTGATAATATGACATTAGTAATCTGAATAGATGAATGTGTGTGTGATCGTCTCTAATGAATAGAGATCAATAGATCTCATTTATTAATTCACATATATAGATTGTGTATATGAAGATATGATCATTGAACTAATTCAATTGAGAATTCATAATGATTTATATTATCATTAATATGTCAATAGGATATTTTCATGAAGGACATGATATACATTTTTCCTTTGACCTGAGATTATCATAGTAATTAACAAGTTACTTGTTATACTTTGATTCTGAACACCTAATGCGCTAGTTGAATGGATATTAGGTATGACTAAATACTTGTAGAATTAATGATATATCAAAAAGGAATTCATCAATTTTTGATAATGAGTTTGAGCTTTATGATTATAATAACAAAATTAAGACCTTGGACAAGACAATTGAATGAATGAATAAATGAATTTCTTAAATCATTCACTAGTTGGTTATTCTTTTAAAGGTTTACTTATTAAAATTTGACAACTATATCATACTTTAAAGTTAACTCAGAGTTAAAACAATAGAAGAAAATATTACATTATTCTTCTAAAGGTTCTTGAAGAGCAAAATATATTACTTCATACTATCCGGTCGTTAAGGAGTATTGCTAGACACTAACATTGATTAGTAATTTAGTTCAACTAATTTACTACCGGCTTAGTATTAAACCTATGTAGTGTAACATTAACGAGTGTTCTAATCTTTGTTAAATAAATATTTAATTTATTATTTAATAATTATATTAAAAATTTTAATTTAATCAAATAAATAATTTTTTTTATCTAAATGGAATATTATTATATTCTTTACTAGCATTTAGAATATATTAATACATGACACAATTATTTGCAAAAATTCTATTTGAAATAGAATTATTAGAAGTTTTCAAGTTTAAAGTAGATAATGACGTTGTTGATATGTACCAAAAGTCAAATCATTTAAATCCTATTAGATAAGACTTATTATTGCACGTTTGATAATGTTTGATATATTGCCTATTATATAGGATTTGATGTGCTGCATGTTAGATATTTTTTTGATATTGCTGCACACCATTTCTATTTTTGCAAGGAGGCGTTCTTTTTGTTTTGTTGTTATTTATTTTTGAATAAATAAATTAAAATAACTTTTATGACTATTTAGTCAAGTACTATAGCAAGCAAACCAAAAGGTGTCAGCAAATGAAACTTTAATAGCCTTTATGGCTATTTAGACATGCAAGTGCAACAAGCAAACCAAAAGGTGTCAACAAATGAAATTTTAATAGCTTTTATGGCTATTTAGATGTGCATGTGCAGCAAAGAAAACTTTAATATATATAATAATATATGATAAATAGAAAATATAATTTTTTTGCTCTGATTTTTCTTCAAAATTTGTGTGAGTTCCATGTTCTAAAAAATATTGATAACAAGACTTAGTTTCAGTGTGGATATGCATAAAGTCTTCACAAAATCAAAAAAAAAATTAAAGTGTCAAGAATCTTTTATCATGTATTTCAAATTTATCTTCATAGTATTAGAATAAATTTAAATGCAAAATAATTATTTTAAATTACTTATATTTTGATATACTGTGTGATTTAATCAATATGCAATCATTCATAGATGAATACAAAACGAGACTTCCAGCTAAGAGGAGATATTGAGCCCATGCACGCTCTTATTGTCATTAAGCTATGAATAAAGCACCTTCTCAATTAGGAAATATCATGCAAAGTTTATGTGAAAAGTCATATGCATGATATGGTTCACTCTTAGGGTCATTTTGATATGGGGGTAAAAATAGGAGTGAAAAGTTCTTAGATGAGTTTTCGATATAATTTTACAAATAAAATTAATACATAAATTTTTAACCCCATTTTTACCCCATAACAAACTCACCCTATTAATTATAATTTATATAAAGCAAAGGGTACTAGACTATATATTGGAAGCTAGACCTTGAGGCAACACCTGTGGAACTGAGTATGAAGTTTACAGCAGATGATGGAACGACTTTCAAAGATCCAAGAGATGCAATATATTGTTAGGACTATATATGGAGTTATCTTTTGTCTTCCCAATAAGTATTCTGCGTAAGTTGATGTCTTGGAAAAAATTAATTATATATTTTTTAAAAAATATATGTATTGTTTATACAATTTTTAAAAGTATATGATGTAATGAGAAAAAATGATAAGAAAAAATATGTATGATGAATGGTATTAGAAATAGTATAAAAAGTGATATAAGAAAAAAAATATAAAAATATCAAAAATTTTATGTCTAGGATTATTGATTATTGATTACCGGAAAGCTTTGATTTGCACAGTGGAATATTTTTAAAGAAGACTCCACGAAAAGTATTCTTTACATAAGAATCTGGGGCTGATGGGCATACGCAAATGAAGACCATTACTGATGTTGATTGTGCGGGTAGGTATTGTATCATTGTTGGATGATATGTAATTGAGAAAGTTTAGTTGCTTAGATTGGCTTTTAGACAGATTTTACACAAACATTGAATGTGGGCTTAGAAATTTTTGACTTACAAATAAAGTAATGGATGATTTTTTTTGAAACATCTGTATATATATTGCTTTATGTAATTTCATGAATATGATTAGTGCTGAAACCTCTTGATGTGGCACAAACTACTTTTGAACTTAATTATGTGAATTCGACATTTATTATGTGAAATTGAAGTTATTATTCTTATTTATCTAATTAATATTCTACGTATTTCTGTGAGAACAAAACATATTAAGGTAGAGTAACCAAGCAGTTGGGCACAAGTAGTTAATGTGCTGCTGTTAAGGACGAATGGTTCATACTTTGCATGAGTTTGATCTTTGGCAACAACAACTATTAGTCAGGCTTTATTTACCTTCCGACCGAATTCCGGATTAGTCAGGATCAAAGACTCTGAACACCGGAGAGGGGGTCAAAAGACCCTCTAGATAAAAAAAAAATATTAAGGTAGAGTGTCATTTTATTAAAGAGAATGTTCAACATATTCTCATTATTTTGGGCAGTGAAGGGGGTGTTACAGTGTGTATTATTGGCTGTGTAGAAGATAATGAATTTTTTTAATGGAGCAATAACTTAAAAGAGGAATTCAATGAAAAAGATTTAGAGGATCACAAACATGACAATCGATTTATTTAATTTATTTTAATCTTTTTTTCTTAACTTTTTTCTTTTCCGAAATAAGCACGTCAATACTATTTAATGCATCGCACAGATCACCGTCTACTAAAGCTCATATGGTGTTGCGTTTTTTTTTTTCTTTGGAATTAATATTTTATACTCGTGAAATGCATAAGATAATTAAAAGAAAATTTAAAATAAATAATTTATTTATATAGTTTCAGTTAATTTTAAATTTAGATTATATATATATATAATTATATTTTTTATATCAATTATTATATTTTTACTTATTTGAATTTTTTATTACTCATTTGAATTTTAATTCATACTCTCAAAGTATCAATTTTTATATTTTTTACTCATTTAAATTTTTATTACTATAAATTCTTTTTATTAAGATATTGATATATATTTTTCATGAAATATTGATTGTTATAGTTTCAAAGATTTGATAATATTAAATTTAATTTAAGAATATAAATCTTATCATTAACATGTTTTCATGTTACTATTTTTATTCTTATCACATTGTTCCCCCCTTTTTTACAATTAATAATTTATCTCATTATGTAATCCTACTGTTTAATCAATATTTTTAAGTAGTACAATCAAAATTCATTTCTTAAGGTTATATCGAAATGATCGATAATATAAAATTTATATTCATTTATAGTCATTTTAGTGTATCAGATCATCGATAAAAAGATTCATAAATAGAATACAAATGAAATTATCCCCTCAACTTTTCACCCATATTTTTAAAAAGTATACCAAACTAAACCTTAATACAAAAAAATTATTTTCTTTTATAATTATTATTGAATACTATTAAATATTAAATATCTAGAGAAAAATTCATTAATGATATTTTCCTATAAAATTATATTACAAATTAAATTTTTAATTTTTTATTTCCGTTATTAAAGTTATATCAAATTAATTACTAATGTCAAATTCTATCAAAAAAATAATTCTCAGGTCAATAGATATTCTAGTGACAATTGAAAAAATATATATCTATCAAAAATTACAATAGTCTATAACAATATTACTAAATAATACCCAATTCATTCTAATCCCTTAATATTCTCTAACTTATACATTTAATTCATACAATTTAAGTATGCTAAATAAAAATAGCACATTAATTAAATCAATCATTTGACATTTGACTTCTTAGATTCTTTGACCTTTTTTAATTCATTTTTTTTTGTAATTTTAGTTCTTTCTTTCTCTTTGTAATTTTTTGTTTTTTGTTTTATTTATTTTTTTAAATATGTGTGGTAATTTTTTTTACACATGTCAATATTTCTCTTAAGTTGTTACATCAAATGACATATGGTAGAAAATTAAGTAACGTGTTTGCCATATGTCAAAAGCTTAATGCTTTTATTAATTGACTTAGATAAAATATGACTGAATTTTAGGTCAAATAATTTTTTTATATTGATTATAATTATTAATAATTATATTGATTATTTGATTATATTTATTAATTGATTATATTGATTGATTGATTGATTATATTGATATATATGTGACAAATTTTTTTATACGTATCAATATTCCTTTTATGTTACTACATTAGATAATACATAATAAAAAATTAATATATTTATTACATATAAAAAATTTAATATATTTATTAATTAATTTAAATGTGATATGATAAAATTTTAGGTCATGTATTTTTTTATATTATATTTATTGTTGGGCGCAACTCTACACCTTTTAACATTTCGCCCTTCCATTTTGCGTGCTTCACATTCACAAGGACACGAAGCAAAATAATAAGAATAAGCGCAATAAAAATGTATGATAGTTGAAGTTATGATGAATCTAATTGCTTCCTAAGGTCTGATGTTAGTTAATTCTTATGAATATTCCTCAAGAAAATTTCAATAATTTTACAGCTAAAATCCACTAACTTATTAATAGATTAATAGTAATACGTGTAAATATATATACCAAACATGTAGATGTTTTTTTTTCCCCCCGAAATAAGCACTTCAATATTGGGAAGCAAAGCATCATTAAACACTTCAATATTATATAATGCATCGCACAGATCACCATCTACTTATGCACATATGGTGTTGCGCTCTTTTTTCTCTTCTTTTTTTTAAAAGTGAAATTCTTACTTAAATTATAGGCACTTAATTAGGTGTATTAAGTTAATAATAATTGAGTATTTTTATAAATAATTGTGTTACACGATTAATTTTATAAAAATTAATAAAAATATTAAGTCTTGATTAATTTGGTACACTTAACTATAATGTCTATGGTTTAGATAATAATTTCTCTTTTTGGAATTGTTGGGCGCAACTTTACACCTTTAAACAATTCGCCCCTTCCATTTTGCGTGCTTCATTCACATTCCCAAGGACATGAAGCAAAATAATAAGAAAGGGCAATAAAAATGTATGATAGTTGAAGTTATGGTGAATCTAATTGCTTCCTAAAGTTTGACGTAAGTCAATTATTATAAGAATATTCCTTAATAAAATTTCAATAATTTTACAGCTAAAATCCACTAACTTATGACTATAGATTAATAGTAATATACGTGTAATCTACCACAAGCAATTTTCTTTTTTAAAGTTTAGAGGGAGAGACACAAACCACAATATTTAATTATAAGCAAAGTTTTTTTTTGTTTTATTCTTACTAGCTGAATCCACCTTTGATGTTGTAAATTCCTGACTTAGCTTATAGTATTTTATAATATTGGATTTTTATTAACTCAACCTCATAACAATATTATTGAAGTTGAGATCAAATCAAAGAGTTGGCTTAGTGTGTGTTTGGTTTGCAGTTGGTAAATTTAAATTTAGTTGAAAGTGTGTTTGTAAACTTTAGTTTAGTTAAAAATAAATTTGTAGTAACATGATTTATGTTTAAAAACTTTTGTCTCAAAAGTGAATTTGACAAAATGAATGATGTTTGGATGAAAGATTAAAATCACTTTTGAAGTAAGATTGAAGAGGAAAATGTTCTCCAACGAACTTTTACCCAATGAAAAAGTAAGAAATTCTTATTTTCACTCCAACGTACTTTTGAAAACATTTTTCGTTAAACTCAACTGAAAAAAAAAATATCAAACATGATTTCACGTCCTTCGAAAACTCTAAAAATGTGTTTAGATTTGTTAACTGCAATCCAAACATGCATTTAGTAATTAAGAAGATGCACTTTTTCTTGGTTATTCAGGCTTAAAGGTTAGTATAGATAATTAATTTTCCAAAATACACAAGCTTCTAAAATTATCTAAAGAAGAATTTCATCACTGCTAAAAATCAACTTACAAAACATAAAAAAAAAAGAATGATCATTCTAAATATTTGACTGAGGATCATCCTCAAGAAGTCATTTGCCAAAGGTTTGAACAATATATATATATATATATATATATATAAAAGTTAAATTCTAAAAGAACATATTTTCATTCGGCAGAAAATTCTTATAGGATAAGCATTTCCGAACTTTGTTTGAAGTAATTAGATCTTCTGAACAAAATTAGCTATAATAGATCTTGGGTTTTGTTTCTTATACCAGATCAAGTTGAATGTACTGTATCATTAATTCTTTCACCCTTTTTATAAAAAAAAATAGCCATAATCAATTAAATAGTTAATTAGTGCACTAGAAAAGCAAATAGCACCCTAAAAATAGTTTATGAAATTATATTTGTAACTCATTTATATCGAGTAGCTAATAAAAGTGGTTGAGAAACTCTCTAGAAGTTTTACTTAAGTTTCAAATTGCAAATTCAATGTCATAAATAATAATTTTTTATTCATTTTTAGTATTGATAATAATCTAATCTTGCAGAGCAAGTCATAGACGATAAATCAAGTGTTCCATTCATATTTGTCAGCACAAAATAACAAAAAACAAGTCAATGCCATTGCACTAATATTGAGTATAGGCAAAAAAGCCGAAGAGTATATGCTGCTATGCTGAACATGCCGGCCCCATAAATGTCAACTATGTCAAACAACAGTATATAAATTATAAGTGCCTCCATCTCTATGAGGTGGTGGGACCTTAGTATTTACTAGGAGCCAAACAGAAACTTGGCTTAGAGGAGACAACGCAAGAAGCTAGCCTCCATCAAACAACAGAAAATTCCCTTAAGAGTGAGAGAAATGGTATCTCCATTTATATTTTCATCTAGAAGCACTTTGAGTGCGTATGACACTACCATTTTAGCCTCTGGGGCCTGCTTTTCTAGATGAATAATTAATTAAACTGCTAAAATTGAGTACCTTGTTTCCCTAACCGTTAATTTCTTTTCTCTTTATTCCTATTCATCTAGAAGGCATCGACATCCAGAGCTTTAACTCTCTTTCTCTCTCTAAATCTCCTCTTCCATAATATATATACATATATATATATATATTTGGGATGCTTGAATAGAGACACCCAATAAGCAGCTAAACCTTTAGAGAGTTATTCTTCACATCTATTTGCTCATTCGCTTTTGTTTGTATCTTTAGAGTTAGTATCATCAATATGGTTGATAAAGAATTTTACTCAGGCCAAGAAGAAACAGGAAATGAAGAAAGCACTCTGCTGCAAGATCCATATGAAGAAGAAGAAGAAGAAGAAGCTCTATCCCTTAGTGACCTTCCAATTTACACTAGTGATTCAATTTCAGCTCAATGGGGTGATTTCTCCAAAGAAGATGGAAACAACAACTCACGATCCAATAACAACAACAACGATGATGACGAAGATGATGACTTCTTCGAGTTCTTCAGTGAAGAATTCACCACCACAACTAGTGCAACAGCAGAGAACATCATCTTTTGTGGCAAACTCATCCCCTTCAAAGATCCTCCACATGAGAAAGCAGGGAACAAGAACCTTGAAATTAGCAACACTCTTCTTCCATGGAGGCGAAACTCATTCCACGAAGCAAAACCCACTTCAAGGACTGTGACATCTAGTGATGATGGTATTGCTAGCTTCAAGAAGAGACAAGAAGCAAAGGGTGCAAAGAGTTTGACGCGTGATCACTACTCATCAGTTGGGAAGGTGTCGCTGCTGAGGTCTACCACAAAGTATAGATGGTTTCTGTTTATGTTTGGGATGTCCAGGTTGTCCAACACTCATGAGATGGAACTGAGAGACATTAGAAGCAGGCAAAGCCGGAGCCGGAGCCTGAGCCGGAGGGGTCCAGTGGCGGCGCCGGAGCATGGAGGAGAGGTCATGATCAAGGGAAGGAGGAACTGCAAAGGGTTGTGGAAGGTGTTGAGGTCAATGGGTTTTGGCTGCAAAAGTAGTAGTAAGCTTGCAGACGACGTGGTAAAGGCTGCTTTTGTGTGAATTTTGCATATGAGATCACATGCCTCTTCAACAACAAGCTACCCAAATTTGACCCTGCTAGACCAGTATATATAAGCCAAATCCCTCTCTCTTTTTTTTTTTGCTTTTTTGGGGGTTTCCAGTTTTGAATTATAAGATTCGTTCAGCCATATCAAATTAAGTAGCCAACGGAGGGATAGATACATAGTGTTTGTTTGCTAAAACAAAAACAGAAAGTATGGAAAAATAGTCTTTTTAATACAATGCTAAACTAATATTTTCGCTTGTCACTAGCTTGATAAATTATTAGGTAGGGTCGATATGTGTAAGATTGTATGAGTTATGACAGAAATGTACCTATAATTTTAAGGAATGTTTTTACACATGTGGACAGTTTATTGATCTAGTACTTACTTTTTAGTCACATTATATAATATTACATAATATACTATTTTGTTTTGGTACAGTAGACTTTAACTTTGAATTTGATGCTATCCAATTATTTGTACTAAAGCCAAATCTTGTGTTACTACGTTCATCATTTAAAAACTTATAAAGTTTTGCAGTTAGAGTAAATCAAAGTTTTCCCTTAAATAAGGAATAAGATAGAATTGTTGATTCTTATGAGCTTGAAATAGGTGTAGCATTCAAGCTACATAAACAGAAACCATCTAGACGCTTTGTCAAAAGTTGTTTAAAAGAGTTTAGTAATAGCAGACAAAGATAGTGCTAGAAACATTCTTTTTTTAATTACGTCAAGTGGTATTCGGTCACTTGTATGTATTTTGATTAATTTATTTTTTTAATCTAGTCAAAGGCCACGTTAGAACTAAAAGATTTATAAAAAAATTTCTTACGGCCTAATCTTAATAAATAATTAACATATATGATATATTTTAATCTGTAATTATATGTCTACTTACATATTGTATGACCATTTAATACTAACTCAACCCCAGTTATAATGTTTGAAACTTAGAATCAAATACTAGAAAACATAACTGTTATTTCCTACAAATATGTCGGTGGTAAAAGATAAGCATTAACCGTTTCTTTTTAACTAACCACTGATAAAAAGAAACAGCAGAAACGGCATTCAAATGACATTGGTTTAATTATTCGTATGCCGTTTCATGAAGGGAATTCGTGGGACTTTCCATTAGAAAAATATGAGAAAGTCTTAATATAAGTGCATTCGTATATTAAAGAAACAAAAATGGATAGAATTCTAAAATTTCTCTGTTTATGTCTCAATATGAAATTGTACATATTGATGCGAACTGTGGATTCACGGTCACGGACCAAAAGTGTTTCTTCAATCGACAGATTAAAACATTCTCAATAATTTGATGAGTAAACAAAACTGATTACTATTGGTTTTTATAAAGAAGCTCGAAAAATATCATTTAAAAAATACGAAGAAGGAATTACAAGAACATAAGATAAGGTATCAGCCTAAAGAAAATCATTAAAAGTGAAAAGCACAAAGTTAATATAATAATTTTGGAGGAAATTAAAAAACTTGTAGCAATATGTAGAGCATATTACAAACATAAAGATGATAGACTAATTTATAATCTAGTTTTTTTTTGTTATACATCCTGAATGGATTTAAAAACTAAATATATAATTCAAGTACTAAATTATATGTTTAATCAAAGATGTTAACTATTGTCACATAAAGAAAGGAAATGTTGATGGCATCTTGATCATCAATTTGAGCAATACATTTGATTTGCTTAATTAAGGAGGGTGTCATAAATGGGGGAAGAGATCAAGAGGACTCATTTATCAAATAGGTGTAAAATATAAGTAAAATTTATTAAATAAGTGTAACTTAAAAAATTATTATTAAAATGGTACAAAAATGTAAGTCTTGGCTCCCATAATCATTTTTTTTTTGTACTGAAGTTGTGGTTAGGAACCACAACTTCTATGTATTATTATTTAAAAAAAATTGATATAACCACGACTTTTATGTATTATTTTTAAAAAAAATTGACATATCCATGACTTCTTAATTTTTTTTTTCAGTTTCGTATATAAAAAATGATAAGGTAGTTGATGCGAAAAATTTCACCCGCAATGATTTTTCATCTATACGTCTTTTCTCTTTATATTTCATTTTTTAATCTTTTTTCTTGATTTCTATTACATTATAATTTTCAATCTAACCAATTACATTGTTATACTACAATTAAATAAGAAACATATATCATCCTACGACTATTACAAGAGTCTATCTCTCAAACCTCTATAAATACCAGGTTTTCTTACCTTCTTACACTATGTTTGGATGATAGGTAATGGGGGAACGGAAATAACCTTGTTTGGGAGTTTTAAAATGCATGTATAATCATCTTCCCCTCAAATGTCCAACTTTTGTTCCCTCCAAAATTGAGGGGGAATGAGGGAAACACATGGATAATTCCATTCCGTTCCGTTCCGTTAATGAAACTTCCAAACAAAGAGAATAGAAACTATGTTCCATTCCATTCATTTCCTTTCCATTCTATTCCTATCTATTCCGTTCCGTTCCATTATTGAAAAAACATCCAAACATAAGGTTAGGTAATTTATTACTCTATGTATAAATCTTACTTGTGCACAACCTGACTTAAGTATTGAAATCTATTTGTAGGTACTAACCTCTCTGTTTCAACACGCTCCGCTACTGCTGTTGCTATACAAGGAGGTTAAATTAAAAATTATAATGTAATGAAAATTAAGAGAAAAGATGAAAAAATAAAATCTAAAGAGAAAAGACGTAGAGAAGAAAAACCATTGCATGTGAAGTTTTTCGTATCAGCCACCTTACTACTTTTTATATACAAAATTAAAAAAATAATAATTAAGAAGTCATGACTCAAAGCCACGACTTATGTCAATTTTTTTAAAAAATAATAATATATAAAAGTCATGACTCACAACTACGACTTTAATATAAAAAATAAAAAAATCCAGAATTTAAGTCGTGATTCTTAACCATGATTTACTATATATTAATCATTTTGTATTATTTTAATAATAATTTGTTAAGTTATACATATTTAGGAAATTTTACTTTTATTTTCACTTATTTAGTAAATGACTTGATCAATAGCAAGGTGTTTGCGCGTGAGAGTGGCCTCGCACTAAGAAATGCCTTGCTGTTTGTAATTGCTTGGGACCACGTGCAATGATATCAATGCTAATGCTAGGTCATACATAGAGCTGGCAAAACGGATTCAACCCGTCGGATTAACCCGTCAACCCGTCATTTTTTTGCGGGTTGGGTTCAAGGATTGAACCCATATTATTTTTTCAACCCACATAACCCGCGGGTTAAGCGGGGTAGGGGCGAGTTGGCCCTGGGGTTAGCTCTCTTTTTTAAAAAAAAATGATAAGTAATACTATAAATGAAAAACTCTTTGATGTTATATAATTTATATTTGAATATTTAATTAGACTATTTTAAAAATTATATTTTAGATATGTGATTTGTAATTTTTTACCATTATTATTTATTATTTTTTATAGTATTTATTAATTTTTTATATAATTTTTTTTTTATATTTTAGCTAGGGTTCCACCGACCGCCAACTCATCTATTTGTTCTCATTTTTTCTTTTTATGCGGTTGGCCAATCGCCTAACCCGCCTTAAAGCGGGGTGGGTTAGCTATTCCAACCCATTTTTTAAAATGGGCCAACCCACCCCGCCCCGCATTTTAACGGGTTGAAGCGGGTCGGGTCGGGGCGGGGCGAGTTAGCCCATTTTGCCATCTCTACTCATACAAAATGTGTAACTGACTTCTAGTTGGCATGTTATTAACTAGTGTGTCTAGGGTCGTTTTAATATGGACCATCCTATTTAGGGTCCATTGATGGACCTTGCCATCTGAGTTGTTAGATGCAGTGAATATTAATCGGACGGTTGTCAAGCATTACTAGTTACTTGTTTATTAGGTTCAAAAGGAAGTAAAAAATTTCTAAATGACCCTAACAAAAACAAAATTGATTATGCCAAATTATTGCAATGAAGACTCTAAAGAGATCCAAAAATGAAAAATTTGGGTCCGAAGGAGACGATCCTAAGGTGGCGCATGGATGGCAGATTTGGGCATTTTCGAGACTAAGGTGGTGGCAAAGGGTGGTGGGGTGAATGGTGGACGTGGTGGGGGGCGAATGACAAATCTGGATCGACGCAACACCAGCTCGGGGCCACCACTCCCCTCTGCCACCGTCACAAGCCAGCGCCGACATATCACACCTCGAACCAGATCCGCGCATCTTCCACCACCCAAACGCTCAGCACCACCGTGCCACCACACCCTCTCCACTTTCAAATCCCAGATCTGCACCGCGCGCCGCCCATCGTAACTACACGCCACTGTCGTCAGCATCCACCATACCAGGAAACAACTCACCAAGCCGCATCTCAGCCGTAGCCGCTCGCACCTGTAGATCCGCGACCACCTTGTCACGCTGCGCTCGCTGTAGACCACTGTGAGCAGCACTAACTCCGTCATCCCTGAGCACGTATGCCCAAGCTCTTCATATGTGTAACATCCTAATGCCGTTAACCTAGTATATTTGACATACACCAGAATAAGCAGTATTAGTTATGCTACTTTCTAACTTAAACTTCAATCTAACCCATAACATTTATACAACTAAATCATTATGGAAAGCCTTGCGAAAACATACATACACATATATACGTAAACATCTTTGCCTCAAAGCGGTATGATGTAATGCATAACTCTCTTTACAGACTAAAAACAATAATTACACATAAATATGCAAACTTTAACTACTAAAACATAAAATCAAACTATTCTTCATACTTCTTCTTCTTTCCTTTGTAGGAGCTTCCTCTTGGATTTACATGGTAACACACGGGGTGAGAATTCATAAATTCTCAGTAAAAGTATACCAATACCAGCAGTTGTAATATTCATAAAGAATAAACAATTCATTCACAAAATTACCTCAATTTTTGCCTTAAAAAAATATTTTTCATGAGTGCACCAAATGTGCAATTCTAACTTACACAAATTCTAAAAATTCATGGGCAAATAATCTCATTCCATATCTTTCAAATGAAACAAACCTCACTTCATTTGACTAAGTGTGGTAAAAGTTATGCAACAAACATCACAAGCTGTCAGAGAATCCTGTAGAAACGTGTTCTGCATAGTTGGTTCTCCAACCAAATTCCAACTCATCCAACCAGTTCCTATGTGATTTCCAACACCTCAAACATATTTTAACCTCTAAACACACTCCTAACTCATCAATCTTGGATCAATAATCTTATCAAACTTTCACAAAAATACTCATTTTTCAAGCATCAAAACCATAGAAAAACAAAACAATAACTATGTCCTACATCAAAACTATCCTTCAAGCAAACTAAAACCAAACCAACTTCACCCTTGAAATAAAGAATCAACCATGAAAACAATAGCCCATCATGGCCATAAGACCTAGGGCACCAAGCATCAATCAATTTCATAATCAATCTCATCCAATTGTTCATTACTAGAATTCATAGATAGGATATCAATTCATTCTTCTAACAGCCAAAAAATAAAAATAAAAATTCACCTCACCAAAATTCCTTCCAATTCTCAAAACTCAAACCTTAAGATTATAATCATACAAATACACCATTAAACATTAAAAAAAAAACCAGCAACCTCGATTTTGGGCATTACATGACTCATAAATCACATTTTTAAGAGGAATTTGGCCTAGAAAATTACCAAAGTTTCGGCCCAAGATTCTCAATAAACCAAACATGAATTTCGAACCTTTAACAAACCAATAACCTTGTTAAAAATCATATTTTTCAGCCACTTCATTAGAAAAACGAAATTCATACAAATAAAGCTCCTATCATCGAACCACAACAAATACAAGCATCATGTTATTAAACCACAACAAAAACAAGCTCAAGGAGTCATGAATCAATGGAGAATAAAGAATAAAATCATCTAATCTTACCCCTCACCCTCCAAACCCTCACAGCCCCATCAAATAAAAATACCAAAAATACTCAATTTCATAACTATCTATTCATGATTAAAAACAAAGAAAAATAAGTAAGAGTGACAAGCTTCAAAAACCCCTACCTTGGCTCCCTAAGCTCACAGATTTGAGAGTGGAAGGAGAGGAAGATGGAGCTTGATGATGGAGATTCTTGACTCTTTGAAAAGAGGAAGTGATGAGGATTAATTTCTCTTACTGCACTAACTAAAGATAATGACTCTAAGGTGCTCATAAAAGAGCTTAAAACCAAAAAACCATTTCTTTCTCCATTTCTTTCTCCTTTCTTTTCTCTCCCCTATTTTTCTTTTTCTTCCTCTGTTGCTGGAGCTTCTCCAGCATGAAAGAGTAGCCAAAATGAGAAGAGAAAAGTCAAATAAAAATATAAAACTTTATGACCAACTTTTAGATACTGAAACTTTAGTATCAATTAAATATATTTTAATCTTTTAAAGTAAGTTTTCAAGTTATTATAATTAATAAGAATAAAATTTAGGAGTCATCATCAATTTTTTTAATTTTTTTTATATCTTGATATTCATTAAATAGTTACGCTACTTCTTCAATTTAAATTGAACTTATAAAATAAGTAAATATATTTATTTTAAATTATTTTTCATATTAAAATATTATTTATATTCTACTTATCATCTCTATTAAATTTCATAATTTTTTGAGCTATTTAATTATTTTGACTATTTTTCAGCAGTATCCTTAAAAATATCAAACTTACTATGTTGCTTCTCCAAAATTTTCTACAACTCTTATAAATGGTTCTTAACTAGAAAATAAATTTTTATTATATATTTCCATCATATCAACTGATACTGTAGATACTTTAATTATTCTCTTGTATACAATATTATAGAATTAAGCTCAATCTGGTTCAAAAAAATTGTCCGAATTAACAGATATCTCTTATCAGTATTATTGAGCTTTTATAACCCTAATTAGGTTCATTAAATTAGGGAGAATATTACATCATGACTCAGCTTTGACACTACGCCTCTTGAGATTTGTGGTTTTGATTGAGCTTTTATTATTTACCAATTATCCATTTTGTGTTTTCATTCACTTTTAATATTATTGTTATTCTTATTACGACACGAGCTACCATCGAGCAGTAACAACATAGTGTAGTTCTAATTTATTTGGCCTTGGCCCTAATATTTCGGGGATTCCTTTTTATTTTGTGTTTTTTTCTTCCATGAACAGCTATTGAAACAAAGAATTCTGGGCGAGTTGCAAGTTTCAAACTTCTGAGAATAGGCATGCTTGCAGTTTTACTAAATTGTTCATTATTGCTATATTTTGGTGAACTTGAAATTTAAAATTCATTTGTGCAGGCTGGAATGGGTGGAGGAACTGGCACTGGTGGAGCTCCAGTTATTGCTGGTGTTGCAAAGTCAATGGGTATACTGACTGTTAGTATTGTCACAACCCCTTTCTCATTCGAAGGTCGAAGGAGGGCAGTTCAAGTGCAAGCCCCTATTGCAGCCTTAAGAGATAATGTTGATACGCTGATAGCTATACCAAATGACAAGTTGTTGATTGCAGGAGTGGTGCAAAACATTTTTTCTTTTTTACTGCTTTTTTTTCAAAAATAGGAATTCATCCATGATTTAACTAACATTTGAGCTTCTGGCATTATAATGGGTATCATCACAATTCTTGGCTTGAAGAGTTATAGTTGAGACCATTTTGCTTTAGTTCTAAACTTGCTTATCTAAACCAATTGTTGTCCCAAACTCTTTATTCTGACCAACAAATTTGAAAATGGTCAATCGAAAACGTGGATGAAGCGCAAGCTTCATTTGATTACATTTTATAATTTATTCTAATTGTCTCCCCTGCCTTACTAAAGACGGGTTCTACATATATCAAGAATGTCTTTGACCCAAATAGTTCTGTCTCAAAAGTGATTTCCCTTTTAGCAGGTAATCCTTTTTCCAAAACTTCTCTCTTAAAATCTTGAGATTCGTTAACACCAGATTCCGTGAATATTTCTACATCGATTTTTCCTATGATGTCCTAAAAAAGATGAGTAAGTTTAAGAAGAAGTTTCTTCTGAGTTTTCAACAGCTTTTGATAGAAAACAATTAGAATGCAATAAATTGATGCAATATTAATCATATAACATTGCAACAAGAGCTTCAATAGCAATCATTACCTCCTCTTGCAAACTTGGAAAATGATTATAGATAAAGCGATAGCGCAACTCTTTGTCCTGGAAGAAAAATATAAAAAAAAATCAGCCCTTTGCATATTTAATGAGCCCTCATTGTGGCAAACAGAAATCTAACATTCATAAAAACAATCAACCTCTCAGATCAATTTTGATGACATATGCTAGGATTATCTTATTTCAGATACAGAAAAAAACTCAATATTAAAACTCAAAGTAATATACCTGATGGCTAATAACAATAGGTGCATTTTGGAGTATAAAATGTAAGAAATTATCTGCCATCTTCAGAATCTGGGAGAGTTCTTCTATAGGTGAGGACTGCCTTTCAATATTCTTTATACTTTCTGTAACTTTTCTTCAAGTATCTGCTCTCTCTGGATACTTGCCTCAGTAGTTTTTCCAAATGCAACGCCTGCTGCTTGCAGTATATAATAGCATCATACCCAGCATCAATTTCAATTCTCTTGTTTTGAACCACAACATCACTTTTCCTACATGATACATCTTGCCATTTATCATAAACATCATCCAATATAGACACTGGGCGTTTATCACCCCCATATCTTTCTTCCTCGAATCGATGCTCTTCCAATATCTCCAACTTCCTAAGCTCAACATCCTGCCTTTGTTTGCTTAGGTTGTCAAGTTCTTCTCTGAAAAGACGTACAACATTGGCCTGCTTATACTTCCAGTGTTTCATAAGGTATGCCAACTGAGAAGACCCCTTCTTTGAAAAAATTGTAAGCTCCATGAGACGCTTGAAATCAACTATAGTTGGCTCCTCTATGATTGTAAGAGATAATGTTGATACACTGATAGTTATACCAAATGACAAGTTGTTGACTGCAGTTTCTCAATCTACCCCTGTAACTGAAGCATTCAATCTAGTCCTTTGGTGGATTCCCAATCAAAATTTGATTAACTTACATATAAAAATACATAGAGTATAAGGATTTAAGAGCAATATATAATTTGTCATTTCCTACAAATATCATAAACTTATTATCATAGGTAAAGTCAAAGGTCCATCACTGAACCTTTGACGTGGGGGTTCATGTTAAAACAACCCGTGTGTTTAACAATTTCAATTGCATTATATACTCAAGTTGGATGAATCATTCTTTTGATACAATTGACTACGAACCTCCTCACCATCAACATTTATATATGCATTTGAATGTAAAATATTTGGACTATATAATTGAATGTATCAAGAATAATTAAGGTGTTGTTTTGATGAAACCTCAAATAAATATTAACAAATACAACTATCTTATTTTAGAGATAAAAATAATAAATCAGATACGAATAATAGAATGAGCACCACACTTGTTTATTGTGCCCGCCGAATAGAATGCCAAGCATTAAGATAAATAAGAGATAACAGTAAATCAACAACACATTTGGCATCCCCAACATGAATGCAAGAAAAAAAAGCATTTATAACAATGAACCATTTATAAGCACGATAAAAATGTCATATTTTCAGTCAGATAGGAATGTAGATCTCTATTTGCACCTCAAGTCAGTTAACACAAATATAACATCCCTATAAGCACGATAAAATGTCATATTTTCACTCAGGAAGTGTTTATTATCATTTTTGGGTGTATTGTTATTTCTACTTTATTAATTTTTTATTAAGTAAATTTTTATTTTATTTTAAATCTTCTAATTAGTTCATTTAATAAGAAATTAATAAATTTTGAGTGACAATAAATAAAAAAATGAAAATAAAACTCCCTATTAATTGTATTAAAAAACATTCAGGTAAACATATATATATAGTGTATTCAATGAATAAAAATAATAAGAGTTTTGTTATATTTTTTAATTTTTTTAATAATTATCTTAATATTAAATAAAAAATTATTTAATAAAAAATAAATATATTTAATGGCTTGAAAATATAATAAATATTTAATATTTTTTATTTAATAATTAAGAGAATTAATAAGAAGATTGTGTAGGAGAATTTATAATTATTCAAATAATAACTAATCTTATGTGGTTGGGATTAGAAAGTGTAAAAAGTTGGGTTCAAGATTGAACCATATTTTTTCCAACCGCATAACCGCCTCGCATAACCCATGCGGGTTAAACGGGGGTAGGCGGGTTAACCTATGGTTGATTTTTTTTTAAAAAAATGATAATTAATACTATAAATGAAAAAATTCTTTGATGTTATATAATTTATGTTTGAATATTTAATTAGACTATTTTAAAAATTATATTTTAGATATGTGGTTTGAAATTTTTTATCATTATTATTTATTATTTATTATTTTTTATAGTATTTATTAATTTTTTATATAAATTTTTTTTTTTATTTTTTAGCGAGTGTTAAGTAGGTTCGCTAACTTATCTATTTTTTTTCATTTTATCTTTTATGCAGACTAATTTGCCTTAAAATGGGGTGGGTTAACTCTTCCAACTTATTTTTTAAAATAATAACTAACCTTACCCGTATTTTGTGGTTGGATGGGAGGCGGGGCCCATTTTGCGGGTTGGGGTAGAATGATAAGTTCTATCCTCAAGTACCAACAAAAGTAAAAATACAAATAATAACTAATTTATGTAGGCAAACTTCACTTATTGTAAAAAAATTTAAATTGCACTAGAAATACCTAATGCCAGAATCACGTCGTTAGACATTTGAGCGAGAATCGTACACTCCCACACCGGAGACCAATATAAATAAATAAAGTAACTAGTTAGTGGCCATGCATTGTATAGATTTTTTTTAAATTTTAATTTTTATTTAAAATATAATTTAGAGATTAAATTTTTAATATGTTATATATATATATATAACATGTTATGAATTAAACTTTTTGAATTAATAACATTTTATTTTAAAATTATAGAGAAACAAAAAAAAATTTACATTGATCTAACTATGTATAAAAGTATTGTACGTATTAATCATTGACTTCGATAAATAAGTATTTATTTCTTTTTTATGAGTTCCCCAAATAAATAATTAAAAATGTCTTTTAATAGCTAAATAAATAATAATAAGTTTTATCCTAAAAGAAATTGAGACGAAAAAGGAAGGTTTGAGATGAAAAAAGAATTGTATGTAATCAATTAAGAAAATAATAAAAAAAGATGATTTGAGAAAAAAAAAAAAAGGAATTGTGTTTAGTTAATAAGAAGATAACATGACTAACCCATAAATAGTATGCAAATAAATTTGTTTATTTTTAAGATAGAATAAACATTGTTTAAGAAAGGAAATAATATCCAAAAGAAATAACTTACACCCAAAAGAACTCAAATTTATAATATAGAAATTGATCAATTTGAGGAGTATTGTGCGGTAACTTTTATTATTTCTCTACTAGTTGGTATATTATTTTCTGGATGATTATTAGATAAATTAAATATAAAATCCTATAATTGATAATGTAAGAATTATAGAAAATTAAAAAATTCTTACAAACTTTGTTAATATATATATTTTTTACATGAGTCCACCTTGAACATGTTATTATTGTTGAATTTCCAATTCCTATTTAATCCCTCGAAAAAAAAAACTATTTAACCCAATCATGACTAAAGTCATCTCCATCTGTTATGAACTTCACCCTAAATAGTTTTATATAGTTCATTATGCCATTTCCATCTGAAGATAAGATGCTAGTGTAAACTTTCTTAGCATCACCTTGGAGCAAAACACGCCTGAATGAAATCCAACTCCCAAGCAAAAACTAATCCATCTCTAGCAGCCTGCAGTTCGATCGCCCTCTATACACATCCCATGAATCATCCCATCTTTGAGTCTTGCCTGCCATGAAATTCCCTTCACAGTCCCTGATTACGATTCCAATCCCCACCTGGTTCGAGTTTGCACAGAAGGCAGCGTCAACATTTATTTTGTACAGGTTAGGCAGCGTCACATCCTTGTTGTAATAATTATCGAAGCCATTGATAATAGTTTTAGCTTTGGCTATTTAATTTTTAACAAGAAAAATTAAGATGATATTTTAAATTCAAATGAAATCTCAGGACGCTCTATGTAAAAATAGAATTATTTAAATAAATTAATAAGAGTTGAGTGCATTAGTAACTAAACTGTAATTTTAAAAAGATGATCAAAGTTCAAACACGTTAGGAGGACTTTTTAGTCACTACAGTGTTTAAAAGTTAATAATCTAGCTCACATCAATTGAAATACTTAATAAAAAAAATTTAAATAACAATAGTCATCATTTATTACTAATAATAAAGGAGATTGATGGTTTTGGTGTCCACTTTTACTCTTTCAAAATAACCATTTAGTTTTACCTTTTTTTACAGTTTTATACAAAAATAAAAGTGTAAACACTTAATTCTAATTTCCCATATTAAAGACAGTTGTAACCGCTATAACTCTTTTCATACCTCACAAAAATTGAATAACTTACATTAACTTCCTCATTTAAGTAATATATATTACCAAATAAATAATATAAATAAATGAATAAAATAAAAAATGCCGGAGCTAGTTTTATAAATTTTTCTTTTTTACATGCTAGTCTTTATAAAATTATTATATTTGTTAGCTGCAAGTCAATTGTTTTGTTCTCTTTCATGATAATTACAAATTTGTGATTATTCAGGCAACTGACTTTGGTGGTTATGTCTAATGATGATTTATTGATCATTTGGATGTTAACGAAATATAATTTCAGTTAATTTGGACGGTCCATCTATCTATTTTTATAATATATAAAAGGCTTAAATAATATTTTTTGTCCTTATAATTTTTAATAATTTAAATTTTGATCTGTATAGTTTATTTCTTTTGGTATTAGTTCTTATATACTTTTACTCATGTGGATTTCAATCTCTACTATTAAAGTATTGATATTTTTTATTTATTTAAAGTTTCAAGCCTTATAGTTTTTAAATATTGATCCTTATTTTTTTTATAAAGTATCGGTCTTTATAAATATATATATATATATATTATTGGTTCTTATGGATTAAAACACAAATGAATAAAAATATAAGGAATAATACTTTTAAAAAGGATATATTATAGAGAAAAACTCAAATTGGTAGTTAGAAATTATAAGGACCAAAATAGTATTTAAACCAATCACTTGTTATGAAGAAGATGTTGATTATATTTAGTTTATGGACACATCATATACGTATATTTTAGATAGGATAAATTTTAGATATTGTTTCTTAGGTATTGTGGTGTTGTATTCTAATAAAAAACAAAATATGTGTATATATATATTTTAACCCCATGACTTTCCTTTTTAAAATCTTCATGGTTGAGGGTTATAAAATAATACACATGTTATATATTTTTTAAAATGATAACATCACAAAGCAATCTAAGTTTTATCCATTTAGATATTTGTTGTGTGTGAATATGTAATGTGTTTTAAATTTACGTGAACAGTAATTGTTTGGACTTTGGACAAGAGATTGGACTATTTTTATAATTAATTAATTTTCAAAACAATTAAAAATTAATAAAATCATGTTTATATATAATAAAGAAAAGTATCTAATGCTTTTTTTATTATTAATATCTTCATATTGTCATTGCTATCAAAAAATTATAAATATAATTGTGATCATCTTAAAATTTGATTAAAAAAATGTTATACGGTATTAGTACCAATATTTTCAAAACCGAACCGGCAATTGAACTAAAAAAGGAGTCAAGATTTTGAAGTTCAACTAAAATTAAATCGGGTTCAACCAGAGTTTTATATATATATATATTATATATATATATATATATAATATAATATACACATATTAATTGTATAAATAATACTAAAAAATATATTGAAATGTATTATTAAAATAATTAAATACATTTATTACATAAATAAATATTATACAAAAAGTATTATTATAATAATAACATAATTTTTTAATATATACTAATTTCAAATCAAATAAATAAAAGTTATAAAACAATAAGAGGTAAAAATTCTCGTTATAAATTGAAGTTAAACCCTTATTACATTACAAAGTCCTATTTGTTTCACATTAGATAAATTAAGAATTTTAAATGATGAATTTTTGTTATAAATTGAGAATCATAAAATCAACACTTTAAAAAATTTTTAAGTATTTTATAAAAAAAATTGGTTTTTTTAAAAATATTAATTTTTTTTAAAAAAATGAACAAATTCAACCCTGTAAACCATGACTAGTTCAAATGTATTAACTAATTCATGATTGGTTTCTAATTTTTAAAGGTTGATTGGACTGGTTGAAAGAATCTTTCGATTAGTTATTGATGTTTTGTTCTAACTAACTAGTTTAGTTAAGTTTTAAAAACCATGATTAATACTATTAAAATTAGGAAATGATAGTTGTAGAAATTAAAAATTTTAAAGATCCAAATATTAATAAATTAAAAAATTCAAATTAAATATAAGAATTTATTGAAACATTAATTAAAGTTTAAAATCTAATTAAAAAAATTAAAATTCATTGCAATAATTTACAGCAGAATCAAAGTTGAGGGAACATGCTCTTTTCCCTAATTTTTTTTTATATATATGACCAAGTTTTTTTAAGTTGGGACCAAGAAAATAGTAGTCAAACTGATAACCCGGCCTAGGAGATTTATAGGTCAGGTAAGTAACTGCTTATTATTCAGAAAATAGAAAAATATAGATAAAGATGAACATTGTTGTCTGTTGCATTTATTTTCTTTATAATACTTCCTTTTGAAATAGTAAAACCCAAATTCCGGACCAGGAAAAGACAGCGAAGGAGGCTGTTATTTCGTTATAAGGTTTTTTTGTTTGGGTACACTGTTATTTATTAAAGTTAAAATTAGGAGTCACAATCTCTATAGGGCCCCACTTATCCTGACACCCAATCCTTGTTGTAATAATAGTTCCATTGTTATTGTCGAAGTTTTCTCCTTCCCTCCTTTCCTTTGTCCTTTCTTTCTCTTCACAGGGCAAACTACCTTTCTTTTGCAGAGATCTCTCATTCTCATGCAAAGGTCTTAGAATGTTTTTTCACTTCCTTTTGGCCTCTTTCTGATACTTTTTGTCCCTTCTGATCCTTGTTTTTGTAGTTTTCTCATTAGGCAGGCTGTCTGGGTTTGATTGATGGGTTTCTGAATTATTATGCCACCATCTGTGTTCTTTCCCATATACACATTGCATTGCTAAATTTGCATTTCTTTTTTTTTTTTTTTAGTTTTCTCTTGAAACTAGGAGTTCAAAATTGAAACTTTTGACATGGGTTTGATGGCCTTTTGAATTCTGTTATCTGGGTTCTTCACCATTTGATCATTGCGTTAATGAATTGGATGAAAGTCCTTGCTTTTTCTTTGTTGAAGTGGTGTTTTTTGTATTTAATTTCCGTTTCTAATCCTTTTCATGAATAGGGTTGTTATTTGTTAATGACTTTTATTATGGTGGTAATACATCTGTTTCCAGCATTTATTATGGCTCTTTCCTTTGACAATTCCATGCACGTAATTCTGTTTTCTTTTAACGGTTTGCTTGGAATTCAATGTACATTAAATTGAAATACGAGGTTTTAAACCAGGTTGAATTTAATTGCTTCTAACACAAGTTGTTCATCTAATCTCTTTTTTGTTTTCCCTTATTTGATTGAAATTTATTCATTTTATGCTGTTTGGATTGTTAACTAAATCTAATTTCCTTTTTCGTTTTCATCAAGATAAAGGAAATGCACATGGGGAGGAAAGGGAGTTGGTTTTCTGCAGTGAAGAAAGTTTTTAATAGTTCGGATTCCAGAAAAGAACAGGTTTGTTTGAATAATACGTGTTACATTACATCCGACAAGAATTGAAGAAAAATCATCTTCTGCATTAATGCTTTTGAAATCAGAGAAGCTTCTAATTCAAACCATTTATTTTTGTTCATAAAGAAACAGAAACACCATAAGTCGAAGTTAACATGTTTTGGGTACCATGAGGCTCCTGAACCGAAATCTGAAGAAGCAGCAATTGCTGTTGTTCCCTCTCTTCCACGTAGAAAAGATGTTAAACCAACTGAGGCAGAGAATGAACAGAGCAAGCATGCTTTTTCTTTGGTTTTAGCCACTGCTGTTGCAGCAGGAGCCGCTGTTGCTGCTGCTCAAGCTGCAGCAGAGGTTGCTCGTCTCACAAGTTTGTCTCGTTACCCTGGAAAAACCAAGGAAGAAATAGCAGCTATCAAGATTCAGACCGTGTTCCGTGGATATTTGGTATGGCCTTGTTATCCTTCTATTTTTCCTAGAATAAAGTTTAGGGAGATGGGAGGTTGTCCCATTTTAGCATTGCTACTACCTTAAGCAATGACTTATAGTAGTACTTTCAGATGATCTGCCAATGAAGGACCATTAGCAGGAATTGAACCCTTGTTATCCTATTTATTTAGAGTAATACTACACAAACAACTAATTACACACAAAAAGTTCAACCCTTTTTTGGGATAAAGTTTGTAAATCCAATGTCAGTTGAAGGCTGTTCATGGATTTGCAACATGGAATTCCTTTATTTTCTTGGGAAAGAAAAATGAGAGAATGAAAGCAGTTATGTACATGCAAATAGTTTTCCTTATTTTTAATAAATAAGCTAAAGGAGTGGTTGAACTGGGGTTTACTGGATTGTTGTTATAACTTATACAGCGTGCTGGATTAGTTTGGAGAAGTTTAATATTCATTTCAAGGATTTTCATTTTACTTTTGTACCACATTGAAATTAATTTCATGCTTATCTACCAAAATCTTGGTTCATTAATGTAATGTAGTACCTGCTACATGCTATAATTATATTGGAAGGTTCATAGCATTTCCAAAATTCTTTTTTTTTTCTTTTAAAATGGAGAAAACTTGTAAGTATACTGCAACAACTTTCAGTGATTTTTATGTATAATAGTTCTTGTTTTTGGGGCTTGCAGGCAAGAAGATCATTGCGTGCCATGAGAGGTTTGGCGAGGTTGAAAACATTGATACAAGGGCAATCTGTTAAACGGCAAGCAGCTACCACCTTACAATGCATGCAAACTTTTTCACATCTGCAGTCTCAGATTCGTGCGAGGAGGATTAGAATATCTGAGGAGAACCAGGCTCTTCAGCGGCAACTGCAGCAGAAACGTGAAAAGGAACTTGACAAGTTGCAAGCTGCTGTAAGCATTTTATGTGTATTTTCCTGTTATGATGCAGGTTATGGTGCAATGCATGTTATAGGGAGGACTTTCAGTGAGATGTGCTTATACAATCGTGCTTTGCCTCATAGAGTGTGCCATGTATAATGCCTCTGTTTAATGCTTGTGATTTTTTTTTTTAAACTTTCGTATATGAACCAAGTCTAATGTTTTCCGGGTTAATTTATGACAAACTGTTAATTATCAATATGAAAATATCAATATGCTAACGTTCTACTCATCAGCAAATAACTAAAGGTAAAATATATTGGGGAAAGTATGATTTGGTGGATGTTTTAAGTTATGCTTCTATTGATCTTTCTAGATTAAATGCTCTCATATTATGTTTACATCTCTTGATGACTTTTTGGTTCAGTGGTACTGGTACAAATTTCTGGCTCTGAGGCTTTTTTTTTTTTTAAATGAATGTGTGATTTTTCTTCTTAAAACAAAAGCTTGAAATGAATGATATATCATCAATACTGCTTTTAAAATTTGTACCGAAGTGGCAAATACTCTTGCAGCAGGTTGGAGAAAAATGGGATGATAGCTTGAAATCAAAAGAGCAAATTGAAGCAAAATTGTTGAACAGGCAAGTAGCTGCTATGAGAAGAGAGAAGGCTTTGGCCTATGCATTATCACATCAGGTAGGAGACTGCCTCTTCTGTAGTTTTTATTTGGATTTTAATGGAACAGGGAGCAAATAAGTCCATTTTGATTTTCCTGCACTAGTCAATTGGTTCATATTTCTTGACCTTTGAGAAAGAAATAACGTGCAATTTAGGACCTTTATGAATTACTATAATTCAATACTTTGCAACATATGCTCACTGTTGTGATTCTTCTGCAATGAACAAATGTCAGATTTTCTAAAGCTTAGGTGTTAGAGCAAAGCAGTTATAAAAGAGATTAGGTAAATGTTCATAAGCATTGCTTGGAACTAATATATGAGCAGAAAAATTCATATTTACATTAACCAAAAAAAAATTGTAATTAGTAGTGAACTAACATTTTCACAAAATAGCTTAAGATGCATAACTTTTGTGCATGAAAATTATAGAATAAAAATAGAGGGAAATTAGATAATTGGTATCAAAAAAGAATCAGCATGAAGAGTTGAGTTAAAAGTAGTTTTGAAAGAAATTTCCAATTGAAGACAGAAACATTGAATTTGGTGAATTACATTTTTCAAGTGATTTTACAGATATACAGATGGAAATTGATATTATTGTGGTATATAGATCTATAATATTATTCTAGGTGTATTGACCGTTATAACCTCTTCATGCCTTTCTGAGGGTATTATATACAATTCAAGTCCTTAAGATATATGAAATCCCATTAATTAGGCTGATTTACATATGAATGTTATTGAGCATGATGATTGATTTGTCAGGACTGGATGTTGTTTTGATTAATGCTTATCTATAAAATTGTCATTGGATTAGAGGAGGTAAGCAGGTATTTGATTTTTGTACTTGGTGAAAACAGATATATGCTATGCCATAAGATGAACTTGTTAACTAGTTAATATCAAGTCAACATGATACTATTCCTAATTAGGGGTAGAAACGGGTCTTGTCAAGTCAGGCCTTATCTTAAACGGACTTGGTCTGTTTCTTAAATGCAAGGCTTGAGATTAATTTATTTATCTGACATAGACAAATTTTTAAAGTTTGACTTAATTTTTTTTAAAAGTCTGACTTAATCTAAAAACTTATTTAAAAGCCTATTTTATAATAAGACTTTTAAATAGGTCAACACACCTATATCTAAATAAGCTAATGAGATAGACTAATAGGCTTAGATTTTTATATAGGTTAAAAAACCTAACTTTTTTTAAAAAATTTATATTATTTATTAAATTAATTATATTATATAAATATTAAATTTTCATAATATATAAAACAATTCATATGAAACTCCTGAACTTACCAAGGCATTAATGTACAATTTTGTTGTAAATGAAATCTGAAAACAGATTGAAAATGCATGTATAGACTCTTATTCTATTGGTCTATACATCTATTTGTTTTGTTCATTAATAGAAAATTCGCAAGTGCACGAAATCGATTAAGTAACAAAGTAGTGAAAAAGATATCATTTTCACATAGAGTATTTATTAATTATCAAATTTATATTAACACTACTATTATTTAAACTATCAAAAGAGATTTCAATTAAATTAAAACTAAAGAAAATTAAAACTAATTAATTAAATTCAAACAATGCAAGAACTAATAAGAGACAAAATCAATATAAATTAAATTAGGGCATTTTGATTTCACTTGAACTAATCTTATTTAATTTAATTGATTGATAATCTAATTTTTAATTATCTTATGCAAGGGGTAGTAATCCTAAATTATTTATAATTCTCTTTTGAGTTATATTAAACATATTGAAAAAAAAAACAAATTACTTATTTCTCAATAGCAATAATAAGCATTAATCAACTCATTAAGATCTATGATTAACCAACGTAATCTCTCACAAGGCAAATTTTTATTCCTGTTTCACTTATATATTTATAGATTTTATTACCTATGTCAAATCAATGAAATTTCCTTCTGATGTGTTTCCAAAATACAAATCAAAAGAAATGAAGAATAATAATAAATTATAACATAGATGAAGAAAATCCATTCAATAAGTGTAAATATTCATAAATTCAAGTTACATCAGAACTCCTAAAAAGAAATTTAATTTATGATAAAATTAACTAATGACATAAAATATTTCATCATACTCATTATAAGAAATAAGAGAAGAAAATAGAATAAAAACTCAATTGGTATGTGTTCTCTTTTTTCCTCCAACTTGTTGTGCTCTGCGTCTCCTGTGTTGCTCTCGCTGTGTTTTACCTTCTACTCTTGCATGTATGCTATTATCTATTTACTTTTTTAGTAATGACTTGCGTTGCACCTAATTTTATTATGTTTATAACTCATTGATTTATTGATAAAGATAAAAATCTAATTAAAATCTTTTTTGAATCTTTTACCATCAATTTAAACTTTGAATAAAATTTAAAATTTATTTAAAACTTTATTTTCAAGATCTCCTAATTTAATTTAAAATTTTCTATATTTACTTAAAAATCCAAATAAAACTATAAAATCGGAAAAAATATAAAAATCTTAAAAAAACTAATTAAAATAAAATAAATCAAATTAAATTAAATCAAAATCATAACAAATAAAAGTAAAAGATACGTGCAATTTTTCATCAAATCATTCATGTTGATAGGCTTGAGATTGGTCAATATAAATGATTTCCTATGCATAACTAATTACTTTTCCAACAGCAAACGTGGAGGAACTCTTCAAAATCTACAAATGCCACATTTATGGATCCAAACAACCCCCACTGGGGCTGGAATTGGCTAGAGAGATGGATGGCTGCCAGGCCATGGGAGGGCCAGAGCACAATGCATCACAATGATCATACATCTGTAAAGAGTGCTGCAAGCCATACCATGTCAGTTGGGGAAATCACCAAAATGTATTCTCTCCGTGATCAGAATCATGATAGTAAGAATTCCCCTTCTGGACAAAAAGCAAGCCTTCCTCATAGTCACAGTAATTCCCCTTCAACACCAGCTTCAAAGGCCCCATCTAATGCAAAGGCAAAGGCATCAACCCCAAAGGGTAGTTCATGGGGTGGTGATGATGACTCAGAAAGCATGTTTAGCATAAACACACAAAGCAACCGCAGGCATAGCATTGCAGTATCTCCAGTTAGAGATGATGAGAGCCTTGCAAGCTCACCTTCTTTTCCAAGTCACACAGCATCCACAAAGGTGGCAAAAGCCAGGTCCAAAGTGCAAAGTCCAATATCTGGTGTACATAAAAATAATGGAACACCTGAAAATGGAGCTGCTGTTTCTGCAAAGAAGCGGCTTTCTTTCCCAGCTTCTCCAGCTGGTTCAAGAAGGCATTCTATTCCAACTAAGGTGGGAATGGTTTCCAATAAGAATGGTGCTACCATTCCTGAAGAGAAAGTGAAAGTGAAAGTGAGAAACGGAGGGAGCAATAGAATAGAATTGTGAATGAGGAAGAATCAATAAAAGGTGGTATCATCTTTGATAGTTGTCTCTATCAACTTTTTCTTCAGAAGCCTCATACAGTTGTCTTCATAATCAATGTATACAGCTTTATCTTTCTCTTCTTAACTGTATGTTGCAGTGCTATATGTGATGCTGTGTAACAGGATTGGTCTTTTTTTTTTTTTGGGGGGGGGTGATACTAGTTTTATGACAATATATATGTTTTTTATTTTTTTGATGTAATCTTGTACTTGAGTATGTTATTTGTATTTGTATTTATCAGTGTAAATTGTTTTCTAGACCATGGTTCAAGCTGTGACCATGTTAGATATATTCTCTTCGTGATGCTCTGAGAAGCACCAACCGGGAAACTGGATACAGGATTTTTGATATGGGACAGTTCCATAAAATCAAAATACAATCTAGTCATTGGCATGTATGTCAATCAAAACATCAATTAATTAGTGAAATTGTGTAACAGGAATGTCACATTCTTGAAATTTTTTAATATATATATCTATACCCAATTGAGAATGAATGCATGCTAATTAATCATGTTAGTAATCTAAAATGTTCCGGCACTTAACAAGATGTATATCATATAAATTGATCATTGTCGATCTTCATCCAAGGCCGTTTTTATGTCAGGGAAATGCTGTAAGCCGTCTCAAAATGCCATGAAAATGTGTCAATCAAGTAACCGACCAAGACATTTATGCTTAAAACTTTTGACTCTAACATGCGCCAAAATGTTTTTTCTTCCTATTTGTTTATATTATTGAAAATAAATAAAAAATATAGGGCAGTGAAGAAAATACTCTGCTGTTTAACTGAATGAATGGAAAAGTCACAAATTGAAAATATCTAACACAATTTAGCAGAAGTAACGAGTTTTGTACACTTTCACAAAGAAAGGTCATACGAATAAATCAAATATTCTGCTTGTTTTTTGAACGTATATTTTGTTTTTTTTTTGTTTAATTTTACGAGAGTAAATTACAATTTGTTATTAAGCCTCAGCATACATCTTTTGATTTTGGTCATATCACTACTAAAACATCTTTTGTTTTTGTCATATTCACCAAACTAAAAGTCAAAGGAGCATGATAAGAGCTGTGCTTTCGCTTCTTTAGTTGGCTGGTAAAGTCTAAAGGGAAAGAGGGCCATAGAATATGGAGGCAGTGCTCACTTTGACTGTGGACTTAATAGGATTCTTGATGTGCTCAGTACTATGGTTTGGGATTTGTTATAATGCGCTTAAAATGGTTCAATGTATTCACTCCATAGTCATCATTCCATCATATTAACAATATTGGATTAAATGAATATTACTATTTCAATACAACATTCATTAAAAAAACATATGGATAATTGCTAACCATCTTCATATATAAAGATTAAAGAAAGAATTTTGTAGATAAAAAACATTGAATTGATACTATTCACAGCCTCTGTAATTTAAATTCAGACCATTTTTAAAATTTTCTATCCATATACGACATAAGAAGCACCTGTGGGATGTAGAACGTGTTTAGAATGGTTATAAAAATTAAATTATTTTAATAATTAATTATTATATATATTTTTTTGTTATAATTGATTATTATATAAAAAATTTATATTTAGATATATTAGTTAAAAAGTAATTTTAAATTAAAATGTTTTTTTTGGATAATATAAAAAATTATTTTTATATATTAAATTATTAAAATAAGTATAAAATGATTAAAAAATATTTAATTAATTAAAAAAATTATTTGATTAAAGATAAATAATATTTACATCTTAAAATATAAAGAATAATATATAATTTAAAATTAAAAATTGAAATTTCAGTATTATAAAAAAATTAAAATATATTAAATTTCATATAAAAATTAAAATTAATTTTATCAAATATAATTAAATATTGTTACAATAATAGTTTTTTTTATAGGAAAAAAGCTGTTTGTAACGATTCACGTAATGTGTGGTTAACTGCAGAAGAAAAGAGAAAAGCCTCCCAAAAATTTATAATAGTCCATTCAAAACGTTAATGTTTGATGGCCATTGCCTATTGGCAAATATATAACCGCTTGGCATAAACTTAGCCATTCAAAAACATTCTCAATGTCTATTATAAATAATATGTTTTAATGTTTTCAATATATTAAATTCTCGGGTACAGTTGTCCCTACTCCATACAAGTTTGTACTTTTATAATATGAGCATTTTTGTATTTTTTAGGCAAGTTTTAGTTATGATCATTCTTACTCTGTCATAAAAAACCAAGGGTTGTAGTTGGATAAACATTGTCTTTTCATATTAATTTTTTTATTAAATTGGTTAATTAATAATAGAACCATTAATAACAAGGAGGGCAATGACCCTGAAATGTCTAGGTGTCCCCAATCCCCAGTCCTACATGACCTTACGTCAGCTATCATCCATTCAGCATCCATTATCCAAAACCAAAACCATAAAAACTCCTTTTGAAATTATCAGCCTTAGTAGAGGAATAAATTTTTAGGTACATGACCATAAGACCTTCCTTTTATATTATTGTTATTATTATTATTACTATTATTCTATTACATATATGGCATAGTAGTTAATCATTTTTTATCATTTTAACTACAAGATTTAATATTTTCAACATTAATTGTTATTAGTAAATAAATAACAAAAAACAAATACATAAATATATTACTCACAAATAGTGAGTTGAAGTAGTAAACAATCTCAATCTTTTAAGATAAAAACACAAATTTAAATCTCAGATAAATAATTTTTATAAAAATATTACATAAATTTCATGATTCTACAATCGAATAAAGATTAGTTTTATAAATAATTTAAATTTTTATATTTTTATAATTAAATGATAATTAGTCTCATAGACTACTCAAATGATTTGACCTTATAAAAATATCTCATAATATAAAAAATATATTTTATTAAAAAAGACATATTTAGTAATGTAATATAATAAAATATTATATTCTATATCATGTATATCTAAAAATTTCTCCTTACATCACAAAAATATTAAATCTTTTAAAATAGAAGATAAAGTGCACGTAATTATTTTTATTATAAAATAAAATATATGATTTAAATATAAGTTACACATAGTATCATAATCCATTAAATAATATTATAGAGTCAAAATAAATTATGTTAATGGATTTTTATTTTCTTATTTTAATTTTTCACATAAAAATAAAAATAAAATGAATAAAAACAGAAAAAAAAAATATAAATATAGTAGGCCTTTCATTCGCTTTTATTCTCTCTTTCTGGTTCTCATCATGTTCTTCTTGTTCTTGTGTCACCCATATTGGTCTCAACGCAAACTCTGTCCAAAACCACCGCTTGATGCTTCTTATCGCTTCCCAATCTTATCCAAATTCTTCCCTTGAATTCTCTTCACTCTTTCTCACTCTCTGCTTCCTGCACCACACCATACAAAAAAAGCTCTCTTTTTTTTTAACAAAAATGGAGCCAATCTTGAATCAAAATGTGCAATCTTCATCGCTTCTGTTTTCTCAAAAATGGGTTCTTTTCCATTTCTGAGCTCTATAGGTTTATCTCTTTCAACCCCATTTCCATAGCAATCTGATATATTCTCTGTTGATTTCAATTTTACGTGTTCTTTCTGATAAAGAAGTGGAAAAAGACTGACTTTTTCAAAGGGTTGATCAGAAATGGTGTCTGTTAACGACCCAGTTGAGTCTTTCTTCAATTCCATTCAAGTTGTGAAGGAATCGCTGTCGCCACTGGAAGTGGGTATTCGCAAGGCGGCGAAGGATCTTGAGCATTGCTTGGCAGGGCCAAAGAACAAGGTCAATGGTGTTTGTTTGATTGCCCAGGTGAGGGAAGGTGGTGAATTTCAGATTTGTGATGTGAAGAAGAAGAAGAATAATGGTCTGTGTTTGGTTGGTGATGAGAGGAAAAAAGGGTTCTCAATAAAGGTTCCTTTGAAGGCTTTCTTGGGCATGTTTTCACAGAATTCAGGGAATGAGAATAGAGCTGAAGTGGCTAAGGAAAATGGGTCTTCTTGCACCAATTGCTTGCAGTTTGCTGTGACTTGGTCTTTGCTGGTTAATGGGTTCCTTCAGGCTCTGCCAGTTCCTTTCAAATCTGGGAGGAAGAGGTTTCAGAAAATGGGTGATGAAGACAAGCTGTGTTCCTGCATGAAGCCCACTGTTTCATCATGTGAAGTGAAGCAAAATGAGTCTAAGGGTCAGTTTGTTAGGACAGTTAGGGAAAAGGGTGTGAGGAGGAAGGATGGACAGCATGTTTCACTTGAATGCCTTATGGGTTTTATCTTTGATCAGTTATCTCACACTCTTCAGAGTCTTGATCATGGGGTGCAAGAAAATGATCTTGACACTGGGAAAAGTTCTCTGGCCCAACAACCTGCTTCATCTCATTTTGGTCATGTGAATGCACTCACAAGTTTCTTGGAAGGGCACAAACTAGATGTGAATGGGTTCTTGGGGAATTTAAGATTTGCAAAGGTGGGTGGTGTGCCATCAAGTGTAGTTGGAGAAGAAAGCCCTCCACCAAAAGAAGAGGGAGATAATAGCAGTAGTGATGAAAACAAGGAAGAAACTGGAGGAAGTTCGCTACAGAAGGTTGCCAATAACATATTCAGTATTCCTCTATCAAATGTGGAGCGTCTAAAGTCTACACTTTCCACTGTTTCATTGACAGAATTGGTTGAGCTGCTACCTCAGCTAGGGAGAACATCTACAGACCATCCTGATAAGAAGAAACTAATCTCTGTACAAGATTTCTTTAGATACACTGAGGCTGAAGGTATGTCATCTTAAATAGGATAGGAAAAAAATTTAAATCTTGCTTGCATAAAATACAAGTAAACTCTTCTTAGCAACTTGGTTTATTGATTAGTAAATCAAAGAATCCCTTGGATTATGGTGTAGTTTCAATTTTTAAAATTGTGAATGCAATTATCAGCTTCCACCTGTTCATATGGATATAATATGTGTATGGCATGCATGGACTGGGTAGGATCTGTGAGAATATCAATGTGCAAATGGGAGGAATCTGTCTCAGCAAATATAAAGCAGTATATAGGTACATTTTAAAGTTTTAAGGGATCTCACTTATGAGTCCAATGATCCATATAATGATATTGGCAATTAGTTTATAGTTCCTATTTGAAGAGGTGTGGTAGGGGGATGCAAGGTTATTAGGTGGGGGGTAATGTAGTTTGAGTAAACAGTAATGTAGGTTAGTTTGAGAAATCTTCCTGTGGCTCTCAAATGCACGGCTTTAATTCCCTGAGAACAAAGTTTTGTTTTGTAGATTTAAGTTTGGAAAGGTCGAGGAGTGAACAGAAAAAAGTGGCTCGTAATTGGAAACTGGAAGCTGGAAATTCCTGGCAGATTGAAAATTCTGCCTCTTAAGGTTAATTAGTCTATTTGAGGAGTGAGAGGAATGAAAAATGTGAGTGCTATTTCCATGACTAGAACCAGTGACCACCAGGTCTCAAGGCAGTGATCTTATCAGTGGATATTATACCTGCACAGCATCTCATGTACTACCATGTCATGACATGAGCAAGTTTCGGAGTTGAGGAATGAAGTTATGAAATGTTGTTAACACTGAACATTAACCAATATAAAAAAGAATTTGGATAATTGGATTAGTATTGTTAATTTTAATTGTCAAGTGACTAGTGGCATCTTCAAGAACTATGGTCTTGTGCAAGTAGTTTAAAATTCAAGTATAGTTATACATTATGTATTTCTATTATGTCCATTTAGGATTCCAGGAGTCCCAGTGTGTTTTTTGCATCTTTCCATATATCATGACTCCATGTCTATGGTTGATACTCTTAATAATGGCATTTTGCGCATGAGCTTATAATTTATATATAAACTTGTAATATCCAGATGCTAACACTGTCAAACATGCGTAGATTAGGCCAAATAAAAGTAGTTATGCTTTTTAAGTTACTTTAGTATCTGTTAGCATGTGAGATTAATATTTAAATGTATGTTGATTTTGTATCATTGAAAAATATCCATAAAGGGTGGTTTAGCCTTCTGGAAAAACAAAAATGCGATCAAAATGAAAGAAAAAGGTAATCACAAAAGAAAAATAAATAAATAAAGGAAACTTCTTGAGGTTACCGAACTTTGAGCCTGTTTATTTGTAAGTTAGAATTCAGGTTCCTAAACTGCTTTCAATAAAAATCTGACAAGCTTTGGTGGAGAAGTTGTGACTTGTGAGTTGTGAGGCAGGATAGAAGTGTGAAAGGATTAAGAAAGAAGGGCATACGTATTGTTCTAGTATGCAACCTACAGCAACAACAAGAACAATAACAATAACCAAGCATTTTTCCATTAGGTGGGGTCGGCTACGTGGATCAAACGACGCTATTGTACCCTATCATAAACCAAGTCTTCAGAAATGTCATTCAAATCTAAATATTTTTTAATCGTTTCACTTATAGTCTTTCTTGGTCTTCCTTTACTTCTAGCTATTGGGTTATTCTCTACTTGATCTACTCTTCTTACAAGGGCTTCGAAGAGTCTTCTCCTTGCATGTCCAAACTTACATATCAAAATATTTATGTTAGAGTTCCGTTTCGTGATTGTATCAGTATTGCCTTGTGAGTTGGACAATCTGGCAATTTAAGCCCCCATTTTGTTTACCTAGCACAATCTCTGGCACAAAGCAGTGACAATGATTTAGTGTTTCACCACTCTATGCATGTAATGCAAATTGAATACTGTTCTTTATTTGCAGCTTTTGAAGCTATTTAGTACACTTACTTTGAATGACACTTTTGAACACTTGATTTTGATGTAAAACCAAATGACAAAGGCACTCGGTGCCAAGAGACTCAGTCTCAAAAATAGAATTATATTTCAAACTGAATTCAATAATCAACAACCGTCTTTTAAAGTGTTGATAGGAGGGATATTTATAGCTCTCAAACAAAACAAATCAAATACTACTGGCTAATGATAAGATTTGAGATTTGGATAGAATCTCACTAAAACTGAAATCCTAATTATAAAATATATAAAATTCCTAAAGATATTGAAAGATAAAATCTCTAAATAACATATTTATCTATAAATCCTAAATTATCAAAATCATAAATAATCATAATTTATTCTGCATCAGACTCCCTTCCACAGAAGCCATATGAGCAGTGTTCTCTTGACATAATAACAAGGGATATGTACCCTTTTAAACACTTCTGAAATAGTTTATCATCCTATGTTGAGATGGATAAAATCATAATATGTCTTATTAATCTTCAGAAGGTAACAGGAGCTAAGTTCCATGGCTTAATGTTACATCAGTGAACAACTCCATACTTTAAATGTTTTTGTTGGTCTTGACAGTTTTCAAACCGAGTTAACCTTTTACCCCAATTCTTGATGTTTTCAATGAGGTCTTTTGTCTTAGCACAGCATAGCAACCATTTCAAGTAAAAAATAAAAAAACAGAACAAAGGAAACAAAAGAAAATTATATCTTTTTTCTGGATTAGTGTTTGGGCATTGTGGCACCCAATCCCTGCATGGTCAAAATTGTAATTAGTAATCATGTATGACTATATTCATGTATGACTATCCATTCAAAGAATATATTTCATGTGATAAACTTCTTCTGTTACAATGGATACAGACTCTAGATCTTATGCAGTTGTGATCTTTTAGCCTTTTTGGCGCCCTGGCTTCATACCAACCTGCATGGAATATATATTGTACTTGATACTAGTTGTAAGATTTCCTGTTTATTTGATTGTATGTTCTTTTGTTTGTGATATTATCTGGAATGACAAATTCATGCTTCTTTTCACCTTCATTATCGTACAGGGAGGAGGTTCTTTGAGGAGCTGGATAGAGATGGTGATGGCCAAGTAACTCTGGAAGATCTAGAAATTGCAATGAGAAAAAGAAAGCTGCCACGAAGATATGCTAAAGAATTTATGAGCCGTGCTAGAAGTCACTTATTTTCTAGGTCTTTTGGTTGGAAACAGTTCTTATCATTAATGGAACAGAAGGAGCCAACAATTCTTCGTGCATATACTTCTCTGTGTCTAAGCAAGTCAGGGACACTGAAGAAGAGTGAAATATTGGAATCACTAAAGAATGCAGGACTCCCTGCAAATGAGGACAATGCAGTTGCTATGATGCGATTTCTGAATGCAGACACAGAAGAATCTATTTCATATGGACATTTTCGCAATTTCATGCTTCTGCTTCCTTCTGATCGTCTTCAAGAGGATCCTAGGTAAGACAAATATGGTCATTTGATTGATTTTCTTTTTTCTTACATGTATTAGATACCAAGCCCTTCAATAATCCCTTTGATTGATTGATTTATTTATTTTTTGTTGGGGTGGGGTGGCAGGGGTTGGGGGAGCAAATAAGTGCCATTACTATCTTGTCAAACTGTGGTACTTGTAAGATATCTTTTGGTCTTGATATCTTTCAGTGAAGTAGCTATTCAACTTTGCTTTATGCCTACATATTTACTTGTCCATTTACAGTAGACAATAGCATCACATTTTTTTCTAATGATAGAAAAATAAATTTTAATATAGAGAAAAGAGGGAAATTACAACAAGGGGGAGGATAAGATACCCTTCAAAACAGAAAATTCAAAATACAAAAAGGAACATTCAGCAGCCATGGGCAAAACACACCATGGAGATGCCATAAACTAATCCGTATTGCAAAGAGGCATCCTTTAAAATGTGTGCATTCCATTCCAACCAAATGCACCAAAGAATTGCATAAAATGCACATTGCCACAAAGTTTTGGCCTCCTTGCTTTTACCAAAACCTTTATATAATGAACCATAAAAAGCTGCTCCTAAGTGAGACGTGCCAAGTGCTCACCAAAACTCCCCAAAAGATTGATCTATAGGGAAGTGGCTACCTTGAAATGCAAGGCTATTACATATTTTAGCTGCTGTGTTTGATTTGTCTAGAATGATTGTCAGTGTGTTCAATTGTTGTGGTTTCTCGGAGTCCCTATTCTTCTCTATCTGAGTTTAAAGCAAACGTTCAGGACAAATGAAATTATGCAACAAGATTAGAGATAATGCAGAAGTGTTGTAGTTAGTATTTTAATTTCCTTATTGTTTCAACTACCACCAGCAGTCAATGTTTAAGATTTATCCTCTATATTAGTAACTATTTTTGTTATGGTTATACATTCAGGAGTATTTGGTTTGAAGCTGCGACTGTAGTTGCCGTTCCACCACCTGTTGAAATTCCTGCTGGAAGTGTTCTAAGATCTGCATTGGCAGGTGGCCTTTCTTGTGCCCTGTCTTGTGCATTGCTGCATCCAGTTGATTCAATCAAGGTAAATTCTTGAACTAGATAATTTCTGTAGTTACTGGTGATTTCATGTTTTTGTCTGCTTATGTATGTACTGCACATAATTCCATATTCCTCTTTTAGCTGTCTGATTTTTTGGCTCCTTTGAGAGGCCTCATCATTGTCTTGTTTGGTATGTTAGACTCGAGTACAAGCATCAACCCTGTCCTTCCCTGAAATCATTTCCCAGCTGCCAGAGATTGGAGCACGGGGTTTATACAGGGGGTCAATCCCTGCAATTCTTGGACAGTTTTCAAGGTTGTTTATTTAACTTCTCTTCATTCCTCCCCCGGTCCCCCCCCTCAACCCCCCAACCTTCCTTTCTCTTGAAGCAAATAAGCGAAAAAGAAAGGGGACAGCTTCATTTATGCTTTCATTTAACAATGATAGAATAGTGTTATTTTCCTTTTAAAATCATGCTAGCTTTTGATAATGCAGCCATGGCTTGCGAACTGGGATATTTGAAGCGAGTAAATTGGTGTTGATAAATGTTGCTCCAACACTACCAGAACTCCAGGTAATTTGTAAATCATATTCATATTTTTAATAGCTAAGATGCAAATACTTTGATTGACCTCTAAAAGTGTATTTTTACATTATCTGGTTGATAATAGGTTTATTATGTTGTTTAATGGGTTCTGATTTGTTGGTACTTTTTTTTTGGGGTACATGTTGGTACTTTTTTAAAATCTATAAGCTTCACATATTAACATTTATGTAGGTACAATCTATAGCATCATTCTGTAGCACGTTTTTGGGAACAGCTGTGCGGATCCCCTGTGAGGTGTTAAAACAGCGGTTGCAGGCTGGTCTTTTTGACAATGCGGGTGAGGCTTTAGTTGGGACTTGGCAGCAAGATGGTCTTAGGGGTTTCTTTCGTGGAACTGGAGCTACCCTTTGTCGCGAGGTTCCATTTTATGTTGCTGGCATGGGCCTTTATGCTGAATCTAAAAAGGTATGTAATTTTCATAATCCTGCATGCTTCTTGGTGTCTTTTAGAGGCCTTGTGTTTGTCGATGGAATTTACTTTGATATTTATGCATGATAAAATTGTTTGAAACTCATATGCATATATTAAAATGAATGTTTATATTCATCCAAATTAAGAAGACTAACTTTGAGTAATCAGGGTAGGATTATATATAGGAATTTTGACCATTTCAGGGAGAAAGAAATTCAGTTTATTCACTGCACTTTACTATTACACATTTTTTCTGGAGATTGTTAAACATAATTGCTTGAATAGTAGTTATGGTTCCCTCTTTGGTTTAAGTAATTCTTTCCTTTAAAGAATCCATATTGGTATTCAGGGCAGCGAGGTCATCATCAATTATTAGAAATATATTTGTTCATTAACATCCTAGAAATGTTTGTATTCCACAAAGTTTCTCGTATGATCATATTCAACCAGGTATAATGCTTTTGTTTTCCTTAACATGACCCTGTATCTGAGATTTGGAATGCAAGAACATCTGTCATATTAGCATCATGACTAGTGTTTACTGCAACAAATTAGCAGCAGATGTTCAGATTATGTATATGTCAAATAAGTTGAATTATGGCTAGCTAACTTTAAGCCATGGGATGCTGCCAGTGAAGATTATGTTTTTGACAAATGCATTCTGAATTGATGCACTGATGTATGTAAACATGCACAATAATAACGAAGGGAAATGATTTTTTTCACCTTTTTTTTTTCCTTACACCATCTTTTAAACAACTTTCCTTGCATGGTCCCCTGCACAGGGTCCCACACATGGTGGCTCTTTGTGCAGTGATTGAAATGGTGTAATTTTTACACCACAAGAGTGTGGGAAGTCATGACCATAGCAAAAGGTATCTTATTGTTTAGTTATTCTAAATGTATGGCTATATATTTTCTTGCAGTAAAATATGCCATTACTAAAGAAGTCCCCTTGTGGCAATTTGGTGGAGCGAAGTCAAAAAAATTGCATCTAAACTTTGCATTATATGTATGCTTGGCTACGAATAAATCTCTTTTATTTCCACACTGAAATGGTATTTTGTCATGAATGGTTTGTACTAGTATTTAATATTTTGGATACTGAGTGGTCTTGACATTTTGATTTTAGGCTGTCCAACAACTACTAGGGCGAGAACTGGAGGCCTGGGAAACAATTGCTGTTGGAGCTTTATCTGGTGGCTTGGCTGCTGTTGTCACAACGCCATTTGATGTCATGAAAACTAGAATGATGACTGCACAGGGTCGGTCTGTGTCAATGACCGTAATAGCCTTTTCCATACTCCGCCATGAGGGGCCCCTTGGCTTGTTTAAAGGAGCCGTGCCCAGGTTCTTTTGGATTGCTCCTCTGGGTGCCATGAACTTTGCAGGTTATGAGTTAGCCAAGAAGGCCATGAATAAAAATGATGAGCAAGCTGGTAAGGCGGACAGCTTGGAGTAATGTATGGTATAACCTACATTTTAGCTGCAGCCCCCTGCGGTTGTGTCATGCAGCAACCAAATGTCAGATGGAATTTTTTAGCCCTTTGCTGAGTTTATTGCAGCTCATGTCTGGATTTTCAATCTGCTGACCATTGATGCTGCTCTGAAATACACATTTTGTTTCCTTTGTTCATTTTGTACTTCTTGAGTCTGCCATTTGTAGCAGCAGAATTAAAAAAAATTTCATCTTGTACCGTTCTTGCAAACTAAAAAGGTTCAATTGATTTCTTCATCTAATGTACAGATTTTAATCTTTTGTATCTTTCAGCTTTCATCTTTTCGTTTTCTTGGTTCATTTAATTGTCATCTCATTTTGAATTGGTTTGAAGTCTTCATTTGTTTGGTTAGAGCCCTACGTGTTTTTTACAATCAACTTATCTCTTCTTTGAAAGTATATAATTCTTGCGGTTGAGACTGTAATTTAATAGTTTAATAGTTGAATGGGGGGTGTAAAATAAATTATGATTGACCCCTCCTGAAATTTCTGAAATTTATGGTCGCACTTGTTAATTTAAGTTTCATGGAAGCCTTTCCTTAGTTTTGTTTTTTCACTCATGCAGAATGCTGTAAGAAAGGCATATCTTGGGGGAAAACAAATTATAGAAGTGCGGATATAAATTTTGCATACCTTGTTACTTGAGTTAAGTTCAGCTGGCTGCATGGGATTGTGATTTGGTTGAAGGTTGTAGTTTAATTCTTGATAAATATAAGAAAGAAGTTGTAGTTTAGGAGTCAAAAAAATACACTACTATATAAATAAGGTTTCTAGACATGTAAATAAAAAGTAGACATTGATTATATACAGTGACAAAACCAAAGACAATATACAAGTATAAAAAAATTAAATAAAAAATATATTAATACAAAACGATGAAAGATTAATTGATAATTATTTTTTACGTTAAATAATTTTTTTTTCTTATCAATACTATTAAATATTTCACTTTAAATGTATATATTAAAGATTTTGAAAGCTAAATCACATGGAATGCAACTTAAAAAAATATTAAATAAATTTTAAATTTATTCATTAAAAATTTATTCATTATCGATCATATAGGGCAAAGTTAAAAATATTAAAAGAGTAAGAATATCAAATAGCTATCATGGATAATACAAAAATTCTATAGTTAATGGAAGCATATTTCCCCACTCTCTTGCAAGTAGATCAATCCATAATTATAAATAATACCTTGTTTAATTGCTTTTATTACAAATTAAAGATAAAAATATTTTAATGTTAACTAAATTATCATTAAATAATTGCTATAAAATGGTTATCAACAAAATACGTAAAGTAAGCTAAATAATTTGTGTATTATATAAATTTGAAGACATTTTCATTTCAAATTTGAAGGCTGTTCTTTTAGAAAAATTTATATTTTTGGCACATTATAAAGCTGCCTACTTGTTTTCTTGGCCTCTGGCAAACTGATTTTACCATGTGAACTAGCCATAAAAAATGTATCACAAATGAACTACATCTTTTTAAATATAAAGTTAATGCTACATATATAAACATAAAAACATAAACATTCTTCTAATTAAATTTAATTATTTATTTGACGAATAAAAGCTTAAGGAGAGGGGATGCTCTCTATATATAATTTACCTATTATTATCAAAATGTAAAACCCAGATAATGTTATTGACTCTTTTGCAGCTTGAGCCGAATCTGCCAGAGCATGGACTGGTAGCTGTTCTGCTTCGTGATACGATTAAACTGAATCAAATCAAATCATTCTTTAACGGGTAAACATAATTTATTAAGAAAACCCCAAAACAGCATTTTCTTGAAATTGTGTATCCGAACTGAAACCACAAGACAGCAAGTTTCTTGACAACAATAGCCTCGTTTTCAGATGAAGTCTAAGTGATTAACTTCAGCACGACCAAAAATTTTAACAACTCTGAAATTGGGTATATGAAGAACCCTTGACCTGAAAAAGAGAACTGAGTTACAAAGAAATCAATGTATCTGTTATTATTAAACCAGCAAGGAACACATCAACATCAACTTCTGATGTTTTGCTACACTTTGAAGTTTTGAATAATCAAATCAATAGCCCCAGTAATCGTTCCTGATCTCATCATCAAACTTTTTCTTAAGCTCAGGATGCTTTTCAAAGTACTCATCTGCCGTCATGGTACTAAGCTTCTTCTGTGAAAATGAATCAGAGTGTGAGAGATTTTTAAATTTTATTAAACTAAAAAATCTGTGTTGATTTCTATTACCTTCAACTCTTGTACTTCAGCAATTTCCTTTTCCAAACGCTCAGACTCCTTCAGAGATTTTTCCTCTGCTTCTTTAAACTCAACTAACTGCAGCCAGAAAGCACATATATATAGCTCTTAATTAAATGTAATGTAAATGACTGGGAGAATTTAAACAAAATAAGAACTAAAGATCTGACAAAGGTTCTTACTAGTGCATCAAATTTAGGCTTATATTGAGGAGTTACGTTGTCAACATACTGGGGGATCTCTATGCCTGCAGAGATATCGTCACACAAAACATTAAAAGTTGAATTAATGGTATGTAAAACAGTCAAAGCAAAACATGCAATTTTGGTTGTGTATACACACGTGGGGAATTCAGCACAATTTTCAATAATAAACAATCTTTTGGTTGAAAGGAATTCAAATGCAGGATCCATTCCACATTTTTTTATATAAAGACGATCCATTCCACATTAACCAATGTCAATAGAAAACCAAAGTGTAAGGCTGAAGTACTACTTTGCATTGCAAAAACAAGAAATACCTCTGAGCTTATATGAAACTACATACCATTTCCAAATTCTAGTCCCTAGTGAATTGGTCATATAGATATATTCTAAATGTAAAAGGAAGCAGCAAAATACTGTCTCTGGCTATGTATCGCATTTCTTTTCTTATGTTTTTCTTTTTTAATTTGAGAAATAACAAAGAAACGGTTCCAAAATCCCCATAATATTTTTTGTACTTCATATTCTATGTAAAATTTGAATATTTTGTGTTTTAACATGCATTAATTAGGCAACAGATTACAACATAAGGAAATCAGATAACAAGAGAAGCAACAAAAGAATGTGTATTTTGGAAATATCGATTTTGGAGGATGTCTTATCATCCTCCTAGCTGTACTTTTCCTCCTTTCTCTCTCTAATATTCTTTTCTACAAAAAAGAATATGGTACCGGTAAGTGCAAGAACTGGACCCAGTTGAATTCATCAACATTTTTATGCTTGCTTCACACATAAAGCCATATAAAAAATCATCAAATCAGAATGATTCAACAAAATGGATGTTGTTGAATTGGAGGGTTTTTAAGTAGGGAAAGAGAAAAATAGAGAAAATGAATACTCAAAATAATAATATATAGATATTGGTGTGATGAAGATGTGATACAAAAGACAAACTCAATGGTCCTATTTATACTAATTTAGACTTCTAATCCTAATTAAATAAGGAAAAAGATAAAGAAATATAATAAATAAGAAATAAAAAGAGATCATCTATGATACTCTAAAATATTTCAATATACAATAAAATATTTTGAAATATTTTGTAGATATTTTAACACCCCCTCAAGTTAAAACTTCCTAAACTTGAACTTGTAACAATTAAATAATTTGATAGTGTGATAGTGACTAGAACGAACGGAGACGGTGGCTGGCAACTACTTCTGGAACGAAGACGGAGACGGGGCCAGTGCATCTGGGACAAAGAGCTGGGCCAGAGCATCTGGGACAAAGAGCTGGGGCCAGAGCATCTGGGGCAAAGAGTCGGGCTGGTGTGAGTCATACCTAACATAAGTTACCATCAAAATAATCGTCGATGGGAAGAAAAGTCACCACTAATATGATTCATCCGTGGGAAAGGAGTCACCATCGGAATAATCGTCAGTGGGAAGAGAAGCCACTGGTATGATCCATTATTGGGAAAAGAATGACATAACAAACACCGGCATTAAAGTATACATAGAAATGGATTTATTCTCATTCTCCCGCTCAATGCTATGCTAGCATTGGAAAAGAACCAAACAGTAGCCAAAACCAAAGATAGCCACCATAAAGAATGCCAATAAACAAAAATCACACCAACTATCTAAGTGTCAAACACGGCATAACACAGCCCAGGAAGCCAAACGATCACGTGGAGGCTAGATATGGTGTGGTGAGGCAAACGAACAATAGAGGTGCTCAAAAAGAGTGTGAAACAGCCACGGGTCAGTGTACAATGGCCAAAAACAGAAACCCCAATACACCTTAACCCTTTTGAGCAAGGGTACACAACAACCTATTGTGTGATTGGTCAAGGTGAAGTCAGATCCAGATAAAGGAGAGAGAGGAGAGTCTACCAGTGAAGACGGCGGTCGGAAAGGTGGCTGGAAGGACAGCACGTAGGGCGAGTAGCAGATCTGCGAAATCGCGCGTGGGCGCATGGCTCATCGAATCGGGACTATAACTTTGGGGAATGGCCAAAAACAGGAGAAGACGAGGCTGATGGTCAGACGGCAGCAGACGGCGGCTGACGACAGCAGTGTAAGAGATGGATGCTGCTGGAAAGATGACATGGTAGAGGGAGACTGACACTACAAGTCGCACGTGAGAGCGTGTGAGAGGTCGTATGGCAGTGCGACTTCAAGAGCTGGTCGATTGGAACACGCTGGAGTTGATGGCAGCGGCAATGAGGTGAAAAACCCACTGACAATGGTGAACCATGCAACGAGAGGTAGTTAATTGGAGTTCTAGATTTTTGGGAACTCAACAATGAAATAGTGATGAGACAGATCACGGAAGATGATACATCTCTTATACCATGTTGAATTGGAAGATTTTAGGTAGGGAAGGAGGAAAAGAGAGAAAATGAATACTCAAAATAATAAAACTATATTGATATTGGTAGATGGTGATGTGATACAAAAGATAAACTCAACTGTCCTATTTATACTAATTCTAGACTCCTAATTCTAATTCAATAAGAAATAAATCAGGAAAAATAATAAATAAGAAATAAATCCTAAGAGATCATCTATGATATTCTAAAATATTTTAAGATACAATAAAAATATTTTTTAAATATTCTAACAGATGTAAAGCTCTAAGGTCATACAGGGGAGCAAACACATGACAAGAATCACATTTACGAACCAATAATTTAATCATGTTATTCCCACTAAGAATGAATCAGGTAAATTAACCCATACTGGTACCATCAAGAAATCTAAAACATACATAAAGGGCATTCACCATAGAGTAAAAGAACATACTCTCATAATGCTCCTTGTACATATCTACCAAACGAGTACCAATTCCTTTTCTATAATAATCCCAGTCTATGGGCTCAGGCTCCTGCAGAATGTGAAGAATGATTAAGCAAGGATCGAGTAATAAATTATAAAAAATAAAAATAAAAAAGTTATTAACTAAGCAACCTCTTATGTGTGTGTGTGTGTGTATATATATTAAAAAAATAAACATTTTCAAAAAGCCTCTAACTAATTTCTTACATGATCACTTTCAATGACAAGCTCTCGTTGAAAAATAAGATATCGAAGTGTTGAACAAAAAGTTACATAACCGAAAATGTTTATAAAAATTAATTGAAAATCGTGTCTAAAACTATTTCTCTACTCTAGCATCTTAATTACACGATCCGAATCCTGTATACAACACGATCCAATATACAACACCAAAAACAGGTAAATCCGAATCCTATATAGAACACGATCCAAGAAGCAGAAAAAACAAAATCGTAGGAAATGAGAGAGATCTGTGAAGGAAGCGAACCTGGCTGAACTTGGTTTGGAGTTGGGAGTTAACCTCGTCGAAAGCGTGACGGAGATTGGCGAACTCCTTGCGAGCCTCATCGGAGACCAGAAGCTTCGCCATTCCTTCCCAGTCGATGTTCTTCCCGGCCTTGAATGCTACATCGGTAACTTTCTTCACCGTTCCGCTCATTTTCTTTTTCTCACTGTGATTTTCTCTCCGATTTTCTCTCCGATTTTCTCTTCTCCCAAATGCGATTCAAAGAGAAAGAGATGCCTCTGATTCTCTGCTGCTGATGGCTGATGGCTCTATCACTTGGCTGCTTCGTAATATGGGCCGGGTTGTTAATGCTCGTATATGGGCCGGGCCATAATGAGATCCAGATGAATTTGTTCATATATTTCAAATTGCCCAATATTGTTTATAAACACACTAGTATATAGAGTGTTTGGTTTGGGTCTTTGTTCTAATTAGGTGGATAAAAAACTCAACATTTTATATCCTTTTGAATTATATACCAATACTTGAGCTTTTCCTTATATAACAAGTTTTTAATGAAAACCATATCTAATTTGTAAAAGAGTTTATTTTTGATATATTCTTAATGTAAATTTTTTTATATTATATTTAATTATGTATTACTATATTATTAATTAAATGTGACTTTTAAAATAATTATAATAAGAGTCAATTTTTTTAATAACATGAAAATACATAATTAAAAGATATTGACAATATATTAAAATTAAATATTTTATAAAAGTCACATGTGTAATATGTTTGAGATATATCACATGACACGTCATTTTTTTTTCTGTTTTAAAAGTTGTTTGAAAACCTTATGATATTTTGTAAGTGTGATTCGACTTGATATATGATTAATTCCAAGTTATAGGATAATACATAACACACTACAACAAGTCTCACAACATTTATACTCACAACATTTATACTTTAATATGGGTAAGGATTTTCTTAATTCAGGTGTAAGATGATATACTTAAACAATTAAATAATTTTTTGTACATTTTCAATTTCATTAATCTAATCATTGAATTAAAAATTCTCATAAGGTAGATGAAACATAAAATTTTAAAATTAATTAAGACTTTATTAAACTACTTTATCACCATAATGTTATCACGTGATTTAATGTTTAGAGAAGTTTTATATATGAAGTCGGTGAATCCCACTTAACAAATTTACCTCTCGTTATGACTCAAATAAATGAGTGGGAACAGTTCTTTTGATTTGGAAGGCTTAAAAAATGATTAGGTAGATGAAACATTGCAATCATTTGGTTAAGTAAACGCGCTTCGTTTTTCATCTTTCAATTTTCATCATAAACCTTTTATGATTTTTCTCGTTGCCCAAAAAAACGCGTTGCAAACTCTTTCTGCGTCGTTTTACTCCATCTTCGGTCATCTCACGTGCAACCCCTTATATTGATCCATAACATAGAAAAAAAAATTAAAAGATCATATAAAAAAAGAAGAAGAAAAGAATTAAAAGAAAAAAAAAGGAAGAATAATTTTTTTTGCTTGTTCTTAAAAGGAAGAAACATAAACTAATAGCTTTTCATGCTTTATCCCATTGTTTACATTTTACGCTAAAAAGGAATATATTGTTTTGACAACCATGTGCCCATTGAGGATACTCCAGTCTAATCAGTAATCACATATCAACCAAACAAAGTGACATTGAAATTGAAAGCTCATAGTCAAACCCCAAACTATACATATTTCACCTTGCATGATGACCTACTTTCCATTCATTAGGTACATGCATGTATCCATGGGTTGCAAAAATTATTGCTATTATTATAATAAAGAAAAGTAAATACATGATACATACGTGTACATACAAAAATAACAACAAAAAATTTAAAAATAAAAAACCAATAAAAAATCTTGAAAAGAAATTGGAGACTGATAATAAGAAGTGAAGAAAAATGTGCTAAATGAAGAACAACTAGGAAAAAGATTAGGAAAGTAGATTAGAAAATTATTATTATTTTATAAAAATAATAAATAATCAAATAAAATATTTATATTAGTCAAATGATTATAACCTAAAAGAGTTAAAGGTTATGTATAAATTCTTTATTAATATTAAAAACAAAAACATTGTCTATAAATAAAGATTTATTATATAGAATAAAAGTACTTAATAATTAACGTATATTAGTCTGAATGAAAGAAGTTCAAGTCTCTTAAACATATAGTATTGTATTCGATCTTATGATTTATGTGTATGAAAATAACATCATTAAAAAAATATCTATTTAGACGTCTACCCATATGTCAATAAATTAATTTCTTAACTATTGGTGAGGAAAAAAATCTCAGCAAACATTTCAAACATGGTAATGGATCCCGTCTTAATTAATTTGGATGCCTCGTATGTATTTCGAGCTCGTGGTGTATATGGAAGACTAGTATTGGTAGGAGTCTAACAGAGCATAAGTGATCAAATTAGGAGCAAATCAATTTCGGGATGCGACCAAGTCTGAGATCCTTGCTCATACAGTTGGAAAGAAAGACCTCCTTCGTTGGCTCATTCTGTGTCTCTCTCTAATAATGAAATTAAGATAAAAGATCAAATTTACACGCCCATGTAACCTGTCCTCTAAATTCCTAAATTCATTATTCATCACAAGCATCTATATTTTATACCTGATTTTCACCAAATGCTTGATGTTGCTTTTTTCACTTGATTAATAATTTAAATGAAATTTAACATATTGTAAATGAAATCTAATTCTCTTCATGTTTTTGTGTTCCTCCAAGTTATATTTGTTATTCGTCGTCTAAAAGAATTTGTTAAAAATATTTATGATTAATTAAGAATTAATTAACTCTGGCGTAAAACTTATGCACTAATTAATTAACATAACTTCTTATAATAAAAAAACATTTATCAATCAAGCCATTGGCTTATAACTAATTATAACATAATCTTGCAAGTAATATTTTAAACAATTTAAACAATAAAAGATTTATGATCAAATACTTATTATTTTTATTAGTTTGAACAGTATATTATAAGAAACAAGTATATGCGTATCCCTTGTGTAAGAAAAAACCTTCACATACGTAGTTTCTTCGATAACATTGTGCTGCCGATTGAATATTTGAGATGATATAATTCAAAGTAAAGATATAGATCACTCGAATTTGTATACCGTGTATACTGTATAGTATAGGCACTGTAATAATTCGGCTATTTATTTATACTTTTCTAAAGGTATATAGCAGTGAACCTAGTCCCACTAAGAACTTTCCCAGTGCCAACCACAGATTCAACAAATTCTTTAGGTTCCGGCTTTCCACCTCATCAACCCAGGCACATCAATTGAAAACTAAATTAACAATTCGGTCCATGTAGATATCATTACTCACTTACTGTATATGTCTCTCATCTGCAATTGACAACCAAAGCTAATGGAACTATGGAAGCACTAATTTAAATTCATCAAACCGAAGAAAGCTAAGAAACAAAAGACTCAACTTAAGTTTCTTTTAAAAAATAATAATAATAAAACCCTTTGTAGACTACACTGTGACCATCGATATCCGTTAGACACCAAATAATATTTATTTTAGTCATACCATGATTTGGTATGCTTGTTGATTCTTAAATAGAAGAGTGATTTTTACCACTTTATTCTATTCAACGATCACTCTTAAACCTAGCTAAATCCTATTAAAATTCTGGCTATATTTTTAACTGTGTAATATTACTTATATAAGTCTTTATAATTTTTAAACAATACAAAATGGTCCCTATCAACTGATTTTTTTTTTAGTAAAATGATAGGGCTAATAATTAGAGGTGAAAATGAGTTAAGTTCAGCTAGATTTTACTTCAAATAGACCTGACCTATTTATTAAACATAAGACATGAGTCTAACCTATTACTTAACATTGACAAGTTTTTAAGGCCTAACATGACTTTTAAATAAGTTAACAAATCTATACTTTTAAAATACTTCCATAATTGATCCTTGAGGTCAATTTATAATTAATTTTTACCTTAATAAGAAAAGAAATTTGACTAATATATTGGCAAAGTATCATTCTAGATATGGGCGTACACGGGTCGATTTAGTTTAGTTTTAGGGTGAAAAAAATTCAAACTGATCAAAATTATTTGATTTGGTTTAGTTTAATATTAGTAATTTTTCTTGATCAAACCCGATCCTAACTAACTCAAACAACAACAGGTTGATTTGGTTCCGATGGTCAAGTTGTGTAATTATTTAAAAAAAATGCCCTAGTATATAACTGGCCAAAATCAACATTCGACAGGCAAAAATTGCAAAAATAAACCTATGATAAAAAATAAAATGCACACAATGGAACAATCTCATATACATAGTAAATCAGTCTCAAATCATTGGACATAGTCTCAACAGTTAACAAAAAATCACCAAAATTAGATAACAAATCAGTTTCAAGCATCTCATTATCGGTGGCCTCTCCTTCGCTGCAAGTGACCTATCGCTCGGGGTGATACTAGCATAAACTCGTTCAAAATCTCTTTTGTAGCAAGCAACTCGTCGGTGCAATGTTTGCAACGTTTGCAACAAGCTCAACATTTTAGGTGTAGATTAGCAAATCGAAAGCTCATTGTAAAAATCGTCACCAGTGCAGCATCGTCAATGGCATCTCCTTCATCGGGGCGTGACTCACGTATTGCAGCATTTTGGGTGAAGGACTGAGGTCAATGAGGTGAGCAACTCGTCAGAGGAGGAATGGAATCGATGGGTGAAGGGTAGGGCTAGGGCTAGGGTCGGATGGTATCTTAATTTGTTGGTGTTGGGATCAAATGGTTCGGGAATTTGAATGAATACCATATGTGTTATGTGTGAGAGCATAAACGCAACGTTCGACAACATAAAAAAAAATAGTGATCGAGTCTACGGGTCGGGTGGTCGAGTCTTGGATTCCATACGAAATCATTCTCAATCAATTTTGATCAAGTTTTACCCGATCAGACTCTAATACGTAAAACTAGACTGAGTCAATTTAATTAGTTCAGTTTAGTTTTACAGATTCAAGAAGTTAGTCCAAATTGTTGAACACCTCTAATTAATTGGTTCGGTTCGATTTTACGGGTTCGATAGGTCAGCCCAAATTGTTAAACACCCCTAATTTTAGAACTTTCCATTCTTCTAGCACGAGTTTTGTGTGGATGACTAGTATGGATTTTGATGCTGTAATTTTTTTCAAATAAATTGAAGGTGTGAATTAAAATGAGAGACAAAAAACAACACTTTAACCTTTTGTTTTAGAAAAAATTTTGGATTCATGGTAATCCTTATATGGGAATATTAGCCATATTTATTACAAGATATAAAAAAATTTATTTTCAGCTAAAAATGATACTCGAAGTTAATTTTTATCTATTATTACGACACTTTTAATTCTCACGGACGAGAATTCTTTTTTTCTTTTTGGTGAAATGAGAATTCTACATTTTTATTATATGAAAATTGTGAAATGTCTGAAAATATCAACATTTTCACCATCACATCATCAATAATGCTGGTCGCATTATTAACGTTGGCAGTGGTTGTAGTTATTTCTAAAATCTTGATAAATATAATTTAAATAACAATAATTTTATTAAATAAAATGTATGTAATAATTTATCAAGAAAAATAATATTTATAAGTTTAATTTAAAAATACATAATATTTTCATGAAATAATTTCATTCTAATATAAATATTAAATAATTTAAATATAAAATGTTATAAAATAACCTATATGCCTAAAAAAATATTTATAATATAAACAAAATATTTGTCTTTTAAATGTATAATTTAATCCAATAATTTTATAAAAAAATATTTCAATAAATTAATTTTACTGAATACTACATATAAATTAATTTAATTTATATTCATGTAACTCAAAAGGAATAAGTCAAGTGATAGAAATTTAGAATTCAATCCAAAATACACTTGTAGAGAAGGAAAGTTCCAATACCGAAAACAAGTATAGTCTCAAAATTAAAATGTGTAACAAAATTTTATAGAACTTAAAAAAATGTTCACATAAATTTTCATTTTTTATTAATTTAATTTTTATTTTTATTTCATTCCATTTGTATTTTTTATTTTTTATTTGCCTATATAATTTTTGGTAATATTTTCCTTTTTTAAGGAATTTATATCAGCATTCTAGCTTATTAAATTTTTAGTATTTGAATATGTGTTATCTACGTGTGCAGACACAGTAGCACTATATTGAAAAAAAAAAAACACATGACATGCTAATAAGATGACTATTTGACACATGACAAAAAATTAAAGTATATCTTGCTAGTTATAAGTGATACATGACAGAATTTTAAGTCATATATCTTTCTATTATATATTAATAGAATAGCATCTGTGTGATGCATGAGATTATAAAAACAATTTAAATGTTTAAAAATAACATATAATAATTATTTTATTATTATAAAAAAATACATTTAAAAATTTCATAATTGATCATGGATGATATAAAAATTTAATATGTTGAGGTTCAAATATTTATTTTATTTTTTTGAAGGGTCAAATATCAATTTTTTATATAACATTTTGAGAATATTTTAAACATTTAAAAAATTATTGAAAAAGTATTTTGAGTTTCAAAGGATACAAACACTACTAACTATTTTGGCTTCATCTATGTATATTATAATATGGTTTGACTCATAACAAAAATATTTTTATTTTATAAAAAAATATTTCATAAAATTTTTAATATATATATATATATATATATTATTATTAATATGATAATAACAATGAAATTCAAATTCAAATTACATTGATAACACAACCTAGAATTGTTATGTAACATAATTTTACAAATCAGAATTCTCTTTTTATATATTATATATTGATTATATTGATGTTTTGAATAATATTACATGATAATCTATCATTTATGAGAATAGTACTCCCATTTATTTTGTTTTAAACTTCAACTAAACATCCCGTATGTGTAAGGTTTTGTAAATTGTTGTGTATAAGTAGGGATGAAAATGAATTGAATTAGACTTTGTCTAAGTAGGCTTAAATCTATTTTGTAATGTATGGACCTGATCTTGACCTATTATCCATTATAGACTTTTTGTTAAGGTTCAATTTGACTTGTTTAAGAAAATATAAAAAATTTAGTGTGATTCAAAAACTTATTTAAAAATTTACATTACATAAAAATTTTATATAAATTAAGAAACTTGATTTTTTAATTTTTAAATAAATATAACCTTTAGCATAAAATTATTATTCTATATAAGATAAATATTTTATACTAATATATAACTTATAAATTATGTAAATATTACAAATTCATAATAATATATATAAATATTAAATAAATAGGTTAGTCTAGTGAGCTAAATAGATTTTTTTAAAAGCTAAAGTCCTAATCTATATTATTAAATTGACCTTTCAAAAAGTTTAATTCTTAAATAACCCATTAAATATAGGTCGTCGTTTGAGGCGTGTAGTAAGTCTTGAGTTTGGAATATGGTGACTTCATCTCTCCCTTATACCTTTTCCAACCAATTAGAAAAAAAAAAAATCAATTTCCTAAGAAATATAAACTGTTTGGCATAATGTGACAAAGTCTTCGTCCCTTCACAAATATAAATGGAAGGAATATCTCCTTCAATATTCTCGCTCATCACTTTCTCAACGCTCCATCATTTTCCTGTGTAGACAAAAAAACAGTATTTTCCATTATAGATTTGCGTATATAGTATGTTCTTATAAAGTGAAATTCTAGAAAAGAAAAAAAATCTTCAATTCACATACAGAACCAGTTAGTTTAAATTCCATTCATAGGGATCTATATATTATTATTCCTAATCTCTAGTTTTCCTCAAAGACCAGGGACAGATGTATGTATAAATGAGTAGGAACACACGCTCTCATTCTGCTTTGAAACTTTTCTTTGACCTTATATAAATATATATCTTTTTTATTTTTTTATGTGTGTAATTTTTACTTCTATGTCCTTACTTTTAAATATATTATTTTTGTTGAATGATTATTTGGTTATATACATAGATAAAAAAATATTTGATAGTAATAATAATAAAAAGATCATTTAATATTTTTAAAATATAAAAATGTGAAAAGAACAATTATAAATTAATTTTTCATAATTTTATATTAATATATTTTTAATATATAAATATAATTATTAAAACTTTTTTATACTTCTATATTAATAGTATTATCTTTGCTCCATTACCTAAAATTTTTGGATCCTTCACTTTCAAAGACTTCTAATTGTTCATAAATAAAGCAAGAAAACTGACCTTTGCAATATGCATATTTCAAATTAATGCCGGCTTTTCTCCTTCTTACCAAGTCTAGCTTTTCTTCTACTCTATTTGGCACTGCAAATGACTTGAATTTAAATAAATAACTCTTCAGTTACGTATATAGGTTTTGCTTGATATAATGTTATGCGATAGAATTCAAAGTCAAGACGCAGATGACTAGAATTTTTACATATAGTATATTGACATGTTCCCTGCAAACTTTTCAAAAGTAAGAATCAATGAATCCATGATATGGATCCGTCTTGCACATGAACCTTACCAAGTTCTTCGAAGATTCTACAAGTTCATGATTATTAGGTTCCCGGCCACCTAAACTCACTTAATGCAGTCATGACATAAATTAAAGCAGTGGTGAAATTAAAGCCAAGTGGATAAAATCAGAAATGTCTTCGTACTAACTAAGCAATCCACACGAATGGAATCAATGTATGTTCATAGTTCAGTGGATCAATCCATCAAGAATAAATATAGAGGAGTGTTACTCTATCACATTTATTTTAATATATTTTTTTATTAAGTCACGTTATATATTAAAGTATAAATTTAAATTTAATTATATATTAATTAAATTAATTACATATTAATTAAAATTATATATGTATTTTAATGTATAATATAATTTAATAAAAGATAATATATTAAAAAATATGTGATGGAGAATATGTTATTAATAACCCTTGGCTCATATTGCACGTGAAGCGTGACAAGTGTTCACAATCCTCTCATTAATTTCGTATAAGAAACATTTACGCAATCTTTGTACTCTTCTTGTTCTTTGATTGTCTTGTTATAATTAGTTCTCATGCCTCCCAAGTTTTCCAAATCAAGTGCTTCCCCCTTATTACGGCAGCTTGAACTGCCAACGTCAAATGGTTAGAAAATGAAATTTTGTAAGCATACTAGAAACTGAAAGATATTAATTAGTCGACCATTTTTTTTTTGGTGCATTATTAGTCGACCATTTTAATTAGCTAACAAAACTTGACCTGCAATGCCTGGTTTTTCTATGTCATTAGCAGCCCACATGACTCAATCTTCATCCCTCACGTTTATGGAGCTTTGTGTGAAACCCTTGAATTTGGGAGAAGGGATTGGTGCATTTTATGTATAGCTTTCACATTATTAATGATTCGATCTATAGAAGAAAATTTAAGATATAGCTCCCCTTAAGTGGGCATGCTATGACCAATGGTCACAAGAGGTTGAGACTTAAGAGATATTTTGTTTACGTATAGTTAGTTATATCTCCACTACTTGTCACTATCTATCCCGTCAATGAAGTACAACTAGTACCACTACTTCGGGAAAGTCGAAAGTGAACTCCTGATTTGAATTATTAATTTATTATTAAAATAAATTAATGAATTATATTAAAAATTAAATTTTTATAAATTTTAATTAATAACATTTAAATTTATACAAAAATTTAATTAAATTATTATTTTTATAAATAATTATAAATATAAAAAATTTATATATTTTAAATAATAATTTTTATATACATTTAAATATGTATATAAATACTATCAAATAAAATTCATTATTAAATCCAAACTTATTAGGTCTATATTAACATCTTCTACTTACTTGTTTAAGTTGGTAACTAACACGAAATCTTCTATTATAGATTCAAAATATTTTGATCCATGAATGGAGCGTTCTATTTTTAATTTAATAATATTTATATATAAATTTAAGTGTATAAAAATTATTAATTAAAATTTTTAATTTTTATATATATAATTATTTATAAAAAAATAATATAATTAATTTTATATACAAATTTAAATATTATTAATTAAAATTTATAAAAATCTAATTTTTCAATATTAAATTTATTTTAATAATAAATTAATGACTAAAAATTTACTGATCTATTCATAGATTATTTTGCAAGTAGTACATATTAGGCAGATCCAACAAGAACATGGAGTCAACAGAGTATTCTAAATTATTCATCCAACCAGTCTTGTTAATATAATTAATGGTGAATTATATAGATATGTGTCTCTGTGGAAAGCACCTTATAATAGAAATATCATACTCTAGCTGGCTAGGGAAAGTAGAGAGGAAGATTTAGTTCATGCTTTTAGACATGGTAACGTTTTAAATACTCCTCAATACGTAGTATCGATACTACATGCCTATTCCACCGTCGATTTTTTCAAAAGTTTGATCTACGGGTGATAATGCTTACCTGAAAAGTGGTGTACATGTGAAAAGGGCAGATTTGCTAAAATTAAAGATAGAGCATGGATTGAGTAGAAAATAAGATGAAGGAATTGCCAAATGACTCCAGATTTTGAAACTATTGACCAAAGCCATCTTCTGGTAATCAACTATATTTATATTTGAAACTATATTTTGGCAAAAAGAAAAAATTATAATTTTTATTAATGTTTATGTTTTTTAGTTTGTTATATAACTATTTTGAAGAGAATTTGGTGGGATATTTAGAAATTCATTAAACGCATGTATATCTTATATTATTTACTTATTTTTTAGACTTTAATTTTTTTTTTTCTTTTATTTCTTGAGCATCACAACTCCCAATTGAATCTTAAATTTATACAAATATTTGCAATAATAGCAATAATCTACTTTATATTTTGTTCTTCTTATTACCTTTAAAATTTTGAGGTTAAAATAGGAAAAATATTTATAAAAAAAATGAATCACAAATCAATTATAAATGTAACCTATATGAATTGAGTTACATATTACTTACCTGTAACACTTGATTGAGAGATATTTCTTTTTTCTAATATAAGATGTTGTGTGAGTTCACATAATTTATCAATTTATAGTTCAGGTATATATGTATCATACTTTCAATCAAATCACAAATTTATACAAATCATTTCCATCGTATTATTGAACTTTATTTATTAATTTTTATTATATTTAAGTTCTTAAGGTTAATATTAATTTTGTAGCATTGTTATATATTAATTATATTTTATTTACTTACTTTTAAACTCTTATATTTTATTTTTTTATTTTCTCGTTCTATTTTTTTAAATATCCCTATTCGAATCAAATTTTAAATTTATACAAATCATTTTAATAATACTATCCTATTTTATTTTTTTCCTTCTAATTAAATTTAGTTCCTAAGGCTTATCTTAATTTTGTTAACATTGACCTTAATCAATTATAATTTTTTGTTGTTTCTTAGAATATCTTTCCATCCAATAGGTTAGGAATTAATATCTCAAGGTACAATCATGTACTTAATCGTATTTTTTTCATGTACATAAATCTGGAGATCGAACACAAATTACATACTAAAGAGAACTAAAAACCTTTCACTCAGATCAATATAAATTAGTAATTAAAAATATATTTTATCTACTTGAATTTTAAACTCATATTTTATTTCTAATTTTTTTTATTTCTGTTTCTCAATAATCTCGTCCCCAATCAAATCCTAAATTTATATAAATCATAAATTAATACAAATGTTTTCAATAGCATTATCTTAATTTCTTTTATTTTTCTTATTTAAATTGTTAAGGCAAATTTTAAATATGAAAATAGCGTAACCAAAAAAATATATATGAAAAATATTTATAAAAAATACTACAAATCAAATATGATTTAGCAAACATACACAAATAAATAATATAACAAATACAATTTTATAATTTTAATTATATTTATTTAAAAATATTGCTTCAATAATTATTTATAATTTTATACAGTAATATTAAAAAAAAAAAAATTATCTCCCACCGTCTCTCACTCTTCTTGCTCACCCCCACGGCCCCCAGGCCCCAGCCCAGCTATTCCTTCCCCATCTATCTCATCATCCCTCCAATAGACCCTCACTACCAAATTCCATAGTTGTATTCAAAAAATAATTCCTGAACTCCGTCGCAATTGGCCCAGGCAGGCGCACTGTTGTTCGCCGTAGTGGCCGCACCAACATCTCCGATCACCCCAAATTCTGTATCTCTAGATCAAGATCTATCCATGTCTTTCTTCAAACTCGTCTAGATGCCTGGATTATTGCCACCCACTCCTTCTCTTCATCGGAGACTATGTCCTCTTTGTCCAACCACAAATGGAAGCAACTGAACTTCCTAGTAGTTAAATGAACAAGTTAAGCTACAGGTACCGGAATGCAAAAATAGCAATCTTAGAGTTTAGAAATTAAATAGTATAAAATTCTTGAGATCCGGTCATTATAACCTGTAATAACAGGTTTTTTCAGTATAATATCAACATGGATACTCCACAGCCTTGTTGGAGGAGCCTTCTATCATGCACCAAAATATTTGGGTCCATATATGAATTATTTTTTAAAAATGATAATATTTATATATAGATTTGAGTGTATATAAAAATTATTAATTAAATTTTACAAAATTTTTTATATATAATTATTTATAAAATTAAAAAAATAATTTAACAAAATTTTTATATAAATATAAGTATTATTATTTAAAATCTATAAAAATCTAACTTTTTAACTTTAATCATTAATTTATTTTAATAATAAATTAATAATAAAAAACACCATCATCTATCCGTAGACGACTTTTTAGATAGGCCATGTTACACTTTCCCTTATTGGAGTATGTTAAACTCTTCCTCTAGACTTTGTGCGAGACAGTCTTTATTGTCCTTTAGCAAGCCCCTGTTGACATTTTAAGTAATTGAGCAGCTTATATAAAGAAAGAAAATTATGAGTATGATTGATTGTGCTGATTTTGGAAATTTGACGATCACATGGATTTGCTTACACAAGCACACAGTTTAGAATACTTTGCCTCATTGACACGACTAGCATGAATTTCACTTACGTTTTTAAAGAATCATAATTATTTATTTATTATTGAATGTGATTCGATCTTAATTTCGTATATGATTAAAACAATGAATAATACACAAGATTTTAATTATCGAACTTCATCTATTGCATTGGCAGTGTCTAACATTGCTAGGGTGGATGTGTATATATCTTAGCTGAAAAAAAATGAAGCCATGGAAAGTACATGGAAATTAAATCTGTTGCTATGGAGCACTTAATTTAATTAAGTTGATGATACAATTTCCATCAATCTATGACTTCATTGTCGTGTGTTAAGGTGGAATAAGGACATCAGGTGAACACAGCTAAGGTCTAAAGGGCCATGTTAGACGGAGTGAAAATATTTTATTGGCATGCTTTTTGACTCTATAAATGGCTATCGTGTTTGAACTTTTGGCGTTTGGCCTCCTTGACGGGTTTTGTTTTGCGCAAGAATTGAAGGGGGGGAAATGACTCGCTAACTTGTCTTATTTTCATCCATAGAAAATATACACTTCTGGAATGTAAAGGGCTGCGTTCACTTTCTCTCTAATGGTGCACTTGTTTGAGAAGCTGAAAATTTTATGATTGAAGTGATTTTACATTATTCAATATAAAAAAAAATGCGAGACGATTGAAAGAGAAGTGTAACTCATAATTATCCTCTATCATATCTATTTTGGTTATTCCTATTATATGATGAATTAACAATGATTTCTAGCGGTTCTAGCCCTTTAAAAATCGATACTGATGGCTTAGAACTCCAATATTAAAAAAAATAATAACAACGACTAAAAACTAAAAGAATAAACACTTGTTTTAGTCTATTAAATATATCAACTCTTATATTCTTACATCAAACAGTGCATACACTCATTTTCACACATCATCTAATACCATTCATTATACATATTTTTTTTTATAACTTTTTCTTACTTAATCACATCCATAAAAAATGGTGTGAATAGTAATACACCTCTAAAAAGGAATGTAAGATTATCTTTTTCCTAAATATATAGATGACATTAATTTAGTCTTTTAAAAAAAATTAACATTAATTTAGTCATTTAATAATTAAAAGTGACATCAATTTTAGTAATGGACCCTTTAGATTTAGGGACTAGATTGATATTACTTTTGTGATTGTGAGACTAAATTAATGCTAACTTTTTTTGGTAGACCAAATTAATGTCATTTTTTATTATCCAAACATATATTCATATTTTAGAATTATTTGTTTTAGTAAAAATAACACTCTTCTTGTTAAAAAACACAAATAAATTTACTCATAATTTACTCTTAAAACGGCTAACTTCAAATAGGTGAAGGAGCTTAGCACTTAGCACAGCTGTAGTTACTGCTGGCAGAAAACTAAATTTGTAGTTTGGATGTTATTAGACGAGGAAGGAAGTTTCACATTATCCACAGTTGGTTTGACAAGAAAGGCTTAAAATTTCATTTCTCAAATTAGGTGACCCAAACAGTAAGAGGTCTGTTTCAAGGCTATGCTGACTCAAACTTTTTTTTTTTGGGGTACAATATGCTGACTCAAACTTAAACAGCTATCTCGTGTACAAGTTGTACTCATTTTCTTCTGTTACCCTTTTCTCTATTGAATCATTATATTGGAGAAGACCATCATCAATTATGTTTTTCTTCTTTTCCTTATTATTTTTTTCCCCATTGTCAAAGGTTTGGCTTATGAAATGACTAATGAAGTAGCAAGCACCATGACCCATATCTACCATATAACTAATTAATGACTTTATTGAAATTTCCTCAGTATGATTTTCATTATCTCTTCCACCCCACTTGGAGGTTGAAAGTTTAACAGTCACTATGGAACAAATTAATCTTTCTCTAACAGATATATCTAATTAAGAAACATAATGCATTAGTTTCATGTCCAAGGAGTCTCCCAAGCAGAGCCAAAATTGTTGTCATCTAAGAAGCAGCTCATATCATCGTGAGGTTGAGGCTGAAGCATGTGCTGATCCTGTGATTGACTCATTTCCATGCAAATTAGCGCAACCAAATTAGCTTGTTGGCACTGCATGTTGACTAGCTCAGCTTGTGCTTTGGCCAGCTGTGCTTGTAGCTCACTAACTTGCTTTTGAAGTTGGCATATTGCACCTGCACAACCATACACTGGGTCTCTGATCCTAGCATTTGCTTCATAAACCATGCTGCTCACAGCATCTGCTCTCTGAGATTCTGGCAGTTCCTGAAAATTAATACAATTCTATTGTTGTTAACTACAAATTGAACTCTTGGTAATTAGAATTGGAGTAATTAGGGAAAAAATTGGTGCTATGCAGGTTATGTGTTTCATGCCCCTTTGGTCAAAATTATTAGACATAGTGGAAATATTCCAACTTCCAAATGTGGGTACCTAATTTTGACCTGTGATCCCATATAGTGGTCACACTATTGGGGGCATCAAAGAAAGAAAGAAAAGATACACAAGCAGTATGCAACATGTGATGTGACTTGGCCATTCTCTCTTCTTTCTTTTTCTTTTTTTTCAAAATTTTGTGAAAAAATAAAATAGTGGTTGCTAGAGTTGAAAGAAGAGAGAATTATGCATAACTTTGATGTGTTAGGAAGTTAGAAAACAACCCATCATGCACATCAGTTAGGTATACCCCTAGCTAGCTTTTCCTTCAACTTTTGACCAAAACCCATGATTTTGTTTCTCTGAAATGATCAGAGACAATTCAACTAATTTTTTGTTGTCTTTCAAGAAAATGTCTTGCCTTGAAGTATGAACTGGTGACACACACCCAAAAACAAAACCAAAAAAAATGTAAGTGTTTGGTAATAAATGCAGAGAAAGTGATGTATGTTACCTGCAAGAACTTGATGATGTTGCTGGCTCCAAACACTCTGTGGGCAATGGTGAACTTGAGTGGATCAGTGGGAGGGAAATAGGGAGCCAAGACACACTTCTCCACACACCTGCGGCGGAGGATCTTGCAGGCAGCACAAGGGCTAACCACCACAGGTGGTGGTGGAGGACACTGAGAAGGTGAAGGGAAAGGTGGGGGTGATTGTGAAGGAGGTGAAGAAGATGAAGATGGAGGAGAGTTTGAGAGCAAGGTGGGAACATGGATTATTGGGATTGATGGAGGAGGTGGTACTGTTGATGTTGTGGTTTTCACTTTGTATTCCATTTGTGTTTCGATTTGAGAGAGACAGAGGAAAACAGAGCCTATAGGATTAATATTCAATAGATCTGGTGGTTTTAAGAGAGCACAAAAACTAGAGGGGGTGTGTGTGGCTATATATATAGACCAAAGGGGAAGAAGCATGTTAGTGTTGGGTCACAGTGGGTGACTTCATCCTACGTATTAAACAAGCAAAGATGACGATGTACTTTGAAAAAGCCGTATCAAATATACTGCTCATAAAACGGGTATACACATTAGGAAAAAAGATATATGAATTACAGTGAGATTTTAAATTTAAATAATTGAATTGAATGATATTTTAATTTGATGTTGATTTTATGTATTTTTTTAAATTACTTTTTTTTTTTGGGTCTTTGGCTGTGAAAGAATTAACGGTGTGTAATTGTGTAAAGGGCTTTTGAGAATGGAGGAATGAAATCAATCATGATATACGGTCAAGCAGTGGTCAACAAATTTACCGTGTTTCAGTTTTGGGGAGTGATGGTAATTGGGAGAAGTAATAATTTTTTAGGAAAAATATAAAAAGGAAGAACAGAAATGTTACGTACCAATTTTTTAACCTTATTTCATATGAAGCGAGAAAGAAAAGAAAAAGAAATGCTCCCAAAACAAGTGTTTCAAAAATTGGATAGGACCGACTAGGTGAATCATGAATTGATAATGTGTTTAATTATAATTTAATTATAAATTTAATTAATTAAATCAATTTAACTATAATTCAAAAATTTCATTGATTTAATATTCAATTCAATTTTTAAAACATTGTCTAAAGTATTAAAATATCCCCAATTGCATTATTTTTGAGTAAAAAATGATAGTTTTACAAAATGTTTGGACACAAAAATTTCACAAATAATGAAATAAGTCGTTGAAATTTTTTTGAGGTGTGTATAAAATGATAGTTGAAAAAAATTTCATCTATCCATTTAAAGTCCATGACTAGTCCTGTACCGAAAAAAATAAAAAAAGAGTCTATGACTAGTCCATGTAGAAAATTTGTGCAAGTAACACTGCTGTATTTTTTAACAAATGTAATTTTTATTTAAAACTGTTTTACTGCAAAGGATGATTATTTAAATAATAATTTACAAAGTAATAATGCAGCATCTTACTAGAATGCAGTGTTTGAAATGATACTGATAAATAATTATCCATTTATTTTCTTTTGACGAGGATATGTTAGAGTGGTTTATAACATGAAATGAACAAAGAAAAGGTTAATAGTATAAGGAGTTTCGATAATTTACAAGAAGTAATAAGTTGTCTTAACCCTTCTAGTAAAAGAATAATAAAAATATTTGTTAGAAATAGATAAATCGGGATATGAAAACAAAAAGTCTAGATAAAGTATTCAACTCCTATATTCTTACATCATTTTTCAACACTACTTTTTGTATCTGATTAATGATGTACAAATTTGTGATTAATCACGTGTATTAGTTGGTTAATGAGTAAATCTAAGCTTCAATACTAAACTATTAATTTACTCATTAACCAACCAATATACGTGATTAACCACGAATTTATATATCATTAACTAAGTATAGAAAATGGTGTTGAAAAGTGATGTAAGATGATTATTTCTCTGAAGTATTTGTATATTATCTGAAATAATGTACAAGAGGATTTCTTATTTATACAAGAGGAAATCTATACAAAAAAAATATAATTAAATATAATCAAAATAGTATTTCTAATTATGTAGAGAATAGATCCTTAAAATAATACAAAATTAAATTTAATTTAATATTAAGATATGTTTTAAATATTCTAATACTTCCCCTCAAGTTAAAGTTTTATCTCGTTGCAATTAAGCATAGTAAAAGAAATGAACCATTATCACACAATCAAAGTGTGATAGTAACTAGCAACTGCTTCTGAGATGGAGAGCATTTGAGACAGAGACGGGGTTAGTACATTTGGGACGGAGACAGAGCCCAAACTACATAAAGTTGGGCTGGAACGGAGCCAATCGACGAAAAGAGAAGTTGGATCAAGCGGAACTGATCAAGAGCACAGTGGAGACAAAGCTAATTACAAACATGAGAGAAAGTAACGGCAGAGAGATAGAGAGAGAATGCTGGAAAGAGAACACGGCTGGAGAAGTGACTAATTAGAGTTCTAGATTTTTGAGAACTAGCTAGTGGAATAGTGACGGGATAGGTCACGAAGGATGGTAATATCATGTTAGAAACAGAGAAATAGGAACACGGGAAAAGTGTAGAGAATGTTTCTGTATATTTTCTAAAATAATGTAAAAGAAATATCTCTATAAAAAAAAATACAATTAAATATAATCGAAATAATATATCTAATTATGTACAAATTAAATTTTTAAAATAATATAAAATCAAGTTTAATTTAATTTCAGTATATGTTCTAGATATTCTAACAATTTTTTTTTAAAAAAAAAAACTTTTGATTTGTGCCAAAACATATTGGTCGATTCCCAAAAAGAGTGATTTACACAACGGAATAATGTGCTCTAATCTAAAGATTGTTCATAATATATAATATATTTTTTATATATGTAAATTGTTTATATGGATTTTACTAATTAGAATATTAATTTCATATGTCATTTAATTTAAGTGTAGCTTATATATGATTGTATATGACGGATGAGAATTTCGGCAGAGATGATCAGTTTAGATTATAGTAATGGCATCTTATGTAAGAACGGTACACTTTCTTTTAGAAATTCACCTTTGCATTTCTTACGAGGTTTTAATAGATTAAGATGAAATATGTATAAGCAATCATTTATAGTTAGATGCTATCATTATGTTTATTTCAACAATAATCACAATACCGGCGTAAAACAATGACTGTAATAATTATGAAATGGTGATAATAATAGCAAAGCAACAGTAACGATTATAGTGACAACTGAACTGACAAAGAAGTGAAGATTAAAATTTTGCCAATATGATGGTGATGACTTGCTAAGTATATATATATTCATACCCACGGGCAAGTCTACAATAACCATTGTAAAATGTGGCTATTCACATGTACCCCAAAAAAATGTGGGTATTCAATTTCAATATTCATATTCACAAAACAATGAGGTGATTCACTGATTAATGCAGGTTAATTATATAAACACTAACACAGTCTGTTTTACATATAATATATAATATATATAATCGAATTGAAGCGTGGTAGCAATTGGTTTGAATAAGGAGAATGGAACATGGTGAGGTAAATATGAAACTTTTGATTTGAGATTATGAATTCTAATCTGCCATAGAAACTTTAATATCATATCAAGACCACATAATAGATAAGAAAATTCTTGTGTTAATTATGGATTGCGATTTTATTAGTGCATGCTAATGTGTTATAAAAAATTTAAATTCGAATATATCACCCAAGAATTTTCTTTTCATATAATAGAAGGGGAGACTCTGGATATAAATGAGGAAGGCATGCTTAAAAGAGCTACAAATTAAGTCAAGAAGTTTGGCTAAAAAATAAAGAGATTAAAATGGTCTTTTTTCCCAAATGGGTTACTCGTGGGGCCTTCTTTTGTTTGTTGCTTTACAAAGGTTATTTGTAGCAACAATTTCAGTTATTTTCATGTATTGTATTTTATTAAGGCATAGGTATGCCTAATTACCAATAAAGGTTGAATGTGGTAGTAAACGAATCGTATTCTTAAGAAAAAAACTAAAGTTCAAATCTTAAAAAAGATAATTGTTAAGAATGTTTTTTAGTCATGAAAATATTTGAGAATTAGTTTCATATCAATATCTGTGGGGAGACGTGATAAAAAAAAAAAGTCTACTTATTTAATTTCTTTCTTTTTTTCTCCGGTACTTGTCTCAGGTTTCAATAAAATAATTTTCTTTGACAAAAAAAATTGAGTTATTTAGAATCAAGCTTTATTGATTTGTTAAGTTCAAACAGCTTTTCTCCTTCTATCACACTCGCACATGTTTGTATAATTTGGGTTGTAATCTGATTCCACATGGGCAACGCAATAGTATAATTGTAGACCAATCATTTTTTGTCATCTAATTAAGAGAGGGAATTGAACAATTCTAAATTTGTCTCCTACACAACTTGAAAAGAGAAAAAAAAAAAATGAGTTAGGTAGAACTAGAAGAACAAAATTTCTAAGACAATAAAAAAGTAGAATGATATAACAAAAATTCAGAATTAAAAACGACATATAATATAAAATTGCATAATGATATAAGAAAGTAGAATGTAAATAATGCTCTCTTCAATATTTTGTTAGCCGACACAAATTGAATATATTTATTGTTTTCTACAAATGCCTTCACATTTGGTTGCCTGATTAACAAGAAATGCAAATGGATATTTAAAACTAAATTTTTGATTGTTGGTTACCTTAAATTATTATCATATATTTTTTTTCTCTAGTAAGGAATGAGAATTCTAGTTTAAATCAATTTCAGTGTGTATATTTGTCTTACTATTGTTGACCAAAACTTCAAAGAATAATGCTTCAATTTCTTGTTATTTTGCGCTATAGTTTTAAACAATTAATGTTCTATTGAATTTTTGTGGTGTTTTTTTTATAAAAAAAAAATCATGAGATGCATCCACACTTTTTTGAGTATGATACTAATCAGGGTATTAGTTTTCTGATCACAAAATGCTTTCAAATAGGTTTTAAATTCCTACATTGTAGGTAAATTTTGCCAAGTTTACCAACTGAGATTAGTTGAATCATAATGATGTTAGCACTACTAGTTGTCTCTCCATGCTAACATAATAATGAACGTTAAGCTTCAGAGTCTCTAAAATTAGATTTTGAGCTCATCTAAAACACGTATGTAGATTTCCACCGACGAGGATAACTTTAATGAACATATGGTCTACATATCGACCAATTAATTGATCAATTGACATAAAAAACCCGAAGCTTCGAAGTCTTCAAAATTATAAGATATTAAAATTATAAGGATAACTTGTAGCATGAATATGTGATCTACATCGAAACCGTAATCAACTGCCATAATAAAACCACAATATTTAGAATGAATCTATGAAATTACAAGTCTTTTGATGGCTATAAAATTTGATACGACTGCAAAATAAATTGATGGTCAGAATATGTGTACGTAATATATATATATATATATATATATATATATATATATATAAAACCACAATATTTAGAATGAATCTATGAAATTACAAGTCTTTTGATGGCTATAAAATTTGATACGACTGCAAAATAAATTGATGGTCAGAATATGTGTACGTAATATATATATATATATATATATATATATATAAATAAAAGAAATGTATCCGTTGAGATGAGTGTTTATTGTGAGAGGTGAGATGAGTAAATCTTGATCATTAGATTTTATATAAATGACCAAGACTAGAACATAAATGTATGTGACTTTTTTAAGTGATCACATGACTTTTAAGTAACTTTTAATCTTGATTCTCTATATATGATTATATGGTTAAGATTTATTCATCTCATCCTTTTATAATAAAATTTTTTTTACTAGATATGTCCCTATATAGATATGAAACATATATAGTGAGAGGAGTTTTTATTGTGAAAGGGTAAGAGAAGTAAATTTTGACCATACAACCATACATAAATGGTCAAGATTAAAAATTACTTAAAGGTCATGTGACCTAAAAAAAGTCACATATATTTATGCTCTAATCTTGATCATTCATGTAAGATTTAATTGTTAAAATTTACTCATCTCACTTCTTATAATAAATAATAATATATATTTTATATTAATATATATATATATATATATATATATATGATAGAGGTAAAAAAATAATTGTGTACGTAATACGAATAGTATACATTTTTTTAAAGAGATGATCCTTGGCACAGTATCAAAATCTTTAATCTCAAGTGGTCAAGAGTTAATGTGACATGAGTTATGCTGTTTATATATATATATATATATATATATATATATATTATATATATATATATATATATATATATTATAAATTCATTAAAGGATGAAATGTGTGTTTTTTTTTTGTGATAAACATGTGTGTTTTCTTGAAATAAGATAAAGTACAAAAATCTTTAATTTGTAGATCCAATCCAACTCAGTGATAGTTCGAGTAAATCAAAGCTTAATAAAAGCTAAGTCCCTTTCATTGGTTTAGTTCGATTCTGCCACCCTTAATAACAATATTTAGATTATATGATAAATAAAAAAATCATATATTTGCATGATATGTTCTGGCTTTTTCTTATTTTCTTCCAATCTTATACTAGTGTGAAAATAACAGCCTGCCGGCATAGCAAATGCCTCCTAGAATCACACCCCAAATCGTAAAGGAATTGCAATATAGCTGTTAATTGCGTTTGATACATAATCTTTTGGAATACAAAAGCTAACTTTTATATCTTACTACTCTTTGTTTTTCTTTGAGCAGTTTTGAATGAGCCAATAGATTCAACCTTGCTCATAGATGCCATGACATACTTAATTAAAATGCATACCATATATGTAGATGAATAGCATCTGAGCCTACTGATGCATGCAATAGCACATGCAATTGCGTGATAAACATTCAAACAACTAGGAAACAATCATGCACGATCAGAAACACAAGAAGAAAGTCCATTACGCAATGAATCAGCTTAAAAAGGAGAGTCGTCCATGCCAGTTTGGGTAGAAGGGGTAAAAGAAAAAAAAAACACCTCTTTTTTTCATCAATTTCCCCTGGCCACAAGGTTTAAGTTTTTCCTCTTTTTAATATAATTAATCCCTAGGTCATTTGCTGATCAGAAAAGCATGAACGTTCTAGTTTTGAAAAGAGGGAAGCAAATAATCACCGATTTTTGCTCATATTTCTCTCCATATATGCTCCATTTTTAATATTCTCTGTCGACATATAATCAAATCCTTCTCATGTGACCTTTTTCTTTTTTCTTTTTTCTTTTTTTAATTTTGGATTTTAGATAAAGAAAAGAAAAAGCTTGATTCTATGTGTGTGAATTATAGAATATCAATTTCAAAGTCAAGAAAACATATATATGTTACTGTACAATATCCAACCGTTTTAATGTGACATGTCCTAAATAACTTGTTCATTGAAATAAAACTAAAGTTGCTATATGACATAGCTGGAATATCGCAAGAGTGCTCATTCGTTCAAAGTCAATAAAAAACGTGCTTCATATTCTACATAATTCAAACGTTATTGTTGTTCATTTATGCAAGTTCATCTCCCCCAACCCGTAAACTAGTTATTGGAAAATGATCTAGTAGCTTTCAATCATGGTTAATACTCATAGTTCAAAATGAGCGGTTTGGTCTTCACTTACCACAACAGTAGTATGGGACTTCTGCAGTTCAAAAACCTGATGAAGTAACAGTTCTTTTGGTTCCCTTCATATGGTATCCAAATCCAAGTGCATAGAATCCGTTCCCAACTTTGCATGCCACTGTTGCCATACAGATACAATAGCTACGACCCACTATTTTGGGGACGATTTCTTACAAATTAAGGTAGCTGCAGTCTATTTTGTGGATATGAGGGGGAGAGGGAACAGGTAGTTGCCCTACTGTCTTTTGAAAGAAACTTCCACATTTGAACCTTCCATGCATTTGTGACGTGATGATAATCTGTGTTCTTACTTTGAAATGTTGCAAAAGAAGGGGGAGGGGGGACGTGTAATCTGGATGCTGATGGTACCATGTCTTGAGACAATGTACATTGTCGAGCAAGTTTAGAGCCATGTGATGCTGTATTTTTTTTTAAATTTTTTTTTCAAGTTTTTTCACATTCTTTAAGTATAAGATTAATTCATGCTTTGGGTAATGAAATTGTTCTTTATATATATAAGTGCCTTTTCACAGACTTGTGAAGAAAGTCATTCTCAGTATCTCAAGCTAAAGATTAATTTTATATTAAAAGAATGATCATAAGATTTTTTTTCGTTTTTTATTTTTTTTAAAAAGCATAAAATATGACTGAAGACTTGTTAGACAAATCCATTATCTAACAGAACCACCTAATCAGTTACAAAAAATTATAAAATCGGATACAAAATTATTTTTCATCGATTTGTGGTAGTTTAAATCGGCTATAATATCATTGGTCAAAATTTTTTCGAACAAATCAGAAAGTTTTTTACCAATGTTTTGATCGATTATGTTAAAAATATTAGTTGAAAATAATGGTAAAACCTGGCCCAAAAAAAAAGAACGAATTTTGTGATCGATTAATTAAAATAATAATTAAAAATGTTCGATAAAAAACCTGAAATGTTCAATAAATTAGTCACGACGTATTATTTGATAATATTTGTGACCAAATGTTCGATAAAAAACCTGAAAAATAATACTTAAAATAATATTGGTCGGTAAATCATTCACAAACTATTTGATAATATTTATGATTAATTTTTAAATAAAAAATAATTAATCAGATGAAAAAATAATTATAATAATATGTATCACAAAATGTTAAAAAATATTTATATATGACTGATTTTTCATTCACAAATTTTAAATAAAATTATTATTTATAAAATTATTCGATGAAAAATCTTTCAAGAATTTTCCTTTACCAGCAAGTGTCTGATTTTGTTGGTTGTCAAACTTTTGAAAAATATTTAAATAATATCAGTAAAAGATATGAATTATATAAACGGTTAGTTTTAGGTGTAAGTAATCCAACTAAATATGTAAGTACAATGGGTTGGTTTTTAAATGAATGTTATTTAGTTATTACTTCATTTTTTTATATAAATAATTGCTTTCACAATTTTGGGGTATGATAGTTAAATAAAACTCTTCTCAAATTAACGACTCGAGGAGTTATTACTTAAATTTTAAATTTTTTTACTAACAAGTATCCTTAAAAGAAGACAAAGTAAAAAGTTTTAAATGAAAAGGTAAGACATTTTCAATTTTTAATGCGTTGAATGCTTTGTTTTCATTAAAAAAAATTATATTATGTTTGGATAACAGGTAATAAGAGAAAAAAAAAAGGAAAAGAAAATGAGGAAAAAGAAATAACTTTTTTTGTTTGAGAATTTTAAAATACATAAAAGGAACGGAATACATGGATTGTGTTTGGAATGAATAATAAAAATTAAAAATAATTTGATTTGATTTGATTTGATTTGATTTAGAAATTAAATTTTATGTTTGAAATTTTAAAAAATAAGAATTGAATTGATTTAAAAATAAAATTTTGTGTTTTAAATTCATTAAAATGAGAATTAATTTGATTTAGTTTTATTATTTTACATTTTAACCATTATTAGATGTGATTAGAGGTAATTACTAAGGATAAAATAGTCTATTCATTTTAAATCAAATCAAATCATATTAAATCCTATCAAATTTGATGGAATTTCTAAAATAAAAAGAGTGAAATCTATGAGATTTTAGAAATCAAATCATTTTCTATTTTTTAACATTCCAAACATAAAATTTAATTAAATTTGATTTACAAATCAAATTATTTTTTATTTTTTTACATTCCAAACACACTCATGAGGAATCATTTCCTCTCTCTTCCCTTCAAATGTTCAACTTTTGTTCCCCCAAAATTGAGGTGGAATGAGTAGAACACATGAGTAATGAAGTTCTGTTCCGTTTCATTAATAAAACTTTCAAATAAAAAGAATGGTAATTATGTTCCATTCCATTCATTTTCTTTCTGATTCATTCTCACCTATTCTATTCTGTTCTACTAATGAAAAAACATGCAAATACGGGGTTAACTTTCCTAAAGCAAAACCAATTTTAAAAAACTAGTTCATATTTAAACTAAATTTAAGATACAATTAGTTCTTAAAAAATTTAATTCAAAGTTAGTGTTTTTTTGTCTAATTTAATTTTTTTAGCCTTTTATATTCTTTTTTTATTCTCTCTTTGTCTCTCTCATATTTTATTTATATCTCAATATTTAAATTTTAAATTTGATTATGATTTTAGCATTGGTTTAAGACATTTTAATCCAACAAAGAATAAATTTTATAACTAGTTACAAACTAAACTGAATTTATACATAATTTTCTTAAATAGTTGTGAACCAGCTTTATGGTTGCCAAATAACTCCAAAGTTATAACAGGTAAATAAAATTTCAATTTGATTATAATGCATTATGGGTGTAAAAAAATTTTACACTTGTGTAATATAGTTGTTAACAATAAAAATCACCAACACCACTTTTTTAATTAACCAAAATGCACATATTAGTACATATTAAACTTTGTGCATGTGCAAAAGACCTATCTTTGAAAATTCAATATGTACTATTTGGTACAATCAGCAAGTCAAATTGGTAAGATTTAAAGCATGTGAAGATTTTTTTCGCACATGTCTCATAAATTTGAAATTTTTAAAATTTGTCTAAAAAAAGATAATATAATAAAATAATTACATTACAGTTTGCGTTTACAATTATTTAAACATTTAAACACTCATCACTTAAAGGGAGAGTTTTCAAATTATTACTCATTGGATAATTGAACAAAATAATTCAAGAGTAAAACAATATAACATATGCGCATTTTCTTTCAAAGACAAAATAATAAAATGTGGGTTGACCAGCAAATCAACACCTGTCAATACGCAGCTTTTTTACTAAACTGTCACTGTTAGTAAAATTATTTATTAAAATGTCATTTTTTTTAACTATTTATCAAATTGTCATTTTTTTAATTATTTACCAAATTGTCCTTTTTTTTTAACTATTTACCAAAATGTCACTGTTTTGAAACTATATACCAAACTGCCACCCTTTTGGTCGACGTGATTTTTAATAAATTTAATTTGGCAAATTACTATTAATTTTTTAATTTTTAATGTTTCTGGCCAACCAGGATGCGCCAAGTAGGATGTCGATGAGATGGGCCCGCATCGAATTATCGCGGTGGCTGTGAGATGGTTCGGAAGAGGGATCCACATGTCAATGGATGTGATGGGTATGATGGGTAAACTGGTGGTGGGTAAGGATATGGTGGGTAACCCCTGTGGTGGGTAAGGATATGAGGGGTAACTCGGTGGCGGGTATGGATACGGTGAGTAAGGGTATGGTGGGTATGGTGGGTAATATGCGGGTGGTGGGTAGTAGGGGTACGTAGCTAAGTAGTAGGAGGTGAGTGGGGGTATGTAGGTGGCGGTAGGATCTTCGTGTCGTATCTTGGCAAAATGGAGTCCTCGGGATGTCGAAGTCGTGTTCGGAATTTCGCTAATCCTCTCCTCCCGTCTACGCCGCGTTCCCTGTTGGCTCGACTCATGGTGGCCCGAAATGTCGTCTATTTGGTGGAGCGGGCCGTTGCTCCATCGTAATGCGGTCATGCTCCCGCAATGAGTGTAGGATTTGTGTAGCAACTCTCGAGCAACGGTGTCGGTAGTTGAACCGAGCAAATACTCTGCAATGTCCGCCTTTAATAAACATATACAATTTATGTCATTATCTTGAATACAAAATACATATAGTCACTAACAAATTAGTAAAGAGCTTACCGCATTCCCAATAGATGCGCTTGTGGGAGAAATCCAGCGTCTGGTAATTCTTTTATACCAACGAATGTACTCAGAACGCGAACTGAGGGGTGCGACCAATGGGACTCCCCTAACAAACTTCTCCCTACGACTATCCCAGGTGGCTATATAAACAGCATGTGTAGCCGGCCAATCCTCATCATGCCTGCCTGCCAATGTAACCGAGTGCAATCTGTCTGGCTGGAGCGGTCTCCGTGGAATGGGCTGGTCAAGACCAAACTGGCGCATGACGCGGTCTGGCTGGTGCCACTCGACAATATGGAAACATATGAGAGGGACCACTGCCAGCGCTATGTCCCTAGCAGCCACACAAAAAGGTGGCAATGCTGCCACCTGCTCATCCGTGTATGGTTGCCATATAAACTGAAAAAATGAGATGCACAAAACATTAAGACGGCATATGCATAAGAAAATATATCAAAGGAATGTAAACAAAGACATACCTCATCGTTCTTCAACTGATCGAAGAACTGACGATAATATGAAAGGACGCCAATCACAGTATCACTCAATACTTTATGCTTACGCCACCTATTTGGTAAATGAAAGTATTGCAAACGTAAGTATTTTTATTAACAAAGCATGTCATGAAAGTAATGTAAAAATATGAAATGAAATAGAAACTTACTCCCATCCTAAGGGACGTAGTTGACCACGACCAGCATCGTAAAACACATCAGGCTCATCATGGTCAGCTAGTGAAGGGGCAAGCCGGAGGAATCTGTACCACGCCCAGTACTGCAATAAGATGCATGCATCTCCGATCTTGCGTGCGTCATAGTCTGTAGCTTTACAAAGCTCTCTATACAGGTACGCCAAAGCTGCGAGACCCCCTTCGACTATACGTCCAAGCAATGAGCAAAGTCCTCCAACAATGGGAGGAACATCAAGTGCACGAGCTTACCCGAATGATCGGGGCATAAGAAACCCCAAGCAAGCGAAGTATGTAATGTCGTGCGGCACCTGTTGTTGCACGTACTCATCATCATCGTCCTCAAGGACTGTAGTAACACTCGGCGCCACGGGTATGTCATGTCAATGCGTGCCCCGGCCTACGAGCGAGGGAGTCTCATCAATCCCTAACAAGCGAGCGCACAACCGAGCCAATCGTCCCATGCGTAACGCCGGTGGATGGCTGCGCCATCAATGGGAAGACCCGATATCATTCCGATATCCTCCAACGTAATGGTGCACTCCCCGGTCGGCATGTGAAATGTATGCGTCTCTCGGGCACCATCTCTCAACCAACGCAGAGATCAGGGAGTGATCAATACTGCAATAACCCGTGTGGGCAACTCCCAAGAAACCAGCCTGCTGAAGATAAGGAATAATCGGAGCAGGGGGGTCCATATGTTTCGTCTTCTGAGCACGTCTAACACGCAAGTGTCGGTCCTCATGTCTCTGCCATACATGCTGGGAAACATGGTACTCCTGCAACTCCAAAATCGAGCCGTCCTCTGGTCCGGGGTTTACACGGAATGCCATCTGTCAACTGTATGCCAAACATTAACAACAATTAGTATGATCCTATTATTTTTATAATAAAATATGATATAACCATATGATAACTATACAAGAATATAATATGAAATAATTAAAGATAACACTGACAATCAACTAACATATATAGGAGAATAGTATTCGAATACAACTGCATAGATTGGTGATACAAAACAATACAACTCGTAAATACACATCATTACTAATACAAGATTCGAAAAATGAAAATAGGTCCGAGATCAACTAGATGGGCGCAGTTGATGGCCCAGACTCCATCATCCCCCAAGGAACTCGATCCGCCGACACGACAAGTACGAGAATTATGTCCACGTTGATGGCATCTTGTACACGTCTGTCCTGGCCCTGCTTCGCGCCAATCCATCTCATTCCTAAGTCAGGTTGATTTTGGTCGACCTTTGGATCTAAGCAATGCACGTGGTGGCACCAAAGTGGCGTCGGGAGCTGCAGGCCACCATGGTTCAGCTCGGACCGGTTCAAAGTTAAACTCATAGGCCCTATAAATGCTTTCCATCCTGTAAACCCTATGAACAAGTTCGAATGGGTCAACTGCCACCGAAGCACACGCAGCAAGGGCATGCGAGCAAGGATAATGCAATGCTTGAAACACCCCACAGTCACACTGCCTTGCTTCCAGGTTCAAAGTATAAGAAAGTCCACCCTGTTGTGTTACAGGATTAAAAGCCTCTTCAACCATGAACCTTGTGTTCTCTCTATTGTACCGACGAACTTGGTGTGAACTGGCCTTTGCCAGGTTTACTCTCCAGTGCTTCAATAAGTCATCACTCCAGATCTGGTTAAATTAATGGGAATAACAATATCAAACCATAAATAGATGCACGTGTGAACAATAATGTGTTTGTGGTTGTACTTAATATTGTAAAACAATATCAAACCTGGTTCAATGTCGTCAATTTCGAATTTGCCTCGTCCTTTCGGTTGACGAAGTATTCTACTAACTTCGTATATGTCAATTGAACCAATGCAGTTATAGGTAGATTTCTGCTACCCTTCAACACTCCATTAATGCACTCTGACAAATTGGTAGTCATATGACCGAATCTGTGACCACCATCATACGCCAAACTCCATTTTTCTTTTGGAATTCTGTTAATCCAATTTGCCATCTCCGTTGTAACTTTAAGCTTCTCTAGCCTAGCATCAAACTTTATCGCGATTGGTTCATACCCTGATACATCGAATAATTTGGGTTAGTATTACAACCTAACTATTATTAGCGACAAAAATTACAACACAAAGAGAAAATGTAAAGTACTGTGTTAATCAAAAATCTTTTCAACTCCTTGTTCGAAATTTGGAGTTAAAATTGGAACCAATATGCCGTATGCGAGAAGACATGATATGCATTCGAAGGTCGCCATCCAAGATTTTCATTTGCCACTGATTGTAAGATGCCTCGATGTCGATCAGAGATCAAACACAAGCCCTCTTGTTGGGTTACATGCAATCTCAAGTGGGCTAAAAACCAACTCCAAGCATCCTTTGTCTCCCCCTCCACAATGGCAAATGCAATAGGCAGAGGTTTTCTGTCTCCATCTTGAGTTGTTGCAATCAACAACTTATGACGATACTTACCATACAAATGAGTGGCATCAATCTGAATGATGGGCTTACAATATCGGAAGTCAACCACACATGGTCTAAATGTCCAGAATAACCGACAAAAGACTCTTTTTGAACGATCGAGTCGGTTATTCACAAAACATTCCTCGTCTTGCAACTCCACCACTGCTTTGTGCCTTCCATGTCTCTCTCGCATGGCTGCTAGCCATCTGGGCAACACCTCATAAGATTTGTCCCAATCCCCAAACACATTCACAATAGCCATTTGTTTTGCCTTCCAAGCCTTTCGATATGAAACTTGGTAACCAAATTGACTTCGAATCCGTTCAATAATTAATGATACGGGTGCATCGGGTTTTGTTCTGACTAACTCCAAAATGCAAGAGCAGATCAAACGAGAGTCCAACTTCCGGTGATCTAATGACATAGATGGGCTTACGCAACTATGAGGTCCATTATATTTTGTAATCTGCCACGTATTCGACCTCTTGCTTTGTATGGCTCTAAGTCTCCAACTACAACCTTCGTCGAAGTTAGGGCATTTGGCAGTGAATCTTCGTGAATCAGAGTCTTCAATATTGTACTCTTGATGCCTGTGAATGGAATATTGTTTGAGAGCTAACTTCACAGAATCTTTTGATGGAAATTGCAAGCCAACATAGAATTCATCACCCATGCTCCAAGTCCCACGAGTGTCTAACTCAGGCAAGTTATCAGGATTATCCAATGCATCCCAGTTAATTTGAGAAAGCGAGGGCATGGTGGCACAAACACGGATTTCGATTCCACGGAGGCATAAATATGGATTGAGGAGCAATCGCCAAAGGAACCTGTAAATTTTGTTCGGCATCAAAGTTTTTCGCCTCTATGTCGGTGTGCGAATCGTCGCCCTCAAAGAACTTGTTCTTCGTCTTCACTTGACTCCCATACTGCATCTCGACAAGTGGGTTATCGGAGTTCAACCATTGCACCACCAATAAGGATCATATTGCATGACTCAACTTGATTAGACGGACCAACTTGAGATTCGGTTTCACCAGGAGCTTCAGCATGCTCTTCTTGCCCACTTGTTTCTACCTCCACATACAACTCCATAGATGCCATGTTCGGAGTTTGTGACAGAAAGAATCTATCATGTACTTTAGATCATCATCGTCTTCTATTGGAAGCCCTACCCATCTCCACGGATTGAAGCATTGCGGACACCGATAGACAACTTTTGACACATGTTGGTTTGCTTGAAGCCTCAACTTTGAATGGATCTTAGTTTTCAACCCATCCAAAGTCATGTCACTATTGTGATCACAATAGGCCTAGGAGGAGGACCTCGATACATGACACCCTCTTCACCATCATACATTGTCCATTGAAGTAAATATGCACATTTAGCGATTTTGTCATGTTAACTCCAATTCGAACAATAACAATTCAACACATTTGTAGAGAGATTAAACATCAATTACAATATTCAATACAGTTATTTATGTAAAAAAAAATTTCTAAACTCGAATATCTTGAATTAAGCTACATTTACTAATGTAAATCATGTCAAAGATATATATCCTACTAGATTACCTATAAATTAATTATCTATATAATTTAAATTACATATCATACAACTTCATTATTCATTAGTCAATACAAATATTAAACTATAATAATAATACATTATAACTAACACTAACTTAGTAAAAAAGTAATCAATAAATAATAATTAAACTATTTAACTATTGAAAGAAATACTTACGGTGTGAAGGAATATAATTTAAAGTACAAACAATGATCCCGACACCACTTACTCGTAAGAATTGAGAGACTTGAGTGTTTAGAGAGAAGAAATTTGTAGAGAGATAGTGAGAATTTAGGAAAATGTGAGAATGTCACGCATGGGGAAGGGGTGTGGGAATATATACTAGGGTTACGCCACCCTTGTTGGCGTTTTGTACTTGGTTACGCCATCAAGGGTGGCGTTTTTGGTTCCAGGCCAACCAGGATAGCCACGTAGGATGGCGCATCCACGTAGGTGCGCCAGGCGTGTTGGCGCAACCTACGTGGATGCGCCATCCTACGTGGCGCATCCGATTGGCGAGAAACCATTAAAAATGCCACGTCGTCGCCAAAAAGGGTGGCGGTTTGGTATATAGTTTCAAAACAAAGTGGCATTTTGGTAAATAGTTAAAAAAGGACAATTTGGTAAATAGTTAAAAAAATGGCAATTTGGTAAATAGTTAAAAAAAATGACATTTTGATAAATAGTTTTACTAATAGTGGCAGTTTAGTAAAAAAGCCGTCAATACGCTAATAACTTAAAAAAAGAATTTCCTTATTCAGTCGAAATTTTATTTTTTTCAAATATTACTTTTTAATTAAACTTAATATATACTTATATTCAATCTATTTTATAAAATTCTATATATTGGGATTTCCTCTTTTGGTCACATTCTTATTTCGTCCAAAATGCTATTATCACTTAATTAAACTTAAATATAAAAATATTAGAAAAATATATAAATACTTCTTATTTTATAGATGTAATTATTTTTAAATAATCATCAACTTTTCACACTATAATTATTATTTTTTAAAAACTTTGTAATTATAATTAACTTTAATTGCTTGTACTTTTTTATCTTGACTAAAAATTAAAAAATGCATTCAAATCAATTTTTTAAATCCAGTTGAAGTGATGAATCAGTGCAATAAGTAATTTATGATTCAATCACTTCAATCAGTTTAACTAGTAATTAAATCATTAATATTATAATCATATAAGTTTTTTAAAAAAATTAATTAAAAATTTTAAATTAAAATCAACCGATTGAATCAATCAATTTTTTTTTAGTTTTTTATTTATTTTTAACAATTGAATTGCTTATCTAAATTTTCGGATGAATTGAAATTAGTAAATGACTGGTTCACTATTCAATCAATCCAACTGATAACACTGGTTCAACAGCCAGTTATTCAATTAAGAGAATGTAATACATCATTGAAATGGGACTACCGTTTAAGTGTTTTTTTTTTTTAACTTCGTGGACTACGTACTGTTTCTGTTTGATTCTCTTAAAAGTACATTAACATATGTGAAATTAGAGCATGTTAAAAATGCAGATGTGCAAGTAGTACTTTCTGTTCTTTTGACTCATGAACAAAGATGTTCACTCACTCAATAATAAATTTTGTATTTTAGAATTTTGATATATATAAGAGAATAATTTTTTATACTCAAACCTTACCTTGTATTTTTATCTTAATTTTTACATAACTTAAAACTTTCTTTTATTTTATGTTAAATCGTTAAAATAAGTTCACTGCTTTTTTCCATTTAATTAACATTTCTTTGGTTGGCAGTTGGCAGTTGGCAGGATGTGTTTATGTGCTCAAGTTGGCAACACTTTTCTTACTTATTTACTTGGCACTGATGTTCAGTTAACATAACATTCTTGTTGATATTAGGTCAAAGTTTCATTATTACTGAAGGGCCCATAAGTTAATCTAGAACATCCTTTGTAATCTTGGGTTGTTAGAGGAAAAGACAACAAACCATGTAGGGTTTCGTTAGGAAATATGTGTGTGACAATAGCATACTAACAATAGAACCTAAGATTTGGTCCTTACTTTGAGAAATATATCCAAATTATGACCAAAATGAAAAAAAAGTCATTAATTTCATTGCCCTATATATAATTTATTCTTAATCAAAATCGATACTCAGACTTTAAAAAAATTCAAATTAAAAAGAAAATGTGTATTTTATTTACAATATATTTAATCTATACTATTTTTATATTTGCATATACATGATAGAGCTGGAGTTACACTCAATCCACTTAAGCTCTAATTATATTCACTATAATAGTATTCAAACTTCTACACCTGATGTGGACCAGGTAGTATTGTACAAAAAAGCGTTTCTCTAATTAGAGAACGCCATCTAGCTAAATTTCCTTGCCATAAAATACCTAACACATAGGATGCCAACTATTTACCACGTAATATGACTACAGTTACATATGCTACCACATAAGAGACATCAATATTCTTTAGCAACCACCATCCTCAACTACTAGCCTATGTGTCCTTGCATTGACAATGACTTAGGCCTAAGACCCTAGTGGCTCATAAAATAAAAGAGTACAAAAGGTCGGGCCCCACAAACACTCAATTTTTTGTGAAGAACCTCTCTGAGCCTAAGCTCGAGAAAGTGGAATGCAAGAAAAATAAAATTTATGACTCGAATTGTATTGAGAAGTCCAAAAGATTGTGACATTCAAAAGCAAATTATCCGTTTCTATGGTTTCCACCCCCATATGTTATTTTTTACCCTCCAGTTGGAAAAATACACAAGTTTGTAACATGGGTTTGTAGTGAGAGTAGTTGGGTTTCCACCCCCATATGTTATTTTTTACCCTCCAGTTGGAAAAATACACGAGTTTGTAACGTGGGTTTGTAGTGAGAGTAGTTGGGGGATTAAAGAGTATTTATCTTGTTATTCAACCCTCATTTTTGTCTTTAGGCTTCATCATAAGTCTTTCCACACTTTAAGGCTTTAATTTAGTCCATCCGCAAAGTAGTCTCCAATCTCTACACTACTTCAATTGGGCCATTTAACTTTGAAATTGTTTGTTTTGGATCAAAATCTGCTGTCTCCAAATCCTATCCCATCCCCTGTCCCTTCAATAGAAAATTGCCAAGTCAATTAATATGCCACATCATTTTTAACACCAGTTGAAAGAAAACTTAAACGCCGTTTTCTAGCATCTCAGCTACTTCAAGTGTACATTTTGTTTTGTGTTCAACTTTCCATCTTTCTTCATCATATACATGTGTCCAAGCATGGAAGAGCTTGAATACTATACAATCAAGAATGCAAGAAGAGATTAGATGAACTTGGAGCACCTAGAGAGATGCCTATGATTTGGCTCTTGAGGTTGAGGTATTATGTGGCAGCTACGTCCTATACTTTTGCATTATAATCTTCAACTAGAATGGGTGTCTTGGGAATAGAAAGGGATGTGTTGTGCGACTGAGAATGAAACGAGGGTTGATAGAAAAAAAATTATAATTAACAGGATAAGAACGGCATGTTAACATCGTTAGAGATTTAAAGATTATGTAAAACTAATTTTACACTTGGAAAATCTTAAGTGGCAAACAAGGAGTGGGACATGATTTGGAGACTGAAGATTTTGATCCGTTTGTTTTTATGGTCTTTTGAGTTTAAATTAATGGATGTTGAGTTTGATTAAATGTTTATGTAATTGTTTAATTTTTATTATTCTTTTCTGGCCACTGGCCTTTAATTACCATTGTCGCGATCGATTTAATCGCGGTGAAATAGCAACTTAAATTAAAACATTATTTAATTAGGAGTCGCCACCAATTTTATTTTAATTAGGAAAAATTAGAAAACCTTTAATAGAAATTAGTCTTTGAAACCAGATTGAATTCGGGAGTCGGTTATGTGTAGGGAAGGATGGAAACTTAATTCCACAAAGACTCTAACACACCCATCCCAAGACGGTCTTAAATTAATTATGCAAATTCTTAATAATTCTTGAAAATATTTGTTTTACCCCTTTTGTAAAAAATATAAAATAAACAAATAAATTATGAAAATTTAATTTTTGGCTTGATGAATTGGAGTCCCGCTCCTACGTATCCTCAGTGCAATGAGGAATTCAAAGTCACGTAGTTCTTTAAAAAATATTTACGGGTTGGTTGATTTTTTTATAAAAATAACTTTAAAAATTTGAATCAACAATGCCGTCGCGGCTCGAGCTTATTCAAATTAATTAAATAGGTGAAGCTTCGCGCCACGCTTGTAGAAGACGTCACCCATTGATTATCAAGTTTGTTACAAAATTTTTATTTAAAATTATCAATTAATGGCTGATTTTATTTTTAATTATTTAAAAAATTTGATTTAACAAGTCGTCGCGACTGATTAATCAAATTAAGGATTGAATAGGTGAAGCTCGCGTCACACGCTAGAGACGTCACCCATTATTCATCAAGTTTGTTACGAAATTTTTATTTAAGATTATCAATTAGCGATTTAACTTAAAAAATTGAAAACATGATAATAATTTAAATATAATATAAATAATAATAATAGTAACAATAATAATAATAATAATAATAATAATAATAATAATGTAAACCATCAATTTGCCATAACTCAGACGCGTTTACAAAATACAAGGGTTATAATTTGTCGCAACTCGGATAACCCATATTATTATTATTTTTTTTTTTAAAGAAATCAATTATTTTTGTTTTATTTTTACTTTTACCATTTTTTTAGCCCAATGACCCTACTACTTAAAAAAGAAAAAAAACTGATCAGAAAAAAAAAATTGGGGCCTTACGAAAAGCAAAACGAAGAGGGGGGGTTTTCTTTTTGCTTTGGAATGTTTTTTTTTTTTTTACAGAGAGAACAGAGATGCGGCTGGTCACGGGGAGGAGCACCAGAGAGGAGGGAGGAGCGGCTCCGACGACCCTAACATATTGGAGTTCGACGGGCTTGGATCCTGTGCGTGGGACGACCGGTGCAGCGCAGGTTCGCCTTTTCACGGTGATTCGCGCAACGAGCGGCGTGCGGTGGTGCTGGGCTTTGATGGTCACCAGATCAGGTGGTTGGGCGGTGTGGTTCGACGGTGAAGGGGCAGTTGGTTGTGGAATGATGGAGGCTTGGTTTAATGGAGGATTTGGTGGTGGTTTCGTGACAGAGGGGTATTTGGCAGAGGAAGGTGATGACTTCGTGGCAGAGGGTGTTTTGCTAATTGCTGCAAAAATTTGCTATGGAGAGAATAATATGGCTATGTAGGCAGAAGTGTGTAAGTGAGGCTAGGTGAGAGAGTATGTTAGGTTCTTAGTATGTGTTCTGATGTATGGGTTAGGTGTTTTGTAGGAGAGGATTAGGCTGAGGTGTTTGAGTTAGAATGTGATTAGGAATTTGTTTAGGATAAGTGATGGGAGGTTTAGGATAAGTTTGTTTAGGATGAATTTGAGATAGGATGGGTTTATGTTAGGATAAGTTTGTGGTAGGATGAGTTTGAGTTAGTTTAGGATAGGTTGGTTTAGGATAAGTTTGTGGTAGGATGAGTAATGGTTAGTTTAGGATAGGTTGGTTTAGGATAAGTGATGAGTTTAAGTGTGAGGATAACTGATGGGTTGTGGGTTAACGGGTTGGTTTATGGGTTACGGGTTAATGGGTTAATGGGCCAATGGGTTGAAAGTTTATTATTTTTTATCTTTTTTTATTTACAAAACGCCTCGGATAAAATTGGGTGTTAGCTGATTGCCCTCTTTACTTGTTTCTTACTAGATAAAAAGAATAACCATAGTTTTTCATTTTATCATGGTAAGGAACAAGTAAAGACATGAACTCAATTTTGTTCGGGAGCGAAAAGAAACAAAACAATGCAAAAGCGATGCGCTCAATGATAGAAACTTAAAAAAGAGCGAAGCGCTCAAAAGCAAAGGAGGAGCCGATGCACTCAAAAGCAAAAGATGAAAATTTAAAATGCATGAAATGCATGGATGATGCGCTCAACAGAACTTAAAATGACAATGGGCAACTGAGTCCCAGAATTTAAATGACAATGGGCAACTGAGTCCCAAAATTAAAAAGACAATGGGCAACAGAGTCCCAGAATTTAAGATGACAATGGGCAACGAGTCCCAAAATGAAAAAGACAATGGGCAAATGAGTCCCAAAATTTAAAAGACAATGGGCAATGAGTCCGAAATTTAAATGACAATGGGCAACAGAGTCCCAAAATTTAAAAGACAATGGGCAACGAGTCCCGAAATTATAACGATAATGGGCAACAGAGTCCCAATTTAAAAGACAATGGGCAACAGAGTCCCGAAATTTAAATGACAATGGGCAAAGAGTCCCAATTTAAAAAGACAATGGGCAAAGAGTCCCTGAATTTAAAAGACAATGGGCAACAGAGTCCCGAAATTAAATGACGATGGGCAACGAGTCCCGAAATGAAAAAGACAATGGGCAACAGAGTCCCAAAATTTAAATGACAATGGGCAACTGAGTCCCGAAATTAAAAGACAATGGGCAACTGAGTCCCGAAATTTAAAAGACAATGGGCAACTGAGTCCCAGAATTTAAAATGACGATGGGCAACAGAGTCCCGAAATGAAAAAGACAATGGGCAACAGAGTCCCGAAATTTAAAAGACAATGGGCAATTGAGTCCCAAAATTTAAATGACAATGGGCAACTGAGTCCCGAAATTAAAAGACAATGGGCAACTGAGTCCCGAAATTTAAAAGACAATGGGCAACTGAGTCCCAGAATTTAAAATGACGATGGGCAACAGAGTCCCGAAATGAAAAAGACAATGAGCAACAGAGTCCCGAAATTTAAAAGACAATGGGCAATTGAGTCCCAAAATTTAAATGACAATGGGCAACTGAGTCCCGAAATTAAAAGACAATGGGCAACTGAGTCGCGAAATTTAAAAGATAATGGGCAACTGAGTCCCGGAATTTAAAAGACAATGGGCAACATGAGTCCCAAAATTTAAAAGACAATGGGCAACAGAGTCCTAGAAATTATAACGACAATGGGCAACATGAGTCCCAAAATTTAAATGACAATGGGCAACAGAGTCCCAAAATTTAAAAAACAATGGGCAACAAAGTCCCAAAAGACAAATTTTAAAGACAATGAGCATCTTGACCCAAAAAGATCTCCTTCTTTTATTTTTTTCTCTTTTTTTTTTTCTTTTTTTTTTCCTTTTTTTCCTTTTCTTTTTTTTTTTTTTTTTTCTTTTTCCTTTCTCTTTCTCTTTTTTCTTCTTTTTTTCCCTTTTTTTTCTTTTTCTTTCTTTTTTTTCTTTCCCTTTTTTTATTTTTTTCTTATTTTTTAAAATTTTATTTAAAAAAAAAAAATCATTTGAACCAAGGACGACTTTAGAAAGCTTTGACCAATCAAACCCCTCGTTCACGTGCTTTAGCCCATTAGACCTGATAACTTCGGTCCTCATCCTTTCTTTCCTTTTTCTTCTTCTTTCTCTTTCCTTGTTTGCCACTCTCAACTCTCCTTTTGAGGAATGAAATGATCATCTCTTGTCATGAACCCTTGCTTGGCTGAGTCCTTGAGAGAAAATTTTACTCCAGTATTTAACTTTGTCTCTCATCTAATTGATTCTCTGCAACTGCTTGATTACTCATATCTTCTCTTTAATACTTCAAAAATTTTGCCCCAGTATGGCCAATTGAACAAAATTGCCCCAGTTTTTGGTTAAACCGCCCTTTCGAGTTTTCAGTCTAACGGGCTCTTTTCCCTTTTTGCTTAGGTACCTCTTGTTTCTGGATTATCCCCTGGGATATCATTTTTCCCTTTAATTGGAACTTCTAAGTTCTTTTCGATTTGAATTGTTCATCAGGCAATTGCCATTAGATGGTCAAATCATAATGCTGTACTCATGTTCACCTTACCTGAAGCATTACGTAACAGATAGACATGGATTCAAAAGTACAACAGAACAGGAATTGACTAAGTGAACAACTTCTAGATTGACCTTGGAAGTTTGACTACACCAAAGGGTATATATGAAAAAAGACACAAATGATGGTATGTGACTCAAAGAAGAGTTGCCTTGATATGGATTGGTTTGATCCTCATGAAAACAATCTTTAGTTGCTCACTAGACATTATGACTAAGTATTTTCTTCTACTGAATATCTACATCAAGTCAAATTGAACCAAGAAAAATTTGTCCCAGTTTAGGATAGAATAAGGCTAACACTCACTCTAGTGACCGAAAGATTTATCCCAGTGTTGGTCAACCGAACCAAGGAAAAGAAAAATTATGTTTAGAGTCAAATCGAGCAGGGTAGACACTTGTCCTAGTGTAGGTTAAATTGAACTAGGAAAAAGAATGCCCCAGTGTAGGGTCAGCTCGAACATGGCAGAAACTTGCCCTAGTGAAAGTCCCTTTTTTTTCTTTTTTTCTTTTTTTTTAAGAGCAATGAACTAGACACTTAGATGAGTGTAACATTTGTCTCAAAATTAAAGTTAACGAAATGACAACAACCCTTCATTGATCAGAATGGACTTTTTGAGGCTTGTAACGTGGTCAAGGCTAGGGGTTATGAAAGGAAAGATATAAAGCTCAAACAAGTGTTTAAGGGTTGAATAAGATTAAGAATCCTTACACTTTCAAAATTGAACTTTGTCAACTGCTTTTGCACTTTTAAACACATTTTTCTCTTATTGCTCTCAATTTCTCCTCATTTCATTTCATTTTCTTTCATTCCCCTTTGTCATGACCCATTTCATTTCATTTTCTTTCTTTTTCTTTCCCTTCTCTTTTTTTTTTCTTCTTCCTTTTTTTAGTTTTTTTTTTTTTTACTTCTTGCCCCTTTCACCTTTTCTTTTTTCATTATGCTTCAAAATAGTCACCATGACAATCAACCTTTACTTTGTGTTGTCCCCTAGTGTAGGCGATCCTTATCCAGGGTTTATTAAAGAAATTTTCAAGCTCAAAAGGGTAACGAGGATAAAAATGATGAAATTTTGTAAAAGATAGAGAAAAATGGCAGTCTTCATTTTCAAATCATGATTGTTTATTTTCAAAACTTTAATTTTGAGACAAAAAGATAGTGCGCACTAAGTGATTACTTCTTTGCTCCCTTTTTCCTTTTTGATTCTTTTTTCTTTTTTCTTTTTTTTTTTCTTTTTCAAAAGACACTTGCACTCGAGGACTTTATTGACGTCTACCAAATAGGGGATTGCCAAGAGTTGGATAAAAGGAAGACACTTTGTAGAAATGAAATATCATAAATGTCAAGAAAGATAATGTGATGGAAAAGAAAAGAAACAAGAAAAGAAAAGAAACAATGTACCCATGCAAATTTATTACATTAATGCTTCAAGAAAGTTAACATAAGTTCAATATCACTGATTACTTTATGACAATCACTTCAAGAGTTATTGACGATACTAGGTCAAATTTACTTCTTCAATGTCAAGCTTCCCATAAGCAATTAGCTTCCTTACTAAAATCTTGAAGGATTCACAATCTTCAATTGAGTGCCCTGGGATGTCCCTGTGGTATTTGCAAGTTAAATTTGGGTTATACCACGTTGGGAATGGTGGTTTTAAGGGACATACAGGATTTCCAGATATGAGGTGGGCATCAAATAGTCTTTGGAATAAGTCTGCATTTGAGATTGATAGTTTTGGGAAATGGGGTAGGTTTTGGGGACGAGAACGGCCTTGATTTTGGAAGTTTGGTCGAGGCTGTGGGTGATTTGGGAAATTTTGTGAAGCTGCAGGTGGATATTGGGTATAGGTCGGGCGACTTGGTACATATGTGGAGTGGGGACATTGTTGATTTGGAATTGTGGAGTTGGGGTGATGTTCATGGGAAGAGTAGTTAGGCCAGGTATATGAGAAGGTGCAAATGTCTGATAAAAAGAGTAGAGGTTTGGGTTATATGGAGGGGCTCGATAGGCAGGGTAAGACGGTGGATAGCTAGATTGTGAAGGTTGTTGGTTTTGCACATAGCTCACCTCAGGATCCTTTTCCTTTTTCGGCTGGAATCCTTTCTCAGGAGCGGTATCCTCTGTATTGTTATTCAAGGTTCTTCCCACAACAGGCATCTCAGTAGTGATCACGGGGTTTGTTCCCATAGAAGTAATATTCAGTGGGTGCGAATGTGCCCCAGTTACTCCTGTACTTCCAGCTGCCCCCATCAAGGTGAGGGTCTCCCTCATGGCTAACAACATTTCCTCCATTCTTCTTTGAGACTCGTCACTTCATTCATCATTCCTTTCACTTCATCCATTTCCAAACTTAGGTTCCTGCCTTCTTTTCATTTGCCAATGCAAGCAACTTTGTTTGAGCCCTTGTATTGTGAACACGGGTTTGATTGGTGTCTTCTTTCCTTAGTCGTGCAATGGTTGCTGAACACGGTAACATCATACAAAGAATGAGAGGAAATGAATGAGATTAATGTCATGCATAAGATGAAATGAAAACATTTTTTAAATGCTTGGAATGAAAATGCATGATTTATTTTTTTTATTTTTTTTTAGAATGCTAAAGATGCCATGAAAATGCATGAAAATTTTTTTTTATGAGAATGCATGATTTATTTTTTAATTTTTTTTTAAAAATGCTAAGGATGCCACGAAATGCATGAATTTTTATGAGAATGCATGATTTATGTTTTTTTAAAAAATGCTAATGATGCCATGAAAATGCATGATTTTTTTTTTTTTTTTTTAAGAATGCTAGGAATGCAATATGATTTTTTTTTTTTTAAGAATGCTAGGAATGACATGAAAATGCAAGATAATGTATTTTTTTAAGTTTTTTTTTTTAATGCAAGAATGGATGGCATGAAGAAAGAAGAAGTACGCTCCCTTTGTGTCCTAATGGGATTGCCTTAAACTTGAGACTATATCCTAAAGATCTAAGAGTCTTTCTGATCCGTGAGAACTTTTATTGGGTGACTCTTCGTAACTAAAGGTCTCAGAGAAGTCCAAGAATGTTGACCACGAAATAGTGGGTAAACCACTAGGTGTGGGACATTCATGAAAAAGACACACTCTAGATTAGGTTTTCACGATAACCAAACAGGAAGTACATCCAAAATGGCTACTACTACGCAACCTCTACTTAACTTAGGCTTCACTCATACCCGGGTATAGGGCCCCACTCGAATGTGTGTGATAAACGTGTAAATGCGGTGGGTGTAAGGAGCATATAAATAATTACAATCTTAAGACTACCCATATCCTGCAAAACAAAGCAACAAACAAACTCCAAAAGTTTTCTACCCTAAAGTTTAGATAATAAAACACTTAACTATTAAAAAAAATCAAATAAAAAAATGAAAAAATGGTAAAACAAATATATAAAGATCACAATATTCGCATAACCAACTTGTATAGGCTTGACTCTCAAGTATCCCCAGCGGAGTCGCCATCTGTCGCGACCGATTTAATCGCGGTGAAATAGCAACTTAAATTAAAACATTATTTAATTAGGAGTCGCCACCAATTTTATTTTAATTAGGAAAAATTAGAAAACCTTTAATAGAAATTAGTCTTTGAAACCAGATTGAATTCGGGAGTCGGTTATGTGTAGGGAAGGATGGAAACTTAATTCCACAGCACCCCTAACACACCCATCCCAAGACGGTACCTTAAATTAATTATGCAAATTCTTAATAATTCTTGAAAATATTTGTTTTACCCCTTTTGTAAAAAATATAAAATAAACAAATAAATTATGAAAATTTAATTTTTGGCTTGACAGAATTGGAGTCCGCTCCTACGTATCCTCAGTGCAATGAGGAATTCAAAGTCACGTAGTTCTTTAAAAAATATTTACGGGTTGGTTGATTTTTTTTTTATAAAAATAACTTTAAAAATTTGAATCAACAAGCGTTGGCTAAGTTATTCAAATTACGAATTAAATAGGTGAAGCTTCGCGTCATTTAGACGTCACCCATTGATTATCAAGTTTGTTACAAAATTTTTATTTAAAATTATCAATTAATGGCTGATTTTATTTTTAATTATTTAAAAAATTTGATTTAACAAGTCGTCGTTTCGATTAATCAAATTAAGGATTGAATAGGTGAAGCTCGCGTCACGCTAGAGACGTCACCCATTATTCATCAAGTTTGTTACGAAATTTTATTTAAGATTATCAATTAGCGATTTAACTTAAAAAATTGAAAACATGATAATAATTTAAATATAATATAAATAATAATAATAGTAACAATAATAATAATAATAATAATAATAATAATAATAATGTAAACCATCAAGTTTGCCAACTCAGACGTTTACAAAATACAAGGGTTAGCAATTGTCGCAACTTCAGATAACCCATATTATTATTATTTTTTTTTTTAAAGAAATCAATTATTTTTGTTTTATTTTTACTTTTACCATTTTTTAGCCCAATGACCCTACTACTTAAAAAAGAAAAAAGCGTCGAGAAAAAAAAAAATTGAATACTACGAAAAGCAAAACGAAGAGGGGGTTTTCTTTTTGCTTTGAAATGTTTTTTTTTTTTTTTAGAGAGAGAACAGAGATGCGGTGGTCACGGGAGGAGCACGAGAGAGAGGAGGGAGGAGCGGCTCGACGACCCTAACGGTGGGCGGCTGGAGTTCGACGGGCTTGGATCTGTGCGTGGGACGGGCCGTGCGGCGCAGCAGGTTCGCGCCTTTCACGGTGATTCGCGCAACGAGCGGCGTGCGGTGGTCTTTGGGCTTTGATGGTCACCGGATCAGGTGGTTGGGCGGTGTGGTTCGACGGTGAAGGGCAGTTGGTTGTGGAATGATGGAGGCTTGGTTTAATGGAGGATTTGGTGGTGGTTTCGTGACGAGAGGGTATTTGGCGGAGGAAGGTGATGACTTCGTGGCGAGAGGGTGTTTTGCTAATTCTTTGCAAAAATTTGCTATGGAGAGAATAATATGGCTATGTAGGCGTGAAGTGTGTAAGTGAGGGGTTGAGAGTATGTTAGGTTCTTAGTATGTGTTCGATGTATGGGTTAGGTGTTTTGTAGGAGAGGATTAGGTGAGGTGTTTGAGTTAGAATGTGATTAGGAATTTGTTTAGGATAAGTGATGGGAGGTTTAGGATAAGTTTGTTTAGGATGAATTTGAGATAGGATGGGTTTATGTTAGGATAAGTTTGTGGTAGGATGAGTTTGAGTTAGTTTAGGATAGGTTGGTTTAGGATAAGTTTTGGTAGGATGAGTAATGGTTAGTTTAGGATAGGTTGGTTTAGGATAAGTGATGAGTTTAAGTGTGAGGATAACTGATGGGTTGTGGGTTAACGGGTTGGTTTATGGGTTACGGGTTAATGGGTTAATGGGCCAATGGGTTGAAAGTTTATTATTTTTTATCTTTTTTTTATTTACAAAACGCCCCGGATAAAATTGGGTGTTCACAACCATCTACTTTTAAAATGATGGTTTTCGAAATGTGGATGAATTGCCTTAAAAGGCTGCCCTGAAAAAAGTTTGATAAAATCGAACTCTTGATTTCTTAATTAATCAAACATGTTTTAATACTACATTAAGAAATAAGTCCACTCAAGATGAAATTATTAGAAAAAAGACAAAAATTTGACTCCAACCCAAATTTGAGGAAAGTCTTTAAAATCTTTTTAATTTTATGTCACGTGTTTCTCAAATTTATAGCTTACTTGTTTCAGCTCTATTAATTTAATAAAATGAACACATGACATAAAATTAGAGAGAATTAAATAACTTTTCTCTAACTTAAGTTAGAGTCAAGTTTTGTCTTTCAAAAAATACTCAAGAATGATGTTAATCCATGTGCCATCTTTCTAGTGAAATGAAAACTTTTTGATGAGTTTTTAATGTGTTAGAGTCCCACATCGTCTTCCCAATCTTCCGGATAAGATTTGTATATCTGTTAGGTCACTTCACTTAATGTTAATTGATTTTAAGTTAGAATTTCATATAGTATCAATGTCAAGATCTCATCTTCATGACCTATTCTACTAGACTATCTCTGTCACCTATTTCACTAGGTTGGCCTATTCTGACCAAACATCTCTGAAGAGGAGTGTTAGAATCTCATATCATCTGCCTCATTCTTCAGACACAATTACAATTAATAAATTGCCAATGTGGCAAGCAGGGTCTCAATTTACAGCTACCAACTGCAGAGCTAAGGCATTCATAAAATATTGAAATAAACAAGTAAACAAAGGAGGTCTTCCCCGTGTGGACCTTAACCACTTTTGGCCTTCTAAAGTTCAAATAATTTGAAATGAAGATCAAGAAATTTGTGCACATTGAAGCTGGGCCTATTCTCCAATCCAACTAACTTCATTACTATATTGATTAAGGTTAATCAATTTTTAATGCTGGAGAAGAAATTGTCTCCTATTAGACAAACACTTCTTAAGGTTCATAAAAAAATTAATTTTTTTAAAATAAAAGTAAATAAAATTAGAACAAAACTTAGCGCTAACTCTTGCCTCTAACTCTTTTAATAATTTTTTATTTGTTACTTTTAACCTCACTTAATTGAGTTAATAGACACATAGAAAATGATTAAAGAAATTGAAGGAAAGGGTTGAAGGAAAAAAGTTAGAGTCAAGTTTTGTTCATAAAATTATTCTAAAGGGTCATTATTTTTTTATAATTAAATCAGCTTCTTTACTTAAAAATAAAACATTATTTGGCTGTATGAAAAAAAAAAGTCAACTAAGATTACAAAAAAGATAAAGAACCACGAGAGGAGACATCAAGTCAACAACGCTGACTAGAATATGTTTCACAAAATTAATCTCTCTCACTCTCACACACACACATATATATATATATATAGTCAGATGAGTTTTTATTATAAAAAGGTGAGAAAAGTAAATTTTGATCATATAACTATATATGGATGGTCAAGATTAAAAGTTACTTGAAGGTCATGTGACCACTTAAAAAAGTCACATGCATTTATGTTCTAATGTTAACCATTCATGTAAGATCTAATGATCAATATTCACTCTTCTCATCTCTTATAATAAATACTCCTCTCATCAGAGTAATATTATATATATGGGACATATCTAGTGAGAGAAATTTTTATTGTGAAAGGAGTAAATTTTGACCATACAATTATATATAGATGATCAAAAATAAAAGTTACTTGAAGATTATGTGACCACTTAAACTCTAATATTCAGTGGTTGAAAAATTCTAATTTTAAATTGCTTAAGATACAATTATTACAAGTAATATGTATTCAAATAATCTCAAAAGAAAATATAATTAATTAATTAAATTCTTAGAAAGTCAATCAAGTAATTGACACCAATCAAATCATTTTTAGTTTTTATTATTAGTGAACATTCATTAAGTGTTTACGTGTCAAACGGAGTCACTAACATATAGCATCAATAAATAAGACTTTTGTTTATCATGCAAACACTTAATGGAAGTTCCCTGCCAGCAGAGATTAAAATAAAAAATATTTAATTTTTTTTTTACCAAAATCCATAAAAAATTTAATAATGACCTAAATAAAAAAGTATTATATTTTTAGAGGCAAAAAAATATATTCAAGCCTTCTTTGTTTTTAATTTTTCAAACGATATATTCCTCCTCAATATGAGTTATATATTAAGATGTTTGATTATTCTAAAATTATTTTCAAATGATATACTCCTTCTTAACATGAGTTATATATTAAAATTGATTTTTACTATTATTATTTTATTGATTGGTTTACCTGTTTATTCTTTTATAAAACTAATTTATTGACAGACCTGCTTTATCAATTTTAAAGACACAATTTCTATCGTAAAAAAAAAAAGACACAATTTTCTTAATTCTTTATGGTTCATTAATTTTAATTTTAAAATGCTTATTTGAAATATTCGTTAATTTTAAGTCATGTTTTAAAGTTGATTTAAAAACTTATATACTAAAAATATTACCATGTGTTTAGGGGTGTGTGTAATTAGGTGTTGATAATCTAATACTTATTTGAAATCGAAAATCTATCTAATATGTGCAGCATACATATTTGAAAACTTGATATGAAATTATATTTATATAATATATAATCATGAAGTAAAAAAATTACAAGAAAACTTAATAAAATCAAATGAAATGCAATTTATTAACATAAATCTAAATTAACTAATTACTTATACTTAAAATAATTATTTTTATTTAGAAAATAGTTTTACAATATATTTTATACAATAAAATTAATTATTTGATTGTTATGTTTAATTTTTTGGTTATATGTTTTATTCTTATTATTGATATTAACATTTTATAAATGGACAAATAGATTTTAAACGATATTTGTAATAATTGCATTAATAAAATAATTATTAATTATTCTGCATATAAATAATTTTTTTACTAATTGTCCCGTACATTTCACCGATAAAAATTATATATATATATATATATAAAAGTTTAATTTTAATATATTGTTAGTATAAGATCTTTTATATTATCACTTAATTGTACATTGCCACATCATTGAAAGAGTGTTTACGGAATAATTAAGTCCCAGACCACAGTTCCAATATTCAAAGATCAAGTAATCTTATTTATGCAAATTTCAATCTAAAAATCATTATGGCATAAAACACTAATCTTGGAGTCCATCATAAGTCACTTCGTCTTAATTAAACTATTATGGAAATAGTTTGGTTTCACCCGACATTCCATATATGCAAAATGATCATTGCTGCTGACCTTATGGCAAATATATAAATGGACTAATTAATAATGCTTTGAAAAATTATCAATAATTCTCAATGGATAAAACTTGGTTTAAGTTTCTTATATTATTTCTATTCAGTTCTCAAATTAAATAATGATATATAAGTAAAAAAAATTCATTCATGAGTTAAGTGCGTATTACTGAATTAGATAAAAATTTAGATGTCATTATTTGATTTAAAAACTGAATAAAAAGAATATAAAAAATTTGAACTAAATTTTGTACATTCTCAATCAACAGGTCTATTTTCAAGTAGCAGCTGTATTTTATAAGGAGGAATAGCAATGCTCTTAATTTATAAGGAAGCACCAAATTAATTTGTCAGTACTTAGAATAATTTTATAGTTCCTTGCTAGCCAGCCAGGCCTATTTAGAAAATTATATGCCACAAATGTCAAATATTCTGCACACTATCTTCTACTTCATTACCTAAATAAGATTAAGAAAATAGAAAATTTAATAGAAATGTTCTAGAACAGATTACTTTTTAAACAGAAGATGACTATAATTAATAGACGAAACCACATTAAGCAGAATTTCAACATCATATGTATCATGCGGGGATGACTTAATTAACATGAAGTTAGCCAAACCAACATTCCTCTCTATCAATCTGGTTTTGACACCAACGAACCATTCAATAGTGATCAGAAAATAATTAATGAACCAGCAAGATCAGACGCGTATTTAATAAACAACTAATTAGCAGCCCATGACTTAATTGTTCTCCAACTATTGGTGGAATCGAAACTGATTTAGTCACATTCACAAGAACCACTCTCATTGGACTAACATAACATGATAGCACTGGCTTCCAATATTTTGTGTTTTTAACAGAAAGAAGGTCCACGCGTCGTTGCTTAGTTGGACTTATTTCTTCAGCTTGCTCACACGTTTTCTTTCTTTTTACAGATAGTTTTACTTTTAGTTTAGTCTTAGCTCTTATTTCTAAATATGAAGAATAATACAACCTTTTAGAAAGAAAGAAAAGCCAAAGTTACTTACTAGGAACAAATTTCGAAATAAACGATATGGTTGTAAAGTTTGGCGTAAAGTTGAATCAAATTAGTCCAGATACAGTGCCCAAATTAGAGGAAAATTAAATCACTGATTTAATGATCTTTATGCCTGAGAAAATAATTAACTAACTTACAAACACCATTTTCTATTTGGTGTGCTTCTTATTCAGAAACTTAAACAGATTGTGGAGTTTGAAGAGAAGACCAAGTAAACTTCATTTTTTTCTTCATTTTTTTTCTTATCATAAAATGATAGCATTTATGAAAAAAAAAAAAAAAAGATTCTGTGTGCAACCGAAGGTTCCTCAAGCCAAGTACACAATTTCCACTATAAGTTAATAGAAGTCGTACTCATACATGCAACTAATAATACGCGTTCCATATCCTGTTCTCTCAACATAGAATCTCCTAAAGTGAATTATTTTCTTTACAATTTCACAATTTTTCCAGCATATGCCAGAAAAGTTGTGATATAAGTGAATGCTAGGAACTATGCAACATGTCAGTCAAAATATGGTTGGATAGCACTTGTATATAGTCCTACTCCATTTCAGCTAATCAACTGCCAAGTTGTGAGGATGACATCCCATGTTGCCATTATCTCAATCTGCTTTCATACTAGATGATTCTGCCATTGTGGGTTTCTTCAGAAATCCAAGCAAAGCATATCATTTTGAAGGAAAAGGACAACCTATAATATAATTAAGCACTTAACAGTGCAGTACATAATGATTTAAGTTGCAGTTTGTGACCATAACATAACATGGCAGCTTTAAAAATAACAGTCATTAAAATCACATTTTCTCATTATTTCCACTCACATGAATCATTATTATTTTTTGTATTTTTTCCATAATTATCATGATCGTGATGCCAAGACTTCTGTGGTCGCAACTATAATTAATGTAGAACGCTTGATAAAGATTACCTTGTTTAAAGTAGAAAAATGATTGGCATTTCATGATGTCAGTGTCAGGTCAAACAATAAGACATTGTACCTCAAAATGATTATTAAAATTAAAATATAATGCTGAGAGAATATTAGTGCAGTTCCAAGCAATGAATTTGGATGTGGGCTTAAAGGTAATGTAGGCCTTAATGTTAGAGCATATTGGAGACACTGATGCACACTTTAAAATTATTTGAAACCTTTCTGAGAAAGGGTTTCAAGTGGGAGTAAGTTTGGCAACTAAAACTATGAGTCAGGTGTCCCCAGTTTGACAAATTCTAGATTCTCTTGGTTGAGATAGTGCATATTGTTCTGATTGACAACCTCTCCCTGTCCACATGAAAAATTATAAGATCAAAATATCTTTAGCATTAAAGCCTCAGTGGGACAGAAGGCAGAATCTAAAACATAATGTCATTGTGCAGGTAATTAAACAATTCTAAAGAAGACACACACAGAAAAAGTCATGTTAATCATTCATTTTAATTATATATATTAGGCTCAATAAACGTGGTGGAACTGGTTATTTTGTTTAGAGTTATTATAAAAGAAACTGTTATTCTCAAATTTTAAACAAGCTCCTTATCACAGTTACTTGGTTAAACAAACTCTGATATCATTTCAATAATTGACTTAAAAAGCTTAAATTGTTTTGCGCTCGTTTATGAATAGTTTTTATTTATATATTTGATGAGTGTCGACAATCTTTATTTTGGTTTTCTGGGATTGTACAATTCATTCACCATCAAACTGCCCCCATGGCTTTCTAGTCAATTTAGAAGTTATTTCTGGATGAATCACAAAGCCAAGACAGTGTCTCATTTTTTTTTTTCACGTCACTGACTACTAATTTTGTTTCATCATGTTAATTTCATAAACCAAGGCATGGTACATATTATATTCTTAGTCATGATTTCCCCATTAGGCTGATTTCTTGAGATAATATGAACTATGAAGAATGAGTTTCCTTCATTAATTTTGCGCTCAAACTTTAGTATTCCTGCCTATATGTGTAAACATTCAGAAGAAAAAAAATAGTGGTATAAATAATCAAAGTATATCTTATGGTTTCTCTAATCATAAACCAGAGAGGGGGCAGGGAGAGAGAGAGATTTGTCATTTCAACCATAAGTTTACAACTGATTACC